>PVNU02000440.1:3307500-4664166 GCA_003013855.2 Liriodendron chinense | reverse complement strand
GCTCGGTGGGATTCATTCTGTAATGAGGGAGGTTTGGTAGAGTTGCCCCCGAGACAAGATCTATTGCGTGGTGGATGTCCCGCATCACTGCAAGCTCATCTAGAAGGTCCCCGGGGAAGACATCCCGAAACTCCTCAAGGACCGGACGAACCTCCTAGGGTAACTCCATAGCAACATCGAGTGTACTTTCCCTAGCCATAATGGCAGTCTCTCTCTCAAACTCCTTTGCATCTATGATGTGGAGAGATTTGGACGATGCGCCTTCCCATTCTTTAAAACGATTTTGGACACAATGTCTTCCTTCCCTGTGAAAGGTTTGGGAGGAAGTGGGCTCAAGACAAGCATCTTTTCTTCGTGCATGAATATACAATTATTCGTACGCCTGAATAATGTGACATCTTTGTCAAAGAGCCATAGTCTTTCTAAAAGGATATGGCCAATGTCCATCATGACCACATCACACCACAACTTATCTTTGTATGGTCCAAACTCAATCGAAACAAGGCGTCGTTAGGACACGGATGGATGTCGCATCCACCCAAGAAACTCCATATGGGCTGGGGTGGGGGACTGCTTTCAACCCCAAGTGATTCAAAGTAATTGTGGAGACCACGTTCGTGCAGCTTCTGCTGTCCACGATCACCTTGCAGCTCTTTTCTCCACATTTGGCGTAAATGTAGAAGATGGTGGTCCTACGCCAGTCATCACTTTCTTTCATTTGAGCCAGGGTGCACCTTACTACTGCAAGTGGGGTAGTTTCCACATCCTCATTCTCGGCATCATTAGCTGCCTCGAGGGATGGGATAAAGATCTCTTCATCACTTTGATCACGGCCAACTTCATCTACAACTTCTTCTTCTTCGGTGTGTTCTGTAACAAAGGCAATGCATCCACTGTTGTTTGAACACTCTGAGGTGATGTGACCCATGCCGCCACAACGGTAGCACTGTCCTGGCATCGCGAGCCTAGTACTTGGTCCAGCCGCGTTGTTACCTCGATTTATGTTAAATGGTTGGGTACCAAGTTGAGCTCTGGGTTGATTTTCGATATGAAGTCTCGCTCCCTGCAGAGCGACTCTAGGCACAGTAGGTCGAATCTCGAACCCCCTCACGGTGGGCTGGCGCATACAGTGCTCCAGCACCTGCACCACCTAGTAAGTATGCTCCACACTAGTGACCATGTGAAGAATGAGCTCCCGCTGGAGCTTAGGTTTGAGGCCCATATGGAAACAGGAGAGAACCACAGCAGGATCGTCATCTACATCGCACCTCATCATGTACTCGTCGAATTTGGCGATGTATTCCGTGACCGTCATGGATCCTTGGCACACAGTGTACCATTGATCCAACAGCCTCTGCTTGTAAGAGAGAGGAACATACTTTTCTTTCAACAATTCTTTCATCTCAATCCAAAAGAGAACTGGTCACTCTCCAGATCGCTCACGACGATGCTCCATGTTTCCCTAGTGCAGTTTTGCCTAGCCCACCAATTTCATTTTGGTGAATCCGACCCGTCATGGGTCTAGCAGACCGTGCCACTCAAAGAAGTAGTCCATGTCTCCTAACTAGTTGGAAAAAACTTTGGGCTCCAATCTCCCATCAAAACTGGGAGCGTCAACCTTAATGCCCTTCATGACCCTAGTAGAAGGGTCCTCGTGCTCATGGTATCTCTGAAGTTGTGGATGTCGCACCCCACCATGGCCCTCCCGTTGGGCACAAAAAATGGGATCACTAATTTGTGCGGGTGGCAAAAGACGCATCCCGTCGTGTCCGTTTCCAGATCGGCGGACCTGACCTGCACCAATATCCACCCTAGGCAGATCAAGTCCCACCACCTAAGACTGATCATCAACCCCTGTGTCAAAGGCGGCCTGGGTATCATCCAATAGGGTGGCTTCAGTGCCAGCCTCCAAAAGCGCAATTCTCTCTCCAAGACACGCGAATCTCCCATCCTGATGCACCATCTCTGTTGAGCCATGAATTGTGCATATCTAAACCCCAATTCATAGCACAATCGCATAGTTAAGTTGTTAAAGATAAGGACTTATGCTTGTTTTTGTGTTTATAGGTAAAAGAGAGAGATGACATGGATTTAATGCTAATTTGAAGGATTTAAAATGACTAGAAGACCAAGCTTTGATGAACAAAAGAAGTGGAGAAAAAGCCTTGAAAGAATCAAGTTGAAGACCTGGAATGGCTAGAAAAGTCAAATTGCAGAGCTGCACGCCTAGAAAAGTGAACTGCAGAAAGTTCAGCAGATGACCCTATAGAGTAGAAAAATTATACTTTTGGCCTTCGGGCGCCTGACCACCACTTTACCGAGCGCCCGAAATTCAGAGAAATTTTAGTTTCTTGCTGGAACTTTTTTGGACATGGCTGGGCGCCTGATGACCAGTCGAGCACCCAATAAAGAGGTTCTGGGCACCCGAAATTCAAAGAAAAGTTACCAAACTCGCTGAATTGTTTTGTGGTATGGTCAGGCACCCGACCAACAGTCGTCAGGCGCCCGATAACCGACGTAAGTGTGTAATTCTTACGCAATTTGAGGCGGTGGGTGATTTTTGCTATAAAAGGACACCTACACACTCTTCCTAAGGCATCATAGAAGGCTTGAGAAGCCGTGGAAGGTGGAGAAGATCGTCGTGGAGCGTTTCCAACTCCTCTAACTAGGGTTTTTATAGTTTTCTATGCTTTCAAGTAGTTTTTCTTTTGATTCTAGTTGTAGTATGACAATGCTCGGCTAGAACCTCTTAGCTAGGGCTAAGAGGTTGAGCTTATAGCTAGCTTCAATGTTCAATTTGTTTATTTCAAGTACTCTTACTTCCAGTTTGGATTTTTAAGTTCTATTTTGAATAAAGTTGGTATTTTTAGAAGTTTTATGAGAGTTCATATATTTCAGACATGAGTTCCTTGCAATTCTCTGAGATTATCATTATGGTTTGATTAGATTCGAATTGCAGTAACCCTAGAGCATGCCATAATCTCTTGGTATGGTTATTACTCCGAAGGCTACAAGTTTGAATTCTACATGCTTCATTAGAACTAGAAATTTGATTTTCGATAATTAAGTGGGACTGTTTATGTTGAATGAAATATCTTCCGATTAAACGAGAGATAGAACTTTGATTCTAATTTGTTTGTGCTTGGATGAATGAATTGGCATTGGACTACGACAAGTGGATCTTTAAAAGCCCCAGTATTCCTTTAATTCTCAGATTTTCTTCTATTTAATTACTGTTTTTCATTAGTTCTTAAAACTGAATTCTAAAGTTGTTGAGATTGAAGTTATTAGAATAAGTTGGGATTGTTTACCCTAATTCCCTGTGGATCGACCTCGGTCTTACCGAGATTATTACTACATCGCAGCCTTCAACTTGAGGCGAGCGAACAATCTCCTCTCTTAGGGCCTGTGTTTGTTGGTCCGGTTTCTTTGTCATGGCCTCCACAGCCTTGGAAAATTGTTCAGAGTCCATGGTGTACTAAAGACTGAACCCACGACCAGTGCGCATGGGCATACACCAGGAATGTCAACTGTGATGGGTCCTAGAACTAGGTGCGCAAAGAGTAAAAAGGTAAAACCCTATATGCAATTTGACTATCCTAGTTCGACGCCATGCAAACTACCCTATATGGTCTAAATTTATATGGAGACTCAACAAAATCTAGAAAAAATGCTAATTAGACTCAATAAAATTATGAAAAGACTTATCTATGCTAGACCTAAGCTCTGATACCAAAATTGATGCAGGGTATGTGATGCCTTAATACTATATGTAGTGAGTGATGCCTTAATACTATATGTAGTGAGATAAGCGTTTGAATAATCAAGTAATAAACATTAATCAACTATATACTTACAAACAAGGAAATCTAGAGACATTCAACACAAGAAATTAGAATGATTTAATAGGGTCATACCCAAAAACATAAAGTCCAAGTAAAAATGTAAAAGGGACTAAGGATATGAGGATATCCCCACTTCTAACATAAACCAGCCCACAAACCTCATATCAATTAGATCTAAATAACCGATCAGTACTTCTCCATTGCATGAGCAAAATGGGCCAAGCTTGTGACTCATTGGTGTAAAATTTGAAAGATCGGAGGACCAAAATTTAGGATTTTAAATATGGACCAAGGAAATGGATTTTGTGATATGGGCAGCAGGTGCACGTGCGGCTGGCCTGTACAGTCGTACGGTCTATATAGCAGACGTGTCAGTCGTGTGTGTGTGTGTGTGTGTTGGGGGGGGGGGTTGTTTAGAGTTGGTGTGGTGAAAGGTTTGGAGAAAAAAAGGGTTTTCTAAAGAGAGGAAGAAGAAGGAAAATCAAAAGGGGAAGAACTTTATCTTCATTGAACATGTTGGAAATTAAGAAAAAGAGAAACTTCAAAATCCGAGTGGAATCCTCAACACTCTCGGGCCAATCCTGAAACCCTAGCTCTCTCTCTTAAAGGGAAGAAAAAAATTTCACAAAAGTAAGCATTAGAGGGGCTAAACGTCCACCCCCCCCATTCTTTTATTTATTTCAACTTCTAACATTACAAAAATGCCATTATGAGTCCATCTTTAAAATATTAAAACCCCAATATAATAAACTAAATATGAACCATCCAATAGTCATTAAATAATATCTAAAACATATAAAAACTGAAAAAACAGGGAACAGACCACCTGTGGTGGGCCAGGATCGATCCAACGGCTGGATAGCCCAACTGGGAACAACTAACGGTCTGATTGCCATTCAATCAAGGATCTATGGTCAAGACTGCCTCTGATCGTAACCCGCACACACACACACACACACACACACGTCATGAATGGGCCTCCAGATAAGAATGTGCACATGTGCGGGGTCACGAAGTCTGTCAGAAAATGGGCCTGGTGGGTCCACCGTCCATCCACATCAAGTCCTCTGCTCCAACACTCTGATGACGAAGTCTCCTCCTCTGGTACACCCTAAATGGTGTACCACTGATGTCCTCATCACCAAGCCCCCTTGGATGCCCATACTAGAGAAAGAGAGAGAGAGAGAGAGAGAGAGAGAGAGAGAGAGAGAGTACTATCTCTCTCCCCTCTCTTCTTCCACACATTTTACAAGTGGTCCACTTGTGGACGGCTCTCATCTTTTCTGGCCCACATCCCTATAGAATGATCAAAGGTGGTTTTTGAAGCATCCTTAGTTAGGGATAGATCGGGGAGAGGCCTCCTGCTTTAGAGGATCGACATAGGACTCTTCAACGATCAAGGGACACAAACCTCAGGTAAAATCTCGGCCCTTGGTTTCTTTGGTTTAGAATTTGATTGCATCTACATGGGGATCCATATTGAGATATTAAAATCTGATTTTTCTAAAAGTTTATACGTCCATGTCTTTCGGAAACAACCAACACTAGCATCATTAGATGTTTCCACTCTCGGAACAATAATACAAGAGTACAAGTAGTACATAGCAGTATACACTTTTAACATAGTAAAAAGGTACGCTGGTACTATATTTTATAGATAACATAAACAAATAAATAACAATGACACCAAGGACTGGAATGGCAAAAGAATCCATACATAACGAGCCTATTCCTCCAATAAAGCAAGCAAATAAGAAGGAAAGTGGCTAGTAAAGTTCTTTTTTTTTTTAATCATATACAAGAACATAAAAGAAATAAAATAAAAAATAAAAACCGACTTACAACAATTCTAGTTTTTTCATTTCCCCAATATATTCAGGTATCTCTCCAATAAGATTGCAATTCCTCAATATACTGCAAGATCAGATCAGCCATGGACTTCAATGGCAACAGATAGCATAAACTGGCATGCTTCCACAAAACATAAACAAGATAAACCTAAACTCACAGCTGCACAATGTTTGTCATATTACGCAGTTGGGGAAAATCTGATTCTGGTCCACTTATGTCACTGATAATTCTGCATGTAAACGGTCCATAAGGAAAAGTTCATATCCCTTTACTTATCTTTTAACTAAGCTGGAGATCACAAAGGATGCCCTAGACACAAAACCACTAACTATAGGAATTCAAACAGCTGTTCTTACAGTTGGATCATGTTTTCCAAATGGGAAATGCCATAAGGAATTGGCCCTTCCATATTGGTTCCTTCTATTTCTCTGCCATAAAAGATTTCAATTAAATAAATAAAGGAATGAATTCAGAGTGTTTAGAATGCAATGTGCATCAACTGCCATTTAGTAAATGGTATGGACCATATAAATCCTTTATTTGTGCAATTTGACAAT
This sequence comes from Liriodendron chinense, assembly GCA_003013855.2. Lineage (NCBI taxonomy): Eukaryota > Viridiplantae > Streptophyta > Magnoliopsida > Magnoliales > Magnoliaceae > Liriodendron > Liriodendron chinense. The sequence continues at coordinate 4,657,913 of PVNU02000440.1, read as the reverse complement.
GAAACCCGGCCATTCAATTAGGACTGCCTCTTGGATGAGCTACACCATGAACATCATTGCAATTGTAAGTTCATAACTACCCAATCCATCACCCACTTTCGGACAGTTAAGAAAAGTTAAACAATGATGCAGAAAACATCTATGATTGAATGGTCGGAAAAGTTTTGCAATGAAGCAAATTTTTTTTTTTTTCATTGGTGAATCCATGACCTCACCTAGCAGATGGTGAGTCTGATTGATTAGCAAATTTGCCAATCTTATGAGTTAATAGGTTGATAACATTTATTAAATGCCAAATGGAGCACATTGAATCTGTCTGCCTCAATTCAGGAAAGGAAAGCTGAAGAGATAGATTTTCAGGAACAGAATACTTACAGTCTCTCAAGTCTTGTCCAATTTTGAATAAAATCCGGTATCTTTCCAGTAAAACGATTATCGCTTATCCTACTGCATTTTGACCAATAATAATAATAAAAATAGATGAGCCACACTCCAGAAAGATTGTTTGAACTTTTTTCAGTGGGAAACAGTTATAGAACTCCTACAGATCCTTGAGGTTCGAGAGCTTTGCAAGCTCCTCCGGCAACTCCCCCACAAAGTTGTTTGAGGAAATTATACTGCAACCAAGAGCACCAGAACAGTCAAAATATGTAAAACTCTAACAAACGATGGCGATTCTAAAATTATCCCAGAAGAAAATTTCACAGAGAGTAGAAGAGAGTAGAAAAGAAGTGCTAAGACTTTTTTTTTTTAAGAAGGATAAGTGCTCAGGAAATTCACGCAAGGATAGATTGAAGAGGCAGCTCATGATCATGGAAGATGTGGCATATGTATGCAAGATCCAGGCCATTCATATGTGGTAGAGGCTCACAGGTGGGCCATAATTGTATGAGAAAAATTGAGAATTAGAATCAAGATGGCCCAGCTACACCTGTGGCCCATCAATTAGTTGAACAATCACAATTTTGGGCTAAGGAATGTTCACTTTGAGAGTGGCCAAGGTTCTCACTCAAGTGAGCCACTCCAATCACGCACAGATAGCCATAGAATTTCTCAAAGAAGGGATAAAGGCCTTACAATCTCTCTAGGTTGGTGAGATTCCCAAGCTCTGGAGGAAGATCTCCAGATAGCTGGTTAGACTCGATGAACCTGAAAATCCAACTTTTTCCTTTCAAGATCGACAAGCAGACACAAAATCCAAACGGAAATTCAAGTATTAACAGAATGGTGACTGAATATCCGAAACTTACAGACTGGTGAGGCAGGTCATGTTTCCAAGTACCTTTGGGATTGGCCCCGATATGCGGTTCACACCGATAGCTCTGCAGTATCATCCCCTGCTAGGTTAATTTTAGAACAATCATGCTTTGATTTGCTAAGGGAGCGTTTGGATGCCTGTCAGTTCTCTAAGTTGTCACTTATAAGATGAAATTCACTTACTGGTAATCTTGTTTGGATGTAAGTTGTTAGTCATTTATAAGTAATTTGGTGTTCGTGGTTGGAGAACTTGTGAGTCGGGTAAAAAGTTGTATATGTGAATAGAAGAGCTTGGAATAGGGAATCATTTTAAAATGTTAGAATCACATAAGAAAACTTGATGCCAAACATGCCATTTTGTTAAGCCCATTTAGATGAATATTTGAGCCCATTCTTAGATTAAACTAATCTTCAAGTGGGTCATAAAAGTGGGCCCACATATTCAAAATATTTAGAGCTCGTTTGGATACTCACCAAATAAGTTACTTTATCCACTTGTAGCAGTAGATAAGTAGCTTATTTGAGATAAGTTTGGTTTAAGATCAATTATAAGTAACTTTTTTACTTAAAGTTATTTAATCACTTCGGCTTAATAAGTAGAGACCAGGATAAGTTGCTTGAGGCATAAGTAGGTTATCTTAAGTAACTTACTATCCAACCGCCCCTAAATGTGGAGAAATAACTTAATATAAGTATTGGAAGTAAACTAAAAGTATTAATAGTAAATTAATCAACTATACTTGGGGAATGATGAACTTAAACCAACTAACTACAAATGGCATAAATGCCGACTAACCCACTTACAGGCATCCAAACAGGCTCTGAACTGAACCAATTAGAGAGTGAGAAGAAAAGCTTACATTCGCTGCAATTGCATGGAGGCCCATTGTGTAGGTATTGTACCGTTGAGGTAGTTACGAGTGAGATCTCTGTCAAAACGAGGAAGAGATAGTACGTTAGTTAGGGGCGTAACTTAGCAGAGAATCTAACGTGAGCCTGAAGAGTACTTACATTTCGCGTAGGTAGGGAAGTCTGGGCAGTTGTGGCGGAAGCGCTCCTAAAAGATTCCAGCGCGTGAGCAGTCTGTATACAAAAGGAGAGCGGTTTTTAATATTTCAAAGCTCAGGCAAAAGGCGATTTGTAAAATGGACCTGTTTAAGCCCAGATCATGAAATGATCAGAGCCGCTCCTTTTCAAGATTTGATTTTCCCAAGAACCGGGCCATTTGCCATCATGTACTGGCTGCATATCGGCCCCTCCCAATAGATAGCAATGGCTTACAATGCGTGTTTTCCGCGGGTAAAGCACCTAGGCTCTATGGGGTCCACCATGTTGTACATGTAAAATCCGCTCGGTCCACCAGGTAAGAACGATTATTTGGACCGTACAGACAGAAGATGATCCGATTAAAACTCGTATAGGCCACACCAATTGGAAGAATGTAAAATTGCTCCTAAAATCGATAAGTTAATATGGTGTGGCCTTCCTAAGAGTCGTATCTGGCTGATTTGTGTATGTTTTCTTCATCCTTGCGAGTCACACCTGATTAACGGGTTTGATGAAAGATACACACTACGGTGACCCCACACTCAAAACTATAGCCGGCATCTCATCCCAATTTTTCCATGTGGTGTGGCTCATATGAGTTGTGGGTCTAGCTGATATGCGGTCCTAGGGCCCAAAATTGAGGGAAGAAGCTGATAGACGGTGGATTCTACATATAAAATATGATGGGCCCATAGAATTGGGTGGTGTTGGAGAGGATTTCAATCCCCTCTTAGGTTTGTCTGTATTTCCTTTCCCGTAATGGATGGTAAATTCACGTAAAAAAAAATTATTACTATTTTTTATGTTTGATAAGGCTAACTCCTCAATGTAAAAAGGTACAAAAAGCACCCATGTTCATTCATGGGCCCGCTATGATGTTAGTGAGATATCCATGCCATCCATCCATTTTACCAAAACATTTTAGGGCATGAGCCTAAAAATGAGGCACATCTGAAGCTCAAGTGGCCCACACCATAGAAAACAATGGTCATAAAAGGCTTTTAATGGTAGGAGTTCAATCCACTATTCTGTGTGGCGTGGTCCACTTGAGCTTTGGATTTACCTCATTTTTTAGTGTATGCCTTAAAATTAACTCACAAAATGGATGAACGAAGTGGATAAGCCATGTGTATTATTCTTGAAATATGTGTTGGTATATACATTGCAAGTAACTATTACACATGTATAATGTATTTACCTCATTTGTGCTTGAATGAAAATAAATGAATGTAAATGAAATGAAATGGGAATAAATGGGCTTGTAAATGAAATCCTCTATTTAAGAGAGAATTTGGAAGTAGCACAAGTAAACAAAGATGCCACTATGCACATATCCACCTATATAAGCGGCAAGCTAATAATACTCCAAAACAATTCAATTATTGACTGCATCACTAAAATCATACTAATAAAATGATCCAAACCGTGTAAAGGTTAGCCATCTAAATGGATGGTTAAGAAATGTTGGCAAGTTGCTTATATGTGATCCTTATGTTTATGGCCCACCCAATGTTCTAATTCCTTCATTTTTCAATAAAGCATATATTTTAATAGACTTATTACAAACATTCCATTAAATATAACATACGTGCACTAATTTGGGTATTAAAGCTGATTTGGAACCTGTGAATATTCTAGAAAATCTAATTGCATTCCAATTCCTCCCATTTACTTTCATCCAAAAAAAAAAAAAAAAAAAAAAAATTAAACGCAAATCATTTACTCTCACCCAAACACATTTAAAAAGGTCATTTACTCGCAATTCGTTTACCTTGGTCAGGTAGGACCTGGGCCAACGTTGAACCTAGCCTGACTCTTAATGTTTGAGCCCTGGCTTGACCTGGTCCTAATAGTGTTAGAAAAGCCAAGGCTGCCAGGATATGCCAACACGTGGGGATGATCCCAGTCGTCTATTAGATGGGGTTACGTGGTGATGCAAAACATTCATCTAGTTATATGTCAAGAATGAGCCACGTGCAAAAAGACTCATTAGAGGTTTTAACCACATAGCCCACCCATCAGCCGGGCTACACTGTCAAAACTCAATAGATATTGGTCTGTCAATGTGGCGTGGCTAGGGCTGTAACTTGGGTTTGGGTGTCAATCCAAACCCATTTGACGCAACCCGAGTTTAGGTCCAGTTGTCAACATCCTCAGGTAGGGTTCGGGTTGGCATTTTCCAACTTTTTTTTTCTTTTTTGGGTTAGTTCACATACCCCATTATTAGTACGCCTGCCCACTCCTGTTAGTCACATCACAATGTTAGCCACCCCCACTATGGGAATCGATACCATGACCTCAGTGTTGAAACGAGGCTATCTTCACTCAGTCTTGGTTTTCCAACATGATATAAGTTCAGGTTGAGCAAATTAGAGCCGGGTTGGGAATAATTATATGTATTTGGGTTGGTGGCCCAGTCCAGTGAAACCTATTTTCTTGGACATGAACTGTGCCGTGCTCAGGTCAACCCGGTCTAATGAGGTTAGTCTCACAGAAAGAAAAAAGAAAAAAAAAAAAAAAAAAAAAAAAGAGAGTCAGTGCAGGCAAGATTAGGAAGCATACATAACCCGGATATGGCAGATTGTGGTGCAGTTACACTGGACCGTGCTATTTTCGCCCATGTTAGTGTTAGGTGTAACCCAGCTCGATCCTCCGTTGCAAGGATCCGCATTGAAATTCCAGTCTGGTTTGTCGAGTGTCGTTGCAATTTCCTTAAGAGCCTCCACTAACCACATAAAACAATACCACATGTAAATGCATTAGATTGCTAATTATGTTCAAAATATCAGTTGAAAGGAATTCAAATGAGCTTGCTGACAATAGATATGTATGCTAGTATATTTATGATTTTAGGGAATGATACATATTTATGACTTTGTAATCTTATATTTATTGGTTTTTTATTTTTGAAGAAAAAAAGTTGGAAGGTCAACCATTAGGGCTTCCTTGAAAAGATGTATTGCATTGCGTTAGATTGAGACAATCCAATCTCACATTTGGGATCGACTAGATTCATAATCAATGGACCAGATTTCACAACTAATGTCAGTCACCTATATTCATATACAACTTGAGTATCACATGTAAAGGGTATGGTATGGATAAAACACATGCCTCAACATGGAACCCATGAATGTGGTGGATCTTGAAAGCCATAAAAAATTATGTAATATCTTTTGTTGTGACTGAAAGGTCAAATGCCTAGATTAATCCAATTTCAAATGTGGGATGGAATGGAATACAATTCAATGTTACTAGTTTTGAGTACCAAACGCGCCCTAAGAAACACCCCTATGATTTAACAGATTGCATCAATATCATTATTAGGCACTTGGGACCACATGAGCTTCTCCATGTAATTTATAAATTATCAAGAATGATACTCAATATAGCTTGAGAAATTAACATACAAATTTTGAAGTTAGGCCACATATCGTAATAGAAATTTAAGTCTGGATATTAGCCTATGAGCATGGGTCATCTTCCCACAATCCAAAATGTTTGTATGCTGTGTCTCATGTTAACAGAGATACACCAAATAAGAACTCCCAATTGGATCATTCCAACCCTCTAATAATTTGGCCCCTTTTCTTTAAATATGGATGGTCACCACAACTTCTTAATGATTAAAGGGTTGAAATATTCTAGTGTTTTTCAAGACTCCCCCATCCAAGGAGAGCTCTAGAACATAAACGGTTAGGTCAGTAAGAAAAATCAAATGCAATGGGTAGAGTTCTGATGAATCTTAGTACAATATGTTGGAATGTATTCCAGCAAACATCTTGAATTATTGTATTTATAATATATTATCTAATGGAAAAGCTCATATAAGGCTTATCTCACTGTAAACCACTGTAAAGTGGAGCTGTTTGACCCCTCCATGATGTCTATGTGGCATCTGAAAGTGCAGAAAAAGATGCTAAGGGAAATGTGCAAATAAATCAAATCAAATGTTAACGCAAATCCACACTTGATAAGATGATCTGCATTAACAGTAAGGCAAGTATTCACTGTTGGATCAGAGCGCGAATGATGTCACTGTCGTTGCAATAGTTCGCACCCCTTGATGTGTAAAACCGGTGTAAGAGGCTCCTAGCACACTACCTCCAGAATTCAATACCCAATAAAGAGGAACTTCACAAAATGCATGCAATAAAATTTTTATTAAATACATTGTAAATGTATAATGATTATGTCCTCAGTAATTACTACACTATCCCTCTCTCATGATTTGACTGCCTACGTTTTAGTTGAACGAGGAGAATGCCAAATATAGGTGGGGCCTACTGTGATGTATGTGGCTTATCCACACCGTCTATCTGTTTTGCCAAATGAACTTAAGGCATGGGTTAAAAAAATGAGGCAAATACAATGCTCAGGTGGACCACACCTCCGGAAAAAGGGAATTGAACACTTGTCATTAAAAACTTCTTATGGCCACTGCTTCCTATGGTGTGAGCCACTTGAGTGTTGGAGCGTTGGGTGTGCCTAATTTTTTGACTCATGTCTCAAAATATTCAAGTAATACTAAGAAACAGAGTGAATTTTCATGGAGGGGTCCAAAATTTAAAACCACTTCTTTTAGGCCGATTTTCAAGGTAAGAATTACACAAAAATTTCAAAAAGCTAAAAAAGTAATAATAACTTATTTCTACATATGAAGGAAATGAAAAATCAAACGCATTAGTGTTTTGGCACAAATAGGGGTAAAAAAACATTTTGGGTGCAAAAATTGTGAAGCCCACTATAATGTACCAGTCATATCCACGTCCATCTGGTTTGCCAGCTCATTTTAGGGCATAAGCAAAAAAATAAGGTAGATATAAATCTTAGGTGAAGCACACCACATTAATCAGTGGGAATTGAACCCCTACCATTAATAACAGCTTGGGGGCCACATAAGTTTTGGATCCAGCTGATTTTTTCTGTTTTCCCTGTATCCATATCTATATGATCATTTGGACAGGTTAGATGACAAATAAACATTAATCTGGGCTCTAAGAAAGTATTAACTTTCAATGGTTAACCATTGCTTCATGTGGTGTGGTACATGTGAGATTTGGATTTGCCTCATTTTTTGACCCATGCCCTATATTAAGCTTGTGAAATGGATGGACAGCATAGATATGACATATTAATTTTTTTTTCTTTTGTAAATATAAACACATGAAATATTAAGATTGATGTGGTTCTCGAGGCAACAATTTCTCCTCTAACCAAGCAATAGTAAAAAGTAAGAGTGCGGATCGTCACGGGTCACACTATTAGATGAAATCAGTTGAAAAAAATTACAAAATAAAAAGTACATACCTATCTAGACTTTCGTCATGTAGGTCCCTCCCAGGACACGGATTGCGTGGTACAGAACATAGCAAGGGCTGTGCTGACGTGGCAAACTTATGTGAGCCCTACCATGATATGTGTTATATCCATACCGTCCAACCAATTTGCAGGATCATTTTAGGAAATGAGCCCAAAACGAGATAGATCCAAAGCTCAGGTGGACCACACCACAGAAAGCAACAGGGACAATGACACCCACTATTGAAACCTGGCTCGGGCCCACCATGATGTTTATTTGCCATCCAACCTGTTCATAATACCTGGATGGATGAAGGGAAAACATAAATATTTATTTGATCTAAATCTTCTGTGACCCATAAGAAGAATTCAATGGTAGGTGTTCAATCATCATTGTTTTTTGTAGTATGGTCCACTTGAGCTTTGGAACCATGCCCTAAAATGAGTGGGCAGAATAAATGAACAGCGAGGATAAAACACATACAACATGGCGGGTCTCACAGAGTCCTTACATTACCTCACGGTTGGTCCTTCAAATTCCTTATAACCCAGAAGTCCCAGTCCTAACACCACCAATACGGTAGACGTGGTCTGGCTTAAGTTACCCCAACACAGCACCAGCCAGCTAGCTGGTGCCAAAACTCTGTGGACGCCAACCATGATGTACCTGTCTTATGCAGCCTGTCCATTGCATGAGCTAAAAATTGATGTAGATCAAAAGCTGAAGTTAATCCCACGACAGGAACTGGTGGGGATTGAATTCTTAATGTTGAAATTTTTTTGGCTGCCACAGAAGTTTTGGATCAAGCTGATATTTGTGTTTTCCCTTCATCCAGAGTCATGTGACCTAATCAACAGGTTGAATGGCAAATTTAATATTGGCAGTTCGATCACCATTGTTTCTGACTTGTGTGGTCTACTTAAGATTTAGATATGCCTAGTTGTTGGGCTCATGCCCTTAAAATGAGCTTACAAAATAGATGAACAGCATGGATAAAACTCATACATCATGGTGGGGACCACATAGTCTTGACACCAGTTAGCTGGCTAGTAGTGCGGTCACCACCCAAACCACGTCCAAAATGGATGCCCGATTCGGCGGATTGTCTACCAAGTAGCAAGATGGCTACTGGCCAGTGCTAAGTGGACCACACCATAGGAAACAATTGGACAACTATGGTTGAAAACTCCTCGGGGCCAAAGAAAGCTCACATCAAGCTGATATTTATATTTTCCCTCCATCCAAGTATGTGTGACCATATGAACAAGTTAGGTGGAAAGTAGACATCAAGGTGGGACCTAGAAAGGTCTCAACGGTAGCCTTTCAATCCTCAATTTTTTTGTGTTGTGGTTCGCTTGAGGTTTGCATGTACCTCTTTCTGGGACTCATACCCTAAAGTGATGGGAAAAATGAATGGATGGTGTGGATCTAACACATATTATGGTGGGGCCCACATAAATTCCACAGGTTCAAGCCGTTGATGGGCTTATGCAGTAAATTGGGGAGAGAATCGGTGTACCAAAGTGAAAATGTTAGACATCCCTACATTGGCACCGATAAAATGTGTAGTCGCAGGAGTAATGATGTCCCTGATGTGGACCAATAAAAAGTGAAGCCGCAGGAGTAATGATGACTCGTTTCTAGGCATTTGTTAATGACAACCGCACCTAAAGGTAGTGATGAATCATTATAGCATATACCAAATAATCTAGAAAATCAAACAGCACCATAGGAATCTTTGCCATTTCGAATTTTCCTCCGTTCACTGCGGTTAATACAGTGTAAATTAGTAATCATTGTAAGTATTTATCTACACGTTTTCTCAATAATTACAATTGACGTTTACTTTCTGTTTACAAATAACGAAGAGAGTTTACTTTTTGTGCGAGGGGCGTGTGGATTTTTTGTGAGTCAAACTATGATACAAATGGCTTATCCACTCCGTCCATCTATTTTGTGAATTAATTTTAAGACATGGACCCAAAATTGAAGCAAATTCAAAATTTAAGTGGACCACGCCACATAAAATTGTAGATTGAATACCTATCAATAAAAGCCTTTTATGACCACCATTTTCTATGGTGTGGGCCACTTGAGCTTAGGATCTGCCTAATTTCGGGCTTGCACCCTACAATGTTATAATAAAATGGATGGACGGCATGGATATTTTACTGACATCACAGGGCCATGAATATATGTGGGTCCTTTTTATACCATTTTTACATGAATGAATTACTAATTTTTATCAAACGCAGTAAACAGTAATAATTAACTACCTGTGCGCATTAGCTAGGGAATGAAAACAAACAGGCCATAGAGAGCAAGCTACACGGAGGCAGGTTGCTGATCCCGTACGCGGATTAACCCACCACGATGAAGTGATATCACTGAGTTTTGTGGGGCCCGCCATGATGTATATATGTTGTATCCACACGGTCCATCCATTTAGAGTGATCATTTTAAAGACATGAACCAAAGGAGGAAGATTCAAAGCTCAAGTGGACCCTACCATAGAAAACAGTGGGGGAATTAACGCCTATCACTAAAAACTTTTTGGGGCCACAAAAGTTTTAGATCAAGTTGATATTTGTGTTTTCCCTACGCAGATGTCTGTGTGAACGAGAGCAGATTCGGTGAGACCCCGGCCTCGCCTAAGATAGTGAGGCCGTTACCGTGGGGCCCACCTTAATGTGCTGTCCATCCGTTTTTTCACATCATTTTATGGCATTATACCAAAAAGTAAGTAGATCCAATTACCAGGTGAACCCTACCATAAGGCAGGGTGGTGATTGCCCATCCTACCATTAAAAGCTTCTTAGGGTGCTCCTTAACGTTTCCGTAATGTTTATTTACCATCCAATCTATGGATAAGGTTAAATAAACAGGGATGAAGGGAAAAAACAAATATTAGCTTGATCCAAAACTCTTGAAGCCCATTAATGGTCAATTACCACTGTTTTTTATGATATGTTCTACTTGATAATTGGATCTACTCAAGTTTTGGTATAAAGCCCTAAAATTATGTGTATAAATGGTTAGATGGCGTGGATACATAATACATATATCAAGATGGCCCCCACGGTTAACATACGTAAGGGCCGCACTATCTTGGGTGAGGGTGGGTTCTCACATAATCCGCTCTCCCGTTAAACTTATAAACAAGTCAAGATCTCAAATAAACATCATAGTGACCCTTTGGAAGATTTCAGGCCCCATTGTTTTTTGTTTTTCTATGGTGGGTCCAGTTGAGCTTTGGATTTGCCTCGTTGTTTGACTCATGTCCTAAATTAATCTCTCCAAATGAATGGACGGTGTGGATAATGTTGGTGTGGAGCCTTCAAACTGTCTGTTAAAGGGACCCATGACTGGTCGGATTGGTCTAACCAATTAGTTATATTACGGTTTGGGAAAGACAATAAGCTCTAGACAGTTTTCGGGTGTGCAGACTGATCATTCGACCGGTTTGAGGTGTGCTCCGACCGGTCAGCTGTTGAGGCAGGCGTGACGAATTTGAAAATTCTCTCTAGAATTTTTTTGCTAGACCCAATCGGTCGGCTGTATATGCAGTTTCTTACACAGTTATACAGATCAGCATAAGTTGTTTCTATTTTTGAATTGTTTGTTATATATATGCTATGAATCTAGACTTAGGGTGCGTTTGGTAAAACTTAATTCCACGACTTATCACTGAAAAATGATATTTTCAGTGATTTTAGAAATTTAGACCGTTTGGTAACTAAAAAAATTTAAGTGCTTAATTGGAAAAATCACTTAAATTAAGTGGATTATTTTAAGTCATGCCAACTTGACTTAAAGCTTATAACTGAATGCGGTAAGTGGTTTCTCTTTAAATTTTTAGATAAAAATTGACAAAAGTATCCCTATTAACATTTAAAAATGGCAAGATTACCCTTCTTTGTTTACTTTCTCATCCATGAAGCCATCACACGCAAGTACAGTCACCAAATTTTATAAGCCCCCACATAATGTATGTATTATATCTATATAGTTTATCCATTTAGAGAGATGATTTTAAGGCATGAGCCCAAAAATGAGACAGGTCCAAACCTCAAGTGGACCACACCACTAAAAGCAATGGGGACAATGATGCCCACCATTGAAACCTTACTAGGGCCCACCATGATGTTTATTTACCATCAACCCTGTTCATAAGAACACAAAGACTTGGATTAAGGAAAAACACAAATATTAGCTTGATCTGAAACTTTTGTGGCCGTGATAAGTTTTCAATGGTAGTTTTCAGATAAATTACCAAACAGATTTTTCAGTTCTTATAAGTACTTAAATTCAGCACTTTAAGTTTTCAGTACTTAAATTAATTTTCAGGCTTAATTTTTCAGTTTACCAAACAACACCTTAGATAGTATTCTAAGATGTTTGGGGTTTCTTAAGTGTATTAGGGTGAGGGGAGAGTGTTTTGAGAGAGAGAGAAAGAGAGAGAGAGAGAGAGAGAGAGAGAGAGAGAGAGCTTGGATTTTCTCTTAGGTTTCCTTACTTGTGGGTTGCTTATCTCTGTAACATTCTGATTCATAGTAGATCGCTTTATGCGTGGATTTTTATCCGTTGAGAGGTTTTTCTACGTAAAATTGGATTACTTCTTGTGTGGTTGATTGCATGCATGTGTGGTTGTATTTTGTTGCTCGTTCGATCGCATATTCTACTGTGTTCGGTTTTGCTTCAGCGCTGCTGATTTTCCTAACCGAAACAACACAAACATGGTGGTCGGGTCCACGGAACTTGGTGGCATCACTTCAGCAACTAGATGACTACTGAAGCCGTCAGTAGCTAATCCGCCTCAACCAGTACTGACGTCACTACTGGTCACTGCTTGATGGGCCTACCACATCTGTGTTTAATCCATCCGTATATCACTCACCATCTTTGTGCATGCATCCCACAACTTCTGTGCGCACGTGCGCGCAGGTGTTGCCCCTACTTTCCCTTCAACCTCACTCTTCTGTCGCCCTTTTCAGTCTCCCTTGCTTTCTCCACCTGTGTTGTCAGGTGCATACCTACCTCCCCATCATCACAAGGAAGAATCTGATATTACCTGTATTTTTTTTCTAATTAAGTCCTTACTAGCTACATTGGTAAATGTCAGTGGTTATTAATGTACGACGTTGACCTCTATTTTTGTTGATATATCATAACTCAAAAAACGAAGTGAGCTATGTGGGACCCATCATGATGTGTACGTTATCTCTACGCCATCTATTTATTCTTTTTCAGATTATTTTAAGGCTGAACAAAAAATTGATGCAGATCCAAAGCTCAAGTGGATCACATTACAGGAAGCAGTGGAAATGATGATGCTACCATTGAACCATTGTTTTGTTTAGTGTGGTCAACTTAAAGCTTTGGATTTGGCCCCATTTTAAACTCATCCACTGTAATAATCTGAAAAATTGAACGGATATAACTTATGCATCATGGTGTGACCGACAGAGTTTCAATAATAAAATAAACCTGAATTTTGCCCAGTAATTTCAGTCTTTCCAAGTCGGGAATGGATGTAATTATCATATGCTTTGTAAGTAATTACATGGAAACGGAGCCTGCCTCACGGACTGAGTGTAGGTAGGGGCTCTGTGAGGCCCACCATGATGTATGTTTTTTATCTACGCCGTCCATCTTCTTTTCCGGATCATTTTAGGGTATGAGCCCAAAAACAAGGAAGATCGGTGACTCACCACCGAAATTAGCGGTGATAATGAGGCAGACCATTGAAACCTTATTGGGACCCACCGTGATTTTTATTTGCTATCCAACCTGTTCATAAGGTCACAGAGAGCAGGATGAAGAGAAAACAGAAATATCAGCTTGATCAAAGCTTCTGCTGCTCACAAGAAGTTTTGTAATGGTAAGCATTCAATCCCCACTGTGTAGTTCACTAGAGTCTTAGATCTGACTCATTTTTGGGATCATACCCTTAACTGATATGAAAAAATGGATGGACCGTGTGGATGAAACAAATACATCACGGTGGGTCCCACAGATCCCCTGCCTGGACCGAGTCCGTACAGGCAGGCGCAGCACACAATCCGCGTTGGTGTTGAAGGAGGAAGAGCATATCTAAAAAATGCAAGAGAGAGAGAGAGAGAGAGAGAGAGAGAGTGTGTACGAGAGAGAAACAAAGATTCAAAAGGAATTGCGGGGTCTTTCCTGCTGTCATGGCTGATGCACATGTGGGGCTAGTGATCCCAGCCATATATATGATGGGCCTCACCTGTGTATGAGGGATCCAAAAAATCTCTCATACTGGAATATTTAAACCTTCGAATAAACGCATGTTCTGTCGGAAAATGGTTAAAAGGTCAGGATCTTCCAATCCCGACAATTTGTGAGTCGAACCCCATCAACCGTGTATCTATCTCATCAGATCAACGGTTTGGATCACGAATCATAGCCCTACATGCGAGTTAAATGACAAGACCCTATACTTCGTCTTCAAAATCAGCCTCGTACCTTCATCTTGAGCCAGCAGAGGAGCCCCACAACCCAACGATCCACAGATAAGCAGTGCAAGAACCCAAACGAGAAGAACACGCACAGAAAACATCTTCCTCTTTGTAGATCAGTTCCTAACAAAAGAGAAGTTGAACAGAACAAAAAGTAGAATGAAAATCAAGTTGAAATCGTATGAGAAATCAGAAGGAGAACGAACATTACAAGGAAGAAGCTCATGTGAATGATCTTAATCTGCCAGGGCCGTACATGGTTAAATATTTGAGCCGGAGGAGTGGTTCACCGCTCTCTTCATGAGTCGTCAGGAAAACCTTTAGATGAGCAGATGATGCCGATATTCCAAGTGTCACCCATTATTCGCTGTTATTTTCTTAGCCATTGATGGGATGGTTACGGCCCACCTGTTAAATTTGATTTCTTTCACATGGAAAATCTTTAAATGAAAGGTAAATAAGTACACTATTAATGCCTCATTTTTCTCCCTTGAAAAATTAAAATGAATTGATGTAATTAGCTCAAAAAGTGAGTGAAACATTTTCTTTAAAATGTTAGTAGTTGAGAAAAAGATTCTTTTCTGACGTCATGTGAAGTTTTTAATAATAAATTCATAAAGAAAGAGATTTTTTCTTTAAATGGGAAAGAAAAACATTTTCTATTAACTTTCTTGGAATCAAATTGATAATCATGCATGATTCCATAATTAAGACCATGAAATGCATACATATATACTCTATGATATGAACTAAAAATCTGCAATTTAGAAATAGAATTAACTATACATACTTTAAGCCACGCCAATCTAATGATGCATTACACACCTTGTCTCCCTGTGTCCTTGCATGTGTCAGTGTCCTTGGATCACCTTTCTTTCTTTATACATGCTACCTTACATGTGATATAAAGTTTTCTTTTATGAATAGCTTTGAAGCTTGGGCCCATTTGAATTTACTTTTTCTACTTACAACAGTAGATAAGTACCTTATTTGAAATAGTTAAGTTTGGTTCATAATTATTTGTAAGTAACTTCATTTTTTTAAAGCTACTTAAACACTTAGTGGCATATTTTCTACTTCTAATATTTGAATGCAAGACCATTCATTCTGATACCATGTTAAGCAACCATTTGCTCTAAAAGCTAAAAGCTTGAGCTTTTAAATCAAGTGGTGATTTGACATAAATAAAATGGACAAACCACTTAGATAATTGAACCTTCTTTGATCCAAAGTGTCCATTTTATTTTGACATTGATTGAATACGAGGTTTTTGGGCTAGTGTAAAATGCTGCCTCATTAAAAGTGAGCCAAACACTTGAATTGTCGGGATCCTTGATTTTCCACTCATCTAGAAGTGTCTGCAGACTTATGTGATGGTGTGCCCGGGTCTGCTGAAGCGGGCCCACTTTGTAAATGTTAATATCATGTGTTTCTATTGCTTTGACTTTGACCGTTAAGAGGTTTTCAACACTACGTCCGACTTCAATGTAGGAGAATAATGCGGGTTGTAGTCATTGGATTTGGGTCTTGTTTGTGATCCAAGCCATTGATGATCTGTTGAGGAACACAACCGATGCTGCCTACCTCGAAAATCTTCAAGAGTGGAATGAACTGAATTTTGGTTCAATGGCTCACAAAGAAGTCAAAGGTCCCATGATGATTGAAACCCCATTTGCTGCCCTGCTCCACAAAATGCTAGAATAGGCACTAAAATGATTACTCGACAACAAGTGGACAAAAAAAGGGCAGCAAAGTTGAAACCCCCTTCTCCAAAAACCCTTTCTCACAAGTGCATCCAAACGGGCCCTAAGCTTATTCATGACCACAGTTTTAAGACTTGAAGGCGAGGACATCTTGTTCAGGTCAAGTCCTCTCTTTTTCCTCAAAACATGAGATAAAAAAAAATTAAGAATATACATTTTAAAATATAAAACTAATACTTGGGTTAGTTTTAAGATAACATCCAGTTAATGCTTGACCCAAACATGGAATGTTGGATAGCCATTTAATTGTTTTTTAATCATCATCATCATCGTCGTCATTACTTAACCTTTATCCTAACTAGGTCAGTTACATGAATCCCATTTCTCCCTATCACGAACCATATCCCTTTGATTGTTTTTCATAAAATAATAATTTGCAATAAATTATTTCTTCAATTAAAAAATTTCGTGGGAGGCTTCTAACTCATTTCAAGGATAAAGTGAAAGAGGGTGGAAAGTTGGAAATTTTGAAAGAATAAAAAAGGATTCTAGTTACAATGAATCATGTGGGACTGACTCATACTAGGCGCTCGAGTCTCAACCAACTCCTTGACTCTACTCTTGTCGACACCATTATGCAAGACTTGTGTTATTGGCTCGACTTAGGTTCAACCGAGTTCAACCAACTTGGATGGCTGTATCAAACTTGAATGAGTCTTCAAACAATCCTAAGACTTGGATTAATGGGTCATCAAACCATGTGTCTGATTCAAATGAGTGGAGCTCATGGCTAAGGATGACAATGGTATAGGATTTTCTTGAAATGTAGTGGAAAATAAAAGTTTTTAAAAATTCAATTTAAATGTTATAACCTTATAAATCCCTATTCAAATATTATCAAGATTTTAGAAAAAAAAAACTCAAATTTATAATTTGGATTTACCTAATCAATGTTGGTGACAAACGGGTGATATTGTCAATATCATTTCTTTAACTAAGTCTCTCTCTAATCTATTCTAGATGTAAGAAATGATATGAGCCACACATCAACCCTTAGAATAGGACCAAGGGAAATGTTATAGTCATCTACACAATGAACCCTACAAGTGTGGAACGTGTGATGTGAAGCAAGGAGAGAGATGAGAATCTCTTTATTTAACCTCTCTCTTTGCTCTCTTTAATGGTGATGGTCGAGAGGACGACTAAGACTCTATCTCATCAGTTAGGGCTCCTCTCGTTGTGAGATAAATCGATATGGAGAGAGGAATTACGATTTCAGAGTGACATTAATTTGTTACTCTACCACCCTACAGCCTTTCAAATATCCCAATATATACATTGAAAGTCTGTGATCCTACCTTATATATCTTATAGGCCCATATTTGATCAAATCCGTCACTATTATGGCCATCTACCATAAATCCAATGTATGTCTAGCTTAAGTGGTGAACTCCAAATGTAAGCCATCATATCATTATCAAGTGCAATCAAAATTATTTTAATGGTTAAAATAAAAGCCTAATGGTTGAAAATTAATATTTATAAAATCTTTTAAAATCCTTTGCGTAATGGGCTTAGCAGGAAACTACTTGGTGAATGTCTAATTTTCAAGGTGTATAATAAATCAATTCTTAGGAAACCAATCAATCCTTTATTGGTTCATACAAGTCTCAACCGATATTGATGAATGTAATCAATTACATTAATTTTTATTAGCCACATGATAATATTGTAAAGCGAGTCAAAACACACATAATCAAGACTTTGATTCCTCACACATTTTTCAATCTAAGAATTAATTAATTTTAGTACATCTTTAAGTCCATCACAGTCCATGCATCATAGGTCTCTTAGTATAGAGACTTAACATTGATCTACAAATGCAAGTTCCCAATAGGTTCAAACAAGAAGCCTGTATTCATGGTACACTCACAATCCTATGTGGAGTAGGGGAAAGGCGCACTGACTAGTCATTATGCTTAGGGCCTGTTTAGCGCAAAGGATTAATCGGTATTAGCCGGGATAGATTTTACAAAGGATCATGATTACTGCTGCAGGTGGATTGTCGTGGAATTGGTAGAATACCTCTTAATCCCATTCCATGTTTGGAATAGATGAGAATTAATCCTGTCTAAACCGTCAATTTTTTTTTTATTACCGCATTTGGTGAGGAGTTAGCTTGATGGGGAAAAAGACTGCATATAAACTTTGGAAAGCCTTTCACGAAAAGTTTCTGTGCCGCAATGCTAGGTGGGGCTCATTGTGATGTTTACGAGAAATCCACCCCGTCCATCCATTTTGAGAGCTCATTTTAGGACATTTGCTAAAAAATGACGAATGTCCAATCTAAAGTGGGCCATACAAGAGGAAACAGTGAGGATTCAATCACCACTGTTGAAAAGTTCCTATGGTCACAAAGGTCGCGTATCAAGCTTTTTTTTTTTTTTTTTTTTTGTATTTTCACTTCATCCTAGTAAGAATGACCTTATAAGTGGTTTGGATGGCATATAAACATCAAGGTGGAGCCTAGAAAGGTTTCAATGGTTCCTATTTATTCCCCCAATTTTCCCTATCATGTGACCCACTTGAGTTATGGATCTGCCTCGCTTTTGGTGGCATGTCCTAAAATGGGCTCACAAAATGGATGGACGGGGTGGATTTCTAACAAACACCACAATGGGCCCCACCTAGCATTCCAGCACAAGACTTCATGGGAAAGGACTTTTGCAAGAAATTCCGCCCACATATTATGGCAATCCCTCTCCTGTGGATCGATATCCTAGCGGATGGGGGAAAGGTGTCGGCACAAAATCCCAAGTAGAATACATTTTAACACCTTGTTATTCCAAATGCATGGTTGGAATATTTTTGAAACCCATCCCACCCAATCCATCTTAATACACTTTAATTCTATGCACCAAACACGCCCTTAATGATAGAGACCTTCTATCTTGACTCACCATTAGTCTCCTCACACAAGATGACCACATAATAATAGTAACAACATTAACCACAAGTTCCTCATAATTAGACCAGGGTTTGAGATCCATGGCCCATAACTCTCCATTGGTCAGTGATTTTTGTGTGTAGTACTCTTATATTTCCATAGACAATCACAGGAATCTCTATCATTTAACCCATGTCATATAATATATATTTATGATGCTTCCACATGTTAATTATGGTATCATAAGTTGTCAATCTAAGAGTCATGGTTATCATGATCTATGATCAAGATCATCAATATCGGCGGGTTCCATCCATGTCATCAGCTGACAAAATTCACATTGGTTTTGCATGATACAATTCGAACAAAAATGGGCCAGCCTGGTTAAGGATTGAAAAGCAAAATTTTGAACGACCCCGAATATTTCTAATTCGGGCCCAAACGAACCTTAGGCCTGACTTACTAGCCTACTCATTACTGAACAAGGAAGGCATGCATCTTAAATACAACAAACATGGAAAGGCATCTTAAATATTCATGGAATGCCATGTGAAGATGTTCTGCCAAGCACATGTTAAGATCTAGGCCAATTGTCAGGGGGACCACCGTGAATATATAGAACAATACCCAAAAGTCATATCAGTCCACTCATCAGGTGGGCCTCATATGTATTATAAAGATGACCAATTAGAATAAAAAATAACCAGTAGCCTATATTCAACGTACATTTGTGGCCCACCTGATGAACGGACCCTATTGATTTTTGGAGCTGAAATTGTTCCTTATACCTCTGGGCATGGATCCCATACACTTTTGCCACATGGGAACGTGTGCGATACTCGTCACTCTTTCCCATGCATTTCTGATATTTTACGGCGTGTTTGGATTACCGATTACCATGGTACTGTGTGGTAAACGCACATTTTACGATGTGTATCCCGTGTTTGGATACGAGCAGCAGGCGGGTAATGATCTACCTCGAAAATATGAGACGGATTCGGTGGGATTTCGACCGTCATTCCATCCATTTCAGCTGCTTTCAGAAGGCCATTTTTTTAGTCCTGCAGGTGTACGAAAAAACTACTAAGTCATTTCCACCTTCAATGGCAGTGGAGCGATGTCCCGTTCCGATACTCTGTACATGAAAGCACTCCATCTGCATCCTGTTGCAGGTACACTCTCCCATTCCTCTTGCATCGACAGATCCATAAGGGGTGTCTGACCTACTCTACTCAGGTACCCATCTTGGGTTAGGTTTCATGGCCATCT
This sequence comes from Liriodendron chinense, assembly GCA_003013855.2. Lineage (NCBI taxonomy): Eukaryota > Viridiplantae > Streptophyta > Magnoliopsida > Magnoliales > Magnoliaceae > Liriodendron > Liriodendron chinense. The sequence continues at coordinate 4,637,909 of PVNU02000440.1, read as the reverse complement.
CCTTCAACGGACATGCATTTACACCCAATCCTCTTGCGTGCATAGAGTGATGAGGGGTTTACACCCATCCATGGGTGGGTTTTCATGCTTATATACTTCAGGAGACATTCGAGTTGGTTAATCCCTGCCTTTTTCATGGCTATCTCCTTTAACAGGGATGCTCTTACACCTATTCCCCTTACATGCACTGATTCAAAAAGGGTAGACTTGCTCCTGTTGGGGACTCATCTCACAGTATCGATTAATGGCTAACTCCCTTTAACAGACATTAATTTACACGAAGTCCTTCGCATGTTATCTGATTGTTGGAAATCCTACTTGAGGTTAAATAATCTGCTTAATCCATGAGGAGATTTGTTGGACCTTGGCTTCCTCTTTATCAAACGGTGTTAGAAATAAGCCATGCATGTCTAATAGCTACCTCATTCGAGGTAACTACTATATATGGAGAATGGGAGCCAAGTCTCGTACTCCTCCAAACCCAACATGATTTTACCCCATTACCACATTCGGCTTCCCCATTTTTATTTGTTGATTACAAATAGACATGCATTACTTTCCTTATTTTAGCCTTACTACCATTTTTCATTTTGTATGTATGTATTCTCAACGACTTCTACTTCATTTCACATTGATATTAAGATGAATTCATGTACAACTATTTCAATGACATACACAGGGGCCCTTGGGAGCAATGTCAGAAATTATCGTGTAAAATGACAACAGTCGGAACAGGTTTGATCCATCGAGAGAAATCACTGTGTAAAATCTTACAATCCTACGATAGTTTTGCACTGTTAAAAAAAAAAAAAAAGTTCACCAAAGCTCCTCAAACGTACTGAAAAATAATTTTAGCCATCTATATTCCCTTGAAGATAATCTTAGCCACCTAACCTTTTATCCTTCGAATCTGGACCAACCAATACTTTTATCTGTCCATTTGATTTTAGAGGTGGTTGGTATGGATTGATCATTGTGATTTAGATGTCATCTATTTGAATGGTCTGGGTATCTGGCCACTAGTGTCACATCTGAGGGTGACTCGCCATCGTTTTTAAATAAGTCTCAGGTCCAACCGGTTGGACTTTAAGTCACAGACCACCCAGCCAAAAACTTCCAATATTTCATGTGTGTGAGACATCTTACCCGTACAATAAGTTTATCATGTGAGACATGAGAATCACCTTTTGAAAAAATCAACTACATTCACTCACTGAGTAGGCTAAAATTGTATTTTTGTAGTTATCAATGGGTAAAATTGTTTTTTTTATTTTGTGACCCACCTGATGAGTGGATATGACTGATTTTTGTAGTAAGTGATCCCATGATGGGATCAACCTATTGGAAGGATTGTAAAGTCACGTGCACTTAATAATTGAATGTTATCTGCTTGGTCAACCGTACCTTGTGGTCCAACCGGTTGGACCACTGACTTTTGTTTTTTTGTTTTTTTTTTTTCTAAAAAATAATAGAGATGAAAATGACATTTCGCTGTACCAGATATTGCAACCGACAAAGCCCTGTGGCTCTTGCTTTCGGAAGCGGTTTGCGAACGGAGTTACTACTGAGTAAACTCTGTGGGGTCTACCATGATTTATGTATTTTATCCACTCCGTCCATCCATTTTAACATATAATTTTAGGGCTTGAGATAAAAAATTAAGCATACCCAAAGCTCAAGTGGCCCACACCGCAGGAAACAGTGTGAATTGAACCTGTACCATTTAAAATTTCTTGGAGGTCACAAAAGTTTTGGATAAAGCTAATATTTGTGTTTTCCTTTAGTCCATGTATTTTTTATTTTATGAACATGTTTGATGACAAATAAACATCACTGTGGGCCCTATGAAGGTTTCAACGGTGGAAATCATTATTCCCACTGTTTCCTATGGTATGACCTACTTGAGATTGGATATGCTTCGATTTTGGGCTCAACCGCTAATATGAGCTGGAAAAACCGATGGACGGTGTAGATAAGCTACATACATTCACAGTGGGCCCAGCTAAAATTACTCAGGACGATAAGAGCGTCCTGAGTAACTCCGTTCGCAATCCGATTTCCTGGCTTTCATGGGGAATCATTTGGTACTCTGGAGTGTGTGATAGTTGATGCTAAGGCACTTAGAACCTGTACACATGGCATGCATTGACTCAAACTAACGGTCCAAATTACAGTAACGCTCCTAGATAGGTCATCATTCAAAAGTCAGGTTGATGGAATTATCTTAAAGTACTGATCAGTGAGCTTTCTTTTGTTGAATTTAAACCATTAACTATTTTTTTACTTTACCGTCCATTAAATGTCCACTGATCAGCCATTTGTTAGGAAATTAAATCAGTGTCTCTTTCAGTTTACTATCCATCTATATTGGAACTCACTATTTGAATGCGTGAGATGTTTGAGATTTTTAGTTCCTACCTATGAACTATCACACATCCGGATTATAAAAAGACAAAAAAAAAAAAAAAAAAAAAAATCCCTATCACTTAGGGCCTACGTATGAACCATCACACCCATCACTTAGGGCCTACCTGACGACTCTTATCTAATTCAGTGAGAGTTCGAAAATTATGACTTTTTAACAATAAGTTGGTTTAGTAAAATCATTAAAAAAAGCTCTCAGTTGAAATAAACAAGTTTGACAAAACATTTAAATAAGAGCTTTGTTAAGGACAATCTATCATGGCAGTTCTTGCCTGCTAGCCCAGCAGGAAGAGGCGTAGGCATTTCAACAGCAGGTCTAGGTTGAGTGTTAAAGAGACACTAACCCCATTGTTGGGTGGGTGCATCGTGTGACTAACCATGTGAGTGCGGACTAATAGGGTGTGCGCCTTGCATGACTCAAATAAAAAAAAAAAAAAAAAAAAGGAACTATCCATCATGTGAGCCAACTTTCGAAGTCAGTTGTCCATAATGTGTCGCACAGTCTTGGATGTGGGTCATTCATTTTTTAGGGCTAACCTTTAATGTGACACGTTGATATGGGTCATTTGGGCTCACCATGAATTTTAATTATCCATCATGTCCTGCCCACCATCAATATCTACTGCCTATCATGTAGAGCCCACCTTTTATGTGGACCATCCACTATGTGGGCCATGCATCATGCAAGGCCATTTTTTATATGGACCATCCATCACGTAAAGAAATACAATTAAGTGAGAAATAATTATTTACAAGTAATTCCTTACATGTTTTAAAAAAAAAAAAAAACAAAGTTGACAATTGCAATCTACTTTTCGTACATTAAAGTTGTGGAGTGTGCGAATTTCATGTGGGTTCATTGTGATATATGTGACTTATTCACTTTATTCATTCATTTTGCAAGGTGATTTTAAGGCATGAACCCAAAATTGAGACAAATCCAAAGCTCAAGTGGACCATGCCACACAAAATAGTTGGTTGAATGCCTACCGTTAAAAACCTTTTACAACCACGGTTTCCTATGGTGTGGGCCACTTGAGCTTCGGATCTACCTCATTTCTTAGCTCCTGCTTTAAAATGTTCCAATAAAATGGATGGACAGCATGGATATGTCACAGACATCACAGTGGAGCCACAAATGTAGGTCAATCATTTTCAAAAACTATTTGCAAAGAGTAAATACACTTTCCATCAAACGGAGGTAAATGATCATAACTAACAACTCACATCTATTTGCATTTACCTCCATTGACGTCGAAACAAACGGGACTTGAAAAAGCCAAAATACCACACGAGAGTCTTATTTATTAAGATGCCAAAATACGTACTTTGAAAAAGCTATATGAATGGAAGGGACTTGAAAAAGCCATATGTCAGACTCACTATGGTTTTTGTGTTATATCCACTCGGTCCATCCGCTTGGGCAGCTCGTTTTAAGTGGTAAGCCCAAAAAGGAGCCAGATACAAAAGTTGGGTGGGCCACATCATAAGAAACAGTATGAATGAATACTCCAATCATCAAAACCTTTATGTGGCCTGCCATTGTGTTTTTATGCCATCCAAAGCATTCATAAGGTGATCTCCATCTGGATGTTGGGAAAACATAAATTCAGCGTGAGCCAAAACTTTCGTCATCGGCGTAAAGGTTTCAAGAGTAGATGTTCAATTGTCACTATTTCTTGTGATGTGGCCCATTTGAGTTTTAGATCGCTCTCATGTTTAGACTCATACTCTAAGTTGGAATGGATGGAGTGAGTGGAGTGTTGGACTCATGTCCTAAAATGAGTCGACAAAATGGATGCACCAATTGGATATTACACAAACATCACTGTAGGCCCCACAAATCTTGGGGTATATAATAAGGGCCGATTAGGTGTTACCTTTACCGAGTGGGGCCCACCTTGATGAATTTGTTGTACATCCACACCATCCATCTATTTTTCCAGCTTATTTTAGGACATGCGCCTAAAAATTAAGCAGATCCAACTCTCAGGTGGACCACACCACTGGAAAAAGTGGTGAATGACTTTTAAAACTTTTTTATGGGCCACAAAAGTTTTGGATGAAGCTGATATTTGTTTTTTCCTTTCATCCAGGTATAGTTGACCTTATCAACAGGTTGGATGGCAAATAAATAGTATGGTAGACCCAGGAAGTTTTTAATGATGGGCATTTAATCACCACTGGTTACTGTGGTGTGGTCCACCTGAGATTTGGAACTGCTTAATTTTTGGGATCACATTCTAAAATGGGTTGGAAAAACAGAACGACGTGGACATGCAAGACATCCTCAAGGTGGGCCCACGATAAGGGTAACACCTAATCCACGATCTCCTGTGATAACAGTCAAGAAGTGAACAAAAGTAGTGGCTACTATTATTTGATTGGATGCTGACTGGGTGTTCCTTGTTGGCGAGATACCATTGGTGCGTTAGAAAGGGGCCATAACACTTATCGAGGCAATGAGTTGATGTAAAGAAAATGGAGCAAACAGTGTTAGAGCCCGCTTCACTCTAGTGTTAGTGTTTGCGCGCAGGAAGAGACAAATCATCTGAACTCTCTCTCTCAAATTCTTTCTCCCTCCTCTCTCTCTCTCTCTCTCTCTCTCTCTCTCTCAAATTCAAGAAGAGTCACTCCCATCTCTGGTATGTCTCACATCTACTAACCCTAACGCATGTATCGGAGCTCGAATCAAAACTCTCTTAAGCATATCATAGGAACTCTCCATTGTTCCAGAGAAACCCTAACCCTCCACATTAGGTTTGCCCGGCTCTCTCTCTCTCTCTCTCTCTCTCTCTCTCTCTCTCTCTCTCAATCTTATTTGCAATGGCTTGGGGATTTTGGAGATTTGTGATTTTTTTCATCTTCGAATGTATATTTTGTAAATTTTCAGCTTTGTATTTAGATTTTAGGATTCGGGAATTTTTTCAGCTTGAATGTAGAACTCCGTAGCTGACACGAGGAATTTAGTATCCTCTTTTCTTTTTCTTTTGCATTTTTTTTTTTCAAATTGAATGTTGGAGAATGGCCGTTCAAAGTGGTGCCCACTTGATGAGTAGCCAGGATATCTTGTACATGTGTGCCCTTTTTTTTTAATGTGAAGTTTATAAATTTTCAGCTTTTGTATGTAGATTTTAGGATTTGGGGATATTTTAGCTTGAAAAACCCCAGCTACTCTCCGGCAACTTTTCCTCCACGAATGAAAGTTGAAAGTGTGGCTAGAGGTGCTCATAAGGGTTTTGCTAAAGCTGCTGCTACAGGTGGGTTTTCCTCTCTATTTTTTTTTATATCGTTTTGAGGTTTTATCTAGATAATGGACTTTGTGGAGGTAATGTTGTTTTTTATTGAAGTTTGTGGAGTTCAAGTTTGTATAATGAAAGTTTGTTTTTAATTGAATGCCTCCCATTACACAAACTTGATCATAAAAAGGGTGTAATGGAAGAATGATCTAGAAGTCACACCACCTCATGCTGGACCGTCAATCGCTTCCATCATGCCAGGCCCCACATGCACACCACCTCCTAGCATGGATAATAATCCAGAAGTCACACCATCGATTGAATAACTTGACCATAAAAAGGGTGAAAGAAAAATCTGTGTATCGAATGGCTACGAAAATCTTGCATGGGATGATCATAGCAGGGCCCACCCAATTAGTGGCACGTCATTCATTTATGTGCGTGGATGATTTGCCACCCCAAAACCCACCTGATGCTGGAAGAACCGGGAGCGAATTAGCTGTTACCCAGGTAACATCTTAGTGGGTGTCACCTTTACCGTGTGGGGCCCACCTTGATGAAATTTTTTAATATCCACGCTGTCCATCCGTTTTTTCAGCTGTTTAAGGATATTATTCCAAAACTTAAGCAGATCCAAATCTCCGGTGGACCATATCACTGGAAAAAGTGGTGAATGACCATTAAAAGCTTTTTATAGGCTATTGAAGCTTTCGATCAGGCTGATATTTGTATTTCCCTTTGAGCTTATTTGTATTTCCCTTTGAGCTTATTTGTATTTCCCTTCATCCACTTATCAACGGGTTGGGTGGAAAATAAATATTACATATCTTCTTACACCGGACAATGGGGAGTTTTTAATGGTGAGCATTCAATCAAAATTGTTTCTTATCTCGTGGTCTACCTGAGATTTTTATATGCTTAAATTTTGGACCCAGTCCTAAAATGGGCTGGAAAAACAAATGAACAGAGTAGATATACAACATATCATCAAGATGGGCCATTAAGATGTTACCCGGGTAACACCTCATCCAAGCACCCAATCCCATCAATCTGATCAGTCACTTCCAAAGCAAGAGCTTGGATTAGGTACCACCCCTGTCACATCAGCTCTCCACCATTAAGTGTGCGACACATACTAACCTGTGTAGAGCTACACAAGTAAGGTTGCACCTAATCCAAACTCCCAAATATGGGAGTAAATGGATCAGTGGACCGCTGGGGTACCCGACACGACACGACCCAAACTTAGACCCATCCTATTTTTTAAATGATATCTGTCTAGGTCCAAGAACATACCAGGTGCTAAATGGGTCTAGGTTTAGTTTCCTTTATATTAGGCCCGACCTGACTCGACCCGAACTCATTTAGTAAGTGGGTGGGTTTGGTCTATGTTTCAAGGGACCCATCTAGCACGGACTCATTCGGACTCGGTTTTAAGCCTTGTAAAAATGCTTGCATATCCAGACCCATTAGACTCGACCTATTTATAAATGGGTTTAATGGGTTGACTCGGACTCGACCCAGACCTGCCCATTTAGTAAAATGGTTTGGGTCTAAAATTTGGAATAGATCCATTTAGTAAATGGGCAGGTTTGGTTTTGGCTAAACCCGACCATTTACATCCCTACTCCCAAAGCAATGGTACAAAATAGAGTTTTCAATTAAAATAGCACTTAGAATGATGAAATTAGCCCCTTCCCTCAATATCAATAATTGTAGCCCCTTAATACCTTTTTAAATTTTCTTCATACTATTTTGCCCCTAACCATATACGGCCAACGAGTTTTTGAAATTAAATGGCCCTCTTGGCTTGCCAAAGACTTTTATAACTCGCCAATGAGACACGTAAATTCCAATGAAACACATGGCTTGCTAAAGACACCTTGTTCCAACTTGGAACACAAGGTTCCCACCTGAAAGTCATAGCTCGCCGATGAGACACATGGCTTGTCGATGGCCTTTGTGGCTCTCCAATGACACACATAAATTCTATCAGAACACATGGCTCGCCAATGGCCTTTGTGGCTCGCCGATGAGACATCATTTCAACTTGGAAAACAAGTTACCCACCGAAAAGTCATGGCTCTCCGATGAGATACATGACCTTTTAAATTTTGAGAAACTCATTGGTGTATATAATTAAGAGAAAAATAGTTAGAAGAAAATCTAAAAAAGTGTCGAGGCTATGATTACCGAAATTGAAGATCCGAGTTATTTTCATTATTTCACAAAAGGCCAATGTTATCCCGACCAAACACCCATGCAAAGGGGGAGAACTGGAGGAAATTAGGAGCGACCCCGGCCTTGTCCAAGATGGTGCGGCCCTTGTTGTGGCCCCACTTTGATGCATGTATTCTATATCCATACCGTGCATCCGTTTTTACATATCACCTTAGGTTATAAGCCAAAAAAATAAAACAGATCCAATTCTTAGGTGGACCATATCACAGGAAACAGTGGTGATTGACGATTAAAAAATTATTATGGGCCACAAAAGTTCTGGACCTGGTTTATGTGACCTTATCAAGAGGTTGGATGACAAATAAACATTAAAGGTGGGCTCTAGGAAGTTTTTAATGGTGGGGAGTTTAATCACTAATGTTTTCTATGGTGTGGTTCACCTGAGATTTTTATCTGCTTCATTTTTTCGGATTATCCTCTAAAATGATATGGAAAAATGGATGGACAGCGTGATATAGACAAGGTGGTTCCCACCGTAAGAGCCCCACCGTGAGACAGGGTCACACCTAATCCGCTCCCGTACAAAACAGAGTTATTCTCCACTGTGTGTGAATTGTGATGGGGGCACACGCCGGTGGTATCGGTAGTACATAAGCTATGGGGGGAGCGAATTAGCTGTTACCTTGATAACAGCTTAGTAGGTGTTACTCCTACCGTGTGGGGCCTACTTTGATGTATTTATTGTATATCCACACCGTCCATCTGTTTTTACATCTCATTTTAGGATGAGACTCCAAAAAAAAAAAATCCAAATCTTAGGTGGACCATACCAATAGAAAAAGGTCATGAATAACCATTAAAAATATTTTGTGGACCACAAAAGTTTTGGATCAATCTGATCTTTTTAATTTCCCTTCAAACAGATATTTTTGACGTCATCAACAGGTTGGATTGAAATAAATATTAAGATAAAAGATACAATGGGCACTTTGGAATTTATAATGGTGAGGAACTCAATCACCACTGTTTCCTGTGTCGTGGTCCACCTGAGATTTAAATCTGTATAAATTTTGGTATACCATCGTAACATGGTCCTTAGAAATGAATGGACAGCGTGGATATACAGAAAATCATCAAGGTAGGCACCACGGTAGGGGTAACACCCACTAAGCTGTTACTGGGGTAACACCTAATTCGCACCCTAAGCAATGGTGGTAACAGGTAGAAGTGGGGCCCATATGATGCCTTTATGACATCCAATCCGTCCATCAGATGCGTGACCTAAAGTTACTCCATTATAAGGTGGGCCACACCACAGGAAATGAGTTAAAAGTAGACGACTACCTTTGATTTGAATGGGAGGCTCACTGCTTAGCGTACCTGAAATGGTCGGTACCAAATCAGGCTGACGACGTATACGAAACATGGCAAGCCTCACATACAATCTGGAATGTTTTTAACGGTACGCAACTCCATCACAACTAGGCTGAAAGTCGGTGGGGTTGGTGGTCAACCCTAACCTAACTCAAGATTCTTATACCTTAATTCTAAGCGAATCCAACCTCGATTGGGAATTCTCAACCCAAGCCTGACCCAAGCGGGTTCGGTCCGATTGATCAGCTGTGCCAGGTTGATACATGCAAGTATTTTTGCTATTGTATTAATATATTATGCTTCAATACATGTCTTTTTTTTTTTTTTTATACTACTTATAGTTTTATTAATTATTTATGTATTTATTTATTGTAAAACACTTTATTTTTTCTCAACAAACAAACTAAAATACAGGACAACCACTCCTTAAACACCCTAGTACATCAAATTCAAGCGCATCAAATTTCAAATATTATAAATTTACTTTTTAAAGTAATATAAACTAATAAATTTACTTAACTAAAGTATAATAAAATTATAAGTAACTTGTATGTAAATCGGGTTCAAGTTGGGTTGGGCAACCCAAGACCTCAATCCAAGCCTGACCCAAGCTTTACCAGGTTGGTGTTTGCGTAGCCCAAGCTTGAGTTCGGATCCGATGCTTCATGCCCATGCCCAACTCAATGTCGGGTCAGTCACAGGACAGTCGACTTTAACCCTCCCAAATTTCAGCCTTGATCCCAACTATTTCTAAGGTGTGGACCACCTAACTTGATCGGCTGGATTTTTGGGTCCCAAGGAAATCATTACGGAGACATGATGGACGGATTTGATTAAAACATCACGATGGCCCCACATGTAGATTTGGACATTTAGATGTTGGGTCCCAATGAGATCATTAGGGAGACATGATGGATGGATTGGATTAAAAATCACGATAGCCCCACATCGATTTGGACATTTAGCTTATATTAGAAAAGCATGTAACAGGTACACAGAAACATGTAAACATGTAACTCATGCATGGAAGTGCAAAGACTCCACTAGACTCATGGAACGATCCTGGCCGCTCAAATGTTATAGCAACCAAGCCATTCATACACGGTCCGTATAGTCACAGTTGCATGTGATTCACACCACGGCCCGGCGCAAGTGGGATTTCTGTAGATAGCTTAGAATCTAATCTGTGGAAATTTTGTGGATCACTTGGTGGGTGGGTAGATTAGCTTGCTTTTATTTCCAGTCGTTCATTTGATAAAAATCAATTAGATGGATAGGATTGTTTTTTGTTTTCTTCAAATGCACGTGTATCTTAAGATTGGATGGTATATCACAGGGATCAGGTTTTTCAGATGTAGAATGTGTATATAAGGTGCATCCCATCACAAAGATCACCAGCTGGCCACGATAAATCAGGCCGATCAACTCATGGGGTCAGCTCCATCTGAAACTTTAAAATCAGATGATCTCCTGCCTGGATGAAGCGACAACAAAATATCAGCTTGATCCAAAACTTTTGTGGCACCCCAAGAAGTTTTTAATGGTAAGCGTTCAATCACCACTATTTACTGTGGTGTGGTCCACATAAGATATGAATCTGCTTCAATTTTCACCTCATGCCCTAAAATGAGCAGGCGAAACGTATGAATGGAGTGGATATAAAACACATACATCATGGTGGGCCCCGCAGTCACACGGATCATCCACCGAATCTGCATTCCTTCATTTGAGGTGGCATAGTACGTCTTAGAGATCCGAGCAGGAGACGTGTCGGAAATCCAGACCATTCATTGTGGAAGGGGATGCCCAAAAATGTAAAAACTCCCGAATTGGAGATCTTAACCCTTCTGACAATGCATGATACGAAAAGGCCAGACACTGTACAGCTTCAATCTAGAAGATTCATGGATACCCCAAAAAAATGGCTGCTATCAAATTAACGGTCTTGATCACCTAGTCATGCGCCCCACTAGTAACTAGGAGCACAACGAACTGATAATTGCCTGCTACCATCTTAAGAACTTAAAATCAATAAATAAATAAATAAGAATACTGTGGTCCAAAGATCATGTCTCTAGCAACCCACTGGAACCAAAGAATCAACTCTGAAGCCCATTTCCAGCAAAAAGCCAATAGACTGCACCAATTCTTCAAAGGGCCCTGCCACAAGCTAATGAATGGCATGGATTTATCACTGGTGTGACACGTGTGAAATCCTTGCAATTCATTAGCTGGTCCCATTGTCTATGCGACCTGGCCCAAAAATCAGGTCAGTTTACTATGGGGAAGGCAACATTGACATCAAAAAGAAAGAAAAAAAGACAGCTATCCAGCGAAAAAAAATTGGCTAATGGTCCATGATTGCAACAACTTGATGAGCTGACCCAGCTGATTTTGTGTCAAGGCACAGAGATGGTGGGGCTAACAGATGAGATACCATGGATCTTGGACATGTGGCTTGGATTAAGATGGACGATCGAGCCAATTCCTACCCGACTCGTCCAAATACCAAGCTAGAGTCTTGACAGATCCAAGTTGACTTCAGGTCTTTGATGCCTTTTCATTTTGGCTTTTGAGTAGAAGCAAAATGCAAACCAAATCACTTGAGGTTTCAAAACCATACATTCCTCAAAGATTTATTTAGTTCAAAACAGCTATGTGAGTTGATTTATTTGATTCAGATGAAAGGTTACACATGCCATGCCAGACTCATATGAGCTGAATTGGATTTCAATCATTCAAATCATTGATGTTCTACTACATTCGTTGGAATCGAAGTCTCTATTTCATCGCAAAGAGCAGGAATAGACATGCCAATATTAAACTTCAAAAGCTGCATATACAACAGGGTGGGAAATCGAAAGAATAGATGTACTACTACTCACTGTTATTCCAATGTTGAGAATCCAAATTGAATGGGTAGAGATCAGTGGCAGATGTAGAAGTGTCAGCCCCTAGTGGACTTGCTGACATGGTCAGGGCCTGGCTCAAGCTAGGGCTTGAGTTTTGGCTTTGGATCTCTTGATAATGGCTGCTACGGGCTTTGGATTTCAAATGATCACTGGAGACACTTGAATCTGGAAGCGGATCTTGAATGACACTCTTGCCTCCGAGCATGCTAACCACAGCAGACATGGCCGGCCTAATTACAGGAGATTGATTAGTGCATAGGAGTGCTGCATTGATCATTGTAGTTGCCTCTTTCTTGTTGAATTCTGACCCCAACTTTGGATCAATAAGCTCCAGTAGACTTCCTCTCTCTTGCAGAGCGTGTGCCTGCAATATCCATAGTCGTGTAAAAAGTCTATCACTTATAGTGAAATCTGCCTTCATCCACTCCTAGTTAGCAAACCCGATTTTAAGCTATAGATTTTTTGAAAAAGAAAAAAGAACTCATATAAATGATCAAACATTTAAAACTCAGTATACTTCGGAAGATGGGGAAAAAAACTAGTTTTTTTTTTTTTTTGGGCAAACCCAATTAAACACTATTTTTTTCTTCAATCGAACACAATTTATTAGAAGAAGAAAAAAAATCAAACACAAACATTTCCCGTGCTGTGTTTTTTTTCCCTTTATTCTTATTATTATTTATGTTTTCTGTTTTGCTAACTACAGATCCACCAAAATCATGAAAAGGTGCAAATCTGCAATTGATATGGTGCCAAATAGCCAATGGAGATCTAAATTACCCAATCCACCAGATGAATGTGATTCCCCTCTGGCCTGAAATTTGTGATGCTCTTCCCACTGACAATTTCCAAAGCAACAACCCCAAAACTGTAAACATCTGCTTTCTCAGTCAGGTAACCGTGCATTGCGTATTCTGGTGCCATATAGCCCCTGCAAATGGAAGAAGGAGAAGAATAAAAAGAAAGATCATAGTGAATTATATATATTTTCTTAACAAGGTAATGATGCGCAATTGCACATACTTTGGTCAAAGAAAGTACTGTTATCAAGACAATCAACTAATTTTAGATGGGTCCTTCCATGCAATTGATAAGGACTGGTTTAGATGTATGCATCCATTTCCAAGTGCATAGGGCAGTTCAGGGATGGGATGACTAAAAAATCAAACTGGAGCAGAAAACATAGATTGATCCATGTGGGGACTACTGAATACTCATTAACAGGTCTGACCAAATACTCTGGGTCCCATGTGTTGCGGGACTAGATGACACACAAGGACAGGGAAATCTGAAGACTGAGGGACATCCAAACAAGTGCAAAGGCAATAAGGCTAAAGTCTCATACTCATGCTGTTCAGAAAATTGATTCTCTTCAACAAAGAACAAGGAACCTTGATTTTGGCATAAGAGAGTGAAATGTGTCTCGCCTGCTAGCCCAGCTGGAAGATGCCTAGGCATTTCAACAGCAGGTCTTAGGTTCGAGATGCTAAGGAGACACACTCACCCCACCGGTGGGTGGGTGCATCGTTTGACTAACCGTGTGGGTGCGTTGCACAGCTAACAGGGTGGGTGTGTTGCATGACTAACCAAAAACAAAAAGAGAGAATGAAATGCTGGAGTACCACACAATAAAATGGAATAAAAAAAGTCTCAATAATTTAAAAAAAAAAAAAGCTCCATGACTTTATAAATTTTAGTGGAGATGCACCAAAATACACCATTATGATGTCATGTCGATGTACCTAAAACCCCATAAGGTCCTGTTCTTCCCTCCTTAAAAGTTATACCCATCGATCAACCTAATAGAGCCCTTTAGATGTTGTCACTTGCCAGCACCTATTCCCATTTCTGTTGATATATATGGTCTTGTGAGGCTGTCTTTTAGGGCTGCTGGACCATCTCATTTGGGTTGCATCAAGTGGGCCTTCAGATAATGATTTCAACACTGTTGATCTTTAGTGAATGGCATGCATAGTTAAGTATCCTGGGAGAACCAGCACCTGGACTTTGTCCATCAATCAGTGTTTTTAGTATTTTGCGCTATCACCGATATATCCCATGATATATCTCTTATCCTAGCTGAGCAATACAAAACCTAGCTTTAACATCCATTTTTCATGGTATTGTGCAACATATTGCACGATATCGCAATATCGTGCGATATATCCACACTCTCCCTATATAAATTTTTAATGAATCATGCAATATATAGATATCAAGTGTGAAATAGAAGAGGTAAAAGGAAACCGGCATTATTTTGCCTGGAAAATCCTCCAAATTTCACAAAATTGATTTATCTTTTTGCAAAAAAAATAAAAAATCTTCCTACGTACATTATAAGGTGATTTTGACCAATCCACTCTAATTTGTTGGAAGTAAACCTTTGAAATTTCTGCAAAATCGCGATTGGAAGCTTCTTGGGGCCGGATTCTAAAAGATGTGTATTTTTTAGTTTTGATTTTGATTTTTTTTTTTTTGTTTTTATATGTTGTAAATAATATCAAATGGAAAGAAATGAATGATTCTTCATGTTTTGAATGAAAAATTATGGATTCGAAGTAGAGCTGGACACGGGCTGAGCCAACTCGGTTAACTCGACTCGACTCGACTCGACTCGGCTCGAAAAAACTTGATTTGACTTGTTGCTGATTTCAAATTGAGTCGAGCTAGGCAAGTGAGGTTAGAAAAAAAAAACCCGAGTCGAGTTCGACTCGAACCGGCTCGGTTCAGCTCGTATCAATGATATAAATACCAAAAAAAAAATATATATATATATATATACCTAATCTATTTTCTACCCTAACCCTAGCCAGCATGCCCAAGCTCGACTTTGCCCTACCCAACTCCAAACCCACCCCCATCCCCACGGCCCTACCTGTCAGACTGAGCCCGATCGACAGCGGAGCCCTTCCTCCTCTCTGACTAACAACCCTATCCAACTGTCCGACAGCACGGCCCTGCCCTGCTCGACAACCCTCTCCCTGTCCGATTGGAGATTCAAACTCATGTGACCGACGACCCGATTCTGACAGCCTTACCCTTCCCGAAAGAGGTATTTTTTTAATTTTTTTTAATGTTGATTTTTTTTCTTGGGGTTGGCAAAGGGATCGAGTGCGGGTTGGGTCAGTCAGGGTTGGGATGGTTTGGGTTGGGTGTGGGATTGGCTTGGTAGGTCCAAGTTGGGTCAGTCAGGGCCAGGATGCTCCGGGTTGGGTGCGGGATGGGCCAGGTAAGTCTGGGTTGGGTCAGTCAGAGCTGGGATGGTCCAGGTTGGGTGCGGGATGGGCTGAGTAAGTCCGGGTTGGGTCAGTCAGGGTTGGGATGGTCTGGGTTGGGTGAGGGATAGGTTAATATTTACATGTTAAATTGAATTATTTATCATGTTAAATTGACTTGTGTTGAATTGAGTTATGTTGAATTGAGTTATTTATTATGTTGAATTAAATTATGTTGATTGTTGAATTATTATATTGAATTGAGTTAATTTGCATTGAGTTACGAATTATTAATTTGCAATGAGTTATTGTTAGAACTAGAAAAATGTTACAAGGCAGTTTTCTTGTGTATTGTTGCTCTGGGGTTCTGAGTATCGGAAACATTCATAGACAATCACAAGGATTCACAAAAGTACACACAAGAGAGAGGTATTGCAAAGCGAATTTTATTCTAGAGATTCTGAGATCTTATACATTCTAGGTCGTAAACTAGCACAAGCCCTTAATTACATCAATGGTTGATCACCCTTGATTAAAAGGCAAAAGACTAAGCCATCAGGGGCTATGGTCTTAGAGTTCGCGGTCATGGGACCGAACTATGTCCCATCGTTTAGATGAGTCGAATGCCTATGTCCCATGTTCTTTCGGGTGTTTCGAGTTGAGAGGTAATCAGGGTTTTTAGTTGAGTCGTGCAGCGCTGGGCCTGCGCCTGTTATGTGAACAAGTAACCGCTGGAAGACACGCAATTCGACTGTTGTTACCTGATCAACTCAACCAGCGAATCCCACTTTGGATGGGTCTAGTCGTATAGGGTTGTTAACTGCACGGATCATGATCCGTATCCGATCCGATTTAATCTGATCAACGGGTCGGATTTGGATTGGAGATTTTGATCTGTTTAATAATTAGGTCGGATTCGGATCGACCTCGATCCGATCCGTTTATGATCTGATTAAGCCAGGGTATAAAAGCAAAAATGAAAATAAAAAAACCCTAATACTCCTCAATCTCGCCTCTCTCCTCTCCACCCTAAGCTGAGAAGGTAAGCTCCGTCTCGCACCACGCAACTACCAACTCTGGCCCGCCAACGGTCCCCATCCAGCCATACGACTCTCATCAGGTACCACCGACCACCGTACCAACAATGCATCTCTCTCTCTCTCTCTCTCTCTCTCTCTCTCTCTCTCTCTGAATGGCCCGCCGGCCGCCAGTCCAGATGCATCTCTCTCTCCCTCTTGCTCCTCCTTTGCATCGGATGGCCCGCCGGTTGTGGCCCTGGCACCCTATGAACTCGATAGTGGGCGCCCACCGTACTCGGCGACGCCGCAACAGGGCGGCCTACGTGCTGGGCGCTGCGTTTGATGCAGGGCAGTAGGAGACAGAGGTAAGAGGGCAGGAGACGGGACACTGCCCAATGGGTGCCGCAGTGCTACGCCTGAGCTGATCTCAAGTTCGAAATGCTAAGGAGATGCAGTAACCCCTCAAGTGGGTGGGTGGGTGCAGCGTGTGTGACTAATCGTGTGTGTGCATTGCCTAGCTAACAAAGTGGTTGTGTTGCCAATCTAACAAGGTGGGTGTGTTGCCTAGCTAATAGGGTGGGCCCCACCACGATGTATGTATTTTATCCACACCATCCATCCATTCGGCCAGATCATTTTAAGGCATGAGCCAAAAAAATGAGGCAGATCCAATTTAGGTGGACCACACCACAGGAAAAAAAGTGGTGATTGAAAGCCCACCACTAAAAACTTCCTGTGGCCCACTGTAATGTTTATTTGCCATACAACCTGTTGATAAGGTCACACAGACCTGGATGGAGGGAAAACACGAATATCATCTTGATCCAAAACTTTTGTGGCCTCAACGAAGTTTTTAATGGTGGTCGTTCAATCACCACTGTTGAAAAAAATCAAATTGTGATATTTGAATATTTGAATTCAAAGCAGATTCGAAATCAGATTGGATGATATTCGGGTCGGGTTTGGATATCGAAATATTTAAACAGGTCAGATTCAGATCATATACTTGTGATTCGAATTGGATTCGGATCGGATACGGATCAAATATATCCTTAATCGGGTCGGATTCAAATCATCACTAATTTGACATGTATTTGACCCGTTGACAGCCCTAGATGGGTAGTACATCAACTAGCTTTGAGATAACAGCTCATAACAAATGTTTTGAGTGTTGTTGAAACTCTTGGATCACAGTTTCTAGTGGTAACCAAGTCCCTTCTGTTTAGTCTCAGGCCTCAATCTGGGATGAAGAGAGTTTGTATAATAGATGTAAGAGATAAAGTAAACATCGCATAACGCTGGAGTCTGGCGACTCGTCTTCGAAAGCATTCTTGCCCTAGCGCACTTGCTTGATAATTAGCGCCCAATCCTGGCGATATCGAGGATCTGTTTATACATGTATGAATATACAAAACATTGTACTCAAAGTGAAGGGCTCTCTGATGCTTGATGCATAATAGTTGTAAATGAAATATCAAATTGCACTAGGATGCTTGTATGCTAGAGAAAAGATCGCATTGTATGAGATGGCTGCAATACCGAGCGAGTTGTGCATCTGATTAAGTTAATCTTTCTTAGGTGTATGATTAATTTAATTGCATTATCATTAGTGAACACCGTTTTGCAATGAAAGATTGAATCGATCGGATGATTTAGTACTAAACTATGTTTCTTTAAAAGCTTAAGGATGGTGGACTATGCTATGCATTTGGGGGCCTGAAAATGGCTAAGCACTAAGCCCATTGAGCGCATGATCGTACTAATGAGTGATTAGCGATGATGGTTGCCATTGAAAGATGTTGGATTATGTTTATTAGGGTAGTGATGATGCCAAATCCACTCAGGCGTCAGTGAAATCGCACCTGCTTTTAGTAGGCGTCAGTCAACTTTCATGCCTTTAGGGCACTTCCCAGGGCTGAAAATGATTAAGTATTAGGCCCAATTATCACTTGATTATGGTGTTTCATGATTAAGGATGGCGATTCACATTGAACGAGTGTGCAATTATGTTGCTTTGGGCCATGGAGATGCCAAATCCAATCAGGTGTCAGTCAAATTACGCTTAATTCTGTTAGGCATCAGTTGATTTATGTGCTTGCAGAGTGACTTTCAGAGTTGTAGAAATGGCTAAGTGTTGGTTATTTAGGTGATTATCATCGATTCGACGCGTTTAATCTTCTCCATCGAGCGGTTGGGTTCAGGGGCTCACTCTGGCACATCAATGTGTGCTTAAAGGACATCAGGCGATGGAGAGATGGGACCCACAAACTGTGGGCCACACAACGGAGTCCCGGAGGACCCTGAGGATGTTTGGGCGCATGTGCCTTCCCCCAGGCGCGCGTGTGTGTGTGTGTGTGTGTGTGTGTGTGTGTGTGTGAGAGAGAGAGAGAGAGAGAGAGAGAGAGAGAGGTGCATGGGGCCCACTACTTAGAAATTTCAGCCTGCCACCGGGGCAGGCGCATGTGAGAGGGATGAAAGGGGTCCAAGCACATGCCCTCTCCAGACTTAGAGAAATATGGCCTCCCCCAAGAAGGTAGGCACATGTCCTTCTTAGTGAGGGGAGGAATCCCCACATTTAGTCAATTTCAACCTATCCCAAGGGGGAAGGCGCATGTTGCTCTTGGAATGGGGAGAGTGCTCCCATACTTAGTGAAATTTAGGCATGTCCCAAGGGACAGGCGCATGTTCTCTCTTAGCAAGAGGGGGAGTCTCCAGACTTAGCCAAATCCAGGACTTCTCTCTCTCTCTCTCTCTCTCTCTCTCTCTCTCTCTACACTTGCGCGTCAGCTAGAAAATTCATTTCTGGAGTGGGATTCCAGTCCTCCGGCGAGGGTTTTTTTGGGGCAAGCGCATGTTACCTTGCGTTGTGTTCGCGTAACTCTGCAATTGTGTCGTCTTGAGGTCATCTAGGGCTTAGGCTATTTATAGCCAAGCTTCTCGCATACGGAACCAATTGGAGTCAAGCGGAAAAGACCTTCCAGGCACATGGGAGAGAGACCAGGCGCATGTGGCATGGTCAGGCATATGTCTCTCCTTGCCTTGGGTGTATATCCCTCTTATGAGTGAATTTGGGGCTGGTACTTAGCCTTTGTGGTGAGTTTACCACTCAAGAGAGAGAGGGAAGGAGCCCCAGGCACATGTGGATGTGCCACGGGCGCATGTCCCTCTGGAGAGCCTCCAGACTTAGAGAATTTCAAGACTCTGGCTTCAGACTTAAAGAAAATTTAGGATTCAAGCTCATATGGGCGCACCGGCAGAAGACAGCTACCTTTTTGGGAATCATAGTCATTGTCGCCTAAACACTTTTGGCCCCTCATCGTGCTATTGAATGAATGGGTCGGAAGACGGAAGGTCCAATGCTGTTAATTTTGATAGTTGCTTCCTAATTTGGATCCTTCTAGTCGGCTCCTGGCAGGGGAACACCGTATTTCAGGGTACGGAATAAATAAACATCGTTTGGCTACCGAATTCGGGGTTTAAGGGTTTTTGGGCCTTCTGGTTCATTTGACGACAGGGCACATGTCCAGATTGGCTCCGAAATGGTGGTTATCAGTTCCAGTCACATTTGCACAAGCTGCCTAGGGTTAGGGCTGCACCGGCATTCTATCGCTTTTCTGGCTATTTTCCGAGTCTTGAGCCGATCCGGATCATTGCTTTCGAGCCATCATTCATCATTCTGTCATGGGAGAAATTTTGAGCCCCAATAGTTATGTTTTGAATTGTGTTATAAATTGAGTATGTTGAATTGAATTTTGTATTAGAATTGTCATATTATATGGATAATAAATTAGACAATCGGTTGCCCATCCGAGCATTCATATGTGGCCGAACATAGATATAGTGTGTCTTTGGTGGGATAACAATCCTCAAACTGTCCTTTTTTTTTTACAGTTCAAGGTTAGATAGATTATAATGTTTTTATATTACCAATTTAAAGGCTTATGCCTGTTTTTTGTGAATTATCTTCCTTTCTTTTTGTCTAGATATATTTCTTTCATTTGCTTCCATTATCAAATATCCTCACTTTGTGTGGATAGTTGACAATGGAAATAAATGGAAGATTAATATATTCTAGAGAGATAAGGGGAGATGCTGTCAGAATTTCGGCGTAGGCATTTAAATGGGTAAATGAAATCATTACAATCTATCTAATCTTGAATGGGTGACTGATTTAGTTAGGTGGAGTCATAGTTTATGATGTCCAACTTGTAAGTTGTTGTCCATGTTCTCCAACTTGCAAGCTTGCAACTCTTCAAATCCCACTGAAAAATTCATTGTCAATTTACAACTTACAAGTCCAAAATCTTACATTTTTTCTTATCTTTAAAGATGTCTCACAAGCAAGTTCCTTAACCCCCGGTATTTCAGTCACATCTCCTCTGACTATGGAGGGAGAAGGGATAGAAAATCGTGATAGCATAACACAACCTGCTATAAAATGGAAAAGAAGGTCAGTGATTTGGGATAACTTCGAGAAAGTCACATTGAAAGATGGTAAAGTGAAGATCAGATGCAAGCATTGAAAGAGTCTTTACGCAAAAACACCAGGGGGATCAACTTCGCTTTACTTAAGACATGCAATTTTGTGTAAAGAGACCTTGAATCCCGTCATCAAGCCAACATATGCTATCATTTTTCACATTAGAAGGGGATAATTCTCAAAGTAACCTCACGAATTATAAGTTTGACAAGGAGAAATTGAAAGAATGGTACGCAAGATTAGTAATTGTTGAAGAAAAACCATTCAGAATTGTAGAGAGTAAAGTCTTTATGAGATTTTGCAAATTTCTGAATCCCAGATGTGAGAAAGTATCCCGAGTAACAGTGAAATGAGAGTGTCTAAAGATGTATACAACTGAGAAGAGTTAGATGAAAGATATGTTTGCATCCATCTCTCAAGTAAGCCTCACATCGGATTTGTGGACAGCATCTAACCAAAGAAAAGGGTACATGTCATTAACTGGCCACTATGTTGATGCATATTGGAAGTTTTGTAAATCAATCTAGAACTTCCACTACCTTCCTCATAGTGGAGTGGTTATTTCGGAATGTATTTATCATTGCTTTAGATAATGCCTTTGTTAATGATATTGTTATTTCTATCGTACATAACCAATTCAAGACAACAGGAAATCTATTTTTTGAGGAAAAAATATTCCATGTCAGGTGTTGTGCCCATATTTTGAATTTGATCGTACAGGAAGGGCTTAAAATGATTGAGCCCACGAAAGAGAACATCAAAGAAAGTGTCAAATTCATTAGGGGGTCACTATCAAGGCTAAATACGTGGAAAACATTTGCATGTGAAATCTCAGAAATTGTTAAAATTAGATGTATGCACACGTTGGAATTCAACGTATGAGATGTCGGACACAGCTATGGAATTTAAACTAGCATTCCCTCAGTTTGAGGAGCGTGACAAAGCATATCAGTGATATTTACTTAAATGTTTTTATGTAAATAAGGTACAGGTGCAGTCTAAATGTAAAGGGTGTGAAGCCAGTGCATAATCCTTTGCGCTCGCAGAGAGGCCGCGTAAGACGCACTGTTGTTGAGTGGACGATGCGCGAGATGCACTAGGAGCGAGCGGATGACAAGCCGCGGTCACGCGGAGGACGCGCAAGACCCTCTTCGGTCGCGCAGAGGCCGGGCAAGATGTGTTGCGGTCGCGCGAGACACGCTAGGAGCGAGCAGGTGCTATTCATCCAATGACAAAGTTGGATTCCGATGGTCAGAGTTGGGATTTCAGCGGTTGGAGTTGGGATTCCGAATACAATGAATACATCTACACCCTTTACACCGAATACAACGAACCACAGGACATATAGTAACATGCCTGTCATAATTGAACCAGATTCAGACATAGAACGTGCCAAACGAATGAGTATAGAAGAAGAAGAAGAAGAGAGGAAGGTCAGGTTAAACGCCTCAGAAGAACAACAGTTGCAATTAGCCTTGAAACTTAGTAGGGAGGAAGCAAAGGCATCTAGAACTAGATATCAATGAAGTCTTACTGCTCCAAGACAGCATGATGTTGAAGCAAGATTGAGTATGACATAAAAAACCCAAGAAAGTATTTACGTTTATCTCCAGACTTGATTCATTTTATAAGGTGTTGGGTACCGCATATAGATCAGCTCACAAACAAAGCTTGAAAAAGCTAGCTGAATCTATACAAGAGCAGGGTGGGCAAGTCTCACCACCATCTGATTCAAAGGAAGTGAATGAGCATATTGGAGAGGAGAGCAGCTCGGGCTTAGCTAACATATCTTCTCTAGTCCAAGAAACTAGAAATAATGATGGATCAAAAGATGGTGGTGATGGATCCACTTCAGATGGGATGATAGCTACTACGGGCACGGCTACAAGAGTTACATGGCAGGAAGGCACTCCTCCTATAGAGGACATTGGGTTTTTTTTTTATTATGGACTCGTGTTATATAGGAGGAGTGCCTTCCTGCCATGTAACTTTTGTAGCCGTGCCCGTAGTAGCTATCATCCCATCTGAAGTGGATCCATCACCACCATCTTTTGACCCATCATTATTTCTAGTTTCTTGGACTAGAAAAGATATGTTAGCTAAGCCCGAGCTGCTCTCCTCTCCAATATGCTCATTCACTTCCTTCGTTAAAAAAGTTACATGGTGTTTATTACTATGGTTATATATATATATATATATATATATATATATATATATATATATATATATATAAAAGCAGGGTTTCGAAAAATTTTAACGAATTTTTAAAATATATATAAACAAAAATGAAAAATGGAACAGACTCGACTCGAAAACTCAACTCGGTTCAGATTAGTTAGATTTTGGACCAAATCGAGTTTGAGCTGACCAGACCGAGTTCAGGACCGAGTTCGAGCCCATGTCAAAGTCCAACTGAGCCGAGTCGAGTTGGGCAGAGTTCGATTTAGTCCAGCTCGATGTCCAGTTCTAATTCGAAGCTTAGATTTTGAAATTTGGAGGAGATGGGCCGAGTTGCGAACAAACCAAAATTTCTCCCACTTTTTCCAAATCAATTGCAATCTTAGTGTCCCAACACGAAATCAAACATGTATATAACCTGATTTACATATTCTTGGCAATTTGGGGATTTTTCAAAAAAAATTAATTAAAATAATTAAATTTTTTTTTTTTCGAAATCCATGTGTATATTTCTAGTTTTCTACTTCTTTTGTTTTTTAAAGTAATGCTTGTGTTTCCATACATGTCTTCTTACATTTATAAATTTTATAAATTGACTTTGAATATAGTTGCGTTAGTTCAATCGGATAGCACATAGATTAGGACCTTATATAAAAGAAACATATTACGTGCAGTGTTCGAAGTATCGGTTTCGCGTTACATTTCGCACCTTTGGGATACAGATACATATTGCGTATCGGTGGGAAATATCGGTTGTATCGCGGAATGTATCGCACTTTTTGGGAAACATGGGGAAACATTGGGAAATTGATTGAATTTTTCAATAAAACTTCAGGGATTGTTAAAATGGACCTCAATACACACATTTAAATCATAATATGTAAAAAAAAAAAAAAAGTCCACATAATGGAGTTCCTTTGTAAAAGGATCCTAAGCTATACGCTATCTGACTGAACTGATGCAACTATTGTTTAAATTGATTCCATAAGATATACAAATGTAACAAGACATTAATGTAAACACAACCATGCATTGACAAAGTAAAACAAGCAAGAGAGTTGAGAAATATACCTATGGATGATGCAACTGAATGAGTATCCTTCAAATGCAGTTTTGACTATCCTAGTTCAACACAATGCAAGCTATCTTATATGGCCTAGATGTATATGAGGATTCAATAAAATCTAGAAAATAGTTAACTGGACTCAACAAACTATGACCCCTACGTAAAGTCAGAACGCGAGTCGTAGGGAGGAGAAACTAGAAGAAAATCGAACAAAAAATCATTTTTTTCTACAAAATGGGGGACTCTTGTGCGTCTAACCGATATAGTAAAATAGGAGAAAATTGAGAAAAAATGGGCCTCCCCAAGTTTTTTCTCCAAAAAAAAAAAAAGATTAAAAACATTCCGGCATCTCTGACCGATACCTGGACGATATCGTCCAGGTATCGACGATATCTGGAATTCTAAACAGAAAAAATCACAATATTTTGACGATATACGTGCGATATCGATACATAGTGCGATATTATCGATATCGCACGATATATCGTGCGATACCAAGGAATCAGAAATTTTTTATGTTATTACTGGGCCGATATTTATCGGTGACCAACGATACTGATAATATCGGCCGATAGATACTGTAAACACTGATTACATGCACTTGTTTTTTGTTTTTTTTTATTATTATTTCTAACGGGGCGTTTGACATCTCTACAAATAAGAGCTTATTGGCTTATTTCTATAAAAAAAAGAAAAAAGAAAAAAAAAAAGAAGAGCTTTTAGACTGTTTGGTAAAAGTCTAATCAAGGTGTTTATTTGTTTAGAAAGTAGCTAATAAGCTTCGATTTAATAAGTTGGGAAGGAGTTACTTTTTGATGCAGAGCTTATTTGGCTTAAGCGGGTAGACATTTTGAACTAATTTTTGGACAAGTTTGTCCTTAAACTTTTGAAGTAATTCCCATCTTACCCTCTTCTCTTCTCTTTGCAAGTTCTTCAAGGTAGGCCCACATAATGAACAACCCATAGTGAAGGTGGACCCCACATGATGAATGGCTCATATCAAAGGTGGGTCTAAATAATGCACTGTCACATCAAAGGTGAGACCTGCATGATGGATGGCCTACTTCAAAGTGTGGCCCCGCATGATGAACGATCCACATCAAGCAAGCCCTAACTGATGGATGGTCCACATCAAAGGTGGGAACCACATGATGGATGGTGGACATTGAATGTGGGACCACATGATGGAAGGTTGACATTAAAGGTGGGCTCATATGATGAATGACCTATATTGAAGGTTGGGCCCACATGATGGACGGTCCATAGCAAAGGTGGGACCTACACGATGGATGGTGAACATCAAAGGTGGGTCCCACATGATGGACTGTCCACATCAAGTGGGACCCACATGATGGATGATGGACATCAAAGGTGGGTCCCACATGATGGACTATCCACATCAAATGGGCCCCACATGATAGATGGTCTACAACAAAGGTGGGACCCACATGATGGTGGTCCACATCAAAGGTAGGACCCACATAATAGATGGTGGATATTGAATGTGGGACCACATGATGGAAGGTTGACATTAAAGGTGGGCCTACATGATGAATGACCCATATCAAAGATTGGGCCCCACATGATGGATGGTCCACAGCCAAGGTGGGACCTACATGATGGGTGGTGGACATCAAAGATGGGTCCCACATGATGGACTATCCACATAAAGTGGGCCCCACATGATAGTGTGGTTCACAACAAAGGTAGGACCCACATTATGGATGGTGGACATCAAAGATGGCCCCCTCATGATGAATGACTCATATTGAAGTGGGGCCCCACATCAAGGTGGGCCCCACATGATAAATGGCCCACATCAAAGTGTGGCCCAACATGCACATCAAGTGGGTCCCATTTAATGGACAGTCCGCGTCAAAAGTGGGACCCACATGATGGATGATGGTCATTGAAGGTGGGCCCATATGATGGTCAGTTGATATCAAAGATGGGCCTACATGATGAACGACCCATAATGAAGGTGGGGCTCCACACAATGAATGGTCCACATCAAGGTGGGTCCACATAATGGACGGAGTGGGCTTCACATGATGGATGACTCACATAAAAGTGTGGCCCCTCATAATGGACAATTCACATCAAGTGGGCCCCACCTAATGGACAGTCCACATCCAAGGTCTCTCATGATGGATGACCCATATCGAAAGTGGGACGTATGATGGATGATCCACATAGAAGATGCACCCCACATGATGAATGATAGATATCAAAAGTGGACCCTGCATGATGGACAATCCACTTCAAAGGTAGGGCCCACACTATGGACACATCAATGTTGAGTCCACGCGATGGTGATGGGTAGTGGACATAGAGGGGCCCACATAAAGGACAATTAACATTAATGTTGGGCCCCACATGATGGACGTTCCACCAAAACAACCATTTGGATTGCTCTTATATTAAAGTTGTTTTTAAAAATGACATCAACTACCCTTAAAAAAAAGCTCTTATTTGAAAGTTTTGCCAAACATGCTTATTATAATTATAAATAAGAGCTTTTTTTTAGAGATTTTACCAAACGAGCTTATTTAAAACAAGAGCTAGAACAAAAAGGGCCTTTTGAAGTAGCTCTTATTCAAAAAGTTCTTATTGAATTAGAGTAGAGATCCCAAATGCCCCCTAAGTGTGTATTAGTGTCCTTTTTAACAATTCTTGAAGTTTCATTAAAGAATTTGACCAATTTCCCAATGTTTCTCCATGTTTCCCAACATCAGCGATAAATTATGCGATACAACCAATATATCTCGTGCAATAACCGATTTGTATCCATATCCTGAGGGTGCAATGCATCACATGATAACAAAGCAAAAAACATTGGCATCAATAACCATTAAATCTTTACTAGTGCATGTATTGCATGCTTATATGAATCTTTATTGTGTGCTTACAAACACCCGAATGTGTTCTGGTAAGTGCCATTAATGGTGTGATCTTGGCTGTTGGAGAGAGCCAAAATGTCATGAATCAAACAACTAATACAAACTTCTACCTCATTTTCATTCATCTGTTCAGTTTATATGGCTTCCTCATTCGGTTCCCCATTTTAGGTTGAAACTTGCAGCTACACAGCAGATTTACCACAGTGCTGATTTGAAGGATAAAATTAAGAAGTGCACCGAAGTTGTATGCTGGAACAGGAATATAAATATTATAACTAAGAGTATGAAGGTGTGGTTCCCATTTTATAAAAAGAAGGAAAATAGTGCATGATGACTCACATGGTTCCAGCAATTCGAGTGGTAATGTGGGTTTTCTCCTCTGCATGAAGCCTTGCCAGACCAAAGTCGGATATCTTTGGGTTAAGATCCCTATCAAGAAGTACATTGGTGGCTTTGATGTCTCTATGAACAACTTTCAACTTTGATTCTTCATGCAGATAAGCCAGACCTCTTGCTATACCAACACAAATCTTGCACCTGGTTGGCCAATCAAGCTGCAATTGATGTTCTTCTGTGCCTATAAATCATGTAATCGAGAAAAAAGGAAAAAAGAAGCATCATATTACTTTGTGTTTCATGATTC
Organism: Liriodendron chinense; assembly: GCA_003013855.2. Lineage (NCBI taxonomy): Eukaryota > Viridiplantae > Streptophyta > Magnoliopsida > Magnoliales > Magnoliaceae > Liriodendron > Liriodendron chinense. The sequence goes on along the minus strand of PVNU02000440.1, from coordinate 4,610,278 downwards.
ATCCATCCTGCATAGTCGTGCTGAGACGGAAACGAATTAACTCACCAAACAGAGCACGGGCAAGGCTATTATTTTCCATATACTCGTACACAAGCGATAGTTGATCTCCCTCAATACAACATCCATAAAGCTTTACGAGATTCGGGTGTTGCAAAGCAGATATTAGTCCTATTTCATTCACGAATTCACGGTTACCTTGACTTGACTTGGAGGAAAGTTGTTTCACTGCAATTGAGGTACCGTCTGACAGTAGACCCTGCAATAGAGTAATACAAGAAGTTCCAGATATTACCCTTACTTGAAATAAGTTTGTTTCAAAGGTATTTACAGATCAGAATAAAAAGTATTCCAGTGGTATATACCCTGTAAACAGAACCGAAACCACCTTCTCCAATCTTGTTTGAAAAGTCAAAGTTGTTTGTGGCAGCTCTAATCTGTTGCAAGGTGAACGAACCAGTTCTTCGATCTAAGTCTCTGAGATCTGTCCACCATACAAAGACAAGAATGTCTAGAAAAATTTGATAAATTCCACATCTTTTACTAGCAACGTACAGTCTATGCATGATTTCTCACACATGATTTCTCACACAATGGACTGCAAGCAAGCTCTTATGGTCATGTCATGTCATCAGACTGGAACCAAAATTGAAAAGCAGGATTTGATTTGACAGCTAAAGAAATGTTCAAAACCTTGGGAAATAAATATAAATATGTAAGAGCAAATTTATCGGCATGAGGTGTGAATGTCATATATTTCTAGGCATAATAATGAAAGATTTATACTAATCATCATTAAGTTAAAAAAAAAAACCTACAGACTTTCCATAAATGATTCACATACTTCATAAGTATGTCAAAAGCATTGTTTATGTAGATTCTCGGTAGCTGATCTTCAAGGGGTAATAAAGTAACTATCATTTCCCATTAAAATAGGTATTTAAGAAATAACAAAGCGCATCATGAGTATTTTCAAAATGATTTTCACTCTACATTTCAGGAGAAGAAAGAAAATCGGAAAACAGTTTTAGAAGGATTTCTCAATATAAGCAACATCTTTTTTTACATTAGTCTCAAAATAATCACTATTAAAGGTTTCATATATGTACTAGCTGTTCCTTAAGTAGCAAGTTGGTCTTTTCCTCATACAAACGCTTGTGCAAGCACACACATATATCACCATCATAGTCTCAACACCCAATTATTTGTGGTAAGAACACATGAACACATATGGTATTTAAATATCATGGACGTATTTAACCAACATGATCAGTTATGAAGAATATTTCTCTTAAATATACATAAAGCACCCAATTTAGCAGTTCCTTCTACGTTTGAGTGTATACATACACTAATGCACATGAGAAGACAAGCATATAAGGAGCAAATGAAAGCAAAATACTTTGCATACTAAATAAAACAGCTGGAACAATTCGAGCATACAATTATCAGGATGATGTTAATGATTAGAGAAGGGCTGAGGCATACGATTTGAGCATATCAGCAAGACATCAAGTTTAAGTGGCTATTAGGAAGCTGGATATCAAAACTGCCTACTTCTTGAGGCACTTGTTAATGCTGATAAAAGTATATCCAAGCATCGAAACTAATTTATTAGATAAGGTTGACATTTTTCTTTTTGTTAATTTATGAATTTGATTAGTTTCAACCTTGGTCCCTTGTAGTTTTGCTTCCCAGGCAGCCTTTCCTCCAGAGGAAAACAAAAAACAAGAAAGTAAGAAATAATACTGAAGTTACAATCCCAACCACAACACCAGTAGAGATCTTCTTGCCACTTTTTGGAGGCATAAATTCTGCACAAAGAACAATATCAAACAAACATGGTTATCAGGGGGTGACTAATGAAAAAAAACCTGACCAATACCAAGATTTACTCAATAATAAAGTGAAGACCAAGGCTTATTTAATCATTCAAAATGGAGCATATATGGAAACTTAGAAAGCCCTCGAAACTTGATAAAAGCCGATTGACAGTACTGAAATCACTTATTGTATAAAACTTTTATGTGACCTTCTCGTTATATTTTATGTTTACGAAGTAAAAGAACATGTCGCTTATAAATTCTACTGACATTCCTCACCATTTGTTGCTTGCCTCTTTTGCCTCACTTCATGGTGATCCAGATCATTCATCTAGTAGGAACCACTGTGGACTGGCCATGTGAGAAAACCCTATCAATCAGAGATCCTTGACATCCATAGAAACACGTTAGGGATCATTGTTTCCAACTTCCCATTCTATTGGATGGTGATGATCTCTAATAAGCAGCTTCTCCCCGGAGAGCAAATCCATTGTTGGAACCTACTAGATGCATGACACAGATAACCACATGGAAAGACACAAACAGGCGAGCACTAATGGGAGAGCAACAAGGATGAGCAGTGCTAGCAGACCTCTTTAAATACATCATTAGTCCAATGCTATAGTTTTAATGTAATAAAATCGGAATTAGCCAAGCACTGGATCCTCCAAATAAAATCAAACAAGCTAAGAAAGGTCTTATGCAAACAATAACACTTCAAGATCTTTTCTTAGTCAAGAACAAGGTATCCCAAAACGGTTACGATACGGCCGTATCGGCCGATACGTAAAGGAAACGGTGGTGGCCGTTACGCGTTACAGGGTCGTAACGGCCGTTACAGAAAAAACAGGCCGTAACAGCCCCGTAACGGACCGTTACAGCCCCGTAATGGTCGTGTAACTGTTTTTTTCAGAAAATAAAAAGGGGCCGTATCGGCCGATACGGGGTCCATAAAGGCCGTTATGGCCTGTATCGTAACGGTAATGGTGGTGGCCGTTACAGCCACCGTTACCGTTATGGAACACCTTGGTCAAGAATAGTCCTGAGGATCAATTTACCTGAACTATAAAGATAATGAGAACAAGACACTTACACAAAAACGTGCATCATACCTGGATCCACAGAAATAGCTGAAAGGAGAGGACCATAGGTTCCTTGCACAGGGACAATCTGTGTCCCTTTTCCAGACCAACATAAACGGATCTCCAATGTGGTATTAGTAACGGGAACAGTAAAATTCTTCACGACTTCCTGACCAGAACCACCGGCTTCATCTTTGATATTGAAATCCTTTAATACCAGTTCTCCCTGCATTAAACTAATTCAGTTACATCCGAATCCTGTAAATTAACAGAAAAGTATCATCTGTAGAGTGATTAACTACCTGAATGTAAACATCAAATATGCGCTTCCCGAGGCTGCTATATGTTCTGTCATCTGTGAACATTATCTCTGCAAAGTGGAGCTTCACGGTGTAGTTCCCATTTAGAAGGCAAAGCCCATAGTAAGTGACGGAGATGGGAGAAAGGCGTGCTTCAGTGTACAACTGGGAGTTGGGCATAGAGAGTGTGGATTTATTTTTTGCTATATAGTCGTCTATTGTTTTGCCATCATTAACAAAGTCTCCAGTACTGCTGAGTGCCCAGCTTTTTCCATCACTGAAAACAAATGTTGAAGCCCCGGATTCTTGATCTGCTTCATACGTGGTGTTTTTGTTTATGGTTACTTGACCTCCGCCACAATTTATATACAAGGAATAATGATCTGCCACAAAAGCCAATGGGGGACGTCCAACCTCACTTAGATTATTGAGCAAAAGAAAAAAAAAAAAAAAAAGGCTTGGAAGCTTATCTCTATTGAGAAGTTCCTTTTCCATTCTCCTTTAGGGTTTGTTAGAAAACCCTCCATTCCAATCAAATTGTGGAAGGGTAGAGCATAGCTTGGTGGTGGATTCCTTCGATGACACCGTCTATTCTTCTTCTGTACAATTTTAGGTATTTATTATTGTTGTTTTTCATCCGTTTGAAGACTCTTTAATTTCTCTTGAATCCATAGCCAAAACCCTTCAATCCTTAAATCTCTTGATTCGGCATAGGCCCACATCCCCTTAATCTTTGTTTTTTCCCAAACTTCATACTTTCCTCCATCCGAATCCTTCAAACCTAACCTAATCTCACATCACTTTCAAATCCGACAATTCTTTTTCACCCAAATCCGATTTTCAGCTTTCACATGGCCTTAAATCCCTAATTCCCAAATCACCTAAACCCTAACCCTAACCCTAATTCCCATTAAACCCTAATTTCGGCCATACCCTAGGAAACCTAAAGCTCCTTCATTTGATTTTAGGATTAACCCTATGCTTAGACGTGGAAGTTCTACCTTCCGTGGGTCCCGGCCTTTGAGATTTTGTAGTTATTTCATTAATTGCTTGTGATTTGTGGTTGTGGTGCATAATTTCTTGCTTATTTGAATTTCCACACATGTGATTTGAGTAGTTTTAATTTGATTATTTGTTGTTATACATTTCCGCTACAGTTTCATTTTGCATCATATTGATAGGCCCATTGTCTTGCGTCATCTTTTCTAACTACCTCCACCCACGTCCTTTTCAGCCTTCCCCTCACCCCTTTAGAGCCTTCAACTTGAACCAAGTAACTGCTAATTGATGCAGTTTCTAGGCCTCATCTTTATATTTTTTTCCTTTTTTTTTTTTTTTGTGTCTTTGTACCTTTTCCCTTTTTCAATGAAAATAATTTATCATAATCTGCTTCTTCATCATCATCTTAACCTTATCCCAACTAATTGGGGTCCGCTACATGAATCCTGTTCCGCCATCCACTCTATCAAGGACCATATCCTCAGCTAAACCATAGATCATCAAATCTTTTCTTACCTCCACCCATGTCCTTTTGGGCCTTCCCCTCGCCCCTTTAGAGCCTTCAACTTGAACCAACTGACTGCTAACTGATGCAGTTTTTGGTGTCCGCTGCACATGGCCAGACTATCTGAAGTCTAGTTTCCCTCATCTTATTACCCATTGCTATTCTACAATCAAAAGAATTCATCAAAAAGAAGAAGAAGAAGAAGAAGAAGAAGAAAACAAAAAGAAAAGCTTCAAATAAGATTCCAAATTTTCCTAATCATACCCAAGACTTCCACCAAGTCACCCCTTCTTCAACTTTCTTTTCTAGCTGCCTTACATGCAAAGAAAAGACTTCTAATATTATCGAAGTTATTTCATTATGAATTTACAACTCCACTTGGTAATGATGCACCAGCCAGTCCCTAGCTTGGGTCAAGCGGGAGGGTTGAGGTCAAGCAGCCAGCCGGTTGTTGAACTTCTGCCAAGCAATGATGAGAAAGCTGACAACAAATAGCTGGGACAGAGAAATGATGATGATTTAATCATGAAACAACTAATATGGGAAGACTTGCACACTGTTGAACATCTTAAATTAAAAGAAGAACCACTTCAAGTGGGAGGAAAATCATGCGTATATGACATATATAGTTAGCTTTAGTAGTGAACAGCATGCTTTTCATTTAAATGGTACTCACATCAAATACTAGATACAGGGAAGTTTCATCTTCCCAGAAATGAGGTGTTTATTGTTAATTACCATCTTCTTTTTTTTATTTCCTTTATTGTTGTCAACTTCCTCATCTTGTCTTTTTTCTCGAAATCAGACCTAAATATGCTCATGTCTTTTAGTTGAATTGGACAAGATAGAATTTGTTGGTTGTTAATGGATGCTACTAATTGCATATTTTGAAAAGAACATCGACACTAATTCGAAAAGGACAAACTTTGGAAGGACTATGAATGGGAAAAACACCAAAGACAGATTCGCGAACAAAAAAGAAATGTTAAGCTGACAACAATTTGAAAAGGACATACTCACATTTTGAACAAGGGAAGGTCTTTTTTAAGCATGAAGGAAAAGCTCCACTTCTGCATCATCAATATGCAATATGTAGTTAAGAATGCATCATCATGAAGAAAGCATTTAATGTCTCTAGGGGTTTCAAAATTACCAAAAGCAGCTGATCACAAACGTATATATAATTATTATCTATAACTATAATGCAATTTTGCAAACAGGTCTTACATGCTGTTCCCTGTAGAAGAGCTTCCAAACAAGTTTCTGTTCAAATGAAAAAGTGAAAAATTCAGAAAGAAAAGAAGAAGAAGATGAAGAAGAAGAACACCTAACCCTTAGGTAATGATGGCAATTGACCAGGCAGACTGACCCTGTAGAGCTAGGGCTTGGACACCTAAACTTGGCCCAGCCCGGGATTGAAATCTAGGTCTGTTGTCCAGCTGGGCCCAGGCCAATGATGAATGACCCAAGCTGGCCCATTGGCTCGGTCCAATCATCATGTGGGCCACTATTATACAAAAAGAATAGACGGTTTAAAGAGATTCGTGAGCAGTTCCCATTCAAATTGATCTTCTTCATGTTTCAATGATCAAAACCATTTCTTTTATGGGACTTGTCGTGGATGAAGGATACCCCAGAAATTTCTTAGATGAAACTATTTCAAATATTTGATCATTTAACTCTTCTCCTTACTGGGCTAGGGCCAGGGCCAAGGCCATTTTAGCCTGGATTAGGGTCAGGCTAGGGCCAACCCCAAGCAGCTGATTGCGGTGCCCATCCCTACACTTAGGAACTGAAACACGAAACTGCAAGAAACTCTTCTTACGTTCTTTCTCGTTGACAATCAGGTGGCAGAGGTCTTCCCCATGTAAAATTGTTGTAAGATAGATCACTGCATGGAAATGTTGCAATGCAATCTGAACAAGCATTTTCAGGGAAGAAAGCAATAAGAAAAAAATGAAATAAAAAAAGATATTCATTCTATGTAAATAAAATATAAGATATGGAAAAGAATTTGTGAACCTCAATAGTGAAATTTTGACGAAAACCATGCCCAATAATTCAGGAACAAAATTCTGAGCATTTGAACAAATCTTCAGTGAGAATGGACAAATCAAAAGTTCCTACTTTGAACATCATGGGTGATGCAACCCAATCAAGGAAAGCTCAATGAGTCATAGATTTTGCAAAAACTATACAAGCACTCCGGACATCTAAGCAAAATCCATGAGGGAAATAATCCACCAAAATTTTCTACAAGATTTCCCTTCATTGAGGCTTCATTTGGGTAGGAGATCCTGCAAATCTGGGATTAGGCCTAATCCCCATACCCTCCACATCAGATTTGGTCAAGAAAGTGTCACATTCTTCCACTTGATAAATTTCGAAGGTTTAATAAGAGCAAAATGTTCGAAAGTTGAGATTAAGCAGTGCTGTTTCTGCAACGCGAATCTGACATGCTAGGTATGGGGCCTGCCAAAATTGGGCTTAGTCTTAATCCTTATTTTGCATAATACTCTACCCAAACGAAGCCTAAATCTTTCTATATTTGCATTCTCAGCCTCAAGAACCGAGTGTTCACATCTTCCCATTATCATCATAATCATGATAGCAGGTCTTCCAAATTCCCATTGTTGTGGCCTTACATGCAAAGCATTCTTTTCGAAAGGGCTATGGAAGTAGAATGATGAAGAGATATCTGTCATCTCTTCATTTGAGAGGAGGGGGGGGGGGGGGGGGGGGGGGGGGGGGGGGGGCTGTACAATAAAAACAGAAAACAGGTTGGTGAATATAAGTGTATGATTAAATACTGAAACAATGACAGAGAAATATCCTTATGACTGGTGACATTCATTCCTCTTCCCAGTAATAATACCGAGAGATTGAGGTTCTGCAGTTAGGTTATTTTCAAGTGGCTCATGTTTACCCTCCACAGCAACATTGTACCAATAATAAAAACCAGGATCAGATGAATGATATCCAAAGAAGTGCACAGGAAGATATGAAGCAAGTAAACCAGTATATGAAAGCTTTGAGGACAGGTTAACGAGCCAGAGATTGAGACTGGCTAAATTGAATTGGTACACTTACATCTGTCGTGTGTTCTTTTGCAAATTTAGGCTTGTGCATAAAAATGTTTCGACAAAGTACTAGGTCAGCCTTATCAAGTTTGTCACATTTGAAGGTTGTATATGCACTCTTCCATGTAGATTAGGCTTATATACGATAATTTAACAGTTTGCCTACCATTATTATGTTACTGACCGGTTGCGCTAGAAGCTCGAGCTGTTAGGGAACGGTAGAACAATGTATATCAGGGGGTTTGCTGACGCCTCCAACACCTCCCCTCATGTGTGGGAGGTATACTGGCCCCGCGCGTGATACTCTGGGCTGATAAGATACTGGATGCCCTATAATACCAAATTTTGCAAACACCGGGACTTGAACACTGGACGTCCTGCTCTGACACCATTTTACTAACCGGTTGCGCTAAAAGCTCGAGCTGTTAGGGAACAGTAGAACAAAGTATATCAGGGGTTTGCTGACGCCTCCAACATATTATTGTCTAATTGGCTTTTCTTCCAAATGAAAAAAATTAAAAATAAAAAAGTTGCAGGTGCAAGGTGTATTGATGATTTTGCCTCCAAGGATGAGACATCCTTCTTGCCTAGCAAACCAATCAAATATCCAAACACTTCTCAGAAAGTTCCTAGCATTCGTTTAGTAGTTTCTACAGTGAAAGTTAGGCTGCTAGGAAAATCAAAGACAAAATTAATTACCAACATTTAAAGTCAAAGGTTCAGTGAAAGTTAAGAATGGTGATGAATAAAGAGTTGCAATTGCACGCAAGGAGAACCGATATAGCACTGTAGATAATAGATAAGCCATCAATATATTGAAAACTGACACCAAGCATCAAGTATAGAAACTTACATGTTTGCTGGCTTATTAAACATCCAGTCTTCTACAGCTCCAGTTAGCAAATTGCTAGTTAAATACCTAATCAAAAGCCATATCATCAACTCACTGTGAATGAGTAGTTCTTTGTAATAGCATTATAATCATCATCATGCAAATTGGTTAGAGGGAACTTTGTAGTTACAAATTAGATCGTAGGCTTTTAAAGGTGCTTGGAATTGTTCCCGCCAACTTGTTAAAGCTAAGATCTCTGCCATGAATAAAACACAAGCTCAAAAAGATAACAATGATCTGTACCAAAACACCACATGCTATATCCACCTTGCTCATGAATTTTCAATCAAATGCTAACACTTAAGGTAGAGATTTTTGGCTGCTAAACGTACTGAAATTTAGAGGTTTACCATCCCCAGACATGCACAGAGAAGCCCATCTACACACCACTAAGTCCCCCGATATGCGAAAAGATGAGAGATAACCCATCCATCAGGTGAATCCCACCAGGTAGATGCACTGGTCCAAAAATTAGGCTGTTTTACTCATCATGCGTGCCACATTTAAATGGATATCTTGGAAAACTTGGAGAAGTTAGGGGTCGTTTGGATGCCTGCAAATTTGCAAACACTTTACACCTGAAAAGAGTTTCAGGTGTAAACTGTTTACATGTCATCTGTTTGGCTTTTAAGTGGTAATATGTTTACAGGTAAACAAATTATGTGTTTGGCTAACTTGTAAAGTGTTTACAATATATAAAGTAGGCATTCACACCACATAGAACTTGGGGGCGATAAATCCCACCAAAATTGGCAAATCATATAAAAGGGACCGGCCTAGGAGAGCATCAAAGCATGCACGCAGTAGACAGATTGGATGTCCTCCACCCATCTTAGTGGGCCCCAAATGCAATCTGGAGGTTTTTAATGGTGGACATGCCATCCTTTTCGCCTGTGTGATCTATTTGATGATCAATCGAGCTGTTCTTTTTTTCTCTTTTTTCTGTTTTGAAGGGTGATGAATTTTACTCAAGTTTGACTTCATAGTACTAGTGTTATGTACTTTGTCTCACATTGCGAAGTTACATTAAGAGACTAACATGTGGATGTGGTTGGACAAATGCATTAAGATGCGGTAGACGCTCACATACTCCAACATGGGATCCACTTGTTTAGGGCTATCAACGGGCCAGGCCTGAGGTTGGCTTCAGCCTGGATTTTGGACTGTTCAGGTGGGGCCTGACAGACAGGGCTTATTCAAAATTTTGATTTTTCCAAGCATGAGCCCGGCCCATTGATAGCCCCACACTTGTTTAATCAAAATGCATGTCGGGGATTGATCTTGATGTTTAGACCATCCATCAAGTGTTTCATAGCTAGACAACGCGTTTGAATGTCTTCAAAAGGTTTATCGATCAATTTTAACCATTGAATTTTTGTTTCAACCATTAGGTGTTTTGATTGGTCTTAATGGCACAGGCTTGAATAGGATTTATGGACCAAAAATAGTAGCCACCAAGAGAAGAATGATTTGGTTAATATGGGTGCATCATGCATGAATAGGCAGGATTACAAGCTTTTGATGATTTAGGGCAACATTGAAGCCTATGGGGGTGAGGAAAACCATATCTGATGTATCTCTCTGAAATCCTAATTCCTTATAAATAAATCCCATCCCTAAGGGGATTCTAAGAAACCCTGAACATCCAAGCCCCCTTGAACGTCCATACTACACACACATACAAAGCAATCACTCTCTTCTTCCACATGTTTCACACATGGTCCACCTGTGGACAACTCTCATCTTCTCTGGTCCACATCCCTATAATGTGGATCAAAGGTGGTTTCAAAGCATTCTTAATTGGGGATACATCAAGGAGAGGCCTCCGACTTTGGAGGATCAACATAGGACTTCTTCAACAATCAAGGGACACAATCCTCAGGTAAAATCTTTGCCCTTGGTTTCTTTGGTTTAGAATTTGATTGCATCTACATGGGGATCCATATTGAGATATTAAAATCTGATTTTTCTAGAAGTTTATGCTTCCATGTCTTTCAAAAAACCAAATAGCATCATTAGATGCTTTCACACTCAGAACAATAATACAAGAGCACAAGTACTACATAGCAGTACATAAACTTTTAACATAGTAAAAAGGTACACTGGTACAATGTTATAGATAACATAAACAAATAAAGAACAATGACACCAAGGACCAGAATGGTAAAAGAATCCATACATAACGAGGCTATTCCTCCAATAAAGCAAGCAAATAAGATGGACAGTGGCCAGTAAAGAAGATTTTTTTTTTTTTTAATCATATACAAGAACATTTAAAAAAAAACCCAACTTACAACAATTGCAGTTCTTTCATTTCCCCAATATATTCAGGTACCTCTCCAATAATATTGCAATTCCTCAATATACTGCAAGATCAGATCAGGTATGGACTTCAATGGCAACAGATAGCATAAACTGGCATACTTCCACAATACATAAAGAAGATAAACTCACAGGGTCCTAATGTTTGCCATATTAATCAGTTGGGGAAAATCTGATTCTGGTCCACTTATGTCACTGATAATTCTGCATGTAAAGAGTCCACAAGGAAAAGTTCAGACCCCTTCAGCTATTTTTTAACTAAGCTGGAGATCACAAAGGATGCGCTTGACACAAGACCATTAGCTATAGGAATTCAAACAGCTGTTACTTACAGTTGGATCATCTTTAACAAACGGGAAATGCCATAAGGAATTGGCCCTTCCATATTGGTTCCTTGTATATCTCTGCCATACAAGATTTCAATTAAATAAATTAAGGAATGAATTCAGAGTGTTTAGAATGCAATGTTCATTGAATGCCATTTAGTAAATGGTATGGACAATATACATCCTTGATAGGTGCAATTTGACAACGAAACCCAGCCATTCAATTGGTGGACTGCCTCTTGGATGAGCTACACCACAAAAACCATTGTAATTGTAAGTTCATTACCATCCAATCCATCACCCACTTTTGGACAGTGAAGAGAAGTTTAACAATGATGCAGAAAACATCTATCATTGAATGGCCGGAAATAGCCATGAATGGTCAGAAAATTTTTACAATGATGAAGTTTTTTTCCATTGGTGCATCCCTGATATCACCTATCAGAGGGTGAGTCTGATTGATTAGCACATTTGCCAATCTTATTAGTAGGTTGATAACATTTATTAAATGGTAAACGGAGCACATTGAATCATCCACCTCAATTTGGGAAAGCAAAACTGAAGAGACTCATGGATTTTCAGAAACAGAATGCTTACAATCTCTCAAGTCTTGTCCAAGTTTGAATAAAATCCGGTATCTTTCCAGTAAAACGATTATCGCTTATCCTACTGCATTTTGCCCAATAATAATAATAAAGATTAGCTACACTCCAAAAAGATTGATAAACTTCTTTTGTGTGGCAAAAGGAAACAGTTGTAGAACTCCTACAATTCCTTGAGGTTCGAGAGCTTTGCAAGCTCCTCCGGCAACTCCCCCGTAAAGTTGTTTGAGGAAATTATACTGCAACCAAGAGCACCAGAACAGGCAAAATATGTAAAACTCTAACGACAGATGGCAATAATCCCAGAAGAAAATGTCAAACAAAGAGTAGAAGAGAGTACAAAAGAAGTGCTAAGGTGATTCATGCAAGGATAGAGTGAAGAGGCAGCTCACAGAAGATGTGGCATATGTATGCAAGATCTGAGCCATTCATACAGTGTGAAAATGCCATACTCCAAAACTAGGCTGGTCCACTAATCAGCTGGGCCATACACCATCATCATTTTAGCCTCTTTTTCCCATCAAATTAGGATGGGTTGCGGAAGACGTGATATATGATTGCAAGATTTGGGCCATTCATACAGTGTGAACATGCCCTGGTGCAAAAATAGGCTGGCCACTAATCGTCATCATCATTTTAGCCTCTTTTTCCCAACAATTTCAGTTGGCTCAAGGAAGATGTGGCATATGTATGAAAGATCTAAGTCATTCATACGGTATGAACATGCCCTAGTCCAAAAATAGGCTGGTCCACTAATCAGTTGGGCCATATATTACCATCATTTTAGCCTCTTTTTCCTAACAATTTAGGTTGGCTCGCCAAAGATGTGATATATGTATGCAAGATCTGGGCCATTCATACAGTGTGAACATGCCCTAGTCCAAAAATAGGCTGGTCCACTAATATGTTGGGCCATACATTATCATCATCATTTTAGCCTCTTTTTCCCAATACTTTCGATTGGCTCGCAAAACATGTGCCATATGTATGTAAGATCTGGGCCATTCATTTGGTGTGAACATGCCCTAGTCCAAAAATAAGCTGGTCCACTATCAGCTGGGCCATACATCATCATCATTTTAGCCTCTTTTTCCCAAAAATTTCGGTTGGCTTGCGGAACATGTGGCATATGTATGCAAGATTTGGGGCATTTGTATGGTGTGAACATGCCCTAGTAAAAAAATAGGCCAGTCCACTAATCAGCTAGGTCATACATCATCATCATTTTAGCCTCTTTCCCAACAATTTCAGTCGGCTCGAGGAAGATGTGGCATATGCAAGAAAGATTTGGGCCATTCATACGGTGTGAACATGCCCTAGTCCAAAAATATGCAGGTCCGCTAATCAGCTGGGCCATACATCATCATCATTTTAGCCTCTTTTTCCGAACAATTTCGGTTGGCTCGCGGAACATGTGGCACATATATGCAAGATCTGAGCCATTCATATGGTGTGAACATGCCCTAGTCCAAAAATAGGCCGGTCCACTAATCAGCTGGGCTATACATCATCATCATTATAACCTCTTTTTCCCAACAATTTCCGTTGGCTTGTAGAAGATGTGGCATATGTATGCAAGATCTGGGCCATTCACATGGTGTAAACATGCCTTAGTCCAAAAATAGGGCAGTCCACTAATCAATTGGGCCATACATCATCATCATTTTAGTCTCTTTTTCCCAACAATTTCAATTGGCTCGCAGAAGATGTGGCATATGTATGCAAGATCTGGGCCATTCATACGGTGTGAACATGCCCTAGTCCAAAAATATGCTGGTCCACAAATCAGTTGGTCCATACATCATCATCATTTTAGCCTCTTTTTCCCAACAATTTCAGTTGGCTCGCAGAACACGTGGCATATGTATGCAAGATCTGGGCCATTCATACGGTGTGAACATGCCCTAGTCCAAAAATAGGCCAGTCCACTAATCAGTTGGGCCATACATCATCATCATTTTATCCTCTTTTTCCCAACAATTTTAGGTGGCTCGCAGAAGATGTGGCATACGTACACAAGATCTAGGCCATTCATACGGTGTGAACATGCCCTAGTCCAAACATATGCTGGTCCACTAATCTGCTGAGCCATACATCATAATCATTTTAGCCTCTTTTTCCCAACAATTCCGGTTGCCTCGCAAAGCATGTGGCATATTTATGCAAGATCTGGGCCATTTATATGGTGTGAACATGCCCTAGTCCAAAAATATGCTGGTCCACGATCAGCTGGGCCATACATCATCATAATTTTAGCCTCTTTTTCCCAACAATTTAGGTTGGCTCGCGAAAGACGTGATATATGTATGCAAGATCTGGGCCATTCATACAGTGTGAACATGCCCTAGTCCAAAAATAGGCCGGTCCACTAATATGTTGGGCCATACATTATCATCATCATTTTAGCCTCTTTTTCCCAACAATTTCAGTTGGCTTGCGAAACATGTGCCATATGCATGTAAGATCTAGGCCATTCATTTGGTGTGAGCATGCCCTAGTCCAAAAATATGCTGGTCCACTATCAGATGGGCCATACATTATCATCATTTTAGCCTCTTTTTCCCAACAATTTCGGTTGGCTCGCGGAACATGTGGCATATGTATGCAAGATCTGGGCCATTCATATGGTGTGAACATGCCCTAGTCAAAAAATGTGCTGGTCCACTAATCAGCTGGGCCATACATCATCATCATTTTAGCCTCTTTTTCCCAACAATTTCAGTTGGCTCGTGGAAGATGTGGCATATGTATGCAAGATCTGGGTCATTCATATGGTGTGAACACGCCCTAGTCCAAAGTAGGTCGGTCCACTAATCAGCTGGGCCATACATCATCATCATTTTAGCCTCTTTTTCCCAACAATTTCAGTTGGCTGACGGAAGATGTGGCATATGTATGCAAGATCTGGGCCATTCATACGGTGTGTACATGCCCTAGTCCAAAAATAGGCCGGTCTACTAATCAGCTGGGCCATACATCATCCGCTGGGCCATACATCATCATCATTTTAGCCTCTTTTTCCCAACAATTTCAGTTGGCTCGCGAAAGATGTGGCATATGTATGCAAGATCTGGGCCTTTCATACGGTGCGAATATGCCCTAGTCCAAAAATAGGCCGGTCCACTAATCAGCTGGGCCATACATCATCATCATTTTAGCCTCTTTTTCCCAACAATTTCGGTTAGCTTTTAAATGGGAGAATGGCTCTGAACTGACTCTGGCAGAGGCTCACAGGTGGGCCATAGTTCTATGTGAAAAATTGAGGATGGCCCGCCCAATCACGATTTTGAGCCTGGGAATGTTCACTTTGAAAGTGGCCAAGTTCTCACTCAAGTAAACAACTCCATTCACGCACAGATTGCCATAGAATTTCTCGAACAAGGGAGAAAGGCCTTACAATCTCTCTAGGTTGGTGAG
Source organism: Liriodendron chinense (assembly GCA_003013855.2). Taxonomy (NCBI): domain Eukaryota; kingdom Viridiplantae; phylum Streptophyta; class Magnoliopsida; order Magnoliales; family Magnoliaceae; genus Liriodendron; species Liriodendron chinense. The sequence continues at coordinate 4,594,934 of PVNU02000440.1, read as the reverse complement.
ATTCCCGAGCTCTGCAGGAAGATCTCCAGATAGCTGGTTGGCCTCGATGACCCTGAAAATCCGACTTCTTTCTTTCAAGATCGATAGGCAGACACGAAATCCAAACGGAAATTCAAATAATAACGGAACGGGGGACAGAGAATAACAGAAACTTACAGACTGGTGAGGGAGGTGATGTTTCCAAGTTCCTTTGGGATTGGCCCCGATAAGCGGTTCACACCCAGAGAGCTGCAGTATCATGCCCTCCACGGTTAATTTTAGAAAAATCATACCTTGATTTGCTAAAATTAACTAATGAGAGAGTTGGAAGAAAAGCTTACATTCGCTGCAATTGCATGGTCGCCCATTCTGTAGGTATCGAGCCGTTGAGGTAGTTACGAGTTGTCTGTCTGTCAAAACGAGGAAGAGATGGTATTGGTAGTTCGAGGCGTAACTTAAGAAAGTAATAGTGGGAAAATCTACCGTGAGCCTGGAGGGTACCTACATTTGGCGGAGGTAGGGAAGTCTAGCCAGTTGTGGCGGAAGCGATCCAAAAAGATTCCAACGCGTAAGAACACTGCGGTACGCAAGGAGAGCGGTTTATAATCTTTCAAAACTCAGGGGAGGGGCGATTTGCCAAATGTTCCTGTTTAAGCCCAGATCTTGAAATGATCGAGCCGTTCCTTTCGGCACCTCCCAGTAAACATCAGGTTTTGTGGGGTCCACCATGTTGTACATATAAGAAATCTTTTGAATGCTTTGGATCTTGAAAGAGAGTTTTTTCATCCTTATATATATACTTTCAATCTTATAAAATTTTGTACTTCGACTTTGAGTATGATATGCCAACCACCACACAGGCAGCATGGTTTTGTGTGGTCTAAGACTTGTCTACATGATTCATTTTTCTTATTATATTTTATTTTTACCAGCACGAGGTATTAGAATATTCAACCCATGTTAGAATAAACGTTACAAAGATCATTTTTACACATTGGTAACTACCGCAGCGACATGTAGCTGTAACGTGTGCATACATGGTTTCTATATATATATATGAATTATTTCGAAACCCTAAGTGCAATTAGAAAACAAATGAAGGAAAGCATTCTCTTATGGTTGTCTTTTTACTCTTTGTTTTTGCACATCGTTTGTTATTATTATTTTGATTATTTGAGCATCAACTACTTTGGTTTCTAGAATTAATGGTGATCATTTGTCGTCCAACGGTTGTATGCCAAAGGTAATTGTTGTAGATCATCTGTATAATTCAGAAAAATTGGCACAAATCATCTTTAGAAAAAGCAACCTAATCACGCACCTCAGCTGGGGTTCTTATTCTTAAGTCATTCTCTTTTACAATCGGCGTATCGGGTGCACTCATTTAATCTCTTAATTATTTATTTATAATCCCGTGATTGTGCAAATACTTGTTAATATTGTTGATTCATCGGGTGCTAAACCTAACAAATCCACCTGGTTCACCAGGCGAACACCATTAGCTGGGCAGCAGATATAGAAGATAAGCCTATTAAAAGTCATATAGGCTGCATCAATGGGAACAATGTAAAATTGCTCCCAAAACTTGGTTTTTTTTTTTTTTTTTTTTTCCCGAGGGGCGGACCCCACTCTGGGAATTGATGTCATGACCTTAGTGTTGAGACGAGGCTATCTTCACTTGGTCTACCAAAACCAATAAGCTCACGTGGGGTTGAGTTTTGTATCTTTTCTTCATCCCGGTGAGTCACACCTAATTAACGATTTGATGAAAAATACACACCATGGTGACCCCACACATAAATCTATGGTTAGCATTGTTCCATGTGGTGTGACCCATATGAATTGTGGGTCTAGCTGATTTATAGTCCTAGGGTTTAAATTTGAGGACAAACTTATAGACAGAGTGGATTCTGTTTGGTCAATTCAATCAAACACGAGGCCACATGTGTAAGCAAGGACTTGTACTTCGATTTCATGTGCGATTGTGATATACACCCGTGCCGGAGTTTGCTCGACTCAATGTCTGATTGAATCGCCAAAGAAGTGTGATTATCTAACTAAAAACTCAGTTGATTAGGATCCAATAACTTAAGGTTGTTGACATTTAATATAAACCTATGGTATCGTAGTGGTGGGCGTTGGACAAGTGATCTCTATTAGAACTAGGCTAGACTATGCTAAGATAAAAGTAAAGTTAAATGAAAGAATTTTATTTGTAAAAGTAGATAAATGTGTTTGACATTGTGCCCCGAGCTCTTCTTTATTTGCTCCTTTTATATCTTATTGAGGTAGCAAATTCTCGCTGAGTTTCCTTGTTGATCTTGGATCCTTTATTTTTATCTACATATATTCCGAACAGATTCGAAATTGCTGGCTTCTTAGATCTTCTTCTCATAGTTGATCCCATTACGGAAGATCTTCATGGCCCACTAATTGGGTTTGGGTTCAATAAGGAGAACCTCTATATCATTGACCTCGAATCCCAAATCGATCACGATCATGCTTCTACATGGCCCAATCAAACCATCTCCTGCATTCAACTTGAACTCTCCCTGATGATTGGAATGTTAAAGGGCTTAGACGGACCAGATCAACCTGATTGTGATCTATTTATTAGACGGATCAGATTAGAGTTTTCATCAAGGCCTACCATTCTCTTGATTCCAACTGTCATACGGACAAGGACCCGATCTAGTTGATGTCTGCTCTCTCTCAATTTGTGTTCGAATTGTAATCAGATTTGCTTAAATATCAGTCAAATCTTTGGATATTATGAATCTTAGTAACCTTTGTAAACTCTTCAAACATTAATGAAAAATATTCAATTTTAAAAGGACTGTGAGAGACGGCCTCACCGAGTGTATCATAACTAGATCCGTAATAAGATTCATCATCTCTCGATGGGTCTTTATAGACGTGTTGGGCACGCTGCTTCATTAATTGACATGTTAATCATAGCCACATGACATCCGCTAATTTGTTCCCTTAAAGGCATACATAAGGGTTAGTGCCACTGCATTAATAACGAAATGCACACGTATCACTGAAGGAAGATACATTGAACATATCTTCATGTACAAGTAGGATTTCCTCGAGTATTAAACTCATAGTATCAACACGTGAAGGCTTTCCATTGATCACATTATAGCACTGAAACTAGGTGTAAACAGATTCTACATATACAACATGGTGCGCCTCACAAACCCAGGTGTCCTACACACTGCATAAAATAGGTGTTTTAGAGGATTCTAGTCCCCTCCGAGGTAGGGCTCTCAATGGGTCGGATTTGGATCAAATCCAGTTTTATCCAGCTCCAAGTTCGAATATCTGTAGACAGATTCAGATCCAACTCGGACCCGAAAGGTGATATACATATTTGATCCATTTATAAATAGTTAGATCCATTTCCAAAACAAAATCCATATAACCGTCGGATTCGGGTCAGATCTAGGTCCGAATCCACCCCATTACAAATCTAGAAAAACAATATAATATAAAATATATAATATAATACATTTAATTTAGTAGCGAAATGATGCAAATCCCACTATTTACGGTGATAAGGTCGACCTGAGAGTGGCGTGTCTCAATTTTGAGACATGGCCTAAAATAATATGGAAAACGGATGGCCAGCATAAATATAACATATACAGTAAGGTGACAATGAATCGGATCCGAATCGGATTCAGATCGAACTCGGATATGTTTTTGTGAATCCAAATCCGGTCCATTTAAGTGATCAGACCTATTTTAAGATCTAAATCCGGTCCATTTAAATAATCAGACCTATTTTAAGATCCAAATCTGCATTATACGGATTCGGAGCGAATCGGATCTCGATTTGACCAGCTCCATTGAGAGCCCTACTTTGAAGCTTGTCGGTAGTGGGGTGGCAACGGTCGGATTGCCCCTACCCGGGCCCTTGATGCTGGAGATCGTGGCTTTTCTCGGTAAAAGTCATATTTCTTGTAGGGCTAGCCCTGGCCTTTGGTTCCAATCGGGTTAGAAAATCCAAGGCTGCGATATAAGCCTCTGGATGGGCAAACATGTAAGCGAGATCCCATTCGTCTGTTAGACAACTGAATATTTGAAATATTTTTTAAATTTTTTCTATCTTCAGAGATAATTTCTGGATAATATCCTGAGAAAAACCTCAACATTTGAAAAATCCCCAAAGCAATTTCCAGACAAAGAAATTGCTACCAACCACATTGGTGAAAGGTTGAAATTACTTCAGGACTAATGAGCTGGGCCGTTCATCATTGACTCAGACTAGGAACTGGGCATGTTATTCATGGCCAATCTCATTATCCCATATCTCAATTGGAACAAGTCAGGAAAGTCCAGACAATCTCTAGCCAGAGTACACAGCTGTTGACACCTATTTTCTTGGACATGACCTGTGCTGTGTTCAGGTCAACACAGGCTAATGAGGTTATTCTTACAGAAAAGGAAAAGAAAGTCAGTCCAGGGAAGATCAGGAAGCGTACATAGCCCGAACATGGCAGATAGTGGTGCAGTTACACTGGACCGAGCTATTTCCACCCTCCATGTTGGTGTTAGCTGGTGTAACCCAGCTGGATTCTCCACTGCAAGGATCGACGTTGAAATTCCATGTTGGTCTGTTGAGTGTTGTTGCAATTTCCTTAAGAGCCTCCACTAATCACACCACACAATACCACATGTCAATGTGTTAGATTGCTAATGTTCAAAATATAGGTTGAAATGTATTTAAATGAACCTTCTGGCAATAGATAAACATTGCTAGTACTTTTATGATTTTAGGGAATGATAATTGTTGATTTTGTAATCTATATTTATTGGGTTTTTTTTTTTTTGAAAAATGTTAAAACAAGTTTGAAGGATTTCAAATTACAACTGTTAGAATCTAATTACCAAGAAAATCATGATTATTTTAACATGTAAATAAATTAAAGAGGAATGTTCACTTACAACCTAACATGCATGTCACTGCTAGATTTAGGTAAGGAAGATTTTTTTTTTTTTTTTTGAAATTAAGGCACCAATTGGACAACATGTAAGTTTGGATTTATTTTTTATTTTTATTTTTATGACATTAGAGTGTCCTCACCCAATCAAGCAATCACCCGCAAACCGCATACATATAAGTTTGGATTTTTTTTTTTTTTTTTTTTTATGACATTAGAGTGTACTCACCCCATCAAGCAATCACGTGCAAAACCACGTGCATTGGGTGGGGTAAATTGAACGAACTCACGTCTGTGGAGAGCACACCCATGATGCTTACTGTTCGCCTAAACCCTATGCCTTTGAATCTTGATCATCTTCCCACGGTCCAAACCAATTATATGATGTGTCTTGCTTTTAGAATAGAGAGAGGCCAAAGAAAGCTCTCAATTGCATTATTTCAACCCTGTGATAATTTGGCAACTCAATATGATCAAACGGTTGTGTGTGTGTGTAGGGAAATGGTACTATGAGGTCAACCTCATGGAAACTTCCCATGAGGTCGAGCTGTGTGGGCCCCACCGTGATGTGTGTCGCACATCAAAACCATGCACTTGATGGGTCTCCTTTAGGTTATGGGATATCGCAAAAATCACCCGGGAACTCAGGTGGGCCATACCATCTAAAACCATATGAAGACATGCCTAAAATATCTAAAATTACTTGGTGGGGCCCACCTGAGTTTTGGATGTGCCTGAAACCTGGTCTGACCCCTCATACAAGTAGAACACACATAATGGATGGGCTGGATTTGTGAATCACATCTCAGTGGGCCCAATCAACAATCATGAATGTTTTAATGGGTGGATAACCCCTCCCAACTGTTGTCTGTGGTGTGGCCCACATAAGTCATGGATTAACTTGATTTTTTATACCGTGGTCCACCAGTGAATGGTACATCTAACTGATGGAGTAGATGTTTGAAACACATCATGGTGGGGCCCACACAACTCCACAGCCCCCCCCCCCCCCCCCCCCCCCCCCCCCCCCCCCCCCAAAGAACCCCTCACCCAAGGAGAGCTCTAAGTGCAATACATTCGCATGCATTCTAGCAAACAGCTTAAAGTTGTTGTATTTGTAATCTATTATCTCATCATGAAAAAGGTTCCTATATACAAGGCATATCTTACCATGAATGTCTTAAATTTGGTAGGACCTTATATCCAAGTGGGACACACCTAATGGACAAGTCATATTGCTAAACCAAATCTTTGCGGGCACCTATAACAATTAAGAAGGTTTTAATGTGTGGTCATCCACTATTGTTTCCTATCATATGGCCCACCTAAAGTCGTGGATTAATCTGAATTTTTGGGCTCTAATCCTTTAGAATTGGATAACAAATCCATTTTTAAATTTATTTCAAGTACTGGTTTAGTTATGCTACTTAATATTTGAATTTAAAGTAGTTTAAATTATTTTCTTAATTAGTTAATTATTTGTAGAATTGAATATAGTAAAATCATACTCATACATTGTTTGTAGGATCGTTTAGTACAGGAATTTTTCTATGTTAGTTATGATGTAGGACGGGTCGCTGACTATTTCATGGGCCAGATGGACCAAAAGAAGACCGGACGGGGCCGAAAGTGATCCGGACCGTCAGGACCGTGAATCGGTCGTATCTCACAATCCGGAATGAGTTACGGGACGTATAATATATCAATTTGGGGTAGCTCGAGCTACTTTAGCCAACCAACCCCGCTACGCCGGGTTGCCCAATCCGGAATCGCGAGAATCGACCGTATCGACGGTCATTAGGCTAGTTTATTTTCGTTTTTACTATTTATAGTAAGTTTTAATTCGATCATAACTTTGCATCCGTATGGTTTTAGAGTTAGTGCCCAACATGAAAAGGGCTTAGAATATTTCGTAGAACAGCGTGGTTGAGGCCGTTTGAAAACTTTCTATTTTTGGCCGAAAACCAAGAGTTCTAGTAGGATTGAACGACTTCTATAAATAGTAAGTTTACTATTTATAGTAAGTTGCGTTTTCTAGGAGTTTTAGTTGGAGTTGGATTTTGATACTTTACCTAGGGTTTAGTTTCCTATTTATATGCATTGTAATTCCGTTTTTATTCATTCAATTATCAATTATTCAATTATTCGGAATTTATTTCCTCTTTTTATCTTTTATTTCTTCTCGTGGATTCGAGAAACTATCGGTTAGGGAGACGGTGATCGACCTACCACGTCCTCCCTGCGTCATTGGTATCAAAGCGAGATTTCTTCCTCAGGACGATGGCCTCTAATGAAGGGTTGGATTCTCATCCTAAGGACGGTGCTCCAAGGGACTATCTAACGGCGACAGCCTTCGAGGCAGCATTCGAAGCAGCACGACGGGAGAACCGGTTGATCCTGCAAGGTATACAGGCGACCCTCGACCAGATTGCAGCATCGCTAGCTCCTCTTCGAGCCCAAGGCGACCAACAACCACCAACAGTTGTTATACGGGACAATCCTGTTGTCCGTAGAACAGCCCAGGTGGATAACCGTAGGGTTACGCCAGACGATTCAGAACCAAGCGATGACGAGGTCGAAGACATGTTCGTACGACGACCGGCGCTAGGGAATGAGCGTGTGGAACGAGCAGAACGAGATTATCGGGGCAAAGCTGATCTTCCCAGCTTTAATGGCCTACTTCAAATAGAGGAGTTCCTCGACTGGCTGGCAGAGGTCGAGCGATACTTCGACTATATGGAAGTGCCGGACGACAAGAAGGTAAAACTAATTGCTTATAAATTTAAATCCGGTGCTTCAGCATGGTGGGAAAACCTACAGGTTTCCCGCGCCCGTCAGAATAAGGCACCCATCCGAACATGGCCTAGAATGAGACAACTTCTTAGAGCTCGATTCCTCCCTAGCGACTATGAACAAATTTTGTTCCAACAATACCAAAATTGTCGTCAGGGAAATCGAACCGTAGCCGAATATCTTGAAGAATTCCAACGATTGGCTACACGGAATAATTTATCGGAATCAGAGGCACAACAGGTATCACGATTCATTGGTGGATTGCGATTTGCAATCCAGGATCGAGTCCAGATGCATCCGGTATGGACGTTGAGTGAGGCCAACCAATTGGCCACTCGAGCAGAAACACAGTTGTCACGGTCCCCTGCTCGACCCTATCCGGCAACACGAAATCCCAACACCGGACCCACTCAAGATACGACGCTGGCCAAAGGCAAGGAGCCTATAGGAGGGCGTCCTCAACCTCCTACGGTCACGAACCGGGACGGGGGAAGCGGTTCCTCAAGACCTCAACGTACAGCTCCCACTACAGCAGGTTCCAGCAGGATCCCCAACCCATATGGTCGGCCAAGACCAGACCATTGTCTCCGTTGTGGCCAACCAGGTCACTGGTCGAACGCTTGCCCCCAACGCCCTGCAGCACACTTAACTACGAATGAAGGCGGCGTGGAAGGCGAGTCAACAGAAGACAACCCTGAATTGGAACAGGCCGAAGAGGGGGACACAGAAGATGTCGATTGGCTGACTGAAGATCATGGGGAATCGCTAGTAGTAAGACGACTACTTTACGCTCCCAGGAAGGAAGTGCACCCACAACGACATAATATTTTTCGCACAAAGTGCACCGTGCAGGGCAAAATCTGTGACGTGATCATAGACAGTGGGAAGTAGCGAAAATATTGTCTCGAGAATTATGGTGGATAAGTTACATCTGCCTATGACGAAGCACCCTACCCCTTACTCTATCGGTTGGATCAAGAAGGTGAACGAAACCAAGGTAACTCATCAATGCATTATCTCGTTTTCCATTGGTAAAAGCTATAAGGACGAGGTCCTCTGTGATGTGGTTGACATGGAAGCCTGCCACATGTTACTTGGGCGGCCATGGCAATCGGATCGAGATGTGACCCACAGTGGACGGGAAAACATATACATGTTCACCAAGGATGGTCGAAAAATTGTTTTGGCCCCTATGACACCAGACAAACACCCTGAAGCTTCTAAAGTGGAGGGGAACTCTCTCCTTACCATTCGCGAGTTTGTTAAGGAATCAAAGGAAACGGGCGAGATTTATGCGGTTATGGTAAAAGGCGAGGAGCCAGGATCCTCTAATATTCCTCAACGCCTTAAACCGCTGCTAGAAGAATTTCGAAGTACTTGGCCTGCAGAGTTACCAGATGAGTTGCCTCCCATACGAGACATACAACATCACATCGACCTTATCCCAGGGTCCAGTCTACCCAACCGACCGCACTATCGGATGAGTCCAAAAGAGTGTGAAATTCTACAGGGACAGGTGGAGGAACTGATCCTTAAGGGTCTTATTAAAGAGAGCATGAGCCCGTGTGCCGTTCCGGCACTCCTTACCCCAAAGAAGGACGGAACATGGCGTATGTGCATCGATAGCCGCGCGATCAATAAAATAACAGTTAAATATCGATTTCCAATACCGCGGTTGGATGACATGCTGGACATGCTCGAGGGCTCCAAGGTGTTCTCGAAACTGGACTTACGGAGTGGATACCATCAAATCCGTATTAGGCCAGGTGACGAGTGGAAAACGGCCTTCAAGACCAAGGAAGGGCTATATGAGTGGCTGGTTATGCCCTTCGGTTTGACCAACGCACCAAGCACCTTCATGCGTTTAATGAACCAAGTGTTGAAGCCGTTCATTGGCCGTTTCGTTGTCGTTTACTTTGACGACATTCTAATATACAGTCAGGATGAAACGGAGCACATGACCCACATCAGAAAAGTGCTACAAGTGTTGGCCGACAACAAGCTATACTTAAATATGAAAAAGTGTAGCTTCTTAACTGATCAATTATTGTTTCTGGGGTTCATCGTGTCGTCCACGGGTATCCGAGTGGACGAAGAAAAGGTACGAGCTATTCGGGATTGGCCGACTCCGACAAACATTCATGAGGTACGAAGTTTTCATGGGTTGGCGACCTTCTATCGTCGATTTGTGCGGAACTTCAGCAGTATCGTCGCGCCGATTACCGACTGTATGAAGAAGGGTCCGTTTCAATGGACCGAAGGGGCTGAGAAGAGCTTTGCAGAAATTAAACATCGGTTGTCCACTACCCCGGTTCTGGTACTCCCTAATTTCGACAAGCTATTTGAGGTAGAATGCGACGCATCTATTGTCGGCATTGGGAGAGTCCTTTCTCAGGAGGGCAGGCCGGTTGCCTTTTACAGTGAGAAACTCAGCGACGCACGACAGAAGTGGTCGACCTATGAACTTGAATTATATGCAGTGGTTCAAGCACTGCGTCATTGGCGCCATTATCTTATTCAAAGGGAATTTATACTGTACACTGATCATCAGGCCTTAAAATTTATCAATACTCAGACTAACGTGAATCGTATGCATGCTAGATGGATTTCGTTTTTACAGGAATTCACGTTCGTTCTGAAACACAAATCAGGGCAGCAGAACAAGGTGGCAGATGCACTAAGCCGACGTGCATCCCTTCTTATTACAGTAAGCAGTGAGGTGATCGGGTTCGACTGCCTCAAGGAACTTTATGCCAACGACGAGGATTTTGCAGATGCATAGAAAAAGTGCCAAGAGGGTCACCCGAGTGATCTCCTAATTCAAGATGGTTTCCTCTTCAAAGGAAATCGACTTTGCATTCCGCAGAGTTCGTTACGGGACAAGATTATTATCGAGCTGCATGGCGGTGGCCTCGGCGGTCATCTAGGACGAGATAAGACTCGAGCGATGGTGGAAGAGCGGTATTACTGGCCGCAACTTGCTCGTGATGTTGGCAGGGCGGTACAACGATGTCATATTTGTCAAACCGCTAAGGGACAATCTCAAAATACAGGTCTTTACACGCCATTACCCGTGCCAGATGCCCCTTGGGAGGATTTATCTATGGATTTTATATTAGGGCTCCCACGAACACAACGCGGCATGGACTCAGTGTTCGTGGTGGTAGACCGATTCTCCAAGATGGCACACTTCATTCCGTGCAAGAAGACCTTTGATGCGATACATGTTGCGAACCTTTTCTTCAGAGAGGTTGTGCGACTACATGGTATTCCTAAGACGATCACTTCAGACCGGGACACAAAGTTCGTTAGCCACTTTTGGCGAGCCTTGTGGAATCGGTTCGGTACACGACTTCACTTCAGCAGTGCTTATCATCCACAAACAGATGGACAGACTGAGGTCGTCAACCGCACATTGGGAAATCTCATCCATTGCCTTTCAGGTGACAAACCGAAGCAGTGGGACATGGCCCTGGCTCAAGCAGAGTTTGCATTCAACAACATGGTAAACCGATCGACAGGAAAGTCTCCATTCCAGATTGTTTATGGGTGCGTGCCTCGTCACACACTCGATTTGGTTCCCCTGCCCAAGCTTCCGGGCATGAGCGTTACAGCTGAACATATGGCAGACCGAATCATGGACATACATGCAGACGTGCGCAACAAATTACAGGCTTCGAACGAGAAGTACAAAGAAGCGGCCGACAAGCATCGGCGCGCCAAAGTGTTCGAAATAGGTGATCAGGTGATGGTTCACCTACGTAAAGAGCGATTTCCTACCGGGACCTACAACAAGTTGAAACACAAGAAGATTGGACCGGTACCGATCATTCGCAAGATCAATGACAATGCCTACGTTGTTGATCTTCCAGATGACATGGAGATTTCAAGGACTTTCAACGTGGCAGATCTGTACGAATATCATGAACCAAAGCTGGACGAGAACTCGGGGTCGAGTTCTTTCGAAGTGGAGGAGACTGATGTAGGACGGGTCGCTGACTATTTCATGGGCCAGATGGACCAAAAGAAGACCGGACGGCGCCGAAAGTGATCCGGACCGTCAGGACCGTGAATCGGTCGTATCTCACAATCCGGAATGAGTTACGGGACGTATAATATATCAATTTGGGGTAGCTCGAGCTACTTTAGCCAACCAACCCCGCTACGCCGGGTTGCCCAATCCGGAATCGCGAGAATCGACCGTATCGACGGTCATTAGGCTAGTTTATTTTCGTTTTTACTATTTATAGTAAGTTTTAATTCGATCATAACTTTGCATCCGTATGGTTTTAGAGTTAGTGCCCAACATGAAAAGGGCTTAGAATATTTCGTAGAACAGCGTGGTTGAGGCCGTTTGAAAACTTTCTATTTTTGGCCGAAAACCAAGAGTTCTAGTAGGATTGAACGACTTCTATAAATAGTAAGTTTACTATTTATAGTAAGTTGCGTTTTCTAGGAGTTTTAGTTGGAGTTGGATTTTGATACTTTACCTAGGGTTTAGTTTCCTATTTATATGCATTGTAATTCCGTTTTTATTCATTCAATTATCAATTATTCAATTATTCGGAATTTATTTCCTCTTTTTATCTTTTATTTCTTCTCGTGGATTCGAGAAACTATCGGTTAGGGAGACGGTGATCGACCTACCACGTCCTCCCTGCGTCAAGTTACTAGTCGTTTATAGATTTGCATAGAAGGATTTTCATTGCAAAATTCCCAAAGAATCCATATTTAACCAAACAATGCCTCTGCGGTTGGAAATAAAGAGGGGGTTGGTTTTTTGTGGAATGAAATTATAGAAATGCCCTGATTCATTTTTTCTGTAATAAGTAGTGAAACTCGAGACTTGTAGTATATGTGTAACATCCAACTTGTCAAATGTATACATACACCATGGTGGTAACATGATCTCCCTCATTTTTGGGCTTATATTCTAAAATTATAAGGCAAAATGAATTTACGTTATTGATGAACCCATACATCGCCTTGGGCCCCTCAAAGACGGGCACGGATTAGGTACTACCTAAGCCTGTCCCGAGATCAGGACAAGGCTAGTACATGGCGTGTGGACATTGGGGGAGAGGAGGCGTGACATGACTGTGTCAGGCTTGCTGATGTGGCAGGTCTCCTCTGACAATGTGCCCTTGACCAATACAAATGTGACACGTAGTGCCACGTCGGGCCTGTCCTGAGCTCGGGACAGGCTCAGGGATACCTAATCCGAGCTCCTCAAAGACCCAGCATACTCTGAGCTCGGAACAGGCGGGGTCAGTCATTATAACCGTTCGGATACCAACAAATAAGTATAACTTTTTTTAACTCATGTAAGTTAAGCTACTTTTTTTTTTTTTTCCTTTTTAAATCAAGTTAGTTTAGTTATTAAACTTAAATAAGTAGCTTAGTAGATAAAGTAACTTATTTCCTTCTGTTTTTATTTTTGCTTCTCAACTTCCAGAAAGTAGGTTATTAAACCTTTGTCACTTGGGGCAGTCATCTTCACATGATGAAAGAATGGGATCTCTATCTGGACCATGTTTAGAACTCCATGCTATGGTGTTTTTTGAGAAATTTACCCTGTCAATCATTAATTTCAGATCATTTTAGGCAGTGGACCCAAATATAAGGTACATCCAACACTCAAGTGAGCCACACAACTTAGCAATAATAGTATTGAAGGTATGCTATTGAACTACACTCATTGTCATGTGGTACAATGTAGTTTTTTTTTTGAGAAATCCACCCAATTCAGTAGTTTTTCCAGTTCATTTTGATTGATAGGCCAATGAAGATTCAAAACTCAAATGAACCACACAGCTTGAAACAATATTATTGAACCACTGACTGTATATTAATGGAGAATATTAAAAAATGGAGCGTCCTCATTTTTTTTTGAGAATTCCACCCTGTCCACCATTTTTGTCAGCTTATTTTAGGACATGGTCCAAATATAAGGCACTTCCAATACTCAAGTGGGCCACACACCTTGAAACAGAGGTATCCACTGATGAAATAATCATGAGCCACATTAATTATTTAAAAATTCCACCTGTATAGCTAGAAGTTTCTTCATATGATTTTATGGGGTGGGAATGACATTATGACCGGTTTCAATTGCATATGATCCGCACAGTGGGCTCAAGGAAGATTTTAATGGTGGTCATTCAATCTCCATTGTTTTCCTTCAATGTGGCCCACTTAAACTTTGGATTTGCCTTATTTTTGGGCTCAACTCCTAACATGATCTGGTAAAACAGATGGACAGGTTGATTTTTAAGAAAAATCATGCTGGGCCTGGGTATGTGCGGTTGGGTTCACCCTACAATCAATGTCCGTGGGAGAAGAGGGAGCAAATTCAGTCAGATCAGTGTAAGAGCCTCTTCTGTCGGTCGTGACCATGGGTCCAACTTGATGTATGTATATCCATGTGGTCCATTCAATTTTCCAGTTCATTTTAGGGCATGATGCCAAAGACAAAGAAGATCCAAATCTCAGGTGGACTGTACCATAGGAAACATGGTGATTGAACGCCACCATTAACCTCTTCCACTGTGAGGTTTATTTGCCATCTAACCTCTTCATAAGGTCACTCAGACCTTGATGAAGGGAGAACACAAGCATCATCTTGATCAGAGTCGTCTGTGGCCCCAAAAAGTTTTTAATAGTAGGCATTCAATTCCCACTCTTTACGGTCGTGTGGCCCACTTGAGCCTTGAATCTTACTCGTTTTCAACCTCGTGGCTAAAAGGTATGAAAAAAAATGGATACACAGTGTGGATCTAATAAATACATCATTATGGCTCCACCTAAGTTTCACATTTCAACAATCCGTATTCTTCTAAGCTAGCGGATATGCTAGTCCCACTGGGACTAGCATAGAGGTGGTTTCAAATCTCCATGGGCCCGTCTATGATGTATGTGTTTTATCCACGCAGTCCATCCATTTTTTCATCTTATTTTAAGGCAGAATCCCAAAAATGAGACAGACCCAAATCTCAGGTGGACCACACCACAGGAAAACAGTGGGGATTGAACCTCCACCATTAAAATCTTCCTAGGGCCCACTATAATGTTTATTTTCCATCCAACCTCTTGATAAGGCCACATAGACCTAGATGAAGGGAAAAAACAAATATGGGCTTGATACCAAACTTCTGTGGCCCCAAAAAAGTTTTCAACGGTAAGCGTGAATCCCCACTGTTTCCCTGTGGTGTGGTCCACTGAGATTTGGATCTATCTCATTTTTGGGCTAGTGCCTTAAAATAATATGGAAAAATGAATGGACAGAATGGATAAAACACATACATCATGGTGGGGCCCACAGAAATTTGAAACCACCCCTTATGCTACTCCCAGTGATCCGCGCCCAAATTTATGCGGGCCATGATGATTTATTTCCGAGATCCACATCATTCATATATTTTTTCAGATCTATAAGCCTAAAAACAAGGTAGATACAAAGCTTAAGTGGAACACACACCATAGGAAACAGTGGAATTGATGCTACCGTTGGAAACTTCTTAGGGCCACAGACGGCTCTGATCAAGCGGATATTTGTGTTGTACCTTCATCCAGGTATGGGTGGCATTATGAACAGTTTAGATGTCAGGTAAACCTAACGCTTGGCCCTAGGAAGGTTTCAACAACAGTTTGTGTAATCCCCGTTGATATCTTTGGTGTGGTCCACTTGAGCTTTTAATTGTACCTTTTTTGGACATGTGCTCTCAACCTATTTGGAAACATTGATGGACGGTGTGGATGTAACACAAAGGTCATGGTGCGAGCGGATAAGTTTCACAAGTTAAAGGTTGTACTATGTAGCACGCAATGTACTGGCACTGGGAAGAGAGAGAAACTTGGGGTATTTTCTCAGCCGGAGATATTGAAAATGGCGAATGAGACGCTCCGTCACTGGAATTCCCGGTGCTTTCAACACAGGGAAAACAAAGATTCAAAACGAATTGCAGGTCTTTCCTGGCTGATGCGCGCCAGTTATCTACCTGCCTCTGCCTGGTCGTTAATCCGTCCTGGCAGGCGCTTTGTGGGGCCCACTGTGATGTATGGGTTTTATCTACACTGTTCATCCATTTCTTCAGATCGTTTTAGTGTTTGAACCTCAAAACCGAGGCAGATCCAAAGCTCAAGTGAACCACACCACAGGAAGCAGAGGTGATAATCACACCCACTATTGAAGCCTTCCTAGGGTCCACTGTGATATTTATTTGCCATCTGATCTGTTCATAAGTTCATAAACACCATGGTGAAGGGAAAATACAAATATCAGCTCAATCCAAAACTTCTACAGCTCCCAAGAAATTTTTAATGGTGGGAGTTCAATCCATATATACTTTGTGGTCCAGATGATCCTTGCATCTGCCTCATTTTTTGGTTCAGATCATAAAATAATCTGATAAAATAGATGAATGGCGTGGATAAAACCTATACATCACGGTAGGCCCCACAGAGGTCTGCTGGACGGATTATTGTCCGGCGGGGCTGGACGCAATCGGCTTCCAGGATCTTCCAATCCTGAGAATTTATGAACGGACCCCATCAACCGTGTATCTATCTCATCAGATCAACGGTTTGGATCACGAATCATAGCCCTAAAATGCGAGTTCGATGAAAACACTCTAGAGTTCCTCTTTAAAATTAGCAGGCTCGTACCTTCATCTTGAGCCAGCAGAGAGGCCCCACATCCCAACGATCCACAGAGATGCAGTGCAAGAACCCAAACGAGGAGAACGCGCACAGAAAACATCTTCCACTTTGTAGATTAGTTCCGTTCCTGACAAAAGTAGAAATCAAAATCAAGTCGAAATCGTATCAGAAATCAAACAGATTTTCTTTTATGAAGAGAAATATTTCAGTTGGAAGGAGAAGGGAGAACGAACAGGGGAGCATGACTTGAAGACCTTTGACGTTCACATATGAATTCGAACGGTAACATTTCAAGGAAGAAGCTCATGTGGTTGACCTTAACGTGTGTGAATGAGATGTTAGCCATCAATAAGATGTTACGGGCCGTACGAACGTTAAATTAATTTAGTAGGAAAGGAAATAAAAAAACCCTCTAATCTATTATGGTTATGATTTTCTTAATCAATGTTGTGGATGAGCTATTGATTTTGTCAATACTACTTCTTTTTTTTTTTTTTTTAACTAAGTGTATTTCTAATTTATCCTAGGTGTTGGAGAGGATGGGAGCCACATGTCAGCTTTGGAGTAGGTCTATATATAGCCGCCCATGCAATTGACACCATACATGTGGAATGTGTAACATGAAGAAGAAGGGAGAGATATTCTCACTACTCTTTCTCAGTGAGCATTTCTCATCTATTTAAATATTGAAATCCTATTAGTTTTGCACAAATTTAAAAGTCATAAGGGCTCTTCAAACATACAACATGACGCTGTCATAGTTGAGCTCGTGCCTTAAAATGACTTGGCAAAACAGATGGACAACGTGGATATTGAATATATACGCGTCAAGGTAGGCCTCATGGTAGGGGTCACACCAACTTGGCTGAGGTTGGGGCTGCACCTATCCGCTCCCATATATAACGCCCCCACTTAGGTGTTCCACACACAACCTGATTTGCATGTAAAGGCGTGTGAAGAATGCTACCAAACCTCTTTGATCATTCATTTTGTTGGGGTCCCTTGTGTTTTTAGGGGACTCACAAGTGTGGGCTTAAGTAATCTTTTAGTGCCACGTGTGTGGGGTTACCATGATTTTTTGGCCAAGCAACTAAAATATGAAAGAAATTGGTCTTTTGTTAGAGAGAACTAGAGAAAGATTTGGATTTTCCTCTCTTGGAGGAAAAGAAGAGAGAAAGAAAATGAGGAAATTTGTGAGAAGAAGAATTAAAGTATTTCACCACCGAAATCTTCACATTTGAGTTTGTGAAGCTCCAACTACAATGTTGATTTCCTCACTTATCTTTTTCACGGATTGTATTAGTAATTTTCTTCAATCCCTAGTTGGTAAGAAATTTATCTCTTCCATTTTTACTTGTAATTCACCTTTGGGTATCCAGGAGAGGTCTCTTGATGATTTTTCTTTCATTATAGTAAATTTGTATTAGACTAGGTCATGTGATTTTTCCCTTCACATCAAAGGATTTTTCATGTAAAAAATCTTGATATCGCTTGCATCTTACATATTTGATTATTTGCTTGTGGGTTAGACTTAGAAGTAATTTTCACTTGCTTAAATATTTTTATTTCCTTAATCCCATTAATTTGCACAAAGAAAGGAAAGTTGCGTGGTTTCTAACACATTTTTCTTGTCCATGTGGCTTGACCGTTTGCCATTAGGGTCATCATGCCAGGCTCACATGCACACCTCCTGGCGCGTAGAATCGGCCAAAGGCACGCCACCATTGAATAACATTACCGACTTAGGAAACAAGGACGAAAGAAAAATCTGTGCATGTGCGTTGAAAACCTTCCCATCCAAAACACACCAGCTGGAAGAACCTCTCCGGTGTAAAGAAGTTCGATCCCATCAATCTGATCAGTCGCCTTCAAAGCAACGTAGAAAAATCTCTAGTGTGTGTGTATAACAATGGCACACTCCGGTGGTACCGGTAGTACCATAAGCTAATGGTGGGACTGGGTGGAAGTGGGTCCCACATGATGGCTTTATGACATCCAATCCGTCCATCAGATGCGTGACCTAAATTTACATCTGTTATCAGATGGGCCACACCACAGAGAATAAGTTAAAAGTGGACATCACCTTTGATTCGAATAGGGGGTTCGCTGTGTCATGTGCCCACAATTGAGGTCTGGCCCAAATTTTTTTTTTTTTTTTTTTGAACGATGTCTGGCCCAAAATCATGCTGATGACGTGTACAAAATACGGTGGGCCTCACATACAATCAGGAGTGTTTGTAACGGTAGGTATCCCTATCCCGACTAATCCTACTGTGTGGACCACTTAAGTTGATGGGCCGGAGTTTTGGGGGCCGGAGATCATTAGGGGGACATAATGGATGGATTGGTGTATACACCCTACCTTCACGAGCACTGTGTACTACCTGTCGACTTAGACTTTGCACAAATCGGGCTCTTGCATGGCTAAAAGTGGGCTGTTGAGATGATGAACGGATCAGATTGGGCAATGGACTCAAAGTGCGGTTGCAGGAGCATAGGTGTCATGTGTACACGAAATATAACCAAAACCACAAACATGCCCACCTGCCAGTCTCGCATACAACGACGTGCTTGCCGACATATCCTACGGCCAATCAAGGGACCCAGTCGAGAAGAGGAGCAGGCGTAGGGCTGTAAATGGGTCAGTGGACCCGATGGGGGTACCCGGACCCAACCCATTTAGACCCGACCCAGACCCGACCCATTTGTTAAATGGTACGGGTCTGGGTCTGGGTCCGGGTCCAAGAACAGACCCATTTGTTAAACGGGTCTGGGTCTGGTTTCCTTTATATTAGGCCCGACCTGACCCGATCCGAACCCATTTAGTAAGTGGGCGGGTTTGGTCGATGTTTCAAGGGACCCGTCCAGCCCGGACCCGTTCAGACCCGGTTTTAAGCCTTGTAAAATGCCTGCATACTCGATCCAGACCCGTACCCATTAGACCCGACCCATTTATAAATGGGTCTGGGTGGATCTCCCTCTACCGGACCCGGACCCGGACCCATTTATAAATGGGTCTGATGGGTTGACTCGGACCCGACCCGGACCCGCCCATTTAGTAAAAGGGTCTGGGTCTAAAATTTGGACCAAGACCCGTTTAGTAAATGGGCGGGTCTGGTTTTGGCTAAACGCGCCCCGAACCCGACCATTTACAGCCCTAAGCAGGCGAGGACGCTGCGTGCATGGCCGCATTTAACTGGTGATTAATAGTCGAAGTCGCCATGCGTTCGTCTCACACTCGCGAGGAAGGGCGCGGATTTCCGGCGCAAGGCGAATTTCCTGCGCTGGGAACCAAGGTGGGGCCCACAGTGATGTTTTTTGATAAATCCACCCTGTCCATCCGTTTTGGGAGCTCATTTTAGTATAGGAGAACAAAAATGAATCGGATCCAAGCCTCAAGTGGACCGAAAACGTGAGGATTGAACGTCCACAGTTGAAATATTTGTAGAGCCTAATCAGGATAATATTTGTGTTTCCAGTACATCCCAGTAGTAGTGATGCTATTAACGGTATGGATGTCATATAAGCATCACTGTGGACCCCAAGGAAGTTTCAACGGTAGTAATTTACATACCCACCTTTTCCTTTAGTGAGGCTCAATTGAGTGTTGGATTTGGTTCATTTTTGTTCTTATATCCTAAAATGAGCTCCCAAAATGGATGGACAGGGTGGATTTATCAAAAAAACACCATGGGACCCACCTTGGTTCCCAGCATAGGAAATTCCTCCACAGGGCTTTCGCTAGAAATCCGCACCCGCGAGGAATGATCGAATCGCCTTGCTCATCACCACAAGACTGTTTATTTAAGCACGACCCAACCAACTGACGGAGAGGGCTCTAATAGGGCAAGGGAAAGCAACAAAGAGGTTCTCTAGTGAAGCTCTGCGTGTCGAAATCCTACCTCGCAGGAGATTGGAGGATCCAAGGCAGTTGAAGCTCTGCCCCACTGATCAACCATTTGACATTGCCAGAGCGAACCTCTTACTTTTGCAACTGTACACCAATGACTGGATCTCTCTCTCTCTCTCTCTCTCTCTCTCTCTCTTTCTCTGACAAATAAAAACCAACATCCAAATCCTGAGTCCACGAGTAAGGTCAAAATCGAAGATGTACGATCATCCTCTGTCTTTTCTATAAAGAATGGGTGTCTGATTTCTCATTTTCTCTCTCTCATCTCGAAATACTCACCCTCCTAAATTAAATGATAATAAAAACTCTATAAAACTGAAGTCGACAAGTAGGGTTGGAATCTAAGACATCCAATCATCCCTTATCTTTTTCATTAGAAATGGTGTCTGATTTTCTCTTTTTTCTCTCACATCTCGAAATCAAACTGTATTCCACTCTGCACATTTCCTACACACTCACCACATCTGTGCTTATTTATTATTTATATTTTTTTTAGCTTCTTTTCTGTTTTTGTCAACCCTGGTCATAAAAGGCTTGCGAAGTTTGGCCCAATGTTATTATCTTGCTGTTGTGTTTTGTTGTTTGCCTACCTGGGCCCTAAAAAGCCTCTGTTATATGGCCTAACCTTGTAGGAATTGGAAGCTCTTCAGAATCCCTCAATCCAAAAATCGTATAGCTGAGCAAAGTAGAGATCGTGTGTTGCATAAGCGATAAGGGAGTGCCTAATGTTGGGAATAGGAACACCGGCAGCGGAAGCAAAAGCTGAACAATACACAGTAGAATATGCGATCAAACGAGAAACACAATGAATCAAACCACACAAGCATTCAACCACACAGAGACAATCCGATTTTACGTGAAAAAATCCATCAACGGGTAAAAAACCACTGCACAAAGCGATCCACTATGATTCCAGAAGATTACAGAGATTGACGTACAGCCCACAAGTAAGGAAAAAATAGAGAAAATCCAAGCTCTCTCTCTCTCTCTCTCTCTCTCTCTCAAAACACTCTCCCCTCTTCCTAACACACTTAGGAAACCTTCGACACCTTAGGATTACATTTAAGTTCGGATACATGTCATATTTATAGCAAGAAATCCATATTTAGAAACATCTTACGCACAACCGCGTAACAGTGTAAGAAAACACGCGTGCAGCCAACCGGTTGGAGCTAACAAAAAATATGTCCAGAGGAAAATCACAAAACAGATTCCACGTTGCCTCACTACCGACCAGTCAGAGCCCCCTATGCGAAGACCGGTATGAGCATACGAAATTTTGCACAGTTTGAAGGCTCTCCAATACCTAACACCTTCCCCTTTCATAACCGTGACCTTTACCCAGAATTCACGACGCAGACCAAACTTATTAAATTTAGAGTCATTTAAAGACCAGGGTTAATTTCTTCGGAATACCATTGTCTTTAAGATGTTTTTACGAGTTCTAACTGACCATGGATTCTGAGGCCTTTTTCCAGCTGGTGGCGACTCTGTCAAACATATCAAGTTTAAGAACGTCATTTTGATGTTTTTGGAAAGGTATTGCACAACCAAGGCAAACCAAAGCCAAGTAAACAAATCATTGCAACTATGCGCCCCGCTCTAAATACAATCCAAAAAACACGATAAAGAAGAAGAAAAGTGAGCACACGCGCGAATTACCACAAAACAACATCTAGAATTGGACTAAAACATCATCATGGCCATTATCCATTTGGACATTAAGCTCGTATTAGTAACGATTGTGTTAGGGCGGGACTGAGTGAAGATAACCTCGTTTCAACACTGAGATCCTGGTAATGTTTCCAAGCGTGGGGTGGCTAACAATGAAGTGTGACTAACAGTGGGATGTGTACTAACCCTTAAATAAAAAAAAAGATTAGGCCTTCTTTTTAAGGGACGCAGATTGGGCACTACTGATCGTGCGCCTACCTAGTTACGGACAATGACCCTCGAGGGGCCACCCACATATGGGTTTTATTCATATTGGCCCTCCAGTTTTCCATGTCATTTTAGGGTGCAAGCCCAAAAATAACGCTGATACGAGTGGTGATAACAACTCCCCCTTAAACCTTCCAAGGGCCCACCATGTTGGTAATTGCTATCGAACCTGTTCATAAGGTCTCATACACCCATATGAAGGGAAAACATGAATATGAACTTGATCAAAAACTTCTGTTGCCCTAAAAAGGTTTCAAACAGTAGGTGTTTAATTCAAATTGTGTAGTCCACTTGTTCCTTGGATCTGCTTCATTTTTGAAATTTTACCCTAACATGACATGGAAAAATGGATGTATGGTGTCGATAAAATCCATACATCACAGCACTCTCAGAGCCCCTGTCTGTTTCTAGCTAGGCACGGGCAAGGGTAGTACCCAATCGGCGACCCTTTGTAAGAGCCTTGATGGAGGAGGACACAGATTCTGTCCAGACTGGAATATTTTAAAAAATCATGACCATCGTAAAACCATGCGACACCTACACAGAAAAACGTAAATATGGGAATTTGTATGCGGAACTTGTGTTTGAGAAGTCCAAAGACTCCAAACCTTATATATATATCTATAAAGCTGGACTCATGGAACGATCCTAGCCCTTCAAATACTATTGCAAGCAAGCAATTGACTCATATACGGTTCATATAGTCAGAGTTGCAGCCCTAGCTCCGGCCATGGCCATGCAAGGCGCCTGCAGCCACCATGCGAGTTTCTTGGATGTGATTAAGTGTGATTCACATAACCGCCCAGGGAGTTGTAGCTGATGGGCTGGGCAAATGGGGAAACAAGTCCCAAGCCCAGCGGTTTTCGATAACGTGAGAGATTTGCTCCATCTGATTAGAGGGCATTTGTTCTTGGATAGAGTGGGTTTGGGTAGTTTTCGATTGGGTTTGTGATGTTCTTAGGTATATGATAGGCGGAGGCGTTTCAATCTTTTGCCAGAACGTTTGAGCCCGAATGAGCTGTACAATCTTATGCCTGGATGAAATGAAATGAAATTTTCTTTTTAAAAAAAATAAAAAAATACCGCCCAGGGAGTGACAGTGGGCTGCCCATGGACCGGCATGGGTCCATGGCCTCAAGTGGGAGAATGAGTCGATTCATAGTGCATATCTAAATTCAGAGGTTTTTGAGTGGTTGTTGGTTGTTTTCTTTGTTCTAGCCGATTTGATGATCCAACCGGCCTGATTTTCTTGGTGGGCCTTATTTTATCTGCAGGCTGAGTGGCATACCCACATGGTGGGCCCCACAACAGTTTCTACTTTCTTGGAATGCAACAGTTTTGACTAGGGGTGTCAATGTGTCGGGTTAGGGCCAGGCCAAGCTCTGTTTAAGCCCGACCCGTGTTGTTCAACATAGGCCCGAGCCCAACCTGGGACCGTGACGAGCCAAGATGATCCAGCCCGAACCTAGCCCGAAGTGTTTATATTGGGCCCAAGCTCGAGTGTTTCTCAGGTGGATCGCAGACTACAAAACAAATATAAGCTCTGCAACAAAGTAAATGAGGATTTCTACCTATTGTGTATATTACAAAATTGCATGGACAATCTTAATGGGCCAGGCCCGACTAGACTTAGACCGGGATTATGGGCTACTGTAGATGGTCCAAACCTGGTTCAATTGAGAAACAGGCCTGAATTTTAAGCCTGGGCCAGGTGGTCAGGCCCGAAAACCCGACAGAGCAGCCCGGTCCATTGATAGCCCTAATTATGAAATAACTAAAGTTTTCCAAAATTACTTGTAATGAAAGAAATATCCCCAGGGAGTTCCAAGGAATTTGGCTTATGTCGGACCATGTATTGGAATGTCATGAATTTAGATTGCATTTCCCTTTGTAGCAATTCCATTAACGCCTGTGGTTGCACATATGCCCACACACACACAAGCATGTTTAAAAGAAAACTACTTCATGGACTAATACAAAATAGATTTTTGAAAGGGTGAAATTCAAGATTTGATCATCATCAGTAAGCCGTCAATGTGAAAGTGGGGCACCTAAAAAATTTATATACTTACTGGCACATGGATCATTAAAGGCAGTGTACATGTTTCTTTAACTCATAGAGTTTTTGGTTTAGTATCATGCAGTTGAGCTTTTTCCTACCTGGGTCTATTGGGCTTTTTCCCTCCAAGCAGCCTTTCCACCAAAGGATACCCAGAACCATAAAAAGAAGGCATATTACTGAAGCAACCACCCCAATGACAATAGCAACAGCCATATGAGGGAGGTTGAAAATCTGCATGAATGAACAACGGCAAACAACACTGCTGATCAGATGACTATATCAAAATGACTGGTAAAAGTAAAAAAATGACCACTCACAGCTTCACTTGGTATTGCAGCGGCAAACCAAAACTTCAGAACTTGGCGTGTTTGCTAACTCAAATGATGCAAGCCCAGTTAAAAAAAAAAAAAAAAAAAAAGAGAGCCACCCAAGTGCAATCGGCTTCCAAACAGAAGCCACTTTCTTCTTCTCCTTTGTGTCATTGTGTGCTAAAGCCACTATTTACACCACTTTTACAGTAGCATTTCCCTCTAAATTTGATAGGGATGATTCTTGGGATATACGGTGCACAGAAGAAGTTTCACCAGATGCACGGTTCCAATTCCATGTAATCATCATTGGCCGGTCACACACAGCTTAAATACATGGTTTTTTTTTTTTTAGTTAGTACACAGACCCCACTGTTAATTAGTACACCCACCCCCACTGCTAGTCACACCCCAATGTTAGCGACCCCCACTTAGGGCGCAGAATCCACCGTATTGTGGTGTGCTCCACTGTAAATAAGTAATGATTATAACTACCAGTGTAGTCCAAAAGAAAGCTAGATGTAAGACCAATACCATTCCACAGCTTTAATATGTGTGGATATAACTTGCCTCATATATGTTATATACCAATACCACTCCACAGCTTTAATATGTGTGGATATAACTTGCCTAATATATGTTATATCCACACTGTTGATCCATTTTGCAATATCATTTTAGGGCATGACCCTAAATATCAGCTTCATCCAACATAGATTTTTTATGACAAGCATTCAATCCTAATTGCTTTTGTGTTGTGGTCAATTTTTATTTTGTATGTGGCTCATTTTTTTTTTCCAATTTCCATAAAATGCTCTCATGAAATGAATGGAAGGTGTGGATATAAAACATTCATTATGGTGGGGCCCACAAAACTATGCCACATCAAGGCACCTCCGCCCACTACATTTGAATGGATTCTTATGATATGACAACTTAGTGTATGCAAACAGTGAGAAGGAAAAATAATGAATTTTTTTTACAGTGCATTACCATGGATTCCATGAATACATGGTATTTACCATGCCTTGGTATGCATGTGATCATTCCCCATGATAACCATTTCTATCATGGGCCCTTTTCCAGTAGATTGGCCTACTTGACCACAATAATTAGGTTTGTGATGTAAATGGTTTGGATCATTAGAAGGTGAACCAGATTCAATGGTTATAATCTCCATTTGTCTGAATAGCAATTGGTTAAGTTGTACTTGAGTGAACATCTAATTATTGGCCTAACCCTATGCCTCAGTGGTAGAATCACAAGAGTTTCAACATGAGGTCATGGGTTTGAGCATCCATTGTGGTGTGAGTGCTTGGGGGTGTGCAAGTGCATGTGGTTTTTTAAAAAAAAATCTAATTATTGTAATTCAATATGGGGGACTCTAGCCATTGAATCTAGGAATGATCTAAACCATTTTTATGACAAGTCTCACTTTGCATGATGGAAAGGCAACAAATAAAAACTAATAAATCAACAAATAAAAACCATTAATTAGATAATCTCAACGCTAATAATTTGGCTCTTTTATTTTTAACACGAATGATCATCATAACCATTGTATAATCAATGTGCTGAAACACTCGATCTAATAGGCTTTTTGGGCATCCCCATCCAAGGGAAGCCTTATTAATCAACGGTTTATGTAATTACAAATGGCTAAAACCCAATATGGCTAGAGTCCCTACGGTTGGGATGTATTCTTGACATATTGCGATACAAGACTTTAGCCTTTGAATCCAGGGCTATCTTCCAATGATCAGAACTGCTTATATGACAAGTCTCACTTTTTACGATGGAAAGTAAATAAATTTGGATTATTTCTCCTTTCATAATTACAGTGCATGAACGGTCACCTATTCTTTATGTAGTCAATGGGTTGAAACAAATGCGGATTGCGTCCATGCTGATCTGTAGAGGGGCCCACCGTGATGTATCAGTTTATCCACATCATCCATTCATTTCCTAAGATCATTTTAAAGCACAAGGCCAAGAATGAGGAAGATCCAACGCTCAGGTGGACCACACCAAATAGTGAACTTGATTGCATTAAATGCAAGAGTCATCTCTGGTGTGGCCCACCAGAGCATTGGATCTACCTAATTCTTGGCCTCGTGTTTTAAAATGATTTTAGAAAATTAATGGACAACATTGATAAACCGATACATCATAGTGTATGTGAGAAAGTGCTAAATTCAATGGTTCGTGCAATTGAAAGGGACCTATCGAATAGTGAAATTCGACGGTTCATAACAGTCGGCCAATATTCGACGGTCCATACCCGTTGAATAGTGTAGGAATCGACACGAGGAAGACCGTCAATTGTTCACTAAAATCGACGGTTAAAAACAGTCGGAGATTTTTCGACAGTCCAAATCTGCCGTTCTGGTAGAATTTTCAACATGAACAATAAAAAACGTTGAAAATTAGGTATTTTCAACTACTGTAAATTGTTGAAAATATGTCAACGGTCCAAATCCATCGTTCTAAGTGAGAATTATGAACCATCGAATTTGTGATTGCATAGGAAAAAAAATAACCTACATTTTGGGGGCTGTGCCCCAATACATCCTGTAAACCTGTAATATACAATTTATGAATAATTTACAAAACCACAACATATAATCAACGCAATACAACTAAAATCATCCACTACCACAATACATAACCACCACAATCCTCGGCTATGCCCCAATACATCCTATAAACCTGTACGTAATATATAGTTTATGAATAATTTACAAAACCACAATATACAATCAACACAATACAACTACAATCCTCCACAACCATAATACATAACCAACACAATCTTCCATAACCAACACAATACAACCACAATCCTCCACAACCACAATACATACCCAACACAATACAACTACAATCCTCCGCAACCACAACCATAATACATAACCAACACAATATAACCACAATCCTCCACAGCCACAACCATGATACATAACCAATAAGACTCTAAATAAAAGTATTTCTCAGAAGTCACAAAAGTCCATAACTCAAGTGGGGGTGCTGTATGTGTCCTAAATCTCTAGGATCTGCCAAAGAATTGAGTTTATCCAAAGTATCTCTAAGATTTCCCCAATCCCAGGCATATCTCAAGCTATTTGTTTGGGGTGAATGTAAGTGAAGATGCACGTCTGTGTGGTGTGGTACATTGGTTGCCTGTTGTGCAAAGGCAGTGGGCTAGTTTACAAGATGGTGGGAGTGAAGTGATAGAGGATGTTCTGCTTTGGCGGTCTGTTGTCAGTCAGCGGTCGACTGCTTTGGTGTCAAGGCTGTTGCACTAACCTTTCTGCTTTGCCCTGTGCTGGAGGCATGGACGCTTGGAGATATTGGTGCCGATTCAATTGTACTGGGGGTGGATCTGCTTGCTGTCTAGATTGTAGTTTTTTCTTGACTATGTTTTAAAGTTTCTTATTCAGTGTTGTGTGATGGAATTATACAATAGAGGAGGATTAGATAAAACAAAAGGGAACAAAAGCTCACATTGAGGAGGATTTCTACACGATGTATAAACATGCAAATAAAATAAAAGCAGAAAAAAAAACAAACAAAATGCAGGAGAAATCACTAAATCTATGGCTGATTTAAAGAAAAATAAAAATAAAAATAAAAATGGAGTAAATCCAGGCTAACGGAGTAAAATTTTTAAGAAAAAACAAAGATGCATCAAAAATCCAAAAACCCCTAATTCCTCGCACGATTCCAACTGAAACAGAAACTACTTGATCTACAACCCATTACACAAAAAACTCCAAAGTAGAGAAAATACATGACAAACAAACAAATGCAAGGAAAATCCCCAATTTTCTACTGGATCCAAACAAAAACTGAAAGATCAGACCAAATGCAAGTAAATCCCCATTGAACTATTGACCGATCCACCAAAAAAACCAAAATCTCGGGAAACAAATCGAAAAATCACCTGTCAATCGATCTAATCACAAGTGAATGAACAAAAGATGCTAGAGCATGATACCTGCGACGCCAGATAAAGGGGTAGCAGTGGAACGACTAAAGAAACCCTTTCTTCCAATGGGTGCAGGTTTCATGAGTGAAGAAACCTAGAATAACCAAAATTAGATGAAGAGAAAATAGAGAAAAATCAAGAAGAAAGAAAAGAGATGAAAAGAAAAAAGATCAGCAAGTTTTGGAGTCGTGTCCTTGGCAATGGTGAGAGATGGAGATCGGACAGGGAGAGCGCCGCTCTGCATCCCCGACAATGGCAAGAGAGAGAGTGGAGAGGGGGGAGAAAGGTTCTGGAAAAAAAAAAAAAATCCTTTTTTGAAAATGGAAAAAATAATGAAATCCGCACTAATGTGAGTTTTCCGCCAAATATGTAGTAAAAGGCACCATCATCCGTATAATTCATGGCTCACTTTTTTTTATAATTCAATATGTCTTACATGTACAAATATTAACCCTCTACAAGTGGACCCACTATTTGGATGGTTTGACTAACCCTAAACTATTACCAAAAGTGATATAAATGAGTCACCATCATTTTACACTATATTCACAACTAACATTTTAATTATCTGTTGATTTAGCTAGTGATGCCATGGGCCCCACCATGATGTATGTGTTTTATCTACACCATCCATTGATTTTTACATATTATTTTAGGATTTGATCCAAAAATTGAGGCATATATAAATCTAAGGTGTACCACACCACCAGAAAAATAATAGCGATTGAATGTCCACCATTAAAAACGAAGAGCTATTTGCGACAGCCACGGACCGTCGTATTTGCAGTCGAATCCATCTCAATGAATATTCGACGGTTCTTGACAGTCGAAAAAGGAGCTATTTTTGACGGTCAGGGACAGTCGATTTTCCAGTTTTCAGAAATCGACTGTCCTAGACCGTCGCAAAATGGTAGTCGAATTTAGCACTTCTTCACGTAGTGGTGGACCCCTCCACAGATACGCGTGGACGCTTTGCATCCATCCTGAGGAAGGACGCAATCTGAATCCAATTGAAACGCCCTATCCAAAGACAGTACTATAAAATAATGACATTGTGTCATTTAAAATCCAACAGCTAGATTACCCATGTATTCATCTTATTGCGGTAAGTTTGGACATATACGAGCCAACTTCTTGGATATGGACCAGTTGCAAGTGCTGTAGATAGGATTAAGGTAGGGTTTTATATTGTACATGCAGAATGTAAATCAAATCTGAACCGTTAAAATAGTGGGACCCACTTTGGATTGGTCATGTACTTAAATAAGATTGATTAATAGGCAATCCTTTACTCTGATCAATGGACACTTTTTTTTACCAAATTTGGATAATTTACTACTCTTCATTTTAAAACTCCGTAGAGATCATTTTTAGTGTAGTGTGTCCAATTATTTGAGCGGGATACTTTCTAAGCCATCTAAACAGTATCCTACTAGTTGGACGGTTCGGATTCGAGGCACATGTGGTGTATAATAAGCCTCACATCCATCCTAGCCATGCAGGACGCATCCAGACCTTGAGATTTGCTAATTCCACCCACGTCTGGGATCCCTGCCCATCCACGCTCAGGAACACAGGCCAAAATGGAAAAATGTGGTAGATGATCTGATATTTCATGGATCAAGTAGGCCCCAGCATAAGAAACGAATAGACGGCTAGAAATATTGTTTTAACAATGAGCTTACTTTGAACATTGTGGCCCCACGTATCAATAAGAAACAAGTGTGCAAGTTGGGGGCTTTACATCTTGTAGTATACACGGTTTAGATCTTTTTTTTTTTCTTTCTAAAATTCAGGCCATTTCACACCTCAAGTGACCCACAACGTACAGAACAAATTGACGGTTGGAAATTTGTTTCAACAGTCTGTTTACTTTGACGATTGTGGCCCACCTGAGACTGAAAGAGCGTGATTTTGAAAGACTTATTATAAAACCAAATGGAAAGATTAGATCACTCACACGTGTATTCCTGCGTGTGGACGGACATGGCTCGACAGGCACGTGGCATTACCCCAGAGCAGTACAAATCCGCTTTTCTAGCCATTTATTTGTTTTGACAAGCTGTGGCCCACTTGAGGTGCTAAATGGACTGATTTTTATCCCAGAAGATCCAAACAGTCTATTTCACCCGATGGAAAGCTAAGATTTAACACACCTGTCACATAGTTATAGATGCATCGTGGGTGTGTACGGATTCCACGCGCGTGTGGAATTAGCAAGCCACAGGTTCGAAGCTAGAGCCAAGACAAAAGAGTTGTTTTTAGGCAATTCCTCGTTGACTTTCTACCTTTCATCGGATCCGAGTCCGGCACGCTAACACAGTTTTTAAGTGCCAACTTGCGACTCTCTCAACCTTGACGTCAACGAGGATAACGTAGAATAGGAAGACTTTCCACTGGACTCGTGCTAGGGCTCTAAATGGAGCAGGTCAAATTTCATATCCGATTCACTCCGAATCCATATAATATGGATTTGGATATTAAAATAGGTCTTATTAGTTAAATGGATTGAATTTGGATACTAAAATAGGTCTAATTATTTAAATGGACTGGATTTGGATTTTGAGGAACATATCCGAGTTCGATCCGAATCGGATTAAGATCTTACTCAAAGTCACCTTATTGTATATGTTATGTTCATGCTGGCCATCCCTTTTTTAGATTATTTTGGGCTGTCTCAAAAGTGAGACATGCCACTCTTAGGTCGACCATACCACTGTAAATATTCGGATTTGCATCATTTTTCTACTGAATTAAATATTTTATATTATATATTATATGTTATATATACTTTTTTAGATTTGTAAGGGGGGATTTGAACTTAGATCTGTCCCCAATCCGATGGTTATATGAATTTTGGATTGAAAATGAATCTAACAATTTATAAATGGACCGGATATGACTATCACCTTTTGGATCCGAGTTGGATCTGAATCCGTCTACAAATATACGAACTTGGAGTGGGAACCAACTGGATCCAGTCCAGATCCGACCCATTGAGAGCCCTAACTCGTGCCAACCATCCTTTTGGGTGGGGTCCACAAGCAGGCATATTGGGATGATCAAAACCATTTAGGACTGCAGCAGATGGACTATGGTCCAAAAAATTACCTCGGACGATCTTTCCTGTCCGTTAATTTTCCTATTGAATC
Organism: Liriodendron chinense; assembly: GCA_003013855.2. Lineage (NCBI taxonomy): Eukaryota > Viridiplantae > Streptophyta > Magnoliopsida > Magnoliales > Magnoliaceae > Liriodendron > Liriodendron chinense. Next base: position 4,563,194 of record PVNU02000440.1, on the reverse strand, counting down.
TGGGCCGTTGACTGTTTTTTATCTTTCATCCATCCATTTGCATGCCACCAATCGATAGTTATGATAATCTGTTTGTGATTATTTTAGGTCCATGGTCCATCTTCTGTGGCCCAGCTGTGAACGGTTACAACCATCCATTTGAAAACCATAGGGTAGAAGTCAGACATCGTCCGGTTGTTGTAAATTTCCATGCAAAAGATGTAAAGTCTAAAATAGTTCAGTAATCCGTGTATGGGCACCTGCCAATTTGGTGACTTACAGCTTGAAGATCCCCACCCTTCATTTGGTAGAAACGGTCAGGGAACCACCCACATCGCTCGAGTTAGGTTTTGGAATCCTGGACCGTTCATCTATTAGACACTACCATGGACGGTCCATCACTGACAACTGCAATGACTACACGATCCTCTCCATCAGACTCAAGGGCTTTGAAAAAGCAACAGGAACAATCAACTTCAGCAGTGAAGAAGTGAGCAAAAGTAGTGGTTAGGATTGTTTAATTCCTATTGTTATTGAAGTACTATAGGCCATCTATGCTATGGCCCTATTGATGGACGGTTCTGATCCACCTTGCCTTCTGCCAATTATAATATAGAAGGTAGGGTGTTGGAACATGAGGTTTGTTGTACCCACCGGCCACACGTGTTGAGATACAAGAACCACACGTGTCTACTTAGAGAGTTTGTGGAACATCTGAAAAGAGCATGTGGTGGGATCCTTCACTGAGATGAATATATATACAAATCAAGCTAGCCGGCTCCTCAGGTGGGCCACGCCTAGATGAAAAGAACGGACGGCTTGTAAAGTTTGCCAACGGTGCACATCCAGCTAACATAAGTTGCCTGCCTGATGAGCAGACGGTCCAGATTTCTGCATATGATAATCTTCACGGTGGGTCCCATGTTATGCTCTTCTATGATTCAATCATTAATTTTCGCATCCAGCCACGTGGCTAGATGGTCTCTCTTTTTTTCTTCTTTATTTAAATGGTGGACTGCCTGTGGTTTGAATGCATGTCTCCATGGATGGAAAGTGCTCCGAAGTTCACACCTACTGGATTACCTGACAAACAACATGTGTTGAATTAGGTGCGCCCCGGCCTCACCCTAGATGGTGCAATCCTTAACGTAGGGCCGCCTCCATGTATGTATTCCATATCCTTGCCATCCATTTTACCGGTTCATTTTAAGGCGTGAGCCTAAAAATGAAGCAAATCCAATTCTCAGGTGCACCATACCATAATAAACAATAGTAATTGAACATTGATGGCCACATAAGTTTTGGATCAAGCTAATATTTGTTTTTTTTTTTTTTTTTCCATCATCAAGGTTTATGTGACCTTATGAATAAGTTGGATGACAAATAAGAAACAGTATGAATGAATACTCCCATCATCAAAACCTTTATGTGGCCTACCATTGTGTTTTTATGCCATCCAAAGCATTCATGAGGTGATCTCCATCTGGATGCTGGGAAAACATAAATTCAGCCTGAACCAAAACATTCGTTATCTGCGTGAATGTTTCAACAGTAGATGTTCAATTGTCACTATTTCTTGTGATGTGGCCCACTTGAGTTTTGGAACGCTCTCATGTTTAGACTCATATCCTAACTTGGAATGAATGGAGTGAGTGGAGGGTTGGACTCATGTCCTAAAATGAGTTGACAAAATGGATGCACCAATTGGATATAACACAAACATCACTGTAGGCCTCGCAAATCTTGGCGTATATAATATGGGCTGATTAGGTGTTACCTTTACTGAGTGGGGCCCACCTTGATGAATTTGTTGTACATCCACACCATCCATCTATATTTCCAGCTTATTTTAGGACATGCGCCTAAAAATTAAGCAGATCCAACTCTCAGGTGGACCACACCACTGGAAAAAGTGGTGAATGACTATTCAAAACTTTTTTATGGGCCACAAAAGTTTTGGATGAAGCTGATATTTGTTTTTTCCTTTCATCCAGGTATAGTTGACCTTATCAACAGGTTGGATGGCAAATAAACAGTATGGTAGACCTAGGAAGTTTTTAATGATGGGCATTTAATCACCACTGGCTCCTGTAGTGTGGTCCACCTGAGATTTGGATCTGCTTAATTTTTGAGATCACATTCTAAAATGGGCTGGAAAAACAGAATGACCGCGTGGACATGCAACACATCCTCAAGGTGGGCCCACGATAAGGGTAACACTTAATCCACTCTCCTGTAATAACAGTTAAGAAGTGAACAAAAGTAGTGGCTACTATTATTTGATTGGACAGTTGAGAAGTGAACAAAATTAGTGGCTACTATTATTTGATTGGACGCGGCTTGGCTAGTGACCCAGCTCTTGGGCTGGGTGTTCCTGTTGGCGAGATACCATTGGTGCGTCAGAAAGAGACCCATCACACTTATCGAGGCAATAAGTTGATGTAAAGAAAATGGAGCAAACGGAGTTAGAGCCCGTTACGCTCTAGTGTTTGCGCGGGGAGAGAAAAATCATCTAAACTCTCTCTCTCTCAAATTCTTTCTCCCTCCTCTCTCTCTCTCTCTCTCTCTCAAATTCAAGAAGAGTCACTCCCGTCTGTGGTATGTCTCACGTCTACTAACCCTAACACATGTATCGGGAGCTCGAATCAAAACTCTCTTAAGCATATCATAGGAACTCTCCATTGTTCCGAAGAAACCTTAACCCTCCACATTAGGTCTATCCGACTCTCTCTCTCTCTCTCTCTCTCTCTCTCTCTCTTAATCTTATTTGCAATGGCTTGGGGATTTTGGAGATTTGTGATTTTTTTCATCTTCGAATGTGGATTTTGTAAATTTTCAGCTTTTTATGTAGATTTTAGGATTTGGGAATTTTTCAGCTTGAATGTGAAACTTCATAGCTGACATGAGGAATTTAGTATCTTCTTTTCTTTTTCTTTTACATTTTTTTTTTCAAATTGAATGTTCGAAAAGGGCCGTTCAAAGTGCTGATGAGTAGCCCGGATATCTTGTACACGTGTGCCCTTTTTTTTTATGTGGAGTTTATAAATTTTCAGCTTTTGTATGTAGATTTTAGAATTTGGGAATTTTTCAGCTTGAAAAACCCCGACTACTCTCTGGCAACTGTCTCTCCACGAAATGAAAGCTGAAAGTGCGGCTAGAGGTGCTCATAAGGGTTTTGCTAAAGCTGCTGCTATAGGTAGGCCTGCACACGGGTCGGGTTAGGGTCGGGTTGGGCCCAACCCTGGACCGAACCTAAATATATTTAAAGGTCCGGGTTTCGGTCTGAGTTGTGACCGGGTTGAGCTGACCCAACCCTAACCCTACCCTACTTGTAAAAGGGTCAACCCTAACCTTACCCTACCCTATATGCTAAACCGGGTCGGGTTGGGTTAGGACTATGTTTCTATGGTGTGGTCCACTTAAGATTTGAGTCAGCTTCATTTTTGGTATCATATCCTAAAATGATCTTTCAAAATAGTTGGACGATGTGGATTTAAGACATAGTCAGGGTCTACCTACCTTGGTGGATCCCAGATGTCACCTAATCTACTCCCTGTGAGTGTGAGGTGAGCGCAGCTTGGGTGAGAGTCAGTGAGACCTGGAACCAACCATGTGGGTGAGACCCTAACCATGAGGCTCACCTTGATGTATATACTATAAATCCATGTCGTCCATCTATGTTTCCAGATTACTATAAGACATAGTTCCAAAAAGGAAGCAGATAAAAGCTTTAGTAGACCACACCACAAAAATCAATGGTCATTAAACTTCCACCATTAAAAGATTATAGAGTCCACCCTAATGTTTATTGACCATTCAACCTATTGATAATGCTATATAGATATTTCTAAAAGCAATAAACTAGTATAAACGGGGCAGTTCGGGTCGGGTGGAACGGGTTGGGTATACACGGGTCGGGGTACGGGTCGGGTCGAGCGGGTTTGGCATGTACCCTAAACCATACCTAAATTAAAAACGGTTCGGCTGCATCTACTCGGGACTGGACCGTTTTCTCAGCCGGGTCGGGACGGATCGGGTTTCTATCGAGTCGGGTAGGCGGGTTGGGCGGGTTAACGGGGCAGATGTGCAGCCCTAGCTATAAGTGGGTTTTCTTCTCTAATTTTTTTTTTTTTTATATTGTTTGAAGGGTTTATCTAGGTAATGGACTTTGTGGAGATATGTTGTTTTTTAATGGAGTTTGTAGAGTTCAAGTTTGTATAACGAAAATTTGTTTTTAATTGAATGCCTCCCATTACACAAAATCTTCCATTTCACAAACTTGACCATAAAAAGGGCGTAATGGAAGAATGATCTAGAAGTCACACCACCTCATGCTGGACCGTCAATCGCTTCCATCATGCCAGGCCCCACATGCACACCACCTCCTAGCATGGATAATGATCCAGAAGTCACACCATCGATAACTTGACCATAAAAAGGGTGAAAGGAAAATCTGTGTATTGAATGGCTACGAAAATCTTGCATGGGATGATCATGGCAGGGCCCACCCAATTAGTGGCACGTCATTCATTTATGTGCGTGGAAGATTTGCCACCCCAAAACCCGCCTGATGCTGGAAGAACCGGGAGCGAATTAGCTGTTACCCAGGTAACATTTTAGTGGGTGTCACCCTTACCGTGTGGGGCCCACCTTGATGAAATTTTTTAATATCCACGCTGGCCATCCGTTTTTTTCAGCTGGTTTAAGGATATTATTCCAAAACTTAAGCAGATCCAAATCTCCAGTGGACCATATCACTGGAAAAAGTGGTGAATGATCATTAAAAACTTTTTATAGGCCATTGAAGCTTTCGATCAGGCTAATATTTGTATTTCCCTTCATCCATTTCCCTTTGAGCTTATTTGTATTTCCCTTCGTCCACTTATCAACGGGTTTGGTGGAAAATAAATATTACATATCTTCTTACATTGGAAAATGGGGAGTTTTTAATGGTGAGCATTCAATCAAAGTTGTTTCGTATCGTGTAGTCTACTCGAGATTTTTATATGCTTAAATTTTGCGACCCAGTCCTAAAATGGGCTGGAAAAACAAATGAACAGGGTAGGTATATAATATATCATCAAGATGGGCCATTAAGCTGTTACCTGGGTAACACCTCATCCGCACCTGATCCCATCAATCTGATCAGTCACTTTCAAAGCAAGAGCTTGGATTAGGTACTACCCCTATCACATCTGCTCTCCACCATTAAGTGTGGGACACATACTAGCCTTTACAGTGCTCTATACCGGTAAGATAGTACCTAATCCAAACTCCCAAATATGAGAGTGTTAGGGTCTCAAAAGTTAGGATCCTCAAAATAGGGATCACAAGTATACAATTTGCCCCATCATTGGATTTAGGGCCAGTACATCACCAAATTCAACAGAATTCACAACGTACATCAAACTTGGCCAAAAATGGAGAGTTGATCCAGTGGTGGGCCCCACCGTTCATCATGATCAAAACCCTCCAAATTGGGGAGGGTAAGTTCAATCATGAGTAGACATAGCCAGTGCATCAGCATCCATCACAAAGCGGGCCCCACAAACCATCATTTTTGCAAGAAAATCACAAATAAGTACGTCGGCGCATCCAAAAATTCATGATCAGCACATCACGAAATTCAATTATTTTAGAAGTGAATTTCAGGACGCACTGACCCTCAGCGCATCAAGAAATTCACCCGGCGCATCAAGAAATGCAGACAGTTTTGCAAAGTGAATTTCAGGACGCACTGACCCTCGGCGCATCATGAAATTCACCTAGCACATCAAGAAATTCGGACAGTTTTACAAAGTGAATTTCAGGACGCACTGACCCTCAACGCATCAAGAAATTCGTCCAATGCATCAAAAAAATCAGGAATTTTAGAACGCACTGACCCTCAGCGCGTCCAATAAATCAGGCATTTTCAGGAATTTCAGGATGCATTGACAGTTAATGCGCCCTAAAAATCAGCATTCAAACTAAGGCATTTTAAGACGCACCGAGTGATTTTCTCGACGCGCCAACCTACTTTTTCGACACGCTACACGTGGCGGACTCCTATTGGCCGAACTTCGGTGTTTTTGGGCATAAATACCCCCTCTTTTTCGGTTCATTTGAGAGAATCCAGAGAGAGAGAGAGAGAGCTGCGTCTCTTGGGCATTTCGAGAAGCCGCTGGAATCCCTCGCCGGAAACCCATTTTCGATCACCGGAACCCCCTTTCAATCGACGGAATACCTCACTGAAAATCCCATCTCCGATCACAGCAGGTCCGGCGATGTGATAACTTCAAATTGCGCAAGTATAGTAGCGCATCACGAAAATCAATCATTTTCAAAACAAAGTTATTTTCGGATGCACTGGCCTAAGCGCGTCAGAAAAATACCCTCAGCGGATCAAATAAATCAATATTCCAAAACTAATCATTTTAAGGACGCACTGGCCCTGGCGCATCAGAAAAATAGCCCAGCGCATCAGGAAAATCAGTCGTTTATAAAACAAGTCATTTTTTGACGCACTGACCCCAGCACATCACAAAATAGGCCAGCAGATCAGAAAAATACACATCTTAACAAAAATTATTTTTGGACGCACTGGCCCCAGCGCATCACAAAAATATCCCAGCGGATCAGAAAATCAAACACATTAACAATCATTTTTTGACGCGCTGGCCCCAGCGCATCAGTAAAATCAGGCCAACCGATAATAAAAATCAGCACTCTAAATGTCCATTTTAACACCTTTAAATCTTCATCTTGTGACGTTTTCGGGCCCCGTTTGGGCCTATTTTGGGTATTTCGAGCGTTTTGGATGCAATGCAATGGAGCAGTCAAATAACTCATCCGGGCCACCCAATGAGCAGAATATAAGCCTTCGGAGTCCTATCCAATCCAACGAGATGAACGAAGTAACTTCTCGAAAAGAGGCCGACAGTGCCCAGAATCATACTGATGTATCATCATCACATGTACTATCATAATATGACCCGGATTTAGTCCGGACTAAGCAAATGGGACTATGGTTAACACGATAAACCATATAGAGAGAGTTCTGAGCTATTACACAGAATTTGTTAAAGACTGACACTTCAAGAACAGTCGATGCCCTACCCATCCAAATGGCATCCGCTGGTTGAACTGCTCAGGTACATACAACTGCAGATCAGTCTTCCCGCGGTCACTCATCACAAATGACGGGCACAGGCCCAAAGTCGCACCCCTTGGTTAAAAACCCTAACAGTCTCAGCCCGGATCTCCGGTCAAAACATGGGACATAAACATCTGACTCATACAAAGATGGATCAGTCCATAACAAAACACAACAAATACAGGTCTCCACAACCATACAAACACAGGTCCCTTCGACCACACAAAATATAGGTCTCTATGACCATGAACTCTAAGACCATAGTCCCCGCTGACTAGTCTTCCGCCTTTTAATCAAGGGTCATCGATATTCGATGTAATTAAGGGCTCGTGCCAGATCACGGCCTGGAATGAACAAGATCTCAGGATCTCTGGAATAAAATTCGCCTTGCGATATCTCTTCTCTTGTGTACTTTTGTGAATGCTTGTGATTGTCATGAATGTTTCTATTACTCAGAATCCCAGAACAACAAAACGCCAGAAAACTGCGTTCGAGCATTTTTCTAGTTCTAACAGAGAGTAAATGGATCAATGGACCCAATGGGGCACCAGACACGACCCAAACCCATACCCAACCCATTTGTTAAATGATACGTGTCTAAGTCCAAGAACATACCCAAATGCTAAATGGGTCTAGGTTTGGTTTCCTTTATATTAGGCCCGACCCGACTCGACCCGAACCCATTTAGTAAGTGGGTGGGTTTGGTCTATGTTTCAAGGGACCCATCCAACGCAAACCCATCCGGACTCGATTTTAAGCCTTGTAAAAATGCTTGCATATCCAGACCCAAACCCAAACTCATTAGACTCCACCCATTTATAAATGGGTTTGATGGGTTGACTCGGACCCCACCCAGACCTGCCCATTTAGTAAAAGGGCCTGGGTCTAAAATTTGGACCAGACCCAGTAAATGGGCAGGTCTGGTTTTGACTAAACTCGACCATTTACATCCCTACTCCCAAAGCAACAGTACAAAATAGAGTTTTCAATTAAAATAACACTAACCTTTTTTAGAATGATGAAATTAGCCCATTCCCCTCAATATCAATAATTGTAGCCCCTTAAAACCTTTTTAAATTTTCTTCAGACTATTTTCCGTCTAACCAGATACAGCTAATGAGTTTATGAAAATAAAGGGCCCTCTTGGCTTGCCAATGGCTTTTATAACTCGCCAATGAGACACGTAAATTCCAATGAAACACATGGCTCGCCAAAGACACATTGTTCCAACTTGGAACACAAAGTTCCCACCTGAAAGTCATAGCTCGCTAATGAGACACATGGCTCGCGGATGGCTTTTGTGGCTCTCCAATGGGACACATAAATTCTATCAGAACATATGGCTTGCCAATGGCTTTTGTGGCTCGCCGATGAGACATTATTTCAACTTGGAACACAAGGTACCCACCTAGAAGTCATGGCTCTCTAATGAGACACATGACCCTTTAAATTTTGAGAAACTCGTTGGTGTATGTGATCAGAGGAAAAATAGTTCGAAAAAAAATTAAAAAGGTATCAAGGGCAAAATAGTTCGAAGAAAATCTAAAAAGGTATCGAGGCTACAATTACCGAAATTGAAGATATGAGCTAATTTCATTATTTCGCAAAATGTCAATGCTATCCGGACCAAACACCCATGCAAAACGGGAGAACCGGAGGAAATTAGGAGCGCCCCGGCCTCACGGATTAGCCTGATTTTATTTCCAGCCGTTCATTTGATAGAAATCAATTGGTATATCACGTGGATCAGGTTTTTCAGATGTAGAATGTGTATATAAGGTGCATCACATCACAAAGATCACCAGCTGGCCGTGATAAATCAGGCAGATCATCTCATGGGGTCAAGTGTCAACTCCATCTGAACCTTTAAAATCAGGTAATCTCTGCCTGGATGAAGCGACAACTCAAATATCTGCTTGATCCAAAACTTTTGTAGCCCCAAGAAGTTTTTAATGGTAAGCGTTCAATGGAACGGGATTGCGTCCGACCCTGGTCAGACCTTTAAGCGTCCAACCAGATCTGTGTGGGCGGCCACGGTAATGTATCTGTTTATCCACGCCATTCATTCATTTTCTAAGATCATGTTAGAATATGGGTCAAAAAATTAGTCTGCTCCAACGCTCTAGTGAACCACACAAGAGATGACTCTTGCATTTAATGCAATTTGCATTAATGCTTCGTGCATTTAATGCAACCGAGCTTACTATTTGGTATGGTCCACTGGAGCGTTGGATCTGCCTCACTTTTGGACCCATACCGTCGCATGATCTTAGAAAGGGGATGGACGCACATAGATAAACAGATACATCGCTGTGGGCCCGCACACAGATCTGATAGGACGCTTAAAGGTCCAACCAGGGGTCGGATGCAATCCGCTTTCGATCGACATTATTTACTGTGGCATGGTCCACATAAGATTTGAATCTGATTCATTTTTCACCTTATGCCCTAAAATGAGCAGGCGAAACGTATGGATGGAGTGGATATAAAACACATACATCATGGTGGGCCCCACAGTCACACGGATCATCCACCGAATCTGCATTAATTCCCTCATTTGAGGTGGCATAGTACGTCAAAGAGACCTAGCAGGAGCCGTGTCGCAATCCACTTATCAAGTGCACGTTGAACTATGATAACTTATAACTGCCCTTTTTTTTTATATAATAAAATTTAGAGGAACATTATTTTTGGTCCATGGCATGTTCACATCCCGTCCTACCTGATGAATGGTCCAGATCTTTGACACATGCCTTCGTTCATGCATGGAGTAGGCACAACTTCAAACCAGGTAAATCTACTGTTTTTTTTTTTTGGGCCGCTCAACATTGGGTCCACTTTTACAAAATGAGAACATGTGTATACTGCAAATCCATGTAATTCTTCGTCAGACCTTTGTATATTTTAGCTACCTCAGAGCATAGGTAACAACCCACAATCTGAAATCAATTGTCTTGATATGCCCATTCTGTACAAATGGACTCCCGCCTCAATGATCCAGACCGCAGATACAATGGACCTCCTTAAAGAAGGGGATGCCCAAAAATATATAATAATAAAAAAAAAAAACTCCCAAATTGGAAATCTTGACACGTGTGTGAAATCCTTGCAATTCTTTAGCCGGTCCCATTGTCTATGCGACCTGGCCCAAAAATAAGGTCATTTTTGGCTTTTGAGTACAAAAAATTCAAACCCAATCACTTGAGGTTTCAAAACCATACATTCCTTAAAGATTTATTTAGTTCAAAACAGCTATGTGAGTTGATTTATTTGATTAAAATGAAAGGCTATACATGCCGTCATAGACTCATATGAGCTGAATTGGATTTCAATAATTCAAATAATCAATGTTCTACTACATACATTGGAATCAAAGTCTCTATTTCATCGCAAAGAGCAGGAATATATGTACTACTCACTGTTATTCCAATATCGAGAATCCAAATTGAATGGGTAGAGATCAGTGGCAGATGTAGAAGTGTCAGCATCTGGTGGACCTGCTGACACAGTCAGGGGCTGGCTCGGGCTAGGGCTCGAGCTCTGGCTTTGGATCTCTTGATAATGGCTGCTAGAGGCTTTAACTTTCAAATGATCTCTGGAGAGACTTGAATCTGGAAGCGGATCTTGAATGACACTCTTGCATTGGAGCATGCTAACCACAGCAGACATGGTCGGCCTAAGTACAGGAGATTGATTAGTGCATAGGAGTGCCACATCGATCATTGTAGTTGCCTCTTTCTCATTGAATTCTGACCCCAACTTTGGATCAACAAGCTCAAGTAGACTTCCTCTCTCTTGCAGAACGTATGCCTGCAATATCCATAGTTGTGTAGAAAGTCTATCACTTAAGTGAAATCTGCCTTGATCCACTCTTAGTTAGCAAACCCCATTTTAAACTGTATATTGTTTGAAAAAAAAAAAAAAAAAAAAACTCATATAATTGATCAAACATTTAAAACTCAGTATAATTCGGAAGATAGGGAAAAAAACTAGTTTTTTTGGGTAAACCCAATTAAACACATTTTTTTTTCTTCAATCAAACACAATTTATTAGTTTTTTTTTCCCTTCATTATTATTATTATTTTTTATGTTTGCCGTTTTACTAACTACAGATCCACCAAAATCATGAAAAGGTGCAAATCTGCAATTGATATGCTGCCAAATTGCCAATGGAGATCTAAATTACCCAATCCACCAGATGAATGTGATTCCCCTCTGGCCTGAAATTTGTGATGCTCTTCCCACTGACGATTTCCAAAGCAACAACCCCAAAACTGTAAACATCTGCTTTCTCAGTCAGGTAACCATGCATTGCGTATTCTGGTGCCATATAGCCCCTGCAAAAAGAAAAAGGGGGAAAAAAAAGAAAAAGTAAAAGAAAGAAATTAGGAGGAAAGGAAGAAGAAGAAGAGGAATAAAAAGAAAGAAAGATCATTGTCAATTATATATATTTTCTTAATGAGGTAATGATGCACATACTTTGGTTAAAGACAGTACTGTTATCAAGACAATCAACTAATTTTAGATGGGTGCTTCCATGCAATTGACAAGGACTGGTTTGGATGTATGCACCCATTTCCAAGTGCATCCCTCAGCTGCTCAGTTTAGGGATGGGATGACTTAAAAATCAAACTGGAGCAGAAAACATAGATTGATCCATGTGGGGACTATTGAATCCTCATTAACAGGTCTGACCAAATACTCTTGGTCCCATGTTTTGCGGACTAGATGACACACAAGGACAGGGCAATCTGAGGACTGAGGTACATCCAAACAAGTACAAAAGGCAATAAGACTAAAGTCTCATACTCATGCTGTTCAGAAAATTGATTCTTTCCAACAATGAACAAGGAACCTTGTTTTTGGAATAAGAGAGCGAAATGCTGGAGTACCACACAATAAAATGGAAAAGAAAAAAAAAAGTCTCAATAATTAAAAAAAGAAAGAAGAATCTCTAGGACTAGATAAATTTCAGTGGAGATGCACCAAAATACACCATTATGATGTCGTGTTGATGTACCTAAAGCCCCATAAGTCCCTGTTCTTCCCTCCTTCCTTCTTATACCCATCAATCAACCGAGTAGAGCCCTTTAGATGTTGTCACCTGCCAGCACCTATTCCTATTTGTGTTGTTATATATGGTCTTGTGAGGCTGTCTTTTAGGGATGCTGGACCATCACATTTGGGTTGCATCAAGTGGACCTTCAGATAATGATTTCAACACTGTTGATCATTAGTGCATGGCATGCATAGTTAAGTATCCTGGGAGAACCAGCACCTGGACTATGTCCATCAATCAGTGTTTTTAGTATTTTCCACTATCACCGATATATACCACGGTATATCTCTTATCCCAGCTGGGCAATACAAAACCTAGCTTTAATATACATTTTTCATGGTATCGTGCGATATATCCACACTCTCCCTTTATAAATTTTTAATGTATCGTGCAACATATAGATATCAAGCGTGAAATCAAAGGGATAAAAGAAAACCGGCTTTATTTTCTCTGGAAAATCCTCCAAAATCCACAAAATTGATTTATTTTTTTGCAAAAAAAAACTTCCTAGTACATTATAAGGTGATTTTGACCAATCCACTCTAATTTGTTGAAAGTAAATCTTTGAAATTTCCACAAAATCGCGATTGGAAGCTTCTTAGGGCCAGAATCTAAAATATGTGTATTTTTTAGTTTTGTTTGTTTTTTTTCGTTTTTATATTTGTAAATAGTTTCAAATGGAAAGAAATTAATGATTCTTCATGTTTTGCATGAAAAATTATGGATTCGAAGCTCTAATTTTGAAATTTGGAGGAGATGAACCGAGTTGCCGAAAAATCAAAATTTTTCCCATTTTTCCAAATCAGTTGCAATCTTAGTGTCCAAACACAAAATCAAATGTGTATATAACCTAATTTACATATTCTTGGAAATTTTGGGATTTTTCAAAAAAAAATAATTAAAAAATGTTAAAAAATATTTTTTTCTCGAAATCCATGGGTATATTTCTAGTTTTCTACTTCTTCTTTTGCTTTTGAATGTAATGCTTATGTTTCCATACATGTTTTCTTACATTTATAAATTTTATAAATTGACTTTGAATATAGTCGTGTTAGTTCAATCGGATAGCACATAGATTAGGACCATATGTAAAGGAAACCTATTATGTGCACTTGTTTTTTGTGATTTTTTTATTATTCCTAAGTGTGTATTAGTGTCTTTTTTAACAATCCTTGAAGTTTCATTAAAGAATTTGACCAATTTCCCAATGTTTCTCTATGTTTCCCAACAACAACAATAAATTACGTGATACAACCGATATATCTTGTGCGATAACTGATTCGCATCCGTATACAGAGGGTGCAATACATTACGTGATAACGATGCAGAAAACATTGGCATCAACAACCATTAAATATTTACTAGCGCATGTATGGCATGCCTATATGAATCCTTATTCTGTGATTACAAACACCCGAAGCTGTTTTGGTTGGTGCCATTAATGGGGCAATCTTGGCTGTCGGAGACAGCCAGACAGCCAAAATGTCATGAATCAAATAAGTGATACAAACTTTTACCTCATTTTCATTTATTTGTTTAGTTTATATGGCTTCCTCATTCGGTTCCTCATTTTAGGTTGAAACTTGTGATGTATATATTCCAGCATAAAAGCAATAGAAAAAATGAGAAGCAACAAGGGGCTTTTGGAGCTCTTTCTCCATTCCCATTTTTCCTCTCTCCCATGTTTTGCAAATCTACATGGTTTCAGAGATGGATTCGGTCAATTTTGAGTGAGATTAACATCATGCACATGGAGATAAACAATTTTGGAAGAAAATATGGAGGAGAGGCTTGCTGGCGTCAGCCATATGGCCACATACGGTCAGGTTTGCCTCGAAAAGTTCATCTTCTGGTAGATCATGATTTTAGAGGATTTATGGTAATTTTTGTGGAATTTTTAGAGATTGTTTGAGTGGTGTTTCAAGCTCCGCAGCCCTAGTTTCAGAAACAACCCAATTTCGTGTTTTTCTTCATTTTCTTCAAATCAGGGAGAAATTTTTTTATTTCCCTCAAATGGAGTGTTCGGTTTAGGGTGATCTATCATCCCCTACAACTTTTTTGGAAAGAGAAGGAGTTTTTGGTGCATTTTGAGCACCCCATACGGCTGGTTAACCTTATGCGGCACTGGTCGTGGCCCATTTTTTGGAGAATCTATATACTCCACCCTATTGCAGCTCCTAACCTCTCTATTCCCCTTTATATCTATCTTTTATGTATTCCAAAGCTTCTGGACATGGCTCCGAGGGACCTCTCTCAATTACCTCCGATCAGTTGGACACAGTCACAATGACTAAAGTAGACTTTTTGGATCTTCAGCGCCTTCGCATGCTTCAGACTCAGATTGTGCCTCCTGTCTCTCCTACCTCACAACCATCTGTATCCTCTTTTGTTGCAACCACAGTTACTGCACTCCATGCCTCTTCCGCCCCAACTACCTGGATTATTGACTCTGGGGCGTTTGGTCACATGACTGATGAGCACACTAGTCTCATCCCTTCTAGCTCCTCTACCTGTAGCCGTCTTGTACGACTGGTTAATGGAGCTTCTACTCCAGTAGAATCCATTGGCTTTGTGTCTCTCTCTCCTAACCTTACCCTATCCAATGTCCTTTATGTGCCTAAATTCCGTGCAAACTGGATTTCTATTCATAGCATTACAAAGGCTCTTAACTATTGTGTGCTTTTTTTTTTCCTTCTCATTGTATCTTTCAGGACTTGAATACGAAGAGGACTATTGGTGTGGGCCATGAGTGTGGCGGTCTCTACTTTTTGCATCAGGGAGAGCAGTCTGTTGGGAGTGATGCCTCATCAAGTTCTTTTACTTCTGTATCTCACTATTTTGAGTCTAGTCAGGAGTCGGTTGCCTTATGGCATGCACGGCTTGGTCATGTGTCACTCAAGGCTTTACAGTTCTTTCTTCCCAAGTTTAGTAAATTGAACAATGTTCCTTTTCAGTGTGAAACATGTCAATTTAGCAAGCATGTAAGGACCTCTTTTCCTGTTCACTCACATTTTTCTAACAAGATGTTGGCCTTAATACATTCTGATGTTTGGGGTCCTAGTCCTGTTAACTCAATTGATGGTTTTTCATACTTTTTGACATTCATTGATGATTTTTCTCGTGTAACATGGGTTTATTTAATGAAACGGTGTCATGAACTGCTACACCTATTTAAGTCATTTCATCAGCTCATTAAGACTCAATATGATTGCAACATTCAGTCCATTCGAACTGACAATGGTGGTTAATACATATCCCAAAACTTTACCTCCTATCTTCAAGAAAATGTCATTCTTCAACAATTCTCATGCCCTTATACTCCACAACAAAATGGAGTGGCTGAGCGTAAGAATCATCATCTTCTGGAAGTTACCCGCTCTCTTTTGATTGGAATGAAAGTTCCTAAATCATATTAGTCCACTGCCTTGTTGACTTCTTATTATTTGATTAACCGTATGCCATCTCGTGTCTTAAATGGCAAGACATCGTTTCATACACTTAAGCCTGATTGTCCCCTATTTAGCATTCCTCCAAAAGTTTTCGGGTGCACTTGTTTTGTCCACTCTTTGGGCCCGTCCCGGGATAAACTTGTGAATCGCTCCATCAAGTGCATATTCCTTGGATACTCGCTTCATCACAAAGGCTATAGGTGTTATGACCCTTGTTCGAGAGGGTACTTGGGGTCTCTGGATGTTACATTCTTTAAAGATTGGCCCTTCTTTTCCACCATGACTACTACTCCAGACTTGGCTACCTCACACTCTTCTTTACCTATGCCTGTGGTTAGTGACCACTCAATTTCTCCTCCTACGGCACCTAAGCAGACTCTCGCCTATGTTCGTAGGAAGTTGAGATTGCCAGCAATGCTCCCTGTAGCTCCTCTTCCTACGTCAGGTAATTCTTTCAATCCCACTCCCATTACTCATCCATCTTCTCCTGTTGCTTCTCGTACCCGAAGTCATCATCCCACCTTGCATCTTATCTATAATTTTATTTCCTATGACTCTGTCTCTCCTACATATCATGCCTTCCGTGCTGCCCTTCCTCCTCTATTCCTAAATCAGTTGTTAAGGCTCTTGCAGTTCCTAAGTAGAAGCAAGTTATGGAGGCAGAAATGGTTGCCCTTGATAAGAATGACACATGGGATCTTGTTCCCTTACCTGCAGATAAGCACACTGTGGGGTGCAAATGGGTGTACTCTATCAAGTATCAGGCTGATGGATCTATTGAGCGTTACAAGGCGTGTCTAGTTGCCAAAGGGTACACGTAAAACCATGGTGTGGATTATAATGAGACCTTCTTTCCTATGGCCAAGTTGAACTCCGTTCGCCTAATCATATCCTTAGCAACAAACCTTTCTTGGCCATTATATCAACTGGACGTTACAAATGCCTTCCTTCATGGAGATCTCTCTGAAGAAGTCTATATGGCTCTTCCTCCTGGCTTTCAGCTTAAGGGGGAGACTGGGAAGGTGTGTAAGCTGAAGAAAGCTCTTTATGGCCTTAAACAATCTCCAAGAGCGTGGTTTGCCCGATTCAGTTCTGCAATTCTTTCATTTGGCTTTAAGCGGTGCTAGTCAGATTATACAATGTTTGTTCACAATCATCAAAAGGGCAGAACCATTATATTGGTTTATGTGGATGTAACACCCCGTACTTTTAGTACTTGGTTGTTATCATTTAAATCGGAATTAGTGTATGTGGGTGTGTGTGTATACACACATAACTTACATTTTGTCTCATTCCCAATATTTTATAATATAAATTGATTAAATTGATGTGAATATAAATAAAAATAAAATATAATAAAATAATTGATAATAAACATTTTATGGAATATAATTTTAATTATAAATTACTATGGTAAATATTAATTATAATGATAAACTTTATTGGTTTAAAATAATAACAATAATAATAATATAGTGTTATAGTATTGTGAAATAGAATGCTGATGATACACTCCATAGTATGGACTATAGCAGTCCATGGAATGTTTCAACCATTGAAAACTGACTTAACGTCAATCCAACCATTGGATTGTAGAAAAGAGTAGATTTTAAGTCTAATCATGGTGTATGGCCCCACATGATCTTCAAAATTTGACCAACTATGGGTTGTTGCACTCAATAGGGCCTAAGCTAGATAGTGGTCGAAGTGGATTTGTCAAGAAAACATCACTGTGGGCCCCACTCTAGTGGCGTGTGCACAAACCAAGGGTGCACAGGCGGTGCACCAGTCAGCTTGCCCGGTCAAATGGGTGTTGACCCGTAGATACCAGAAGAGGTATCTCTCTTCCTCTCTTTTGCTGTGTCAAGCGGACGGACGGACGGCTGTCCGTTTTGAGCTGGGATGTGACCCACTATCATCATCCAGTTGGATGATCCAAACCGTCTATCTTGTGCGGACGTGAGTCTTGACCTAAACCCAGGTATTGGGTCTTGCTGCCATTAGTTTTTCAGTCCGTAAAATGGAGCCTGAAGTAAGGGCTGTACAAAGACATTCGTGTTTCCAGCAACTCTTTCGTTTACAGATCTTGATCATTGTGGCCCACTTCTCGAAAATCAAAACCGTCTACTGTGTAGAGGGCTAGGGTCTCTACAAAATCATGTTATCCTCTTTGTGTGGGGGCCACCAGATACGTTTGTATTTTGACCCAAAGTCAGGTTTAACTAGTGTTCGCAGTATCGGTTTCGCGTTACGTTTCTCACCCTTGGGATACAGATACATATTGCGTATCGGTGGGAAATATCGGTTATATCACGGAATGTATCGCACTTTTTGGGAAACATGGGGAAACATTGGGAAATTGATTGAATTTTTCAATGAAACTTCAGGGATTGTTAAAATGGACCTCAATACACACATTTAAATCATAATATGTAAAAAAAAAAAGTCCACATAATGGAGTTCCTTTGTAAAAGGATCCTAAACTATGCGCTATCTGATTGAACTGATGCAACTATTGTTTAAATTGATTCTATAAGATATACAAATCTAACAAGACATTAATGTAAACACAATTAATGCATTGACAAAGTAAAACAAGTAAGAGAATTGAGAAATATACCTATGGATGATGCAACTAAATGAGTATCCTCCAAATGCAGTTTTGACTATCCTGGTTTAACACAATGCAAGCTATCCAATATGGCCTAGATCTATATGAGGACTCAATAAAATCTAGAAAATAGCTGATTAGACTCAACAAACTATGACCCCTACGCAGAGTCGGAACGCGGGTCGAGGGAGGATAAACTAGAAGAAAATCGAACAAAAAATCATTTTTTTCTACAAAATGGGGGACTCTTGTGCGTCTGACCGATATAGTAAAATAGGAGAAAATTGAGAAAAAATAGGCCTCCCCAAGTTTTTTCTCCAAAAAAAAAAAAAAAAAAAAGAGTTTAAAAACATTCCAGCATTTCTGACCAATACCTGGACGATATCATCCAAGTATCAACGATATCTAGAATTGCGTAAAGAAAAAAGCCCGATATCTTGCCGATATATCGTGCGATATCAATACAAACTGCAATATTATCGATATCGCATGATATATCGTGCGATACCAAGGAATCTGCATTTTTTTTTTGTTATTACTAAGCCGATATTTATCGGCGAGCAATGATACTGATAATATCGGCCGATATATCGACCGATATTATCGATACTGTGAACACTGGGTTTAACAACTTAATTACCAGGTTGGCAATCCGCGTTTATTGGTTCAAACCAATCTGGTCCGTCGATAACAACTGTAGAAACCCTTCTCTAGAGGCATCTGAGTCATCCAATACGATTGACGTGGATTGTTGCCTTCCTATAAATAATCGCTTCAAACTCCTTTTTCATCTTTTCCGTTTTCGAAACCTAATGCAGCCCCATCTAGAAAACCTAGATCTAAATCAATCCAAACACCCAGATTCTCTCCCTAGCTCGCATGGTGGCTAACGAATCGATCTCAGCGGCGGCATCTCCCAGATTTCTTATCATCGAGCGATTCCGGCCGAAGTCTTCTACTTGCAAACCAACAAGGAAACTTCCTTCTGAACTTCGAAATCTCTCTTCCACAGGCTCCTATAACCCAATCCAGATCTGATCCTCTACTTCCAGCAACTTCTCTTCTTCTCCTTCCTTTTGTTCATCTTCATGGGAGGTCTCAACTTCAACTGATCGGATCGTCATAAACTTCCAGATCGTGGGCTGATCTGAGGTCTGAATTGCTATCAGATCTGCTGGTGCAGATCAAGGGCCATTTACATCAAAGCACAGTTTAGATGATATTCCATTTCACAGCCCAAGCATGGACAGATGGTTGTCCGTTGAGCATATCATAATCAGTCCAGAGATCTCGATGTTCTTCAATCTAAATCATGATCATTCAAAAAGAGGCATTTCAGAGAATGAAGTTTTGAAATGAAATCCGCCATTGTCGGCCTCTTCACCTTCCTCGGCAAGCTGCGGTAGCAATGGATCTTTAGCTGGCCATCAGTTCCAGATCCGAATCGTCCATTAGAGGGTCCAGATAAACATTATTTCAAACCCTGCTCCTTGCCTTGTATTGAATGAAAGATTCTTGCAATTAGATCCCAAGTCCCATGTTGAGATCAGAGTCAAGTCCTGTGTAAACCGTGTTGACTCAGTTGTCCACTGAGTTCAACTGCACCTGGTTCTGTTCTATCTTAGTTTGATCAGCTGGATCAATAGGTTGTAGCATCAGTGGGTATCGGGTCAGCTAACTGTTGAGATTAATCCCGAGTTGAAATCGGGTCATGTTTGTGCAATGTAGGTTTACTTCATTTGGGCCAGTGGGAGCTAGTGTAGTGTTGTCTTTGTTATTGCTAAGCTGATGCTTACTGGGTTGTAGTTGAAATTGGTTTGGATCTGTGTTGGGCTCCACGCTAGTTAACTCAGTTAATTTTCACTGAGTTAAGTGTGAATAGGATTGGGATTAAGGTTGTTCTAGTCCAATTTAGTCAGCCTCTGGTTGTAGGAGTGCGAGTCTCCATCTGATGCAATTGAGCAAGTATGAGTCGTGGTCGTGTTGAGTCGAGTGGGTTTAGCCTAACCACATTGGAAATATTAGTCGTCCCTGTTCATGTTGACCTAAGAGTATGTTGATTCCAAGTGGAGAACTAAAGCGAATTAGGTAAACCATCCAAAGTGACTTGGCCTCTTGTCTCCTTATTCGATAACTTAGAGTATTAATTCTAATTTCTGATTATAAGTTTAAGAAATCTGTCTTCCAATTTTCACATTTGAATCTACATCCAAGTTGAGTTGTAGTTGAACCATGGTGATCCTAGTCGACTTCAGACAACTTCAAGTCATTAAAGCTTTGGGCCTAAGCGATGAATTTGTATTCTAGCAAATGTAGAGGAGAATTCACACTCGTCAAGTGAGGTTCTTCCCCTTCAAGCTTCTCATTTATATAATTGGATTGTGTAGTTTTTGCTTAAATACATCTTGCTAGTTAAATTATTTTGTTTATAAGTTTCTTTACTTCCATTCTTGCTTACGATAATTGTTTTGTTCATAGAATTATTTATTTCCAAATAAATGTCTCATGATCATTGTTTTACGATAATTGTTTCATTATAATAATTGTTTATAGAGTTGTTACATTTCAATTGATCATTGATGATGCAACTTAGAGAATATAATTGTTTCTATATAAATTGGATGGCATTCGAAAGTTTGGTTGTGAAATAATATTTCATATATTTTAGATGTTTGTTGTTTTTCCATTTGGAGTAATAGAGTGAAATTTACCTTGTGGTGTCCCTGATTGGACTTGGTGGCCATGTGGCTTTTGTTGGAAACATCTCCTTTTTGGTGTCCATCAATGGACTTATTTCTCAGGTGGCTTGGACGAAGAAGAGTATCCTTTTGTTGGAAACTTTGGAATACACACAAGATAGTAACGTTAATTGTCTAATTGTAGAGAATCATAAAAACATAATTTGTTTTTTTGTACTATAGTATATTCTGTTGAACGTCTCATGGGCCAGGGATGGTGTTATGGGATGCTATGCCCGAGCCGCCGGCCTATGTTGGGTTGCGCACCCCCCATAGAGACCGTGAGCTTTTAATTGCTTGTTTTGTAAATTGGACTAATAAAAACTGGTTAATCATACATACATGGCATTTGCGGGTAATGTTGGTGACGAGCCACATTACTGTCAGTTTGATATGCATTGCATTACGGGTAACATTGGTGACGAGCGATGTTACTGTCGGTTTGAAATTCGCCAGCTGGATGTACATCTCCAGGCTGAAGAACATGTGCATGCACACATCCATGTAAACGAGATTAAAGTTGGAATGTATGGATTGAATGTTATAATTTGTTAGTATTTATAATAGGAGTGAATTGTTACATTTGATTGTTTTAAATGTCATTTCTTTTGGAATTGTATCAATTGCTTATTGTGCAATATATTATCTTTAGTTAGTCTTTACTTAACTGTTATCATGCCTGGTAATTTTGGAGGGTTTTTACCTCACTATGATAGCATTTTAACGCTATCCAACCATAACAGTTGATGCAGTTATCTTTGGATGAGAAGTTGAAAGGTGGTGCGACTCAAGTCTACTTGCAGTGTTTCTTTCTTTTGGTTTTTTTTTAATTAATTTAATATTGAGACAATTGATTTGTATAAGCCCTATGGGCGCGATTTATATAGTTTGATTTATATTAAACATTACATGTCTTGATTTGCTTTCATTGTGTTTTAAATTTAAAAAAAAAAAATTATACTATAAAGTGGATCTTTGAATGTTTACACTCGGGTTTTCAAAACTCGGGCTTAACACCCGAGTAATGAAAACCGGAGCGTTACAGTAGATGATATAATTATCACTGGGGATGATATGACATTTATAGAGCATGTCAAGCAGATTTTAAGCAAGGAATTTGATATCAAAGATCTTGGTCATCTTCGGTACTTCTTAGGGATTGAGGTAGCACGCTCATCCAAGGGTATCTTTATATCTCAAAGAAAGTACAGGTTGGACTTGCTTAGTGAAACTAGCAAACTTGGCACTCGTCCAGCATCCTCTCCTATAGATCAAAGGAACTCTTTACATGAATCTGAGGGTGAAAGCCTGACAGACCCTGGCATGTATCGAAGGTTGGCGGGGAAGCTAATCTAGTTAACGATTACAAGGCCAAGCATTACTCAAGCTGTGAGTGTTGTTAGCAGGTTCATGCATTCACCGAAATCATCATATCTTGATGTTGTGTACCGCATACTGAGATACTAGAAATCATGTCCAGGACGTGGTATTTTCTATGCCAATCATAGACACGTTGATATTACTGTATATTCGGATGCTGATTGGGCAAGATGTCCAATTGATAGGAAGTCAACTTTTGGTTATTGTACTTTTTTTGGAGGTAACCTAGTGACTTGGAAAACAATCTGTGGTGTCTAGATCCAGTGCAGAAGCAGAATATCGGGCTATGGCTCAGGCAACTTGTAAGATCCTATGGCTAAGGTCTATTATGGGAGAACTTGGTTTCTCTGTCGACTCTGCAACCCCTCTCTATTGTCATAACCAGGCAGCCATCTACATTGCATCTGATTCAATCTTCCATGAGAAGAAGAAACATATTGAAGTAGATCTTCACTTCATTCGAGAAAAGATCTCCTCCGGAACATTATGCACTCCTTTAGTCAAATCAACCAAGCAGTTAGCTGACATGTTCACGAAGGCACTTAGTTCCTCTATGTTGCAAGAGATCTCATGCAAGTTGGGTATGACAGACATTCATACACCAATTTGAGGGGGAGTGTTGTAAGGGTTTATTTATAAATACTTGTAGTAGGGTCTTATGTATAATATTTATTCTTATCAGGGGGTTATGATGTATATATTCCAGCATAAAAGCAATAGAAAAGATGAGAAGCAACAAGGGGCTTTTCGAGCTCTCTTTCTCCATTCCCATTTTTCCTCTCTCCCCCATGTTTTGCAAATCTACAACTTGCAGCTACACAGACAATTTACCACAGTGCTGATTTGAAAGATAAAATTAAGAAGTGCATCGAAGTTGTATGCCGGAACAGGAATATAAATATTATAACTAGAGTACGAAGGTGTGGTTCCCATTTTATAAAAAGGAGGAAAATAGTGCATGATGACTCACATAGTTCCAGCAATTCGAGTGCTAATGTGGGTTTTCTCCTCTTCACCAAGCCTTGCCAGACCAAAGTCGGATATCTTTGGGTTAAGATCCCTATCAAGAAGTACATTGGTGGCTTTGATGTCTCTATGAACAACTTTCAACTTTGATTCTTCATGCAGATAAGCCAGACCTCTTGCTATACCAACACAAATCTTGCACCTGGTTGGCCAATCAAGCTGCAATTGATGTTCTTCTGTGCCTATAAATCGTGCAATTGAGAAAAAAAGGAAAAAGAAGAGTCATATTACTTTGTGTTTCATCCATCCTGCATAGTCGTGTTGATAGGGAAATGAATGAACTCACCAAACAGAGCACGGGCAAGGCTATTATTTTCCATATACTCATACACGAGCGATAGTTGATCTCCCTCAATACAAGATCCATAAAGCTTTACGAGATTCGGGTGCTGCAAAGCAGATATTAGTCCTATTTCATTCACGAATTCACGGTTACCTTGACTTGACTTGGAGGAAAGTTGTTTCACTGCAATTGAGGTACCGTCCGACAGTAGACCCTGAATTAGAGTAATACAAGAAGTTCCAGATATTACCCTTACTTGAAATAAGTTTGTTTCAAAGGTATTTACAGATCAGAATAAACGATATTTCCATAGTATATACCTTGTAAACAGAACCGAAACCACCTTCGCCAATCTTGTTTGAAAAGTCAAAGTTGTTTGTGGCAGCTCTAATCTGTTGCAAGGTGAACGAACCAGTTTGTAGATCTAAGTCTCTGAGATCTGTCCGCCAGGCAAAGACAAGAATGTCTAGAAAAAGTTGATAAATTCCACATCTTTTACTAGCAACGTACAGTCTATACATGATTTCTCTCACAATGGACTACAAGCAAGCTCTTATGGTCATGTCATCAGACTGGAACCAAAATTGAAAAGCAGGATTTGATTTGACAGCAAAAGAAATGTTCAAAACCTTGGGAAATAAATATAAACATGTAAGAGCAAATTTATCGGCATGTGCTGTGAATGTCATATATTACTAGGCCTAATAATGAAAGATTTCTACTAATCATTATTAGGTTAAAAAAAACCTGCAGACTTTCCATAAATGATTCATATACTTCATAAGTATGTCAAAAGCATTGTTTTTGTAGATTCTCGGTAGCTGATCTTCAGGGGGTAATAAAGTAACTTTCATTTCCCATCAAAATAGGTATTTAAGAAATAACAAAGCGCATCATGACGTTTATTACACTGATTTTTTTTTTCTCACAAGAACGATCTTTTTTAATTTGTTTTTTGGAAAGTGTGGTACTAGATGGATTTTCAAAATGATTTTCGCTCTATATTTCAGGAGTAGAAAGAAAATCGGAAAACAGTTTTAGAAGGAAGAAGCATTTTCTCAATATAAGCAACGACTTTTTTACATTATTCTCAAAATAATCAGTATTAAAGGTTTGATACATGTATTAGGCTATTAGCTGTTCCTTAAGTAGCAAGTTGGTCTTTTCCTCATACAAACGCTTGTGCAAGCACACACATATATCACCATCATAGTCTCAACACCCAATTATTTGTGGTTAGAACATATGAACACATATAGTATTTAAATATGATGGACGTATTTAACCAACATGATCAGTTATGAAGAATATTTCTCTTAAATATACATAAAGCACCCATTTTAGCAGTTCCTTCTACATTTGAGTGTATACATACACTAATGCACATGTGAAGAGAAGCATATAAGGAGCACATGAAAGCAAAATACTTTGCATACTAAATAAAACAGCCGGAACAAGGTTATTATGAGGATGATGTTAATGATTAGAGAAGGGCTGAGGCATACAATTTGAGCATATCAGCAAGACATCAAGTTTAACTGGCAATTAGGAAGCTGGATGTCAAAACTGCCTACTTCTTGAGGCACTTGTTAATGTTGATAAAAGTATATCCAAGCATCGAAACTAATTTATTAGATAAGGTTGACATTTTTGTTTTTGTTAATTTATGAATTTGATTAGTTTCAACCTTGGTCCTTTGTAGTTTTGCTTCCCAGGCAGCCTTTCCTCCAGAGGAAAACAAAAACCAAGAAAGTAAGAAATAATACTGAAGTTACAATCCCGACCAGAACACCAGTAGAGATCTTCTTGCCACTTTTTGGAGGCGTAAATTCTGCACAGAACAATATCAAAACAAATATGGCTATCAGGGGGTGACCAATGAAAGAAACCCTCACCAATACCAAGATTTACTCAATAATAAAGTGATAGACCAAGGCTTATTTAATCATGCAAAATGGAGCATATATGAAAACATAGAAAGCCCTCGAAACTTGATAAAAGCCGATTGACAGTACCGAAATCACTTATTGTACAAAACTTTTATGTGACCTTCTTGAAAACATTTTATATTTTAGTTTAAAAAGTAAAAGAACATGTCGTGTATAAATTCTACTGACATTCCTCACCATTTGTTGCTTGCCTCTTTTGCCTCACTTCATGATGATCCAGATCATTCATCTAGTATGACCCACTGTGGACTGGCTATGTGAGAAAACCATATCGATCAGAGATCCTTGACATCCATAGAAACACGTTAGGGATCATTGTTTCTAACTTCCTATAGATGGTGATGATCTCTAATCAGCAGATCCTCGCTGGAGAGCAAATCCGTTGTTGGAACCTACTAGATGCATGACACAGATAACCACATGGCAAGGCACAACAGGTGAGCACCAATGGGAGAGCAACAAGGATGAGCAGTGCTGGCAGACCTCTTTAAATAAATCATTAGTCCAATGCTATAGTTTTAATGTAATAAAATCGGAATCAGCCAAGCACTAGATCCTCCAATTAAAATCAAACAAGATAAGAAAGGTCTTATGCAAACAACACCACTTCAAGACCTTTTCTTAGTCAAGAATAGTCATGAGGATCAATTTACCTGAACTATAAAGATAATGAGAACAAGACACTTATACAAAAAACATGCATCATACCTGCGTCCACAGAAATAGCTGAAAGGAGAGGACCATAGGTTCCTTGCACAGGGACAATCTGTGTCCCTTTTCCAGCCCAACATAAACGGATCTCCAATGTGGTATTAGTAACAGGAACAGTAAAATTCTTCACGACTTCCTGACCAGAACCACCGGCTTCATCTTTGATATTGAAATCCTTCAATACCAGTTCTCCCTGCATTAAACTAATTCAGTTATATCCGAATCCTGTAAATTAACAGGAAAGTATCATCTGTAGAGTGATTAACTACCTGAACGTAAACATCAAATATGCGCTTCCCGAGGCTGCTATATGTTCTGTCATCCGTGATCATTATCTCAGCAAAGTGGAGCTTCACAGTGTAGTTCCCATTTTGAAGGCAAAGCCCATAGTAAGTAACGGAGATGGGAGAAAGGCGTGCTTTAGTGTACAACTCGGAGTTGGGCATAGAGAGTGTGGATTTATTTTCTGCTATATAGCTGTCTATTGGTTTGCCATCATTAACAAAGTTTCCAGTACTGCTGAGTGCCCAGCTTTTTCCATCACTAAAAACAAATGTTGAAGCCCCGGATTCTTGATCTGCTTCATATGTGATGTTTTTGTTTATGGTTACTCGACCTCCGCCACAATTTATATACAAGGAATAATGATCTGCCACAAAAAGCAAGAACAAATGAATATTGATGGGATAAGATAAAGGAAAAGGTAAATTCCATAAAGCTAACCCAATTCAGACACTGCCCTCTAGGCCACATCTTTATATTTTTTTTTTCTTTTTTTTCTTTGTACCTTTTCCCTTTTTCAATGAAAATAATTTATCATAATCTTCTTCTTCATCATCATCTTAGCCTTATCCCAACTAACTAGGGTCCGCTACATGAATCCTGTTCTGCCATCCACTCTATCAAGGACCATATCCTCAGCTAAACCATAGGCCATCAAATCTTTTCTTACAACCTCCACCCACATCCTTTTGGGCCTTCCACTCACCCCTTTAGAGCCTTCAACTTGAACCGACTGCTAACTGATGCAGTTTCTAGGCCTCATCTTTATATTTTTTTCTTTTTTCTTTTCTTTGTACCTTTTCCCTTTTTCAATGAAAATAATTCATCATAATCTTCTTCTTCATCATCATCTTAGCCTTATCCCGACTAACTGGGGTTCGCTACATGAATCCTGTTCCGCCATCCACTCTATCAAGGACCATATCCTCAGCTAAACCGTAGGTCATCAAATATTTTCTTACTACCTCTAACCATGTCCTTTTGGGCCTTCCCCTCGCCCCTTTAGAGCCTTCAACTTGAACCAACTGACTGCTAAGTGCTAACTGATGCAGTTTTTGGTCTCCGCTGCACATGGCCAGACTATCTGAAGTCTAGTTTCCCTCATCTTATTACCCATTGCTATTCTACAATCAAAAGAATTCATCAAGAAGAACAAAAAGAAGAAGAAAAAGAAAAACTTCAAATAAGCTTCCAAATTGACCTAATCATACAAGAGACTTCCTCCAAGTTACCCCTTCTTCAACTTTCTTTTCTAGCTGCCTTAAGAAAAGACTTCTAATATTATCGAAGTTATCTCATTATGAATTTACAACTCCACTTGGTAATGATGCACCAGCCAGTCCCCAGCTTGGGTAAAGCAAGAGGGTTGAGGTCAAGCAGGCATCCGGTTGTTGAACTTCTGCCAAGCAATGATGAGAAAGCTGACAACAAATAGCTGGGACAGAGAAATGATGATGATTTAATCACGAAACAATTAATATGGGAAGACTTGCACACTGTTGAACATCTTAAATTAAACGAAGAACCACTTCAAGTGGGAGGAAAACTATGTGTATATGGCATATATAGTTAGCTTTAGTCGTTAATAGCATGCTTTTCATTTAAATGGTACTCACATCAAATACTAGATACAGGGAAGTTTCATCTTCCAAGAAGTGAGGTGTTTATTGTTAATTACCATTTTTTTTCCTTGATTGTTGTCAACTTCCTCATCTTGTCTTTTTTCTTGAAATCTGACCTAAATATGCTCATTCCTTTTAGTTGAATTGGATAAGATAGAATTTGTGTTGTTAATGGATGCTACTAATTGCATATTTTGAAAAGAACATCAACACTAATTCGAAAAGGAAAAACTTTGGAAGGAATATGAATGGGCAAAAGACCAAAGACACATTCGCGAACGAAAAAAGAAATTTTAAGGTGACACCAATTTGAAAAGGACATACTTACAATTTGAACAAGGGAAGGTCTTTTTTAAGCATGAAAGAAAAGCTCCACTTCTGCATCATCAATATGTAGTTAAGAATGCATCAGCATGAAGAAAGCATTTAATGTCTCTAGGGGTTTCGAAATTACCAAAAGCAGCTGATCACAAACATATAATTATTATCTATAACTATAATGCAATTTTGCAAACAGGTCTTACATGCTGTTCCCTGTAGAAGAGCTTCCAAACAAGTTTCTGTTCAAATGAAAAAGTGAAAAATTCAGAAAGAAAAGAAGAAGAAGAAGAAGAAGAAGAACACATAACCCTTAGGTAATGGTGGCAATTGACCAGGCAGACTGACCATGTAGAGCTAGGGCTTGGACACCTAAGCTTGGCCCAGCCCGGGCTTGAAATCTAGGCCTATTGTCCAGCTGGGCCCAGGCCAATGATGAATGGCCCAAGCCAGCCCATTGGCTTGGTCCAATCATCATATGGGCCACTATTATACAAAAAATATAGACGGTTTAAAGACATTCGTGAGCAGCTCCCATTCAAATTGACCTTCTTCATGTTTCAATGATCAAAACCATTTCTATTATGGGACTCGTCGTGGATGAAGGATACCCCAGAAATTTCTTAGATGAAACTATTTCAAACATTTGATTATTTAACTCTTCTCTTTAGTGGGCTAGGGCCAGGGCCAAAGCCAAAGCCATTTTAGCCTGGATTAGGGTCAGGCTAGGGCCAACCCTGAGCAGCCCATTGCGGTGCCCATCCCTACCCTTAGGATCTGAAACACTGAAACTACAAGAAACTCTTCTTACGTTCTTTCTCGTTGACAATGCGGTGGCAGAGGTCTTCCCCATGTAAAATTGTTGTAAGAAAGATCACTTCATGGAAATATTGCAATGCAATCAGAATAGGCATTTTCAGGGAAGAAAGCAATAAGAAAAAAATGACATAAAAAAAAGATATTCATTCTATGTAAATAAAATATAAGATATGGAAAAGAATTTGTGAACCTCAATAGTGAAATTTTGATGAAAACGGTGCCCAATAATTCAGGAACAAAATTCTGAGCATTTGAACAAATCTTCAGTGAGAATGGACACATCAAAAGTTCCTACTTTAAACATCATGGGTGATGCAACCCAATCAAGGGAAGCTCAATGAGTCATAGATTTTGCAAAAACTATACAAGCACTCCGGACAGCTAAGCAAAATCCATGAGGGAAATAATCCACCAAAATTTTCTATGAGATTTCCCTTCATTGAGGCTTCATTTGGGTAGGGGATCCTGCAAATCTGGGACTAGGCCTAACCCCCATACCCTCCACATCAGATTTGGTCAAGAAAGTGTCACTTTCTTCCACTTGATAACAAATTTGGAAGCTTTAATAAGAGCAAAATGTTCAAAAGTTGAGATTAAGCAGTGTTGTTTCTGCAACGCGAATCTGACGTGCAAGGTATGGGGCCTGCCAAAATTGGGCTTAGTCTTAATGCTTATTTTGCATAATACTCTACCAAACGAAGCCTAAACCTTTCTATATTTGCATTCTCAGCCTCAAGAACACCGAGTGTTCACATCTTCCCATTATCATCATCATAATCATGATTGCAGGTCTTCCAAATTTCCGTTGTCCGGGCCTTGCATGCAAAGCATTCTTTTCGAAAGGGCTATGGAAGTAGAATGATGAAGAGACATCAGTCATCTCGGGGAGAGGGGGGGGGGGGGGGGGGGGGGGGGGGGGGGGGGTTCGCTTTACGATAACAACAAAAAACAGGTTCGTGGTAGAAGGTGAATATAAGTCTATGATTAATACTGAAACAATGACAGAGAAATATCCTTATGACTGGCGACATTCATTCCTCTTCCCAGTAATAATACCGAGAGATTGAGGTTCTGCAGTTAGGTTCGTTCAAGTGGCTCATGTTTACCCTCCACAGCAACATTGTACCAATAATAAAGACCAGGATCAGATGAACGATATCCGAAGAAGTTCACAGGAAATGAAGCAAGTAAACCAGTATATGAAGGCTTTGAGGACAGGTTAACGAGCCAGAGATTGAGACTGGTTAAATTGAATTGGTACATGTACATCTGTCATGTGTTCTTTTGCAAATTTAGGCTTGTGCATAAAAATGTTTTCGACAAACTACTAGGTCAGCCTTATCAAGTTTGTCACATTTGAAGGTTGTATATGCACTCCTCTGTGTAGATTAGGCTCATATACAGTCAATTAACAGTTTTCCGACCATTATTATTGTCTAATTGGCTTTTCTTCCAGATGAAAAACATTAAAAATAAAAAAGTCGCAGGCATATGGTGTATTGATGATTGTGCCTCCAAGGATGAGACATCCTGGTTACCTAGCAAACCAATCAAATATCCAAACACTTCTCGAAAAGTTCCTAGCATTCGTTTAGTAGTTTCTACAGTGAAAGTTAGGTCGCTAAGCAAATCAAAGACAAAATTAATTACCAACATTTAAAGTAAAAGGTTCAGTGACAGATAAATAGAATAGTGATGAATAAAGAGTTGCAATTGCATGCAAGGAGAACTTATATAGCGCTGTAGATAATTGAGAAGCCATCAATATATTGAAAACTGATACCAAGCATCAAGTATAGAAACATACATGTTTGCTGGCTTATTAAACATCCAGTCTTGTACAGCTCCAGTTAGCAAATTGCTAGTCAAATACCTAATCAAAAGCCATATCATCAACTCACTGTGAATGAGTAGTTCTTTGTAATAGCATTATAATCATTATCATGCAAATTGGTTAGAGGGAACTTTGTAGTTACAAATTAGATCGCTTACAAGAAATCCACTTGTGGTAGGTTTCTAAAGGTGCTTGGAATTGTTCCCGCCAACTTGTTAAAGCTAAGATCTCTGCCACGAATAAAACACAAGCTCAAAAAGATAACAACGATCTGTACCAAAACACCACATGCTACATCCACCTTGCTCATCAACTTTCAATCAAATGCTAATACTTACAGTAGAGATTTTTGGCTGCTAAACGTACTGAAATTTAGAGGTTTACAATTCCAGACATGTACAGAGAAGCCCATCTACACACCACTAAGACCCCCGACATGCGAAACAGATGAGAGATCTAACCCATCCACCGGTGAATCCCGCCAGGTAGATAAGCTGGTCCAAAAATTAGGCTGTTTTACTCATCATGTGTGCCACATTTAAATGGATCTCTTGGAAAACTTGGAGAAGTTTTCCTTAGGGGTCGTTTGGATGCCTGCAAATTTGCAAACACTTTACACCTGAAAAGAGTTTCAAGTGTAAATTGTTTACATGCCATCTGTTTGGCTTTTACGTGGTAATCTGTTTACAGGTAAACAAATTGTGTTTGGCTAACTTGTAAAGTGTTTACAGTATATAACTATTATAAAGTAGGTATTCACACCACAGAGAACTTGGGGGCGATAAATCCCGCCAAAATTGGCAAATCATATAAAAGGGAATTGATTTTTTTTTTTTTTTTTGGGGGGGGGGGGGGGGGGGGGGGAGGGGGGGGGGGGGGAGATGACCGGCCTAGGAGAGCATCAAAGCATGCACGAACTAGAAGGATTGGATGTCCTCCACTCGTCTTAGTGGGCCCCAAATGCAATCTGGAGGTTTTTAATGGTGGACACCCCATCCTTTTCTCCCGTGTGGTCTATTTGATGATCAATCAAGATGTTTTTTATTATTTTTTATTTTTTTTAAGGGTGATGAATTTTACTCAGCTTTGACTTCATAGTACTAGTGTTATGTATTTTGTCTCACACTGTGAAGTTACATTAAGAGACTAACATGCGGAGCGGATGTGGTTGGACAAATGCATTAAGATGTGGTAGAAGCTCACATACTACAACATGGGATCCACTTGTTTAGGGCTATCAATGGGCCGGGCCTGAGGTTGGCTTCGGCCTGGATTTTGAACTGTTCGAGTGGGGCCTGACAGACCGCGCCTATTCAAAATTTTGATTTTTCCAAGCATGAGCCCGGCCCATTGATAGCCCCACACTTGTTTAATCAGAATGCATGTTGGGGATTGATCTTGATGTTTAGACCATCCATCAAGTGTTTCATAGCTAGACAACGCGTTTGAATGTCTTCAAAAGGTTTATCGATCAATTTTAACCATTGAATTTTTGTTTCAACCATTAGGTGTTTTGATTGTTCTTAATAGCACAGGCTTGAATGGGATTTATGGGCCAAGAATAGTAGCCACCAAGAGGAGAATGATTTGGTTAATTTGGGTGCATGAATAGGCAGGATGACAAGCTTTTGATGATGTAGGGCAACACCGAAGCCTGTGGGGTTGAGGAAAACCATAACTGATGTATCTCTTTGAAACCCTAATTCCTTATAAATAGATCCCATCCCTAAGGGGATTCTAAGAAGCCCTGAACATCCAAGCCCCTTGAACACCCATACTACACACACACACAAAGCAATCATTCTCTTCTTCCACACGTTTCACACATGGTCCACCTGTGGACAACTCTCATCTTCTCTGGTCCACATCCCTATAATGTGGATCAAAGGTGGTTTCAAAGCATTCTTAATTCGGGATACATCAAGGAGAGGCCTCCTACTTTGGAGGATCGACATAGGACTTCTTCAACAATCAAGGGACACAATCCTCAGGTAAAATCTTTGCCCTTGGTTTCTTTGGTTTAGAATTTGATTGCATCTACATGGGGATCCATATTGAGATAGTAAAATCTGATTTTTCTAAAAGTTTATGCTTCCATGTCTTTCAAAAACAACCAAATAGCTTCATTAGATGTTTTCACACTCGGACAAATAATATAAGAGTACAAGTAGTACATAGCAGTACATAAACTTTTAACATAGTAAAAAGTTACACTGGTACAATGTTATAGACAACATAAACAAATAAAGAACAATGACACCAAGGACCAGAATGGTAAAAGAATCCATACATAACGAGCCTATTCCTCCTATAAAGCAAGCAAATAAGATGGACAGTGGCCAGTAGTAAAGAAGATTTTTTTATCATATACAAGAACATTTAAAAAAAAAAACCGACTTACAACAATTGCAGTTCTTTCATTTCCCCAATATATTTAGGTATCTCTCCGATAATATTGCAATTCCTCAATATACTGCAAGATCAGATCAGGCATGGACTTCAATGGCAACAGATACCATAAACTGGCATACTTCCACAATACATAAAGGAGATAAACTCACAGGGTCTTAATGTTTGCCATATTCATCAGTTGGGGAAAATCTGATTCTGGTCCACTTATGTCACTGATAATTCTGCATGTAAAGAGTCCACAAGGAGAAGTTCAGATCCCTTCACTTATTTTTTAACTAAGCTGGTGATCGCAAAGGATGCGCGTAGGAATTCAAGCAGCTGTTACTTACAGTTGGATCATCTTTACCAAATGGGAAATGCCATAAGGAATTGGCCCTTCCATATTGGTTCCTTGTATATCTCTGCCATACAAGATTTCAATTAAATAAATTAGGGAATGAATTCAGAGTGTTTAGAATGCAATGTTCATTGACTGCCATTTAGTAAATGGTATGGACAATATACATCCTTGATAGGTGCAATTTGACAATGAAACCCAGCCATTCAATTAGTGGACTGCCTCTTGGATGAGCTACACCACAAAAACCATTGTAATTGTAAGTTCATTACCATCCAATCCATCACCCATTTTTGGACAGTGAAGAGAAGTTTAACAATGATGCAGAAAGCATCTATGATTGAATGGTCGGAAATGGCCTTGAATGGGCAGAAAAGTTTTACAATGATGAAGTTTTTTTCCACTGGTGCATACCTGATATCACCTATCAGATGGTGAGTCTGATTGATTAGCACATTTGCCAATCTTATGAGTTAGTATATTGATAACATTTATTAAATGGTAAACGGAGCACATTGAATCCATCCACCTCAATTCAGAAAAGCAAAACTGAAGAAACTCATGGATTTTCAGGAACAGAATGCTTACAATCTCTCAAGTTGTTTCCAATTTTGAATAAAATCAGGTATCTTTCCAGTAAAATGATTGTCGCTTATCCTACTGCATTTTTGCCAATAACAAAATGAAAATAGATGCAGTTATAATCCAGAAAGATTGATGACCATTTTTGCATGCAAAAGGAAATACTTATAGAACTCCTACAAGTCCTTGAGGTTTGAGAGATTTGCAAGCACCCCTGGCAACTCCCCCGTAAAGTTATTTGAGGAAATTATCCTACAACAAAAAGCACCAGAACACTCAAAATACATAAAACTCTAAAGAAAGATGAAGATTCTAAAATAATGCCAGAAGCAAACACCAAATATAGATTAGAAGAGAGTAGAAAAGAAGTGCTAAGGCGACTCATGTGATGGAGTGATTGAAGAGGCGTTTTGCGGAAGGCAAAACATATGTGTGCAAGATCTGGGCCATTCAAATGGTGTGACCGAATGTGAACATGCCTCAGCCCAAAAAATATGTTTGCCCACTAATCAGGCGGGCCGTACATCATCATCTTAGCCTTTTTCCAAGCAATTTGGGGCCGGCTTCTAAATGGTAGTTTTGAAAAGGTTATACAATCAGCTGCCAACTGAAAATCAGCCTTCCCCTTTTTGCCTGGGCTCACAGTTGGATCATAAATGTATGACAAAAATTGAGATAGAATCAAGATGGCCCGGCAGTCTAAATCTGTGAGATACACGTGTGGCCCACCTGATTAGTTGAACGATTCTGATTTTGGGCCATGGAATGCTCACTTTGAGATCCACCTGATGAGTGGCCAAGGATCTCACTCCAGCGAGCCACTCCGATTACGCACAGATTGCCGTAGAATTTCTCAAACGAGGAAGGAAGGCCTCACAATCTCTGCAGGTTGGTGAGATTCCCGAGCTCCGGAGGAAGACCTCCAGATATCTGGTTGGCCTCGATGACCCTGAAAATCCGATTTCTTTCTTTCAAGATCGATAAGCAGACACGCAATCCAAACGGAAATTCAAGTAATAACGGAACGAGGGACAGAGAATAACAGAAACTTACAGACTGGTGAGGGAGGTGATGTTTCCAAGTTCCTTTGGGATTGGCCCCGATATGCGGTTCACACCCAGAGAGCTGCAGTATCATGCCCTCCTCGGTTAATTTTAGAAAAATCATATCTTGATTTGCTAAAATTAACTAATGAGAGAGTTAGAAGCAAAGCTCACATTTGCTGCAATTGCATGGTCGCCCATTCTGTAGGTATCGAGCCGTTGAGGTAGTTACGAGTTAACTGTCTGTCAAAACAAGGAAGAGATGGTATTGGTAGTTCGAAGCGTAACTTACGAAAATAATAGTGGGAAAATCTACCGTGAGCCTGGAGGGTACTTACATTCGGCGGAGGTAGGGAAGTCTGGCCAGTTGTGGCGGAAGCGATCCAAAAAGATTCCAGCTCGTAAGAATTCTGCCGTACGCAAGGAGAGCGGTTTATAATCTTTCAAAACTCAGGGGAGGTGCGATTTGCAAAATGTTCCTGTTTAAGCCCAGATCTTGAAATGATCGAGCCGTTCCTTTCCGCACCTCCCAGTAGACATCAGGTTTTGTGGGGTCCACCATGTTGTATATATAAGAAATCTCTCGGTTTTGTTTTTTAGAAAAAAAATGGAATTAAAAAAAAAAAAAGAGGAGATGAGTAAAAGGTATTTTTTTTCAAGCCACTTTCTTTTGCCCCGCGTTGGATCTTGAAATAGAGTTTTTTCATCCTTATATATATATATATACATACTTTCATCTCATATGATTTTGTACTTTTACTTGAGTATGATATGCCAGCCACCACACACGCAGCATGGTATTATGTGGGCTTAAGCTTGTCAACATGATTCATTTTTCTTTTTATATTTTATTTTTACCTGTTTTGACCCAGTCTTGCACGAGGTATTAGAATACTCAACCCATGTTAGAATAAACGTTGCAAAGATCATTTTTACACATTGGTAACTACCTCAGCGACATGTTGCTGTCACGTGTGTATACATGGTTTCTATATATACGAATTATTTCAGAAACCCTAAGAGTAATTAGAAAAACAATGAAGGAAAGCATTCTCTTATGGTTATCTTTTTACACTTTGTTTTTCACATTGTTTGTTATTATTACTTTGATTATTTGAGCATCAACTACTTTGGTTTCTAGAATTAATGGTGATCATTTGTCGTCCAACGGATGTATCCCAAAGGTAATTGTTGTAGATCATCTGTATAATTCAGAAAAATTGGCACAAATCATCTTTAGAAAAGCAACCTAATCACGCACCTCTGTTGGGGTTCTTATTCTTAAGTCATTCTCTTTTACAATCAACGTATTGGGTGCACTCATTTAATCTCTTAATTATTTATTTATAATCCCGTGATTGTGCAAATACTTGTTAATATTGTTGATTCATCGCGTGCTGAAACTAACAAATCCACCTGGTTCACCAGGCAAACACCATTAGTTGGGCAGCACATATAGAAGATAAGCCTATTAAAACTCATATAGGCCACATCAATGGGAAAAATGTAAAATTGCTCCCAAAACTGATATTTTTATTTTTTATTTTATTTTATTATTATTATTATTTTTTGTTTTGGGGGGTGGGGGGGGGGGGGGGGGGGGGGGGGAGTTAGTACACCCACACACCCCCTGTTAGTAACACCGCAATGTTAGCCACCCTCAATCTGGGAATCGGTGTCATGACCTCAATGTTGAGACGAGGCTATCTTCACTTGGTCTACCAAAACCAATAAGCTCACATAAGGTTGAGTTTTGTATCTTCTCTTCATCTTGGTGAGTCACACCTAATTAACAATTTGATAAAAAATACGCACCAGGGTGACCCCACACATAAAATCTATGGTTAGCATTGTTCCATGTGGTGTGACCCATATGAGTTGTGGGTCTAGCTGATTTATAGTCCTAGGGTCTAAATTTGACGACAGACTTATAGACATAGTGGATTCTGTTTGGTCAATTTAATTAAACACGAGGCCACATGTGTGAGCGATGACTTGTATTTAGATTTCATGCGTGATTGTGATATGCACTAGTGCCAGAGTCTGCTCGTCTCAATATCTGATTGAATCACCAAAGAAGTGCGATTGCCTAACTAAGAACTCAGTTGATTAGATCCAATAACTTAAGGTTGTTAACATTTAATATAAACCTATGGTATTATAGTGGTGGGCGTTAGATAGTAGTGATCTCTGTTAAAACTAGGCTAGACTATGGTAAGATAAAAGTAAAGTTAAATGAAAGAAAGAAAAATTGTAAAAGCAGATAAATGTGTTTGACATTCTGCTCCGAGCTCTTTTTTATGTGCTCATTTTATATCTTGTTGAGGTAGCAAATTTTCGCTAAGTTTCTTTGTTGATCTTGGATCCTTCATTTTTATCTACATATATTCCGAACAGATTCGAAACTGCTGGCTGTTTGGATCTTCTTATCGTAGTTGATCCCACTACGGAAGATCTTCATAGCCCACCAATTGTGTTTGGGGTCAATAAGGAGAACCTCTATCATTGACCTCGAATCCTAAATCGATCACGATCATGCTTCTACATGGCCCAATCAAACCACCTACTGCATTCAACTTGAACTCTCCCTAATGATTGGAATGTCAAAGGGCTTAGATAGACCAGATCAACCTGATTGTGATCTATTTATCAGATGAATCGGATCAGCGTTTTCATCAAGGTCTACCATTCTCTTTATTCCAATTGTCGTGCGGACAAAGACCCCATCTAATTGATGTCTGCTCTCTCTCAATTTGTGTTCAAATTATAATCAGATTTGCTTAGATATCAGTTAAATCTTCGGATATTATGAATCTTAGTAAACTTTGTAAACTCTCCAAACGTTAATAAAAAATATTCCATTTTAAAAGGATTGTGAGAGACAGCCTCACCGAGTGTATCATAACCAGATCCGTAATAAGATTCATCATCTCTGGATGGGTCTTTATAAACGTGTTGGGCATGCTGCCTCATTAATTGACATGTTAATCGTAGCCACATGACATCTGCTAATTTGTTCCCTTAAAAGCATACATAAGGGTCTGTGCCACTACATTAATAACGGAATCCGCGCGTATCACTGAATGAAGATCCATTGAACATATCTTCATACACAAGCAGAATTTCCTTGAGTATTAAACTCATAGTGTCAACATGTGAAGGCTTTCCATTGATCACATCATAGCAATGAAACTGGGTGTAAACAAATTCTACATATACAACATGGTGCGCCTCACAAACCAAGGTGTCCTACGCACCGCATAAAACAGGTGTTTTAGAGGATTCCAGTCTCCTCCGAGGTAGGGCTCTCAATGGGTTAGATCTAGATCAGATCCAATTGGATCCGGCTCCAAGTCCGAATATCTGTTGACGGATTCGAATCCAACTTGGATCCAAAAGGTGATATCCATATCCGATCCATTTATAAATAGTTAGATCCATTTTCGATACAAAATCTATATAACCATTGGATCCGGGTCGGATCTAGGTCCGAATCCACCCCATTACAAATCTAAAAGAATATATAATATAATATATTTAATTTAGTAGCAAAATGATGCAAATCCCACTATTTACCGTGATGTGGTTGGCCTGAGAGTGGCATGTCTCAATTTTGAGACATGGCCTAAAATAATCTGGAAAACAGATGGCCAGCATGAATATAACATATAGTACTGACAATGAGTCGGATCCGAATCGGATTCGGATCGAACTCGGATATGTTTTTGTGAATCCAAATCCGGTCCATTTAAGTGATCGGACCTATTTTAAGATCCAAATCTGGTCCATTTAAATAATCAGACCTATTTTAAGATCCAAATCCGCATTATACGGATTCGGAGTGAATGAGATCTCGGATTTGACCCGCTCCATTGAGAGCCCTACTCTAAGGCTTGTCGGCAGTGGGGTGGCAACGGTCGGATTGCCCCTACCCCGGCCCTTGATGCTGGAGCCCTGGCCTTTGGTCCCAATCAGGTTAGAAAAGCCAAGGCTACGATATAAGCCTCTGGATAGGCAAACATGTGTGCGAGATCCCAGTCGTCTGTTAGACAACTGAATATTTGAAATATTTTTAAAATTTTTTCTATCATCAGACATAATTTCTGGATAATATCCCGAGAAAAACCTCAACATTTGAAAAATCCCCAGAGCAATTTCCAGACAAAGAAATTGCTACCAACCAGATTTGTCAAATGTAGAAATTACTTCAGGACTAATGGGCTAGGCCATTCATCATTGACCCAGACTAGGAACCGGGCATGTTATTGATGGCCAATCTCATTATCCCATATATCAATTGGAACAAGTCAGGAAAGTCCAGACAATCTCTAGCCAGAGTACACAGCTGGTGACACCTATTTTCTTGGGCATGACCCATGCTGTGTTCAGGTCAACACAGGCTAATGAGGTTATTCTTACAGAAAAGGAAAAGAAAGTCAGTCCAGGGAAGATCAGGAAGCGTACATAGCCCGAACATGGCAGATAGTGGTGCAGTTACACTGGACCGAGCTATTTCCACCCTCCATGTTGGTGTTAGCTGGTGTAACCCAGCTGGATTCTCCACTGCAGGGATCGACGTTGAAATTCCATGTTGGTCTGTTGAGTGTTGTTGCAATTTCCTTAAGAGCCTCCACTAATCACACCACACAATACCACATGTCAATGTGTTAGATTGCTAATGTTCAAAATATAGGTTGAAATGTATTTAAATGAACCTTCTGGCGATAGATAAACATTGCTAGTACTTTTATGATTTTAGGGAATGATAATTGTTGATTTTGTAATCTATATTTATTGGGTTTTTTTTTTTTTTATGAAAAATGTTAAAACAAGTTTGAAGGATTTCAAATTACAACTGTTAGAATCTAATTACCATGCAAATCATGATTATTTTAACATGTAAATAAATTAAAAAGGAATGTTCACTTACAACCTACCATGCATGTCACTGCTAGATTTAGGCAAGGAAGATTCTTTTTTTTTTTTTGAAATTAAGGCACCAATTGGACAACATGTAAGTTTGGATTTATTTTTTATTTTTTATTTTTATTTTTATGACATTAGAGTGTCCTCACGCAATCAAGCAATCACCCGCAAACCACTTAATATAAGTTTGGATTTTTTTTTTTTTTTTTTGGTTGTTTATGACATTAAAGTGTACTCACCCCATCAAGCAATCACCTGCAAAACCCCGTGCATTGGGTGGGGTAAATTGAACGAACTCACGTATGTGGAGAGCACACCCATGATGCTTACTGTTTGCCTAAACCCTATGCCTTTGAATCTTGATCATCTTCCCAAGGTCCAAACCATTTATATGATGTGTCTTGCTTTTAGAATAGAGAGAGGCCAAAGAAAGCTCTCAATTGCATTATTTCAACCCTGTGATAATTTGGCAACTCAATATGATCAAACGGTTGTATTATATATATATATATATATATATATATATATATATATATATATATATATATATATATATATATATATATATATATGGAAATGGTACTATGAGGTCAACCTCATGGGAACTTCCCATGAGGTCGAGCTGTGTGGGCCCCACCGTGATGTGTGTCGCACATCAAAACCGTGTATTTGATGGGTTCCCTTTAGGTTATGGGATATCGCAAAAATCACCCGTACAGGGAACTCAAGTGGGCCATACCATCTAAAACCATGTGAAGACATGCCTAAAATATCTAAAATTACTTGGCGGGGCCCACCTGAGTTTTGGATGTACCTAAAACTTGGTCTGACCCCTCATACAAGTAGAACACACATAATGGATGGGCTGGATTTGTGAATCACATCTCAGTGGGCCCAATCAACAATCAACAATCATGAATGTTTTAATGGGTGGATAACCCCTCCCAACTGTTGTCTGTGGTGTGGCCCACATAAGTCATGGATTAACCTGATTTTTTATACCGTGGCCCACTAGTGAATGGTACATCTAACTGATGGAGTAGATGTTCGAAACACATCACATCATGGTGGGGCCCTCATAGTACCATCCCCCCCCCCCCCCCCCCCCCCCACACACACACACAGAAAGAACCCCTCACCCAAGGAGAGCTCTAAGTGCAATACATTCGCATGCATTCTAGCAAACAGCTTAAAGTTGTTGTATTTGTAATCTATTATCTCATCATGAAAAAGGTTCCTTTATACAAGGCATATCTTACCGTGAATGTCTTAAATTTGGTAGGACCTTATATCCAAGTTGGACACACCTAATGGACAAGTCATATTGCTAAACCAAATCTTTGCGGGCACCTATAACAATTAAGAAGGTTTTAATGTGCGGTCATCCTCTATTGTTTCCTATCATATGGCCCACCTAAAGTCGTGGATTAATCTGAATTTTTGCGCTCTAATCCTTTAAAATTGGATAACATATCCATTTTTAAATTTATTTCAAGTACTGGTTTTTAGTTATGCTACTTAATATTTGAATTTAAAGTAGTTTTAAATTATTTTCTTAATTAGTTAATTATTTGTAGAATTGAATATAGTAAAATCATACTCATACATTGTTTGTAGGATCGTTTAGTCTAGGATTTTTTCTTTGTCAGTTACTAGTCGTTTGTAGAATTGCATAGAAGGATTTTCATTGCAAAATTCCCAAAGAAACTATATTTAACCAAACAATGCCTCTGTGGTTAGAAATTAAGAGGGGGTTGGTTTTTTGTGGAATGAAATTATAGAAATGCCCTGATTCATTTTTTCTGTAATAAGTAGTGAAACTCGAGACTTGTAGTATGTGTGTAACATCCAACTTGTCAAATGTATACATACACCATGGTGGTAACATGATCTTCCTCATTTTTTTGGCTTGTAGTCTAAAATTATAAGGCAAAATGAATGTACGTTATTGATAAACTCATACATCGCCTTGGGCCCCTCAAAGACCCAGCATACTTTGAGCTCCGGTCATTATGCCGGTTTGGATACCACCAAATAAGTATAGCTTTTTTTTAACTCAGGTAAGTTAAGCTACTTTTTTTTTAAATCAAGTTAGTTTAGTTATTATTAAACTTAAATAAGTAGCTTAGTAGATAAAGTAACTTATTTCCTTCTGTTTTTATTTTTGCTTCTCAACTTCCAGAAAGTAGGTTATTAAACCTTTGTCACTTGGGGCAGTCATATTCACATGATGAAAGAATGGGATTTCTACTGGACAATGTTTAGAGCTCCATCCTATGGTGTTTTTTTGAGAAATTTACCCTGTCAATCATTAATTTCAGATCATTTTAGGCAGTGGACCCAAATATGAAGTAAATCCACCACTCAAGTGAGCCACACAACTTAGCAACAATAGTATTGAAGGTATGCTATTGAACTACACCATTGTCATGTGGTACACTGTAATTTTTTTTTGAGAAATCCACCCAGTTCACTAGTTTTTCCAGTTCATTTTAATTGATAGGCCAAAATGCAGTGAGGATTCAAAACTCAAATGAGCCACACAGCTTGAAACAATATTATTGAACCACTGACTGTATATTAATGGAGGAGCTAAAAATATGGAGCGTTCTCATATTTTTTTGAGAATTCCACCTTGTCCACTATTTTTGTCAGCTTATTTTAGG
Organism: Liriodendron chinense; assembly: GCA_003013855.2. Classification (NCBI taxonomy): domain Eukaryota; kingdom Viridiplantae; phylum Streptophyta; class Magnoliopsida; order Magnoliales; family Magnoliaceae; genus Liriodendron; species Liriodendron chinense. Next base: position 4,520,032 of record PVNU02000440.1, on the reverse strand, counting down.
ACGTGGGTCCAAATATAAGGCACGTCCAATACTCAAGTGGGCCACACACCTTGAAACAGAAGTATCCACTGATGAAATAATCATGAGCCACATTAATTATTTAAAAATTCCACCTGTATAGCTAGTAGTTTCTTCATATGATTTTATGGGGTGGGAATGACATTATGACCAGTTTCAATTGCATATGATCCGCACAGTGGGCTCAGGGAAGATTTTAATGGTGGTCATTCAATCTCCATTGTTTTCCTTCAATGTGGCCCACTTAAACTTTGGATTTGCCTCATTTTTGGGCTCACCTCCTAACATGATCTGGTAAAACAGATGGACAGGTTTATTTTTAAGAAAAATCATGCTGGGCCCTGGGTATGTGCGGTTGGGTTCACCCCACAATCAATGTCCATGGGAGAAGAGGGAGCAAATTCAGTCAGATCAGTGTAAGAGCCTCTTCTGTCGGTCGTGACCATGGGTCCACCTTGATGTATGTATATTCATGCGGTCCATTCAATTTTCCAGTTCATTTTAGGGCATGATGCCAAAGATAAAGAAGATCCAAATCTCAGGTGGACTGCACTATAGGAAACATGGTGATTGAATGCCACCATTAACCTCTTCCACTGTGAGGTTTATTTGCTATCTAACCTCTTCATAAGGTCACTCAGACCTTGATGAAGGGAAAACACAAGCATCATCTTGATCAGAGTTGTCTGTGGCCCCAAGAAGTTTTTAATAGTAGGCATTCAAGTCCCACTCTTTCCGGTCGTGTGGCCCACTTGAGCCTTGAATCTCGCTCGTTTTCAACCTCGTGGCTAAAAGGTATGAAAAAAAATGGATGCATAGTGTGGATCTAATAAATACATCATTATGGCCCCACCTAAGTTTCACATTTCAACCGTCCGTATTCTTCTAAGCTAGCGGCTTGACGTGGGAAATTTATGGGGCGCGGATCTGCTAGTCCCACTTCGGACTAGCATAGGGGGTGGTTTCAAATCTCCGTGGGCCCGACCATGATGTATGTGTTTTATCCAAGCAGTTCATCCATTTTTTCATCTTATTTTAAGGCAGAATCCCAAAAATGAGACGGATCCAAATCTCAGGTGGACCACACCACAGGAAAACAGTGGGGATTGAACGTCCACCGTTAAAATCTTCCTAGGGCCCACTGTAATGTTTATTTGCCATCCAACCTCTTGATAAGGCCACATAGACCTAGATGAAGGGAAAAAACAAATATCGGCTTGATACAAAACTTCTGTGGCCCCAAAAAAGTTTTCAACAGTAAGCGTCAATCCCCACTGTTTCCCTGTGGTGTGGTCCACCTGAGATTTGGATCTATCTCATTTTTCGGCTGGTGCCTTAAAATAAGATGGAAAAATGGATGGACAGAATGGATAAAACACATACATCATGGTGGGGCCCACAGAGATTTGAAACCACCCTTATGCTACTCCCCACTGACTAGCTGATCCGCGCCCAAATTTATGCGGGCCACGATGATTTATTTCCGAGATCCACATCATTCATATAATTTTTCAGATCTATAAGCCTAAAAACAAGGTAGATACAAAGCTCAAGTGGAACACACACCATAGGAAACAGTGGAATTGATGCTACCGTTGAAAACTTCTTAGGGCCACAGACGGCTCTGATCAAGCAGATATTTGTGTTGTACCTTCATCTAGGTATGGGTTGCCTTATGAACAGGTTAGATATCAGGTAAGCCTAACGCTTGGCCCTAGGAAGGTTTCAACAACAGTTTGTGTAATCCACGTTGATATCTTTGGTGTCGTCCACTTGAGCTTTGGATGTACCTATTTTTGGATAAGTGCTCTCAACCTATTTGGAAACATTGATGGACGGTGTGGATGTAACACAAAGGTCATGGTGTGAGGCGGATTAGTTTCACGAGTTAAAAGTTGTACTATGTAGCACGAAATGTACTGGGAAGAGTGAGAAACTCGGGGTATTGGGAGATATTGAAAATGGCGAGAAGCTCCGTCACTGGAATTTCCGGTGCTTTCAACAGAAAACAAAGATTCAAAACGAATTGCAGGGTATTTCCTGCTGTGTTGGCTGATGCGCGCCAGTTATCTACCTGCCTCTGCCTGGTCGTAAATCCGTCCAGGCAGGGGCTTTGTGGGGCCCACTGTGATGTATGGGTTTTATCTACACTGTTCATCCATTTCTTCAGATCGTTTTAGGGTATGAACCTCAAAACTGAGGCGGATCCAAAGCTCAAGTGAACCACACCACAGGAAGCAGAGGTGATAATCACACCCACTATTGAAGCCTTCCTAGGGTCCACTGTGATATTTATTTGCCATCTGATCTGTTCATAAGTTCATAAACACCATGGTGAAGGGAAAATACAAATATCAGCTCAATCCAAAACTTCTACAGCTCCCAAGAAATTTTTAATGGTGGGAGTTCAATCCATATATACTTTGTGGTCCATTTGATCCTTGCATCTGCCTCATTTTTTTGGTTCAGATCATAAAATAATCTGATAAAATAGATGAATGGCGTGGATAAAACCTATACATCACGGTAGGCCCCACAGAGGTCTGCCTGGACGGATTATTGTCTGGCGGGGCTGGACGCAATCGGCTTCCAGGATCTTCCAATCCTGAGAATTTATGAACGGACCCCATCAACCGTGTATCTATCTCATCAGATCAACGGTTTGGATCATGAATCATAGCCCTAAAATGCGAGTTCGATGAAAACACTCTACGGTTATTCTTTAAAATTAGCAGCCTCGTACCTTCATCTTGAGCCAGCAGAGAGGCTCCACATCCCAACGATCCACAGAGATGCAGTGCAAGAACCCAAACGACGAGAACACGCACAGAAAACATCTTCCACTTTGTAGATTAGTTCCGTTCCTGACAAAAGTAGAAATGAAAATCAAGTTGAAATCGTATCAGAAATCAAACAGATTTTCTTTTATGAAGAGAAATAAATCAGTTGGAAGGATAAGGGAGAACGAACAGGGGAGCATGACTGGAAGACCTTTGACGTTCACATATGAATTCGAACGGTAACATTTCAAGGAAGAAGCTCACGTGGTTGACCTTAATGTGTGCGAATGGTCAAATATTTGGTTTTCATGGGCCACATGATCAAACCTTTGGATGAGTAGAGGATGCTACTCTTCCGAATGTCACCGTGTCTTTTTATGGCTGTTAGTTTTCTTAGCCATCAATGAGATGCTACGGGCGTATGTAGGTTGAAATTGGCTCTTTAGATGTGAAAATTAATTTATCCTAATCGCTAAATATGCTAATTAAGTAATAAACAGTTTAATATTTAGCCATTTTCAATCTTAAGAATTTTTCTATTGGCTAAAAGATCGATTGACGTCAAGTAAAATTAATTATGATTTCACCGACGTCAAATCGGATTTAACATCATTACAATCCTAATGAACATAATCCAGCACCATTCAAAGATAATTTTCATCAGTATTTGTCAGATATGTTAATTAAGCGCTAAACAGACCCAACACTTATCATTTGTAGCCTTGAAAAGTGTCATGTAAGCTTAAAGATTGATTGACGCCAAGTAAAATTAAGAAGAATTTAATTGACGCCAAGCTGGATTTGACATTATCTTATCATAAAGTAACTAAATCAAGCACTTGTTGGACATTCATCTCTACCGTTTATCGATTATCGGCATAAATTAGCATATATCAGCCTCGATACTTCATCATTTTTAGGTTAAAAAATGTGCAATTTAATTCTTTGAGCTTAAACTCTCGAAGAAATATAGCTCGGTATGGTTCATCCAAGTAATCCAATTTCTCAAAACATCGATTATTAATAATAATATAATTAAATTAATGATATATATAAAGTAGATTAACCAAATCAAGTACATAATCCACTAGATGCCCTCAACATCAAGTATAAATGCAATCCAACAGCACGCCACCGTTGAATAACTTTAACCGACTTAGGAAACAAGGACGGAAAGAAAAATCTATGCATTGAATGGCCAGGAAAATCTTACAGGGATGATCGGTTGCAAAGGGCCCACCCAATTAATGGCATGTCACCCATTTCCGTGCGTTGAACACCTTCCAACCCAAAACACACCGGAAGAACCTCACTGGTGTAAAGGAAATCGGATCGCGTGCGGACGCTCTTATCCTGCGAAGTAAATGCTGATGGGGCTACCTAGAATGTATGTGCTTTATCTATTTTATCCTTATGTTTTTCCAGCTCATTTTAGGGGTTGAGCCCAAAATTTAAGCATATCAAAATCTCTAAGTGGACCATGCCCCACGAAACAGTGGGAATAATGATTTCCACCGTTGAAACCTTCCCAGGCCCCACAGTGATGTTTATTTGTCATCCACCTATTCATAAGATCACATGGACATGGATGAAGGGAAAACACAAATATCAGCTTGATCCAAAACTTCTGTCCTCCGAGAATTTTTCAATGATAGACATTCAGTTCACACTTTTCCTGCAGTGTGGTCCACTTTAGATTCTGATATACTTTGCTTTTTTGCACCATACTTAAAATTATATGTTAAAATAGATGGACGGAGTGGATAAAATAGTTAAATCACGGTGGGCCCTACAGAGTTTACTCCGCACGCGTGCGGAGTTACTCAGTACGCAGTCCGCTTCCGGTGTAAAGTAAGTTCGATCCCATCAATCTGATCAGCCAACTTCAAAGCAACGTAGAAAAATATCTAGTGTATGTGGACGCGGATTGCCTGCGAAAGCCTCATGCAGGCATCTCCTGCGCCCGGAATCTAGGTGGGACCACCGTGATTCGTAAGAAATCTACAGTCCAACCATTTTGTGAGATCATTTTAGGCGTTGAGATAAAAAATGAACGGGATCCAAGACTTAAATTGGGCCACACTAAAGCAAAAGGTGGGTAGGAAAATTCCTACCGTCGAAACCTCTATGGGTCCACAGTGATGTTCATACTCCATCCATACCGTTCATAATGTCATGGAGATGAACTGAAAATACAAATATTATCCTGATTTGAAACTTCTGTGGCCCCATGAATATTTCAACTGTGGAAGTTCAATCGTCATGTTTTTAGCCCACTTGAGTCTTGGATCCTGTTCATTTTTGGTCACAACGCCTAAAATGATCTCACAAAACGGTTGGACAGTGTAGATTTCTCACAAACATCACTGCCTAGATTCTGAGCGCAGGAGATGCCTGTGAAAGGCTTTGGCAGTCAATCCGCGTCCTGTGTGTATAACAATGGTGGTACCGGGTGGAAGCGTGCCCCACATGATGCCTTTATGACATCCAATCCGTCCATCAGATGTGTGACCTAAATTTACACCTTTTATCAGATGGGCCATACCACAGAGAATACGTTAAAAGTGGAAATCACCTTTGATTTGAATAGGGGGCTCGCTGTGTCAAGTGCCCACAATTGAGGTCTGGCCCAAAATCCCTTTTTTTTTAACAATATCTGGCCCAAAATCATGCTGATGACGTATACAAAATACGGTGGGCCTCACATACAATCAGAGTGTTTGTAACAGTGGGCATCCCTATCCTGACTAATCCTACTGTGTGGGCCGCCTAAGTTGATGGGCCGGAGTTTTGGGTGCCAAGGAGATCATTAGGGGGACATAATGGATGGATTGGGGTGCACACCCTACCTTCACGGGCACTGTGTACTACTCATCGGCTTAGACTTTGCACAAATGGGGCTCTTGTACGGCTAAAAGTGGGCTGTTGAGATGGTGAACGGATTGGATTGGGCAATGGACTCAACATGCTGTTGCATGAGCATAGGTAACACATGTACGCAAAATATAACCAAAACCGTGGTTTTCATGGAAACGGTCACATGGTGGCCGTCCTCGCGAATCCACCACCCATCTCAGCAAACATGCCCACCTGCCAGTCTCACATACAGCCACGTGCTTACCAACATATCCTACGGCTAATCAAGGGACCCGGTCGAGGCGAGGATGCTGCATGCATGGCCGGTGTGAACTGGTGTTAATAGTTGAAGTCACCAATGCGTCCATCTCACCCTCCGGAGGAATGATCGAATCCCCTCGCTCATTGCCACAAGACCGTCTACTTAAGCAGGACTCAGCCAATGGATGAGAATGTTATGAGAGAGCAAGGGAAAGCAATAAAGAAGTTCTTCAGCGAAGCTCTGCCCCACTGATCAACCATTTGACACCGGTAGAGTGAGCCTTCTACCTTTGCAACTAACTGGACATCAATGACCTAAATCTCTCTCTCTCTCTCTCTCTCTCTCTCTGATGCCCTATCATCCTTTGTCTTTTCTATAAAAAATGAGTGTCTGATTTCTCATTTTTTCTCTCTCATCTCAAAAGATTCGCCCTCCATCATTAAATAATAATAAAAAACTTTATAAAGCCAAAGTCGACGAATAGAGTTAGAATCGAGGACATCTGATCATTCCTTATCTTTCTCATTAGAAATGGTGTCTTATTTTCTCTTTTTCCTCTCACATCTCGAAATCAAACTGTATTTCACTCCGCATATTCCCTACACACTCATCACATCTGCACTTATTTACTGTTTATATTGATTTCGCTTCTTTTCTGTTTTTATCAACCCTAGTTATAAAAGGCCTCTGAAGTTTGGCCCAATGTTATTATCTTACTGATGTGTTTTGTTGTTTGTCTACCCGAGTCTTAAATAGCCTGTGATGTCTGCCTAACTTTATAAGAACTGAAAGCTCTTTAGAATCCTTCCAAAATCGTTTAGCCCCGCAAAGTAGAGATCGTGTGTTGCACAGGCGATAAGAGGGTGCCTAACACATTCCCCTTTCGTAACCATGACCCTTATCTAGAATCCACGACACGGACCAGACTTATCAAATTTAGAGTCATTTAAAGATCAGGGTTTCTTTGGAATACCATTATCCTTAAGACGTTTTCACGAGTTCTAATCGACTATGGATTCTGAGGCATTTTTTCAATTGGTGGTAACTCCGTCAAATATATCAAATCTAAGAACGTCATTTTCACGTCTTTGGAAAGGTATTGCACAACCAAGGCAAACTAAAGCCAAATAAACAAATCATTGCAACTATGTGCTCCACTCTAAATACAATCCAAAAGAAAAAAAAAAAAAAAAAAAGTAGGCACATGCACCCACGACCACGGAACAACATCCAGAATTGGATTAGAACAGCATCATTGCTGTTGTCAATTTGGACATTAAGCTCATATTAGTAACAATTGTAATAGACCAGGACTAAGTGAAGATAACCTCGTTTCAACATTCAGATCCTGGTATCGTTTCCTGGCGTGGGGTGGCTAACAATGAAGCGTGACCAACAGTGAGATGTGTACTAAACCATTAAATAAAAAAAGATTAGGCCTTCTGTGGGATGTGTACTAACCCTTAAATAAAAAAAAGATTAGGCATTCTTTGTAAGGGACGGAGATTGGGCACTACTGATCGTGCGCCTACCTAGTTACGGACAATGACTCTCAAGGGGCCACCCACATATGAGTTTTATTCATATTGCCCCTCCATTTTTCCATGTCATTTTAGGGTGCAAGCTCAAAAATAACGCTGATCCAAGACTCAAGTAGACTACACCATATGAAGCATGCAGTGGTGATGATAACTCCCCCTTAAACTTTCCTAGGCCCGCCATGTTGGTAATTGCCATCGAACCGGTTCATAAGGTCTCATACACCCATATGAAGGGAAAACATGAATATAAGCTTGATCAAAAACTTCTGTTGCCCTAAAAAAGTCTCAAACAGTAGGTGTTTAATTCAAATTGTGTAGTCCACTTGTTCCTTGAATCTGCCTCAATTTTGAATTTTACCCTAACATAACATTGGAAAAATGGATGTACGGTGTCGATAAAATATTCCATACATCACGTACGGCACTCTCAGAGCCCCTGTCTGTTCCTAGCTAGGCACGAGCTAGCAAAGGTAGTACCCAATCGGCTACCCTTTGTAAGAGACTCGATGGAGGAGGACACAGATTCTGTCCAGACAGGAATATTTTAAAAAATCATGACCATCGTAAAACCTTGCAACACCTACACAGAAACACGTAAATATGGGAATTTGTATTCGGAACTTGTGTTTGAGAAGTCCAAAGACTCCAAACCTTACATATATCTATAAAGCTATACTCATGGAACGATCCTAGCCCTTCGAATACTATTGAAAACAAGGGATCGACTCATATACGGTTCATATAGTCAGAGTTGCAGCCCTAGCCCCCGGCCATGGTAATGAAGGGCGCCTGCAGCCACCATGCGAGTTTCTTGCATGTGATTAAGTGTGATTCACATAACCGCCGAGGGAGTTGTAGCTGATGGGCTGGGCAAATGGGGAAGCGAGTCCCAAGCCCAGCGGGTTTTCGAGTGGGTTTGGGTAGTCTTTGATTAGTTTTGTGATGTTCTTAGGTATATGATAGGCGGATGCATTTCAATCTTTTGTTAGAACATCCGAGCCCGAATGAGCTGTACAATCTTATGCCCAGATGAAATGAAATGAAATTTTCTTTTAAAAAAAATACAAAAATACCGCCCAGTGAGTGACAGTTGGATCAAGTGGGAGAATGAGTCGATTCAGAGTGCATATCTGAATTCGGAGGTTTTTGAGTGGTGGTTGGTTGTTTTCTTTGTTGTAGCCGATTTGATGATCCAACCGGCCTGATTTTCTTGCTGGGTCTTATTTATCTGCAGGCTGAGTGGCATACCCACATGGTGGGCCCCACGACAGTTAATACTTTCTTGTAATGCAACAGTTTTGACTAGGGGTGTCAATGTGTCGGGTTAGGGCCAGGCCAAGCTCTGTTTAAGCCCGGCCCGTGTTGTTCAATATAGGCCCGAGCCCAACCTGGGACCGTGACGAGCCAAAATGATCCAGCCCGAAGTGTTTATGTTGGGCCCAAACTCGAGTGTTTCTTAGGTGGATCGCAGACTACAAAACAAATATAAGCTGTGCAACAAAGTAAATGAGGTTTTCTACATATTCTGTATATTACAAAATTGCATGGAAAATCTTAATGGGCCAGGCCCGACCAGACTTAGACCGGGATTATGGGCTATTGTAGATGGTCCAAACCTGGTTCAATTGAGAAACAGGCCTGAATTTTAAGCCTGGGCCCAGTGGTTCAGGCCCGAAACCCAACAGACCAGCCCGGTCCATTGATAGCCCTAATTATGAAAGAACTAAACTTTTCCAAAATTAATTGTAATGAAAGAAAGATCCCCAGCGAGTTCCAAGGAATTTGGCTTATGTCGGACCATATATTGGAATGTCATGAATTTAGATTGCACTTCCCTTTATAGCAACTCCTTTTACACCTGTGGTTGCACATATGCCCACACACACACACACAAGCATGTTTAAAAGAAAACTACTTCATGGACTAATACAAAATAGATTTTTGAAAGGGTGAAATTCAAGATTTGATCATCATCAGTCAGCCATCAATGTGAAAGTGGGGCACCTAAAAAATTTATATACTTACTGGCACATGGATCATTAAAGGCAGTGTACATGTTTCTTTAACTCATAGAGTTTTTGGTTTAGTATCATGCAGTTGAGCTTTTTCCTACCTTGGTCTATTGGGCTTTTTCCCTCCAAGCAGCCTTTCCACCAAAGGATACCCAGAACCATAAAAAGAAGGCATATTACTGAAGCAACCACCCCAATGACAATAGCAACAGCCATATGAGGGAGGTTCAAAATCTGCATGAATGAACAATGGCAAACAACACTGCTGATCAGATGACTATATCAAAATGACTGGTACTAAAAAAAATGACCACTCCCAGCTTCACTTGGTATTGCAGCGGCAAACCAAAACTTCAGAACTTGGCGTGTTTGCTAACTCAAATGATGCAAGCCCAGTTAAAAAAAAAAAAAGAAAAAAAAAAAGAGCCACCCAAGCGCAATCGGCTTCCAAACAGAAGCCACTTTCTTCTTCTCCTTTGTGTCATTGTGTGCTAAAGCCACTATTTACACCACTTTTACAGTAGCATTTCCCTCTAAATTTGATAGGGATGATTCTTGGGATATACGGTGCACAGAAGAAGTTTCACCAGATGCACGGTTCCAATTCCATGTAATTATCATTGGCCGGTCACACAGCTTAAATACATGGTTTTTTTTTTTTTTTAGTTGGTACACAGACCCCACTGTTAATTAGTACACCCACCCCCACTGCTAGTCACACCCCAATGTTAGCAGCCCCCACTTAGGGCGCAGAATCCACCGTAATGTGGTGTGCTCCACTGTAAATAAGTAATGATTATAACCACCAGTGTAGTCCAAAGGAAAGCTAGATGTAATACCAATACCACTCCACAGCTTTCATATGTGTGGATATAACTTGCCTCATATATGTTATATACCAATACCACTCCACAGCTTTAATATATGTGGATATAACTTGCCTAATATATGTTATATTCACACTGTTGATCCATTTTGCAATATCATTTTAGGGCATGACCCTAAATATCAGCTTCATCCAACATAGATTTTTTATGACAAGCATTCAATCCTAATTGCTTTTGTGTTGTGGTCAATTTTCATTTTGGATGTGGCTCATTTTTTTTTTTTTTTTTTTTTCCAATTTCCATAAAATGCTCTTATGAAATGAATGGAAGGTGTGAATATAAAACATTCATTATGGTGGGGCCCACAAAACTATGCCACATCAAGGCACCTCCGCCCACTACATTTGAATGGATTCTTATGATATGACAACTTAGTGTATGCAAACAGTGAGAAGGAAAAATAATGAATTTTTTTTACAGTGCATTACCATGGATTCCATGAATACATGGTATTTACCATGCCTTGGTATGCATGTGATCATTCCCCATGATAACCATTTCTATCATGGGCCCTTTTCTAATAGATTGGCCTACTTGACCACAATAATTAGGTTTGTGATGTAAATGGTTTGGATCATTAGAAGGTGAACCAGATTCAATGGTTAAAATCTACTCCATTTGTCTGAATAGCAATTCGTTAAGTTGTACTTGAGTGAACATCTAATTATTGGCCTAACCCTATGCCTCAGTGGTAGAATCACAAGAGTTTCAACATGAGGTCATGGGTTTGAGCATCCATTGTGGTGTGAGTGCTTGGGGGTGTGCGCGTGCATGTGGTTTTTAAAAAAAATCTAATTATTGTAATTGAATATGGGGGACTCTAGCCATTGAATCTGGGAATGATCTAAACCATTTTTATGACAAGTCTCACTTTGCATGATGGAAAGGCAACAAATAAAAACCATTAATTAGATAATCTCAATGCTAATAATTTGGCTCTTTTATTTCTAACACGAATGATCATCATAACCATTGTATAATCAATGTGCTGAAACACTCGATCTAATAGGCTTTTTGGGCATCCCCATCCAAGGGAAGCCTTATTAATCAACGGTTTATGTAATTACAAATGGCTAAAACCCAATATGGCTAGAGTCCCTACGGTTGGGATGTATTCTTGACATATTGCAATACAAGACTTTTAGCCTTTGAATCCGGGGCTATCTTCCAATGATCAGAACCGCTTATATGACAAGTCTCACTTTTTACCATGGACAGTAAATAAATTTGGATTATTTCTCCTTTCATAATTACAGTGCATGAACGGTCACCTATTCTTTATGTAGTCAATGGGTTGAAACGGATGCGGATTGCGTCCATGCTGATCTGTAGAGGGGCCCACTGTGATGTATCAGTTTATCCACGTCATCCATTCATTTCCTAAGATCATTTTAAAGCACGAGGCCAAGAATGAGGAAGATCCAACGCTCAGGTGGACCACACCAAACAGTGAACTTGATTGCATTAAATGCAAGAGTCATCTCTGGTGTGGCCCACCAGAGCGTTGGATCTACCTCATTCTTGGCCTCGTGTTTTAAAATGATTTTAGAAAATGAATGGACAACGTTGATAAACTGATACATCATAGTGTATGTGAGAAAGTGCTAAATTCAATGGTCCGTGCAATCGAAAGGGACCTATCGAATAGTGAAATTCGACGGTTCATAACAGTCCGCCAATATTCGACGGTCCATACCCGTTGAATAGTGTAGGAATCGACACAAGGAAGACCGTCGATTGTTCACTAAAATCGACGGTTAAAACAGTCAAGAGATTTTTCGACGGTCCAAATCCACTGTTCTGGTAGGAATTTTCAACATGAACAATAAAAAACGTTGAAAATTAGGTATTTTCAACTACTATAAATTGTCGAAAATATGTCAACGGTCCAAATCCATCGTTCTAAGTGAGAATTATGAACCATCGAATTTGTGGTTGCATAGGAAAAAAAATAACCTACATTTTGGGGGCTGTGCCCCAATACATCCTGTAAACCTGTAATATACAATTTATGAATAATTTATAAAACCACAACATATAATCAACGCAATACAACTAAAATCATCCACTACCACAATACATAACCACCACAATCCTCGGCTATGCCCCAATACATCCTATAAACCTGTACGTAATATATAGTTTATGAATAATTTACAAAACCACAACATACAATCAACGCAATACAACTACAATCCTCCACAACCATAATACATAACCAACACAATCCTCCATAACCAATACAATACAACCACAATCCTCCACAACCACAATACATACCCAACACAATGCAACCACAATCCTCCGCAACCACAACCATAATACATTACCAACACAATATAACCACAATCCTCCACAGCCACAACCATGATACATAACCAATAAGATTATAGATAAAAGTATTTCTCAGAAGTCACAAAAGTCCATAACTCAAAGTGGGGGTGCTGTATGTGTCCTAAATCTCTAGGATCTACCAGAGAATTGAGTTTATCCAAAGTATCTCTAAGATTTCCCCAATCCCAGGCATATCTCAAGCTATTTGTTTGGGGTGAATGTAAGTGAAGATGCACGTCTGTGTGGTGTGGTACATTGGTTGCCTGTTGTGCAAAGGCAGTAGGCTAGTTTACAAGATGGTGGGAGTGAAGTGATAGAGGATGTTCTGCTTTGGCGGTCTGTTGTCGGTCAACGGTCGACTGCTTTGGTGTCAAGGCTGTTGCACTGACCTTTCTGCTTTGCCCTGTGCTGGAGGCATGGACGCTTGAAGATATTGGTGCCGATTCAATTGTACTGGGGGTGGATTTGCTTGCTGTCTAGACTGTAGTTTTTTCTTGACTATGTTTTAAAGTTTCTTATTCAGTGTTGTGTGATGGAATTATACAATAGAGGAGGATTAGATAAAACAAAAGGGAACAAAAGCTCACATTGAGGAGGATTTCTACACGATGTATAAACATGCAAATAAAATAAAAGCAGAAAAAAAAAAACGAACAAAATGCAGGAGAAATCACTAAATCTATTGCTGATTTAAAGAAAAATAAAAATAAAAATAAAAATGAAGTAAATCCAGGCTAACGGAGTAAAATTTTTAAGAAAAAACAAAAATGCATCAAAATCCAAAAACCCCTAATTCCTCGCACGATTCCAACTGAAACAGAAACTACTAGATCTACAGCCCATTACACAAAAAAACTCCAAAGTAGAGAAAATACATGACAAACAAACAAATGCAAGGAAAATCCCCAATTTTCTACTGGATCCAAACAAAAACTGAAAGATCAGACCAAATGCAAGTAAATCCCCATTGAACTATTGACCGATCCACCAAAAAAACCAAAATCTCGGGAAACAAATCGAAAAATCACCCGTCAATTGATCTAATCACAAGTGAATGAACAAAAGATGCTAGAGCATGATACCTGCGACGCCAGATAAAGGGGTAGCAGTGGAACGACTGAAGAAACCCTTTCTTCCAATGGGTGCAGGTTTCATGAGTGAAGAAACCTAGAATAACCAAAATTAGATGAAGAGAAAATAGAGAAAAATCAAGAAGAAAGAAAAGAGATGAAGAGAAAAAAGACCAGCAAGTTCTGGAGTCGTGTCCTTGGCAGTGGTGAGAGATGGAGATCGGACAGGGAGAACGCCGCTCTGCATCCCCGACAATGGCAAGAGAGAGAGTGGAGAGGGGGGAGATAGGTTCTGGAAAAAAAAAAAAACCCTTTTTTGAAAATGGAAAAAATAATGAAATCCGCACTAATGTGAGTTTTCCGCCAAATATGCAGTAAAAGGCACCATCATCCGTATAATTCATGGCTCACTTTTTTTTATAGTTCAATATGTCTTACATGTACAAATATTAACCCTCTACAAGTGGACCCACTATTTGGATGGTTTGACTAACCCTAAACTATTACCACAAGTGATATAAATGAGTCACCACCATTTTACACTATATTCACAACTAACATTTTAATTATCTGTTGATTTAGCTAGTGACGTCGTGGGCCCCACCATGATGTATGTGTTTTATCTACACCATCCATTGATTTTTACATATTATTTTAGGATTTGATCCAAAAATTGAGGCATATATAAATCTAAGGTGTACCACACCACCAGAAAAATAATAGCAATTGAATGTCCACCATTAAAAACAAAGAGCTATTTTCGACAGCCACGGACCGTAGTATTTGCAGTCGAATCCATCTCAATGACAATTCGACGGTTCTTGACAGTCGAAAAAGGAGCTTATTTTGACGGTCAGGGACAGTCGAGTATCCAGTTTATAAGAAACGCTAGTCGAATTTAGCGCTTCTTCATGTAGTGGTGGACCCCTCCACAGATAAGCGTGGACGCTTTGCATCCATCCTGAGGAAGGACGCAATCTGAATCCAGTTGAAACACCCTATCCAAAGAAAGTACTATAAAATAATGACATTGTGTCATTTAAAATCCAACAGCTAGATTACCCATGTATCCATCTTATTGCGATAAGTTTGGATATATACGAGCCAACTTCTTGGATATGGGCCAGCTGCAAGTGCTGTAGATAGGATTAAGGTAGGGTTTTATATTGTACATGCAGAATGTAAATCAAATCTGAACCGTTAAAATAGTGAGACCCACTTTGGATTGGTCATGTACTTAAATAAGATTGATTAATAGGCAATCCTTTACTCTGATCAATGGACACTTTTTTTTACCAAATTTGGATAATTTACTACTTTTCATTTTAAAACTCCGTAGAGATCATTTTTAGTGTAGTGTGTCCAATTATTTGAGCGGGATACTTTCTAAGCCATCTAAACAGTATCCTACTATTTGGACGGTTCGGATTCGAGGCACATGTGGTGTATAATAAGCCTCACATCCATCCTAGCCATGCAGGACGCATCCAGACCTTGAGATTTGCTAATTCCACCCACGTCTGGGATCCCTGCCCATCCACGCTCAGGAACACAGGCCAAAATGGAAAAATGTGGTAGATGATCTGATATTTCATGGATCAAGTAGGCCCCAGCATAAGAAACGAATAGACGGCTAGAAATATTGTTTTAACAATGAGCTTACTTTGAACATTGTGGCCCCACGTATCAATAAGAAACAAGTGTGCAAGTTGGGGGCTTTACATCTTGTAGTATACACGGTTTAGATCTTTTTTTTTTCTTTCTAAAATTCAGGCCATTTCACACCTCAAGTGACCCACAATCGTACAGAACAAATTGACGGTTGGAAATTTGTTTCAACAGTCTGTTTACTTTGACGATTGTGGCCCACCTGAGACTGAAAGAGCGTGATTTTGAAAGACTCGTTATAAAACCAAATGGAAAGATTAGATCACTCACACGTGTTTCGTATTGGTACTTAGTCCTGCGTGTGGATGGACAGGGCTCGACAGGCATGTGGAATTTAGGATGGTATACCAAGATTTCGTATTGGTACTTAGTCCTGATTTTATGTACATCCACGCCGTCCATCTGTTTCTATGGAACAATTTAGGATCGTATAACAAGATTTATACAGATCCAAATGTCACGTGGACCATACCACATGAAACAGTGTTGATTGAGTGCCTCACCATTGAAAATTCCAAAGAGCCCTTTGTAATGTTTTGTTAATGTTTATTTGCAGTCCAACCTGTTTATAATGTCAAGAAGATCTGGATGAAGGGAAATTACAAAGATCATACTGATCCAAATTTTTTGTGGCCCAAAAAATATTTTTAATGGTTATTCATTACTCTTTCTATTGGTATGGCACATGTGAGATTTGGATCTTCTTGTTATTTTAGATCTTGTCCTAAAATTAGACGGAAAACATATGGATGTCATGGATATACGAAAAATACATCAAGGTATGCCCCACTCGGTAGGGGGTAACAACTAATTCGCTCCCTCCTGTGTAGGGCTGTCAATGGACCGGGCTAGTCCTATGGGCTTTTGGGCTTGACCCGCCTTAGCTGGATTTGGACTAAAATATTTGACCTGCATGTCGGCTTTAGCTTAAAATACAAGCCCGTTTTTTCAGACAGGCCAGACTTGAACTAGGTTGTGCAAAACCTGTCAGCCCAGCCCAACTTGAATATTTTCTTTATAAATTTAAAATTTAAATTAAAATATTTTCCCAATTAAAAAATTCATCTCCCTCCTAAAGCTTCTTTTATTCTATATAACGTTGTTGAATTTTTTTCAGGTGATAAAGTGTGGGAGCATATGATAATTTCTCTCTCTATGTGAAAGGTCGGGCTTGGGCTGGGTTAGGGTTCGGGCCGGACCTTGCATTTCTATCTTGGGTCGGACTTAGGCTAGACTATTTTGGCCCGTCACAAGTCTGGGCTGGGTTTGGGCATTGGTTGAGAGACGCAGGCTAGGCTTGGACAGAGCTTGGCCGGACCCATTGACACCCCCTACTCCTGGGAAAGCCTTTCACAGGAAGTTCCTACACTGGGAATCTAGGTGGGGCCCACTGTGATGCTTATGAAAAATCCATGTCGTCCATCTGTTTTTCAATCACATTTTAGGACGTATGACAAAAAATTCTTCGGATCCAAGACTCAAGTGGGCCGAAAAAAGTGAGGATTGAACCTCCACAGTTGAAATATTCATGGGGCATAGAAGTTTTGAATCAGGTGAATATTTGTGTTTTCAGTTCTTCCCAGTAGGAATGACATTATGAACAGTATGGATGGCATATAGAGCTGCACACAAGCCAAGCTAGCTTGAAAAGCTCGCTCGGCTTGGCTTGACTCGTAGGCCAATTCGACCAAGCTTAAGCTTAATTTTGGAAGCTTATTTGAAAACGAGCCAATCTTGAGCAAGAGAGAGCTTGGCTCGCCTTGGTCGGAAGCTTGTAACTCAAAAAAAGCTCGATCAGCTTAAGCTTGTTAATATAATAATAATAATAATAATAATATATATATATATATATATATATATATATATAATTATATATAAATTATATTAAAAGTAAAACTCAAAACCTTAAAACCCTACCTGACCTCAGTTTTTTTCATTTCCCTCTCTCTAAAAAAGACAAAACCGCCCTAGCCCACTGCGCCCCTGCCCAGTTACTCCTCTAGAGTCCAGCCCTCTCTCTCTCTCTCTCTCTCTCTCTCTCTCTCTCTCTCCGGCTTCCTTCCTCCACCCTCCACTCCAGTGGGCAGCGAATGCCCACACGGCCGCACCGCGAGGCCCAGCATTTGACCCCTCGAGTCCGGACTCTCGACCCAGCAGTGAACGCCCTAGCGAGGCAATAAGCGACCAGGTAGGCTTCTTTTTAATTTTTTTTTCTTATTTAGGGTTTTTTTTTTAAAAAAAATAGAGAATGGCATTGGGGTTTTTTTGGGTCGGGCCATTAAATTGCGGTAGCTGTCGGGTTAGCCGGTTGGGTTGGGTAGGGATTGGGTTGAGTGGGCTGGTTGAGTCAATGCGTTAGGTAGGCTCATATATATATAAAAAAAAAAGAAAAAAAAAAGAAAAGAAAAGAAAAGAAAAGACAAAGCTCAGCTTGGGTTGGGTTGGCTCGACTCGATAAGCTTGGTCGGCTTGGTTCGAACAAAGCTCGATCAGCTCGACCAGCAAGCCAAAGTCAAACGGCTGTTTTGAGCTCAATGCTCAAGCCAAGCCAAGCTCAAGCTTAGTAAACCACTGATCAAGTCAAGCTCAAGCTTGGTAAAGCTCAACTTAAGCTCAGCTCGTGTGCAGCTCTAATGGCATATAAACATCAATGTGGACCTCAGGAAGGTTTCAACGGTAGGAATTTCTCTGCCCACCTTTTCCTTTATTGCAGCCCATTTGAGTCTTGGATCCGGTTATTTTTTTTGTTCCACATCATAAAATGACATCGAAAAAGTATGGAGGGCGTGGATTTCTCATAAGCATCCTTCTTTCGCAAGAAATCCGCGTTCCCTGAAGCGTCTCACCGCATGTTTTCTAATTCAACACGCATGTAGAGAGCAGTACAAATCCGCATATACAGGCGCACTTACATATGAAACGCGTGTGTGAGACCTGAACTTTCAATAAAGCTGGAACAATGCTTAGTTTCCTTCTACAAGATTGGATAACTTCACTCATCAGGTGGGCCACAACGTATAAAGTAAATTGATAGTTAAATTCTTTTCTAGCCATTCATTTGTTTTAATAAGCCGTCGCCCACTTGAGGTGCTAAATGACCAGATTTTCCCCCTAGAAGATCTAAACCGTCTATTTCACCCGATGGAAAGCTAAGATTTAACACATGTGTCACATTGTTATAGATGCATCGTGTGTGTACGGAACCCACACGCGTGTGGAATTAGCAAGCCACAGGCTCGAGGGCGTGGCTTCGTTGGATCCCCGGATCCACCAAGGTGGGTGGATCCCTTACCATGCAGTCCGCTGTGTGATGTGTGTTTATTACATCCAACTCGGTCCATTCATTTTTAAAACTAATTTTAGACCATGATTCAAAAAATGAAGTAGATCAAAATCTCAGCTGGACCATAATTCAGTAAACAATGGTACTCGATAATAAAAACTTCTCGTGGGTCACCAAAGTTTTGGGTCAAGCTCATATTTTTATAGAATCTTCATCCAGGTGTTTTTGACCTTTTCAACAGGTTGGATAGTAAAATAAACATTCCAGTGGCCCCCATTGAAGTTTTTAATGGTGTGGATTCAATCACTGCTATTTCATGTGGTATGGTCCACCTAAATTTGGATCTGCTTCATTTTTGGGATAATACCCGTAAAATGAGCTTTCAAAATGTATGGACTGGTGTAGATGTAGTACATACATCATAGTGGCCCTACAGTTGGGGATCCACCGACCTCAGGATCCACCCAAACCGCGCCCCAGGCTCGAAGCTAGAGCCAAGACAAACGAGTTGTTTTTAGGCAACTCCTCGTTGACTTTCTACTATCATCGGATCCGAGTCCAGCACAATAACACAGTTTTTAAGGCCCACTTGAGTCTTGGATCCGGTTAATTTTTGTTTTCATATCCTAAAATGAGCTTCCAAAACGGATGAACGGGGTGGATTTATCAAAAAACATCACTGTGGGCCCCACCTTATTCCCAACGCAGGAGCTTCCTGCGCAAGGCTTTCGCAGGAAATCCGCGCCCGTTTTTAAGTGCCAACCTGCGACTCTCTCGTCCTTACGTCAACGACCGTTGAAAGTTCCTAGGGCCCACCATGTTGTTTATTTGAGATCCAACCTGTTCATAAGTTCGCACAGATTTGTAAGAAGGGAAACCCAAATATCAGCTTGATCGAAAACTTTTGTGCCCCTTTAAGTTTTTAATGGTAGGAGATCAATCCCCATTCTTTTCTTTGGTGGGGTCCACTTGAGCTTTCGATCTTCCTCAATCCTTGTCTCATGCCCTATAATGATCTCTCCAAATAGATGGATAGTGTAGATACAACACATACATCACGGTGGGGCCCACATAAATTGGTGACATCACTTTGGTAGCGAGATGGCTATTCAACCTGTTAGTAGCTAATCCGCGTCCCACTAACACAGTTTTCGAGTGCCAACTTGCGATTCTGTTGCCCTTGACGTCAACGCGGTTAACGTAGAATAGGAAGACCTTCCACTGAGCTCGTGCCCAACCATCCTTTTGGGTGGGGTCCACAAGCAGGCATATTGGGATGATCAAAACCATTTGGGATTGCAGCAGATGGACTATGGTCCAAAAAATTACCTCGGACGATCTTTCCTGTCCGTTAATTTTCCTATTGAATCTGGGCCGTTGGCTGTTCTCCTCTTTCATCCATCCATTTGCATGCCACCAATCGATAGTTATGATAATCTGTTTGTGATTATTTTAGGTCCATGGTCCATCTCCTGTGGCCCAGCTGTGAACGGTTACAACCATCCATTTGAAAATCATAGGGTAGAAGTCAGAGTGATTGGACAATCCTAATCATCCGGTTGTTGTAAATTTTCATGCAAAAGATGTAACGTCTAAAATAGTTCAGTAATCCGTGTTTGGGCACCTGTCAATTTGGTGATCTACAGCTTGAAGATCCCCACCCTTCATTTGGTAGCTTCCAAACGGTCGGGGAACCACCCACATCGCTCGAGTTAGTCTTTGGAATGTTGGACCGTTCATCTGTTAGACACTACCATGGACGGTCCATCACTGACAACTGCAATGACTACACGATCCTTTCCATCAGACTCAAGGGCTTTGAAAAAGCAACACGAAACAGTCAACTTCAGTAGTGAAGAAGTGAGCCAAAGTAGTGGTTAGGATTGTTTGATTCGTGTTGTTATTGAAGTACTATAAGCCATCTATGCTATGGCCCTATTAATGGACGGTTCTGATCCACCTTGCCTTCTGCCAATTATAATATAGAAGGTAGGGTATTGGAACATGAGGTTTGTTGTACCCACCGGCCACACGTGTTGAGATACAAGAACCACACGTGTCTACTTAGAGAGTTTGTGGAACATCTGAACAGAGCATGTGGTGGGATCCTTCACTGAGATGAATATATATACAAATCAAGCTAGCCGGCTCCTCAGGTGGGCCACGCCTAGATGAAAAGAACGGACGGCTTGTAAAGTTTGCCAACGGTGCACATCCAGCTTACATAAGATGCCTGCCTGATGAGCAGACGGTCCAGATTTCTGCATATGATAATCTTGACGGTGGGTCCCATGTTATGCTTTTCTATAATTCAATCATTAATTTTCGCATCCAGCCACGTGGCTAGATGGTCTCTCTTTTTTTCTTCTTTATTTAAATGGTGGACTGTCTGTGGTTTGAATGCATGTCTCCATGGATCGAAAGTGCTCCGAAGTTCACACCTACTGGATTACATGACAAACAACATGTGTTGAATTAGGTGCGCCCCCGGCCTCACCCTAGATGGTGCAATCCTTAATGTAGGGCCGCCTTGATGTATGTATTCCATATCCTTGCCATCCATCCATTTTACCGGTTCATTTTAACGCGTGAGCCTAAAAATGAAGCAAATCCAATTCTCAGGTGCACCGTACCATAAGAAACAATAGTAATTGAACATTAATGGGCCACATAAGTTTTGGATCAAACTAATAATTGTTTTTTTTTTTTTCCATCATCAAGGTTTATATGACCTTAATGAACAAGTTGGATGACAAAACACTAAGGAAACATTAATAGGCCTTATGAAGTGCCTTATGAAGTTTTTAATGGTAGGGCATTCAATCACCACTGTGCTTGAGTGTGTATATATATATATATATATATATATATATATATATATATATATATATATATATATATATATATATTTCTTTCTTTCTTTCTTTTCTGTTAGCCATGCACAGCACCCACCTGTTAGGTGGGCAACACACTCACATCGTTAGTCAACACCGTGCACACACTCACCAGTGGGGTTAGTCCGTCTCGTTAACACTCGAACCTGTGATTGAAACACCTAAGCATCTTCCAGCTGGGCTAGCTCTATAATAATATGGAAAACTGAATTGGTGGCAAGGAGGTAGAAAAAATACATCAAAGTGGGCCCCACAGTAATGGCCACGCCATCTTGGGTGAGGCCGGGGCTGCACCTACTCCGGAGGGCCGTACCACATTAATTTTGTGCGGTGGACCACCTAGCTGATTTTTGGGGTCGAGGCCAGATGAAAGGGTGATGGGCGGGTAGATTTCATGCACATCTAGTCAAAGTTGGAGAAAGCCGCCCCATCGGTACCAACGCCTGGTGTGCAATCGTTTTCCAAACTTTATAGTGTAAAAAACAAAGAGGATTCAAAAAAAACAAACACCCACGATGAACAAACGGGTGAAAAGGGATGCCAATTTCCCACACGCGACAAGCTCCTCTGTTGGATCTACCCCTTAAATTGTTTTTATGTGATCCAAAAAAAATAGACAAATCCAAAGCTCAAGTGGTCCGCACCACAATAAACAGTAAGGATATGCAGGCTCACGATTGAAAGCTTCCTTTGACCCACGGAATTTTTGGGTCAGGCGGTTATGTGTATTTTCCCTTCATCTTGGTGGGACTCACCTTATGAACGGATTGGATGGAATATTATCACCACAGTGGTCTCCAGGATGTTTCAATGGTGGTCATCTTCATCTCACTGTTTTCTATTGTGTGGCCTACTTGAGTTTTCAATTCAGACTGATTTCAGATCACACATCTTCACATTGATTGGCGTAGCTGATGAAGGGAGTGGATGTCACACAGATATCACGGTGGACCCAACAGAGCCTTTTGTTCCACAGCAATGAAGGGCTATACGACATGTTACAGAAATATTCTCATGCCATACATTTATGCTGGATAAGTGGTGGCCATTTGTAAATGGCAGTGGACGCATACTCAAGTCTGACAAGTCCTCTATTATTGTAGCGGATTGCCTGTGACCCGACACAGAGATATACACGTTAAAAATTAGTAAGATCCAAAACTAAAGTTAGCCACACAAAACCAAATATTGGAAACGGAAACGTCCACCGTTGAAACCTTCCTGGAGCTGACCATAATGTTTATATTCCATCCAAGACGTTCATAGAGTTATTACCAATCAGATAAACTGTATACACAAATATCATCCTGATACAAAACTCCTGTCACCCCGGGCTTTCAATCCCCACTGTTTCCTGTGGTATGGCCCACTTGAGTTTTGTATCTACCTGATTTTTAGCTTCCTGTCCTATTGTGGTCTTTTAAAACAGATGGATGGAGTGGATTTGACACGTACATCTCAGTGGACCCCACACAGCCCCGGGCATATGTATATGTTGGTCAAACATATGGGATAGGAGGAACCAGCAGGATAGGCTGTTTCTTAATTGTGATAAGTGGGGGGCATGCTTCGGTGATCTGGACCACCTGGCTGTTGGGTCCCACCCTGGATGGACCATGTTTAAATAATCAACTAAACAGGAGAACTGTTTAACCATTCAGCCCATGGCTCACAAGGGTTAAAAGAGAAATGAAAGGTCAATATTCAACTGAGTTTGGTAGGTTAGCTTTTCCAATGTGGAAGATTCATGGACGGCGTGGCCGTCTGATCAATGGTGTTTGGTGAATAAAAAGCAACAATTTTCAGAATAGAAAATCCGTGATTTTTGTCAAAGTCTTGCTCACTCCACACGCAAGAACATGTGAAAATACAGAACGTCTGCGCAGGATCTGAGCTTTTTATAAGGTTCGAAATATGGGCCACAATGTAGAAGGTATATATCAAGGGTTGAAATTTTCTTTCTAATATGGTGTGGCCCACCTGAGCTGTGAATGGCCTATTCTTTTATAAAAGAAGATCCAAACCGTGCGTTTCATATTTTCACACAGTGCCCGCGTGTGGATGCGTACGCTCCCACATGCTCATGGAATTAGCAAACCTGGCTTCCACCATTCCCAGGGGTGTCCTTAGGCCGGGCATGGGTAGGTCTCGGCCCGAATTTTGCACTATATCGGGCCAGGCCTTTTGTCCGGGCCTGTGTAAAATTCTGATTTTTAAGCCCGAGCCCGGTCCATTGACACCCCCAATTCGGATCAAACACCAATCGAATTTTTCTTCTGCCTTGCATTATTTTATTTAGGGAGTTCTACAAACATCACCTCATTAATTCGGTGTTTACACGTCGGCTGTCTCTTCATAGGCTACTCTATTAATTAATGTTATATCATTTGACTGTGGTGAATTTTTTCTAGGGTTTGTTAACAAACTAGCTAGACTTCCTGGCTAATTTCACCTGATGAAATGTCCACTATTGAAACCATCCTTTGGTCCACTGCACGGCCCATCTGAGCCATTCATAAGGTTGCGCGTGTGTCACCATCAATGTTTGATAAAATGTTTGTCGTGATCGGAAAGGCCAATTGGTCTACAGATGGCGACAGTGGTTTGATAAGCTTCGCTTTTTCGTGAGTTGTGATCCACCTAAGGATTGGATCTCACTGATGTGAGAGGAGCCTTCAATCTATGCAGAAACAAGGGTGGTCGACGAGTCAACCGACCCTGCATGCCCGTAATGGTATAGAAGGTCTCTCAACAGTTTTGGAAATTTTGATAGGTCGAAATCTTGACTCTCTAGATAGTATTTGGCATATTGTCGAACATGAGTCATTGATCGGTCGACCCGATGTATCAACCCATCTTGACCAGTTGACTTGATATATTGACGGTTTCCAATTTTGTGCAGTTTTGTAATTTTGTTTCTAATTTCGTATTAATACTATATAAACACTTGGGGTTTGGAAGGCTATGACGTGTATTAGGGTTTGAGAGGATTTTGGAGAGAGAAAAGCTAGAGTTTTCTCTTAAGGGCTTTGATTCGGATAAATTTATCTCTTGTAACTTTGTTATTTATAATGCATTGACCGCTTTGTACTATGGCTTTTTCCTACAAGGGTTTTTCCATATAAATTCGAATTGTTCTCTTTTGTTGATTTGCTTATGGGATTGTCAATGCTGTGCTTGATTCTAATATGTAGTGTCCGCGAATCCCAACAACTGATTCTTCAGCCTATAACTTTACATTATAACTAAAAAAAGGATGGACAACATAGTTGGTTGTCAAAGCCTACAATGGGCACTACACACAAAGAGGAAGGGAAGTAAAGTAGCCATGCACGTTTCAAATGTACATCATTTACAAGCCTAATTTGATTTTTTGAGGGGAAGAAGGAGAGGAACTCTTCGACAACTGAACTTATCATTCCGGCATTGTCATTTTGGCATTCTCACTCTGGCCAACTTTGGTGTACCCCGATGTTCTTGCATTGGCTGCGTGGCATCTCTAGTTTCGAAATACTCTCTAGTGTTGTCATTTTTTACACCGGTTTCTCCAAAATATCACTTTGACAATCCATTATCAGCGTCTCCAGCATCCAATCTATGGAACAAGGAAGAAGAAATGTACTTGTACATCATGATTCCCCTGAAAAGTGAGACTTGAGACCCCCCAAAACTAATGTAGCAAGTGAGATCCGAGACCCTAAAATGGCAAACCAGCGTATGCAATTGCAAACCACAAACCGAGACCTTGAAACAACAAACCCAATGTGTATTGCGAATTGCGAACCGTAAACTAAGACCCTTAAAATAAAGAGGCAGGTATATATGAAAATGCGATATGTGAACCACGAATCGAGACTCGAAAACTAACAAGACAATTGTGACAAATATTCCAAAGTCATCCTCTTCCCTGAGACATACTCTACTGGATGCAGTAATATTTGCACCTATCTACAGCTCGTCAATGACAATCATCACTCTATCTTCCACCTTACTAACTATTGATGGGTGTGTATGTTTGGACAATGATACATTTGTCAATGCAGAATATCCAAATGTCGTGAACAACCCCAATGAAACAGTCATCGGATAAATGTTTAAGGACAAGAATCGGTTTAAGAATTTTCTTATTAAATATGTGATGGAAAACCGCTTCCAATATAAAGTAGTGAGTTCAAGCAAGTAGAGACACATGGAGAAAAGTAGGACCGATGGGAGTGTAAGTTTGGGTTTTCAACAAAGTAAAACAACTGTCGAGCCTTCTAAAGGTAGTAGAACCTTTCAACCGTACAAATCGTTGAGGCGGGGACTCAGCTTAAGGGGATTATTTGTAGAAGAGTGATCTTCAACAAAGCAATCGACTGGAAGTTCACTAGATATCAGAGAGGAGGAAGTTCGAGAATAGTAACCGTCCCTTCAAGCCTTTTTTGTGGGATGGGGCCTTCCTCAGTTGCTTTTGGTCACCATCTGTGCGGCCCGCCATAAGGTCTTATTCCAATCCACATGGTCCATCTGATTTACATTATAATGTTATACCATGGCTGCAAAGGATCGGCATGATCTAACTCAGTGGTGGACCACACCTCAGGAAACAGTGGAGATTTAAATTTGGACCACTAGCCTGTGTGGGCCAATGAGCCTTTTTTATAAGGCTAAAATTTGTCTTCCACTCATCTAGACACGCGTGACATTATCAACGGCACGGATGGGCCATGCAATGGACCCAATGGAAGTTTCAACGATGTGGATCTCACACTTGTGGAACCAATAAATGACAGCCCTCTTCGGCCATCATGCAGGGGCATTGTCATCCGAAAAATTCGTCTACCACTATTAAAGGACTAGAAAATAATAATCAAAAGGCTGCCTAATTACCTAATTAAGATGGACCAAAGGTCTAGTTTGTTAATAAACCTTTTTTCTAATCACAAGGAGTTGTAGCTCGAATGGGCCCCACCATAATGTTTATATGAAATCCACTTTAACTACCACTTGTGTCACCCAAATGTTAAGTCCAAGGCTAAAAAATTAGCCCCATCCATGATTGAAATAACATTATTAGAAATTGTCTATTAGACAAAGCTCACTATCTAAGCCATTCCATAGGTGTCACCCACCTAAAACATGGGTAAGTCTGATTTTTGGGCCTAAGCCTTAATTTTGGTGGGGTATCATTTATATAATCACAATGATGGGCATATAAAAATATAGGGCAGACATCTTAATACATTTTTTTTATTTTTTATTTATTTCTATGTCCAACCTGAATCTCAAGTTATTGTGATTTTTACACTAGGCCTGCTTTGAAATTACACATATAATGGTCAGAGTGGATTTCATATATGCATTACTGTGGGCCTCTTAAAAAATCAATTGCTGTTAACCATTTCCCATTTATTCCTAAATTTCACCCAAAAAAATTATGAAATCACAACCCTTGATTTTTTAAGAGGTCCACCTTGATGTGTATATGAGATCTACTCCAGCCCATTAGACGTGTGATCCAACAGTTGACTTAGGGTAAAAAAAAAAAAACACAGGCTTACATGTGATTGAGGTGGGTCATGAAGGAAACAATTGGAAGAGAGATGACCACTCTAATTTGGACCGAAGCGGATTGCATCCTTCCACAGTATGGAGCGTCCATGTAGATATGTACAGGGGCCACTGTGATGTATCTCTTTATCCACTCTGTCCTTCCCTTTTTTAAAATCATTTTAAGGCATGAGATTGAGAATGAGGTAGATCCAAGCTCAAGCGGACCACACCAAATGGTAAGCTTCGGTTGCATTAAATGCAAGAGTCATCCGTATACTATTTGGTGTGGTCGACTTAAGCATTGAATCTCCCTCATTCTTTGTCTCATGCCTTAAAATGATCTTAGAAAAGGAATGGACGGTGTGGATAAACAGATACATCACAGTGGCCCCTCCAAAGATCTGCATGGATGCTATGCATCGTCCGCTTCCTATTTTGACAAGGCCCACTGGTATGATTACACGGAATCTACTCAAATCATTAAATTTCACACCACAATTTAGGCCTAAGTACAAAAAATATACCCATCCATAATTTAGGTGGCCACACCAACAGAAAGAATGCTGGAGGGAAAGGCGCTGCCTGTGTACCGTTTCCGATAACGTGGTCCACATTAATCATGGATGGGATTAATTTTTGGAAAGCGGATTCCGTGGTGTACCACACACCACGTGCTTAGCTGGTGTATTCACATCAGCAAGTTCTGTGGGCCCCACCAAGTGTTATGTCTTATATCCAAACTGTCTGTTCATTTTGCCAGATCATTTTAAGGCTTTACACAAAAATTGAGATGGATCCAAAGCTCAAGTGGACCACGTTACAGAAAGCAGTGGAGAGTGAATCGTCTACCATTGAAACCTTCTTTGGGGTCACAGAAGTTATGTATCAATCTGATATTTGTTTCTACCCTTCATCCAAGTCAGTGTAACCTTATGAACAGTTTGGATGTAAAATAAACATCATAGTGGGCTTTAGGGATGCTTTGACTGCGAGAATCATTGTCCCAATGCCTTTTGTGGTGTGTTCCACTTGAGCTTTGGATATGACTCATTTTGGGTATACGGCCCTAAAATGATCTCTCCAAATGGATGGACAGTGTGGATATACTAAATACATCATTGTGGGTCCACTGAACCTCAATCCTTTTAGACTCTTCTTACCTTTGCCTTACTTGAGGACTGACGTGCCAGATTGCGCTAGACACGTACCTAGTCCGCTTCTAATTTTTGAACCGTGGCTAACATCAGGTGACGAGCTGGTACTCACAGTGGATTTCACATGAACATCTCACTGGACCCACCCAAGCCGTCAACCCCCTACTCGCATGGATTCGGATTGCGTTCTGCCCGGGGCGGATTACCGTCCGGGCAAACCTGTGGAGGGACCCACCGTGATGTATCCGTTTATCCACTTTGTCCATCCATTTTATAAGATCATTATTCGGTGTGGCCCACTTGAGCGTTGGATCTGCTTTGATTTTCGACCCAAATCCTAGCATGATCTTATAAAATGGATGGACGGAGTAGATAAACGGATACATCACGGTGGGCCCCTCCACAGGTCTGCCCGGCCGGGGCAGGACGCAATCCGCGTCCTACTCGCCTAACCCAACTTCCAAGTTACTCCAATGATAATTACTTAAATTTATTACGTAGCTTATTGAAAACCTTTTCGAGAAAGGTACTAAATGCAAGTACTGTATTAATGAGGTAGCATTTTGTATAATTCCCTTTTTATATACTACTACCACCGTGTACTCGTGCCGAAATCATTTCCCCCGAGAAATCGAGAAGAAAGCACTCTCCCCAATGCCGACGAGAGCTTTCTCTTCTCTTTTTCTGCTGTTTTTAGCCACGTTGCATTGCGTTACAGAGCTTAGATCTGAGGCTCAACGTCTTCCCGATGCAGAAGGTAAATGAGATTTTTCCATTTTCCTTTTTTCGCTTTCCCTCGCGTTGCTGAAATTGCTTAAATTTCCTTCTTCTTTCTTCTAGAAATAGTTTTCTCGTGCTCTGGATTTGTTTTGTTTTGATACGCGGCAGAAATCTCTGAAAACGAGGTTATTTAGGTGAAGAAAGGGGCAATTTTTGAATTTTCGAGTCTGGAGAATGCCGTTTTTAGCTACTGATTTTGACCAAATCGCTGGAAATTTGAGCGTTCTTTGTTCGATTTCCTTCGATCTATCAGCAGCATTCAGGAAATGCGGAAGAGGTGTGCAATATCAGAGCTGTTCATCTCGCCAACAACGCTGTGGAGATGTTATGTTCTGGAAAATAAAGCTGATCTGATTTGCTGCTGGGCTACAATTGATAAATTCCTTCTAACCGTTCATCATATGTGTGGCCCACCTAATATTATTATCAGCCTGGTTTTTCCACAACATGGTTTCTGACGTGAGGTATTGATCTTGCACAAGTGTGCCACGTCTCCACATGTTAGGCGAGCGCACCTTCCTCTCTTTCTCCTCTCTTTACTTTGGGAATTAATTGATACTCCGGCGGAGTGTGACGTTCAATACGCCGGCGCTTGGAAATTGTACACGTCATACCTACACCAAACTCGAATTAAACAGGCTGAACATTTGGAACTGCTGTTGTAAAGTCACGGTCACAAGATCGGATCCGTTGAAAATACCAACCACTGGTTTGCTGAAACAGGACCATTGGATATGGTCTTTGTAATCGTTCAATGGATGTCCACCAATCCATCGGTCACGATGTATTTAAGCTGGTCCATGATTTGGATAGATACCACGTGTTGTGGGTAAATCGGAGCTGACCTCGGGGTCATGAGGAAAGCCCATAATCTAGTGGGCTCAGGTACAGGTCCTCAAATTCGACATGAGACTAGGCCGAGGAGAAGAGCAAAAGTTGACATGAGACTTGATGACTTGACGACCTGCGACCTCCAGGACGACCTGACGACCTGAGACCTTCAGAACGCCTTGACGACCTGCCGAGATCAAAGGCTTCAGCCAGGAAAATAGGCGAAAGATCTGGAGAATCGTCGAAGAATACGGGAACATCTCCCATAACTACGGAATGGCCTAAGGATCGTGCTGATCCGAGAATCCCTCCCCTGAAATTACGGCTTCAAAAAGGGAATACAACTTTGCAACCTTTGTCTATAAATGGACATATCCTCGTCATTATGAAGATATGATACAAAAACTGATCTAAAGAGAGATATTTAATCTTTCAAGATCTAATTAACTTAGTCATCGAGGGCTAACGGATGGACCTCAGCCACCCCCCTTAGCTTTCCTTTGTGCTCTACAGGATCTAAGAAACCTTCAGTTCAGATCCAGACCGCATACTTGCAGGAGATCAGTTGCATTCATCCGTTCAAGTTTAAGCTCACCTCATCTCATCTGCTGACCAGTTGGAGGTCATCTCATCTTGTCTATTGACCAGTTTTCAACATCAATAGATTGGCGCCATTTGTGGGAACGACAAAGTTGTGTTCTCACTACTTCTGAGCTCGGCACACAATTCTAGTTCTTTTTCTTCGAGTAAGTGTGTCGCCTTACAAATTTGATAAAGGGGCTAAGAAAAAGCCCGGGAAGACCTGTCCAGGAGGATCTGCTGCAGGAAGACCTGTCCAAAAGGACTTGCCCAGGAAAACTTGTTCAGTAAGAACTGCTCAAGAAGATCTGCCCAGGAAGCCCTACCACAGGACGACCTTCCCCAGGACGACCTGTCCGAGGTCATTTACATAGCACATGTAAAAGGTCGACGAGGCCGAGCTGAACTATCAGAGCCCAAAGGCCGACGAGGCCAAGGTAAGTTATCAGGCCCAGAGGCCGATGAGGCCAAACTGAGCTATCAGAGCCCAGAGGCCGACGAGGCCAAGGTGAGTTATAAGAACCCTAGACTAAGAGTCGAAAAACCGACCCGGGTAGTTGGAAGGGCCCTAAACCAAGTGTCGAAAGATCAACCTGGGCAGTCGGAATGGCCATAGACTAAGAGTCGAAAGATCGACCTGCGCAGTTGGAAGAGCCTTAGACTAAGAGTCGAAAGACTGACCTGGATAGTCCGAAGGAGCCTAGACTAAGAGTCGAAAGACCGACCTGGGCAGTCAGAAAGGTCCTATACCAAGAGTCGAAAGACCCACTTGGGCAGTCGGAAGGGCCCTAGACCAAGAGTCGAAAGACCAACCTAGGTAGTCGGAAGGGCCCTAGACCAAGAGTCGAAAGACCGACCTGGGTAGTTGGAAGGGCCCTAGACCAAGAGTCGAAAGACCGACTTGGGCAGTCGGAAGAGCCTTAGACTAAAAGTCGAAAGACCGACTTGGGCAGTCAAAAGAGCCATAGATTAAGAGTCGAAAGACCGACCTGGGCAGTCGGAAGAGTCCTAGACCAAGTGTCGAAAGACCGACCTGGGCAGTCAGAATGACCCTAGATTAATAGTCGAAAGATCGACCTAGGCAATCAAGGAATAACCTTCGACCAAGAGTCGAAAGACAAACTTGGGCAGTCGGAATGGACGAAAGAGTCGGACCAAAACACGAAGTGTCCAGAGGCCACCTCTATATGTCGACCAGTACAATTGGCAAAGATTACGGGCCACCCCACCAGGCCGACCTCATGTAGTTGACCAAATTCAAATGTCAGCTCATCCATTTCTCTTTACTCCCAAGCCGAGTAGGTCAGGCTCGAGAGTAGGGGGCTTTTGTTGTGGGTAAATCCAAGCTGACCTTAGGTTACGAGGAAAGCCCATAGTCCAGCAGACCCAGGTACAGGTCCTCAAATCCGACCTAAGACTAGGCTGAGGACAAGAGCAGATGTCAACCTGAGACTTAACGACCCGAGACCTCCAGGACGACTTGAGATCTGATGACTTGAAATCTCCAGGACGACCTGAGACCTCCAGGACGACTTGACGACCTTGCCGAGATCGTAGGCTTCAATAAGGAAAATAGGCGAAAGATCTAAAAAATCATCAGAGAATACGGGAACGGCCCAAGGATCGTGCTAATCCGAGAATCTCTCCCCTAAAATTACGGTTTCAAAAAGGGAATACAACTCTATAACCTAAGTCTATAAATGGACACATTATCTTCATTATGAAGGTACGATACAAAAATTGATCTAAAAAGAGATATTTAATCTTTTAAGATCCAACTAACTTAGGCATCGGAGGGCTAACGGCTAGGACCCCAACCTACCCCCATTAGCTTTCCTTTGTGCTCTACAAGATCTAAGAAACCTTTAGTCCAGATCCAGATCGCATACTTGCAGGAGATCAGTTGCATCCATCCATCTAAGTTGGAGGTCACCTCATCTCATTTGCTGACTAGTTGGAGGTCACCTCATCTCGTCAGTTGACCAGTTTTCAGCATGAACACCACGTATATAATTTCTAAGTTCATGCGTATATGCATCACACTCATGACGGAAGCCGAAGGGGCCATCATCATTTCTTGGATGGATTAGTTAGCCACCCTTCCATGTGGGACGTTGATTAGCTAATGGTACGGTGCTATGTGGGCCCACCATAATATTTATTTATCCATGCCATCCATCCCATTTTCCATTTCATTTTAAGGCCTATTCAAATCTCATGTGGACCACACTACTGGAAACAGTGGTAATTGGATGACCACCATTAAAAACTTCTTGGGGCCATAAAATTTTTGGATGACACTGACCCTTGATCTTTACGACAGTGCAGTGGGGCCTTTGGAAGCTTTTAACAGTGGGCGTTCAACCACCACTATTTTCTTGTGGTGTGGTTCACTTGAGATTTGAATCTGTCTAATTTT
The DNA here is from genome assembly GCA_003013855.2 of Liriodendron chinense. Classification (NCBI taxonomy): domain Eukaryota; kingdom Viridiplantae; phylum Streptophyta; class Magnoliopsida; order Magnoliales; family Magnoliaceae; genus Liriodendron; species Liriodendron chinense. Next base: position 4,487,129 of record PVNU02000440.1, on the reverse strand, counting down.
TAATCTCATGGCCTAAAATGATCTTTAAAAATAAATGGACGGCGTGGATAAAATAAATAAATCATGATAGGCCTATAGCGCACCGTCCAGTAGCCACCTGGCTCCTGTTAGCGTCAGCAGGCAATCCGCGTAGAATCGTTGGGGCCGGGGAAACAACAACTTCGGCGAGGCCGTGACCTTGGGCCCACCTTGATATATGTGTTGTATACCGAGGCTGTCCGTTCATTTTGCCGACTCATTTTAAGGCATGTTCCCAAAAAACTAAGCAGATCTAAATCTCGGATGGACCCACACCACATGAAGCAGTGGTGCTTGAACGCCCACCATTAAAAACTTCTTAGGGTCCACCATAATGTTTATTCCCCATCGGACCTGTTGATAGTTGTCACAGATCTAGACGGGAAAAAACAAATATTGATCCAAAACTTTTTTTAATGGTGCCATTCAATCACCACTGTTTCATGTGGTGTGGTCCACCTGAGATTTGGATTGGCTTCGTTTTTGGGACCATGCAGTAAAATTAGCTGGCAAAACGGATGGATGGCGTGGATATATGAAACATGTATATCAAGGTAGGCCTCACGGTCATGGAGGCCCTTAAGTTGGTGTTTCCCTTTCTTCAAAAGATTCCGCGTTCTCAACTTGGTTGGTGGAAAGTGAGACCCATTGCCACGGTTAGGGCTGTAAATGGTCGGGTTTAGCCCAAATCAGACCCGCCCATTTACTAAATGGGCAGGTCCAGGGCGGGTCTGGGTCGGGTCATCAGACCCATTTATAAATGGGTCTGGGTTTGGTAGAGCGAGATCCACCCAGACTCATAAATGGGTCGGGTCTGGGTCTGGGTCTGGGTCTGGGTCTGGGTCTAGATCTAGTATGCAAGCATTTTAACAAGGTTTGAAATCGGGTATGGATGGGTCTAGGCTGGATGGGTGGGGCTGGATCTAGTATGCAAGCATTTTAACAAGGCTTAAAATCGAGTATAGCCGGGTCTAGGCTAGATGAGTCCCTTGAAACATAGACCAAACCCGCCCACTTACTAATTGGGTTCGGGTGGGGTCTGTTGGAACGTATGGCCATTGAAGGCCTTATCCAGACGTTTCTTCCATCTTCTCCATCCTTTCTCCCATAACGGCTGTAAACGCATCTCTCCCATTACGGTTTCTTCGGCAGTCATGGTATATACCGAAACAGGCTATAATCCAAGCCCTTTAAAAGGGACAGCCATGAACAGGGAAGACACATTATCAGACTTGAGATCTTGGTGAGAAAACCTCCTGTCCGGCGATCCATTGCCAAATGGCAACCTCCATCTTCCTCCGCTGGATCTTCAAGGTCAGGTCGGGCCCAATATAAAGGAAACCAGACCCAGACCCAGACCCGTTTAGCAAATGGGTCTGTTCTTGGACCCAGACTCGTACCATTTAACAAATGGGTCGGGTCTAAATGGGTTGGGTCTGGGTACCCCATCGAGTCCGCTAAGCCATTTACAACCCTAGCCATGGTTGCTCCAAATTTGTTGAGGAAGAGATCGTTTTAACTGTGTTGCAGAATGCGTAGATGGTAAGATAATGGAAGCGTGCATCCTCTGACGGATGTTGTGACTGGCCAAATAATCATTATGAAGATGGACGGTTCATTTGTTGGACGCTGGTGACCCAGCCCTTGTAGAATCTAGATTCTTGAGAAAATACAAATTCTAGTGTTGGAATCCAAAATTGCATAAACTGAACTGGAAACCAGATTTCACGATGAACTTGCTGTTTGGTTGAAAACTGTGTAATCCAATTCCGTTTGGTTGAAAACTGTGTAATCCAACCGTTGCTTGTAGCATAGCCCACTTGGGCTTCTGATCCGCATGCGAACTTGACCCTTGGCCTATAATAGTCCCACAAGACAAATGGCTGGGTTGGATGGCAAATAAACATTACAGTGGGCAATAGGAAGTTTTTAATGGTGGACGTGCAATCAACACTATTTTCCTATGGTGTGGTCTACTTGAGATTTAGATCTGCCTCATTTTTAGTCTAATGCCCTTAATTGAGCTCTCGAAACGGATGGACTATGTGGATATAAAACACATACATCATACATGTACAATGCATACATCGAGGTGGCCACCCTCATACTGTTTCCACTAATCCCAATTCCAGTCAATTTAGATTTCTAAGTGGAGTCCTGTTTGGCTGGAATTTGCCGTTAAACACCCTAGTTAAAATTGAATTTCACGGGAATCCAGATTTTAAGCTAGAAACATGTTTGAGATGCCAACCAAACAGGCCCTTGGAGACGCATGTGGCCTTTGGAAAACTCATGCTAGAACCCTGCATGATAGCCATGCTGCATAACGTGGGATGGACTCTGTGATGTAGCCCATCTAGATCTGACATGGACTTGCAAACTTTATAAGGATAGTTGTCTTTGTAGCCATTTATTTATTTGACTCATACCCTACCCATGTGGGGCACATAACGCAGTGTCTCAATCGTGTGGTGGACCCAAGTTGTGGTCAACAGTCCAAAAATCAGTTGAGTGTACAATAATTTTAGATACAAGGTCAAAGCTTTACCCCGAAGTTAACGATTTTGATGTTTTGCGTGGCAAGGAATGCCAAATCCACACATCCGGTCTTCAAGTGCTAAGCGCAAGTACGTCAACGTTACGTGGAATCTGAGTCAGAAATGAGAATGTTCGCATGGTGAGACCTGGCAAAATTCGACCCGACCTGCTAACCTGACCCGACCCGACCCGGATTTTTCTAGTTTAGGGTTGGAAATTTTGACCCGAACAATTTTGGGTTGACCCGACCCGGCCTGGATTTTTATGGGTTGGGTTAGGGTTAAAGGTGACCCGACCCAACCCGACCCGAATCATATAGCGGTTAAGTAGACTATTATATACTGATTTTCTTATAAGTTAAATAATACATAGTTTTTTTTTCCTCACACACCCAGTTGGAAATAGTTCACATGTCTGTCAATTTAATAAACATTACGATGGGCCCTAAGACTATTATATAATGATTTTCTTATTAGTTAAATAATGCATAGTTTTTTTTTTCTCTCACATACCTTGAGAACGGTCCACATGTCTATCAATTTAATAAACTTAATCGATGTGTCTGAAGCATCATCCCATTACTCTTAACTACGTTGATGTTTAAAGAGGTATGCTTTAAATTGCACTCCATTATATCCATTTATTTTTCTCTTTCAATATTTGTCTAATAGAAATACTTTATTAAAAAAAAAAAGAAGCCTTGGTTTATATATATAGGGAAGTGGTACTATGAGGTCGACCTCATGTGAAGAGCTATGTGGGCCCCACGTGTCAGACATCAACACCGTGCATTTGATGGGTCCCCTTTTAGGTCATGGGATATCCCAAAAATCAGCCGTATACAGAACTCAGGTAGGCCGTACCCTCTAAAACCATGTGAAGACATGCCCAAAATATTTAAGAGCACTTGGTGGGGCCCAACTAGGTTTTGCATGCGGCTGAAACTTGGTCTGACCCCTCATCCAAGTGTGACACATACAATGGATGGGCTGGATTTGTGAACCATGTCTCAGTGCGCCAAATAAATGATCATGAAGGTTTTAATGGGCGGATTACCCCTCTCAAATTTTGTCTATGGTGTGGCCCATCTAAGTCATGGATTGACTTGATTTTTAAGCCTGTGGCCCACCATGAAATGATGCATCTGACTGATGTGGCAAATGTTTGACACACATCATGGTGGGCCCACACAACTCAACCTCATGATACCATTTCCCATATATATATATATATATATATATATATATAGATGGTTTGATTTTCAATTGAATGCTAGTATTATATGCATTTAGTTTAATCTACAAATTAGTTAGTTGATCATTAAAATGTGGGTCAACCTGACCTGACTCGGTTTAATTTGGGTTGGGTAAGGGTTAGAAAAATCCAACCCGAATTCAATTTGGGTCGGGTTAGGGTTGAGGTGGAAACGACCCGACCCGACCTTGACCCGACCCGAACCCGACCTGACCGACCCAACCGATTGCCACCTCTAATGGTGATCCATGGTTTGGACATGAACTTCCCATGTTACCCCAATTATAGAAATCTCTTGTGACCTTAACCCCTGGGGAGCCACTGTGATGCCTATGTTGAGTTTATTGCAAAGCTAGATCTGTAATGCCCACGACACAAAAATATAAAATGAAAATTTCAAAATAAAAATTGATAAGCCAAATGAAAAGACAGGAGACGAGCAGTAAAGATTTATGTAGTTGGCAATATACTTATGTCACAAGTTAATAATATTGAGCTTTTTCCTTTATTAAAATGAAGAGAAATCAAAATTGTAAGGCTTATTTTGTTCTGACTTTTCTGCTGCACAATAAATCTCTTACCCAAAAATCTTCGGGAAAAGGAAGTGGATTGCATCCGACCGGATTGGATGTAGCAAGTACCGGGCAAATCTGTGTGGGGCCCGTTGTGATGTATCTGTTTATCCATGCTGGCCATGTCTTTTCTCAAATCATGTCATGGTATGAGCCCAAAAATGAGGCAGATTGAACACTCTAGTGGACTGCTCCAAAGATGACTCTTGCATTTAATGCAACCCAAATATTATTTGGTGTGGTCCACTTTAGCATAGATCTGCCTCATTTTTGGGCTCATACTGTAAAATGATATGAGAATGGGGATGGACGGCGTTGATAGACGGATACATCATGTTAGGGGTACACACAGATATGCCCGATGCTTGCTACATCTCACACACCTCCTCGTATATAAGAATATTATATGAGAGAGTACTTGAAATGGTCATGGAAAACTAGGCTTTACTACACATGAGAGAGACCACAACAATATGCCTTCCATTTATCTGTTGTGCCAATTAATGTTAGGGCGTATCTAAAAAAATTAGACAAATTCAAAACTAAGTGGGCCACACCACAAGAAAGTGGTGGGAATTGAACTCTCACTACTAGAAGTTTATTTGAAGCCACAAAAGTTTTTAGATCAGGTTATTCCACATTCATCGTGATGGGAGTCAGCTTACAAACAGGTTGGATGGCATATGAACACCATTTTGGACCTCAGGAAGGTTTCAGCGATGAGTGTTTCCATCCCTACTTTTTACTACAGTGTGGCCCACTTGAGTTTTGGATCTGCTTCATTCTACAGCTATGTCCTAACACAGGATGACGGGACTAGTGGGCAAAGTCTACGTTAATGAGACAAGGGCCATGGCCAATTGGAACTTAGGGTTGCATGGGCTCAATTAAAGAAATATGTCTGCATGTTAAAAGACAATTGGCAGCCTGAGCCGACTCGTAGAGTTGTGAGTCTAGTCAGGGTTGAATCGGCCCCACTCACCTGACTCGGCGGTGACTCGTACCTGTCTTAAAACCATTGCCCCTATAGTTCATATGTCCGATCATGAAGGTCAGGCTGGTTGACTGTCACGAGTGAAACGCATGGTTTTCTTTCCTACCAAGGATGGTGGATTGACTGGGACCCACAATTTAGACGGTCTGGATTGAGATCCGTTGTTGGGTCCCACGACCAATGTGACCTAATGGAAGTGCAGAAGTTGTGTTTCAATACTTTCAATTATTATTAATGAGAAGTAATCAACAGATATTAACCAGTTACCTATATGGATTAGTGGAGACGCTTAAGCTAATAGCGAATAAATTAAAGATGAACGGTTGGGATTTCAAAGAAAATCCATGCAATGGGAACGGAAGTTGGGTCAACATCGTGAAGGTGTACATCAGGAGCAATGTCACGTGCGACTGTTCGTACAACAGCTCGACCGTGTGCCATGTTAATGTCATGTAAGACATTTTTCTAATCCTTTTTTAATCCTTGCTTTGTTTCTTGCATATTTCATACCAATCACGGCATTAGTTTAATAATTACATGTTTAATCGTTTTTTTCTTTTGAAATTAATATAAAGAGAGCTCAAGGGTCAGAACCTGACTGGAGTGCTGCCCGAAGAATTCGCTGATCTTCCTTATTTGCAAGAACTGTGAGTTATTAAATACTATCCAGCGGTCCAGATTCAATAGGGGATTTGTTGGGTGAGATCTGTGCCATTCATGAGCTGGGGCTCCGCGTAAATATGGCTTGTCCACTCCTCAGGTGGGCCTTTTCCCCACACCTAATGAATCGACGGTTCTGATTTTTGGGCCGGTCGCATCCATCTTGGCCCAACCTGAGGAATGGCCTGGCTCTTTCACCATTTTCTCCAGCGAACTATTTTTTTTCTGAAATACCAAGTGCATTCGAGCGTTCTTTCTCGCACGTAGCAAAGGAACACGTGCGATAGATCCAAGCCTCTCATCATGGAGGTACTACTATCTAGATTTTCTTAACAAAAGGTAAGGCCGATCCAACCATCATATGGCCCACATATGTATGTTGAATTTGGACGATTGCTTCATTTCTCTTAACCGCATATTCATCTCGCTCAAATGTACCCCACCTGATGATCGTCTCACACTAGCTTTCGAAGATGATAAATCTATAAGGTAGAACGGTCTGATGAACGGCTTGGATCACATACACTTAGCCCAAGTTTTGCCACGTGTAAGAAGCAGGTGCACATAGCATTCCTTTTCCTATTCTTTCTCACCGCGAAAAAATGAAGATCCGTCTGGGTCAGCTAGTAAATAGACTCATATTCTGCTCCTTTTTGTTATGTTCTGGTAACAGCGATCTCACTTTGAACTACCTGAGCGGAAAGATACCAGCCAGATGGGCCTCTCTTCCTCTCACTCACATGTAAAAGCCCTTCACTAGCCTCCTTTTTACGGAAACTGCCATCGTATGCCTTAAAATAGTAAAGTGGCATAACCGAAATTTGTGGTTTGCAGGTCCATTTTGGGAAACCGCATTACCGGAACGGTCCCGAAAGAGTTCGGAAGCATCTCCACCCTCACTTCATTGTAAGCAATTGAACTACAATACATTATACATGACGAGAAGGTTTCCAGTCCAAACGATTGGACCATAATTTACGGTCCACCCAGAGAATAACTTCCAACCTGTCACTTTCCTGTGACATCCAATCCTTCAAATAGGTTGGGCCCACCATGAGCATCAACTCATGCAAAAATCAGCACTGTCCACCCATTAGATAGGCCACCCCATGGAAACAATTTTGGCCATAGATAAATAACAAAATACAAGTGTGGTCCACTTGGTTAGTGGATGATAGATGACTTTTCCACAAGGTAATCATAATGGTTGGGCGAACCTATTGGTCGGGATGGATGTCGTACGCACATGAAAGGTCGGAAGTTATTTGCAGGGAGGACCATAAAAATTATGGTCCAACTGGCTTTACTTGAGACCTTCTGGTTACTTACATTAATAGATAATTAGGCTGATTAATGGTATTTTAATTGCAATTAATGAATGCAAAAATGGGATTATGGCAGGGTATTGGAAGATAACCAGCTTGAAGGACCTTTTCCTCCAGAGCTTGGCAACTTGAGCAACTTACAGAGATTGTAAGTCTCCCTCTTTTGATGATCCAGGTCGGTCATCTGGTGCGACGCACTGTCAATGGGTGATGGACAGAAGAACTCTCTACCATAAAAAAAAATCCCACTAGTTTATTGTACTGATGTCACATTTTTAACAATCCATTGTCTGGCCAACAATTGGAAGGATTGGATCGTCCATGTGGGGAATTTCCCTTTTCTCATCATTATCCATCCATGGTGGAACACACCCAGATGGATGGTCTTGATCAATGGAATGTGGGTCCCACGCTGCAATCATCATTGCTGGAATTAATTGGCTGTGAGATTCAGTTCATAATTAGCACCATGGATTTGTGCATTCAGGAACTCAAGAAACAAATTTTTGATCTTTTTGCATGGTCTGCATTTTCACACGCAATTGAATTGAAAAACAGCTCAAGTCAATAATGTAGTAAGGGTATGTTTGGTTGCACCAAATTTCATGAAATATCATGAAATTTTGCACCAAATTAGAATGATTAATCATGAAATATTGATGAAATTCCATGATATTTGATTCAACCAAACATACTCTTACTTTGGTAACAGAGTGGTGCTAGCTAGACTCCTTTTGTAATGACAGACGATCCCCCACATTGCAATCAATGTCATTTAAAGTTGGATTTGGAACATACATGATGAATAGAAGTAGCGCCGCCCCTACTTTGGTCATTACCTCAATTCCTCAATGATGAAATGAATGGGTTTCAATTTAGTTCGAGTTGTAATCATGATGAGTATGAAGTTGCTGAATCAAATGGGAGACTGATATTGATAATATGGAATGGTGATGCGGACACAAAATCATTCAAGGTGTACTAACGGAGAAAGTGCCAACATAGGCAATTATTGAGGAACTGAAGACCCTGAAGACCCTTCACATGTGATTGAACACATATAAGACCCCACTCAGGGAAGACACACGCGTGAAGAATGAAAGGAGAAACGAAGATACATCTTCGGGTGCCTCATCGGGCGCTCGACCACAGCCTTCGGGCGCCCCGAACTTTTCCTGTCGAGCACCCGAACCTCTCTGGAGGTTTTCGGACGACTTCGGGCAACCGATTGGGTGCTCGACCGAGCGCCCGAACTTTCCTGCACTTTTGTTTATTTACGCGTTTTTGCTTTGTTTTAGGGGTATTTTAGTAATTTAATGTCTTTTGTTTGCTTATTTAAGTCGGCTAAGCCCTAAAAACGGATTAGTTGATTATTATTGATTAATGAAAGCCTCTTGGTGCTTCTTCTCTCTCTCATGGTGATGTTTCTTCTTCCTTGACAACCCTTTTCTTCTAATTGTTTCTTGTACCTTTCTAATCCTTCTTCCAGGTAATTCTATCTTTTCTAAACCTATTTGCTTCATTAGCCACAATCCCAAAATCTGATTTTGGGCATCAACCCTAAAGTTTTCGGATTTTCAAATCCCTAATCCGAAATCCCTTGATTTTCTGGATTAGAGATTCCTATTGATTGATTGGGTTATAACCATGCAAGATCGGGAGGTCCTATTCCTCGCCGTATCCAACCCTAGTACTTCATGAATGTCTATACTTCATGGTTGTGATGGATAGCCGCCTCATTGCGTATGTCTTTATTATTTTCTTCGTTTATGATGATTAGCTCTGAATTTTAGGTTATTGTTCTCTTTATTTTCCGCTGATTAATTGTGTTCATACGCATGCATCATTCTTAGGGCTGTCCTACATCAAATGGTCACATGGCAGCACATACATGCTAAAATCGTTGCATGTACTTTTTATAGAGGATTTGGCATGTGCACTATTCACTACCATTTGATCGTGGGGCCCACCAGCTGCTTGAGTTACATCCATACTTGAAGTAGTTCCCACATCTCCTAGCTGATGGTTTGATCCTACTAATCATCGCTATTTGGTTGAGACTTAAAATGTTTGTTGTATATGCAGACGCTGCTTGCCAGCCTAAAACATCAGGTACCATGTACTTTATGCTGAAATCTGACATGGATTCATTTTTATCTGAGCAGCCTTGCTTCTGCAAATAACTTCACGGGACCATTGCCCACGACATTTCGCAAGCTGACAAACTTGACTATTTTGTATGTCGATTCCGCTTATTGGGATTGTCTTTTATTTTACAAGTGTTAGTGGTCTAACGTCTGATTCCTATTTTCAGTACAATGGATGGGAATCCTATATCTGGGAAGATTCCTGATTTCATTGGGAACTGGACACAAATCCAAAGATTGTAAGGACTACATATACTTTCTATGTAACAAAAAGAAAAAAACAGCTTCTATACAAAATCATTTACATGAACTGTGATTTTAACCCATTGCAGAGATATGCAAGGGACGTCTATGGAGGGACCAGTTCCTCCTAACATCGCTTCCTTGAAAAATTTAACAGAACTGTGAGAGGACTTTCCGCATTCATTTTGAATTGTATAAACTAGTTCAGTGGCATTTCATAGGATTCCTAATCGACTATGGCAGAATAATGATACGAATTACAAGTTATTGGGTCTGACACATTTCAATTTACAGGAGGATATCTGACTTGAGGGGATCGAGTGTGAGCTTCCCTCCACTGGAGAATATGAGAGACATGAAGATACTGTGAGTTGAATGAATATACTACTATCCTTGGTATAACAATGTCAATGGTCTCTTGCTTCATTCGTTTTATGGAGTGCGTTGCTTGGCTGATGCATCAGGATACTAAGAAATTGCTTGATTTCTGGTGAAATCCCAAATTTATTGCCAACAACATGAAGAATCTAAAAACCCTGTAAGTTACTTCCATCAGGCCTTTTAAAAATGCATGGTGTTCATGAATTGCATCTCTCATCAATGCTGACCATGTATTATTAGGTGAACAAAAAAATTCCAATTTTGAAACATTCCGATTTTTAGGGCATGATTCGATCTAATATTTGTTCTTGTGTTGATTTCTCTTGCAGAGACCTAAGCTTTAACAACTTGACCGGAGAATTTCCCGAAAACTTTGATTTGTCGTCTTCAATAAATTTTATGTGAGCATACTCATATTTCTTATGCTTTTCATTTTTTGTTCTTACTAGATGCTTAATGAATGGATGATTTTGTTTCGTTTTGGGTCGCATTTCTATGTTTGTCTTGCTTTAGATATTTCTCCAATTACAAGATACGATATTGTTCTCTAATATAGGTACCTTACTAACAATAAGCTGACTGGAGATATACCCGAGTGGATACTGAGAAGCACGGCACGCTTGTACGTATTGATCATGAAGAGCTTCCGTATGCATATTATTTTGCTCTAGCATCTTTCTCTATCTTTTATTGGTTTGTAAGACTGCTGAAATCCTTTTTGAGGCGGTTAATATTTCTTACATAGAAATGTGTCATGTTGATTTGTCAATCTACCTTGCAGGGATATATCTAATAATAATTTTACAGGCCCACCTCCACCATCCAATTGCCAGCAGGGGAATGTGTAAGTACACTTGTTATCCATGTTTCTTTCTTTTAGATTTCCATCCTTAATCAGTTCTTTGTATTTACATTTGTTTTATGGACTTTCATCTCCTATCACTTGCAGGAATTTGGTTTCCAGTTATTCATCTACTGAAAACAACTCGTATTATCCTCTCCCAACTCTACTTCTGATTGCATTTGAGCTGCCAAGAACTGCCTCTGACTTTGCTTGTTTTGATTTAGAACCAATTAGTATCATCCTACTTTTCTCTTTTGTAGTATTGCTTCATGCTTCAGGAAGAACCTCCCCTGCTCTAAAAAAGCACAATGTAAGTACATATACTGTGGCATAACTATGTGGGAAGAGCTCTGCTATGGCTATTTGGCAGAGTAGGGTATGAGTAGAAATATAGAATCCTACTCTCCTCACATACGACAATGTAGCACATGTCACAAGGTCCAGACCATTCGGCAGTTGGGTACCACTGTTTATGTGCCATGGTCTGACAATCAGGCTGATATGGTCATCAGGTGGGCCAGACATGCACATTGTACATGGACCATCTGTCAATTCTTTTTGACTGCCCATTTTTTAACGTGTGGCCCACCAAATGATCAAACGGGACCACCTGCCATGACAGATACACTCACCTGAGGAATGGCCTGCAATGCACTTGTACCGCAATGGCATATGTCACATTTCTCATGTGGAAACTCCAATATCATAATTTTTAGCCCATGGAACCACCAATTGGTCTTGAAAAATCATTTGTATGGACAACATTCACATATTGGTGCTATAATATTTGCAGATTATTCCTTATTCATAAATTGCGGAGGCAGGGCAATGACTGTTGGGAAGCAAGAATATGAAGGCGACTCATCGGAAATGGGACCCTCGACGTTCTCTTCTACTGACAAATGGGCTTATAGTAGCACAGGGGACTACATGGACAATGACAAGGCGCACTACATAGCAACAAACACGTCTGTGTTGAACATAACTAATCCGGACTTGTACATGACCGCTCGCCTAGCCCCTCTCTCCCTTAAATACTATGGACTCTGTTTGCAGAATGGCAATTACTTGGTGAAACTCCACTTTGCTGAAATAACATACACAGACGACCAAACCTATAACAGCAATGGAAGACGCATATTTGACGTATCAATCCAGGTGGGTGATCGATCGCATAGATAGTTTGTCTGTGGGGTATGTTTTCCATGTATCCTGGTGGAAGATGGAATCTGTTCACTTGGCTGTGTAGCCTGATGCAAGCACTGCTCAGGCTGAATGCTGATATGATATCTTTAGTATCTATTTATATGGGGATCCTCTGATTATTATTAGAAGAGAGATTCGATTATGATTTGTTCTTCAATGCCTATCTAAGTGTGTCCCCATCTTACGCATGGAAAACATCTATGATTGGGACTGTTAATCTGGTTGCCTACCATGTGATGGGTTACATCCAATATAAGGTAATGACTATACAACTCTGACAATCTGATTGTTGTGAAATTTCCCATGGAATGTGTACCTTTGCTCATTTTTTTGGTTAATCATCCCTTTTCAGGCCACTCGTCAGATCAGATGGCTAGCACAGTCTGATGGCATTGCCTTTTGGGACATGGCCCATACGTGTGGCTAGCACTTATAGGAATATACCAGTGTTGCCTGTAGAATAGAGATGTTTCCACATATATTCATGGGACTCCATGAAGTGGTTGTCATATTAGCATTCCCCTAACTAAAAAACAGTTAGGATCTATCAATAGTCTATTCAACACTGCATCCTTCCTTAGGCTGTAACTCGGTTTGTATGTACATGCTGGTACTCAGAACCTTAACCCTTTGTACTAGTTTGATGCATGTGTTCATCTGTGTTGCATTGCATGCATTCGGGCGTTTGCATCCTCAATGATTTTGTTGAGCCTCTATGCTGATCTTCTGTTTTTGTACCAAATGAGGGAATAGAATTCATGTAGCCTGACCCCAATTAGTTGGGACAAGGCTTAGATGATGATGATGATGACGACAATGATGATCCAATTTTTGTTTTTATTTTTATTTTTACTTTTTGGCGTTCCTCCAACTTCTGCAGGGTCAAAGAGTTTTGAAGGATTTCAACATCCAAGAAGTAGCCGGTGGACCTGGTCTGGAGGTCATTATGCCCTTCACTGTGAATGTGACCGATCACACGTTGGAGATCCACTTATACTGGGCTGGGAAAGGGACAACTGCCATTCCAGATAGAGGTGTATATGGACCGCTCATATCGGCTATCACAGTGACACCGAGTAAGATCTTCTAAATGGTCTACCTTTCCAGGACTATTGATCTGGCAAGCTGCTGTGTGGATGGGCTATAAGCCAATTGCTGTGATCAAATAACTCTGATCAGCCAGCTGTAAGTTTGCTGGTTTGATGTGGACTGCTGCTCTAACTGTTCCTCTTGCCAGAAACTTATCAGATGGTTGTGTTAGTCCAATCCCCTGGCTTTTTGGGACATGGCCCATCCATGTGGCAGCCCACTGGAACAACACTCACAGCTACCATCGTTATTGGCCACATAAACTGTGAGGGAACTGCATAGAACCTCTATGTAGCTACCTGCACATTAGCACTCACGTTTTTATTAGCTACTTCATTCTGACGTCTGACATTTTTCTCTGCGTAGATTTCAAACCAGATACTGGCAACAGCGGGCTATCTGTGGGAGCTATTGTTGGTATTGTGGCTGCTTCCTGCATAACCGTTGTGTTGATATTGTTCATTCTTTGGGTAAAAGGTTGCTTGGGACGAAAAGACCTTGTAGATGAAGGTAAGTTTACGAATCAACTTGTGCTTTTATCATCATCTAAACCTTATCCCCAATAGGGTCCCTACTCGTGGCTCAGTGGAGACTCTGTGAGTTTCAACACTCAGGTCATGGGTTCGAGCGCCCGTTGTGGTGTGTGTGGGTGTCAAATAAATAAATAAAAGCCTTATCCCAACTAAGGTCAGCTACATGAATTCTTTTATGCTATTCCACTCTGTCAAGGGCCCGGACTTCAGTTCGACCATAGGTTATCAAGTCTTTGCTCACTACCTCCACCGACATCCTTTAGGGCTTTCCCCTTGCCCTTTTAGAGCCTTCAACTTGTACCAACTCACTTTTCTTAACCGGCGAAGATCTTGGTCTCTGTTGCACATGACCTAACCATCTTAGTCTAGTTCCCCTCATCTTGGTACCTATTGGTGCTACTTCTAAACTCCCTCAAATGCATTTATTTTTAATTCTATCCTTCCTTGTCTTGCCAGTTATCAGTCTCGACATCCTTATTTCAGCGACACTCATCCTATGGACATGTTAATTCCTTCACTGCCCAATATTTTGTGCCATAAAGCATGGCTGCTCTTATAGTTATCCTATGAAAATTCCCTTTTAGTTTGAGTGGTACACGACGATCACATAAAACTGCAGAGGCACATCTCCATTTCTTCCACCCCGCTTGAATTCTATGGGCAACGTCCTTCTTAATCTCTCCATTCTCATGAATTATCGACCCAAGATATCGAAGTGGTCATTTTGAGAAACTTCTTGGTTTGCAATCTTTACTAATTCCTCATTCCCACTCCTATTGTCACTAAAATTGCTCTCTCTATATACTTTGTTTTAGTGCAACCAATTTTAAATCCTAAAGATTCTAAAGCACCTCTTCATAAATCTAGCTCTGCGTTTATGTCCTCACTTGCCTTGTCAATCAAAACTTTGCCATCTACAAACAACATGCACCATGGGGTCTCTTCTTGCAAATGCCTTGTTAACCTATCCGTGACCAATGCGAAAAGGTATGAGCTCAATGCCGACCCCTGCCACAAGCATACAATAATTGGGAACGCACCTGCCTTTCTCCACTAGTGGCCCTCACATTTGTTACTCTCCCTCGTATATATCCTTAATTATGTTAATAAATTCTCTTAAAAGTCCTCTCTCCCAACCCCCACTAGGTTAACTCTCTAGTAATGTAAGATTTCTCCAGGTCAATAAAGACCATGTGGAGATCCTTACTCCTCTCCCTATATTTTCTTCATTAACTGTCCAAGTGGAAAACAGCTTTAATGGTAAATCCCCCTGGCAAAAATCCAAATTGATTTTCTGATACATTCGTCTCATGCCTTACTCTTTGCTCAATCACTCTTTCCCAAAGTTCCATAGTATGAGTCATAAATTTAACCCCACGATAGTTAGTGCAGCTTTGTATGTCTCCTTTATTGTTATAAATAGGTACCACGATACTCTTTCTCCATTGGTTTGGCATTTCTTCAATCTTGTCAAACAACTTTGTCAACCAAAATAACTTAGTATCTCCCATACACTTCCAAACCTCTATTGGTACACCATTTGTCCAAGGGCCTTTCCTATTTTCATCTTCCTCAAAGATTCTTTCACTTCAAATATCCTAATCCTATAAAACTAAAAGTATCTATGGACTCCGATGTGATTTGAGATTATGATTCCTTTTATCTCTACGCTCTCAGAGTGATACATTTTAAAAGTTCTGAAAATAGCTCTCTACCTTTCATTGATCATATTATCTTTGATTAGTTCTCTTGTCATCGCTCTTAATACATCTACCATGATCTAGGTCCTTACTCTTCCTTTCTCTCATTTTGCAAGTCTGAAGGCATGTTTCTCACCTTTTTTTGTCACCAATCTGTTGTAAAGATCATCATAAGCCTTCAGTTTAGCCTCACTCACTACGTAGCAATCCTTTTGGCATTTCTATATTATTCAAGATTTTCATTGTTTCTAGTCCCTTGTCAAGCTTTGAAACATGAGTGTTTCTTGCTAATAGCTTTTTGTACATCATCATTCCACCACCAACTTTCCATATATGATTGGTTTTTCGCTCTAGATACTCCTAAAATATCTTTTGCTACTTTTTTAATACACTCAACTATCTCATTCCACATAACATTTACTTCCTCTATATTTCAGTTTATTTCTTCTATCAATTTATTTCTAAATAACATTGTTCTCTCCTTTTAATTTTCACTATCTAGTTTGTGGACAACTATTAATTTCATTCCCTTTCTTCTATCTCCTAATGTAAACATCCATAACCATTAATCTATGTTGTGTTGTCAAACTCTCTCTAGGTATCAGCTTGTAGTCATTACACATTGATCATTTTGTCTTCCTAAGTAGAAAAAAAACTATTTACCTTGTATATGATCAACTTTTGAAACTTAGTAAATGTTCATTTCTCTTTTTAAAGTATCTATTTGCTAGAGCTAGCTTGTATGCCATAACAAAATCAAGGATAGCTTTGTCCCATTTCATTTCTTCTTCCCAAACCATATCTTTCATATACATCTCATATCATCTACCTTATCTTCCTACATGACCATTTAAGACTCCTAAAAATATCCTCTCTTCGTCTGGAATTTCTTGCATTAGTCCATCCATGTCCTTCTAGAATTGTCTCTTGATTCTATCCTCCAACCCTACCTGCAAATGCACATGCAAAAATAACATTTATCATCTCATCTCCTAACACAAGTTGTATCAACAAAATCCTATCACTTTTTAACATCTACAACTTTATCCTTAAATTTTTATCCACCACTATTCTTACCCATTTCTACTATTGTCCTTTCCTATATACTAAAGCTATATCCATCAATTTATCTAGTTTTGGCCTCTTCCCACTTGCTCTCCTAAACACAAGCTATGCCAACTCTCCTTCGTTTTATCGTATCTACTAACTCAATACTCTTACCTGTCAATGTTTCTATATTCCATGTGGCAAAATTGTGCTTTTATAGTATTATTATTATAGCTATGATTCATTAACTTTTGGGTTTCCTTCATTGAATTGGACAATAATATGAAAACTAAAAGGATGATACATATAAAAGTATATCTACATAATAATAGGATACGCCCACACACACTCATACATGAAGAGGGAGCTGATCCGGTGCCTCTAGAGACATGGCTTCTATGTCATTGCTAAACACATGGCATACATGGATGAGATCAGAACCATCCATTTAGTAGGTCAAATAATGAATGGACCATAGACCAAAGAGACAATGTTTGGATGTCCCTAACCCTTCAAGCAGCAATTATCAAGTGACATTAAGGGGGCATTTGGATTGTAAGTTACTTACGATAAGCTACTTATGCCTTAAGTAGCTTATCTTGATTTCTACTTATTAAACTGAAGTGATTAAGTGACTTTAAATAAATAAAAAAAGCTACTTATAATTGATCACAAACCAAACTTACTTATCTCAAATGAGTTACTTATCTACTGCTGTAGAAAAAGTAACTTATTTGGTGGTATCCAAATGAGCCCTAAAAGGCAAAAATTAGTTGTCTCATGTCCAATGAGTAAATCATTCAATGTTTATAATAGTCCATCATTCAAATGTCATGAGTATGGTAGACAATATGAAGGCATGAAAATTATGTGCCTAAAGGCAAAGAGGCAATGGATCTCTTTCCGCATGCACGTGTATGTGTGTATGTATAAGTATATACACATACATATGTGTGTGTGTGTGTGTGTGTGTGTGTGTGTGTGTGTGTGTGTGTGTGTGTGTGTGTGCGGGCGGGCGGGCAGGCGTGTGGGTGTGTGTGGGTGTGGTGTGCGTGCGTGCGTGCGTGTAGGGCATAGGTTAATATGGGCCATTTTGTTGCCTGGCGCATAAAATTTTCAAAATAATGAAGAGTTGGCATTTTATAGTTCTTCAAACTCACTATTTTCTGTCATTGGCAGAACTCAGAGGCCTAGAATTACAGACAGGTTACTTCAGCTTAAAACATATTAAAACTGCAACCAATAACTTCGATCCTGCAAATAAGATAGGTGAAGGCGGGTTTGGGCCAGTTTACAAGGTAAATATATGGTTTTGAAATCAAGATCTTGATTTTTCTTTTTTTCTTTTTTACTTTTCAAGCTGGTGTGTCACCCGCAAGCTAATATGTCTTATATGCATCTTAAATTTCATATCCTTTGTCCTCTATGGAATTCTGATGGAAAAATTCACCTCCCATGATTGTAGGGTACACTCTCAGATGGTTCCAGAGTAGCTGTAAAGCAGCTCTCTTCTAGGTCCAAGCAAGGGAACCGCGAGTTCATAAACGAGATAGGCATGATATCTGCTCTACAACACCCAAATCTTGTGAAACTTCTTGGATGTTGTGTGGAAGGAAACCAGCTGCTTGTAATATACGAATACATGGAAAACAATTGCCTTGCACGTGCACTGTTTGGTAAGTGCATTCTTGCCATCCATTATACTACACTTTGGAGGATGAGGACAATGAGCAACCATGTCATTCTTCATCTTTGTTTGTTTCGAGTAATGATTTATATATAAAGGAAAATGACTGGAATGGAATCATGTGTAGGTCGTGAGGAAGAGAGGTTGAATCTGGACTGGCCAACAAGGCGTAAGATTTGCTTTGGGATAGCGAGGGGTTTGGCCCATCTACATGAAGAATCAAGGCTGAAGATTGTTCATCGAGATATAAAGGCAACCAATGTTCTGCTTGATAAGGATCTTAATGCTAAGATATCCGACTTTGGTTTGGCTAAGCTCGATGAACAGGAAAACACCCACATCAGCACTCGAATAGCTGGAACCATGTGAGTGATTTCACCTTATTTCCCAATTGTATATTTTCTGACATGTTAAATTCTACTCTTCTGATTCAACTATATTCATTTTTTATTTATTATTACTGTGGCGTTGGTGAATTTTAGAACTGTCAAAATATTGTTATTTTGAGTGACCGGTTAGAGTTAGAGCCACCCTGACTGATAAATACACCCACCCCTTTCTGCTTTTGGTAATACAATGGTCCAAATTGTACCATTTTCTTGAATGTTTTTAGAAAAGAAAGAATGTCTATCAGTGGGCGTGGGTGCCATTATCAATTCCCTATTTAAATTTTCTAAATTTTATAGGCTCTCCAACAGAACCTACTTAGATTCATCCTGCAATTATTTGTTATTGCCTGCAAGCATCCCTTACTGTGTGCACAAATGTCTAGAAATTACATGCATGCATTTACAGGATCATGGAAACACTAACCTCACTTATCCAGTTATCCTCTCTTTCCACATGCATGTGTTTTCATTTAAAATATCCTTTAGGATTTTAAAGCAATGGATGGGGTTAAAACTATTAAATGGACATATATAAGATGAGAAATACCAAATAATGCATAAGAGGTGCTTCTGCATTGTAGTTTCTTTACTCTTGAGATAAGCTTTCTCAATCATGCATGGAATTGTTAGCAGTGTTTGCAGTAATGCAGAGTATTGGATTTGTTACATCAGCATACTATTTCAGCAATGTTATGCATTTTGTGAAAATCGTATTATTTTTTCAGAGGATATATGGCTCCTGAATATGCAATGAGGGGCTACTTGACCGACAAAGCAGATGTTTACAGCTTTGGAGTTGTTTTGCTGGAGATTGTCAGTGGCACAAACAACACGAATTACATGCCAAAGGAGGATTTCGTTTATCTTCTTGACTGGGTAAACTAACCACTCTTGCAATTCATATCATGACCCATGAAGCATGCATCACTTTGACACGCGGATGCTTTAAAGTTTACGCACAGACCTTTTTGCGTATTTTAAAAATGATGAAACCCCCCGACTTGTGTATGTCAAGTTGGAACTTGGTGATTGGACCCCACTTGCTTGAGTCAGACCTGGCATCATTTATGACTTGAATCAAGGGGATAAATTGGCTAAACTGGATTGAGGATTGTGCTATAGGGGTGACATTAGAACCTAAGGTTAGCAGCATTAAGGTCATCGTTTTGATTTCCATTTACACAGAAAAGAAGTTAAAGCAAAAGCAACAATTTGAATTGATAAATTACCCGACTTGTGAGTCACAACTCAGGCACTTGGAGGGCTCATATATGCAGAAGGTTTTAAGACTTGGACAAGCCCAGCGTGAATAAAAGAAAAAAAGGAGGAAAAAAAAAAGTCCTATATGAATCATCCAAGTCTACTGGGACTCGATCGGACCTGATCTGGTTCAACACCACGAGTCAAATTGAAAATAGGGGGGTTGACTCAGCCCAACTCAGCAGAGTCACGACTTGACTCAAGTACCTAATGAGTCGGTCTGAGTTGCTGAGTCTTAAAACCAAGGATGCGCAAGTACTTGGACCAATTACATAACTAAAATTACATGATTATTGGTATTCCAATCATATTGCGATTAGCTTATTCAGCATAAGAACTGAACTTCTCTCCCTTCTTTTTGTACTTAACATGTCTTTCATGGGAATCAGAATTTACAGCCACCCCATTGATAGATATGCTCTTCTTTTATATTTTGGGTAGTACTATGGCACGATTTTGTACTAATTCCATTACCAATTACAAAATGGGACTCTATAAGTAGTGACTCTGGTCATTCACAAGCCGATATTTTAGCTTCTTGAAAAGAAAATAATCACAAGGGTGATAGTTATGTTTCTTTTTGTATGATTTCAGGCCTATGTCCTACAAGAGCAGGGAAATCTCCTAGAACTTGTAGACCCGACCCTTGGGTCAGACTACTCCGAGGAAGAGGCATTGAGGACACTGAATGTAGCTCTCTTATGCACCAACCCGTCTCCTAGCCTCAGGCCAGCGATGTCTGCTGCGATTAGCATGCTTGAAGGGAAAATAGAAGTGCGGGCCCCACTTGTGAAGAGGAGTTCAATGACTGAGAATTGGAGGTTCAAGGCCTTTGATAGGCGCTCTCAAGACAGCCAAATGCAGAGCATATCAACAGAAGGCCCATCGTTGTACTCCTCAGTATCTCTACATAGCATAGAAGAGAGTGGGGTCCATCATTCAATGGAAAAGGCCCTCATTGATCACTCGGAATCTAATGAAAACCAAGTAATGCTGGAATGAAAACACCAGATTCAGATGTTGTACGTTCTACCTTAATATGCATGCATATGTACCCATTTCAATTTACTCCTGGCTTTCCAATTTCATTGCTTATGGGAATGCTGATGCTGATGCAATTCATAGTTACATTATCATGATACTATCATCCTTCAAAACTTCTTGTTGCATTCAAGATGTCCTAAAGCAAGCTGTGGCAATATATAGCCATGATTGGTGGACCTGACATGAATGGGCCAACTTGTGAGCAACCACTAGTGGATGTGTCCACGCATTTTTTTCATTGTATCTCTCTCAAATTCAATTGAGAAATTCTAAAAAGGAATTTTGAAAGAGTAAGGAATACTATGGAGAGATGAAATAGGGATAAGCCCTAATCCAAACTCCTTTCAGTTGTCCAATTAATCGTGCAGAGGATTGTCCAAAGGTCCTACTAAGATTGTGCAGACCGTCAAATTTTACACCAAAAAGTCCGTGATAAATCCACTCCGTTCATCTGTTTTGAAAGACCACAATAGGACATAATTGTAAAAATCAGTTAGATTCAAAACTCAGGTGGGCCATACCGCACGAAATAGTAGGGATTGAACGCCTGAGGCATGACAGAAGTTTTGTATCAGGATGATATTTGTTCCTACTGTTTTCTATTAGGATGATATTTGTTCCTACTATTTATCTGAGTAGTAATAACCCTATGAACGGTTTAGATTGCATATTAAGATCATGCTCAGATCCAGGAAGCTTTTAACGGTGGACATTTCTCTTCCCACTGTTTCGTTGGTGTGGCCCACCTGAGTTTTTGATCTGCATGATTTTTAGAATCCTGGTCTTTTAAAACAGATGGACGGAGTGGATTTGTTACAGACTTCTCGGTGGGCCTTACACAGCCCCGGGCACAGGTATATCTCTGTGCCCGCGGTCACAGGCAATCCGCTCCCCTTGGTGGTATTACGGCGGAGATGTCATTTTCTGTCCATTTTCAAAATTTTATTTTAATTAAATATGCGCTTCATCACAGCAGCCGCAGCCACGGCCGGCCACCCACCAGTCCCCTCGTTTCTCTATCTCCGCCTTCTACTCTCTCTATTTCTCTCTTCCCCGCCACTGGATGGCAGCAATGGCAGCGGCGACTGCCACAACCGTCACAGCAGGCGCTGCCGCCGGCCATACTAGGAGGCTGCCCTTCTCTGCCTCGCTGTCTTTCTCTCTTCCTCTTCCGTTTCTAGCCAAAAAGGCCGCTCTCGGCGTCGAGAAAGCAGCGGCAGCCGGCCGCCCTCTATCCTTCTCTCTCGCGAACCTCTCTACCGCTCTCTTCATATCTCCCTCGATGTCTCCCACTCTCTCTCACTTTACTGTGCGCCACCACTGCAGCCGCTGGCCAGAGTGCCCTTGTCTGCTGTACATTGATAAGAAAAGAGAAGAAAAATAAGAAGTAGATGGATGAAGAATGGGTCGGAGATTGCTAGAAAAAAAGAAAAAAAACATCCGAATAGAAGAAACGGTAATGAGTTTTGCCGACGGGCCTGTAATGGGCTAACGGGAGGGGCGCGAATTAGGTGTTACCCCGGGAACAGCTTACCGTATGGCGATGATATTTTGTATATCCAAGCCGTCCATCCTTTTCTAAAGCCCATCTCAAGTGGACCATACCACTAGAAACAGTGTGATTGAGTGCTCCACCATTAACATTTCCAAAGATCCCATCGTAAGGTTTTAGTAATGTTTATTTTCAATCTAAGCTCTTGATAAAGGGAAAATATAAATATCAGATTGGTCAAAAACAATTGTCGCCCACAAAACGATTTTAATGGTTTTTCATCACTGTTTCTAGTGGTGTGGTTCACCTAAGATTTGGATATTCTTAGGGTTTTGAATCACATCCTAAAATGATATGATAAAACAGATAGACGGTGTCGATATATTACAAATACATCAAGAAGTGCCCCACACGGTTAGGGTAACACCCACTAAGATGTTCCCAGGGAAACACCTAATTCCCTAATTCGCGCCTGAGTTGACTTTGTAAACAGCTTTGAAACGTCAGTTAGGCTTCTGCTCCGTCGGTCAAAGATGGTACCGCAGCTAAAGGGTAAGCTTGTAATTTTGAAAAAGTTTTAACTTAAAATTACTTACCGTTTTCTGCATTAAGCATTAAGTCAAAGGAAGCTAAACTATCTTATTTTTCAGTGAAAATTTAGTTCAAGTGCTTAATATTTTGAATTTACCATACCATCATAAGAATAAAAAAAATACTTAAAGTAGTCCCTTTCAATGATAAGGACGGAAAAAAAAAAATAATGACAAACAGGCCCTTAATATATTGGGCATTTAAGCCCATTTGCGGCCCATAACTTTTATACATTGTGGGCCCCACTCAATGAAATCTATGGACAGCGTTAATCAATGTTTAAATTCTGTCTACCGCTTCCTTTATCAAGTGAGTCTAAATTTGAGCTCAACCCATTAGCATTTTGTTTTAATAGGTTTAGTATCACCCACAATAGCTAATAGAAGTTCAGTCCACGTCTTTAAACAATGATTATATGACAATTTTGTAAATAACAATATTAAAAAAAAAAAAAAAAGCCTAGATCGAGTGGGGCCAGATCATTATTCTGTGGCAGCCAACGGCAGAAGCGCAATGCCCCAAAATTCTCCCAGATTGTAAGATCCTAACCATGATCTTCTGTGCCATGCATGCACAATTTGGGGTTTACCTGTTGAACGGTCCAGATCTCGTGAGCATGCACATGCCGCATTAGCATGCACGCGAAGAGCACCGTTGTCATACCATGATTGGATTGTGCACATGACCAGTCTGCAGTGACATTGTTCCAATGAACCGTTGATGATGGGATTCACAAGAAAAGCTCTCTTATTGGAATATTTTAAAATTTTCATCATTTGTTTTTAAAAACAGATTTACCCTCTTAAAGAGTATCCTCGATGCACAAGGTCACAACAACTCTGCCCAGAGATACAACAACTCTCATTCAAAATTAACCGTGTTTATCAAGTACATGCACGATCTTAACCACACAAATTTAAGATGCTCTTTTTGATTGGCCATAAGAAAAAAAATGCTCATAAAAACTCAGAGAGAATCAGATAAAGATTTTTTTGTTTTTGTTTTTGTTGTAGACGATGAGAAACGAGAAGCTCAAACTTGAGATGCATGCTGACGGGATAATGATATATGAGTGCATTTCAACTATATATATATATATATATATATATATATGACAGCACCTATGCCCAAAAAAAAAAAAAAAAAAAGCAAAAGTTTCCTAGCTAAAAGACATAACATACCATATCCTACAGCGTGGCAACCATGTGTTCAAGTTGCTCCCATGGCTTTAGTTCTGAATACAAACAAATAGTTAAAGTATCTAATGTGCTAGGACCTTTTACACAATCAATAAGCCAAAGAATCCCATGGTGGCACTGGGACCTTCCATAAGCTTTCCACCTTTCACATATGCTGCTGTGTGCGCCAATCATAGAAGGCCGAAGCCCAGCATGGGCTATCATAGTGGGCACAATCCCAAGCTCAGGGAAAGTGGTTGGCAGTGGCCTCACCTAGGCCGGCCAAAAATTGATAATGATAATAAAATAAAATAAAAAAAACAAAAAATAAACTCTAGTTCTCACTTGAATACTTCTAATAAGTGGGCGAGACACTTGGAACAGTGAGCTCAACAGTCTGCAATCAATGCATGGGTTGCTTGGAGGTTTGGATCGGTATATTTGTAGAACATAACACATATGCATATGAATCTGGGTTGGGCCAGGCTGAGTCTAGTGAAAATTACTTGAGCCCAGGCCCGCACCATGGGCCCAGTGTAGGCCGGGTCAGGGCGCCGCCCGCCCGGCTGCGGTACTCAACACTCAAGTAAGATGAACACTCGGGTACACGCAGTGGGTACCTATCGAGGTTTCTTTCACTGATATAGGAGAAAAGACTTAGATTTCATGTAATCCAAACTGTCAATCACATTAAACACCATTTTTAAACAATAATCCAAAATTTTGGATGATTCAATACTTTGGTGGACCACTACAACATAATTATACCTAAGACCTCTAAATTCACTTGGAATAGCCCACCTGAGTTTTGGAATACTGCGATTTTTGGCTAATTTATTCATCATGCTAAGGAGAATTAGATGAATGGGTTGGATGGAACAGAAACCCCACAGTAGGAGGACTCTTTCCTGACTGTCGGGCCCACGTATGTGTTGTATATCCACGCCGTCCATCCGTTTTTTTCTAAATTATTTTAGGGCAGGGTACAAAAATGAGGCAGCTCGAGGAAAACAATAGCGATTGAAGTCCACGGTTAAAAATTTCCCAGGGCCCACTGTAATGTTTATTTGCCATCAAACCTGTTGATAATGTCAGACAGACCTTGGATGAAAAGAAAACACAAATAACAAGATCCAAAACTATTGTGCCCTCAAGCATTTTTTAATGGTGGGAATTCAATCCCTACCGTGTGGTCCACCTGAGATTTAGATCTTCCTCATTTTTTAGACCATCCCCAAAATGAGCAGAAAAAAACGGATGGACGGCGTTGATATACAACAAATACGTCTAGATGGGCCCCACGGTCAGGACCTAACCCACTAAGCTGTTACTCCTCCGTCACCGACTCACCTTATCCGGTTCCTTCTCAACTGTAGGTTTGCTAATTCCACGCGCGAGAACTGTTGCATATATGAAACGCTCGTGTATGTAAGATCTGACCTTATGATAGGATGGAAATATAATTCTTAAATTTCTCCTCCTTCAAAAAAAGGATCATTTCCGTCTGTGGGTCAGATGCAATGTACAAGTTAAATTGACGGTTAAAAACAATTCTTTCTAGTCATTCATTTATTTTGATATGCTGTGGCCCACCTGAGCAACGAATGGCCTATTCTTTTATGAAAGAAGATCTAAACAGTGTATTTCACTCGCACACGTGTTTCAAATTTGCAGAGGTGAGCGCGTGTGAATGTACGCTCTCACATGCGTGTGGAATTAGCAAACCTCTCTGAACTAACTATCTCTGGTCAAAAAGCAGATGGGCTTACTTGTCTTCCATGTCTCCCACCTACATCTATCATTTCATTTAGTAGTACCACCG
Source organism: Liriodendron chinense (assembly GCA_003013855.2). Classification (NCBI taxonomy): domain Eukaryota; kingdom Viridiplantae; phylum Streptophyta; class Magnoliopsida; order Magnoliales; family Magnoliaceae; genus Liriodendron; species Liriodendron chinense. The sequence goes on along the minus strand of PVNU02000440.1, from coordinate 4,461,115 downwards.
TGAACTTCTACCAAAAGCATTTTCCCCAAGAAATAGTGAAGAAAGCATTCCCTCCATCGCCGATGAGAGCTTTCTCATCTCTTTTTCTTCTGTTTTTAGCCACATGGCATTGCATCACAGAGCTTCGATCTGAGGCTCAACGTCTTCCTGATGAAGAAGGTAAGTGAGATTTCTCCTTTTCCTTCTTTGTTTTCCTTTTCGTTGCTGAATTTGCCCCTTTTTTTTTTTAAAACGAAACTGTTGAAATTGCTTAAATATCAGTCCTTTTTTTCTTCTAAAAATAGTATTCTCATGCTCAATATGGGGCCGAAATCTCTGAAAATAAGGTTATTTAGTTGAAGAAAGGGGCAAATAGGGAATTTTCGAGTATGGTGATTGACGTTTTTAGCTGCTGATTTTGACCAAATCGCTGGAAATTTGAGCGGTCTTTGTTCGATTTCATGCGGAAGAGGTGAGCAATATCGGAGCTGTTCATCTCGCCGACTACGCTGTGTAGTGCTATGTTCTAGAAAATAAGGCTGATTTTGCAGCTGGGCTACGATTGATAAATTCCTTCTAACCGTTCATTACAAGTGTGGCCCACCTAATCTTATTATCAGCCTGATTTTTCCAGAAGATGGCTTCTGACGAGAGGTATTGATCTTTCACAAGTGTTCCTCGTTTCAACTTGTTAGGCGAGTGCTCCTTCTTCTCTCCGCCTGACTATGGGGAGTTTTTTTTTTTTTATACTCAGGCGATCGGTTGAAAGTACAAACCACTGATTCGCCGACACTTATTTGTTGAAGAGAAATTTCCCGGACGCGGATTGCGTACTGAGTAACTCCGCACGCTAGCGTGCGGAGTAAACTCTGTGGGGCCCACAGTGATTTACACATTTTATCCACTCCGTCCATCCATCTTAACAGATCATTTTAGGTATGGTGCCAAAAAATGAAGCATATTAAAATCTAAAGTGGACCACACCACTAGAAAAGTGTGAACTGAATGTCTACCATTGAAAAATTCTTGGAGGACACAGAAGTTTTGGATCAAGCTGATATTTGTTTTTTCCCTTCATCCATATCCATGTGATCTTATGAACAGGTTGGATGACAAATAAACAATACTGTAGGGCCTGGGAAGGTTTCAACGGTGGAAATCATTATTCCCACTGTTTCCCGTGGCATGATCCACTTGAGATTTGAATATGCTTAAATTTTGGGCTCAACCACTAAAATGAGCTGGAAAAACATATGGACGGAATAGATGAAGCATATACATTCTATGTGGGCCCAACTGAGTTTACTCCGCACGATAAGAGCGTGCGGAGTTACTCCGCATGCAATCCGATTCCAAATTTCCCTCCTCAGTTTTGACAGATCAGCCAAAATAGACCTCCGAGATCTATTCTAAACTTCGGTTTTTTTTTTTTTTTTTGACAAAAATAACCTTGCGAATTCAACAGGTACTCGTAAACGAGCACTAGTTGAGGTTGACTTTACAAGGTATTTCTGTCTTAAAAGAATACATTTGTATAATTGGAGTTTAGAATGGAAAAGTAAAGTTTTGAGAGAGTTATTTTGGCTGGTCGGTCAAAACGGAGGCTTACGGAGGAAAATTTCTCTTGAAAAGAAATAATACCATCTAATATGGTCATTAGAGCCGACTAATGCATGTAGACCGAATCCTCTGCTCACGGGAAATATAAGCTGGTATTCATGATTTGTACAGTTCAATTTAAATTGCTTATATACCCCTTATGCAATATCTTAGTGCCTGCCACCCTCACAGTCTAGACCTGGCAAAATTCGACCCGACCCGCCAACCCGACCCGACCCGACCCGACCCAGATTTTTCTAGTTTAGGGTTGGAAAATTTGACCCGAATTCAATTTTTGGGTTAACCCGACCCGACCCGGATTTGTATGGGTTGGGTTAGGGTTAAAGGTGACCCGACCCGACCCGACCCGACCCGACTCAACCCGAATCACAGAGGTTAAGTAGACTATTATATATTGATTTTCTTATTAGTTAAATAATACATAGTTTTTTTTTTTTCTCACATACCCAGCTGGAAATGGTCCACACGTTTGTCAATTTAATAACCATTACGGTGGGCCCTAAGACTATTATATATTGATTTTCTTATTAGTTAAATAATACATAGTTTTTTTTCTCTCACATACCTTGATGAGAACGGTCCACATGTCTATCAATTCAATAAACTGAATCGACATGCCTGAAGCATTATCCCATTACTCTAACTATGCTGGTGCTTAAAGAAGCATGCTTTAAATATGCACTCCATTATATCCACTTATTTTTCTCTTTCAATATTTGCATAACAGAAATACTCTATAAAAAAAGCCTTGGTTTATATATACAGGAAAGTGGTACTATGAGGTCGACCTCATGGGAAGAGTTGTGTGGGTCCCACATGTTAGACATCAACACCGTGCATTTGATGGGTCCCATTTAGGTCATGGGATATCCCAAAAATCAGCTGTATACAAAACTCAGGTGGGTTATACCATCTAAAATCATGTGAAGACATGCCTAAAACATCTAAAAGCACTTGGTGGGGCCCAACTAGTTTTGAATGTGGTTAAAACTTGGTCTGACCCCTCATTCAAGTGGGACACATACAATGGATGGGCTGGATTTGTGAACCACGTCTCAATGGGCCAAATAAATGATCATGAAGGTTTTAATGGGCAGATTACCATTCTTAACTTTTGTCTGTGGTGTGGCCCATATAAGTCATGGATTGACGTGATTTTTAAGCCCATGGCCCACCATGAAATGGTGCATCTGACTGACAGGGTAAATGTTTGACACACATCATGGTAGGGCCCACATAGCCCAACCTCATGGAAAGTTCCCACGAGGTCGACCTCATAGTACCATTTCCCATATGTGTGTGTGTGTATGTGTGTAACTATTAAACATAGATGGTTTGGTTTTCAATTGAATGCTAGTGTCATATGCATTTAGTTTAATCTATAAATTAGTTAGTTTCATTAAAATGTGGGTCGGGTCGTCATTAAAATGTGGGTCAACCCAACCCAACCCGGTTTAATTTGGGTTGAGTTAAGGGTTAGGAAAATCCAACCCGAATTCAATTTGGGTCGGGTTAGGGTTGAGGTGGAAACGACCCGACCCGAACTTGACCCGACCCGACCCGACCCGACCCATTGCCACCTCTACCTCACACTCACAGACACGACAATGGGGACTCCAACCCATGAATATAGGTTGTCGCATTTGGCAATTAGCATTTCTCGAACTAGGCAGTGTCCCCTTCACTCAATGAAAAGTGGGACCATTGTGACATGTGCAGGTACGTACTCGACCTAATAATTTTTTAAAAGTTAGTGGTCCTCTTTCACAAGCATGTGGTGGGCCGATGAAATGGTGCCACATCACAGCCTAGTGAAAATCTCACTCGGAATTGTCAGATGATGGGAAGTGTCCATCCTATTAAAGATATTTGGAATGGCCAGTGACATCCGACCGTCAAAGCACCCCCACCGTCCATACTCCTATCGAACGGCTGTGGTGGGATAGGCGTGACTTTTGGGTCCCACCTCCTAACGCATCTATGGTGTAAGTTTAACCCACGCCACGTACGATTCAGATCAGTTACGTGGGGCAACAAGCTCCCAAACCGCTCGCGTCAGACAATCCTGACCATCCAAGCAGTGGACTGTTTTTGCTTGTCTGATGTGAGCAGCTGTTCGTCGTAGTTGCAATTCTGACACTTTTAACCGTCGATGCAATGGAGGCCCACTATATGAATGGCTCCACGGGCATGCACGTGCCACATGTGGAAGAGAAAAAAGAGAGGACTACCAATATAAGTAGCCTAGCGGACTATGTTATGAGCCCACTGAATGTATCTTGGATGGCCGACTTATTCCTCCACGTGGGATTGAGTTTCTGTGTTCTAATAAGCGTCATGCGACGCTCGTGGTACACGAATTCGCGTGCAACAGAAATTCCTGTGGACCCGCAGTGAAGTAATGTGATCCAGTCCGTCCATCATTTGAGCCAACCCACTTGAGTCTTGGATCCCGTTCATTTTTTGTCACAACGCCTAAAATGATCTCACAAAAGGTTTGGACAGCATAGATTTGTCACAAACTCCTATTAAATATCTTTAATAGGAGTGCCATAGGGCGTGCAAATCATGTTTAACTTGATAGTTAGATAAAACATACTCTACAGCGGCATGTGGCCCAATCAGATCCGGCTAAGATTACCATGCAATCTGCATCCTCTTTTGTTCAGTTACATTTTTACATTGACCCATCAAAGCAATGATCTCTGACAAGAATGGCAGCCCAATTAAATCCAGACACATCTAATCATTATGGACCGTGGTAGCAGGGTCACCACGCAAATTGCGTTCAAGCCCATGTGCATAACAATTATTAGATCACTGGCCATTCCAAATATCTTTAAGAGGATGGACACTTCCCATCATCTGACAATTCCGCGTTAGATTTTCGCTAGGCTGTGATGTGACACCAGTTCATTCGCCCACCACATGCTTGTGAAAGAGGACCACTAACTTTTAAAAGTGGTCCTGAGGTATTTCTGTTGCCCTCTTCATCCACATTGGACCGTCAGATCAATGGTTTGGATCACTTGGCCATGAATACGCAGGAGATTTGTGCATCACCAGCCTGTATCCCTGCCCATCGTGAGAACCACATTATTCCACGAAGTCCGCTATGTCCACAAGCACCAATGGGCGTCAACAGCTGGGTTTGTAGGGGTGTGGTCTGCCAAGCCCGACCAGCAAAGTAAAACTGAGGCCCGAGCATGGATGGAGGCTGTAGTTGGCCCAAACAAACAGGCTCAATCATGGATGATATGTGACAGAACCACGTTGAAATACTTACAACCGACCTGGATGAGTTCTTAAACAAAGCCCGAACCGGGCGCCAGTTATTAAACGGCCTTGAATTTTAGCCCGATCTAAATATAGGCCTAATATTCCCACCCTAGCATGGCTAAAGTGGGCCAGGCCTGAATGCCCGTAGGCAGCCAGGCCTATTGACAGCTAGGGCTGTAAATGGTTAGGTTCGGGGCGGGTTTAGCCAAAACCAGACCTGCCCATTTACTAAATGGTTCTGGGTTCGGGTCCAAATTTTAGACCCAGATCCTTTTACTAAATGGGTGGGTCTGGGTCTGGGTCTGGGTTGGGTCCGAGGCCACCCATCAGATCTGGTAGAGGGAGATCCACCCAGACCCATTTATAAATGAGTAGGTCTAATGGGTCTGGATTTGGATCTAGTATGCAAGCATTTTAACAAGGCTTAAAATTGGGTTTGGACAGGTTTGGGCTGGATGGGTCCCTTGAAACATAGACCAAACCCGCCCACTTACTAAATGGGTTCAGGTCGGGTCAGGCCTAATATAAAGGAAACCTGACCCAGACCCGTTTAGCAAATGGGTTTGTTCTTGGACTGGGTCTGGGTCGGGTCTAATTGGGTTGGGTCTGGATATCCCATCGGGTCCGCTGACCCATTTACATCCCTACAAGCACCCCTACTTGCAGGAATGCATGATAACGCGGCATGCACGTCAAAAACCCGAGCTATGCATTAGGGACTTTGCCATGCGGCCCACAAAGATGTTTGTGCAGATTCGATAGCTTACATTAGGATGTGAGCTCAAAATGAGACAGATGCAAAACTCACGTGGGCCACACCACAAGAAACATGAGGATTGAACTCCAACAATTGAAGCCTTCTTGGGGCCAATGGAGATTTTAGGGTGGAATTCACTTTGTAGGATCGAATATAAGCATCATGGTGGGCCTTAGGAATGATTACATGGTGGAGTTTCCATCCCTACTATTTTCCATAGTGTGGGTCACTTGAGTTGAATCTGCCTCATTTTTGGGCTCACGTCCAAACAAGAGCTGGTGAAACTGATAGGTGAACGGGATGTACAGGCACACAGATATCAAGAGGGGACCCACAGAGCTTTGGATATCGTGTGTTGGGAGCAAGTTTGTTTGGTTTACAGACGACCCAAACCTTCTAATTAATGCCTATTAATAAACACATGAAGATAATGTGGTCAGCCGTCCAAAAATTCAATTAACGTGTACTAGAATTAGATACACGGTCAAAGCTTGCTGCCGTAGTAGGATTTTGTCGTTGTTTTGCGATTGCAAGGAATGTCAATTCCACACGACGTGTTGTTTTCAATCACCAACTGCAACTACGTCCGAACGCGGGATCTGAGGGAGGAATGATGACGTTCAGACAGGGTCCTGTGTAACCCTGCTACAGAAAGCTAAGCGGATTGCGCACCGAGTAACTCCGCACTCTAGCGTGCGGAGTAAACTGTGGGGCCCACAGTGATTTACGTATTTTATCCACTCCGTCCATCATCTTAACAGAAAATTTTGGGTATGGTACCAAAACATGAAGCATATCAAAATCTAAAGTGGACCACACCACAAGAAAAGTGTGAACTGAATGTCTACCAATGAAAAATTCTTGGAGGACACAGAAGTTTTGGATCAAGTTGATATTTGTGTTTTCCCTTCATCCATATCCATGTGGTCTTATGAACAGGTTGGATGGATGACAAATAAACATCACTGTAGGGCCTGGGAAGGTTTCAACGGTGGAAATCATTATTCCCACTCTTTCCCGTGGCATGGTCCACTTGAGATTTGGATATGGTTAAATTTTGGGCTCAACCACTAAAATGAGCTGAAAAAACATATGGACGGGATAGATAAAGCACATACATTCTAGGTGGGCTTAACTGAGTTTACTCCCCACGATAAGAGCGTGCGGAGTTATTCTGCACGCAGTCCGATTCCGCCCCTGTGACCTTAACCTTTGTGGGGCCCTGCGTGATGTCTATGTTATATTCGCTCTGTCCATCCATTGTGCCAGCTAATGTTAGGGCCTGATCTCTGAAAACCCAGGCAGATTCAAGATACGGTGGGCATACCATTAGAAAGTAGTGGGAATTGAAGACTCCCCGTTGAAAACTTCTTTGGGGCCACAAAAGCTTTAGATCATGCTGTTTCCGTTCATCACAGTGGGAGTCACCTTACCAGCGGGTTGGTTGGCATTTTGGGCTCCGGGTAGGTTTCAGCAGTAGGCGTTTCCATTCTTACTTCTGTTGATTAATTTCTGATCTTTAAAAATAAATAAATTGGAAAAACCGAGAATAAGGACAGGCTGAAGCACGTGAAAAACACGTTGTCCTTAAAGCGTAATTCGCCCCTACTCAAATTATTTTGAGTCTGCTGATAGGTTGCAGGCGGATTGCTTCCAGGATACGACGAGCCTTATGTGGTTCTGCGTTCAGCAAAAACGAAGAAACCACTATGGAACTCAGTAACACACTTTGGCAGATGAAGAAAAGAAAGAGAGAACAAGAATGGAGGTCTTTTTCTTATAGCAGTAGACCACTACACTGGTCTAAGTGGCTTGGTTTTAGTTAACCAAACCGAGAGGCTAATCGTTTCAGATGGGTGCTGGTTCAGTAGTGATAGTTGCGTTTTCAGTTGTTGTGTTGGAATGAACCAGACCTGTCCGGTTTATATAGGTAAGGGTGGCTGGCAGTTTTGGTCCAGAGCCATAATGGCACTAGCCGTTTTCTGGCTGTTGTGAGAAACTAGCCGTTTATGGTAGTTTCTGACTGTTGTGCATGTGGGAGTTATGCACCTGCATGCTGACCGTTTAGACTCAATGGCTAGCCGTTTTTGGCTGTTGGGATAGCCACATGCAGCTGTTACTGCATGGTCTGGACCGTTACTGCATGAGCAGTTACACAAGTCCCTCTAATTGGCCCTGCAGCTCTTTATAAAAAGCAGAGAGGTCTCTCTGTCAGACCTCCCACCCACAGCACCTCCTCTGTTCCGAACCCAGCCACCTGACATATTACCTAGCCTCTGTCGCACCGCGACTCGCACCAGTCTCGCTCCGGTCCGCGAGGTCGCGACCCATCTACGACACGATGCGCACGTGCGAAGTGCCAAGTGCGCCACTATCGCCTCTACAGCCACACTGCCTCACGTGCCCACGCCCTCGCACCTAGCCCGAGCCCGAGCCCGAGCCCGAGCCCGAGTCCGTGCCCGTGCCCGTGCCCGAGCCCGAGACCGAGACCGAGACCGAGCGCGTACGCGTGCGTGTGCGCGTGCGCGGTGTTCCAGTGCTTCGCACTGGAACACGCAAGCCACCATTCTCCCTCTCTTCCAGCATAAATAAGTAAGGTGCACAACACCCTACTTATAAAAAGGTAAAAATCCTTTCTCCCATCCGATATGGGACAAAAACAAAACTCCTTTTTTTTTTTAAAGTTATTTTCAAAACAAACTTTTCAACAATCCCCCACTTGTTTTAAAATAATTTAAAAAATAAAAACGATATCTGTCAGAGTATAAAAGATTATATGCATAAAGAAAGATATCTTTCGATTTGAATCCTTCCTTAGTGTAATTATTTCAAAGACCCATCGAAATTACTGGTAGCCGCAGCTTTGAACCAGTTATTTTTAGATAACAGGACCGGAAATACCACACACATACTTTCTTAGTGTTATTTGAGTTCCCACAATTCTTGCTCAGCACATTTAATGGCCTTGTGCTTATCCTGTTTCATGAACGATCCCGAGAAAACTCTCATTCTCATGAGAGGCGGCACCACCTCTACGTTCATATAGGTGAAGTCCTTCTAGTGTCTCCGTTACTTTCAGACACTTGTCCTTAAGACTGGACTACATTAAGAGTTTCTGAGACTCAACCCTCTTTCTGTAACGGCCAGCACTATAATCCTGGATGAGGTATATATCTATAATTTAGTGCTGAAACTTTTCACGTATCAATGACTTGTTTTTACCCATTGAACCCTTATATAGAGATTTTTCTAATTTTAGGTTGGGTTTCCATCACTGGTGAAATCTTTTGAAAAGAGTTTCAACCCCATCCCTCTAGATGTTGTCCTTACTACCTCTCTCGTTAGAGGTTTAGTGAAAGGATCAGCTAAGTTATTACTTGACTTTACATAAGATATTGCAATGATTCCATCTTGAATTAGTTGTCTTACATAGTCATGTCTCAGACTTATATGTCTGGATTTCCCATTATACGTGCCGCTGTAGGCTCTAGCTAATGTGGCTTCACTATCGCAATGTAGCGAAACAGTCGGTATCGGCTTCGCATAGAATGGAATTTCTAAAAGAAGATCCCTAAGCCACTCAGCCTCTTTACCTGTTGTAGCAAGGGCTATGAACTCAGACTCCATAGTTGAGTGAGTTATGCAGGTTTGTTTCTTGGATCCCCAAGATACAGCTGCACCTCCTAAGGTGAAAACCCATCCAGTAGTGGATTTGTTATCACCTGCACTCGATATCCAACTTGCATCGGTATATCCTTCCAATACAGCTGGAAATTCTGAGTAAAATAATTCTAAGTCTTTGGTTGCTTTTAAGTAACCAAGTACTCTTCCTATTGCCTTCCAGTGTTCTACACTGGGATTACTAGTAAACCTACTTAGTTTACTCACAGCATATGCGATGTCTGGTCTAATGCATTGCATTGCATACATTAGACTTCCAATAACACTCGCATACTCTAATTGTGCAACTGTTCTTCCAGTATTTTCATTTAACTTGATACTTGGATCGAATGGGGTTTTCGCTTCTTTAATATTCAGGTGTTTAAACTTGTTTATAATTTTCTCAATATAATGAGATTGACATAGCGCATAACCCCCACTATGAGTTTTAACTTTAATACCTAGAATGGTATCAACTTGTCCAAGATCCTTCATTTTAAATACGGAAGACAGAAACTTCTTTGTTTCAGTTACACCTTCCATCTTGTTACTTATTATTAACAAGTCATCAACGTATAAACAAATAACAATTATATAGTTACTACTTGTTTTGGAATATATACATTTGTCTGCTACATTATGCATGAAACCATGAGAAAGTATTTTAGAATCAAACTTCTCATGCCACTGTTTAAGTGCTTGTTTTAGTCCATACAATGATTTAATTAGTTTACAGACTTTCTTCTCATTTCCAGGTAGAACGAACCCTTCAGGTTGTTCCATGTATACCTCCTTGTCGAGGTCTCCATTCAGGAAAGCAGTCTTTACATCCATCTGATGTATATACAGTTGATGTATGGATGCTAAAGCAAACATAATTCTAATAGATGTTATTCTTGCCACAGGTGAGTATGTGTCAAAATAATCTATTCCTTCTTTTTGTCTAAATCCTTTGGCTACTAGTCTAGCTTTAAAGGTTTGAATAGTCCCATCAGTGTGATATTTCTTTCTAAATACCCACTTACACCCTATGGGTTTAGAAGCTGGAGGTAGATCCACCAGTTCCCAGGTTTGGTTTGACATAATCGAGTCCATCTCATCATTGATAGCTTCTTTCCAAAAAGCTGAATCTCTAGAAGTTACAGCTTCTCTATAGGTTGTTGGATCATCTTCTATAGTCATAACTATAGGTATCTTTCTAATGACATTCTCTCTATCTCCTTCTATGAGATGAAAAGAGATACGTTGAGAGTCTATCTGTTCAGGATCAAGACTCTTTTCTACTCTTACCCTTTGACTCCTACGTGGTTCTATTGGAGCTTCAACTTCATGTTGAGCTTCTACCATAGGTTTCTTTGTTGGAGCTTGGATTTCATTATCCTTTGACTCTAAGGATAGTGAGTTTTCAAAGAACTCAACGTCTCTAGACTCTATGATGGTATTAAACTCTAAGTCTAGGAGTCTATATGCTTTGCTATTTTGTACATACCCTACAAAGGCGCACTTAATAGCTCTGGATCCTAATTTAGTTCTTTTGGGATCAGGCATTCTACAATATGCGAGGCACCCCCCCACTTTAAGATATCCTAGATTAGGCTTTCTACTTTTCCATACCTCATATGGTGAAGTGTTAAACTTCTTAGAAGGAACCCTATTTAGGATGTGGCACGCTGCGAGAAGTGCTTCTCCCCAAAGTCCTAGTGGCAACTTTGCTTGTATTAGCATTGAGTTGACCATTTCTACTAAGGTTCTATTTTTTCGTTCAGCTATACCATTTTGTTGTGGTGTGTACGGCGCAGTGCATTGGTGTATTATGCCATGTTCTTCACAGAAGTTAGAGAATTCATTTGAAAAATACTCTCCTCCTCTATCGCTACGAAGAACTTTTATTTTCTTGTTTAGTTGATTTTCCACTTCTGCTTTATATATCTTGAACATGCTGAGTGCTTCATCTTTGTTCTTTAGAAGATATACTTGTACATATCTGGAGCAATCATCAATAAAGGTTATAAAGTATCTTCTTCCTCCACATGTAAGAATGCCATTTAACTCACAGATATCAGTGTGTATTAGGTCCAATATTTGAGATGATCTCTCAACACTTGGAAAATGTTTCTTTGTAAATTTAGACCTTATGCATACTTCACATTTGTCATTTTGACTATCTGTGTATGAGATTAAGCCATTCTTAGACATGAATTTTAAGGTACTATAACCTATGTGTGCTAATCTACCATGCCACAATGCTACAGATTCAATCATATACGCAGAAGAGTTACTTTCATTCAAGGAAAATTTTATCATCCCATTACAAGCATATCCCTTACCAACGAAATTCCCGTTTTTTGATAGAATCAGTTTTCCCGACTCAAACACTACCCGTATGCCAGGTTTTCCCAGAAGATCCCTAGAAACTAAGTTTCGTCTCATGTCTGGGACATGCAGTACATTAGTTAGGATCACTTTCTTTCCAGAGGTAAAGACTAGTTCCACGGTTCCTTTACCTACGACCTTCGATCGGACTTCATTACCCATTTGGACCTCTTGACCATCGGTCACGTCCTCATAAGTTTTAAAGGCTGATCTGTCATAGCTTACATGGACTGTGGCTGCTGTATCATACCACCAACCGGGTACTTTGCCTTGGATCATGTTTACCTTAGTGATCATGGCAACTATGTCTTCTTCAACTGCACTTGCCTCATTCTTCGATTTTCGAAGACGGCATACTCGAGCATAATGCCCGGTTTTCCCACAAACATGGCAAGGGCCTTTGAACTTTTCGTTCTTCTTCTGTGATTTCTTGAATTTCCCTTTATTGGGTTTCAGGAAACCGTTCTTCTCGGGATTCTTGTTTTGGGTACTTTCTACTGCTTGCACCTTGGATGAGGAATTCCTATTTTCATTTTTCTTCTCACGGTTTCGAGATTCTTCCTCTATTCGGATATGTTTCTGGATTTGTTCCAGTGAATAATCCTCGGTTTTATGTAGCAGTTTCTTCCTGTATTCTGTCTAACTCGGGGGCAATTTTGCGATAATAGCCCCGACTTGGAAAGCTTCAGGGATATCAATTTTTAGGGCACTAATTTTGCCTACAATTAGCTGTAGTTCTTCGATTTGGGCTAACAGCGATTTGTTATCTACCATGGTGTAGTCGAAATAGCTAGCTATCAGATATTTGTTCGTACCTTCTTCTTCGGTCTTGAATTTGAACTCGAGAGCGGTCCAAATTTCTTTAGCAGATTCAGTTCTGGTGTATTGATCATACAAACGATCAGATAGCGTGTTCAGAATGTGTCCTCGACACAGCAGATTATCTTCTTCTCTCTTGATGCGTGCGTTGATCTGCTCAGTCGTGTCTGTATCAGTAGCTGGAGGAAGCGGCTTTAAGTTCGGGTCTAAGATATAGAATATCTTCAACGCCGTAAGCAGGAACTTTATCTTATCCTGCCATCTGGTGAAATTGGTTCCATCGAACCGGTCCAGACGAATCAGATCCTGGTTCATCAGTTTGATAGATGATACCCCTTTGGTTTCCATATCAAAAAATTACGCTTTAAGATTGTTGATCAATTTCTGATCTTTAAAAATAAATAAATTGGAAAAACCGAGAATAAGGACAGGCTGAAGCACGTGAAAAACACGCTGTCCTTAAAGCGTAATTCGCCCCTACTCAAATTATTTTGAGTCTGCTGATAGGTTGCAGGCGGATTGCTTCCAGGATACGACGAGCCTTATGTGGTTCTGCGTTCAGCAAAAACGAAGAAACCACTATGGAACTCAGTAACACACTTTGGCAGATGAAGAAAAGAAAGAGAGAACAAGAATGGAGGTCTTTTTCTTATAGCAGTAGACCACTACACTGGTCTAAGTGGCTTGGTTTTAGTTAACCAAACCGAGAGGCTAATCGTTTCAGATGGGTGCTGGTTCAGTAGTGATAGTTGCGTTTTCAGTTGTTGTGTTGGAATGAACCAGACCTGTCCGGTTTATATAGGTAAGGGTGGCTGACAGTTTTGGTCCAGAGCCATAATGGCACTAGCCGTTTTCTGGCTGTTGTGAGAAACTAGCCGTTTATGGCAGTTTCTGACTGTTGTGCATGTGGGAGTTATGCACCTGCATGCTGACCGTTTAGACTCAATGGCTAGCCGTTTCTGGCTGTTGGGATAGCCACATGCAGCTGTTACTGCATGGTCTGGACCGTTACTGCATGAGCAGTTACTGTCACGCCCTGAAATTCGGAACCCAAGTACAATAACCCAAAGCCCGAGTTCCAGGGTGTCACGCCCCAAACTCGGGGACCGGGCTTACTAAATTCCCGGCCGCCGAATCCGGTGCCAACAGCCTCCGTAGTACCCCATTCTCGGCCCCTAGCTCCCATACGCCAGGTTCCGATCCTGGGATCCCACAAGGAGGATTTTCAAGGTAAAATTTTTTTTATAGATGAGCATAAACATAAGTATACCAAACCAAAAAAAACATCACATCACATATCCACTAAGATAGTCTTTTGAGTACAATGCTGTAGAAAAGGAAATACAAGGTATAACTGAAAGCTGAAAATCAAATGCGCGCCCCTGTCTCACTGCTGTCGTGCTATAGTATGACCTGCACGTAAACAACGTGCATAAGCTTACTATGAAGCTTAGAGAGTGCGTGGTGTGTGCGCAATGCATATGACAGGTATACAGATATCAGAGTAAGCGGAAATGATGGCAGGCTACACTACCAAGTCTATGAATGTCATTAGCCATCTCGAGGCTATGCAATGCAATGGGCCTATATGGCCGAGTGTCATATGCTAATGATGCCATGTGCGCATGTCAACCCTCAACTGTCATATATCATACGGTTTACAACTGGGACATCACCGGGGTCTAGTACACTCCAGACATTGGTTGCCGCCCATCGCGCGCATAACCAAGCGAGTGGAAGAGACCTCACTATCCGCCTCATCAATGACATATAAGATAATTCACCCGGCTCGTCGATAGCGAACCCATTCACGAGCTGGTCAAACTCAACCTAGTATATAGCCCTCTGCACCCGGGCGGGTAAGGTCACACCCCCTTCCAACCGACCCCGACACAGTGGGAGACGCGGCCTACTGGTATTTGGCCCTCATGCGCTCATAAATCCACTCGGTCTAGACATTGGAGCATCCTACTGGTACCACAGGGTTTAGGGACTTTCACCCAAGGACATCTTTGGCGCCCAAGTGCTAGAACATATTTCCGGTGTCCATTCCTACCATCCACGATGTGACTGTGGTGGTCAAAACCCCGATGCCGCTGGGGTGAGAATCTGATCATGACATGTATAATGCGAGATGCATGAGTCACACTATTAAAGCCATGCACCAAACCTGCGCATACCGCGCGATCATGTAGGGTGACCATATCTCATACGGGTCCCCTAAGTATCTCAAGCTGTAAGGCATATGCTATGATCGACATCGTCCACAGTCAGGCATACATATGATGCGTATGTACAAATGAATGGGTATGATATTCATTACACTAAGCATATTATCAGTGTGACCTATCCAGCTAAGTATACTAGCATATTACCAGACATATCATGTACTGTTGGCCTTGAATGGCCCAATATATATACAGAGAGTGGGACCCGAACTGTGGGCCCCATAGGAAATGTAAAGGTCTTCGTGGTATAGCCCACTTGAGACTACATCGGCCCCATACTTGGGCCTGCACATACAAGATAGGCAGCATGAATAAAACAGATACATCATGGTGGAGCTAATAGATACATCACGTTGGGACCCATAGGGTGGGCCACCTGCTGGGCAGCGTGGTACCCAACTGATCCCAATAAGTTTGAATCAAGCAGATATTTGTGTTTTCTCCTTCATACATATCCATGTGATCTTACGAACCGATTGGATGGCAAATAAACATCACTGTAGAACCTAGAAAGGTTTCAATGTTGGAAATCATTATTTCCACTGAAGCATGGTCCACTTGACATTAAGATATGCTTAAATTTTGGGCCCAGCCACTTATGGATAGGTTGGGTGACAAATAAACATCATTTTGGGTCTAGGAAAGTTTCAATGGTGGAGATTATTATTCCCACTGTTGTCCCATGGCATGGCCCACTTGTCATTTGGATATGCTAAGATTTTTGGGCTCGGTCACTTATAAAATAGATTGGATGACAATTAAACATCACTGTAGGGCTGGGAAGGTTTCAACGGTAGAGATCATTATTCCCACCGTTGACCCGTGGCATAGCCCACTAAAATGAGCTGGAAAAAACATATGGACGGGATAGGTACAGCACATACATTCTAGGTGGGCCCAACGAGTGGGGCCCATTGCCAAAGCCCATACAGACAGGCTGCTGGGCAGCAGCGTCCCCTGGACGCTGTCTGTCCAGCAGCAGCATATATATATATATTTTTTATTTTATTTTATTTTATTTTATTTATTTATTTATTTTTTATATATATATATATATATTTTTTTATTTAATAAGTGGGGTCCACAGGAGTTCCTGATCAAGCTGATATTTTTTTTTTTTTTTTTGTTTTTCCTCCCTCAATGTCTGTGTGGACTTATGAACAGGTTGGATCTCAAATAAACATCACGGTGGCCCATAAGAAGGTTTCAATGGTGGGGCACTGTCCCTATTGTTTTCTGTGGTGGGGCCCCCTCGAGACTTGGATCTGGCTCATTCTTGGGGTCGTGCCCTAAACTGATCTCCCCAACTGGATGGACGGAGTGGATACAACACATACATCATGGTGGGACCCACAAATGGGCCACTGCTGGCCGAGCCAGCGTGCCAGGACGCTGGTACGCCCAGCGTCAGCGTCAGCGACGCTGACTCCTCACCTTCTTTCTTCCTTTCTTTCTTTTTTTTTTTTTTTTTTTTTCTATTCATATCAAGTGGGGTCCACATGGCACTGATCCACTCCATTTATCAGATTCTCCATCTCATGGGGGACCCAACAAGCCCCATATTGGATATACAAATCCATCTAGAAACGTAAAGGTGGGCCAAAAGATTCTGACAGTAGGAATCATTGTTCCCACTGTTTCAAGCGGTGCGGCCCACTGAAGATTTGGATCGGGCCCATCTTTGGGCCCTGGCCCTAAAATGATCTGGGAAAACCGATGGACGGCGTGGATGGAACTAAAACATCAAGGTGGGTCCCACGAGCGGGACCCCTTGCAACGTTCAAATGACGCTGGACGTTCCAGCGTCAGGACGTCCAGACGCTGGACGTCCAGCACATGCATATAGATTTTTTTTTTTCTTCTTTTTTTTTTTTTGTTTTCCTGTGATCATTTCATGTGGGGCCCACTTAGTGAAGATCCGATCCATCCATTAGATTCCCCATATCATTAGGGACCCAACAAGCCCAATATTGGACAGGTGATGTGGTCCACAAACATCACGGTGGGTCCAAGAAACCTCGACAGTAGGCTTCACCATCTCCACTGTTTTCAATGGTGTGGTCCACCTGAGATCTGGATCTTCTTCATTTTTGGCGCCCAGCCCTAAAATGGGCTGGAGAAACAGACGGACGGCATGGATCTAATACATTCATCAAGGTGGGTCCCACGTGTGGGGGCCCTATTCCTGGCCGACCGGCTGCCTTGCTGGGCAGCAGCGTCCCCTGGACGCTGGCTGTCCAGCGGCAGCCCTCTCTCTCTTTCTTTTTCTTTTTTTTTTTTTTTTTTATTATTATTATTATTATTATTATTATTATATTATTACAAAGTGGGGCCCATTCATGGATGATCCAATCCATCCATCAGGTTGTCCACCATCAGGTGGGCCCAAAAGAAAAGGAAAGAAAAGAAGGGAAAGAAGAAAATGGGGGATTTATGTACCCCTTGCACTCACCTCAAATAATGGACGGTTGGATTGAATCGAGTTGATGATCGGACGATCCGGACGGTCCGGATGATGGTTGGGGCCCTCCAAGCAAGGATCTCCACCCTCAAATCCTAGATCTCCCTCCAAATCTCTCTCTTCTCTCAATTCTTCCTCTCTTCTCTCTCTCTTTCTCTTTCTCTCTCTTTCTCTTTCTCTTTCTCTCTCTTTCTCTTTCTCTCTCCAAAAATGGCTACGTATGGCATTTGTTTGTAGGGAGCTTGGGATATAAGTGGTATTAGAAAATGGGAATGATGATGGATGGGGTAATTATGAGATTGGATTGCTTGGGTATGGCTTAAGTTGACTTGTGAGGAGAGAGAGATGTACTTGATTGATTGATGCTTGATGGATTGATGGGATGTTGATTGATTGATGGGATATCGATTGATTGATGGGACAACCTAGGGATTTGTGCAAGTGGGGCCCACACCATGCATGTTGCGCGGCCCACCTCAGATTACGCGATAGATCATAACTTTCACACCGGGTATCGCAATGGGGCGTGCCGCGCGGCGTTGGAATCGCAGCGCCTACGCGGTCACCGGGGTACAAGTCTCGGGTCGTTGCGCTACCAAAATAGGGTGTCTGATTGGAACTCGCCGGTTTGGACTATTCCAGGTATGCCGAGTTCGGAAAAGAGGTGTACGGAGGGCTAATTAAGGTACGGGTGTTACAGCTCTCCCCTCCTAACAAAAAAATTTCGTCCTCGAAATTTGCAATACAAACCCAAACTAGCCGAAGATCATAAAAAAAATCACATCACTATATATGCATATCGACTCGAAAAGCAATCATACAGATACAATCAATCATAAAAAAGATGAGGATAAGACTCGCGAATCTCTGCCTCTCGCTCCCACGACGCCTCATCTGCGCTATGATGACTCCACTGGACCTTCACTAAAGGAATGACCTTGGTCCGGAGGACCTGCTCCTTCCGGTCAAGGATACGAACCGGCTGCTCAATGTATGAAGCATCCTCACGAACCTCCAACGGCTGCCAATCTATCACAGGAACCACGTCTGACTCACACTTCCGCAACATGGAAACATGGAAAACATTGTGGACGCCAGACAACTGAAGTGGCAAGGCAAGCTGATAGGCCACGGCGCCAACGCGCCCAATGATCTCGAAGGGTCCAATGAATCTCGGGGCAAGCTTCCCCTTAGCTCCAAAACGAACCACGCCCTTCATGGGCGAGACCCTGAGATACACACGATCCCCAATGGAAAACTCTAGGGGACGACGTCGACGATCTGCAAAACTCTTCTGTCGACTCTGAGCTGTGCGCATCCTCTGCCTGATGATATCGATAGCCTCTGATGTCCTCTGCACAAGCTCGGGACCTAGGAGACGATGCTCTCCAACCTCGGCCCAACAACTAGGAGACCTACAAGGTCTACCATACAATGCCTCAAAAGGAGCCATACCGATAGTCGCCTGGTAGCTGTTATTATATGCAAACTCAGCCAAACGCAGGTGTCTATCCCAACTACCTGAGAAATCCAACACGCAAGCTCGAAGCATGTCCTCAAGGATCTGGTTGACCCTCTCGGTCTGACCATCAGTCTGAGGATGATATGCGGTGCTGAACTTCAAGGCAGGCCCCATCGCCTTCTGAAAACTCCTCCAGAACCGCGACGTAAACCTCGGATCTCGATCAGAAACGATCGAGACTGGGACTCCGTGCAGCCTCACAATCTCCTCGATAAACAATTCTGCAAGCCTGTCCAATGACCAGGTCGCACGTATCGCAAGAAAATGTGCCGACTTCGTCAAACGATCAACGACAACCCAGATGGCATCGTGACCGCGCTCAGTCCTCGGCAAGCCCATAATGAAGTCTGTGGTCACGTGCTCCCATTTCCACAACGGAACACTCAACGGCTGCAGGGGACCTGGAGGTTTGCGATGATCGGCCTTGACACGCTGGCAAGTGTCACACTCGGACACAAAGCTGGCAATCTGACGCTTCATTCCGGCCCAATAATACTGCCTCCTCATATCACGATACATCTTGGTAGAACCTGGGTGAATCGTGAACCTCGATCGGTGTGCCTCATCCATAAGGTCTCTGCGCAACTGAGGAATATCTGGAACACACAACCGACCCCTGAAACGAAGTCCACCATCTGACCCAATCTGCCAATCAGTCTGACCCTCTGACGCGGCCTCTTCCAAATAATCCTTTAACGTCTGATCTGACTGTTGAGCCTCGATCACCCTAGAAACAAGAGAGGGTTGAATCGACAAGTTCGATAACTGCGCGATAGAAGACTGCAGGCTCAGCTCAAAATCATACTCGGCAACCTCCTCGAGCATCCTCCACTCCTGGACCATCATATATGCCACCAGGCCTCGTGGCTGACGGCTAAGGGCATCAGCCACCACATTGGCCTTGCCAGGGTGGTACTGAAGATCAAAATCATAATCCTTCAGGAGCTCCATCCAACGTCTCTGCCTCATGTTCAACTCGGACTGCGAGAAGAGGTACTTCAAGCTCTTATGGTCAGAAAAGAGCTCGAACCTGACCCCATAAAGATAGTGCCTCCACACCTTCAGTGCGAAGACTACTGCTGCTAGCTCCAGATCATGCGTGGGGTAGTTCTGCTCATGGACCTTGAGCTGGCGAGACGCATACGCTACTACTTTGCCATGCTGCATCAGGACAGCACCTAAGCCAATCCGTGAGGCATCTGTAAAAACCACGAATCCTTCACTCCCGGAGGGAAGGGTGAGGACTGGTGTAGAAGTAAGACGGTCCTTCAGTTCTGCAAATGCTCGCTCACAGGCATCACTCCAAACGAACCCAGCGCCCTTTCGGGTCAACCTGGTCAGCGGGGCTGCAATACGAGAGAAGCCCTCTATGAAACGGCGATAATAACCTGCTAACCCCAGGAAACTCCGAATTTCGGACGCATTCGTGGGTTGCCTCCACTGACGCACGGCATCAATCTTCACCGGATCTACTGCTACTCCTTGCCTCGTCACCACGTGACCGAGGAACTTCACCTCCTCCTGCCAAAACTCACACTTCTCCAACTTCGCATAAAGCTGGTGTGTGCGGAGGGTCTGCAAGGTGATCTCCAGATGCCGCGCATGCTCCTCCCGAGTCCTCGAATAGATCAGAATGTCGTCAATGAACACTACAACAAACTGGTCAAGATACGGACGGAAGACCTCATTCATCAACTGCATGAACACTGCGGGCGCATTGGTCAGTCCAAAGGACATGACCTGGAACTCAAAATGACCATAGCGCGTCCTAAATGCTGTCTTCGGGATATCCTCCTCCCGGACACGAACTTGATGATAACCAGACCGCAGATCTATCTTTGAAAAGAACTTCGCCTCCCGCAGCTGATCAAATAAATCGTCGATCCTCGGAAGCGGGTACTTGTTCTTGATCGTGACCTTATTGAGCTCGCGGTAATCTACGCAAAGCCTCAATGAGCCATCCTTCTTCTTCACAAAGAGTACCGGCGCTCCCCATGGTGAACTACTCGGACGAATGAAGCCTAGTTCACGCAACTCGTCCAACTGCTTTTGCAGTTCTCGCAGCTCCAACGGTGCCATACGATACGGGGCCTTTGAGATAGGCGCGGTACCGGGTACAAGGTCAATCTGGAACTCGGTATGCCGACGAGGCGGCAACCCCGGAATCTCCTGAAATACATCTGAAAAGTCACAAACGACCGGCAAGTGGTCGATGCTCAAAGCAACCGGCTCCTCAATTGCACAAGCCATCAGTGCTGATAATTGCTCTCCTCTGGGTTCAGCAACAAATTGAAATTGCGGCATGTCGGGTATAAGGAAGGTAACCATTCTCGCGAAACAGTCTATGATGGCATGATACTCGGACAACCAATCCATGCCCAAGATAACATCAAACTCGGACATCGGCAAAACAAACAAGTCAGCAGGCAAAAAGGTCTCTCCTACCAAGACGGGGCAAGACGAACAAATCAAACTTAATACTGCGGTCTTCCCTAAGGGTGTCGACACTGACAAACCCTCGCGCACGGATTCTAACGGCAAACCAATCGATCGACAGAAACCCTCGGATATGAATGAATGTGATGCGCCAGAATCAAATAGAACATGTGCTATGCATGCAGAGACAAGGAGTGTACCCTCTACGACTCCTCCTGGTGCCTGAGGGTCCTGCTGGGCTGCATAGAACCGGCCCTGAGCCTGCTGGGGAGGTGCCTGTCCCCTCTGTGGTCGTTGCTGCTGCTGATGCGTCCTCTGCTGCTGCCTCTGCTGCGGAGGAGCTCTCGGCGGTGGGTACTGCTGTCGCTGATGCTGCTGATGGGGTCTCGGCGGCTGATACTGCTGACGCTGCTGTCGGTGTGAATGGGGGCACTCCCTATGACGATGTCCCATCTCTCCGCACCCATAACAATGGCCTATAATCTGCTGCTGCGGTGGTGCTGGGGGTGCTACGGGTGCCACTGGTGCTGCTGGTGCTCGGAAGGGTGGACGAGCTACATGCCTCTGCGGTGGTCGAAGTCGCTGCTGTCGGAAGTTGCCAGAGGGTGCCTTTCTCTTCCCCTTTCGATCTCCGCCTTGACTGCGGATCCGCTGCGCGTCGGCCCACTCTGCCTCATAAATTTGGGCCCGCTCCACCACCTCCTCAAATGTAGGGAGCTTGTGTCCTGCGACACGGCCCCTAAGGCCAAGGCGCAAACCGCCCTCGAACCGACGGGCCTTTCGCCTCGCATCATCCACAAGATACGTCGCGAATCGAGACAGCTCAACGAATCGGGCCTCGTACTGTGATACGGTCATCTCTCCCTGGACTAGCGTCTCGAACTCTAACGCTCTCTGCTGACGGACATGATCAGGGAAGAACTTCCTGGTCAAACCGGTCTACAAAATCCTCCCAGGTCCACTCGAAATCTGCCTCTACTGTGCGGGTAATCGATGACCACCAATGCTCGGCCTCTCCCTGAAGAAGGAAGACGGCGAGAGGAACTCGCTGCACAGTCGTGCATCGCATAATGGTAAAGATCTTTTCTACTTCAGACTTCCATCTCTCTGCCGCCTCCGGGTTCGGCTCGCCCGAGAAACGCGGGGGATCCATCTGCCTGAAATCCCTAAGTAAGGAAGCGGGCGCGATCCTGCTCGGATGTGGCAGGTGAATCGGCTGACCTCCTCTCTTGGCGCTCTACCAAGGAGGTCATGGCACGCAACATCTGCTGGAACTGACCAGCAGTCATGCCTGGAGCTGGGGCAGTCTGGGACGTACCCGCACTAGACGATTGCCTACCAACGGCTCTCTTGGGTGCCATGTCCTACAAAAAGGCAGGATCCTCTTAGCATCGGGTTACTCATGAGTGCCCACACGTCAATCAAAATTTTCTAGGCATACAATAGGGGAGTCCTAGTTTAAACTAAGTTCAAAGCAGGTGAGTAAGATTGGGGTCCTAGCAATCATATAGTACAAGGCAGGTAATTAAAGGTTATTAGTAGATATGTAATGTTATGGACAGGTATTCCCAAGTTATGCTCTGATACCAACTTCTGTCACGCCCCAAACTCGGGGACCGGGCTTACTAAATTCCCGGCCGCCGAATCCGGTGCCAACAGCCTCCGTAGTACCCCATTCTCGGCCCCTAGCTCCCATACGCCAGGTTCCGATCCTGGGATCCCACAAGGAGGATTTTCAAGGTAAAATTTTTTTTATAGATGAGCATAAACATAAGTATACCAAACCAAAAAAAACATCACATCACATATCCACTAAGATAGTCTTTTGAGTACAATGCTGTAGAAAAGGAAATACAAGGTATAACTGAAAGCTGAAAATCAAATGCGCGCCCCTGTCTCACTGCTGTCGTGCTATAGTATGACCTGCACGTAAACAACGTGCATAAGCTTACTATGAAGCTTAGAGAGTGCGTGGTGTGTGCGCAATGCATATGACAGGTATACAGATATCAGAGTAAGCGGAAATGATGGCAGGCTACACTACCAAGTCTATGAATGTCATTAGCCATCTCGAGGCTATGCAATGCAATGGGCCTATATGGCCGAGTGTCATATGCTAATGATGCCATGTGCGCATGTCAACCCTCAACTGTCATATATCATACGGTTTACAACTGGGACATCACCGGGGTCTAGTACACTCCAGACATTGGTTGCCGCCCATCGCGCGCATAACCAAGCGAGTGGAAGAGACCTCACTATCCGCCTCATCAATGACATATAAGATAATTCACCCGGCTCGTCGATAGCGAACCCATTCACGAGCTGGTCAAACTCAACCTAGTATATAGCCCTCTGCACCCGGGCGGGTAAGGTCACACCCCCTTCCAACCGACCCCGACACAGTGGGAGACGCGGCCTACTGGTATTTGGCCCTCATGCGCTCATAAATCCACTCGGTCTAGACATTGGAGCATCCTACTGGTACCACAGGGTTTAGGGACTTTCACCCAAGGACATCTTTGGCGCCCAAGTGCTAGAACATATTTCCGGTGTCCATTCCTACCATCCACGATGTGACTGTGGTGGTCAAAACCCCGATGCCGCTGGGGTGAGAATCTGATCATGACATGTATAATGCGAGATGCATGAGTCACACTATTAAAGCCATGCACCAAACCTGCGCATACCGCGCGATCATGTAGGGTGACCATATCTCATACGGGTCCCCTAAGTATCTCAAGCTGTAAGGCATATGCTATGATCGACATCGTCCACAGTCAGGCATACATATGATGCGTATGTACAAATGAATGGGTATGATATTCATTACACTAAGCATATTATCAGTGTGACCTATCCAGCTAAGTATACTAGCATATTACCAGACATATCATGTACTGTTGGCCTTGAATGGCCCAATATATATACAGAGAGTGGGACCCGAACTGTGGGCCCCATAGGAAATGTAAAGGTCTTCGTGGTATAGC
The DNA here is from genome assembly GCA_003013855.2 of Liriodendron chinense. Lineage (NCBI taxonomy): Eukaryota > Viridiplantae > Streptophyta > Magnoliopsida > Magnoliales > Magnoliaceae > Liriodendron > Liriodendron chinense. Next base: position 4,436,991 of record PVNU02000440.1, on the reverse strand, counting down.
CCACTTGAGACTACATCGGCCCCATACTTGGGCCTGCACATACAAGATAGGCAGCATGAATAAAACAGATACATCATGGTGGAGCTAATAGATACATCACGTTGGGACCCATAGGGTGGGCCACCTGCTGGGCAGCGTGGTACCCAACTGATCCCAATAAGTTTGAATCAAGCAGATATTTGTGTTTTCTCCTTCATACATATCCATGTGATCTTACGAACCGATTGGATGGCAAATAAACATCACTGTAGAACCTAGAAAGGTTTCAATGTTGGAAATCATTATTTCCACTGAAGCATGGTCCACTTGACATTAAGATATGCTTAAATTTTGGGCCCAGCCACTTATGGATAGGTTGGGTGACAAATAAACATCATTTTGGGTCTAGGAAAGTTTCAATGGTGGAGATTATTATTCCCACTGTTGTCCCATGGCATGGCCCACTTGTCATTTGGATATGCTAAGATTTTTGGGCTCGGTCACTTATAAAATAGATTGGATGACAATTAAACATCACTGTAGGGCTGGGAAGGTTTCAACGGTAGAGATCATTATTCCCACCGTTGACCCGTGGCATAGCCCACTAAAATGAGCTGGAAAAAACATATGGACGGGATAGGTACAGCACATACATTCTAGGTGGGCCCAACGAGTGGGGCCCATTGCCAAAGCCCATACAGACAGGCTGCTGGGCAGCAGCGTCCCCTGGACGCTGTCTGTCCAGCAGCAGCATATATATATATATTTTTTTATTTTATTTTATTTTATTTTTATTTTTTTTTATTTTTATATATATATATATATATTTTTATTTAATAAGTGGGGCCCACAGGAGTTCCTGATCAAGCTGATATTTTTTTTGTTTTTCCTCCCTCAATGTCTGTGTGGACTTATGAACAGGTTGGATCTCAAATAAACATCACGGTGGCCCATAAGAAGGTTTCAATGGTGGGGCACTGTCCCTATTGTTTTCTGTGGTGGGGCCCCCTCGAGACTTGGATCTGGCTCATTCTTGGGGTCGTGCCCTAAACTGATCTCCCCAACTGGATGGACGGAGTGGATACAACACATACATCATGGTGGGACCCACAAATGGGCCACTGCTGGCCGAGCCAGCGTGCCAGGACGCTGGTACGCCCAGCGTCAGCGTCAGCGACGCTGACTCCTCACCTTCTTTCTTCCTTTCTTTCTTTTTTTTTTTTCTTTTCTTTTCTATTCATATCAATTGGGGTCCACATGGCACTGATCCACTCCATTTATCAGATTCTCCATCTCATGGGGGACCCAACAAGCCCCATATTGGATATACAAATCCATCTAGAAACGTAAAGGTGGGCCAAAAGATTCTGACAGTAGGAATCATTGTTCCCACTGTTTCAAGCGGTGCGGCCCACTGAAGATTTGGATCGGGCCCATCTTTGGGCCCTGGCCCTAAAATGATCTGGGAAAACCGATGGACGGCGTGGATGGAACTAAAACATCAAGGTGGGTCCCACGAGCGGGACCCCTTGCAACGTTCAAATGACGCTGGACGTTCCAGCGTCAGGACGTCCAGACGCTGGACGTCCAGCACATGCATATAGATTTTTTTTTTTTCTTCTTTTTTTTTTTTTGTTTTCCTGTGATCATTTCATGTGGGGCCCACTTAGTGAAGATCCGATCCATCCATTAGATTCCCCATATCATTAGGGACCCAACAAGCCCAATATTGGACAGGTGATGTGGTCCACAAACATCACGGTGGGTCCAAGAAACCTCGACAGTAGGCTTCACCATCTCCACTGTTTTCAATGGTGTGGTCCACCTGAGATCTGGATCTTCTTCATTTTTGGCGCCCAGCCCTAAAATGGGCTGGAGAAACAGACGGACGGCATGGATCTAATACATTCATCAAGGTGGGTCCCACGTGTGGGGGCCCTATTCCTGGCCGACCGGCTGCCTTGCTGGGCAGCAGCGTCCCCTGGACGCTGGCTGTCCAGCGGCAGCCCTCTCTCTCTTTCTTTTTCTTTTTTTTTTTTTTTTTTATTATTATTATTATTATTATTATTATTATATTATTACAAAGTGGGGCCCATTCATGGATGATCCAATCCATCCATCAGGTTGTCCACCATCAGGTGGGCCCAAAAGAAAAGGAAAGAAAAAGAAGGGAAAGAAGAAAATGGGGGATTTATGTACCCCTTGCACTCACCTCAAATAATGGACGGTTGGATTGAATCGAGTTGATGATCGGACGATCCGGACGGTCCGGATGATGGTTGGGGCCCTCCAAGCAAGGATCTCCACCCTCAAATCCTAGATCTCCCTCCAAATCTCTCTCTTCTCTCAATTCTTCCTCTCTTCTCTCTCTCTTTCTCTTTCTCTCTCTTTCTCTTTCTCTTTCTCTCTCTTTCTCTTTCTCTCTCCAAAAATGGCTACGTATGGCATTTGTTTGTAGGGAGCTTGGGATATAAGTGGTATTAGAAAATGGGAATGATGATGGATGGGGTAATTATGAGATTGGATTGCTTGGGTATGGCTTAAGTTGACTTGTGAGGAGAGAGAGATGTACTTGATTGATTGATGCTTGATGGATTGATGGGATGTTGATTGATTGATGGGATATCGATTGATTGATGGGACAACCTAGGGATTTGTGCAAGTGGGGCCCACACCATGCATGTTGCGCGGCCCACCTCAGATTACGCGATAGATCATAACTTTCACACCGGGTATCGCAATGGGGCGTGCTGCGCGGCGTTGGAATCGCAGCGCCTACGCGGTCACCGGGGTACAAGTCTCGGGTCGTTGCGCTACCAAAATAGGGTGTCTGATTGGAACTCGCCGGTTTGGACTATTCCAGGTATGCCGAGTTCGGAAAAGAGGTGTACGGAGGGCTAATTAAGGTACGGGTGTTACACAGGGTGTGAATTTTAAAATTCGAGCACAGATTCCTTGAAATTCCATTTCACACATCGTATAACTAAAATAAATCCCAAGTATAACGCTTCTTTTCCACTAATATCTTATTACATTGAATTTTACAAGATAAAATAAATTAAATACAATTGGCGTTTGAGTAACACGTGCCCATCTGAATACTCTACTCTGTCTACGTCTTTTCCTTCTTGAAAACCTGCAAGAACTGTAGTGATTTTGGTGAGCTAAAAGCCCAGTGAGGTCATTTCCATCACAGGTAATATTCCAGTTAATAAAAGATAGGACGGAAATCATCAACGGATAGAATTGTATGAAATATACGAGAATAAGGTTGTGATTAATATACTGATGTTTTATTATGAATGGAATATGATGTCATGTATGTCATGATATGTGTGAGAGCAACAAACGTCTAGGAACTCGTTGCCACTGAACATTAGGAACCTGTCGCAAATCAACCATGCTCACCTAACCGGTACAACGAGGCGGCAAATCAACCATGCACGCCAGTGGGCAAATCAACCATGCACCACTGATCCAACCGAGCAAATCAACCATGCTCAATAAGTGAAACGACCAGAACTCGCTGCCACTGAACATTAGGAACCTGTCGCAAATCAACCATGCTCACCTAACCGGTACAGCGAGGCGGCAAATCAACCATGCACGCCAGGAGTCAAATCAACCATGCTCCTGTTCTGTCGTAGTGTATAAATGTATGCACATGTATGTATTTATGGAAACAGTCATCAAGCATACAATGCATATCAAAATTCAAGTCCAATCACGCCATGCATGTGTTTACTTTATTCAAGTAATTCTTTGACTCAATTTAGTTATTGTCAATCGAGGAATTTAAGAAGATCATCGCGTAAGGTTTAGTGTTACGAATAACTAAGGTTGTTCTAAGAGTTATGTATTGTACATTATCTAAACTTAAGTTGTTGTCGATTAAGAAGTTTAAAAATAATGTCACGTGGAATCTTGAGAATACTACGTGTATCTAGGGGTACATGTTGGCGACATCACCTGTATGAAATCCTACGTTGAATTGTCGTGGAATTCTGATATTTGCATTAAAAAGGAAAACTTGATAAAATTAATTCAATAAGAAAATGATAATTGGCAGGTGAAATTTAAGGATATAGATCGGAGGTGGATGGATCCCTTACCTAGGATCAAGTTTATGACTTTACGTTAAAGTTAGAAAGAGATCGATGGATGGATCGTTACCTACGAACCATGTTGAAGGATAACATGGAAATTGGACATCATACTTGGGAAGAAAACAAATTAAATAGAAGAAACATTAACTAGAAATTTCTATGATGAATCACTCACTGATATGACGATCTCTAGGCTCCAAACAAGCCCAAACTTGAATCTGAGTTGGCTCAGCGAGTCGACTCGGTTTAGAGAAGAAGTTTCTTCTTCTTTCTTCTTCTTTTCTTTTTCTTTCTTTCTCTTTCTTCTTTTCTTCTTCTTCTCTTTCTTTCTTCCTCTTTCTCTGATTGATCTATGAAGGAGGGGAGGGAAACGGATGGACGGTTTTATAACTCACCTCAATGGGTGGAAAAACGTGGTGCGGACTAAAGTTAATTTCCCGGTTCGAGTGGGAGATGTAAAAGAATAGTGACTCGGCATTATTATACAAAATAAACCGTTGAGAAGTTAGGTGGGGTCCACATGGTGTTTTGGGAGAGGTTTGGACCGTCCATGCAAAACGACGAGTTGGATCTTGATTTCCTTGTGTTTGGACGGTGGTTTGGAATGGGCTGAACTATTAATGAAGCGAAACAAAACTTGGTCGGACAAGGTTTAGGATGGGCTTGGATGTAATGGACGGAATAGATTGGGTGTGGGATCATGTTGATGGATGGCTTGGAGGCCACCAACAAGGGCAGCGGGCGGACGTTGTTACGTAGAAGATGATGAAGAAGAATCGTGCTTGGATTCTTCTTCTTTATTTTTATTTTTATTTTACGTGCACGTGTAATAGACTTTTTATGCTCCACTTGTAAGTGGGGGTCCACTTGTAGTGAATTTAGCTAGTTTCCTCCGTCCAACTAATGACCAACATAAAGTTAACCGTCGATGAGAAAAATGAGGCAGATCCGAGTTGAGGTGGAGATGTGCATGATGTGGATCTTGGCGTTCTTGGTTTTAAACGGTTGATTGAAGTGGATCATAAGATCAACTTTTAGGACCAAGGTTTAAAATTAATAAGTTTATGAGGAGGAGAAGATGGATGGACAGCTTGGATCAGCAAGGTGGGGTTCAAAAAAAATGGATAGTGTGAGCTGCATGGATCATCAGTAACGGAAGAAGACTTCTTCCTTTTTTTTTCTTATATTACGTGCGACGCATGTAAACACATTGACTACCGCTTCCTTCACAAGTGGGTCCATTTCAGGTGGATCGGGACCACCCGATCCGTTCAACAGGCCAGCAACCTATATTTAGCCGTTGACGTGAAAGGTGGAATGGATTCGAATTAAGGTGGGCCACTTATGGCTCGATTTCTAATTAGGATATTTGTAGGATGATTGGATGGATGAAATTCGACGTGTACGGTTAAATTATGTACTAGAACTAGTGTATGAAGTTTCGTGTGAAAGTGAACGTTAGAAATTATAATACTTAAAAACGGAGGTGTAACTTAAGTTTGACTGATGGCATTTTCGTAATTATTGTAAATTTGCAAGTTTTGTGGAATCTAACATTTCTACACTATCACAGGGTTTATTTTGAGCAACTTTAATAAAGGGACCATACTAAAATTCCATACAGATTATTTAATATTAATTTACTAATATTAAAGTTATTTAATTTATTAAATAATTAACTAAATTATAACTTAAATGATTCTAAAATTCTAGAGTTTTGTAAACATGCCTGATGAGTTTCATAGGGTTGAAAAATCAATGATCTAAGAAAATACTTGGTGACGGTCAAGATATTTGAATCAGATTTATGGACAGACATGTGTATAGGACGGTGTGAAGATCGTACGGCAAATTTATATTGATCGTAGAATTCGAAATCGAAGTGGATGGTTAGATCATTCAATCTAGCAACGATAAATCGTTTTAATAGACAGTCTATTGACTTAACTAAGTACGCCAAGTTTTTCAGAGGTCTAAAATGTGTCAGATTATGTATAAAAAGTGTGACGTGTGTGTATGCATATGAACGACGCGTCCTAAAATTTAAATTCTAACTTGTGAACTATAACACTCGTGTACCTACTCGCGTACTAAATTTTTGGGGTATTACAGTTACACAAATCCCTCTAATTGGCCCTGCAGCTCTTTATAAAAAGCAGAGAGGTCTCTCTGTCAGACCTCCCACCCACAGCACCTCCTCTGTTCCAAACCCAGCCACCTGACCTATTACCTAGCCTCTGTCGCACCGCGACTCACACCAGTCTCGCTTCGGTCCGCGAGGTCGCGACCCATCTGCGACACGATGCGCACGTGCGAAGTGTCAAGTGCGCCACTATCGCCTCTACAGCCACACTGCCTCACGTGCCCACGCCCTCGCACCTAGCCCGAGCCCGAGCCCGAGCCCGTGTCCGTGCCCGTGCCCGTGCCCGTGCCCGAGACCGAGACCGAGACCGAGCCCGTGCCCGTGCGTGTGCGCGGTGTTCCAGTGCTTCGCACTGGAACACACAAGCCACCATTCTCCCTCTCTTCTCTTCTTGTGGTGTGGCTCACTTTAGTTTTGGATCTACTTCATTTTTGAGATCATGTCATAACAATAGCTGGTGAAACTGATGGAGGGAGTGGATGTTAATGGCACATTTCCCTGGCCCCGTAGAACTTAGTGTTGCAGTGGCTCGGTTAAAGGAAATTCACGTCTCCATGTTAAAAGACTTGGGCAACTGGATCCGACTTGTACAGTCGTGAGTCAGAGTTGGGACCCGCCTGAGTTGAGGCTGAATCGGCTCCACTCGCCTGACTTGGGGGTGACTCGTGCCAGTCTTAAAACCATGTAGGGCTGTAAATGGTTGGGTTTAGCCAAAATCAGACCCACCCATTTACTAAATGGGTGTGGGTCTAAATTTTAGACCCAAACCCTTTTACTAAATGGGCAGGTCTGGGTCAGGTCCAAGTTTACCCATTAGACTCATTTATAAATGGGTCTAGGCCTGATAGAGGGAGATCCATCCGGATCCATTTATAAATAGGTCAGGTCTAATAGGGCTGGGTCTGGATCTAGTATGTAAGCATTTTTACAAGGCTTAAAATCAGATTTGGATGGTTCTGAGTTGGATGGGTCCCTTGAAACATAGACCAAACCTGCCGACTTACTAAATGAGTTTGGCTCGGGTCAAGCCGGCCTTAATATAAAGGAAACCAGACCAGACACATTTAGCAACTGGGTCTGTTCTTGGACCTAGATCCATACCATTTAGCAATGGGTTGGGTCCGGGTACCCATCGGGCCGCTGACCCATTTACAGCCCTAGAACCATGGCCTTCATTGAACATAGCCCGACCGTTGGTGATCCCGTTTTAACCGTCCATTTGTTACCCATTTGATAAATGAATCCGCCTGGGGTTTGGATCACGCATGTTACAGTTTGCCGCGTGTGTTGTGTAGGCTGGAACGCTCTTGAGTTGGACTTTTCTGTTTACGTATGTCAATCCCATTGTAAAATATCAAGATATCTACCGTGCTTTGGGTGGGGCACTGATTTTCAACGGCTGTCTTCTCAACTATACCACACGTTATTAGAGAGCCGGGCCTTTCTTTATTTTATTTTTAACTCATGGTTTGTCGGTCCTTGATCAGACGGATCGTATGGAATTATCTTTGCCATATGATCTCACTTGTTGATCACTTACCATTTGTCCACAATTGATCTACGATTTTCTTTCCTACCAAGGATGGTGGATTGTCTGGGACCCACAATTTAGACGGTCTGGATTGAAATCTATTGTTGGGTCCCACGACCCAATGGAAGTGCAGAAGTTATGTCTTAATACTTAATCTATTTATATTATTAATGAAAGGTAATCAACGGATATTAACCTGTTACCTATGTGGATTAGTGGAGACGCTTAAGCTAATAGCGAATAAATTAAAGATGAACGGTTGGGATTTCAAAGAAAATCCATGCAATGGGAACGGAGGTTGGGTCAACATCGTGAAGGTGCACATCAGGAGCAATGTCACGTGCGACTGTTCGTACAACAGCTCGACCGTGTGCCATATTAAAATCATGTAAGGCATTTTTTAAATCCGTTTTTAATCCTTGCTTTGCTTCTGGCATTTTCCATACTAATTCCATCATTAGTTATAATAATTATATGTTTATTCGTTTTTCTTTGGAAATTAATCTAAAGAGAGCTCAAGGGTCAGAACCTGACTGGAGTGCTACCTGAAGAATTTGCTGATCTTCCTTCCTTAGAACAAATGTGAGTGATTAAATACTATCCAACGGTCCAGATTCAAGTGGGGTTTTGTGGTGTGAGATCTGGGCCATTCATGAGCTGGGCCTCAGCGTAAATATGTCCTAGCCGAAAAAGGAGGTTGGTCACTCATCAGATGGCCGCCTTTTTTTTTTTTTTTTTGTACGCCTGATGAGTTGACGGTCCACCAGCCTAAGTAATGGCCTAACTCTTTTACCATTTCTCCAAAAAATTAATTATTTTTTCAGTAATACGAAGTGTATTCCAGCCTCTCACACGCAGCAAATTAACACGTGCGATAGATCCAAGCCTCTCATAAGGTGGATGCTACTGTCTAGATGGCTCACATATGTACTTTTGAGTTTGGACTATTGGTTAATTTCTCTTAACCGCATATTTATCTTGATCACTTGTACCCCACCTGATGATCATTTCACGTTAGCTTTCTGAAATGAGATAACTATAAGGTAGAAAGGTCTGATCAACGGCTTGGATCACATATACTTAGCCAAATTTTGCCACGTGTAAGAAGCAAGCGCACCGAGCATTCCTTTTCCTATTCTTTCCAACCAATGAAAAACGAAGGTCTGTCTGTGTCTGCCGGTAAATAAACTCATCTTCAGTTCCTTTTTGTAATGTTTCTGGAAACAGCGATCTCACTTTCAACTACCTGAGCGGAAAGATACCAGCCAGATGGGCTTCTCTTCCTCTCACTCACGTGTAAAACCCCTTCACTATCCTCCTTTTTACCACAAAAAAAAACCTGCCATTGCATTCCGTAGAGGGGCATAACTGAAATTTATGGTTTGTAGGTCCATTTTGGGAAACCGCATCACAGGAACGGTCCCGAAAGAGTTCGGAAGCATCTCCACCCTCACTTCATTGTAAGCAATTGGATTACAATTACATTACGACAAGATTTCAAGTCCAACCGGTTGGATCATAATTTAAAGTCCACTTAGCGAATAACTTCCAACCTATCACGTTCGTGGGAAATCCATCCCTTCCAATAGAATGGCCCGACCATGTCGATTGCCTTTTGCAAAAATCAACCCCGTCCACTCATTTGGTAGGCCACACCATGTAAAACAATTTTTAGCCATTGATAAATAACAAAATACAATTGTGGTCCTCTCAATGAGTGGATGTGGATGACTTTGGCTGTATGTCTCACAGACATCAAATGTTGGAAGTTTTTTACTGGGAGGAGCGTAAAAATTATGGTCCAACTGGTTAGATTTGAGACCTTCTGGTTACTTAATATTAATAGATAGTTAGGTTGATTAATGGATTTTTAATTGTAATTAAGAAATGTGAAAATGGGATTATGGCAGGGTATTGGAAGATAATCAGCTTGAAGGACCTCTTCCTCCGGAGCTTGGCAACTTGAGCAACTTACAGAGATTGTACGTCTACCTCTTTTGATGATCCAGATTGGTCATTTGGTGCGACGCACTGTCGATGGGTGATGGAACAATGAACTCTCCTCCATTGAAAATCCCACCAGTCTATCTGTAGCAATGTTAGATTTTTAACAATCCAATGGCTGGCCCACAATTGGAAGGTTTAGATCGTCCGTGTGGGGAGTTTTCTTTTTCTCAGCATTATCCATCCATGGTGGAACACACCCAGATGGATGGTCTTGATCACTGGAATGTGGGTCCCCATGTTGCAATCATTTTTGCTGGAATTAATTGGCTGTGAGATTCAGTTCGTAATTAGCACAATGGAGCATTCAGGAACTCAAGAAACAATTTTTTTGTTCTGTTCACATAGGCTGCATTTTCACGTGCAATATAATTGAATTGAAAACAACTCAATTCAATAAGGTAGGAAGGGTGTGTTTGGTTGCACCAAATCTCATGAAATTTTGCACCAAATTAGACTGATTTATCACAAAATATTATGAAATTCCATGATGTTTGGTGCAAGCAAACGCACCCTATTGGAACAGAGTGGAGCTAGCTAGACTCCTTTCGTAATGACAAGCCCCCACATTGCAATCACTATCATTTTAAGTTGGATTCAGAACATTGATGATGAATAGTAGTGCCACCCCTACTGTGGCCATTTCCTCAATTCCTCAATTATGAAATGAATGGATTGCAATTCAGTTCAACCAAGCATCCAAACACACCCATGTATTTTTTTTTTTTTCCCCCAAGTTGTAATCATGATTGGTTTGAAGTTGCTGAATCAAATGGGAGATGGTATTGATAATACAGAATGATCACATGACAGCATATACAAGCGAAAAATCGTTGCATGTGCTCTTTATAGAGGATTTGGCACATGCACTATTCACCACCATCTAATTGTGGGGCCCACCAGCTGCTTGAGCTATATCCATACTTTAAGTAGTTCCCACAGCCCCTACCAGATGGTTTGATCCTACTAATCATCTCTATTTGATTGAAACTTAAATGTTTGTTGTCTACGCAGACACTGATTGTCAGCCTAAAACATCATGTATAATTACTTTATGCTGAAATCTGACACAGATTCATTTTTATCTGAGCAGCCTTGCTTCTGCAAATAACTTCACGGGACCATTGCCCACGACATTTCGCAAGCTGACAAAGTTGACTATTTTGTATGTCGAATCTGCTTATTGGGATTGTCTTTTATTTTACAAGTGTTAGTGACCTAACTTCTGATTACTATTTTCAGTACAATAGATGGGAATCCAATCACTGGGAAGATTCCTGATTTCATTGGGAACTGGACACAAATCCAAAGATTGTAAGGACTAAGGACTACATTTACCTTCTATGTAACAGAAAAAATAGCTTCTATACAAAATCATTTACATGAACTATGATTTTAATCCATTTCAGAGATATGCAAGGCGCATCTATGGAAGGACCGTTTCCTCCTAACATCGCTCTCTTGAAAAATTTAACAGAACTGTGAGAGGACTTTCCGCATTCACTTTGAACTGTATCAACTAGTTCAGGGGCATTTCATATGATCCCTAATGGACTATGGCAGAATAATGATACGAATCAAGTTATTGGGTTTGACACATTTCAATTTACAGGAGGATATCTGACTTGAAGGGATCGAGCGTGGGCTTCCCTCCATTGGAGAATATGAGAGACATGAAGATACTGTGAGTTGAATAAATATACTACTATCCTTGGTATGACAATGTCAATGGTCTCTTGTTTCATTCGTTTTACGAAGTATGCTGCTTCGCTTGATGCATCAGGATACTAAGAAATTGCTTGATTTCTGGTGAAATCCCGAAATTTATTGCCAACAACATGAAGAATCTAAAAACCCTGTAAGTTACTTCCATCAGGCCTTTTAAAAATGCATGGTGTTCATGAATTTCATCTCTCATCAATGCTGACCATGTATTATTAGGTGAAAAAATCCAATTTCGAAACATTCTGATTCTTATGGGGATGATTGAACCTAATGTTTGTTCTTGTGTTGATTTCTCTTGCAGAGACCTAAGCTTTAACAACTTGACTGGAAAAATTCCTGAAAACTTTGATTTGTCGTCTTCAATTAATTTTATGTGAGCAAACTCATATTTCTATTTACCTTTTATTTTTATTTTCTTACTAGACGCTTATAACAGATTATTTTGTTTCGATTTGGGTCGCATTCCTTTGTTTCACGGTCTTGCTTTGGATCTCTCTCCAATAACACTATATGATATTATTATCTAATATAGGTACCTTACTAACAATAAGCTGACTGGAGATATACCTGAGTGGATCTTGAGAAGCACGGCACGCTTGTACGTATTGATCATGAAAAGCTTCCTCTGCATATCAATTTGCTCTAACATCTTTCTCTATCTTTTATTGGTTTGTAAGACTGCTGAAATCTTTTTTTAGGCTGTTAATATTTCTTACATAGAGAAATGTGTCATGTTGATTTGCCAATCTACTTTGCAGGGATATATCTAATAATTATTTTACAGACCCGCCTCCACCATCCCATTGCCAGCAGGGGAATGTGTAAGTACACTCATTTTCCATGTTTTCTTTCCTTTAGATTTCCATCCTTAAATAAGTTCTTTGTATTTACTTTTCTTTTATGGATTTTCATCTCCTATCACTTGCAGGAATTTGGTTTCCAGTTATTCATCCACTGAAAACAGCTCGTAAGATCCTCTCCCAACTCTAATTCTGATCTGCATTTGAGCTGCCAAGGACTGCCTCTGACTTTGCTTGTTTTGTTTTAAACCGATTAGTAGATGAATTCATCCTACTTTTCTTTTTTGTAGTATTGCTTCATGCTTCAAGAAGAACCTCCCCTGCTCTAAAAAAGCACAATGTAAGCACCATCCGCTGTGGCTTAACTATGTGGGAAGAGCTCCACTATGGCTATTTGGCAAAGTAGGATATGAATCGAAATGTAGAATCCTACTATCCTCACACGCGACAATGTAGCATGTCACAAGATCCATACCATTCAGCAGTTGGACACCACTGTTTATGTGCCATGGTCTGAAAATCAGGCTGATTTGGTCATCAGGTGGGCCAGACATGCACTTTGTACCTGGACCATCTGTCAATTCTTTTTTATTGCACATTTTTCGTGCATGCGTGGCCCACCCAATGATCAAACGGGACCACCTGCCATGACAGAGACACACACCTGATGAATGACCTGCAATGCACACACGTGCTGCAATGGCATATGTCACATTTCTCATGTGGGAACTCCAATATTATATTTTTTAGCCCATGGAACCACCAATTAGTCTTGAAAATCATTTGTATGAATAACATTCACATAATGGTGCTATAATATTTGCAGATTACTCGTTATTCATAAATTGCGGCGGCAGGACAATGACTGTTGGGAAACAAGAATATGAAGGCGACTTATCAGAAATGGGACCCTCAACATTCTCTTCTACTGACAGATGGGCTTATAGTAGCACAGGGGTCTACATGGACAATGACAAGGCGCACTACATAGCAACAAACACATCCGTGTTGAAGACAACTACTCCGGACTTGTACATGACCGCTCGCCTTGCCCCTCTCTCCCTTAAATACTATGGACTCTGTTTGCAGAATGGCAATTACTCGGTGAAACTCCACTTTGCTGAAATAATATATACAGACGACAAAACCTATATCAGCAATGGAAGGCGTATATTTGATGTATCGATCCAGGTAGGTGCTTGATCGCATAGATAGTTTGTCTGTGGGGGTAGGTTTTCCTTGTATCTTGGTGGAAGATGGAATCTGTTTACTTGGCTGCGGATCCTGATGCAAGCCCTCCCCAGGCTGAATACTCATATCTCTTGTATCTATTTATATCGGGCTCCTCTGATTTTTATTAGAAGAGAATTCTATTATTATTTGCACTTGAAAGCCTATTTAACTGCATCCCGCCGCATGCGTGAAAAACATCTATGATCGGGACCATTAATCGGGTTGGCCACCATGTGATGGGCTACATCAAATAAATGGTAGTGACCGTACAACTCTGACAATCTGATTGTTGTGAAGTTTGTCCATGGAATGTGGACTCTTACCCATTCTTTTAGTTAATCATTGCTAGCAGAGTGATGAGTGATCACTGTATGGGCATATACAAGCATTGCCTGTACAATAAAGATGTTTCCATGCACATCCATGGGACTCCATGAAGTGATTGTCATATCAGCATTCCCCTAACTAAAAACCAGTTAGGATCTATCAATAGTCTATTCAATACCGCATCCTTCCTAATGCTGTAACACAGTTTGTATCTACATGCCGGTTCTCAGAACCTTAACCCTTTTTAATAGTTTGATGCATGTGTTCATCTATCTATGCATTCATGTGTTGCATGGGTTTTTCTTTTTCCTCACTGATTTTTTTGAGCCTCTATATTGATCTTCTGTATTTGTACTAAATGGTGGAATAGGATTCATATAGCCAACTCCAGTTAGTTGGGATAAGGCTTAAATGATGATGATGATGATGATCCAATTCTTTTGGCATTGCTCTTACTTATGCAGGGTCGAAGAGTTTTGAAGGATTTCAACATCCAAGAAGTAGCCGGTGGACCTGGTCTGGAGGTCATTATGCCCTTCACTGCGAATGTGACCGATCACACATTGGAGATCCACTTATACTGGGCTGGGAAAGGGACAACTGCCATTCCAGATAGAGGTGTATATGGACCGCTCATATCGGCTATCACAGTGACACCGAGTAAGATCTTCTAAATGGTCTACCTTTCCAGGACTATTGATCTGGCGAGCTGCTGTGTGGATGGGCTATAAGCCAATTGCTGTGATCAAATAACTCTGATCAGCCAGCTGTAAGTTTGCTGGTTTGATGTGGACTGCTGCTCTAACTGTTCCTCTTGCCAGAAACTTATCAGATGGTTGTGTTAGTCCAATCCCCTGGCTTTTTGGGACATGGCCCATCCATGTGGCAGCCCACTGGAACAACACTCACAGCTACCATCGTTATTGGCCACATAAACTGTGAGGGAACTGCATAGAACCTCTATGTAGCTACCTGCACATTAGCACTCACATTTTTATTAGCTACTTCATTCTGACGTCTGACATTTTTCTCTGCGTAGATTTCAAACCAGATACTGGCAACAGCGGGCTATCTGTGGGAGCTATTGTTGGTATTGCAGCTGCTTCCTGCATAACCATTGTGTTGATATTGCTCATTCTTTGGATGAAAGGTTGCTTGGGACAAAAAGACCTTGTAGATGAAGGTAAAGTTTATGAATCAATTTGTGCTTCTATCATCATCTACGCCTTATGCCAACTAGTCAGGGTCGGATACATGAATCCTTTTTCACCATTCCACTCTATCAAGGGCCCTAACTTCAGTTAGACCATAGGTCATCAAGTCTTTTCTTACTACCTCCACTGACATCCTTTTAGGCCTTCCCCTTGCCCTTCTAGAGCCTTCAGCTTGTACCAAGTACCAACTCACTCCTAACTAGAGCAGTTCTTGGTCTCTGATGGACATGACGAAACCATCCTAGTTTACTTCCCCTCATCTTTTTACCTATTGGTACTACTCCTAAATTCCCTTGAATGCATTCATTTTTAATTCTTTCCTTCCTTGTCTTGCCACTCATCCATGATCCATCTTAACATCCTCATTTCAGCTACACTCATCCTATGGACAAGTTAATTCCTACGGACATTTTGGTTGTCCTGCATATAAAATTTTCAAAATAGTTAAGAGTTGCCATTTTATAGATCTTCAAACTCACTGATTTTCTGTCATTGGGCAGAACTCAGAGGCCTAGAATTACAGACAGGTTACTTCAGCTTAAAACAGATTAAAGCTGCAACCAATAACTTTGATCCTGCAAATAAAATAGGCGAAGGCGGGTTTGGGCCAGTTTACAAGGTAAATTTATAATAATCAAGATTTGGAATTTTTTTTTTTTTTTTTCAAGCTAGTTTGTCACCGGCAAGCTAATATGTCTTATACCTATCTCAGATTTCATATCCCTAGTCCCTTATGGAATTCTGATGGCAAAATTCACCTTTCACAATTGTAGGGTACACTCTCAGATGGTTCTAGAGTAGCTGTAAAGCAGCTCTCTTCTAGGTCCAAGCAAGGGAACCGCGAGTTCATAAACGAGATAGGCATGATATCTGCTGTACAACACCCGAATCTTGTGAAACTTTTTGGATGTTGTGTGGAAGGAAACCAGCTGCTTGTAATATATGAATACATGGAAAACAATAGCCTTGCGCGTGCACTGTTTGGTAAGTGCATTCTTGCCATCCATTATACAAGACTTTCGAGGATGAGGACACTGAACAACCATGCCATTCTTCATCTTTGTTTGTTTCGAACAATGATTCATGTATCACAGATGATGACTGGAGTGGAATCATGTGTAGGTTGTGAGGAACATAGATTGAAGCTGGACTGGCCAAGAAGGCATAAGATTTCCTTGGGGATAGCAAGGGGTTTGGCCCATCTACATGAAGAATCGAGGCTGAAGATCATTCATCGAGATATAAAGGCGACCAATGTTCTGCTCGATAAGGATCTCAATGCTAAGATATCTGACTTTGGTTTGGCTAAGCTTGATGAACAGGAAAACACCCACATCAGCACTCGAATAGCTGGAACCATGTGAGTGATTTCACCTTCGTTCCCAATTCTATTATTTTCTTTCATGTTCAGTTTCTACTCTTCCTATTCAACTATTCATTTTTCTATTTATTGTTACTGAGGCAATTGTAAATTTTGGAACCGTCAAGACTTCGTTATTTTAAGGCAGTGGCCATTTACAATTTAGACCCGCCAAACCGGTAAATACACCAGCCCCTTTCTGCTTTTGGTAATACAGTGGTACAAATTGTACCTTTGTCTTACCATTTTTAGAAAAGAAAGTCTCTCAGGTGAGGTGGTGTCATTATTGGAGCATTAAGACTTGAATTGATATTTGAATTCAAAATCAGAGTATCTATTTTATTTTTCAAAACTAACATAACACAAACATGAAAGGTTTTAAAGAGATTTTAATGTCAACTAACTCTTATTTAAAAAAATAATAATAATAAAACTTCCAGCCTCGATTTTTCACTTATATTTCTATCTCCTAAGATAACATAGTACTCCATATCACTGGGTATGCCGCTCCTTAGATGCTTCTTTATGGAATTCATGATGTGTGTATTGACCCTGAATTGATTCATAATAAATGTTGATGTGTATCAGTTAAACTTTAGTCTCTGTCGGACAAGAATCTTTACTTTTATTTTTCTTCTTTTCAAGCCAAGCCTTATATCAATATCACTGCTTCTTTAAGTAACCCTTTTTGGCATAGAAGTAGCAGGTTCAATCATTCTGCCTTTTATCCATTGACTCTTGTACCATCATTTGCGATCTTCTGCTTGCCTTTATCCTCAGAGCCCCTTTTTCTATTTATTCCCTTGAGAAGAGTACGTGATATCTGCATTCTCATTTTGCTTTTGCTTAAGCCTCTCTTCCTCTTGCACATGTATATAACTAGCTCAGTCAAAGTCCCTTTTCCTTTTGTGTGTTGTAATTGACCTTGAATGTGCCGAAGTTGGGTGGAAGAGATAAAAGCATGTCATACACAACCAGGTCGTCTAGTATATCCAATTGGAGTGCCCTCAGCTTAAAGGTGAGATCTGCCATCTTTATAATGTATTCCCTCATATTTTCATTGCCGTTGTATTTCAGGATCGTGAGTTTCTCAATGACTATTATGGTCTCTACCTCATCGGATTTGATGAATCTTTTTCTGATTTTGACTAGAAAGTCCTTCACGTTTACTTTCTCGGGCATACCTCCACGAAAAGTCTTTAGAATGGAGTATATAATAATCTTTAAACTTAACCTATTTATATGTTGTTGCCTTTCACATTTAGTTATCTTGGTGGCCAAACTTGAATCAGTGGGTTTTGGGAGGCTGGTTCTCTCTTAAGGCTAAGTCTAAATTCATACGCCTAAGGGTGATTTCTAGAGCCTCCTTTCATTTTAGAAAGTTAGAGCCAGTAAGAGAGGGAATGTTGTTTAGTTGGGAGGTAATTGAATTGACATTCATAACCATGATATGAAGGTGCAAAAGCTCACAATTAAAAAAGAAACTCCATCATACTTTAAGCACAAATTAAGAAATACTTTATGATGTTAAGCCTTTATTTAATCAATAGGGTAGTCAACTAAATCATCTGTGATGACGGGCCTAAACATTGATCCTGGTGTGAAACCCAGTACACCATTGCGACAACTTCTTTGTTGCACCACGAGTGGTTCTTGTAATATGAGATTGGCCGAATGACAGCAACATCAGCCCAAACAATCCAACACCTCTGTGGCAAAATAAAAGATTTAATTTTGGATCGTTAACACCATCCACCCCACCTGTTTGGCTCCCACCAGACTGTAAATTTCTTTGAGTTGAACTCCATCTGTTTGGAGACAAACACAACCTTACTAATCCTTAACGCACAACGGGCATGTCATGCCCTTCGAATTTAAGAATTGATGGGTATTATCAGCCACCGCCACTTTAGTGGAATATGCAACTAATTCTACCCAACAATCCCTAGAAACGGGAATCCCACCCAATCTAATGCCCATAATGGATTTTCTCAATGTCTCTAGATAAAGAGATGAGTAATTGACCATGTAAGCCACTTTACTGTAGTCTGTCCATCCATTTTATTAGGCTTGGACCTTTAATTTTTGGATTGGAATGACACCCGTAAATTTGTCCATTACATTTAGCTAAGATAAAGAAAAAATTAGGCCTAAATGACATATATAAGATGAGAAATGCTGAATAATGCATAAGAGGTGCTGCTGCATTGTAGTTTCATTACTCTTGACGATGATAAGCTTTGTCAATCATGCATGGAATTGTTTGTGGTGTTTGCAGTAATGCAGAATTGGATTTGTTACAATCAACAGCCTATTTCAGTGATGTAACTCATTTCATGAAAATTATATTGTTTATTCAGAGGATATATGGCTCCTGAATATGCAATGAGGGGTTACTTGACCGACAAAGCAGATGTTTACAGCTTTGGAGTCGTTTTGCTGGAGATTGTCAGTGGGACGAGCAACACGAATTACATGCCAAAGGAGGATTTTGTTTATCTTCTCGACTGGGTAAACTAAGTTCTCTTGCAATTCATCTCATGACGTATGAAGCATGCATCACTTCTACATGAAAGTTTGGGCGGATACATTGAGTTTACTCTATGCACACACCTTTTTGTATATTTTAGAAATGATGAAACCCCTGACTATGTGTATGTCAAGTTGGAACTTGGCACTTGGCAATTGGACCCCACTTGCTTGAGTCAGACCTGGCTTTGGTTTATGACTTGAATCAAGTGGATAAAATGGCTAGCCCAGATTGAGGATTGTGCTATAGGGGTGATGCTAGGATATAACGTTAGCAACATTGAGGTCGTTGTTTTGATTTCCATTTACATGGAAAAGAAGTTAAAACAAAACTTGGGAGTCTCAACTCAGGCACTTGGGAGGGATGGGTCTCAGATACACACAGGGTTTTAAGGCTCACACAAGCCCCATGTGAATCATCTGGGTCTACTGGGACTCGGTCGGACAGACCCGATCCGGTTCAACACCATGATTTAGAATTGAAAATAGTCAGAATTGAAAATAGGGTGTGACTCGGCCCAACTCTGCTGAGTCACGACTCAACTCAGGACCTAAAAAGCCAGTCCGAGTTGCCAAGTTTCAAACCAAGGATGCACAAGTACTTGGACCAATTACATAACTAAAATAACATGATCATTGGTATTCCAATGATACTGCAGATGAGCTTATTCAGCATAAGCAGTGAACTTCTCTCCCATCTTTTTGTCTTTTTGTGCTTAACATCTTTCATGGGAATTCATATTTACAGCCACCCCCCATTGATAGATATACTCTTCTTTTATATTTTGGGTAATAAGCACAATTTTGTACTATTCCATTACCGATCACAAAAAAGGGTGCAAGTGGCGACTCCTGTCATTCACAAGCCAATATTTTTACTTGAAAAAAGAAAATAATCACAAGGGTGATAGTTACGTCTTTCTGTATGATTTCAGGCCTATGTCCTACAAGAGCAGGGAAATCTCTTAGAACTTGTAGACCCGAGACTCGGGTCAGACTACTCCGAGGAAGAGGCATTGAGGACGCTGAATTTGGCTCTCTTATGCACCAACCCGTCTCCTAGCCTGAGGCCAGCGATGTCTGCTGCAATTAGCATGCTTGAAGGGAAAATAGAAGTGCGGGCCCCACTTGTGAAGCGGACTTCAAGGAGTGAGAATTTGAGGTTCAAGTCCTTGGATAGGCGCTCTCAAGACAGCCAAACGCAGAGCATATCAACAGAGGGCCCATCGTTGTATTCCTCAGTATCAACAGAGGGCCCATCTTTGTATTCCTCAGTATCTCTACGCAGTATAGAGGAAGAGAGTGGGGCCCATCATTTATTGGGCAAGGCTCCCCTTGATCACTCGGATTCTGATGAAAACTGAGAAATGCGAGGATGAGAGGTAAGGGCAAACACCGCATTCAAATGTGTACGTTCTACATTAATATGCATGCATATGTACCCATTTCAATTTACTCCTGGCTTTCCAATTTCATTGCTTACGGGATTGCTAATGCGCCCACAGTCTAATGTAACATTATCATAATAACAGCATCCTACACCCGGATCCATAGCTCAAGTAGTAGACTGAGTGAAGATGGCCTCGTTTCAACACTCAGGTCTTGGTATCGATTCCCAAAGTGGGGGTGGCTAACATTGCAGTGTGACTAACAGGGGAGTGGGTGTACTAACAATGGGGTGTGTGTACTAACCCAATAATAATAATAATAATAATAATAAACCAGCATCCTTGAAAACCTCTCGATGGATTCAAGACTTCCGAGAGCAAACAAGCTATATCTAGCCTTGATTGGTATTTTCATGCAGTGCTTTTAAAACCCCGGACCAGACACCAGACACCAAACCCGTTTAGACCACAAGCAAACGCCTGACAGGGCCAGCTCACTGTAAAACCTGGCCAGTTGAGAGGGCAGATAAAAAACTCAAAAATCTCAACTTGATTAAAATATTTGTCTACTTGAGTAACTAAGAAGAGTTTCTTCAAGTTTTTGTTAAAATACAGATAGTTGAGTTGAGTTTTATTTATTTATTTATAGTTTCATTGAGTTGAATCAAATTTGAGTATTGACAGAGTCGTGACCAGATCTTAGTTTTGCTGGAGTCATGATAAAATCTGTTCTAGTCGACTCGGGTGAGTCGAGTTGAGTCCAATCGAGTTTCTTAAACTATCTTGCGGGGAGAACTGCTTTTGTTAAAATATTTATTTAAAAAAAAAAAAAACGCACTTAAATCAGGCAAAAGCTCAAACCCATGACTCATTACTTAAAAATCAAACGCTCTAATGACTAGATTAACGACCCAGTTCCTAATATTTTTCTATAATTGAGCAGGGCTGACACGGTTGAAAGCCCATCAGATGCCAACTGGCAGTTGATCCAACCATCCACAGGAACTAATGGTGGAAATCCAATCCAGGTTTTAGAACAGCGATTATGTGTCAATTTTGTTAAAATAATAAGTAAAAAGAAAAAAGGCGTAGAACAAGTGGGGTCCAGTTCATAATTCCTTGGCAGCCCACGGCAGAAGGGCCATGCCCCAAAAATCTCCCAGATTCGAAGATCCTAGCCATCCATGATCGGCCTGATCTTCTGTGCTATGCATGTACCATCTGGGGTTTACCTGTTGAACGGCCCAGATCTCGTGCACACATGCGACATTGGCAAGCATGGGAAGAGCACCGTTATCAGCATACCACGGTTGGCGTCTTTTCTCAATATATAATCGGTAGGTGGTTTGTACACATGACCCTGTCTACAGTACGGACGTATTGTTCCTATGAGTCAAACCGTTGAGATGATGGGCCTCACTTTTGAATTGGAATACCCTCAAAAGCTCTCTGATTGGAACATTTCAAGCCTATGATCATTTAACTATTTCGCTTTGAATACAGACCGTCTCCTTTACCATAGTTTTGTGGGCCATTGATCTAAAGTTTATCATCTTCCAATCTTGAAGATTGTCAAAGCAGCCACTGCCACCTGTGTATCTGATCAGATCAACGGTTTGTATCATGGAAACATGATCCCATGTCCAACTGCTATAGTCGTGTCCTTGTAACGAACTGGCCCCAGCAAACCTCCGTGTGATATGATGCCATTTCCGCCTTTCCCAGGACGTTCCTGCTCTGGGAACCTTGGAGGGGCCCACCGTGATGTTTGTGAGAAATCCACCCCGTCCATACCCTTTTTGAGATCATTTTAATGTAAGCAACCAAAAATGAGCGGGATCCAAGACTCAAGTGGGTCACACAATAGGAAATAGTGGGGATTAAACTTCTACTGTTGAAACATTTACATGGACATAAAAGTCTTGTATCAGGCTAATATTATTTTGTTTTCAGTTCATGCCAGTGGGAATGACCTTATAAACGGTTTGGATGGCAAATAAACATCAAGATGGAACCCAGGAAAGTTTCAACAGTCGCCATTCCTTTCCTCACTGTTTTCTCTCATGTGGCCAACTTGAGTCTTGGATCTGGCTTGCTTTTGGTTGAATCTCCTAAAATCAGCTTGCAAAATGGATGGACGGATTGGATTTTTCACAAACATCACAATGGGCCGCACCTAAGTTCCCAGCGCACTCCTCGGGAGAACATTGTTAGAGTTGTCATGCACTAACACGATAATAAATGAGCTGTCATGCACCGAGTTCAGGTATGTACCTTACATCCACGCCGTCCATCAGCATTAACAGTCATGTTAAGACATGATCCCAAAAATGAAGCAGATCTAAACCTTAGGTGGACCACACCACAAGAAATAGTAGTGATTAACCATTAAAAACTTCTTGTGGGCCACAAAAGATTTGGATCAAGCTAATACTTTTATGGTCCCTCATCCAAGTCATTTGTAACCTTACATGTTGTCAAATAAACATTTCGATGGCCCAACAAGTTTTTAATGGTGAGTATTTAATCACTGCGATTTCATGTGGTGTGGTGCACCTTAGATTTGGATCAGCTTCATTTTTTGATCATGCAAATGGACGTGGATTGCCTACTGATGTTGCCAGCAAGGAGCAGGTAACTGATCGGTGTCCTATTGGCCTCATCCTGATGTATGTGTTTTATCCATACCGTCAATCCATTCTTCAGATCAGCCCAAAAACGAGGCACATCCAAATCTCAGGCCGACTACACCCCATGAAATCAGTGGTGATTAAATGCCCACCATTAAAAACTTCATAAAGTTTAATATTTATTTGCCATCCAACATGTTGATTAATTAGCTCACCAATACCTTGTTGGATAAGGGGAAAACACAAATGTTGGCTTGATCGAAAACTTTTATGGCTCCTAAGAAGTTTTTAATGATGGGCGTCCAATCACAACTCGTTCCTATTGTGTGATCTGCTCCGATATTTGAACTTGCCTATTTTTAAGGCTTGTTTCATAGAATAATCTAGCAAAATGGATGGACGGTGTGGATAAAACATAAATATATCGTAGTGGCCCACATAGCACCCACCAGCAGCAAGTAGCTATGTCAGCAGGCAATCCGCCTCCCATGCAAAGCACGCTTTAAAGTTGTTCACAACGAGGACCTTCATTGCCTGGTAACGGCTTTGGCATGAAGTTGCCGGAAGTTATGAAATGTCTGCTGTTGAAACCTTTCTGGAGCCGACCATGTTGTTTATATGCAATCCAAACCGTTCATGAGGTAATTGTCACTGGGATAAACCATAGGCACAAATATAATTCTGATCCAATACTTCTGTGGCCTGCACAAAGTTTCCAATGGTGGATGCTGAATTCCCCCCTTTTCTTGTCATGTGGATCACCTGAGTTTTGGATATACATGATTTTTGCAATAATGTCATATTGCGAGCTTGAGAAGCTGATGAACGGAGTGGTTTTCCTATGGGAATCTCTGTGGGCCCACATAGCTTCCTACCACAAGAACTTTTCGGGGTCGGTGGCAATTTCCGTCCGTCTAACGTGCGTACTGATATCCCAAAGCCGGGAGCGCATTAGGTGAGACCCCGGGCTCACCCAAGACGGTACGGCCCTTACTGTGGGGCCCACCTTGATGTATCTATTCTGTATCCACGCCGTTCGTCATTTTTTCCTGATCATTTTAGTGAATGATACCAAAAATGAAGAAGATCCAATTATAAAGTGGATCATACCATAGGAAACAGTGGTGATTGACAATTATTGAGAGACAGAAGTTTTGGATCAAGCTGATATTTATTTTTTCCATTCATCCAGGCTTATCCGACCTTATCAATGGATTGGATGTCAAATAAACACTACGGAAACATTAAGGTGTGCCCTAAGGAGTTTTTAATGCTAGGGCGTTCAATCAACACTGTTTCCTAGGGTATGGTCCACCTGAGGTTTGGATCTTTTTCATTTTTGGATCATGTCATAGAATGATGTGAAAAAACGGATGGACAGCATGGATATGGAATAGATACATCAAGATGGGCCCCACAGAAAGGGTCGCACCATCTTGGGTGACGCTGGGTCTCACTCTCAATGGAACGGGTTAGATCCGATATTCACTCTGAATCCGTACAATGCATATTTGGATCTTAAAATAGGTCTGATTACTTAAATGTACCGAATTTGGATTCACAGGAACATATTCGAGTTCCATCTGCTTTCCATATTATTTTAGGCCATGTCCCAAAATTGAGACATGCCACTCTTAGGTCGGCCTTACCAAAGTAAATAGTGGGATTTGCATCATTTTTCTACTAAATTAAATATGTTATATTATATATTTTTTAGATTTGTAATGGGGGTGGATTCGGACCTAGATCTGACCCGATGGTTATATGTATTTTGGATCAGAAATGGATCTAACAATTTATAAATGGATCGGATATGGATATCACCTTTTGGATTCGAGTTGGATCCGATCTGATCCGATCCGAATCCGTCCACGGATATATGGACTTTAGTTGGATCCGATCTAGGTCCTACCCATTGAGAGCCCTACCTAATCCGCTCATTTGATACTCCTTGTGTCCAATACACGGACATTAGAAAAATGTACAGGCATCACACGTTAACTCTTAATTTAAACCAGCTAAATTGTCCAATAAATTACAACTCTTGCATCTGAATCATGGAATCTTGTTTGTTGAAACAGGACTATTGGATTATTGCAATTTGATGTCGGACAAGAACTCCGGATGTAGGATGAGAATCAAGTACCTTCATATATCATATGAACCGGAAATGACTCAAGAAAAGGCAGCAAAACTAAAACATATTTCGGTCACCCAATGGATTGCTCGACGGTTTTGGTTGGTCGTCCAAAATTCGTTTGGATTACAAGTTGGTGTCTGAACATTTTTGGACAGTTTCAATCACCCAACGGATTGCCTGACGGCTTGGGTCGGTCCCCCAACTAGGCCCAATGAACCAGTGCGAACTTGCGCATTTTCTCGGGATTTCTTTCCTTTTTCAAATAGGACTTTATAATTAGGTTTTAAAGTTTTGTTTTAGGCTATATAAGACATCTTGAACTTGTTATTCATCCATCTTCATATTATTAATAAATTCTTTTTTATTTTATTCTCATGGATTTGAGAAATTGTCCATGGATTTAGGTTTGCTTCATGGATTCGAAGTAGTTATCCTATGAGGAAGATAGTGATCAACCTCACCATGTCCCTTCCTACGTCAATTGGTATTAGAGCAAGGTCTTTCCCTCACATTGGTGTCTCTTAACGAATGATTGGACAACAATCTCATGGATGGTACTTCAAGGAAGAATTCATTATTGGCAGCGACTTTTGAGTCGTTTTAGCGGGAGAATCGGCAAGCTATGCAAGGGCTGCAGGCTTCCTTCGACCATGTAGCGGAGGTCGTAGAATTATGTGTTCTTAGTGGAATCCTGCTTCCGGAGTCCGCTAGATTTTACGATCAGGTGGATCAGACAGATCGATCTTAAGTGGGATGGAATTGCATTTGGTTTAATGCAAATTCCATATGATCTTTGGGGAGGATGGGAGGCTTGGGATTAGGTGGGATGGAATTGCACTTGATCCCATGTGAGGTTTTGGTGGGATTTCAAAATCTCACACACGTGGGCCCCACATTGATGCATGTGTTTTATCCATGTTGTCCATCCATATAAGTCCTTTATACATGACACTATGGTTATATACATGTTCAAGTGACAGACATCCGTTGTGAATTTGGTCTGTTGATTGCAATTCCATGGTCCACCAAACGGGATTTTGCTTAATCCGATGGTTTTCCCATGGTAAGTATTTGATCCCAAACATGGGATTGGATATGAAAATATCATGGGATTACCAAACATGTAATCATTGTGCAATAAATGATGTTAATCTCACCTAATACCATTTCATCCCTTCTAATACCATGTGCCAAACAAGCCCTTACAAGAGGATGATAGATCTCTCTAGCTTCAATGGCTCAAGTTACATCAACTAATGAATTTTTGAAGTCAAATACTTCTTCAAATATACACAGATCCCTAAAGAGAAGAAGGTGAAACTAGTGGCCTACAAGTTGAAGGGCGGTGCTGCTACTGGGTGAAAATTTGTTCAGCGCAATCGGGAACGACAGATGAAAGCGCCAATCTACTCGTGGCCGCAGATGAAATGACGGCTGCTATCACAATTCTTATACGACGATGAAGATCTGATTAAGACGGACTCGCAACAGATCTCCAGCCCCATTAGCAGTGCGTGTATCGTCCTTATGGAAATAGAAAACCCACCCGAAACTTTTAAAGTGGAGAGAAAGTCTTCCGTAACCATCCAAAATTTCGCCAAGAAATCTGATGATGATGCGTTAGATCCGGACAAGTGCAATGAAAAATCAGATCAGGTGTCTGAAGCAAAACCTACGAATGGTGGGCCTTAAGAAGATCATGTATGTTTCGAGTCGGATGATGTGGAATTATCTCTCGTCGAGGCGCTTCCTTCGCCCGAAAATAAGGAATTAGTTGAGGAGAGCGAACAAGTGGTCAATTAGATCTCTACTGTAAATTTGATGCTGCCACAAGTCGATGAGAAGGTCATCAATCTGAATGATAATCCAAGTTCAAATAGCCACACTACTGAAATTTTCATACCACTGACGATTGAGGGTGATGAAATTAAGACAGATATGATTGAGTGCTTATTCGAACAAGCAATGGATGTGGATCCCTTGTATATTGCAAAAGATGTAGTGCCAAGGTTGCCAGAGTTCAAGATTATTATGTTTGATCTTGTGATGACATCAATGATGCATTCTCCAACATACAAGGAAGAAGTAAATAAACAAAGGCGTTCGAAGTTTAGTGTGCCTCGTGGTTTAAGTTCAACGTATAACTCGAGGATGAGTTATTTTAAAGTGGAGGGGTCTGATGTAGGACAAGAACCCCTTGATGTATGATGAGGATTGGGTACCTTCCTATCTCATATGGACCAGAAATGACTCAAGGAAAAGTGGCAAAAATTCGGCATATTTCAGTCGCTCAACAAATTGTCTGGTGGTTCTAGTTAGTCGCTAGAAATTCATTCGGATCGCAAGTTGGTCTCTAGACATTTTTAGACATTTTTGGTCGCTTGACGGATTGCCCGACGACTCGGGCCGATCACCCGACTGGGCCCAACAAACTTGTGTGAACTTGCGTGTTTTCTCAAGATTTCTTTCATTTTTCAAATAAGACTCCATGATCAGGTTTTAGGGTTTTATTTTAGGCTATATAATCCCTTTTAAACTTATTGTTATTGATTCCTTTTTATATTATTAATAAAAAAATTTGATTTATTTGATTTATTCTTGTGGATTTGAGAAATTGCTCATGGATTTGGATTTGCTTCGTGAATTCGAAGTAGTTATCCCGTGAAGAAGATGGTGATCAACTTCACCATGTCCCTCCTTGCATCACAATTTTAGCCATCCAATAAATCCAGCAACCTAATAGTTAAATAATTTAATAATTGT
Source organism: Liriodendron chinense (assembly GCA_003013855.2). Taxonomy (NCBI): domain Eukaryota; kingdom Viridiplantae; phylum Streptophyta; class Magnoliopsida; order Magnoliales; family Magnoliaceae; genus Liriodendron; species Liriodendron chinense. The sequence continues at coordinate 4,409,119 of PVNU02000440.1, read as the reverse complement.
AATTTTTATTTTATATATGATACATTTAAACAGGGATCCATTATTTGGATAGTTTAATTTGAACCAATATATAAAACATATAAACAGGGATCCATTATTTGGATAGTTTAATTTGAATTAATTTTATTACAAGTATTTACTTTTCAATCAAATTCGAAGTGCTGGGGTATCATCCTTCACGCTCTACCAGAGTACGAGAGTTTTTCTAATTTTGACTTTCCCGGGGTATGATCACACACCTTAATTACCGTACATTCGAGCTTTCTAGGAGCCAGCGTTATGTTTGAGCAATACCATCAAATCCGTCCATTATATCCCCACCTCATTCCTAAGTAACCTCCTAAAACTCCTCCTAATCCATATGGAAAAATCGGTGACAGTGGAGAGGGTGACGCCCACCATAGAAAATTTCAGATGGAATGTGGGGTCTACCAAATTTTTATGTTTCATCCAATCCATTAATGAGACATATCCCACAAGGATTAAGGAGATCATAAAGATAACGCCATTAGAAAGCTCATGTGGGCCACACCAGAATATATAGGATTTAGGCATGATTGTACATTGATTTCCATGTTCTCTCCAGTCTGAATTTTGGATCAGGCTGATTCTTTGGATGTAGTTTGAAAATGAAGAGGCCCACCAGATCCGTGGTTTTTATTCTACTCTTACCTCAGGGTTTGTCCAAAATCATTTCCCACTTTTCCACATGGGTATCAACCGCCGGGCCTGGGGTTGGGCCCGGATTTTGAACTGTTTCGGCCAGGCCTATTCAAGATTTTGATTTTGGCAGGCCTTAGCCCGGCCCATTGACAGCCTACTATTCTGAGCTTAGGGAGTTATTTGATACTCTGGCAACGTGTGATTCTTGCTAAGCAGGCATTGAGATATGGCACTCTAAATTTAGAATTGCCGAGTTAAAGTACAAAAGTTCAAAATTAGGTGGTTTGGATTATCCTAACCTTTACTCAAGCACATGTATCTGCTGAAATAAGTGCATATTAGATAATGCTCTTTCCATTACTCAAATGTTAACTATTCTATTAGTAAAATAATCAAATAAGTGCTAGCGTCACTTGGAAAAGCACATCGGACTCCAGTGAGTGGGGCATTTTAAAGGAAAGCAATCAATTCACTTGGGGAAGTACATGTATCAATCTTCACAGCTAGCCCCAAGATTAATCAAGGGAAGGGTAGAGCCGCTCCTTGCTCTACAAAGATGCCCATCTTGAATCCTTAGCATAAAAATGCAACAAAATATAGTATAATATAATTTAATCATGGGACTTATAATAAAAATTCTCATTTGTAATAATATTAAATTTCTAATATATATATATATATATATATATATATATATATATATATATATATATATATATATATATATATATATATATATATATATATATATTGATCTCCTAAATCAAGGATTCTCCTTGATCTATTTCAATACTTGATAATTAAGATAGTCCAACATCTAATCTTTTAGTAGGTACCAAGGAAAACATATATCATCCACATAATTGGACTAGGAGCCATTGATTCTTGCACGGGCTAATAAATGATCAACTAGTTTACTTAGGAACATATTTTTAACTTTGATCTAAATAGATCATAGACTCATTAAGTGATTTCTTCATTAGACCTAACACTTTAAATATTTTTATTAATTTTTTAAAAGTTTTTAACCATTAAAGTTTTGTTTTAATTAACCATTAAAATTACTTTGATCGCAGTTGACGATAAAGTGATGCTCAGGTTTGTTAGCTTACTTTTGATTGACATTTGATATGATTATTAGTGAATATGCTGTTATAGTGGAGGGATTGAATCATGAATATATACATGGATGAGGTAGATTGATGAGTTTCTTTAATAGTAGGTTATATTGAAGTCCGTAGAGTAGTGGGTCATCATAGTAGGTACACCCCTCAAAACTGGGGGTGTCAATGAGTCGGGGCCTGGGGTAGGTGTTGGCCTAGAATTTGCATTATATCAGGCTAGGTTGTTGGATCGGCCCTGTGTAAAATTTTGGTTTTCAAGCTTGAACCCGACCTATTGACGCCCATACTCAAAACCTAACCCCTTTTTATTTAAATAATCTTTTACGAGAGGAAAAAAAAAAAGAAAGAAAGAAGGAAAGAAAGAAAGAAGAGCTAACCCTGAATGTTCCTACTCTATGGAATGTGTGACAGAAAAGGATTGTGTTTTGTTAGGGTTTGACAAAAACCGATTGTGTGGCATGCCTTCGGTGGTGTGTTGACATCACTAAGTTTCGTAGGCCCCAACAAGATGCATGTATTATATCCACATCGTCCATCCATTTTACGAGATCATTTAAGGAATGGTTAAAAAATGAGGCAGGTTTGAAGTTTAAGTGAACCAGACCACATAAAGCAGTGGGGATTGAACATCTGCCATTGAAAACTTGTCAGAGCCACTGAAGTTTTAGATCAATATAATGTTTGTCTTTTTTTTTTTTTTCTTCATCTAAGTTCCATGACCTCATGATCAGGTTGGATGACAAATAAACATCATGGTGAGCCCTAGGAAGGTTTCAATGGTGGGAATCAGTGTCTCCATTGTTTTTTTTTTTTTTTTTTTTTGTGTGTGTTCAACTCGAGCTTTGGGTCTGTCTCAGTGTTGGGCTCACCTAAAGTGATCTTGAAAAATGGATGGGCATTGAGGATATAACACATACATGATTGTGGGTTACGCAATCCGCATCAAATAAAATGAGTGCGGATCATCTGTGCTGAAGGCACAAGAAATTTCAGTGCCATTGCTTCTCATTGGTCCACAACTCTGGCTGACAAGATACGCTCTGACAAGATCCGCGGGATTTCTCTCTCCCAAGTACATGGCGTGCTACACAACATCACTTTTAACGTGTGGGACTTCTTTGGGTCTTACAATGATTTATGTTTCATATCCATACCATCCATCAAGTTTTACAGATGATTCTAGATCATGATCCCAAAACCTAGGCATATCCAAAGCTCAAGTAAATCACGTCAAAGAAAGTAGCCAAGATTGAATGGAAACCATTGACACCTTCGTTGCGTTTATTTGCTATCTAACCTCTTAATAATGTTACAAATACCTTCACGAAGGGAAAACACAAATATAAGCTTGATCAAAGCCTCCTATGGCCCCAAGAAGTTTTCAACAATAGGCGTTCAATTCAGACTATATCTGTAATGTGGCCCGGTTGAGCTTGGTTCTGCCTCATTTTTTGTCTAGTTCCATAAATTGGTATGAAAAAAATGGCTGGACGGTGTTGATATGATAAATACATCATAATAGGGCCCACCTAAGTTTCATGTGTAAATACTTTCGGTTTTCTTCTCTCAAGGGAATGTGCTACACCACGGCCTCACCCAAGACCGTGCAGCCCTTATCCACGCCGTTCATCCGTTTTTCCGGATAATTTTAAAGAATTATCCAAAAAATAAAACAGTGGTGTCTTATTATTACCTATGCCATAGGAAACAGTGGTGACTTACCAATAAGGGGCCACAAAAGTTTTGTATCAAGCTGATATATGTTTTTCCTCTTCATCCAGGCTTATGTTAACTTATCAACAGATTAGATGTCAAATAAAAACCATAGAAACATTAAGGTGATCCCTAAGAAGTTTTTAATAGTAGAGTATTCAATCACCACTTTTTCCTAAAGTATGGTCCACTTGATAATTGGATATTCTTAAATTTTGGTAGAATGATCTAAAATGGTCTGAAAATTCAAATGGACAGAGTGGATATAGAATAAACAAATCAAGGTGGGCCCCATGGTAAGGGTTGCACACCTAATCTGCTTCCCTTATCACACAGCAAGCACCGGATGTGTGAAATTTGTGTGGACTCCACTATGATGTATTTATTAGATCCACAGTGTCAATTCATTTTTTCATATCATTATAGGCTATGAACCCAAAAACAATGAAGATTCAAAGTTAAAGCGGACCACATCATTGAGGACACTAGGAATTGATTCTACCATTGAAAACTTCTTGGGCCACAAAATGCACTTATCAAGCTTATATTTTCATTTTAACTTCATCTAGGCATGTGTGATCTTATGAATAGGTTAGAAGGAAAATAAGCCTCAATGTTAGCCCTAGAAAAGTTTCAACAGAAGTTTGCTCAATCGCCACTGTTTTATGTGGTGTGATCCACTTGATGTTTGGACGTACCTTGTTTTTGGGATGGTGCTATAGATTTATCAGGAAAAATTAATGGACGGTATAGATTTAACAAAAAAATCATGGTGGGACTCGGAAAAAGTTTCACACGTTAAAAGTCGGTTGTGTAGTTAACAAGCGGGAGAAATATCCGGTTGTATATTGGTAGATGTAATCATACGTGGATAGCAACGGCGCTGTAATTTCTTGTGCCTTCAACACAGACGATCCGCACTAAAAAAACGGGTACATTACCGTATGAAATCACATGAGAATATGTGAGACCGCACTGGGAGCGGAGTAAGTGTTACCCGGGCAACCCGGGGTGGATGTTACCCTTACCATGGGGCCCACCTTAATTATGTGTTGTATATCCAAGCCGTCCATCCGTTTTCTCAGCCCCATTTTAGGAGGTGATACCAAAAATTAAGCAGATCCAAATCTCAGGTGGACTACAGCACAGGAAATAGTGGTGATTGAGTGTCTCACGATTAAAACTTCCAAAGGGCCGATCGTGAGGTTTCTCTACTGTCTATTTTCCATCCAACCTGTTGATAATGTCAAGAAGACCTGGATGAAGGGATAATATTGATCCAAAACTTTTTTGGCCCATAAAAAGTTTTTAATAGTCATTTATTACTTTTTCTGAAAGTATGGTCCACCTAAGATTTTGATCTTCTTCAGCTTTGGGATCGCGTCCTAAAATGGGTTGGAGAAACGGATGGACGGAGTGGATATACCAAAAATGTATCAACGTGTGTCACACACAGTTAGAGTAACACCCACTAAGTTGTTACCCGGGTAACAGCTAATCCGCTCCCGACCGCACTCAGTTTGCAGGTTTTGAAATCATGCTACGCTCTTTGTTTTCCTTCTGCTTGGGGGTTCTTCTTCTGTCAAAATTCTCTTCTATCAGGCGTTGATCTTCCCATTGAAATATGCTATCTATACGTGTTCTCCTCGTTTCGGTTCTTGCGCTGAATTTCTTTGGAACGTTGGGATGTGGAGCTCCTCTGCTGTCTCAAGATGAAGGTACGAGGCTGCTTTTGAAGAAGAAATATGTAAGGCTATGTTTCAGCGATCCAAGCCGTTCGATGGGGTATGCCTCAAAAATCATCAACGTTGGGAGATCCTTTTCGGTTGAAATCTTCCAACATGCCAGATTGTTTGGTCCTCCATCCCCACCTTTATGGTACGCTTGACGATTCATTCAGTAGTACCACAGTGAGCAAGCCATGGTGCAAGATTCACGGCGATCGGATGATCCAAACCATCAAACTGAGCTGCTACTTTGGAATCATTAGAAATACAAAGTGTGATCTATCACATAGATGGTTCAAGATGATGGTTGGACGGTACCTATTTTATATCTCCATTCAATCTCAACTTTCCATTTTTCATGCTATTGATAGGATGTTTAGGATCATCTGACTGATGGGATTTTTCTACTATTGCTTGTTCCTAGTAGTATGAATGAATGAACAGTTCAGACCTACAATTGGGCATCTCACATGTCATTTGAAGGCTGTGGGGATTCTACAGTTCAGATCCTTGATTCGGCTTCTGGCTACCCTTTGAAGGCTTTGGAGACGCTAGCAAAACATACGCACACCTATGTATGTGTCCATGCATCGATTTAATAGCTCTCGAGCTACAGTCCCTATAAGGATCCGTTTGGATACCACTAAATAAGTTACTTTTTCTACTTATAGCAGTAGATAAGTAACTTATTTGATATAAGTACGTTTGGCTTATGATCAGTAAGTAGCTTTTTTATTCAAAGTTACTTAACCAATTTAGTTTAATTAGTAGAAATCAAGTTAAGCTACTTGAGGCATAAGTAGCTTAAGTAACTTATTATCCACAGGCCCCCTAAGGCCACATTTGGATCGTAAGGTACTTAAGATAAGCTACTTATGCATCAAGTAGCTTTTCTTGATTTCTACTTAATAAATTAAAATGATTAAATAACTTTAAATAAAAAAGTTACTTATAAGTGATCATAAATCAAACTAATCTCAAAAAAATTACTTATCTACTGCTGTAAATAGAAAAAGTAACTTATTTTGTGGTATCCAAATAGGCTCTAAGAGAGCACTACTACTGCTACACACATTAAGGGTCCGCACACCCATGACTAGTTGTGTATGAAACGGGTTAAATGGTTAATTAATCAAAGACAGCAGCCCTTGGAACCTGCAATCAATCTTTGAAAAAAAAAGGAGTATATGTAATAACTCAAAACAGAGAGGAGCGCTTACAATTGTCATGAAAAAAGGGCGAAGGGCACATTCCAACGTTTCTACTGGTATTTTGAATATTGGCAATCTGAATATTGACCTGTCAACGTTTCTACTGGTATTTTGAATATTGGCAATCTGAATATTGACCTGTGTTTTTGTGTGATGTGATTAGTGGAGGCTCTTAAGGAAATTGCAACAGCACTCAACAGACCATCATGGAATTTCAGCGTGGATCCCTGCATTGGAGAACGTAGCTGGGTCACACCTATCGCCAACATGAATGCCAACAGCTCCGTCAGATGTAACTGCGACAGAGTCTGCCATGTTGTGGTCATGTATGTTGTTGTTCATCTTGCCTGAACCTTCCACTAAAATGTCTAAGCCTGGACCGTGATGGGCTAGATCCAAAGACCCAATGGTAAGGCTGGTCATGAGCTGAGTCAGCTCGAGAAACTCGATCGACTCTACTCGAAAAAGCTTGCCCGGCTCGACTCGACTCAGCATAACAAGTCAAGCCAAACTTCATTTAGGAGCTCGAGTCAGAAATCGAGTCAAGTTCGACCATTGGGTCACTCGACTTGACTCGATTCAAGCTCGACTCGACTCGTTTCATATAGATATTTGTTAAAAAAAAACCTAATATTCTTATTCGCCAACCCCCCCCCAAAACAACACACACACACACACACACACACATTGGGGTCCAAGCTTAAGACATATAAAACCCTCACACGTTAGGGGGGTTTCTTAATCCTACTATTTTGTTAGGTAAGAACATTCCTTGTTGAGCATATTTGATAGATTGAGTAATTTCAAGTACAAAACATGATGAGCACACCGTGGTTGTGTGTTTTACACGCTACACAAACACAAGTGCTATGGTGAGACCACACACCATACATATCTACAAAACGGGGGCTATGGTAAGACCAAACACCATATGAGGCTATTGATTGCAAGTTTATGAGGGAGGTGGTGCATCTGATCCATGAATCAGCTAAGTCTCATCATGAAGATCGATGGTCCACACAATAATCAGGGTTGTCCATTCATGTGGTTAGCTATGCATGCACTGTGTTAATTATGGTTCAGAAAATATTACTGGCGATCTGTATTCAATGCATGTGTGACCTGGCCAAAGAAAAAATCGATCAGAGCTAGGTCATTTTAATGGTGGGGTCCCACCTGTAGAAATACTATTCTACCCTAATATATGTATGACTTCTTGCACTTAATTGTTGTTGACTTTTAATTTGTATTTTGTAGTAAAAAATATAATAAATTGATGTGGGAGCAAGCTCGACTCGACTTGAGGTAAGCTCGCCTCGACTCAATCCGCTAGCTCGCCTCGAAAGTTTTAACAAACAAGGCAAGCTCCAATGGTAAGCTCGAGGGTGAGCTCGAGCTCGAGCTCGAACTCGAGGAGAGCACAGATGAGTCAAGCCAAGCTTGGCCCACCTCGACTCGACTTGGCTCGATGTACAGCCCTACCCAATGGGCTGGCCTATAACCCATTTATGATTATACTTTCGCTTTTTCACATGTACTAATTAAAATGCAAGCTGCACCAAAAACATTGTCTGTGAACCATTATTCAACCGTGTAGTCCGGCCGATGGGTGGGCCATCTTTGTAATGTGTTACCACCTCTAGTGTGGCTTTTGCATGTTGTTCATCCATGATACGGTACCAATATGCAGAGCTAGCTGGATTGACATGATCGAGCTGGCTCGACCGAGCTTTCAAGCTGAGTTCAAGCCTAGAAATAACAAAAAATCAAACCCAAATGCCAAAAGACTGGCCTAAAACTATTTAAAATCTGAGCCCAAAGGCCCCCCCCCCAAACTAACTTTTAAAGAGAGTTTCACCTCTCATTTCTTTGCCGTATTCCGATGTGGGACTAAACAACATACCTTGTTGAGTCAAGTTTCAACGGAGTTAACCGAGCTGAGTCGAGCGAGCCAGATCGAGCTAAGCTCGAAACTCATTTCGAGCATGGAAAAAAGGCTCGCCTTAGTTCGAAGCTAGCATTCGAATCGAGCCAAATCAAGCTGTTCCGAGCTGAATAGAGCGAGCTAACCAAGCCAGCTCAACTTGTGTACAGCTCTACCAATATGTTGATTTGAATCAACATTAATATACCCACCTAATAGATGGCTCAATTCTCACACGTATCCAAAGTTGGCACATCTAGAGGCTTGAAGGGCAGCCTTGGCCTTTTCAGCGGGCAGGGCTTAGGGACCAGGTTGGGTTAGGGTCAACCCTGCCCCGGCCCATTACAATCCCTAAGCATGTGCTAAGCCGGTTTGCAAGGAGTTTTCTTTGCATTATAAAATCTTGAAAGGAACCGCACCATCACTTCAAAGGCTGGGCTTAAGCAACCCCATCTTGGCCCCTTTCCAAATGGGGAAATGCGTGAGTCGTCTAGACGGATCCGCCCCGTCCATCTGGTGCGCTCCCCATGTGTTTGTATCGTCCCAATTTCGTGTGGGGTCTACCGTGGTGTGTATATGCCATCCAATCCACTCATCTGACGTACCACGCCAGGATAAAGGAATTCTCCGGTCAGGATATCTCAAGACTTATGTGGTGGGTCACACCAGATGAATTTAGAGGTTTTAGTAATGATTTTATACCGTTCTCTATGGTGTGGCCCTACCTAAGTCTTGGATTTGACTGGGTTTCATGATCCACGGTGAAAATGTCACGATCCACCTGACGGACGGGGTGGATCTGATGCATTTTTGTCCTAACGAATCGCTTGGTTAACGTGAGGGACGATTTCGGCGTGCCTGCTCAAATTGCCCGCTTAACGGCTTTCCCTCACAGAGCTCTCAAGGGCGGGAACCTTTCTGGAATGCTTCCACCACAACTGGCCAGCCTTCCCTACCTCAGCGAAGTGTAAGTGTTCTCTTTCACACCATGGTTCACGTTAGCTTCTCCCAACACTAGTTCCTTAAGTTACGCAACCCATCTCAACAGAGATCTCACTCGTAACTACCTCAACGGCACTATACCTACACAATGGGCTTCCATGCAGTTGCAAAGAATGTAAGTTTTTCTTTTTCACTCTCTCATTGGTTAATTTTAGCAAATCAAGGCATGATTTTTCTAAAATTAACCGAGGAGGGCATGATACTGCAGCTCTCTCGGTGTGAACCGTATATCGGGGCCAATTCCAAAGGAACTTGGAAACATGACCTCCCTCACCAGTCTGTAAGTTTCTGTTATTCTCTGTCCCCGTTCTGTTATTACTTGAATTTCCGTTTGGATTTCGTTTCTGCCTATCGATCTTGAAAGAAAGAAGTCGGATTTTCAGGGTCATCGAGGCCAACCAGATATCTGGAGATCTTCCTCCGGAGCTTGGGAATCTCACCAACCTACAGAGATTGTAAGGCCTTCCTCCCTTGTTTGAGAAATTCTACGGCAATCTTTGCATAATTGGAGTGACTCTCTTGAGTTAGATCCTTGGTCACTCGTCAGGTGGATCTCAAAGTGAACATTCCATGGCCCAAAATCAGGATCATTCAACTATTGAGGTGGGCCACATGTGTATCTCACAGATTTAGACTGCTGGGCCATCTTGATTCTATCTCAATTTTTCTCATACATTTATGATCCACCTCTGAACCTTTGCCATGGCCATTTCCAGAGCCCAGGCAAAAAGAGGAAGGCTGATTTCCAGTTCGCATCTTGATTGTAAAGCCTTTGCAAATCTACCATTTAAAAGCCGACCCCAAATCGCTTGGAAAAAGGCTAAGATGACGATGTATGGCCCACCTGATTAGTGGACCAGCCTGTTTTTGGACTGAGGCATGTTCACATTGGATCACACCATTTGAATGACCCAAATCTTGCACAAGTATGTTACAACTAACACAAAACACCTCTTCAATCGATCTCTCGCATGAACCGCCTTAGCACATCTTTTCTACTCTCTTCTACTCTATATTTGGTGTTTGCTTTTGGGATTATTTTAGAATCTTCATATTTCTTTAGAGTTTTATGTATTTTGAGTGTTCTGATGCTCTTGGTTGTAGGATAATTTCCTCAAACAACTTTACGGGGGAGTTGCCAGGGGCGCTTGCAAAGCTCTTGAACCTCAAGGACTTGTAGGAGTTCTATAAATATTTCCTTTCGCACGCAAAAGCATTCATCAATCTTTCTGGATTATAACTGCATCATTTTCATTTTGTTATTGGCAAAAATGCAGTAGGATAAGCGACAATCATTTTACTGGAAAGATACCTGATTTTATTCAAAAGTGGAAACAACTTGAGAGATTGTAAGCATTCTGTTCCTGAAAATCCATGAGTTTCTTCAGTTTTGCTTTTCTGAATTGAGGCGGACAGATCCAATGTGCTCCAGTTACCATTTCCTACATGTTATCAACTCATTAATTGGTAAGATTGGCAAATGTGCAAATCAATCAGCTTGACCATGTGATAGATCATATCATCATGGATGGACCAATGGAAAAGATAATTGCAGCAATTGGATGTTTCCAACAATTCAATCTAGTGGTGTTGGCAATGTGTTGGGCTTTGGGGTCCAACATGATGTGTGTGTTTTACATCTACACCGTCCATCTATTTTGCCCCTTGTTTTATTCGAAGGTCAAGTGGACGCACCACACAAAATAGGGGTGATTAAACACCCATAATTAAAAACTTCTTGGAGGCCACAAAAGTTTTAGTTCAGGCCGATATTTGTGTTTTCTCTTCATTAGCATCTCCGTGATTTCATCAACGGGTGGATGACAAATAAACACTTTGGTGGGCCCTAGCAAGGTTTCATCGATGGGTGTCATCATCCCCACTGTTTCCTGTAGTGTGGTCCACTAGAAGTTCGGATCTACTTTATTTGAGCTGGAAAAACAGATGGACGGTGTGGATATGATCATATCATCATGGATGGACCAATGGAAAAGATAATTGCAGCAATTGGATGTTTCCAACAATTCAATCTATTGATGTTTTCTTTTCTGGATCATTGATTGAAGCTTTTTCTTCACTGTCCAAAAGTGTGTGATGGATTGGTAATGAACTTACAATTGCAATGGGTTTTGTGGTTTAGCTCATCCAAGAGTCAGTCCACTAATTGGATGTTCTGGTTCTGTTGTCCAATTGCATCAATCAAGGCTTTATAGGGTACATACCATTTACTAGTTGGCACTCGATGTGGTTTGCATCCTAAACCTTCTGAACTCATTCCTTTTCATTTATTCAAAATCAAATCTTATATGGCAGAGATATACAAGGAACCAATTTGGAAGGGCCAATTCCTTCTGGCATTTCCCGTTTGGAGAACTTGATCCAACTGTAAGTACAATGCTTGAATTCCTATCATTAGTGGTTTTTTCTGAAGCACATCCTTTGTGATCTCGTCGTCGTCATCATCATCATCTAAGCCTTATCACAACTAATTGGGGTTGGCTTTTGTGATCTCGTGCATAGTTAAAAAAAAAAAAAAAAGTGAATAGATTTGAACTTTTCCTTGTGGATTCTTTACATGCAGAATTATCAGTGACATAAGTGGAATGGAATCAGCGTTTCCCCAACTGAGTAATATGGAAAACATTAGGACCTTGTGAGTTCAAGGTTTATCTTCTCATGTTCTGTGGAAGTATGTCAGTCTCTGCTGTCTGGTCCCATTGAAGTCCATGCTTGATCTGATCTTGCAGGATATTGCGGAATTGCAATATTATCGGAGAGATACCTGCATATATTGGAGAAATGAGACTACTGGATTTGTTGTAAGTCAGTTTTTCCCCCCCTTGTATATGATAAAGATCTTCATTACTGGCCGATGTTCGTTCCTTTTGCTTGCTTTCATTGGATGAATAGGTTCATTAAATATGGATATTTTTACCATTCCAGTCCTTGTTATCATTGTTGTTTATTTTTTTGTGTTATCTATAGTCTTGTACCAGCATACTATTTTACTATGTTAAAGTGAATGTACTGGTATGCACTATTTGCACTCTTGTATTATTGTTCCAAGTGTGTACATTTACTCTTTTATATGTTCACCACAATTTTTTTTTTCTCTTTTTTTGAGAGGTAACTTTAATTTTATTTAATGAAAAAGGCTACATAAACAGAACTCTAAACCCTAAACCCTAAACTATATCAGAGGAGCAGATGGGGAGGAATTATCTTTTCCAAACAACATTGAATTTACTCCCCACTCTCCAGTCCCCACTTAGAAAAAAAAATGGCCCTAGCACCTTTCGAAAAAAAGAAATGGTCGGAGGACTCATGGCACAAGCACTCGGTGATTTAGCTCATTATTATCCCAAACTTTTAAGCTTAGGGGCTGTTTGTATTTGTGAAAAGTGTGGGAAAGGAAATTGTATTTTCCGAGAAACCTTGTTTCCAAGAAAGTGTGGGAAAGGAAACATTGTTTCTCATGTTTGTTTATCAATAAGATTTTCTTGAGGAAATTGATGTCTGTTTTCAAATCATATGTTTGGCAAAATAAAATTCTCTTGTGAAATTCTTTTGGTATCATGTGGTTCCTATGCTTCAAGTGCTTGAAGTGGGATGTCTGAAATTAACAATTAATATTTCCTTTGTAGTATAGAAGTATTCATTTGAGGGGAACGGGTTAAGTGGAACATACTGTACATACAAACCTACGTTCATCTTGTCCCCGGCCTACCGAAGTTGTTGATAGGGCTGATTTTTTATTTATTTATCCTAGAGCCTAACATTGAGGAACAATCCTGATGGATAGAGTGTATTTGACATAGAGAACATGGTGGGCCCCATGTAAAACTCAGTTAACTAAAGTTATCCTGCCCCTATTTTTGGAAAAAAAAACTAGTTTGTGACTTGGGATGTGAGTTATTTCATACTCTAAACAGCAAATGAGGCTTGATTCGTAGGAGCTAAGAAATTGTATGCGTGTTACTCATTAACTTAAGTTGACTAGACTGTGGAAGCTATTGTTTCCAAGTCACAGAACGAAAATCAGATTCGCTGAATAATCCTAACCTTTGATTCATGGACACTTGTCTATTGAAATAGGACCATTGAATATTTTCAATTTTAACTGTCTAATAGATTTTCACCAATCTATTGGTAAGATGATCCAATAAGGGTAGTACTAGGTTCATGATATTCTAAACTGGAACCAATAATTTGTACTATTTATTTTAAATTACTATATTCCTTGCATGCAAGTTCTAAATGCTTATGTATCATCTACTACTCTGCTGGAGTATTGAAGCTTTTTCACCCGACAAAGTTGGACACGGGAATGCCTACTACGTTGCCGGTCGCATAATCTCTACTAGTCGGTGCTCTATGGGCCCACCATGATGTATGTGTTTTATCCACGCCGTCCATCTATTTTGCTAGATCATTTTACGGCATGAGTCCAATAATGATGCATATCCAAATCGCAGGTGGACTACACCACAGGAAACAGTGGTGATTGAATGCCCACCACTAAAAGCTTCTTGGGGGCCACAAAAGTTTTGGATCAAGCTGATATTTGTGTTTTCCCTTCATCCAGGTCTGTGTGACCTAATCAATAGGTTGGATGACAAATAAACATTAAACTGGGCCCTAGGAAGTTTTTGATGTTGGGCATTCAATCCCCATTGTTTTCCTGTGATGTGGTTCACTGAGGTTTGGATCTGCCTCATTTTTGGACTCATGCTCTAAAATGATTTGGAAAAATGGATGGACGGTGTGGATACAAATACAATACATACATCATGGTGGGGCCCACAAAGCACTGACAGTAGCGAGGTACTGGCAGCATCAGTAGGCAATCTGCATTTGAAAAAGTATTAGCGACAAGAAAATATGGGAAAGGAAACCTCCTTTCCAATGGGGTTGGGTGAGAAAATTAAAGGCTGATTTTTAGGGAAAATTGGCTGAGTGGGTAATTAGCTTTCCTTCCCTTTCCTATGGTTCCGGTGTTTACAAACAGCCCTGTTTCCTTTCTGACCGTTTCACTGAACCCAAAGATGACCTTAAGGAAAATATCTTCCGCCAACTTGCATATTTGTGAAATATTCTGTTATTTTGTTCTGCCAATCTCGACAAAAGAATCGTAGAAGAGATGGCCTCCATAAAACCTTCCTTTTTGGGCCATGGCAACCCTCGTAACAATATACCATGGCTTGAACCAAAAGACTATTAGCCTAGGCATCACTCATCTATCATGAATTGATGAAAGAGACTCCACCAGACAGCCCACATAATTGTAGTGTGTGAAGACAGTTCACCAACTCCACACTCTGAAGGTTTAAGATACATACATTGGGAATAGTCATCATTTTGCAACCCCCTCCCCCCAACACACACAAAATATATGAAACAAATCAACAACTAATTAAAAAATTCCCCTAGTTTAACATTATGGCGCATGATGAATAAACCAGCCTGATATTTGGGCCAGGGCATCTACATAGTGGGATTCACCTGATGGATGGTTTGGAACTTTGGATCTCGCATCTGCTTTCCAGGTTGGCACATGTGCTGGTGTGTGGGTGGGCTTCTTGGTACCCATTTGTGGGATTCACAGACCTCTAAATTTCAGACCATTTAGCAAAAATCTCTATTCTAAGTGTTAACATTTGATTAGAAGTTCATGAATAAGATGGATATAACATGAGTTATTTTGGTACAGATCATTGTTACCTTTTTCAGCTTGTGTGATTTCTTGGCAGAGATCTTAGCTTTAACAAGTTGGCGGGAATAATTCCAGGCACCTTTAGAAGCCTACCACAAGTGGATTTCTTGTAAGAAGTCTAATTTGTAAACTATAAAGTTCCCTCTATCTAGTTTTCATTATGATGATTATAATATTATTACAAAGAACTACTCAGTCACAATGAATGCATGACATGGCTTTTGTTAGGTATTTGACTAGCAATTTGCTAATAGGATCTGTACATGACTGGATGATTAATAGGCCAGCAAACATGTACGTATCTCTTCTCGATGCTTGGTATCAAATTTCAATATGTTGATTGCATATCTAATATTTAGAATACTGCATTAGTTCTCCTTGCATGCAGTTATCACTCTTTGTTCCTCACATTCTATCAGTCTGTCTTGAAGCTTTAAACTTAAATGTTGATAATCAGTTTTGTGTTTGATATGCTTGTAGACCTTACTTTAACTGAAAACTACTAAGCGGATGTTAGGAACGTACTGAGAAGTGCTGGCATATTTGATTGGCTTGCTAGACAAGTAGGATCTCTCTCTGATTTGGAGGCACAATCATCAATACACTACATACCTGCAACTTTTTTTTAGTGTTTTTCTTCTAGATGAAAATCCAATTAGACTGATAATTCTGGTAAGAAAACTGGTAAGTGACTACATTTAAGCCTAATCGACATGGGGCTATATATAACCCTCAAACGTGACAGGATTGAGAAGGCTAACCTGCAAATTTTGTGGAAACATTCCTCCACACAGTCCTAAATTTGCAAGTGAATGCATGATGGATGCACTTGAAATAAACCTATTTGATTTATCCCCCTCCCTATACAACCCATATTTTATTAAATTCTATAAATAACAAAGTTCATTGGATAGAAGGAGAATTGCGTCAAAAGAGGGGCAGAGATTGGCTAATGTGGCCTAAATATGCTTCCTTTGTTACAAGTCAGACCATCCTAGGTTTAATTGTGTTCATGCATGAAAAATATAGAAAAACCAAAAATTAAAATTTTATGCGTACTTGTTTTTTTTTTTTTTTTTTTTAAATCTTTTGAGTTCTAAGTGTGCAATGACATCTTTTTAACATGTCCTAAAGTTTCATTGAAAATTTTCACCAAGTTCCCATTGTTTCTCAAAAACAGCGGTACATTATGCGATACATAGAATATTTTCCATGCGATACCAAAATGTTTCCACATACCGATACTTAAGTCACTAAGTACACCAACGGTTGGAACTACCAAGCTAAATCCCTCCATATCATTGACCGAACTAATGCACATGGCTAATGGCTTTGTACAATACCATCAATGGACTACATTGAACAGAATCAAACCAAGCAATTAAGCAAGACCAATATTGATGCAGAAGATATCATAACAAGAGTAGTAATAATGCAATGTAACAACTAACAAGATCAATGTAGTGTGTATTGTGGAGAAGCCAAAAGGCCATGTTTGATTGGCTTTGGGGGCACAAGAACCATCATCTTTCACAAGACAATCCATCATTTCATTAGTGCAACGAGGAAGAATAATGAAAATTAACCTCCAAATATTTGACTAACTGATTAATTGCTTTAATCATATTAGCAAGCCTCCAAGGGCCCAGACTTTTCCTTAAAAGCCCAGTGGACTAGCACAATCATGTTCCACCAAGAGTTTACCGGACATCGCTAGGTTAAACATCTTTTAAATCATCAATGAGTCCTTTTGCTTTAATTATACCTTTGGGTTGGTCTTATCAGAGATCTCCAATTAGATGTCCCTCATTCCATCGTTCCATCAGAAATTACACCACCAATTGCTAACAGATCTGGATTACCTAAGGTGCTACCTTAGAAATTTACTTAACAGGGTGTTTGAGAACATTGAATACTGTGGGAATGAAAAAAAAAAAAAAAAAAATTCCTAGGAAATGTGCTTTTCCTCCATTTGTGAAAAAATTATGGTAAAAATTGTGGATGTTTATCTTCAAAAAAAGTTGTTAAATGTAAATTTTCTAATTTACATGAGACACCTCTCACCATTTGATTTTTTACCTTTTAGCATTTCCCAGAAAACCACACTCCAAACCAAATGACATAATTATCGTTGGAATCCACAATTTTTCATTTGCTAAGGATTCAATGTTGCTTTTCCAAGTTTTGGTTTCTCTATATTTGAACCCCCTCTACGAAATCCATAGAGTGGTTGTTAGGCACCAATATTTGAGTCCTTGATTTAACTTTCTCTACCGGATTTCAATCTTAAGAGATGTCCTGACTCTTGAGTATTCTAGTCAAAGACCAGCTAATGATGTAGAGTTTTACTCTCCACTAAAATTTCAAATGACATGCTTTCTAGATTCTTATTATTCTGGCGAATGGAAGAATTCTCCAAAGATTTTGCCCTTCTCACAGAAAGGATCTTTTGCCCACCCCTTAACCAATTCAAATCTCAACCAAGAATACCCAAAGCAAGGTATTCCGTAATGGTAACGGTGGCTATAGTGGCCACCATTGTTACCTTTACGATATGGGCCGTAATGGCCCTTACGGCCCCCGTGGGAGAATATATTACCGGTGGCATATTTGCTACTTCTAAGATTTGAACACAGGACCTTCCTCTCTGATACCATGTCAAATCACCACTTTCTCTAAAAGCTCGAGCTGTTAGAGGATGGCGTATCAATGTATATCAAGGGACTCTAACAACAGCCCCCGTAACGGCCATTATGGTCTCTCTTTTTTTTTTCAATGTTTTTTTAGAAACCTGTATCGGCCCTATAATAGACCGTTATGGGGTTGTTGCAACCTTTATAGGGGGCGTAACGGGCCATTATGGGGCCATTACAAACTTTATCGGGGGCGTATTGGGCCGTTGCAGGGACTGTACTGGTTGTTACGGATTATTTTTTCCGTAACGACCGTTACAATTGTTACGACCCCGTAACGTGTAACGGTTGCCACTGTTACCTTTACGTAAAGGCCTATACAGCCCCGTAACGGCCATTATGGCATACCATGACCCAAAGCTCAAACAGCTAATGGAAAAACCACCATAGCACAAGTCTAACATCTCACAATGAATAAATTGATGATAAACTGTCTCTTCATCATTTTACTTAAAAGGCATATGGTAGACTGCTAGGCGTTCCATAGCCCTTTCCAAAACCATACTTTGCATGTAAAGCCAGGACAAAAGGAAATTGGAAGGCCTGTCTATCATGATTATGATGATATGGGGAAGATGATAACACTTGTGATGTAGGATGCCCTAATTATGATGCATGCTCATGAACACAATTAAATCAGCGGAAAATAAAAGACAATAATAATCTAAAATTCAAAGATAACCATCATAAACTAAAAAGATCATAAAGAGACATGCAATAGAGCTGGCCATTCATCACAACCAGGAAGTATGAAATTCAATTATTGCTATAGTTGGATCCGGCGAGGGATGGAACCTCCCGATCTTGCATGGTCTTAACCCAATCGATCAATGGGGATCACTAGTCCAAGGAATCAAAAAGGTTTCTCGGGTTAAGGATTTGAAAATCTGAGGAATTAGGGTTTGGATCAATTCTCAGATTTAGATCGTAGGAAATAAACAAAATAGAGGTTTAGAAGGATAAGAATAGAAGATGAAATACCTGGAAGAAGTTGGAGGGGCATAAGAAGAAAAGAGAAGAATGAGATCAAAGAAGAGGAAGAAGCACCATAGGAGAGAAGAGAGGAAGGAGGCAACCAAATGGCTTGCTTTTTTTTAATCAATCAACTAATCTCGTTTTTACGACTGAGCCCTCTTAAATAACCAATAAGAAAACATGAAAATACCAAAATACCCTTAAAAATTAAGTAAAAAGGGAACTTAAAACAAATTGCGTAAAAGTTCGGGCGCTCGAACGTCCAAAAACATCCAAAAACCTCCTACACATGTGTCCTCCCAATGTGCGGTCTTCAATGTGTCAAATCACATGTGTAGGGTCTTCAATGCTCCTCAATAGTCGCCTAGCCACAAGGAAGATGCTTGTGGTAGGCGCTTTCTTCGTTGGTAGACTTTAAAAGGTCTTGTGTCCTCATCAACTTGGCTCTTGAGGCTGTCAAGAAAGAAGAATGCAAATATGGAAGGTTTAGACTCTGTTTTGGCAGGGGATCATGCAAACGCAGGATTAAGTCTCGACCCCATTTTTATCGTGCCGCATACCGGTACATGTCATATTCGTGTCACTGAGATGACGCCTTCTTTGCTTAATCTCAATTTTTGAACATTTTTCTTGTATTAAAAAACTTCCAAAATTGAGATCATGGTGGAAGAAAGTGACATTTTCTTGACCAAAAATGATGCAGTGGGTATGGGGATTAGTCTTAATCCCAAATTTGCAGGATTCCCTATCCAAATGGAGCCTTTATCAAGAGAAATCTCGTAGAAAATCCTGGTGGAATATTTACCTTGTACTTGAAGATTTTACTTAGAAGTTTGATTGAGTTGCATCAGCTAGTATATTTCGAAGGACAAACTTTTGACGTGTCCAATTTTTCTAAAGATATGGTCAAATGCTAAAAAATCTGTTCCCGAATTAATGAGCACCCCTTTTTTTCAAAAATTTTCTATTGATTTTTAAAATTATTTCATTGTGTTATATTCTATTTACATGGTGTTACTTCTTTTTGCCATAACACATGAATATTTTTTTCCCTTGTTGCTTTCTTCTTGAAATGCTGCAGTGATCTTTCTTACAATAATTTTACATGGGGAAGCCTTGTGCCACAAAATTGTCAACAAGGAAGAACGTAAGAATAGTTTTAAGTAGTTTTAACATTTAGTACCTCATGGTAGGGGTGGCAATGGGCTGCGCTAGGGCTAGGCCAAGATGATCCTAGCCCAGACTTAGTCCCTAAAGCCTTGCCCAGACTCTAATCGGGCTAAAAAGGCGTTGGCCCTAGACCTGGTCTTTTCAAATGATAAAAAAGGTTTGGAATAATCCAATCTAAGAATTCTTTTGGGATATCCTCTATCCATGACAAGTCCTATCATGTAAATGGTCTTGGCCCTACCTCATACTTAGTCTTGAAAGCCCGACTCTAGCTTGACCCATATCCTATTTGGCTAAAAGGCCTTGGCCCTAGACCTGGCCCTTCAAGGCTGGCCTTGCAAGGAAAAGAGTCAAATATTCAAAGGTTTGAAATAGCCCAATCTAAGAATTCTTTTGAGGTATCTTTCATATGTGACTAGCCCCATCATATAAATAGTTCTAATCATTAAAACATAACCCTAAATTCAACGAATGTCTTTATGCTACACACTTATGTTGAATGGGAACTACTTACAAGTGTCTTTAAACCATCCATTCTTTTTTGTACTATGGTGGCACACTTGATGATGGCCCTAGACAAGGGGCCGGGCTAAACCATTCATCATTCCCCAGTCCTTTCTGCAAACTAGGCATGAATTTCAAGCCCTATCCTGGGGCCCTCGGGCCAAGTTTAGAGGCCCGAGCCCTGGGCCTATAGGGCTGGGCCACCCAGCTCATTGTCACCCCCACCTAAGGTTATGTAGTCTCTTCTTCTTCTTCTTTGCTTCCTTTCTGAACATCTCACTTTTTACTTCTACAGAAACTTGTTTGGAAGCTCTTCTATAGGGAACGACGCGTGAGTACTTGTTTGTGAAACTGCATTATAAATTATAGATAATCATCAATGTTTGTGAGTATTGGTTAATTTGGAAGCCCTAGGCACATTTAAATACTTTATTCATGTTGACGCATTCTTGACCACATATTGATAATGCAGAAGTGAAGCTTTTCCATGCTCAAAAAAGATCTTTCCCTGTTCAAAATGTAAGTTTATCCTTTTTGAGTTAGTGTGAACTTGAAATTGTCTTTTTTATTCACAAATCTGTCTTTAGTGTGTTTCTTCTAATGTAAGTTTGTCCCTTGAATTAGTGTCACCTTGAAATTGTCTATTTTGTTCTCACTTTTGTCTTTGTTGTTTTTCCCTTTGATCTTCCTTCCAAAGTATGCAATAAGTGGCATCAATAAATGTATCAACCAACAAATTCTATAACTTGTCCAATTCAACTAAAAGACATGAGCATATTAACAAAGATTTGGAGCAAAGAAAAAAGATGAGGAAGATGACAACAATAAGGGAAACACAAGAGGATGTTAATTAATAATAAGGTCCTTGCTTCTTGGAAGATAAAACTTCCATGGATCTAGTATTTGATGTGAGTATCATCTAAATGGCAAAGCATGCTCTTAACTACTAAAACTAATTATATAAGCCATAAATGCATATTTCGCTCCCACTTAAAGTGGATCTTTTTTTAATTTAAAATGTTCAATGGAATGTAAGTCTTCCCATATTAGATATTTATAATTAAATCATCGTCATTGGTTTGTCCCATCTATTTGTGGTCAGCTTTCTCATGCTTCTTTTGCAAATGTACAACAACTAGCTGCCTACTTGACATCAACCCTCCTACTTCACCCGAGCAGGGGACGGGCTGGTGTTTTGTTACCAATTGAGTTGTAAATTTCATAATTAAATAACTTCAAAAATATTGTAAATCTTATCTTTTGCATAGAAGATACCTAGAAAAGAAACTTGAAGAAAGGATAACTTTGTGTTAAACCCGTGTCTGATTAGATCAATTTGGAAGTTTATCTAATGAATTTGATTGAAAAAGGCAAAGGTACAAAAATCATCAAGGTAGTGGAAAAGGTGAGGCATGGAAGAAACAAAAACAAAGAGGCATGGAAGTAACTGTCTGAATTGGGTTAGCTCTTCGGAATTTGCCTTTTTCTTGATCTTATCCTGCTGCACTAATCACTTGTAGCTTTCTATGGCAGATCATTATTCTTTGTATATAAATTGTGGTGGAGATCAAGTAACTATAAACAAAAACACCACATATGAAGCAGATCAAGTATTATCTGGGGCTTCGACTTTTATTTTAAGTGATGTAAGAAACTGGGCACGTAGTAGTACTGGAAACTTCGTTAATTCTGAAAAATCTACAGACAGCTACATAGCGGAAAATAAGTCCGTGCTCTCTATGCCTAACTCCGAGTTGTACACTAAGGCACGGCTTTCTCCCATTTCTCTCACTTATTATGGGCTTTGTCTTCTAAATGGGAAGTACACCGTAAAGCTCCACTTTGCAGAGATAATCTTCACAGATGGCAGAACATATAGTAGCCTTGGAAAGCGCATATTTGATGTTTACATTCAGGTAGTTAATCACATTGCCTAGATACTCGTCTGTTAATATACAGGTTCAGGTGTAACTGAATTAGTTTAATGCAGGGAGCACTGGTATTGAAGGATTTCAATATCAAAGATGAAGCTGGTGGTTCTAGTCAACCAGTCGTGAAGAATTTTAGTACAGTTCCTGTGACTAATAACACTTTGGAGATCCGTTTCTGTTGGGCAGGGAAAGGGACACAAATTGTCCCAGATAAAGGAACCTATGGCCCTCTCATTTCAGCAATTTCTGTGGACCCTGGTATGATGTGTGTTTTGTACAAGCGTATTGTTATCATTATCTTTGCAATTCAGTTAAATAGATCCTAAGGACTATTCTTGGCTTAGAAAAGGTCTTGAAGTGGCGGTATTTGCATAAGTGGTTTCTTATCTTGTTTGATTTTAATTGGAGGATCTAGTGCTTGGATAATTTCCTTTGTGTTTCATAAAAATATGGGAGCATTAAACTACTTATGTATATAAAGATGTAGCTCTGTTCACCCTAGCTGCTCTCCCATTGTTCCTCAGCTGTTGTGCCTTGCCATCTGGTTATTTATGTCATGCATATAGTAGGTTCCAACCGTGGATCTGTTCTGTGGCAAAAATCTGCTGATTTGAGATCTTCACCATCCTTATAAAGGAAAGTTGGAAACAATTATTCTTATCTCAACATTTTCTTCTGGGTGGCAAGGATATTTGATAAATGGGGTTTTCTCACATGGCCAGTTCACAATGGATCCTAATAGATGAATTTGTCTGGATCACCATGTCTCAGACCAAAGAGGCAGCAACGAATGGCAAGGAATGTCAGAAGAATTTATACACAAGATATTCTTTGGCTTCTTAAACATAAAATATAAATAAAATGTCAAGAAGGGTACAGTCAGATTTTGTAACAGTAGTGATTTCGATATTGTTAATTGGTTTAATCTAGTTTCAAGGGCTTTCTGAGCTTTGATATATGCTACATTTTGCATCAGTAAATCAGTGTTGGTGTATTACAGTATCACTATATTATTGAGTGAATGTTTGCATTGGTCCATTTTTTTTCTTTCATTAATTTTTTGATATTGTTCTTCGTGCAGAATTTACACCTCCAAAAAGTGGCAAGGAGATCTCTATTGGTGTTATAGTCGGGATTGTGGCTTCAGTATTATTTATTTTTTTCTTGTTTTTGGTTCTCCTCTGGAGGAAAGGCTTCCTAGGAGGCAAAACCATGAAGGACAAAGGTGGGAACTAATCAAATGCATGAAATCATAACAGTAAAAAAAGTCAACCATTTTTAATACATGCTTTTGATGCTTTGCTATGCATTTATTAGTGTTAACCACAAATGCCTCAAGAAGTAGGCAATTTTTCATATCAAGCTTTGGAATATCCTACTCAAATCTTATCTTTCAGTCCTTATCAAATAATCAGCATCAGCATCGTCATAACCTGGTTCCAGCTATTTTATTGAATTGTATTTTAGCACGCAAAGTATTGTGCTTTCCTATACTCCTGTATTCTTGTCTCCACGTGCGTGCATTAGCATATGCATATGCTCAAATGGAGGTGTCAGGTTCAAGCAAAGATCCCCACCCCCCCCCCCCCAACAAACACACACACACACACACACAAAAAGGAGGAAAGGAAAAAGGAAAAAGGAAAAAAAACCAACTCAAATGTAGAAGGAACTGCTTAAGTGGGTGCTTTATGTAAATTTAAGGAAAATATTTTCCAGTAACTGATCGTGTTGGTTAAATACCTCCATCATATTTAAATCCTATATGCATGCATGTGTTCTGACCACAAATAGCTTGGCAAGGCTATGATGATGTGTGTGCGCTCACACAAGCTTTTGTATTAGGAAAAGACCAAACTTATACTTTAAGAAAGAGTTAATATGTGCTTCAAACCTTTAATATTCCTTATTTTGATAATTGTGTCAAAAAAATATTGGCTATATTGAGAAAATGTTATTCATTTCCTTCTACATTGGTTTCCACTCTTTTTTTTTTTTTTTTTTCATGAAATATAGAGACAGAAATCAATTTTGACAATCCATTATGTAGCTTACTTTCTTTCCAGAAAGTATATAAGAAAAAAAAAAAATTCCTTTCCTTTCCTTTTTATTTTTATTTTTTTTATTTTTTTATTTTTTTTGAAAAAGAATCAAATCAGTGTAAGAACAATCATGATACACTTTGTTATTTCTTAAATGCCTATTGATGGAAAATGAAGGTTAAGATCAGCTATGTACAATCTACAAAAGCTAGGCTTTTCAGCATTCTTTGGAAGTGTCAACCATTCGTGGAAATTTTCAATGCTGTTTTTTAGCCTAATAATGATTTGTATAAATATGTAATTATTGGACCTATTAATACATGTCATCAATACTGCATGCCAAAAACATTTCTCTTAAATGTTTGTATTTATTTCCCAGGGTTTTGAACATTTCTTTTGCTCTCTAGTTAATCCTGTTTTTCAATTATTTTCTGGCCTCATGCTCAGAAGAGCTTGCTTGTAGCCCATTGTGTGATAAATCATGCGTCGACTGCACTTTTCTGGTAAAAGACGTGGAATTTATCAACTTTTTTAGACATTCATGTGTAACTTTGTCTGGTGGATAGATCTCAGAGATTTAGATCTACGAACTGGTTTGTTTACCTTAAGAAAGATTAGATCTGCCACAGGCAACTTTCACGTTTCAAACAAGATTGGGGAAGGTGGTTTCGGTTCTGTTTACAAGGTATACTACGGAATCACTGTTTATCCCTTATATATAATTACCTTTGAGATGAACATATTCAAGCAAAAGGTAATAGAACTTCTTACATTACTATATTGCAGGGTCTATTATCAGACGGTACTTCAATTGCAGTGAAACAGCTTTCATCCAAATCAAAGCAAGGAAGCCGTGAATTTGTGACTGAAATAGGCATGATATCTGCTTTGCAACATCCAAATCTTGTAAAACTTTATGGATGTTGTATTGAGGGAGATCAACTATTGCTAGTTTATGAGTATATGGAAAATAATAACCTTGCCCGTGCTCTGTTTGGTGAGCTCATTTGTTTTTGTACGAATATGTGTATGCAGTACAGATGCAACACGAAGTGATATGACTCATTTTTTTCTTAACTGGATGATTTATAGGCCCAAAAGAATATCAATTGCAACTTGATTGGCCAACAAGGCACAAGATTTGTGTTGGTATAGCAAGAGGTCTGGCTTATCTCCATGAAGAATCGAGGCTGAAAATTGTTCATAGAGACATCAAAGCGACCAATGTACTGCTCGATCGGGATCTTATACCAAAGATATCTGACTTTGGTCTGGCAAGGCTTGGTGAAGAGGAGAAGACCCACATCATCACTCAAGTAGCTGGAACCATGTGAGTCATCATGCACAATTTTCCTCCTTGTTATGAAATGGAAACTATACCTTCATACTCTCTTAGTGATAATATTCATCTACATTTTCAGACATAAAACTCATACATTTCTTAGTTTTATCTTTTGAACCAGCACTATGGGAAATTGGTGAATGCCATGTGCCTGTTAAGAATTTCTCCTAGGTGGAGTAGCTGCAAGCTTAAATCTAAAATGGGGAACTGAATGAGGCAACCACATAAACTGAATAGATTAACATTTTAAAATGAGATAGAAGTTTGCATCAATTGTTTGACTCGTGACATCTCAACGGGCTGCCAACAGCCAAAATCATGTCAATACCGGCACTAACCAGAACATGAGATGGTATCTTGATGCGGACATCAGCGGTGCACCCTTTAGAGTATACCAGAGGAGGAGACGTCGCAGATCGAGTGTTGGAGCAAACGAACTGATGTGGATGGATGTCGGGCTCATTGGGCTCATTTTCTGACGCGTTACGAATACGTGAGCTGCATGATCACGCAGGAGCATCATGACCGCTGGACCATGGAGCGGATTTACTTTTAGGCGCTTTTCTGTTTATTTCCTTGTTTCTAGGCGTGTTAATGTCATTATTTAATTTATGCATTTTTATGTTTTTTTTTCTTCAGGCACTTTAGTACACTTTTTATTTTCGTAACCTCTATTTACTGTGAAAAACCCTATTTCAAAATTATTGAATGAATAGAAAATTCGTGTATTTCTTCCTCTTTGTTTGAGAGATTAGGGTTTCAGGATTGGCCCTCGGGTGTTAAGGATTCCACCCCGGAGTTCCCGTTTTCTCTTCTCTATTTCTTTGAGGTACGAGGAAAGGTAAGCTTCTTTTGATTCCCAATTCGTACTTTATGGGAACCCATTGTTTTTTTACATCCTTCGTCCTTTTCTAAACTCCCCCCCCCCCCCCCCCCCCCCTTATTTTTTGTATGATCGAAGAGAGGGATGCTTAGCCATGAGAACCAGATCCAAACTTGACTGTAGAGTAGTCTATGCTAGATCTGGGATATCCCTATATCCCTAGATCCTCCCTGTTTTACTATTTTACATGGTTTTATGCTAAGGGGCATGATCTGGACAGACGGATCTCATCTTTGTGTTGAGATTTGTTAGTTTCCTCTGATTGAAAGTAGTTAGTTTCGTAATTTTATTATTTGAATATCTTTCAACTGAATATACATGCATCTAGGGCTAGATCATCGTATGTCCCTGCATCATATCTGCAATCACATGATAATCATTCATGAAAGTGCAGATTTAATGGTGAATGATGCACATGGTTCGACAACTGGTTCTCCCAATATACTTAACTATGCATGCCATTCATTAAAGATCAACAGCATTGGATTTATTATCTAAGGGCCCACCTGATCCAACCTAAATAGATGGTCCAGCAGCCTAGAAGTCGGCCCCACAAGACCATATATGTGAAGAGAAATAGGAATAGGTGCTAACAAGTGACACGTAAGAAGATATCCAGATTAGTTGATTGAGGTTTATAAGAGGGAAAAAGAGGAGAAATGGAGGCATTTATGGGGCTTTGGGAACATCACCATGACATCTTAATGGTGTATTTTTCTGTATCTCCACTGAAGTGCATTTAGTTTTCTTAGTATTGAGACTCAACAGCATAAAACCTTAGCGTTATTGCCTTTGGGCCTGTTTGGATTTCCCTCGGTCCATGGATTGTCCCATCCTCATGTCTTCTAGTCGTTAAAATACAGAACCAAGAGTAATTGGTCAAAACTGTAAATGAGGGTTCAACAGTCCCCACATGGATCCATCTGTGCTTTCTGCCATTGCTGTTTTCTGATTGATTCACTTGGAAGTGGTTGCATACATCCAAACTGGTCCTTATCACTTGTATGGAAGCAGCTGTTGAAAATTAGTTGGCCGTCTCCACAGCATTACTGTCTTTAGTCTAAGCATGTGGGACTATCATTACCTCATTAAGAAAAATAAAATTCACAATGATCTTGTTTTTGCAGGGGCTATATGGCACCAGAATATGCAATGCATGGTTACCTGACTCAGAAAGCAGATGTTTACAGCTTTGGCGTCGTTGCTTTGGAAATCGTCAGCGGGAAGAGTATCACAAGTTTCAGGCCAGAGGGGGATCACATTCATTTGGTGGATTGGGTAATTAAGATCTTCATTCAAGGCTTGGAAGTTTCGTTTTCCCAAAGCCAATGTTATAGGCTAGTGCCAAAATGCAAGTGAGATACGTACATTCAGGACTTTCCCGTACACATCTCACTTGTGATTTGTGGTGGAAAAACATGAACAGGAGCCTGCTTCTATCAGTTCCACTTTTTGAGTGCCCTTGCAATTGCACCCTGTTGGCTAGGGACCCCATATAGTTCAAAAACCCGAAAATTCGACTCGATTCAATGTTCAGCTGGGTCAGGTCAACTTGAAGGCTCGACCCAACTCAACTCAGTATGTAATTATTTTATCAATTAAAATATTAACTATGGTTAATAGTCATATAATTTAGAAGTAATATAATATAGAAAACCAAACAAGAATGCTGCAAAACCTTATTGGTTAGAAGCACTTTATCTTTAGTAAAGGTTTGGGGTTCAAATATTACTTCCTCTTCATTTCTTTTCTTTTTAATAAAACAGCACCAAGTATCTCGTCTGAGTCTCGGTGAGATGCATCGAGTCAACCGAGTCTTCAAGTGACTTGGCGAGTCTTTCCCAGTCAAGATCAAGTCACCACTAGTATCAAGTTTGCAAGTGACTCCACTCGAAATTTCACCGAGTTGAGTTGATGTGCTGAGTTTTAGGGTCAAGTCAGTGAGTTTTAGAACTATGGTATCAATTGCAAATTGCACCTTTTTGTATGATTTAGCAGGATAAAAGCAGATCTTCACCATAAATGATAGACTTTGTATGCAACTGTGGATATTGCAGGCATATGCTCTGCAAGAGAGAGGAACTCTAATGGCACTTAGTTGATCTGAAGTTGGGTTTGGAGTTCAACAAGAAAGAGGCAATTGTGATGATCAATGTGGCTCTCTTGTGCACTAATGCATCTCCTGTACTTAGGCCAGCTATGTCTGTTGTAGTTAGCATGCTCGAAGGACGGAGTGATGTCCAAGATCCGATTCCGAATTCAAGTTTTTCTGGTGATTATTTGAAGCTTAGAGCTAGTAGCAGTTGTTACCAAGAGATCCAAAGCCAGATCATGAGTTCTAGCCCAGGCCAGCCCCTGATTGTGTCAACGGGTCAACAAGAGATCGATCTTTCCAGGCAATATGGATTCTCAGAATCTGAATAAACAGATTAGATCTCGGTAGATTATCTTCACTACCAATGGATGCTTGTATTTGCAGCTTTTGCTTTTTAATATTTGCATGTCTATACCTTCTGTTTGTGATAAATAGAGAATTTAATTCTGATGAATGTATTGGGACATTAACCTGTTTGAATCCAATTCAGCCCTTACAAATCTGCGATCAGTGTGCATAGCCTTTCATCTGAATAAAATAAATCAACTCACATACTGTTGCTTACAAAAGGCCTGTGTGGTAGACAAAAAAAAATGAGCTCATCTCATTTTAGAAATATGATCTTATGATTAACTAAAATGACATGAACTCATTTTTTAGGCACCAACCAAACAGGCCATAAATAAATCTTCACACACTAGCAAGAAATGTATGACTTTAAGACCTCAAAAGTGTTTGGTTTTGCAATTTGCTTGCACTGAAAATCCAAAATGAAAAGTTGCGGAAAAATACTACGTGATTGATGTAAGCGAGGCCAAAACAAGAGACAAGGCATGGAGATTTACATGGTTCGGCTATATGCTTACACCACTGGGGTAGCAATAAAGAGCTTTCTTTTTAACTAAAAACAAGAGAAACATAAATATAAAACTCACCTCTCTCCTACTAATACAAGGAATCCTACACTAAGGAATACTCCAAAAGAAGAGTTAATGTAATAGAATACCTGTCTCTACATTATATAGACCGCACTAGAGGAGAGAGAGCATGCTAAAACATAGGGAAACTAGGATTCATCTATAATCATACGTATGTACGTACATAGGGAGAAGAGCATCATACGTCTAAAAGAGAGATGTCTCTAAAAAAGAGATGCTACTTACATTCCTTAGGATAGTCAAATTTCCTCCACCGTCACAACATTCTCCCACTTGAAGACTAGTTTCTCTGATAGTGCGAAAAACAATCCAAATAATCACTGCTCAAACATCACCAAACAGTAGATAACAACAAGTCCAAGAGAAGTCCTACACCAAACAAACTTCTCTCTTGCAATAGGCTTCGTCAACATGTCTGTTATGTTATCATTAGAGTGAATCTTCTGCAATGAGATGTGATAATCTTCCACCACATCATGAACAAAGTTATACTGAACATTAATGTACTTGGTCTGAGCATGAAATACTGTTTTTTTTAGCAAGTGTAATGCGCTCTGACTGTCACAGTGAATGAGCACCACTTTCTACTTAAATTTCAATTCTTCTACCAGTTTTTTCAACCAAATAGCTTTTTTACATGCTTGTGTAGCTAACATGTACTTTAATTCTACAATAGACAAGATCACCATTGACTACAATTTCGACATCTAACTAACTGCGCCGCCGGCCAAAGAGAAAATATAATATGTTGTAGATCTGTTTTTATCAGGATCTCCTTTATAATATGCATCCACAAGCCCATTAAACTCTATACTTTGACCACTACAATAAATAGATGCTTCAAAAGTACTCTTTAAGTTACAAAGGATCTATTTCACAACAGTCCAATGATCTCTATTTGGGTTTGTCATGTATTTACCGATTGCTCCATTGTTTGTGCAATGTCTAGTATGGTGTACATCATAGCAAACAAAAGGCTCTCCATCATTGATGAGTATGGTACTTGGGACATATCTGCCTTCTCCGCTTCTATATGCTAGGACACTGATCTGAAGACAATTTGCAACCAGCAAAGAATAAAGTACTAACTAGGTTAAATTTTGCAAGCTAATACAACGTAAAACTCTTTCATTATATCCCATCTTGATTATCTAGATTTTTTTGTTCTTCCTATCTCTAAATACGATCATCTCAAAAATCTGATTATTAACACTCAATTATTTCATATCAAATTCTCTAGCTAAAAAACTTTTAATGCTTCAATAGTATCTTTACTTATACTTGCAACTAGCATGTCATTGATATACTATAATAAGATAATGAAGTTATCATTACCATAGTTATGAACATAGGTATAATAGTCTGCCTCACATTTTTAAAATCTCAAGCTCATAATGAAGGAATCAAATCGCTTGTACCAACATTTTAGCAATTGTTTCAAATTGTAAAGCGATCTATTTAGCTGACAAATTAGATTCTTCTTGTTTTATTCAATAAAACTTTCGAGTTGAGTCTTATAAATTTCTTTATCAAGATTTTTGTGTGGAAAACAGTTTCTACATCCAACTGCTCAAGCTCAAAGTTAAGCATCATTGATTTCTGAACATATCAGTTTTACCACTAATCGGGCCTTGTATCTTAATTTCAAGGTTCTCGTTAGTATATTTCTTCAGCTTGTTAACGCATTTGCAATCAATAGCCTTTTGTCATTTGGGCAATTCAATAAATTTTCAAGTTTTGTTTTTATGTAGAGCTTTTATCTCCTCCATAGACACTCTCCATTGGTTAGCATCCACAGATTCACATGTCACTCAATATGAATGCAAGCGTAAGTCAGTAACATAATCCTGGAGTCAAACAAAAAGTTTTGTATTTTTTTTTTTTCGATCGATCTTAATTTAGGAAAATCTCCCTAGTATGTTTTTCATAAGTTTCATTTCTAATGATATCATCGACTTGTTACATTTTTTGAGTGAGTGGGTTAATTTTGAACATTGTTTTAAATTTTCAATTCAATTATACCCTGTGACTCTGAGCTTGGCAATTTTATGTCTTTCTACAATAAATTTTCATTAGAAAAACACACTTAGGGCTAATTACTAACTTGTAGGTAATAAGGTCCCATAATCTGTACTAATTTATTCTATTTATATAGCTAAGATCCACTTTTTAAACATCATATCTAGCTTAGTCCTATGCTCTTTGAAAACCCACATATAAGCATTATAACTAAAACTGCGAAGCAATGAATAATTAATAGTTTTTTCATACCATATTTGTAGGGATCTTGCAATTTAGTGCAATCATAAGTGAATAATTTATCAAGTAACAAGTCATGTTAACGACTTCCTCCTAAAAACATTGCTCGAACCTAGTCAAACTTAACATACTTCTAGCAGGGACGATGTAGTGCCTCTCAATGTTTGTTGCAAAAATTCTTGAATTCTTTCGATGTGTATTCTCCCCCATTATCGATTCTCAGATATTTAATTTTATTTCCCTTCTAATTTTCAATCAATGCTTTAAACTTGATAAACAAATAAATATATGACTCTTCCTCTTCAACATGTAAACTCATACGTTTTTTGAAGAAATCGTCAATAGAAGAAATAAAGTATTTCGAACATCCGAAGGATTCAATTAGAGCCTCCAAAAAATCATAATGAATAAGATTTAAAACGTCATTTCTTTTAGTGGTAGATAGGGGAAAACAAAATATATGGAACTTTCCAAACAGACAATTCTTATAAAAATTTAAATTAATAGACTTTAAACTAGAAAGTAAATTTCAATTAAAAAAAAATCTCTCTAGTCTTTGCTTGCTCATGTGGCCCAATCGTTTGTGCCAGATTATAGCAGAGTCTCTCACGACATTAGCAATAATAGTATAATCAATCACGATATTTTCGATTAAATGATATAACTACTCATTAACTCTCATTTCGCCTCTACCATTGCCACTTTTACAATCTTAGTTGACTATTTTCACTAGAAAATTTATAGCAATCTTCATCGAACTTTTTCAATGATAGAAAACTCTTTCACAAGTTTGGAACATGATTCACACTAGAAACTGTATGTGTGATACCATCAAACATAACAATTTTGACATCTCCAATCCCTATAATTTTACACGTGTTATCATCACGCATATAAACTGTGTTGCCATTACATGATTGATTGTATAGAAATAATCTCTATATAGAGTCATATGGAATGAAGCATCCGAATTTAAGATTCATTAATGAATTGTCTTTCTCGATTAGGTTTTCTTGGAAACCCTTTGAATTTTATGCTTGATCATGCGAATCAGGTTTGTAATTTTCTTGATTTGTTTTTTTTTTCTACAATTTTTTCGCAAGTGACTGTTCTTTCCACAATTCTATCACTTACCTGTTTTGTGCCATTTCGACTTGAATCTCGTTTGATATCTCCGACTGGTACCCTTCATATAAACCTTCCTTTGACCATAATAGCATCATCGACATATTCTTTATACATTTTTCTGCGACACTCTTTGATAAGCATCGTAGATACGGCTAACTCCATACTGAGATCTAAATCATTGCTGAGATTCATAATCAAATTATCCCATAAATCTAGCATCAAACAGAGCAGAATTGTAATCTTTTCTTCATTGCCAATGTTCACATCAACCACTGTCAATTTGCTAACTAGGGTATTAAACCCATTAAAATGTTCTTACAAAGAGGACCCTTCATCTTCAAGTTATATAGTTGTTGTCGGAGAAATATCTTCTTTAAAATTGATTTTCCTTCATATAGGTTTTGCAGTTTCTTCCACAAATCTTTTATAATGGTTTGATCGGACTTATTGAAAAAAAATTGAATAATTTAATGCAAGAAGAAGGTCCACCATAACTATCTAATTTTTCTGTTCAAATACCATGTCTTTCATCTTTATAGGCTTTTTTTTTTCCCTTCTATCGCAGTTGCGCATCTTGCACTAACACCGTGTTTATCTTCACTTTCCACAATGCGTAATTGGATCCATCGAACTTTGGCACCTTAAATCTGCTAGAACTCAATCTGGCTATTTGAAACACAATTGCAATATGAATGCCAACATTGATCTTGTGCTAAACGCTTCTCAACTCTTGACTTTGATATCAATTGTTACGGAAAAACACACGTACGTGATTGATGTAAGCGAGGCCAAAATAACAAAAGAAAAGATTCAACAAATAACAAGGAACAAGAGACAAGAGAGAAATTTATGTGGTTCGGTACTATGTCTACTCCATGGACAACAACACGACTTTCTTCTTCATTAAAAACAAGAGAAACAAAAATACAAGAGTCTTATATAAACTACACAAAGGAATACTCCAAAAGATGAATTAATGGAATGAAATACCTCTATTAATATAGTGCATCTTCTTGTAAAGACCACACCAAAGGAGAAAGAACATGCCAAAACATAGGAGAAGTAGGATTCACCAGTAATCATAATTACATAAGGACATATGCACGAAGGAGAGCATCATACGTCCAAGGGAGAGACGTCTCTCATAACATGTGTAACGCCCCGAAATTTCGACTCTCGTGGACAACACGATCTGTCGAGTTTCAGGGTGTTAACTCCTGTGTGTTTACGTCACTATTCCACACACACTATACTGTATTTACATACATTCATGACCTTCAAGCAAAATGACAGGGAAATAAAGATCTTATTCCATGATATTCTACTCTAAGTTCGAAAGCAAATATAAAACATGTCTAACAAAAGGTTCGAATTCAAGGAAATAACTTTATTCTATTAAACGAAATAAATGGATCATCATCAAGCTACGTAGGCTTCATCGTCCGCCATTTGCTGCCACGAGCCTTCATATTCTTCACCCTGCAGATCGGGCTCACCTAACGGATCGTCACCTGCAATGTCTGATGGTGTTTTAAAAACACCGTCCCAGGAGGACGTGAGTTGCTCGCGATCAACTCAGTAAGGATCACCAACTAAGATTATTACAATAATATCCAAACACAATGCATATATCAAACAAAACACACAAAAAGAAATATCTTGATTAATGCGATGCATGAAATGCATGCTCTGGTTCAGGCACCCTGACCAAATGAGACGGGATCACTCCACTTTTCTCACCAGTCACTAACAACCAGAGGTTCTAGTTAGGACGGGATCACTCCACTCTTCCCATACACCAAAATCAGTTAGTGAAACGGGCACATGCACACTTTCCCTAGCAAGCGATAAATACATGATTTAGTTCCACATTTATTTAAGTAGTTTATCATCCAGCAGTTTTAATGATGTTCCCATCCCAAGGTCGCTCTATACCCCATCCATAGTCCGTCATGACGTAGAATAGCCATTTCCTCTCAATAGGAGCCAACCACCAATAAGGCGTACACATCTTAGTCAAGATGAGACACATGGCACCCAAAGCACTTGTATCTGATTCAAGAGTCCATCATTTACTCATTTACACAGATCATTGGTACTTTATTAACATCACATTCATGGTCTTGCCAAAATACATCACATGGGCTTCTTACGAATCACTTATTCTCCACATATACGATCATACTATCCATGGGGCAAGGGCTTCCATTAGGACGACATCCATACATATAAACATCCTCACACATTAATTATAATCTTGATCTTATACATATGAACAACATATTGGAGCATGATGTATACATAATCTCATATACGCATGTGAACAAACATATTGAAGCATGGTGCATACATAATCTCATATACACATGTAAATCAATCATCATTCTTTCCTTAATCATCACATATAACATATAATATATATAAATTAAAATTTTAGCAATTAATGTCAAACATATTCATCAATACACAGTTTCATAAAGGATTCACAATCATTCATGTTTTCAAGTAACATACAACAAACCATAACAATAAGGCATAATTCGACATACCATTCGATATTGTTGTAATTAGGCTTAAAAGGGAATCCTCACTTTAGAATTCAGATGATATAATTTATTGATAGGGTGCACCTCTTCTAGATCCTAAACCTAGTATAATTGTGGAAACGCACAGTTAGAAATTATTTCAGCATGATATTTAATAGTATGGTCATCTAAGGTTAGGTCCATCAAAATGTTAAAGCGTAGGCTGGATATCGGGGACTAATACTATAGTAAATGGGGCCTACCTCTTGGAAATCAGGATCCCGACTGAGTCGACTCGGTTTGGTCGAGATTTTCTTCTCTACCTCTCTTTCTTCTTCCTTTCTCTTTCTTCTCTTTTTCTCCTCCTTCCCTGGATGTAGTCCAGCAGCAGCCGTCCAGTGACAATCGTCCGGCAGCAACCGTCCAGTAGCAGCCTCTCTCTCTCTCTCTCTCTCTCTCTCTCTCTCCTCACGGCTTCTCTTTCTCTCTCTCTCTCTGATGGCTTCTCTCTCTCTCTCTGACGATCATGGAGGCGGCAGAGATAAAGAGAGGGTTTTATATAACTCCGGTTAGGGTTCGGAGGAAGCTTCTAGTCCCCGGTTCCGTAGTTCACAAGGAAACGACTGGAAGGTCGGATCTCTCTACACATCAGCTCCTTACGCATGAAGACTGTCCAAAGTGAAGGTAGGGTCCACGAGAAGGTTTTAGAAGTGGTCTCGTGTGCCCATGCAGAGTGGTGGATCAAATCTTGGTCCTTCTTCTATCGAACGGTAGTTTGGAACGGGTCATACAGGTGACACTCGGCGGAGATTTTCAACCGGACTATGTTTGGTTGGCTGGTGATTCGAATGGACGGAGTGGATTTGGCAATGGGGTCCAAATGATAGACGGCGTGGAGTTCACGGACGGACAACGACGTCCGCTGTTGAAGTGTAAACGAAGAAGACGGAGGGCGAGTCGGGCGCACGCGGTACGGAACCCGCGCTTCACCACTGCCCTCCACACGTGGAGTCCACTGGAGTGGGTTGGAGCAATCTTCTCCGTCCAGTAGGTCGGCAGCGTAATGTTAGCCGTTGACCAGAAAATTGAGACAGATCCGAGTTAAGGTGGGCCATCTAGGGTCCGATTTCTGATTAGGGCATTTGCACAATGATCGGAGAGCTGATTTTCGACGAGTACGGTTATTTTGTATTAGATAGGCCATACACGAAGTTTAGGGTCCAAAATGATTGTGGAAACTAGGTTAAATGGTGGAGTTTTGATAGTGGCATTTTCATAATTTTTAGAAAATGATGAGTTTAATGAAATCCAGCCATTCTGGACCATTGTTTAGGTTAATTTGAGCAACGTTTCTAAATGGGCCCGCCTAAGATTCTCTACAGTTGATTAGATATGAATATCTCGAGATCAACGGCTAAAAAAATGAATAAAAATCAAAATAAAATAGGGAAAAATACGGGGTGTTACACTCCCCTTAAAAACAAACTTCGTCCTCAAAGTTTACCTATGATTGGTCGACGAAGAGCTTAGGATATTCCTTCCTCATCTCCTCTTCATTCTCCCACATCGCTTCTTCTTCGCCATGGAAGAACCACAAGACTTTTACTAGGGAGATGACTTTTTTCGGAGGGCGTGTTCCTTTCGATCCAAAATGCGCACTGGCTCTTCTACATAAGATGCATCATCTCGAACCTCAATCTTCTCCCACTCGATCACATGGAAATCATCTCTCTCGTACTTCCTTAACATGGAAACGTGGAAGACGTCATGAACATTTGACAATTGAGGAGGTAGAGCGAGACGGTATGCCACTTCTTTACACGCTACAGAATTTCGAACGGGCCTATAAATCGTGGTGCTAGCTTGCCCTTCTTTCCAAATCGCAACATACCCTTCATTGGTGATACTTTCAAGAATATGAAATCGCCTTCTTTGAATTCGAGATCTCGACGTCTACTATCGGCGTAACTTTTCTGTCTACTCTGGGCGGTCTGCAAACATTTGCGGATGATTTCAATCTTTTCTGAGGTAAGCTGCACAATTTCTGGTCCAAACACACTACGTTCTCCAACTTCTGCCCAGCAATGCGATGCGCGGCACGGACGACCATAAAGGGCTTCAAAAGGTGACATGCTGTACTTGCTTAGTAGCTATTGTTGTAGGCGAATTCAGTGAGGGCTAGGTAGTCTTCCTATTTTCCTTTAAAATCCAACACGCAAGCTTTTAACATATCTTCCAATATTTGGTTCACTCTTTCAGTCTGACCGTCGGTCTGGGGGTGGAAAGTTGTGCTATACTTAAGAGAGGTGCCCATAGCTTGTTGCATTTTAAACCATAATGAGGATGTATAGCGCGGATCTCTGTCTAAGATGATCGATGCTGGCACACCATGTAAACGCACTACTTCTGTAATATACAACTCTGCCAATTCTGAAACTGGGGCGGTCACACGGATCGGAATGAAATGAGTTGACTTGCGGTCCACAATGACCCATATCGCGTCGTGTCTCTTATTTGACCGGGGTAGTCCTATGATGAAGTCCATTGAGATATGCTCCCATTTCCACGTGGGAATTTCTGGTTGGGTTAACAATCCGCCTGGTTTCTTATGTTCGGCCTTTACTTGCTGGCATGTGAGACATTTTGACACAAATTCAGTTATTTCACGCTTCACGTTATTCCACCAATATTGTCTTTTCATATCTTGATACATCTTCGTACTTCCTAGCTGAATTGTCAATTTAGATCTATATGCATCATCCATTATTTCACATTTCAGCTCAGGGTCATTTGGTACACATAGGCGACCACGAAAACAAATTCCCCCATCGGATCCTATTCGCCAATCCTTGCTGTGTTTTAGATCCCTTGCCTTGGCTATTTCTTCTTGGAGGTCCACATCTTGACTTTAAACGGCTATGATTTTTCGTATCATTACTGGTTCTATTACGATGTTACTCAAGTATGCTTTGTGCTTTCTAGGCTCAGTTTGACTTTGAAGTCCTTAACAAAATTTAACATTTCCTACTTCCTCACCATGCAAGATGCTACTACCTCATGGGTTTTCTTCCTGCTTAGAGCATCGGCTACTGCGTTTGCCTTCCCGGAATTGTAACACAATTCGATCTAAAAATCCTTCAAGGTTTCCATCCAACGACGTTGCCTCATGTTTAGGTCCTTTTGCTGAAATAGATACTTTAGGCTCTTGTGATCCGCATTTAACTTCAATTGTTCGCCATACAAATAGTGTCTCCATATTTTTAATGCTAAAATCACAACGGCTAGCTCTAAGTCGTGCATGGGATAATTCTGCTCGTGAGGCCTCAACTGTCGACAGGCATAGGCTATCACCTTATTTTTCTGCATTAATACACATCCCAGTCCGGCTCTTGACGCATCAGTGTTTACTACGTACTCAACTCCTTCTGGCAGGGTTAAGACTGGGGTTGACGTTAATAACTCCTTCAATGTCTGAAATGCTTTTTCTGCCTTATCGTTCCATTCGAATCGAGCGCTCTTCTTGGTGAGCTCTGTCAAGGGTCGGGCAATTTTAGAGAATTCTTTGATAAACCGTCTGTAATATCTGGCTAGACCAAGAAAACTATGAATTTTCGTGACGGTTGTTGGTTGACTCCAATGTCGGACTGCATCAACTTTCGACTGATCCACTGTTATACCTTCACGCGTCACTACGTGACCAAGAAATTTCACTTTTTCTTTCCAAAGTCGCACTTCTTAAGCTTGGCGTATAATTGGTTATTCTTCAGGGTTTTCAGGGTTGTCCTCAAGTGCTCGGCGTGCTCCTCTTCGCTCTTGGAGTAAATTAGGATATCGTCGATAAACACAATTATGAACTTGTCCAAATAGGGTTTGAACACGCGATTCATTAAATCTATGAACATGGCAGAGACATTTGACAACCCGAAGGGCATGATTAGGAATTCATAATGACTGTATCTCGTTCTAAAAGCAGTCTTCGGAACATCCTTGGTCCAGGAGTTCTTCTAATTGCTTCTTGAGTTCTTGCAACTCTACTGGTGCCATTCGATATACGGGTAGAGCTATTGGGGACGTGCCTGGCATAAGATCAATAGCGAAGTCTACCTCACGCTCGGGAGGTAATCTGGGAATATCTTGGAAGACTTCTGGGAATATCTTGGAAGACTTCCGGGAACTCTGCTACTATAGGAATTCGCACAATCAATAACTCGGCCGACTCTTCTTCTACTACGCTCATCAAGCGTTCAATGACTTCTTTTCTCCTCTTACCCTGGAAAATTAACAGGTCTCGTTCGGGGAGGGCTAAAGAGATAGTCTTAGCGTGGCAGTCCAAGTTAGCGAAGTGCTTAGAAAGCCAATCCATACCTAAGATCACATCGAACGTTCTCATATTCATCACTATAAGATCAGCCTTAATGGTGAATCCACTGATATTCAAGGGGCATCCTCGGCATATCCTTCGCAATTCCACGATCCGACCTATAGGGGTAGCTACTACAACTGACTCATCTAAGCGATCAATCTGAAGGTCTAATTGTGTTAGCATGGATGCAGAGATAAATGAAGCAAACGCACCACTATCAAACAAAACTACTACCGGAATGTCGCAAATATAAATAATACATTCGACGACTCGAGGTTCCTCTTCCACTTCTTCTGATGATGCCATAGCAAAGAGATGGCTCGGGTTCTTCTGGTTCGAGTTCGTCGTCTCCTTTCTCTGGGCTGAAGGGCGGGCAGGTTGCACTGGTCTTGGGGCTTGTTGAGGTTACTGAGTTCGGTTGTTGTAACGCCCTGGAAATTTCAAACCTCGAGCCTTGAAATTACTCGAGCGCCTCTAGAAAATTTTATGTTTTAATTCTCAAATGAGAATATATATGACTAATTTAGAACCAAGAATCTATAAGATTTGTACATGAAACCCTAGTTTGAACGGTCCGATTCGATCAAAATCTCGTAAGACATTTAGACACATCAATCTAACCGTATATTCTTTTTTAGATATCATGGATAGCTACGGATTCCTTTTTAATTGTCTAATCCTACATCCAATCCGTTAATTAATGAATCTCAATCTATGATTTACTGAAATCATAATGGATTAACCTATATAACCGACTTACAATGCAGATCCACCTTAGACTACCATAATCAATTAATCAAATCTCGATTATCTTGAGTTTAGAAATCGATTTGACCAAAATAACCCTTTTAACATGTAAAACCATACGAATGAGATTAACCACCCTTAACCTACAAATAAATGCACCCCGTATATCACATCATGTACCTAGCTATGCCCGTTATGACCCAATAAAAGGATTCATCAAACTCTGTTCTCTAAATCATCCAAATGGTGTCCTGAAAACTTAGAACAGCTATATATAGACCGTTCGTTAGCGGGTCGTTGATCACGAATCTATACGAAATCGATTGCCTTAGTGGGCTTGACCTTTCCCCTGTATCAGATACCCGACACCCTATCCCGAACTGCACAACTTAGATCAAAACCTGAGAGGGTAAGTTATGTGACTCACCTCAACCTTGGACCATCTGGAACTATAAATACCAAGCCCATTTGAGAATTCCATTTGAGATTGAATTTGGAGGATTTCTAGGGTTTTGCTTAGGGATTTGCTTGGAGCTTCCAATCTAGTTGTCGTCGCTCCCAAGTGATCGATGTCGGCCATCCATCATAGGTAATATACCGTCCTAAGTGTTGAATTTCATATTAAAATTGATTCTTTCTTGCTCCAATCCATTTCTTTTCAAATCTATGTAGGATTTCTAGTTGTTCCTTCGAATCCTTCGTTCTACACGTTGTTAGTGTGTAAATTCTCCAACACAGGTGAGGACTATCTTCTAAGTTGGCTATTATCAGCCCATTAGGGTTTCAAATAGTGAAAATTAGGTTTTTCTTGAATTCCATTTAAAATTACGTGCCGAGTGATTTATGTTTATGATTGATGTTCTGTATGTGTTGATTAATTACATGCTTACTTCGATATGTGGATTGATTGCCCATTTGAATCGATTTTATGAAAATATGAGATTTGATGTGTTGTGCATATCAAGTGTTCGATGAAATTCCTGAGTGAACAGAAGTTCACATATGCTTGAGTAAGTAGATTACCATCCACCCAGGCTAGTGCTTGATTGTGAATTTGATGAGTTGGCCTGCAATAGCACGCCAAGTGTTTGATTTTACGCCCATATATGAAATGAAGTATATCGCATATCAACATTTTGGTTTTATGCCTGATTGAGGCAATGAATGATATGATATTCTATTCTTCTCACAACATGCTTAGTATAATATTTAATTGACATGATTGGGATTAATCTCTGAAAATCACAATTTATGAACTGCCTACTTGCATTTGGCCGTCACGGACTTGTTTGGTCGACTTGGGAGTAACATGATCGACCGACCCTAGCTACGCCGGTTTGATTAATGTTTCACTCGGCCTACCAAATCAGTCAATTTCAGGGTTAATCATATTTGTTTTATCATTATTACATATTCTGTAGAATCTCGAATACCACAATTACTATTGTTATGCAGTCACTTATAGCTGTACATATCAAGTCTCATGAGCCAGACATGGAATATGGGTAACTGTGTTTGTGCTGTCTTTGGCTGGTGTGGGTGATGAGCCCTCCAATAGCCTTGAGCATTGAATTCTATATACTAAAGCTCATGGGCCAGGCATGGTATATGGGTAACTGTGCTTGTGCTGTCTTTGACCGGTATTGATCCTGATGGTCTTATCGTGAGTCTTGAGCACCGATGCTAGGTGATGAGCCTACCATCATTGATCTTGCGTGACGACCCATTACCATGCATATGACATTCTAGGGCATCGAGACCCTTACCATTTGATTCATTATTCAGTTATGTTGGGTGACGGACCTAAATTGGGATTCCAGGAGCCAGGCATAGGACGCCCTGGCCTGGCGGTGGGCCCCGGCCTGGTAGAGGGTACCCCGACCTGGCATTGTCCAGTGTTCGGTAAGGCCACTGTCCACTGTCCGGCTTTCCTTGCTATCCAGTGTTCGGCTGCGTTCCTGTCGGTCGTGTTCCTGTTTAATAGACTTTTGATAAGATTGAGGTATTCTGGCTTCACCAATACTGCTGATTGAATAAGGAATTAAATAAATACTTAGTAAACATGGATGCATCACATTTTCACTTGCATTGGTCCGATGCTGTTGCTGGGTGGTAACCCCACCATTTATTTCTTCGAAACATAACATTTGCATATTATGACTGCATG
The DNA here is from genome assembly GCA_003013855.2 of Liriodendron chinense. Classification (NCBI taxonomy): domain Eukaryota; kingdom Viridiplantae; phylum Streptophyta; class Magnoliopsida; order Magnoliales; family Magnoliaceae; genus Liriodendron; species Liriodendron chinense. Next base: position 4,366,280 of record PVNU02000440.1, on the reverse strand, counting down.
CATTATTCAACTAGAATAAGAACTTGATTGTAAGGTTATGCTATCTGTTGATGCTGGGGTGGTAGGTGTGAGAGCCCCACCATTTGTTATACTGCACTACTTGTACTTGATTGTGTTGATGACATGTTTAACTTAAGGAATGGTAACACTGAGTATCATTACTCACTCCCACCTGGGGGGGTGTTTTAAAACACCAACCAATTATTTTGATGCAGGAGTTGCTGCCACTTGATGCATGAGATGCAAGACCTGTTGGCTTACCTATGTCGTGCATTTCAATTTCTTCCTTGAATTGGACGTCTTGGGTCAATATTCTTAAAGATTTCATTGTACATGTATATATTGAGCCCCAGCTGAGTGGATTCCTTGATTGTGTGGATGATTGTATGTATTTACACTTTAAATTCAAACTGAATTATACACTGTTTAGCTTAAATCTCTATTTATGAGTTGATGCCATCGACTTGTGCCATTAAAATATACTTCCGCAAAATACAGTCACCTCTGAAGAGTCGGGAGCCACGGACTGCATGCCCGGCACTTGATTTTCGGGGCGTGACAGTTGTCCACACGCGAAGCTGTCCTCTGTTCATCTGCTAACTTCTTAAGACATCTGGCGGCTAAGTGTCCGGGCTTCCCACAGTAATAACAGTCTCTACTCTTTGGAGTCTGACGCTGATCTGGTGCATTACGTTGAGGATAGGTCGCCCTAAATTTCTTCTCAGGAGTAGGTGGGGCATTTGGTGACGCCTTATTCTTTGGTACAGCGGGTCTGCCCTGGCTACGCAGCTGTAAATAACGTTCTGTGTCCTTTTCTGCAATCATAGCACGATCTACTATCTCTTCGTACGAATTAAGCTTCAGAATGCTAATCTTTGATCGTATGCTTCACCTTAATCCTTCTTGAAATTTATGAGTTTTGTACATTGGGTCTTCTACTGTTTCAAGCATGTAATTGGCCAATTCAGCAAATCTGTCTTCGTACTGGGCCACAGACATGTTCCCTTATTCCAACCTAAGGAATTCTGACATATTTTCCTTTCGATAGGCCTCAGGAAAATACTTGTCATAGAACTTGATACGGAATGCTTCCCATGTCCACTGATAATCTACCGGGGTGCACCTCTTGGTCGCTTGCCACCTAACATGTGCGGGACCCTCCAACATGTAAGCGGCTAGAATCACTCTGTGATGAAGTGGGCATGCCAATGTGTCTAACTTTTTGGCTATCTGCTTGAGCCAATAATCTGCCTTGATGGGGTCCGGTCCTTCAAAGAATATGCATCTGGGTGCAATTTCATGAACTTCTCGATCATGATGGTTTCTTCTGGTAGCGCAAATCTTGGCTGCATTGGTGGTGGCGCTTGACTGGGCGCTGGAGGTGGCATTCGGGCCTCTGGGTTATCCTGCGACGCAGAAGGCACTCGATTGGGTGCTGGAGGAGGTGTTTGAGTTGGGGCCTAGCTTGATGTCACTAAGGTCACGAGTCTTTCCAAAAAGGCCTGTTGTCTAGCTTGTTGTTCTTGCTGTTATACTTGTTGCTGATGCATCATGCCAGCTAACCGGTCGAAAGCTCCGAACATGGCCTCCCACGGTTAAGGACCAGCTGGCATTGGTGGCGGTACAGAATAAAATCCTTGTGCACTAGGTCCTTTCGATGGTCCGGCTTAAGGAGGTGGGGTCCCCATGGGAGTGAATTCCGGATTTGGGGCATTATTTTCAGATAGTGGGGCGATTGCGGGGATAGAGATTACGCTTCTGTTCTTCCTTCTTGAGGCCATCGATAATTGAAAGTAAGCATTTAAATAATTAGGGGGAATAGTCCTAGGGCGGAATTAAACCCTCAAAGTAAGCCTTTTTTTTCTTTTTCTTTTTTTTGTTCACCTGAATGAAGAGTGACTAATCTGGAATTCAGAACCTAGTTGTGCTCCCGGATTTTTATCTCTGAGCCTAAATGTCGGTTTCTGCTAAAATTTGAAACATAGGTAGGGCATTATGGGGAACATTTTAAAATTTTATTAAGTCCATAATCAAATTATATCATAGGGTTCCTGCCACTTTTACCTCGAAATTCTCTGCAGGTCAGCGCTGGATTACGCAGGATCTTACCTACTAACGGAATTTTTGTGATTTTTTTGCTCGTTGGAAAATCTGAAATTTTTCAGAGGTACTGTAGGTTGAGTTAGGAGTTCAGAAATAAATTTTTTAAATTTTATAATCTTTAATTATTTATTTATGATAGAACTATCATGAATAGGTCTGGAATCTTGCTTTTGGGAATAAAAATCGTTGAAAATTAAGATTTAAAATTTCTGGTGGGTTTAACATATCCTAGTCGGCGGGTTTGCTGAGATACTCATGAGGAATAGATGAGAGCCCCAAGGAATGAATATATATATATATATATATATATATATATATATATATATATATATGTGTGTGTGTGTGTGTGTGTGTGTGTGTGTGTGTGTGTGTGTGTGTGTGTGTGTGTAGGATTTCTCTTTCTCGAAGTCCTAGATTCAAGTTTCTATGTTTAATGACTACCCTATTGATTCCAAGGGAAACCTAGTGTGGGTTTCTAAGTTTGAACACTCCACATAACCATTTGTGGCGTACCTAAGTTAATTGTAATTAGTCATCAAGGGGTCTAAGTCCTAGGGTGAATTTATTATGCAGTGGGTTGGGCTTCACGCCCACGGTCCCATTTAAGCTTTGATACCAACTTGTGATGCCCCAAAATTTCGATTCTCGTGGACAACACGATCTGTCGAGTTTCGAGTGTTAACTCTTGTGTGTTTACATCACTATTCCACACACACATACTGTATTTACATACATTCATGGCCTTCAAGCAAAATGACGGGAAATAAATATCTCATTCCATGATTTTCTACTCTAAGTTCGAAAGCAAATATAAAACATGTCTAACAAAAGGTTCGGATTCAAGGAAATAACTTTATTCTATTAAAAGAAGTAAATTGATCATCGTCAAGGTACATAGGCTTCATTGTCCGCCATTTGCTGTCACGAGCCTTCATATTCTTCACCCTGCAGATCGGGCTCACCTAACGGATCGTCACCTGCAATGTCTAGTGGTGTTTTAAAAACACCCTCCTAGAAGGACGTGAGTTGCTCGCGATCAACTCAATAAAGATCACCAACTAAGACTATTACAATAATATCCAAACGCAATGCATATATCAAACAAAACACGCAAAAAAGAAATATCTTGATTAATGCGATGCATGAAATGCATGCTCTAGTTCAGGCACCCTAATCAAATGAGACGGGATCACTCCACTCTTCTCACCAGTCACTAGCAACCAGAGGTTCTAGTTAGGACGGGATCATTCCACTCTTCCCATACACCAAAATCAGTTAGTGAAACGGGCCCATGCACACTTTCGCTAGCGAGCGATGAATGCATGATTTAGTTCCACATTTATTTAAGTAGTTTATGATCCAGTGGTTTTAATGATGTTCCCATCCCAAGGTCGCTCTATACCCCATCCATGGTCCATCATGACGTAGAATAGCCATTTCCTCTCAATATGGGCCAACCACGAAAAGGCGTACACATCTTAGTCAAGATGAAACACATGGCACCCAAAGCACTTGTATCTGATTCAAGAGTCCATCATGTACTCATTTACACAGATCATTGGCACTTCATTAACATCACGTTCATGGTCTTGCCAAAATACATCGCGTTCATGATTAAGGCACGATCACAAAAATCAGAGAGATATTAATCTCAGGTGGACCACACCACAGGAAGACAGTGAGGATTGAACGTCCACCATTAAAATCTTCCTAGGGCCCACTGTAATGTTTACTTTCCATCCAACATGTTGATAAGGTCAAATAGACCTAGATGAAGAGAAAAAAACAAATATCAGCTTGATACTAAACTTCTGTGGCCCCCCAAAAAAATTTCAACAATGGATGTTCAATGCCCATTGTTTTCCTTTGGTGTGGTCCACTTGAGATTTGGATCTGTCTGATTTTTTAGGTTCGTACCTTAAAATCAGATGGAGAAATGGATGAACGGTGTGGATAAAACATATATATATCATGATGGGCCCACAGACCAAGATACATCCTTGGCGTTGGGGAATAGAGTGTTGCTGCCACAAGTACATATGGTGCTGCTGTCACTGCTTTTCTGCTGCTAAAGCTCATGCTACCTGTATCAATAGACCATCATCTAGAGGAATGTGGCAACCCCACACTTTCAACCGAACTGAATTAGAACAAGGGATTTTTTACAAAATCACTACTTAATTGATATGGATTTTACATTCCCATACCTTCTTGAAAAAGGTTTTTAATGGATATAATTATCATCCTAGTATCTCTGTTTTTGGGCCCAAGGGACCCAAAACAAACTCCTTCAAATGCCAATGGAAACAGATCTTTCCTTCTTGATGGGGGGCCATTGAACTCATGACCTCAATGCTGCACCGCTTGCCCATTTAAGTATATGTTTGCATATCGAGCAACGCCTAATCTAACACAGGTATTGCCAGCCCAAACTCAAATCCTACCAAATCCATGTCTGGGTAGCTGAATCTTCACCCTCCCTTTCGTAATGTTGTTAAAAGCTTTGTAACTGAATCTCAACTTCTTTTGTACCTGAACAAGTTGTCAAGTTAGTAGCTGGGAGTGAGAAATATTTACTGCCACTAATGCAACCATGTTCTAATGGAATGAAAACTTATATGATCGATCTTACATCAAAACTTTTCATAACTGTGTTCATCCTGTTGGGTGTGAATCCGCTACGTTCCTTCTTCTTCTTCTTCTTCTCTTTTTTCCCATTGCGTCCCACCAACGATCTTAGGAAGCGTGGAATCAATGCCCTCAAGCCACCAAGGCAAGTGGGAGTTATTGAATTTTTATGCTTAGCTTGAGCAGCGATAATCTATGGTAATCATGAGTAAACCATGTTATGGTTTCAACAGAGATATAGGAACTTAAAATGCTGTTTGTGTTAGCTAGAAATCAAGCTGTCAACAAGCAACATGCTTGATGCATGTGTTGGGCATCCATGTAGGCACATGGACAGTTGTAGAATTATCGGAACTGCCATTTGATGGGCTTCTGGACCATCTATAGAGCAGAAAACGAAAAACACAAATAGCTGATCTTAGTCTCAAGTAATTTACTACTTTACATAAGCTACTTAGTCACAAGTAGGGCTGTCAACGGGTCGGATACGGGCCGGATCAGTGATGATCCGTATCCGACCCGATTAAGGATATATCCGACCCGAATCCGATTCGGATCACAAGTATATGATCCGAACCCGACCTGTTTAAATTTTTTGAAATCTGTTTCCGATCCAATTATGATCCGACCCGATATCCGACCGGATATCCGAGAGAGAGAGAGAGAGAGAGAGAGGAGAGAGAGAGAGATACTCATCTGTTTTTATTTTATTTTATTTTATTTTTATTTTTTATTTTTTTTATCGGGTCGGGTCGTTAACGGGCCGGATCAAGGTCGATCCGAATCCGACCCGAATATTAAACGGATCATCTTTGGATATCCGTATCCGACCCGATTATCCGATTATTGATCCAAATCCAATTAAATCGGATCGGATACAGATCGGATACAGATCCAAATCCATGCCATTGACAGCCCTAGTCACAAGTAGCTGATCTTTTTTTTTAACACACAAAATCACACCCCCACATGCACGCACACCATAGTGGGATTTCACCACAATGGGTACTCGAACCTATAACCTAGTGTTGAAACTCTTGCCAAGTAGCTTATCTTAGTTTCTACTTATTATGTAGATAAGTATGTTTGGCAAACAACATACTTACTGGCCAAAAAGTATAAATGTTTAGTTTCCAACATCACATAAGTACTGATCCCTCAAGTTGGCGTGGTCCACCCTTAATATCCACTGTCCATCATGTGGGCCCAACCTTTAATGTGGACCATTCGTTATGTTGGGCTCACCTTGGCCCTATCTTTAATGCATGTGAATTGTCCATCATGTGGGGTTTACCTTTAACGTACGTGGACCCATCCACCTTCCAAGTCTCACCTTTTATATGGGTTATTTATCATGTGAGGCCCTCCTTCAATGTGTGGGTCATCCATCATGCATGCCCACCTTTAATTTAGACCATCCATCATAAAGTGCCCAATTTTGAAGTGGGTCATCCATCAAGTGGGCTCGCTGTGGATTTGGGTCATTCATCATTAGGGGTTGACCTTCAATATGAACTTGAAATTGCAATATAAATGGTCTCTACATCAGGAGCTAGTCCGGGGGGGGGGGGGGGGGGGGGGGGGGGGGGGGGGGGGGGAATAGGACCTTTTTAAAGTTTTACAAATTTAATTCTTAATAATTAATTCACCACTATTCTAACATGTGCATATTAAATCAATTATACGGGATATCCAAGGTGAATGGCAATCTACAATCATGTAGACTACATACTATCTAAGCATTTATGAGCATCCTACAATTTCATACAAGCATAGATAAATTATATTCACCACATTGCACACTATGTATAGTGGTTCAACTAATTGTCTACTTTACTCCCAACTGTCTCACTCTCTCTACGAGTATACCAAATTTCACTATCACAATGGTTTTAAATCTGGTTCACCATAAACCTTTATAACCTACACAAGGTTCTACAAGTTTTGCACCTGTCAATAGCTTACACAAGGACTTGACGAGTTTGGATCGCAAACTCTTGATTAGCTCCTACACAAGGACTAATCGTGTACTCTCCTGTCGAAGGCTTACATAAGGTCTTATCGAGTTTGGGTCTTCAAACTCTTGAAACACAAATCTATACCAAAAAAAAAAAAAAGTCTCAAATAGATGGACTCTAATACTAAGAAACACTTAGCTGTATGAGCCCCATAATAGCGCCTTATTGAAGTTACTTCGTCTCGCACAAGCCAATTTCTTCTTCAGCTCCAACGAACAACAACCTTAAATAAATGTACCAGTGTAGTGCCAAGGTGTGGGAGGGTGAATCTCTCTACAAGGTATATCTTTGTAGGGTAAGGGGAGATTCACCTAGGTTATCATTCAATGGCCTTAATGACAAAGGATATGCCTATTTTGGATTAGGTCAGGGCCATTAATGAATGCTTGAGTTCATGATTCAATTGGAGCTCTGAATGCTCATTAATATTCTCTTAAAACGAGAATTGAATAATGAACTCAAAAGATTAGAGCTTGGGATGAAGGTTTTTGCTAAGGGAAAACACTCTCACAAGCCTCTAATGGATTCTCATCAAAATGCACAAATGCCCTCTTCAAAGCCTAAATAGTTTCTGTTACAGCAATTGAAAAACAGGCAAAAAACGGCTAGGCTCGGTCGATGAGCCTAACCTTGAGCGATCAAGCATATAGAGATTTAAATGTAAAAGCTCGCTAGACAATTTCTGATGTCCTTGAGCGACCGAGCTCAATCACTCGGGAGAGCTCAAGGAGTTCCTCGAGCGATCAAGCAAGCTCCTCGAGTGACCAAACTAGGTGAATTTTGTCCAGAAAATTTGCTGGACATATTTGAGCTAGCATGTTCAATCGATCGACTTGAGCAATCAAGGACCTCCTCAAGCGCTCGATCAAAGACTTAATCGAATGTACTAAACATGATATTCAAAGTTAGATTTTGTACAAAATCCAAGTCCAAGCTGTTCTAATGGACAAATGGCTTTAGAGAGAAGGCTAAGGGTAATCCCAACAAGGGTCAAGCCATCTAGAGGGTTTTAATTTTGGGATTACAGGGTCATAGATTTTAAAATGACCAAGGCACTGTATAGTTTACCTGTCTCTCTATTGCCTTGAATGCCATAGAACTTTGAGTCTTCAATTCTTCTACTACCATTGGGGCTTACCGAACTCAATGACTCATGACACACGCTAATTGACAAAATGTCAACTAACATTTACAGAACTGTCCTCACGTGGGGCCCACCTTGATATTGGTCATCTATCATGTGGAGCCCACCTTTAATATCTACCACCCACCATGTGGAGCCCACCTTTTATTTGGACCATAGATCATGTGGGGCCACTTTCAATATGGGTCGTGCACCATGCAAGGCCTGCTTTGGATGTGGGTCATTCATCATTAGGGGCTACCTTTGTGTGGACAATCCATTACGTGGGTTCACCTTAATGAGGGTCATCCATAACATGAGGCCTACCTTTGGTGTGGACCTTCCATTGCGTGGGCCTCGCCTTTGATGTGAACTGCCCGTTATGTGGGGCGTCCTTTGATATGGACCATCCATCACATTGGGGGGGGGGGGGGGGGGGGGGGGGAGTGGGAGAGAGAAAAAAGTTAAAAAGTTAATAGTTGAAAAGCAAAAAGAAAAACTTGCGAGACTAACTTTCATCACATAGGATACTAATACAATTGTGCTTGCCAAATTAACTTAAGTTTAAAAAAAATAAAATAACTAAAATAAATAAAATAAAAACTTATGTACTTATCTAAGTTAAAAAAAAAAAAAAAAAGTTTAAAAAATTACTTATTGAGTGGTATCCAAACATATCCTTGATGGCCATATAGTAGTCTTGTAAAGTGGGTAAAAGCATTGCCAATCAAATCATCTCCGCCTACACATCCTCTAACTTAAGGAGATGATGGAGCTTGTGCAAACTGCAAGTATTATTATAGCCTAAACATTATGGGTTTTCTAACCTAGAAAACTTGCAAGCTATCTTCTTAATGTAAGTTTATCAAAAAGTCTCAATTCATAGTATTATCCATGGCATACTAACACACTTATGTGAAGTAGGGCAAAGGCATATCCACATAAATTGACAGTATAATAGTATTCACAAGTATGCTCTAGATCCTACATGGTCACACAATGACGGTTGTGTCCAATCTCAAGAGTGCCTAAGGACTTAGAAGTAAATCTTGCAAACCCCTACATATAAATGTTCGACATACATTAACTAAACCATATGAATGAACGATCCATACATAACTAGGTCTCCAAAACGCAATCAAACATTGGAACAACCCAACAATAGTATCAATGTGTATAAGGGGTGGGCTTTTCCCCATTGAATGGATCGACCAGATTATTAATTTGTAACCACTGATCAATGTCTCACAACCATTCATGTGGATAGCTGGTTTTTTACTTAGGCCCATCTGTAGTGTGGACCAGGAGACTACTGGTATAGATTCTAGAAAGATAGAATGAAAACATACATAAATGCCTTATTACCCACTCAAAATTCAAAAACAAGGAAAGAAATTAAGTTCATGTATTATTCAATATTCCCCAAGAGAATCTCTCCAAAATTTCTGGGGGCTTTAGTTTGTACTTTGTACAAGTGATGCTCGTCATTTACTGATCCAAACCATTGATATGATTGGCCTCACCACGGATGGTCCATTGCCAAAAATACGACAAAAAAATAATAATAAACCCCTTAATTGGTAACCACTTAAGAAAGAAAATACAAAAATTGCCCACATTCAAACCCAAAAGAAAAGGGCCAAATTTCAATGGTAGGCTTCCCTACAGAGGGTCATTGGTTGGGTCAGCTGGGGCTCTGTCCAACCCAAGCCTATACATGGCCCAGAACCCAGAACAGAAGTGGATCAGGCCAATCGACCGAGGGCTGACTGGACCCATTGCCTAGTCCTACACCCATAGGAATTTTCATCAGGAACTGGTGGTGTATATATAGATTGGCCCATTTACTTCTCTTTCATGCATGTTGCCAGTGGTTTCAAAGAAGTAGATCAGATGAGTGGATTAGTGAGAGAAAGCACTGTAGGTGGTACCTTACTTATACGCCTTGGATCGTCCGATGCGGCGGAAGCGGGATGAGCTGGAGAGGGTGCAGCTGATTCGACGGCTGCGGTCTCTCTTAGGTGTTGAGAGTAGAGAAGGAGATTGGCTCTCCTGTTGGGCCCACCATCAACCTTGTGATGTGTGGGCCTTTGTCTAAGGCGGTGATAATGGTGGTGGTGATGATGTTGATCAGGTTCTGATGAGCCCTTCCTTGGCCGCTCCACGTAAAGACTCACCAGCACTGCTTTTTCTCCGCAGCATATGGTCTGATATCATGCATACTTTTATGTTACATTTCATGTTTGATCATGCACACGGTTTCACTCACAGAGATTGATGAGGTGCTGACGTTGGGACGCTGTACATGTGTGCGAGATCTGGGCCGACCATTTGGTGGAGCTGATTCAATCATCAGATGGGCCACAATGGTAAGTGCAAATGGACGGTTAGAAAGAAAATTTACGTGGGTCTATGCTCAATGTGTAGGTTAGACGAGCCTAGATTTTTGGGATAGGATGTTCATGTTCGACCATGGCCTGGATCTCCACACGTGTGCCAGCATCGCTCATTGCAGGGGGAGAGAGAGAGAGAGAGAGAGAGAGAGAGAGAGAGAGAGAGAGTACCTTGGAGGGCATGGGTTCGTTGGAGAGAGGAAGGATACGTAGGAGGGATGGAGAGAGAGAGAGAGAGAGAGAGAGAGAGAGAGAGAGAGTTGCTTTCAGGAGCTGGTTGTATGTAGCCCTTTCTGGCTGCTTGCCTCAGGCAAAAGCCAAAACCAAAAACGCATTTCTTTGGTAAGATCGACAACGAACGCATCACCAAACGCCTTCCTGTTGCCTGTCCCGACTCGCCGCACGCTGGGGCCCAGACGCTGAGTGGTCCTATGATCGGAACCGTTTATTTCATGAAACCTATGCTATACTAACCACCATAAGAAAATTAAGCTGAATGAAAGATTTTTACGATCATTATCTTTATATGAATTTAGAACAATTGCAAGAAAATTTTCAATGGTTCGTTCATCTCTAAAAATCAAAGGTTAGTATCATAGCTTGAGCGGGATTATGTATATAATCTCTTATTTATCATAGTATCAAGAATGTGAACGGTTCAGATCATTGATCCATCTCATAATGTGTGCCCCAATGGGCGGGATAGACGCTGGATTGTGAATCGCGACAGAGGCAAAATGAACTCTCACCAAACCCCTATACAATATTCCTTCATGGGCACACAGCGAAATGGCTCTGGCACACGACCAAGTCTTCTCGGAGCTGGCTATAGTACGGTAGTTCCAGTAGCACAGAAATACAGTAGAATCCTCTCTCCTCAGTAGACTTGCAGTGGGGAAATATTGATCTAGGCCGTCCATTTGTTTTCCTATCATGGATAACTCGTATCTACTAAAGGATTCTATTTATAGCCAATAAAGAAAATCTGTATTTTTTAGAACTAATATAGAGCGTCTACCTCTCTTGCTTCCTACCATAGTCTGGGGACCAGTGAATGGTCGGCTAGAATGATCCATCAGATGTGATTTTTCCACCATCTTCCATCCCCAGTAGATGAAATTAGATGGACGGTCCCAATCGATGCATCCTCTAGCACGTGTACTACGGAGAGATGGCTACACCATGTTCCAGTTCCACCATACCTTATCATTTGCCCTTCAAAGGGCGCAAGGTCTGGTGCTCTCTGGTACTCTCCATGCCCAAGCACGGAATTTGTACACGTGAGATACATGTACCTCAAATCAAACCGTCCAAATGCTGGGACCACTGTAGATTAGAAATTTCCATGGAATCAGATCCGTTATTTGGTCCTGATTCCTGCAATAGAGTTCTTTTTGTTGATTTATACCGTTGATATTTCCCATTTTAGCTTTTAATTGGATGCCCATGATCAGTTGGTTTGGATTATACATGCCGTGGGATGTCCACATGGCAAATTTATAGTGGGACCCACGATTTGAGAGGTCAATTTGAGGCAGGTGCATAGCGCATGTACAGTTTCTACCTGCATGTGTATAGAGAATTACACTCAGCCAGAGTATCAAAGATTGTCACTGCATTTCTGACATAGACGTGCATGCGGATTAGTTGAGACCCCGGCATCACGCAAGACGGTGCGGCCCATGCACCTTGACGTATGTGTTATGTATCCATTTTGGCATCTAATTTTAGGGCATGATGTGAGCAGATTAGGTGAGGCCCGGCCTCCCCCAAAACGGTGGGGCCTTAGCCTACTTTATTGTATTTATTCTATATATATATATCCACACTATCCATTATTTTCCTACATCATTTTAGGCTATTATCTCAAAAATGAAGAAGATCCAAGTTTAAGGTAGACTATATTGAAATAGGGGTGATTGAACGCTTACAATTAAAAACTTTCCAGGACCGACTGTAATGGTTACTTTCCATCTAACCTCTTGATAAGGTCACAAACTTTGAAGAAGAAGAAAACAAATATTAGCTTGATACAAACCTCTTGTGTCACCCATTAATGATCAATTACTACCACTTTGTCCTATGGTATGGTCCCCCTTGGATTGCTTTATTTTTGGGCTCATGCCCTAAAATGATTTGCCAAAGTGGATGGACAGCATTGATATAGAAAATACATCAAGGTGGGACCCACAGTAAGGTGGCAACGTCTTGGGTGAGGATATGCCACTTGGGACTCAAATTGGTTGGTGACCCCAACGCCACTCGGCTAGCCGGTGGAAAAGCTCTGCAGGTCAATCATGATGTATGCGTTTAATCCATGCCGTCCATCCATTTTGGCAGCTCATTTTAAGTCATGAGCCCCAAAAAAGGCAGATCCAAAGCTCAAGTGGACCACACCATAGGAAACAATGGAGATTGAGCACTTATTGTTGAAAATTTTCTGTGGGCCCACTGCAATGTTTATTTGCCATCCAACCTGTTCATAAAGTTGCATATCCCTCAGTGAAGGGAAAACACAAATATTAGCTTATCCAAAACTTTTTTAGCAGCCAAAAAAGTTTTCAACAATGAGTAGGGTTGTAAATGGGTTAGCAGACGTGATGGGGGTACCCAAACCTAACCCATTTAGGCCCTACCAATTTGTTAAATGGTATGGGTCTAAGTCCAAGAACAGACCCAATTGATAAATGGTCTGGATGTGGTTTCCTTTATATTAGGACTCACCCAAGCCGACCCAAACTCATTTAGTAAATGGGTGGGTATGGTCTACGTTGCAAGGGACCCATCCAGACCCACACTTGTCCCAACCCAATTTTAACCCTGGTAAAAATACTTGCATGCCAAATCCAAACCTAGACCAATTAGACCCGACACATTTATAAATGGGGCTGGTGGATCTTCCTCTACTAGACCTAGACCCATTTATAAATGGGTATGATGGGGTTGACTCAGACACGACCCAAACCCGCGCGCCCATTTAGTAAAAGGGTCTGGGTAAAAAAATTGGACCCAAACACATCTGGGTCCGGTTTTAGCTAAACTTGACCATTTACAGCCCTAACAATAAGCATTCAATCCCCACATTTTCTTACGGTGTGGTCCACTTGAGCTCTGAATCTGCCTCAATTTTGGGCTCATGTACGGCCTAAAATAATCTGAAAAAAAAAAAAAAAAAAAAGGATGAACAATGTGGATAAAACACACACATTATGGTAGGGCCATGGAGCTTTTCGACCAGCGAGCTGGGTGCCTTTGGGGTCACCACCCAATCCGAGTCAGGTGGCTTCAACCTTTCCATTTGTAGCCTACAGAGATCGATGGCTCAGAACACGTGCAACAATTTTGAATACCCTTCTTCTACTGGTATTCTTAAATAACCACCCCCATTAGTTGCCACTGCCACAGGTCACTGGGGTACAAACTAAACGAAGCCCAACATGGATTATACCAGGCCAAATCTATCTACACGAGTGGATGATCCTGACCATTGATCAAGAATAATTGTTTGTTCATTTTGTCGGCTCTTGTTCACGAGTTGGAATTATATATTCCCCACCAATGTTTGAGGCTTTACATAATTCATGTTGGCCCCCTCTCGCCCAATGGTCCATAAGCAATATGGGTGGGCCCACTTGTCTGATTTGAGCACCCTGGACATACAGACAAAGTTTCCTATGTGTAGTAGTGGTCGCCACAATGCATCACATTCAATTTTGCATGATCAAGGGCCCATCGCTTTTCCTACAGTGACATTAAGGACACACAACCCAAATGGTTATAAGAGCCTATTTGTTTCACTAATTATCCTGGCGATGTAAAGAACATGCATCATCATTACAATCTTACCATCATTAAATCAAACACCATAAATGTTAATCAAATGTAGATGTATTCAAGTTATAAGGAATTTGTCTTCGTTGCCCTTTTTTTATTGTGTTGTTCTGAAAATCTTGAATCCAAACTTTAATATTAATATTTTTTTTATAATGATCATTTGACATTAAAGTAATGTAAAAAATGTCATTATTATGATTTCTTAGATAAACCAAACATGAGAATAGATGGTCAAATGTAAATGATGTTATAAAACATGTAAAGTAATTTGTAATCGTTACACATTCATTTGACATTGTTTTGATAATTTGTGAAACAAATAGGCTGTGAGCATTTTTTGTCTATTTGTTATGAAGTCTTAGGCAAACATCTCTCTCCAAACTTAGACCTTTGTTAATAACTTTCATACATTTTATTGCAATGTTGGCACGGAACATTTATACCTATGGATCACTTTGACTCCATAAGGAAAAAAAATGAAGGACTATCTCATTTTATTTACCAATAATTGTGTATTGGAGATCTTGATTTCAATCTCTAACGTACAATCATTATTAAAATAGTTCATTATATATTAAAGATCAAGATCTTTATAATATAATTATTGTTGACCAAAATGAGGCATTTGAAGTGTTCTAAGGTTCAAAATTACTTATTGATGGGACCACTTTTATAATAAAAAAAAACTTGAAACTATTGCTACAATGTAAGAAAAAGAGGGTGGGCAATGGATTAAGTTTCAACCTCTGACCTTTTAATAAATAAGTTTAAATGTATGCTAGCTTAACCCATAACCTTAGTTGAGGGGTAATATAAACCACAAACGAGTTCCTTTTTTTTTTTCTTTTTTTCTTTTTTTTTTTTGTGCTCACATCACAATGTTAGCCACCCCCACTCTAGGAATCGATGCCATGACCTAAGTGATCACAAGCAAGTTCCTCGAGGCTCATTAGGAGCTTATATTTGAAATGCATTGATATCCAAATCATAGATCGAGGTTATTTTGAGCCTTTAGCGTGTCTGATAGCTTACAGTAAGAATGTAATGAAATCTAAAAGTAGGAATCCATTGAAGTTTTGTAGTATATTTTCAAGAATTTAAATCTAATTACTAAATCAATTTTGATATCGTACATCATTATAAATACGTGACATTTGATAAATGATTATAATAAGCCCATTGAAATATATACTTTGACAAAAACATAATGAAATTCTAGCCTTCTAACCCTGGGGGCAAGTGTTGGATCACAAACGAGCAACTCACCATTTTTTAACCATCAATTTACATGGCCAATGTTTGGATCATTTAGTTTATTTTATTAATGTAATTTTCCAATGCAGCCAGCCAATGTTTGGACTATTTAGATTATTCTGTTATTGTAACTTTATGATGCATCCAATAATTTGAGTACTTTGGAGTATTATTAGCGTGCCATATAGTAAAATAGATCAGTAGCCTAATGACACCTTTGTTACATTGTGACTCTCCAGCCTTTAAAAAGTAGCTAATAAAAGTATTTTACTTAGATTTTAAAACAAAATAAAATCATATATTCCAAACACAATAAAATCACATATTCCAAATACATTCGAAACCATGATCTCAAACTATTTTCAAATTTTGAATACCTCAAATACACTTAAATCCATGGGGCCTTAAGTAGGAAGATTTCAATTCCATGATTTTTTGTAAGATTGTGCACATATGTAACAATGCGATCATGTGGGGTCTACCTTTGATTGCTCGTCGCTCTTAGAAGACACTCAATTTGATGATCTAACCATCGGACTAATGCTTAAAAGTTTTGACGGCCCATATTAATTATAATAAAGAATGCTTGATCAGTTAATAATAATAAAGAGTAGGCTCCAAATTTAATTTTGCATCATTCTTCAAAAGAAACATTGATATGATTATCCTAACCATCCGATCAATGGTTAGATATGTGGGGTCCACCATGCTGTTTATGTAAAATCTTCTATGATCATCAGGTGAGAACCCTACTTTCAGTGCGGACACAAAGATGTCATCCTATCAAATACTCGCCTACGCCACCTAAATGGAAACAATTAAATAAATGTCATAAAACCTCGAGGTGTGGCCCACCTTACTTTTGGATGAGGCTGGTTTCTGTATATCTCCAGAGGAGTTAGACCTTATTAATAGGCTTGATGGTGAACATCCGAATCCTCATTTTCCATGTGGTGTGCCCCACTTGGGTGCGACCCGGAACCAGCAATGTGGGTGAGACCCAACCCTAGGGCTCACCTGGATGTATTCGTTGTATATCAATGCCTTCCATCTGTTTAGATTATTTTAGGATGTAGTCTCAAAAATGAAGCAGATGCAAGTTTTAGGTGGACCACACTACAGGAAAGAGTGCGCATTGAACACCTATCATTAAAAGCTTCCTAGAGTCCACCGTAATGTTTATTGACCATCCGATCTGTTGATAAGGTCACGTAGACAGGGAAGACATGAAAATACAAATATGAAGACATGAAAATACAAATATCAGGTTGATAGAAAACTTTTGTGGCCCACAAAAGGTTTTTAATGGTCATTAACCAGTGTTTATTATGGTGTGGTCCACCCTATATTTGCATCTGCTTCATTTTTTGTACCATGGAATAAAATAAGCCGGAATAGCAGATGAACAGCATGGATATACAATTCATATATAGAAGTGGGCTCCTACGGTCAGGGTCCCACCCACATCGCTGGTTCTGGGTCTCACCCAAGTCGCGCCCGATTTTTGGCACCAGGCGTAGATTCTAGGACAGCACCCGATGGATGGAGTGGATTTTACATATACAACATGGTGGGCCCCACAGTACCTGGGTATTTTTACGCAGGTGTGGCGGAGGAATCCCATCCGTGTAAATGGGATGGGTCGCTTACCACTGCTTCCTGTATTATGGTCCACCTGATATATGGATCTGCTTCATTTTTTGGATCATGCCCGTAAATGAGCTTTCAATATGGATGGACGGCAGGGATGTAGTCACATACATCACAGTGTAACCCACAGTCAGGGTTCCACCCACCTCGGTGTATCCTGTGTCTCACCTAATCTGTGGGCTTTAACCATAAGTCTTTTAGGGCCTGTTTGGTTGGCATAGGTTTCCTGCTTAATATTGGATTCCAGCTAAATCTGGAAATCTAAATTGGCTGGAATTGGTAGAATCGGTGATGGGGGACTGTTTCTACATAAGGGAAAAGAGGCCGAAGTGGCATCATGCATGAGTTGTACATATATGATGTATTTATTTTATATCCACGCGGTCCATCCGATTTAAGAGCTTAATTAAAAGCATTAGACAAAAAATGAGGCAGATATAAATCTCAAGTGGACCACACCACAGGAAAGCAGTGTTGATTGAATGTCCACCATTAAAAACTTCCTAGGTTCCATTATAATGTTTATTTGTCATCCAACCCGGCCATCTGTCTTGTGGAAGTACTATAGGCCACGGGTCAAGTTCTCAGGCCGATCCAAAGCTCAAGTGGGCCATGCTGCAAGCAACAGTTGGATTACACAGTTTTCAACCAAACGGAATCTAAATTACACGGTTTTCAACCGAACAGCAAGTTCCAGATGGAATTTGGGTTTCCAATTCAGTTTCTACAATTTTAAATTCCAACACTGGAATTTCAATTTTCTCTAGAATCGAAGTTCTGCAATTTGGTTGGCATCTGGAAACCTTTTTCAACTTAAATCTAGATTCCAGTGAAATCCAATTTTAACTAGTGTGTTTGGCTACAAATTCCAGCCAATCAGGATTCCATCTAGAAACCTAAATTGGCTAGAATCAGGATTAGTGGAAATAGGTGTGGGGACTATTTCTACGGAAGGGAAAAGAGGCGGGAGGTAGAAGTGAGCGACATTCGATGTATGCCTTTGTACATCTATGATGTATGCATTTTATATCCACATGGTCCATACATTTTGAGAGCTCAATTAAGGGCATTAGATAAAAACATGAGACATATCTAAATCTCAAGTGGACCACACCACAAGAAAACAGTGTTGATTGAACGTCCACCATTAAAAACTTCCTAAGGCCCACTATAATGTTTATTTGCCATCCAACCCGGCCATCTGTCTTGGGGGACTACTATAGGCCATAGGTCAAGTTCTCAGGCAATTCCAAAGCCCAAGTGGGCCATGACGCAAGCAACAGTTGGATTACACAGTTTTCAACCAAGCAGGGCCTGGATTATACAGTTTTCAACCAAACAGCAAGCCAGATGGAATCTGGGTTTCCAACTCAATTTATGCAATTTTGGATTCCAACATTGGAATTTGGATTTTCTCTAGAATCCCTTAAAACGATCCAAATGCCCCCTAAAAGACTAAAATCAACAAACGGCTACGATCAAGCAAAGGCTGATTTGTTAACAAGCCCAATTTCTGATGGCGAACGCCAACGAAAGCAAAACGGACAGAAGACAAAAAGCGTATCTAGACATCTTCATGGTTTTACCCATATTTGCACTCTCCATTCTATTTTTTCCAAGAATGGAGTTCCCATACTGGAGATCCCAAAGTCGGGAATATCTCAGACATTACCCAAATTTCAAGCCCTAGAGCAAATGCAGATGGACATAAGGTTCCATCCAAAACACCATTATTGATGGCTGGGATATCAAGACTATTGAAAAGAAATTTTTTTTTTTTTTTTTTTAAGCCAATCCACCTTGGTTCATCCATGCAGAGATGACAAATAGTTTCAATTATGCCAACCATCACTCACTGTGAAAATCATGCTCATCAGACAGCTGCCTTTGAACCGAGAAACTGATGAGTGGCTCCCGATCCACATTCGCAAATCATCGACTCTTTGGATCATTTGCCAACGTGAGAATCAGGACCATAGGCCCGTCCACCTGTGGTGATGATTGACACATGACCCATCATACTGGGTGCAACTCCAGGATACATGGCAATATGCAACTGCTCTGCTATCGTCTATATGTATTCGGCATGGGAAATTTCCAACTTTTTTTTTTTCTAGGTCTTGATTCGTGTTTTTTCTTTCTTTAGGTTTCGAAATGATATTTCATGGGGGTGGATGTTGCAGGCCACATCAAAAAGAGCCACTTAACACCAGTTCAAAATGGGCCAAAGACTGGTCTTTGCAGTGACAATCCACCCAGACCAAATTGGAACTCTTCAACAAGAACTGACCTCTGGTCAAGTCATTGGGACAACCAAGACAGACAGCAAGCTCAAGATCACTCCAGATCAGAAGGGTCGTAAGAGCAGCCTACACCAGTATGAAGTCGGTCCAAGATATGGAAGTCAATGAGTGGACGATTAAATGACAGAATCATGAGCATCGTACCTCACATAAGCTAATCCAATCGCATTTTAATTTTGATATTTTTTCTCTTTCTTGGGTTTTGAATTTTTTTCCCTTCTTACATGGATATGATTTTTCACTGTGCAATCAGCTTATGTGGTATACGATGCTTTTGAACTTCTGTCCCTTTGATAAGCTGCTAATCGATTTCCATAACTTGGGAGGGCCATGCTGGTGTAGTCCTCTACCTCACGCACTTCGCAATGCAAAGTGGTCCTAAGTTTTCTATCTAGCACTGTTCCATTCCAACTATTAGAGATCAACTCATGTTAAAGAGCATCCAATTTTCCTTCGGTGGATTGCCGGCAAGGCTTCCGCCCTTAAGGGGTCGTTTGGGAGCATGTACTCAAGTGGTAATTGGTGTGAATCAGAAAAGTGTGTGATTTTGGGAAAATGTATTTGGAGTGAATTAGATTCCAATTCACACCAAAAGCCACTTGCTTTGAAAACACACCAAGGCCCTGCTATTCCAATTCGTATGATTCCAATGACATATCAAATACACGCTCGAACGACCCCTTAGCTTCTGCTCATTCCATATTGAAGCTTCTGCTCACGTGCAGCTCCTTTTGACTAGGCTTGCAAGCATCAGCCTAATGAAACATCATATAAGAACTTAAATAAAGAGAGAGAGAGAGAGAGAGAGAGAGAGAGGGGGGGGGGGGTGTCAAAACGTGATATGCTTACGAGGGGTATGGACAAAAAATCTCAGATGCTCAGCCCCCAGCCCAATGGCGCCAAACTTGCCATGCCAAATACAAGAAAACGAGAAAGTTGCCACGCAGCTGCAAATCGCCATGTTGAGAGCTCAGCGAGATTTTTGAATATGATACGAGTCCCCACGTGGATAGAGAGCATGCCCCAAAAACCTTTCAGATTAAATGATCACTTTGACCAAAATATTAAATGTGCACCACTGTGTTCTCTCATTTTAACAGTTCATAACATGATCATCATCATCATCTAAGCCTTATCCCAATTCCCAACTAATTGGGGTCCACTACATGAATCCTTTTCTGCCATTCCACTACATCAATGGCTACAACTTCAGGTAGACCATAGGTCATTTAGTCTTTTCTTACTACCTCCAACCATGCCCTTTTGGGCCTTCCCCTTGCCCTTTTAGAGGGCTTCAACTTGTACTAGCACACTCCTAACTAGCACAAATCTTGGTCTCCGTTGCACATGAACAAACCATCTAAGGCTACTTTCCTTCATCTTATTACCTATTGGTGCAATTCCTAAATTCCCTTGAATGCATTCATTTCTAATTCTATCCTTGTCGCTCATCCATCTCAATATTCTCATTTCAGCTGCACATTGGATGAACATGTTGTTCCATAACTGACCAACATTCTCTCCCATAAAGCATGGCTGGTCTTATAGCCATCCTATAAAATTTCCCTTCTAGTTTGAGTGGTATACGACGATCACATAAAACTCCCGAGGCACAATTCCCATTTCTTCCACCTGGCTTGAATTCTATGGGCAACATCCTTCCTTCTCAATCTCTCTACTCTCATGAATTATCGACCCAAGATATCAAAAGTGATCATTTTGGGAAACTTCTTGGTCAACAATCTTACTGATTCTTCATTCCTACTTCTATTGTTATTTGTTACTAAATTGCAGTCCACATACTCTGTTTTAGTCTGACTAATTTTAAATCCTTCAGATTATACTCCATATATTTCATTTTAGTAGTTCATATGTAGGCCACAAATAAAATGGTTAAGATTATTCTAACGAGGTCTAAATGAAGTTATGGCCCTTGAAAGAGTGGAATGGCCGAACGGGATTCATGTAGCTGGCCCCAATTGGTTGGGCTAAGGCTTAGATGATGATGATTATTCTGAAAAGGTGAATTCTGAGGCGTGGCCCATCCAATGTGGAACGCAATGGTCTGGGTTAAAAAGATGCCTGCCATGCATTATATACTATCTTAAGAGTAGAGAAGACAATGCGTGAGGATACAATAGAGGTGAAAGATGGTCGTAAAAAGGGATGATCCAATTGCCTAGTCAGGGCCATCTACAAATAGATGGATTGTAGAAGATAGGTCCATACAAAAATGGATGGACAGTACCCATATTTGCAAAGTAGAGAAGAAGAGTGAACCGGACATTGAATGCATGGCCCAGATGGGTGACGTCCATCTGACAAGTCCAAATAAAAACAGGTGCATGGAAAGGTTTCCACAAACAGCGAATTATAGTGTTTCTCACAAGTAAACAGTGACAAACAGTATGGGAGGCATATTTATCCTAATGACCCAGGAAGAAAATGATTTCCTGTTTGGGTAAAAAACAAGGGAGCCTCAGAAGAGCCTAAATTAAAGGTTTTAGCGGAAAGAAACCACTAAATTTCAGCCCTTCAATGTAATATTTTCCCCTTAGCCATTTGGCTAATTCTCAGCAGCTACAAAATCCTACGAAACCCTATGTTTCATCCTTTAAGATGAGAAATGATAGTCAAAATAAATCAAAAATAACATCTCCGCGATAGTCACAAGCACAGTAAGATCCAACAAACATGGCTTTAGAAGTCCATAGCAGCCATTAGATGTAAAGACATGCAAGCTAATACAGAGATTCTAAAAGCACTACTCCCCAAATAAAAAAAACAGTTGTCCATACAGCAAAATTTCAGTGCAAACGAAACCATACCTTTCAGGATAGCAGCTTCATGAGTAAAATAATTCGCACCTTGATTCCACTGACAACATTCATTAGACACACAACACATTAGAAGCAAACTAAAGTGAAAATAGAAAGATCAGATCCAAAAGAATGAGGAGTTTCTATCAGACCCTTACCAGAAAGGTAATTCTAAATGATGCTGATGACAAGCATCCTTAACGATCACGTGAGAGCGAACTATCAGATTGCTGATAATCTCGATCCTTGTCTCGAGTCTTCTCCTTTTCACGTGGAACCGAACTGTCCCGATCAAACTGTTCATGGTAATCATCAGGCTCCATTCGATCATACCTCTCATGATCGTGCTCACCTGCAACACGATCGTATCGCTCCCGGTCATTCTTGGGCCCATCATGGTCATATGGTTCCTGATCATGCTGATGATCATAATGATCATAACGTTGACGCTCGTGATCAGGTTCAGAATGTCCATATCCACGCCCATGCTCATACCATTCATTATCATATTCGGGCTCAACATGATCATGTTCCCTTTCCCTTTCATCAGGTCGCCCTCGTTCATGCTTTGGCTCAACACGGTCAACGCGGTCATAGTCAGAATCCCTATCACGAGTACGCCCAAGATCATGTTCGACATCACCACGGTCATAGTCCCTATCCCTATCACGAGTGCGGTCACGGCCTCGATCCCGATCACGATCACGGTCTCGATCATAGTCACGACCTCGATCCCGTTCACGGTGCCTATCACGATCACGTCCTCTATCTCTCTCCCTATCCTTCTCTCTATTTCTGTCACGGTCTCTGTGATGCCTATCATCTCTAACATCACGTTCTCGTGTCCTGTCATATGAGCGCTCACGAGATTTCTCACGATCCCGCTCTTTTTCCCTTCCTCTTTCCCGAGACTTCTCCCTGTCCCTGAAAAATTGTTTTCAAAAGAAGTAAGAAAATAGTGAAGATAATGTTGGGAAAGACCTTAAAAATAAAACGAAATTCATTTCCTCAGACCAAACTTGGATTTCTTTTTTTTCTTTCTTCTTTTTGTTATGACTCTGTTGATCATTCACTGCATAAAAGGCTTTTAAGTCTGCTAAAAGCCCATGAGCTATGAATTGATCCTACACCAAGCAAGCAACATAACTCCAAATTTAAGGGAAGAAGATGGTACAAGGCGAGTAAGACTTACCGGTCAACATGACGGTCATCACGTGCCTTTGGCTCCTCAGATCGAGGTGGTCCTCCAGATGCTATCTGCTGTGGTTCCCTGAGCCAGTTGAAGAAGAAACTTAGACTTTATATGCATATCATTCAAACCATGTTAAGTACAAAAACATGAAGTTATGAACTGATTGGAACTCAGTCTTACAACTCAAATGAAGCAGCATCACGAGACATAATCTCTCTAACTGATTGGAACTCAGTCTTACAACTCAAATGAAGCAGCATCACGAGACATAATCTCTCTAACTGATTGGAACTCAGTCTTACAACTCAAATGAAGCAGCATCACGAGACATAATCTCTCTCTCTCTCTCTCTCTCTCTCTCTCTCTCTCTCTCTCTCTCTCTCTCTCTGTATATATATATATATATATATATATATATATATATATATATATATATAAACCAATAAATTAGATATTTGATGAAGGAGAGATGAAATTGGACTTCCCAGGGACACTGGACACTGAGGCTCTGCCCAAATGGAAATCTGAGCCACAAGAGAGGATTTGAGTTTTTCAAAGGTTCCCTCTCCAAGCAAGGAATCATTGAAGCAGTCGAGAAGTGACAGAAGGTGGGTCTAGATTTCAATGCAAAACCATGGAAGATTATCCTTGACCTTATTGAACTGGATTAGGAATTTAGCCTCGAACTATAAATGTGGTGTTCCACCATGTTTCAAGGAAGCAAATGGGAGAGCAGAAATGCTTGCTAGGGAGGGAGAGTCGAGAATCATTTATTATCTTGAAACATTGTCTCCAATTTCTTGATGGATATTCGTTCCCTTTTTTTCTTTTAATAAAATCGTGTTGCTCTTAAAAGATAAGGAATGAAAGAAAGAAACTAACCAAATGATAGCAATTACACAACACTTTTTGAGTCTGAAAAGGCCACAGGCTACCTAATCAAAACAAGTCAGGAACAATTTTCCTATGATCTTCGTACACTTTATAATTAGATGAAGGGTTTGAGGTTGTCCCTGATTTGATTGGCAGACCTCAGAGGTTGGACTAATTGAACTGGAGCAGGCAACAGAGGTTCAAATACTATTAATATTTCAACTAACATAAAATGATGTTTCTATCTAATCAACTTATTGGATGCAACTGAAACATTAAACGATAATGGAAAGTATAGACTCAGCCTTTCTAGGGTCCAAAAGCAACTAAGAGACTAAGATTGGTAATATTCTGAAGTTGGGGCACCATCCGGTTCAAACTATGAATTACTGATACAAAAAATTCATGGTGAGGAGAAATAGAGTATTGATGCATAAGAAGGATAATATGTCGCTTGCTAAGCTCACATGTATGTGCAAGTAATACCATGTCCACACCACCAAATTTGCCAGCATGGCAAACAGGTACAACATCCACATGGGCAACCAGGTGGGCCGACATTAAAGATGATATCAGCAAAAAGCTGCAGCTGGTCCACTAATCAGGTGGACTGTGATCTTAAAAATAGATGGAACAGCTTAGAAAACATCGGCAAAGTTTTCTTCAGCTGTACACTTGTTCCACAAACTGTGGCCTCCTTGATCAATGGACCGAACTCTCTTATGCCAGAGCATCTCTATAATCTCCCCAACCCCGATGCATGGATTGGACCTCATATGTGCCATGCTGGCATATATGGTCGTGTGTAGTGTCTTTTCCCAGACTAGAAGACCACGGAAATGACTTCTCATCAAACCCGCGACCACCAAACTATAAGAAACAACACGAACAAAGAGAGCGGACACCATACTTCCCAGAATCAACGCTGGGAAGGAATCGGTCACTGCCTTTCGTTTATCGTACGATACACAATTAACTTAATATAGTTGCCCCGATAGCGACAGGGTACTTTTCAGATGAAACCTACCCCCTTTTCTAACTCCGATTTTGTGAGCTGCCTTGTACATGTGTACATTATATGCTATGTAAAACTTCCCTATAATCAGCATATAATCTAACAAAAAGCAACCAGGTTGGCTTCTCACTATCAAGAAATATTATGAACACACACTATATGATTAATTCCTGTCATAAAATAATGATTCAACCAATTGCAGAAGGAAAAGTCATAGTAGGAACAATAGAAGCTGTTTTTTTTATGAAAGTACCTAGTTTTATAATTTGTTCATATTACCATTTGCACCGGAGTCATGTAATGTGATACATTGGTAGTCACCATGCCATGGTATAGTTAAGTATAAATACAAGTATCCATGCAACTTGCAAGCATAGGACTCGTGGGTTGTGCAAGTACAGATGGATAAAGGTGTGTGAATATGCATTGCAAATTTCTATAGGAATTATAGCAATTACTCATCCAAAATCTGACAAAAGGAAAAGGCAAGTACCTTCCAGAGTACTTCTGATTAAGATCTTCACCGCCTACCCTGGTTGATCCAAGTCCACCACCCAATCTGCGGGGTCTCCAATTTGGAACGGTCCTCCCACGCTCAACATCCACAAGTACTCTTCTGTTATCTAGCTTCCGTCCATCAGCTTGTTTGTATGCAGCTGTAATAAGCAGAGCATCAGCATCGAGGAGCAGCATCCAAAGGCAGGTTCATGGAATGATCACACACGCTGATCACAAAGTTGCACCCATAGATGCTAAAGGCCTATTTTGGGTGCCACTTAAAAATGAGTTCATCTCATTTTAGTTAACCGTAATTAAGTATTATAGAACATATTTCTTCTTGGTAAGGTTTAAAATAATCTCGATAGTCAAGATAAATGATCTCTAATAGATAACTATGATCATCTAAAATGAGTTAAGCACCCAAATAGGACCTTAAAAGACTAACTAATCACTTCTTCAGAAGTCCTTTGAGAACATACTCTTCATGTCCCGTGTATGCATGTATTCAACAAATGCATAGCCTCTAGGCTTATTTGTCTCTTTATCGGTGATCAAACGAACCTGAGATGATCACAGGACAAAAATGATAGATTACAATCAGAAACAGCAATCATAGTTAAATGAGAGATATAATAAAAAAAATTAAAAAAAAAAAATTTTAAAAACATAAATTAAAGCCAAAGAGTTCTAGCAACTTGGAAATGACCAAGAGCTTACAGTTAAAAAATATTTTTCAAAGACACTAAATCCTAAACGGCACGGTAGACAGGCACTATGCCTCACTAGCCGTGCTCACCTTTTAAGGTGTACAGCTTCGCCATGCAGGACGCATCACCACCGTTGCAATTGAGTTGGGAGAAAACTGATGTACTTGGCCGACTTAAGTGTGTGAAACAGTACCAACCCCCTTACCAGGGAAATTTTAAAAAGTAGCAAACTTAGCACTATGAAAAAAATATAGAAAATACCAGCTTATCTTCTGAATCTCGGACAGATTTTGGCCTTTAAGTCAAAAATAAAAACTTTCAGTAGCAACATAAATCCAAAATACCCAGAAATCAAATAATGACAAAAACCTGCTAGTACCCGCGACTTATGTTTACCAGCACCCGGATATCAAGGAGGGAGAGGTTGATGATCTCCTTTCATAGCTTGAGAGTAAAGGATAATAAGACACTGCATCACTACCCTGCTTACCTTAAAGGTTTTAGAGCTTTTCCATGAAGGATGTAGCACCACCCGGTGGAATTTGGTTGGCAGGAAAAAAGAATAAGGTATGTGTCCCAATCACGAAACAAATTAAACAGCACCCCCTTACCACCAGGGATATTGCTTCAAATAGCACATGAAAAACCAATTTCTAGAATCTAGTCTCTTCGGAATCCCTAGAATAACTCTTTTTTTTCTTTTTTTTTTGAGAAATAATCCCTAGAAGAATTTCTGGTGGCCATCAAAATCAATGCAAAACTTACCAGAGGAAACATATATGCGACAGACCCACATTTCCGTGGTGACAAAGATGCCTTTATTACTCCCTATTTGCATTTGCCCAGCGCCTTAGAAGCTTGAGAACAGGGAGATGATGAGTCATCCCCATTATTAACTTGAATGTGAAAGCTATCAAATTGAAGCATTAATCATCTCTAGGTGTACTCACTTTCAAGGTTTACAGCTTCACCACAAACCGCCATTGAATTGAGTTGGCATAACAATAGGCATTCATGACTGACTTACCAATTGGCAAACCCTTTAACCACCCCCCTTACCAGGGATCTCACTATAACTAACAAAACAAAAACCATGAAGAATAAAGAAGCTAAGGGATATCAGGTGGTCATCAGACTTCGAGATTTGCTATTGGCATTTCAAGAATGCATGTGGAAACAAATAAAAACATACTAAGTATTGCTTTTAGTGGTTAAAAACCTGGTATTTAACTCCTGATTTGTTAAAAGAGATAAATTTAAGAACACGGAGGTAAGTAATCGCTTTCAAAAGCTTGAAAATAGCGGAAAAGATTTAGAACTTCCAGAAGGGAAAATAGTGGGAAAAGTTTTAGAACTTCCAGAAGGGAAAAGATCATGTTAGTGCAATATGTTCATTGACACTCTTACCGAAGTCAAGAGCAATAACCTGAGCCCCCTCTGGGGATGCTCTAAGATACCTACCCGCTTGATTGGCCCATAAGCTTCAAACTCCCTTTTGATTCTATGTTCCGTGGTCTCATAGTTCTGGCAAGAGTCAGGCAATAGAATCAACATTAACTCAAATTGCAAGATAAAATTACGAATCACCAGAATTCGAGAATTATCAACAGGCAAACAACAAATACTCACAAGCCTCGCCACAAACAGTGTCTTGTAGGGATCGCCTGATATGTTTGGATCGTTGGAGGGATCATCTGCATAGAAGGCATGGAATAGGAAGAACAAAGCCTCCAAAATATCATTAGAAATTAAACAGCAAAACCAGCAACTTTTTAGTATAAAAGGGGCATAGTTACATTTCTGAAGCTCTTCAGCAGCCTTTATGGCACCCTTTTCCAGCCGAAGACCGTGAATTCTGGCCCTTCTTTGTGCCTGTACGAACCAAGTTTATAAGCCAAAAACAGGAATAGACATAGATCATTCCACAAACAATGGAAGCAAGACACATTGCACATAACCTCTGAACACGTGAAAAACAAAATAGGCATTGATGTGTCCCGGCCTCCCTTGCTACCTCCCTCCCTCCCTCCAATGGTTCCTTCCACTCAGCAATCTAATAAGGTGTTGTGGTGAAAAGAAATACCCCCAACCAGCTAATCTAATAAGGTGTAAATGGTTAGGGATAGTTAATGTGGCAGGCCTCTGTAGCCATATCAGCTATTGTCCCAGGGATCTGTAGTTTTTGGTCAATCATCTCAAGAAAAAAGAACAGCAGATATTTCTACATGCTCTTAATTAGTCTGATGAATTAGAAGAGAATGGAAGCTAAAATAGAAGGCGTAATACCTAGATCTAGGCATCATGCTGTATCCTATTAAGCACCGAACAAAGTTCTATTAAATATTTATCCCTTCCGCTTTACCCATATGCAACTTGCACAAGGAATATGTTAGTGTCAGACACGAAAACAAGGTGTCAGACACAAAGAGAGACACAAGAGTCAGAAAATGGCTAATAAAGAGAGGTGCAACTCTGAGTAACTCCTTTTTGACTGGCAACTTTGAGTAACTAGTACATTTGCAGCATAGAAAAAAGATGTTTATCCATTCATCATGGATGGTGAAATTGTCAGAGGAATCACTGTAAACTTCCAATTTGGTGCTGTCCATTGGCACAGGTTACAAAAAAAAATGCCATTGCATGCTTCACCTATAGTTGCATGAAGCGCAAAGCAAAGCAGCAAAAAAATTAGGTGCTGGAGTGGGGAAGCATCTATTTCAAATGTAAACAAGTTGAAATAGGTAGGAAGCGGGACTGGGAGCAAGAGTCCAAAGTGCAATTCAAAGCAGTAGCAGCACCTAATTAGAAGGATCCTGCAACTAAGGTTTCACCATGTGAGGTGTCCATTTGGGGCATGTTAAATAAAGTTTAAATGAAAAAAAAGAAAAGAAAAGAAAGTGTCAAACTCAGGACTCTCTAGAGTACGTACTATAGAGAAAATTCTTTACATGGAAGTTGTTTGCCTTAGGGACCAAGAATTATGACCTCCCAGAGAAATAAATGGACTAGTTTATCTGATGTCAATATTTTAAGGCAAAAGAAACAAATATATGCATTTTTTAAATGGCAAAAGATTTTCGCGAATAAATGCGCACCCATCAAAAACACTTTACAAGCATAACAAAATCATTTCAAGGAAACAATTATTTGTCCCAAAAGCAGAACAAATCTGCACAACTAGCACCATCCACAGGATACAACTTGGGATTCTATCAAGAAAAATATCTACATGTAGCATCTATACAACCAAGCATGGAAAGGAGAATATCCCATGTAGTAGAGTTTCTTACTGGAGTTTCACCCTTTTGGACTGGAGGAGCATACTCAGGATCTCCTGGTTCAGCAAAATTGCTCACAAATTGTGCCATGCCTACAAAGAAACAGAAAAATGAATTTCGGCTCAAGTAAAAAAAAAAAAATTTGAAAGATATTTCAGCTCAAGTAAAATGCCTCAATATTATAATGAAATGCATCCTTGAAAAATCAGTATACCTGTATATGGTAGGCATTTCCTTTTCTCAGGAGGAGGTTTATATTCCAATGGAGGCCGGGGTTCAAAAAGCTTCAAGAGGTTAGAGGTCAGTCCAGTAGGATGGCTCTGCCCAATCTGCACAAAAAGTGGATAAGGAGATGAATAAAATTTCTAAGCAGTAGATGGATCCTTCACCATATGAGGATGAAGTGAAGTCCAAAGGTGAAAAATATTAATCAGCAATAATATAGAAAAATGTGAACGAAATAAACACTCAAAATGCTTAGCGAGTAAACTCCAGAATCAGCAAACGAGGAGTTATACTCCCAGCTTACCATAACGAAAATAAACAAACAAATAAGTTGAGCGTACAGCCTGCCAAAGATGATTGCAATAAGAACAGGAAGGGAATGAAATTCCCAGAATACAGAAAGGCTAGGAGGCACCATGTTGAAAACTGGTGCCTTTAATCTATGCTGGAACAGAGGAGTTTGATCGGTCAAACCCCTGGCTCGATCAATCGAGAAATTCCTATGTTCTCGAGTTTGCTCATTGGACAATTTTGTACATGTTCGATCACTCGAACATGGATTGTCGATCGATCAGCCGATTGCTCAATGGCACTCAATCGACCGAAGTTTCAACCAACGGCACACACAGTTTTGCATAATTGCATGATGTGTTTCCTGATCCGGGTGTAAATCTATATAAGGGGTTGTAATTGCGAGATTAGGGTAAATTCAAGGAAGCCAAAATGTGTCTAGGGTTTTGCAAAGGGGGTTCTAGGCGTTTCTACTCTAGGGATTGATCTGTAAATGGTTCCATCTCTTGTAACTTCGTTTTCATAGTGGATTATTGTCGCTTTGTGCCGTGGTTTTTTCCCCGCAAGGGTTTTTCCATGTAAATCGCTGTGTTCTCTGTGGTTTGCCTCGCCCAACACACCAGAGAGAACAACCTCATGAACAAGCTGATTGGTGCTCTTACCAACCAGGTTAAATGAAACCCAGCAGCCACAGCACAAATATCCTGAAATACAGAGGGAACATGCCCTTCCCCATGGCCCAACTGTTAGCAACACTCAATCACCCGTCCATTACAATTCACGCTTCTGAAAATGACAGTGCATAGGTCTAAATGCTTCCCTGATAGCAAAGGCTTCAGTCTGAAGATCAGACACTGAATAATGGGCCTGCGAAGACGAACATAACCTTTTCCTTGCCTTCTACAAGCAGACCCAAGTTCCTTCCAAGCCTATGGGATCATTACAGCAAGAACTGAAAATCGCCAACCAGCCAAAGACTCGTTGGCCATGGCATGGAGAGAGAACTGATTGTTCCAAAGCATATGTACTCCCGGTTACAGAGAATGGCTGATGCTTATAATCCTTGAAAGCTTTGTTGTTGAGCACCCAAATGCAAAGAGTTGCTTTGATTTTCTGCCTAATCTTCATCACAGGAGATTTGTCATCATTAAATACGTGTCTGTTTCTGATTGTTGCTGAGGCTCTAAGTCATATGCTTTCTAATGGTTTTGAGATTGTTAACTTTCCTCAATTTATCAACCACCTTCGGTTTGCCAATGATACTCTTTTGTTCTGTGAGGCTTCTAATTCTCAAGCGGCTACTCTTAAGGATTGCAGTTAGATGGTTTGAGGTAGTCTCTGGTCTTAGCATTAACCTTGCTAAGAGTGAGTTGTTGGGTATCAATATTTCCCAAGCTGAGGTTTCGCTGGCATTTTTGGATGCTGCCCTGGATCCTTTCCTTCAACTTACCTAGGGCTCCCTCTATGTTTAGGTAAGCCAGATTTACATCTTTGGGATAGGGTTTTAGAACGGTTGCAAAAAAAAACTCTCCTTGGAAAGCAAATTCCTCTTTCTGGGAGGGAAAATTAACCTCATCAAGGCCTCTTTGTCAAACCTTTTTTTTACTTTTTGTCCCTCTTTAAATGCCCGGCCTTAATTTTGGATTGCAACAATAGGCTGAGGGACTTTTTGTGGCAAGGAGGTGCAGAGTATAGCAAATCCCACCTTCTCAATTGGAATGCGGTCTCTAAACCTGTGTCTAAAGGTGGTGCAGGTATCAAGTGCTTGGATATGGTGAATTCGGCCCACCTAGGTAATTGGGTGTGGGGGTTTGGGTTGGAAGAATCCAATCTTTGGAGAAGGGTAATTGCGGCTAAGTATGGTTCTGCCAAAGGTTGGTGGACAAGAGAGTCCTCTTTGTACAAAGCTTCCTTTATTTGGAAATCGGTGTCAAAAATGTTACTTATTAACGAGGCGGGGACTTGTTCTGTGATGGGAGATGAGACGTAGAGTGCTTCCCTCTTAAGGAATTATTCCCTGCCTTAGTAAACCCAAGTCCTTCGGCCAACATTTCAATGGCGTCTTGCTTCTTTTCCGGTCCTAATTGGGGTATTTGGATTCCCCCATGTACAAGGAACCTTAACAATTCTGAATTGGCAGACTTAGTCTCTCTGTTGTCCTTGCTGCAGGATAAGGTGCCTGCTATTGGAGAGAGAGTTTCAATGTTCTGGAGTTTCTCTAAGGAGAGTTCTCGATGTGGTCCCTCTACTCGAAGTTGACTTGTTCTTCTTCCGAAGATGGTCCAAACCCTATGACCTTTATTTGGTCTTATGCACTCGATGCATTTGTGTGGTTAGAAGGAAGAAATAAAATCCTAACCATCAACAACTTGCGGAAGAGGTCGTTCATCATTCCTAACGATTGTTCGTTGTGTTGGAGTGCTGAAGAAGCTGTGGATCATCTCCTTATCCAGTGTTCCTTTGCTCAGATAGTATGGTCAAGAATTCTTAGAGCAGCTTCGGTGTCTTAGGTCATGCCTTCATTGGTTGCCAAGTTGCTCTTAGGGTGGCATGCAGAGGAGGGGGGACTGTTCAGTAGAAGAAAGTGGAGGATAGTGGTTCTAGCTGTGTTTTGGGCTTTATGGCTGGAGCACAATCAGCGTTGCTTTTGCAACTCTAAATGTACAGTGGGGAGAGTTAGGGATATTGTAGCTATGTGCATTAGGGAGTGGTCTCCCTAGAGTTTGATTTCTTTTTTTTAGGTTCTTTTTCTGGTTCCTGCTCTTCTTTGTATAGTTTGCTTTTTTTGTTTCGTTGGCCTCTGGCCCAATAAATTATCACCTTTCAAAAAAAAATGTCTGTTTCGTTCTGACCATAGCTCCCAGCATAAAGCCAAAGGAAGGAGCTTCTGCAGCACCTTACCTCTGGATTTGAACAGACAATTTCCACATCTCAAAACGACGTATTCCACTCACTAATGGGCCATTCAATACCAAAACAACTGAAGAAAAAAGTACCAGCACCAGCAATTTCCCCATCTCGGAAGTGTGGCTTCCACTGCTTGCTAATGGGCCATTCAATACCAAAGAAACTGAAGAAGGACCAACACAAGCTAGATAGGCATGCGCATATACACACATATAGGTAGTGTTTAGAGTATCAGGTATCGTTACATGTACCAATGATCAGGGATACAAAAAACATGTATGAGTATCGCCGGTAGTCAGAAAATATCGCAGTCTGAGGGAAACATTGGGGAAACATTGGAGATACATTGGGAAAAATGTGCAATTTTTCAGTGAAACTTCACAAGACGTTAAACAATATATGTTTACACATGTAGCAATCAAAATATTGGGAAAAAAACAACTATACATAATAAATTTTCATTTTATAGGGGCCTTACCATCTATTATTGAAAAAATCAGTATAAAATAAATATATAAGACAGTCAATCAATAGATCGGCCAACACTCATTAATAATGTCCACATTAATTAACAGTGAAAACATATATTTTCCAACAAAAATATGGAAAAATTAGGATTTCACTGATTTCCTCCATTCTTCACTTAAATGTTAATTTTTTTTTCACCAAAAATCCATGTCAATGCATGAGAATTATGCATGGATATGGATTTCCATTGCAATCCATGCTAACATTTGAAAAAAAAAATGAAGATTTTATGGATTTTCATCACCTTTGAGTTTCGGCCCATCTTCATTTCAAATCAAGATTGCTCACTAAAACCAAACTTTGGTTCAATAAAAACCACGAGTGATTCAAATCATGTAAGAAACAAATTAAAAATAAAAATAAATCGGCTCAAACTTTAGTTCCTTGGTTTTTGAAATTGTTTCCAATTTTCGCCAATTTACAGATGTTTCCCTAGAATCAGGGATATTATTGCCGATATTGGGAATATTATTGATGGTATCACCAATACCAAAGAATGTCTATAAAGGATTCTTCTCAAAATATAGCTAATATCAATAATATCAACAATATTTGAAAAAAAAAAAAATTTAACTGCCATCAGTTTCAGAATCACTGACCTAGGGATACTGATGATCTCAACGATATTATCAATAATATCACCGGTATCTGGAACACTGCTACAGTAGTAACGCTACAGCAGTAACATTGCCACTTACCGCCATAAACATGGTGGTAACAACCTTTGCGGGCCCCACCGTGATGTATTGATGACATCCACTCTGACCATCATGCAATGTCCCTTATGTTTAGCCACGGGCCTCAAAACCAGGCCAATCCAAAACTCATGGACACACCAGCAAGAGCAGTTGGGAAGGGGATGCTCACCATTGATTTGTGTTGGGCCCCACCTATGTTTCAAAATGACCTGATTTTTTAAGTATCCCATCTAGGATAGATGTTTCATATGAATGGATTGGATGGCATAAACTAATGAGATCCTACCCCTAGCGTACCACACATCGGAGAAAGTAGGGAACCAAGTGCTTATTCTTGTACCAAGTATGGGAACAACCCGTGGTCCAAGTAACCTTGGGCCTTGGCATATACACAACACGGTGGGCCTCTATGACAATGACGGGTGGGTGTGCCCTCTCAATTGTTCTGGGTGTTTTGGGCAACCTAAGTAATGCATTAGCCTGATTTTGGGGCCCATGCCCAAACATGGGACAGCATGCATGATGGTCGGAGTGAATATCAGCAACACATCACGGTGGGTCCCGTGAAGGTCATTACAACCATAGTTATGCTCGTAACATTACTACTCCAGCTTCTGTGTGCACACACACGTTGCACATCAACCATGATCATGTGCAATAGCACATCCTGCAACACGAAAACAGACAGATGGACACATAATAATAAAAAAAAATTTAAAAAAAACCCTAAATGATACTAATGAAGAAGAAAAAACATAATCAATACTATATGTAGCCTGACACAATAAGAGGCCATTAAAACAACTTGCAGAAAAAAAAAGTTCCGAGAGTTTTGAAACTAGAATATTACAAAAGACACAATCTGATTTGCTGGAATTAAAAATGTATTACATATGCCGACAATGGAACTATTTCTTAATGATATGATTGTAGATCCTAATCACCCCCTTGAATTGCCCACCAAAAGAGATACAAGAAGAGTAATGCTACAGCAATTAGCTAGGGCAATTCACTGAGCGATTCACCATAGTACAGCAACACATGTCTTAACCCTCCCCACATGGGCAACATAAATTTCTACGTGAAACCCAATCTATCCATCACATGAACCAGCCCATTTTAGGAGGTAAGCCTGAAAATCATGCCGATCCAAAACTCAAGTGGGCCACACCATAGGCAAATGTGGTAATAGAGACATCCTCCGTTGAAATCTTGTAGGGGCCCAATGTGATCTTAATATGACATCCAACCCCTTCACAAGGTGAGTATATGGAGGATGAAGGGCAAAACCAAATACCTGCTTTATTCAAGACTTTGGTGGTCCCATGATGATTTCAATGGTGTGTGTGTCCTATACCGCTGTTCCTTGTGGTGTGGCTCACTTGGGATCAAATCTTATAATAATCTGTTGTGAATGATGAACGGAGTGGATTTCACCCAAACATCACGGTAGCCCCATATGTATTTATGCCGTCCTCAATGCCTCCTTACAATTAAATGCAGGGTAGAGGATGTGTGTCGACATAATAATGTAAATCGCCCCCCATGCGACTCACCATAGCATTACTCATATAAGAATAGTACAATATTTAACCCAAGGATATGCATCGTATTCTCAGGTTTATGGTTGCACTTGAGTCTGTATAAGTGGGGCAATGGTTCAGTGATCTAGACTGCCAATCTAATGGGCTCCACTCAAAGGGAATAACCCCCTTAATCATCAGTCTGTGTACAAATGGAAGTTTAGAATAATAAAAAATAAAAAAGCAATAGTCCACATTAATGGAAATGTGCTGATAATTGGTATGCAGAGGATCATAGAGGCTGGGGGATCGTTACGATGCTATTAAAATCCTTAGTTGGAAAGGGTTTACAGGTAAACACTTTACAGGCAGGTGTTTGAATCATAAAATTTGCCAAGTGTTTACAAGTTGTAAACACCTTAATAGGTAAACTCACCCTTTTTTTCAGGCAAAAAGATATGTTTCAGATTATAGGTAGAGTCTTTACAACTGGAAATACATTAAACATAGTAAAACAAGATGGCTGATACACACTCATGCAGTGTGGGGCCCACCAGGATGTGTACAATACATCTAATCTGTTCATCGTGTTAGTACCTTGATGGTCTCCTATGGCCCCGAAAAAACAGCCCGATTGATCATCAGATAGGCCGATGAGACACCGACCCCTTTTAGATTCTTTGGGGCATCGCCTCTCCACTGCAGGGAGCATCAAATCTACAGTCTGGATCACCGATCGCATAGGCCTCATGGGTAAAACTCAAACCCGAATTTGTTCAGGGTCATATACAATAAATATTTATACCGAATCGATATTTCATCCTTGATCAAGCCAAACAAAAATGGAAAACATAAAACCAGATAACCGGATCAGGAGAATCTAGGTTTACGAAACTACCGAGATCGAAACGCTACGCAGCAGAAAATCAGAACCATCCGGAACGAGAAATAAAACGGATCGACCATCACAAAAAGGGGGAGAACGAGACAGAAGAAGGCTAGGTTTCGAGAGAATGGAATAGAATTTGTACAGAAATGGAAGAGGAATACCAGCTTCAATTGAAGGACGTTGGCTCGGTTCTGGGCTTTGGTGCGAGCTTGAACGGCTGCATCTCTGTTGCGCATGAAAGCATCGTTGAAATCTCCCATCTTGATCAAATCCTAGGATTTCCTCCTACTACTACTTCTTCTTCTTCTTCTTCCCGATTTTCGGAATGAGAAGGAGACGATTTCTCAGTCGGCGGAGGAAAGAATTGACGGACTTTTCGATCTTGTTTTTTATAGGCACGCAGAGTGGCTGTTTGTTGAGACTGATACGCCGGCCTCACCCAGGACGATGCGGCCCCTGCCGTGGAGTTACCTCGGGGCCCACCTTGACGTATCTTTTATGTATCCACTCTGTCCATCCGTTTTTAATATCATTTTAGGGCATAACCCAAAAAATAAATCAAATCCAAGTACCAGGTGGACCATACCATAAGAAACCGTGGTGATTGACCATGCTACCATTAAAATCTTCTTAGAGAGCATCTTAATATTTATGTAGTGTTTATGTACCATCCAATCTGTTGATAAGGTCATATAAGCTTGGATGAAGGGAAAAAACAAGTATCAACTTGATCCAAAACTTTTGTGGCCCACTAATGGTCAATTACCATTGTTTATTATGGCATGGCCAACCTAATAATCGGATATGCTTCTTTTATTTTTTGCATAATGTTCTAAAATGATATGGAAAACGGATGGACAGCGTGGATACACAATAAATATGTCAAGGTGGGCCCCATGGTAATGCCACGGTACCGTCTTGCGTGAGGCCGGGGAGGGGATGTTTACTGAAATAGCCCTGAGGTGAGGTGTGGGTATTTTTACTAAATGTCCAATTTCTCGTCTACTTCATCCTTTTTGGCCTTTTGACAAGAAATTGAAAATTGATGGCTGAAAATGCCCCTCCGACTGATTCCCCTGGCACTATGGATTCTCCGTGGGTAGGGCTGTTAACGGCACAGATCTTGATCCGTATCTGATCTGATTTAATCGGATTCGGATCAATAATCGGATAATCGAGTCGGATACGGATATCCAAATATGATCCGTTTAATAATCGGATCAGATTCGGATCAATCTTGATCCGACTTGTTAACGACCCGACCCTATTAAAAAAAAAAAAGAAAAGAAAAGAAAAAAAGCCGTCTCTTTCCACGCACGGGCATCTCTCTCTCTCTCTCTCTCTCTCTCTCTCTCGGATATTGGGTCGGATCGTAATTGGATCGGAAACGGATTTTAAAAAATTTAAAGGGGCCGAAGTTCGGATCATATACTTGTGATCCGAATCGGATTCGGGTCAGATATATCCTTAATCGGGTCGGATACGGATCATCACTGATTCAGCCCATGTCCAACCCATTGACAGCCCTACCCGTGGGGCAGGGTGGATTCCCCCTGAGCACGACTACTAAATTTTTAATTTCTCGTCAAAAGGTCAAAAAAGATTATCTAGGCAAGAAATTAAATTTTTAGCAAAAATAATCACACATCAAGGCTATTGCAATAAAAATCCCACTGGAGCATATTAGGTGAGACCCCGGCCTCACGCACGACTTTGCGGCCCTTACCGAGAGATTAGGGTGGGGTCCACCTTCATATATGTATTATGTATCCATGTTGTCCACCCGTTTTTCCATATCATTTTACGAGATTATCCCAAAAATGAGGCAAATCCAATTATCAAGTGGACCATACCATAGGAAACAGTGTTGATTGATCGTTAATGGGCCACAAAAGTTTTCGGATCATGCTGATATTTGTTTTTTTTTTCCTTTATCCATGATTACATGACCTTATCAACAGATTGGATGGTAAATAAACACTACCTAAACAGTAAGTTACACTTTAAGAAGTTTTTAATAGACCACAAAAGTGTTGATTAATCGTTAATGGGCCACAAAGTGATGATTTGAATGAGAAATTGAGCTTTTAGTAAAAATAACCACACCTCAGGGTTATTGCAGTAAAAATCCCGCTAGGAGCATATTAGGTGAGACCCCGGCCTCATACAAGACTATGCGGTCCTTACCGAGAGATTAGGGTGGGGCCCACCTTGATATATGTATTATGTATCCATGTTGTCCACCCGTTTTTCCAGATCATTTTATGAGATTATGCCAAAAATGAAGCAGATCCAATTATCAAGTGGACCATACCATAGGAAACAGTGTTGATTAATACATTAATGGGCCAAAAAAGTTTTGGATCATGCTGATATTTGTTTTTTTTTCCCTTTATTCATGATTACATGACCTTATCAATAGATTGGATGGTAAATAAACACTATCTAAACATTAAGTTTACACCCTAAGAAGTTTTTAATGGTAGGATGGTTAATCACCACTCTTTCTAATGGTATGGTCCACCTGATATTTGGATATGCTTCATTTTTTATATGATGCCCTAAAATTACCTGGAAAAACGGATGGACCACATGGATACATAATACATTCATCAAGGTGGGCCCCACAGTAAAACACGGTTAAAGGCCCACCATCTTGGGTAAGGCCGGCGTCTCACCTGATCCACTCTCTGCTTTTAGGTCATGTTTGGTCCGCAGTTAATGCTATTATTGCACAATGCACAATGATTGCATGTCTGGAAATACATTTTGTTTCAACGTACGTGAAAAACCCGTAGCGAGGCTGGATCCAGTGGACATGGATTGCCTACTGAACTGACTTTCAGGGGCTGTACAATAATATATGTGTTTTATCCGTGCCCTCCATTTATTTTGCCAGCTAGTTTCAAGGCATGAGACAAAAAAGCAGGTAGATCCAACGCTCAAGTGGACCACACCGCAAAAATCGGTGGGAGATAATAACCCGGTTTTCCACCTGAGGGTGGGTCGAAGTGATTGCAGCAAAGAATTGATCTGAAACACAGTTGAAGTTTTGGATCAAGATAGTGTTTATGTTTTCCTTTCATCCTGCTCTGTCTAACCTCAAGATTATGTTTGGATGGCAAATAAACATTATACTGGGCTGAGGAAGGTTTCAACCGTGGGCATTATTATTACCGGTGTTTGTGTGATGTGGTCTACTTGAGCTTTGGACTGTCTCACTTTAGGCTCATGCTTTAAAATGAGCTAGTGAGTTTAGGAAATTTTCACTTACTGTTGAAACCTTTCTATGAATTTTTCATCCCTGTTGTCCGGGGGCAAATGCCCCTCATGAGCTTTCAAAGGTAAGAGTTCAACCCTGACTGGTTCATGTGGTGTGGTCCAGTTAAGCCTTCGATCTGCTTTCTTTTTTTAGCTCAAGCTCTAAAATGATCTGTCAAAATAGATGGATGGCATGGATAAAACATATAGATCATAATGGGCTCCGCGTACTCCCTAACAAGACTTAGGAAGGTTTCAATGGTGGGATTTCTTTTCCCACTTTTCCATTAGTGTGAGTTTTGGATCTGCTAATTTTTTATTTCATATCCTGAAATAAGTAAGAAAAACAGATGAACGGTGTGGATTGATAAAAAAAAAAAAACACGGTGGGCCCCATGTAAGCAAGAACTTCTTGCGAACCGCTTCTGTAGGAAATCAGCTTCTGTAGGAAATCTCAAGATGCGGATTAGCCACTAACAGCATGAAGTGACGTAACTAGGTTTGTGGCCCCACTATTATGTATGCATAGTATCCACAATGTCCATCCATTTGGATATATCATTTCAAGGCACTAGACAAAGAATGAAGCATATCTAAAGCTCAAGTGGACCCCACCACAGAAAACAGTTGGGACAGTGACGCCCACCGTTGAAACCTTCCAGGCCCACCCAGAAGAAAATCTTCGCTCCACCCTTGCTGTTGTCCATATAAATTTCCGGCTCATTTAAGGGCATGAACCCTTGGGTCCTTACTTATGCCTAGACTCAAAAGAGTTACAATACAGAGGTCATGGGTTCGAGTACCCATTGCGGTGTAAGCGCGTGTATAAAAACAAAAAAGCATGAGCTCAAAAATAACAATATCCAAAGCTCAAATGAGCCATACCATAGGAAAAAAATTTGTTTAAGGCCAAAAAAGTTTTTTAATCCAGCTGATGGCTGTTTTCCCTTGGTCCAAGTATGTACTGTGAACTGATGTTGGATGGCAAATAAACGTTACGGTGGACCCTACGAAAGTTTCAAGAGTAAGTCTCATTATCCTAATGTTTCCTACGGCATGGTCCACTTGAGCTTTGGATATGCTTAATTTTTTTGGATCATGTCCTAAAATGGGCTAGAAAAATGGATGAATGGTGTGGAAATAAAACATAGGACTTGGGTTGCATAATGCTGCACATAAGGTCATGGGTTCCATTAGTTAGAAACAAAATGTGTAGCACACAACATCCACATCGGTAGTACTATTTGGTGCTTGAAAAGCTCCGTGAACCCAACATGATGCTTGTATTATATTCACGCCATTCATCTATTTTCTAGCTCATTTTAGGGCATGAGCAGAAAAATGAGGTAAATCTAAATCTAAAGTGGACCATAACAGTGGAAGCAATGTTGATTGAATCCCACTATTAAAAACTTCCAGTCACTCACTGAAATATTCTTCTCCCATTCAATTTATTGATTAGCTCACACCAACCTGGATGACTAGAACACAAATATCAGCTTGAGCTAAAACTTTTGTAGCCTTAAAGTAGGTTTTAATGGTGGGTTTTTAATCACCACTGTTTCCTCTAGAATGGTCCACCTGTGATTTTGGATATGCCTATTTTTCGTTCATGCCCTAAAATGAGCTGGCAAAATGGATGGATGAGCTCAAAATAAGGCAGTCCAAAGCCCAAATGGACAGCATGTGTGGGGTGAAACTCGGCACGAAAACATATTGGGCAAGGGTTCTTGGACAAATCAATGTATGTCAAGGGATTCTAACACTCCAACAGCAATATTATACCCAATCCAACAGCGGTGTTGTGTGCTACACCACAAATCCACCAATATCCTTGGTAGGAGGGTCACGGGATGCGGATTGGGTTAGGGCTATAAATGAGTCAGCGGAACCGATGGGGTACGCAGACCCAACCCGTTTGTTAAATGGTACGGCTCTGAGTCCAAGAATAGACCCAGTTGCTAAACAAGTTTGGATCTGGTTTCCTTTATATTAGGCCCGACCTAACCCGGCCCAAACCCATTTAGTAAATGGCCAGGTTTGGTCTATGCTCCAAGGGACCCGTCCAAACCCAGTTTTAAACCTAGTGAAAATGCTTGCATACCAAATCTAGACCCATACCCAATAGACCCAACCAATTTATAATACCGAACCTAGACCCATTTATAAATGGGTCTAATGGAGTTGACACAAACCCGACCCAAACCCACCCATTTAGTAAAAGGGTCTGGATCTAAAATTTAGACTTAGACCCATTTAGTAAACGGGCGGGTCTGGTTTTAGCTAAACCTGGCCCAAACCCAACCATTTGCAGCCCCAGATTGGGTACTACCAGCATCAGGACCTTGAGATGGACGGTCCTAGCAGAGACTCTATAGGGCCTACCCAATTGTATATGTTTTTATCCACGCCGTCCAATCCATTAATCAGACACTTCCCACGAAGATTAAGGAGATCATAAAACATTATGCCATTAGAAAGCTCATGTGGGCCACACCAGAATATATAGGATTTAGGCATGATTGTATATTGATTTCTGTGTTCCCTCTTATATAAATTTTGGATCAGGATGATTCCTAGGATGTAGTATGAAAACGAAGAGGCCCACCAGATCCCGGTTTTTATTCTACTCATACCTTAGGGTTTGTCCACAAATATTTCGTACTCACGGTCATAGCTATGCATACAAACGCATGAGATCATTTTCCACTTTTACAACCTTGGGGGGTTATTTGATACTCCTGGCAGCGTATGATTCTTGCTAAGCAGGCACTGATATATGGTACACTTTGGCGTAATTACCATGTAAATTGGTAATAATTATTTACTTATGTAATTACTGCATCTTTCCTGGTGGAGACAACCACCGTTACTTTTTGAACCTAAAAATGAAGACTTTGTGAACTAAATGTGGGGCCCAATGTGATGTATGTAGCTTATCCAGACTGTCTATCAACTATGCCGGCTGAATTTAGGGCCCAAAACTCAAGTGGACCACATCACAGGAAACAATGGAAATCAAGCACCTACTGTCAATAACTTCTTGGAGCCTCAGAAGTTTTGGATCAAGCTAATATTATCATTTTTCCCTTATTCATGCCTATGTGACCTCATGAACCAGTTAGATGACAAATAAGTAATAATCCATGTGGGCTCTATGAAGGAAATAAATTTCAACAGTGAATGTATTATGGCCCCTTATTCCGTTGGTGTGGGCGACTTGAGCATTGAATTTGCTTCGTTTTTCAGCTCATCCCCCAAAATGTTCTGATAAAAGGATGAATGGTGTGGATATGTCACATAGACCACAGTAGGACTCACAAATTTAAGCCATTCTTTTAGGACTGATTTTCAAAGCAGTAGTACACACAAGCAGAAATACACACGCATTTTCAAACCCCTGGTATAAAAATTTACATGTAACCTGAAAAATCAAACCGGCCTTAAATTTAGTGTTGTGGAGTCATGCTATAAAATTAGATGGTCTGAAACATCACCTCTGATACAAGCAAGCAGACGTATTTGCTTAAATAAGACCATTTTCGATAAATAAGCCTATTTTCATTCAATAAATATCAACTAATCTATTAATAAAATAATTGTATAAGCGTCAGCATCACTTGGAAAAGCACATGGGACAATAAAAGTAGGGCCCGATGAAGGAAAGCAATCAATTCAGTTTTTGTAGGGAAGTGCTGATATTTTCATCGTCTTCTAGAATTTGTTTTACCAAAAGAGCAATGCCTTACCTTACTTTAAGAAGGTATTCGTTGGTGGGACGAGTTAACTTTAAATGGTTTTCTTTTAATTACGGATTTTTTTTTTTTTTACCAAAATGTATGCGTTTAGCCCCCTTTTCCATCCCTTAGGGCCTGTTGGGATTGCCGTGTGCTGTAATGTATAGTAAATGAGTAATGATTACTAATATAGTTGTCAAAAGTAAAATAGGATAGTGGGGGTATCCACTTCCCAGCTGTGAATTACTTTGGCTAGTTAGATACATTTGGATATAATTTCACCAATATGTGTTATATCCACACCTTCATCCATATTACAATATCATTTTACGATCCAAAAAATGAGGAAGATCCAACACTTAGAAGTTTTCAATGGCGGGCATTCAATATCCATTGCTAGTTGTGTTGTGCTCCATTTCAACTTTGGATCTACCTCATTTTTTTGTCTCATTCATAAAATGATTACACAAGATGGATGCACAATGTGAATATAACACATACATCATGGTGTGGCCCACAAATTCTTTCCATGTCAACACACCCCTACCAATCCTTATGTCATGTGATGATTCCGAAGGATGACTGTAATGCCCAATCCTCCAATACTTGAGTATTAGATGTCATCGGCTATCACTGGGAAGATCCTTTGATTTGCCGAACGTTGGCACGTGTGTTCACCCATGCCGTGAATTGAAACCTAAGAACCTGAGTGGAACCTTCGCCATGGGAACCTTGAACTTATTTAACTCAATGAACCTGAGTGACCTAAAAGCCTAAGTAAAATTCAAAACTTGAGACCTTGGAACTCAGTTGGCTCTCTAACGAGCTACTCGTGCCACATGTCGACTAACTGAACCTTTTAGTACCGACCATGGGACCTGGAT
Organism: Liriodendron chinense; assembly: GCA_003013855.2. Classification (NCBI taxonomy): domain Eukaryota; kingdom Viridiplantae; phylum Streptophyta; class Magnoliopsida; order Magnoliales; family Magnoliaceae; genus Liriodendron; species Liriodendron chinense. The sequence continues at coordinate 4,321,646 of PVNU02000440.1, read as the reverse complement.
TAACTTCGAGTGAAGGTCGCATAGTACCTGACCTAGCTCGGTAGCTCTCATTCTAGTCCTTGCATACGAGTCTTCCCTTCTTTTTCCCCTCTATTCACTGTTTATTGTTGGGGATTTTTCGTTAATTCCTTAGATTTTTCAAGATTCTAACCTCAAGTTTTGCATGTTAGATTTTGGGCATCATGACTATTTGTGAGCACAATCTAGTCATTTGCGTGTGCCGTGAGAGGGCGTGGTAGCATTGGATCATCCAGCTCAGGCCTGAATTTGGGGGTCGCGTCACCATAACTAGCCAACCCAAGTAATCAAGTAGAAGGAATGTCCTAATACCGCCAATTCGGGATTATTTTGGTTCTAACCATAGGCTATAATGTCAATATTATGTTTTCCCTAATTTTCCCTGATCAGCGGCCATAGGACCCGTTTTCTAGTAGGACGTTCATGCCAGAGTACTCGTAGCTTAGAAACCCTAACAGTAATCAAGTGAAGGTCTACCTTTCAAGATTTTTCAACATTTTAGCTAGGTACTTGCTTAACATTTATATACGTAGTTAATTCATTATTGTGACGCATAATTGTGTTGGATGTATGCATATAATCTTATGTAGGTTACTTGAATGACGATAACATGCTAGAAAATCAGGTGATCCATTATGCTCTTTATGAATGGACTGTTTGGATGTTAAAATATTCGTCTTGCACTTGTTGAGTAGGCTTATCCAACATCTATATAAGGACCTTTGTATAAATTCGTTGTTGCACTACAGATTACTCATATAGGTGAAATGCCTCTATCGTGAATTGTAGGAATAGTGCCTTGGACTTGTGGCCTGACCTTACTACAGCAAAATTTTCCTTCTGGTGAGTTCTATTTCATGATTGGACCCTTTTACGGCTTTCTAGGGAAAACTCCCCTTTTTTGTTAACACATGTCCATGAGTGGACTTCTAAATAAGGAAACTGGCTCATATGGGAAATTTACTTTGCGACACAATTCAAGAAGAGCCACTAGTCGAGGGGATAATTGTGAAATTGATTATCGTAGGTGAGCTCACTAGGGGAAGCGATTGTGGATAGACTCCCATGAACAGATTGCTCATAGTAGATAGGAATAGCATCAGTTAGAAATATTTATCTCAAGACATGAAGGTTTACCTAATGGTTTGGGTGTATGATGTAGAGCGGGCTAGACCTATTTATGACACAAATGGACTGAAAGAAGCCCGAATGGAAGTGGACGTAGTCCGTCAGATCCGGGCCTAGTACTTATGTGGGGCATAACATAACTGCGCCTAGGGATGTCCGGATCGTGGAGATTCATTTTGGATAGAGAGAAATTGTTATTCAAAATGCGAACCGATATTTTAGGTGTTTGTGTGGGTTTCCTTAGTACTTTCTTAGTATTTATGGGCTTTTTTTTTTGTTCTTGGTATTTCCAAGTGTTTGTGAGTTCTCTTAATATTTATTATTCTAACAACGTTTACAAATATGATTAATTAATAGTTAATGCCTGACATTAGTAGAATTATATGATTGTTTTTTGAAGATATTTCCAATCAGAAATTCAATATCAGTTAGAATATATGGTTGAACTTGAAGATCAATTTAATTAGATTGTTCGTCCTTGTGATCAATTAAATCTTACCATTGATCATCAACATTCATGCAATTAAATCATTCGTCTTAGAGGTCTAAAGCAATTTGCTGGTTAATGCTTAACATCTGTTAAATTAGAAAATTTGTCTTCTAAATTTGTTCAATTTGATTGTTGGTCTTCGAGATCGGTCTAAATAAACCCTTGATCATTGAAATCTATTCAATTAGACGATTCCTCTTTGAGATCTTCTTGATTGGTTGATGTAGAGGGGGCCACAAACCTATTCATGGCATAGATGGATCGAAAAAAGCTCTAACGGAAGTGGACCTAGTTTGTCAGATTTAAGCCCAAGTCCTATGTAGGGCATGACATAACTGGGCCCTAGGCATGTCTAAATCGGAGAGATTCATTCTGGATAGGGAGAAATTGTTGTTTAAAGTGCGAATTGTAAAACGACTGTAACTTTTGATTCGGGAATCATTATGGGATGCACGACCGATGAATTTTGTTTGTAACCGGCCATTTGGAGCCAATTGACCCCTTGTAAGTGGGTCGTGACGCTCTATTTTGTGAGAAAACGACTTATTTATATTCAAAATTAGAGTTTTATGAAAAACTTACTATTTTTAGTAAGTTTAGGTTTATCTCTTTAGCCTTAGAATTCTAGTATGTGATGTCCTCTTAGGATTTGCTTTTTATTATGCCAAGAATCATCTGGCAAAGTTAAATTATGACTTACTATTTTAGCAAAGTTTTAGTTTGGTTGTATTAGAACTCCTAACTAGAGTTTGATTTTCTTTATAAGTGATGTAATCATAAGTTCGATTATTATTCATTAATAAAAATTCCGAACAGCCTTACAGATTCAAGGTTTTGCACACATGCAATAGACAATGATCTTCCTCATCACACCCTTACCTGCGTCATTGGTCTAAATAGACTGCTCATCTTCAAGACGATCCTTACTTTGTGTGTGTGTGTGTGTGTGTGTGTGTGTGTGTGTAAAAGTTTTGTTTGTGTGTGTGTGTGTGTGTAAGTGTTCCGTGGTATTATTATTATTTTTTTTTGTCCTTCTTTGGTGCCGTTGATCAATTGAAAAATAAATTATGAAATTAATTTCATTGTTGAACTGTAACTTTAAAATAATTTTAGGTATATTCTAGTCAAAACTAAAAAGACATTTTAATACGCAACTTTCTGCATTCAACCTTTAACATTAAATGAAGGGCAAGGAGCTGAAAAAAAGACTCAGATTTTAAGTGAAATTTAATTGAAGCATTTAGTAAGTTGGATTTGCTAAACTGTTTGAATTAGTAAAAACTGAAAACCATTAAAAACATCAAATTCTGGTGATAATCGTTGGAAATAAGTTTTATGAAATTGCCTATATTGTTTATGAGTATTTTTTAGCAGTTATGAGTGTTAGTGTTTCTTGGTGGTCACCGTTCATTCAAGAAGTGTAGGGCCCACCATCTATTGTGAGTGAAATCCAAACCATGCATTTAGGTTTTCCTGCCATGTTAGGTACACATTAAAAAGTCAAACCTCATCCATAGTTGAGTGGGCCACACCAAAGGGAACAATGAACACAATGGGAAGGGACTGCCTACTTTGAGAAGTCAGAAGTGTCCCCAGCTCATCGTTAATCTCCTACAATTGACGCTGCGATTTATATATCCTGTTGGCAATATTGACATGGTCCAATTTCGGGTTCTAGTCACCATCTGACTGCCATATCTCCTACTGAAATTTCCACATGTGATGTGACCCCCTTGAATTTTGCGTGGAAATGATTTTTGGAATTAATACTTGATAAGAATGGAATGATTAAGCATATTGCACCATTTGGATTCCACGTGCACATCACAGGCAAGCTCCAGGATGTGAAAGTGCACAATCAAAAGTAATGCCTCAAAATGGGCCTCTTTAGTACTCAGTAAATATAAATAATAACTGGTAAAAGCATAATGATAGCTTTTGGAGGGTGTTTGGAGGTCAATTTCCACCTCAAAAGCGAGGCAAATTTATTTTCAACCTCCTTCCAAGCTAAACATTTGTGCGCTCCACCACGATGTATATGTTGTATTCATGCCATTCATTCATTTTTCAAATCATCTTAGTATATGAGCCAAAAAATGAAGTAGATTCAAAGCTCAAGTGGACCACACTACAATATCAATGGGTTCAATGGTGGACGTCATTATTTCCATTGTGGGCCACTTGAGCTTTGGATCTGCCTCATTTTTTAGCATATGCCTTAAAATGATCTTACAAAATGAATGTATGGCGTTGATGAAAGATATACATCATGATAGGGCACATATAACCTTGCTTCATACTAGCATTTTAAAAATATACCAAAGTAAATAATTATTATTTATTTACATTTGACTACCTGTAATTACAACCAATCAAATAGGCCGTAAAGAAAATCCTACCCACAAATTCAAGTAGTAAGGAGATATCATGTATTGGACCAAAATGCTGTCGTGGATCTAGCCTCCTATTTAGTTTGCTGTAATTATTTATAAAATTTGATTCAAATTAAAATATATTACTTACAGTGGTAAAATTGGTGGAATTTCGATTTTTTTTCTGGCCCGGAAAATGACGTTCACTGTATGTACAGGATACCACCTAGATGTATGCGATTTGTGCATGCTGTCCATTCATTTTGCCGGATTATTTTAGGATAGGAGCTCAAAAATTGGGCTGATCCAAAGCCAAAATGGACCACACCATAGGAAGCAATGACAATAATGAGGGCCGTTGAAACCTAAGCAGGGCTCACCATGATGTTTATTTAAGATCGTCAGGGTACACAGACATTTTATGGAAAACATGAATATCAGCTTGATCCGAAACGGGAGCGGATAGCCCGTGACCCAGGGAACAGAGATATCTCTGTCGCCGGGGCTGTGTGGGGTCCACAGGGATGTCCATGACAAATCCACTACGTCCATCTGTTTCTAAAGGCAAAAGTAAGATGTGATTCTAAAAATCAGGAAGATTCAAAACTCAGGTGGGCCACATCAACAAAACAGTGGGAACATCAACGTCCACCATTGTAACCTTCATGAAGCTGACCAACAACAAATATACGGTAGGTTTGGCAAGTGTCTTAATAATTGTGAGTCTATTTGAAATAATTTTTTACAGTAGGACTACGTTTTAAAAACAGTGGCGATTCACAATTTATGGGTGACAAAGCACACCATACAGGGTGGACTCAAAACCTAGAAGTAATGAAAATCTTATGACAGGATTACACCAGAAGCTTTTGTCTACCTGCCTCACCTAAACAGTGCCTGTAGAGATACCGGGGGTGTGTCGAGGCCCACGGGCCCCAGTGTCCATTAGGCGAGGGTAGGTTTTGAAGGCATGCGGGTTACTTCAAAACCTACCATCCGTAAGTTAGTGCAAAAAGACACCACTCCAGATACTCGAAACTTGGTGTCAGTTAAAACCTGAGTATGGGACTTTCACTATACTTCCCTTTACTTACCTACCGTACCTAGATTGTGTACGCAGTGCACCCCGGGTACCTTAAAACCGAACTCAATCGAGAATTCATCCGAGTCAAAAGCTCTTGCAATTGCCGGTCTATCCAAACGGACGCGGATTGCCTGCGAAAGCCTTTCGCAGGCATCTCCTGCCTCGGAATCTGGATGGGGCCCACCGTGATTTTTGTGAGAAATCTACGCCGTCCAACCGTTTTGTGAGATCATTTTCGAAGTTGCGGGGCGCACTAAAGAAAAATGTGGGTAGGAAAATTTTTACCGTTGAAACCTCTATGGGGTCCACAATAATGTTTATATGCCATCCATACCGTTCATAATGTCATTCCTACTGAGATGAATGGAAAACATAAATATTATCTTGATTCGAAACTTCTGTGGCCCCACGAATATTTCAACTGTGGAAGTTTAATAGTAACGTTTTCAGCCCACTTGAGTCTTGGATCCAGTTCAATTTTGATCGCAACGCCTAAAATGATCTCACAAAACGGTTGGACTGCGTAGATTTCTCAAAAACATCACGGTGGGCCCCACGCAGATTCCGAGCGCAGGAGATGCAATTGCCGGTCCTATCCAAACGCGTTAAAAAAAAAAAAAATTATATTTTTACCTCCAATTCACAGTAACCACAGCGAATCCAATGGGCCTATTACCATATGAAATCATCTGTGAGAACATGTGACCGCACTCAGTCTGTACATTTGGAAATCATGCTCCGCTGTCTGTTCTCCTTCTGCTTGGGGATTCTTCTTCTGTCAAAATTCTCTTCCATCAGGCGCTGATCTTCCCAGTCGAATATGTTATCTATACGTGTTCTCTTCGTTTGGATTCTTGCGTTGAATTTCTTTGGAAGGTTGGGATGTGGAGCTCCTCTTCTAGCTCAAAATGAAGGTAAGAAGCTGCTTCTGCAGAAGAACATGACTCTGTACATATAGGGCTATGTAATTCAGTGATCCAAGCCGTTTGATGGGATGTGCCTCGAAAATCATCAACGTTGGAAGATCCCAACCTTTCAAGACGTCTAAGTAGATGGATGGATTGAAATATTTCAACATGCCATCTTGTTTGGTCCTTCATCCACAAGAGAAGCCCATCCCCACCTTTACGGTACGTTTACGGTTCATTCAGTTGCACCACACAGGGAGCAAGCCAAATTGCAAGATTCACGGCGATCGGATGATCTTAACCCTTCGAAATGGGGCCAAGTTCTTACAACCGTCTCCGTGGTTTACCGACCATAATTAAAACCATAAAACAAAGTGGGATCTATCATTGGACCTATTTTACTTCTCCATTCAATCTCAACTGTCCATTTTTCCTGCTATTGAGTGGATGTTTATGATAATCTGACTGATGGGATTTTTGTACTATCGCTTGCTCCTAGTGGTATGAATGAATGAACAGTTCAGATCTACAATTGGGCATCTCACGTATCATTTGAAAGCTTTGGGGATTCTACACTTCAGATTCATGATTGGGCATCTCACGTCCTTTGAAGGCTTTGGAGACGCCGCACAGGCGCACACACATACAGGTAGATTTAGGAGAGCACTAAAGGTCAGTGCATTCGTGCATTATCTTTCACCATTACAGAGATCATTCATGTGATCTATCTATTATCAATTTCGAAGTTAAGTATTTTGAAATGCCCATTTTGAAATGAATGTTAAGATCCTGTCGACCATTTTTAGATGGTGGGAGATGTGCACGGTAAGTGCAACGACTTTTTTAAGCGCTCACGATGGTGGGAGACGGCCTAAGATTCCAAAAGGGCTTTTTCTCCTTTCCTTCCTTCTTTCTGTCTCTTGTTCTAATTGGGTGGAAATGCCATCCTGTTTGCTTAGATATAAATGGTATCCAAACCCCTTGAAGGTTTGCTCCACCATATAAATTAGATTCCCAAATAATTAGGTTACTCGAATTATCAGGTGGGCCACACCATAGAAAACAATGGACAGCACCCAAAAGTTCCAAATTCATGTGGTGGGCCAGTTGATGGTTGGATCAGCTTAATTTGCTGGGTTTTGCATTCTCCGACGATGCTGAAAATGTCAGATGATATGCACACACTACGGCGGGTCCATACACCTAATGTCAGATGATATGCACACACTACGACTAATTAGTGTATGAAATAGGTTAAATGGTGCATTGCTCAAAGACAACAGCCGTATGAATCTGTAAGCAATCTTTGAAAAAAGAAGTATATGTAATAACCCAAAACAGAAGAGTGGCTACAATTGTCTTGAAAAGGGGCACATTCCCAAGTATATGTAATAACCCAAAACTTGCGAATGGCACATTCCCAAGTTTCGACCGGTATTTTGAACATCGGCAATCTATGCATTGACCTTAGTTTTGTGTGATGTGATTAGTGGAGGTTCTCAAGGCAATTGCTACAACACTCAACGGACCAAGATGGAATTTCAGCGCTGATCCCTGCAGTGGCGAACGTAGCTGGGTCACACCTAATACCAACATCGAAGCCAATAGCTCTGTCAAATGTAGCTGCACCGGGGTTTGCCATGTCACGATCATGTACGTTTTTTCCTGATCTTATCTGAACTTTCGACTCAAGTGTCTAAGCCTGGAACATAATGGGTCAGATACAAAGACACAATTAGCTGGCTCAACCCATTTACTATTATACTTTCCGTTGATCACATGTACTCAACCACATAATAAATTACTATGTTGCTGACTCATGTGGGCCACGTTGGTGTGTTCATGAAATCCAACTGTACCATAATCAATCATCGAGTATGCCAACACTGAGAAGGGAAATCACCACATTAAAATCGAACGAATTTCGTGTAGGGTGTACCGTTGTGTGTATATACCATCCAATCCACTCATCTAACGTACCAATCAGGATATTCCATGACTCATGTGGGCCATGCCAGATGAAATTAGAGGCTTTAGGGATGATTTTACACCGTTCTCTATGGTGTGGCCCACCTACATCCTGGATTTGACTAGGTTTCAGGATCCATGGTTGAAAATGTTACATTGCACCCGACGGACGGGGTGGATTTGATGCATTTTTGTCCTACGAATCGCTTTCGGCGTGCCTACTCAAATTGCCCGCTTAGAAAACGGCTTTCCCTCGCAGAGCCCTCAGGCGTGGGAGCCTTTCTGGAGAGCTTCCACCACAACTGGCCAGCCTTCGCTACCTCAGCGAAATGTAAGGACTCTCTTTCACACCATGGTTCACGTTAGTCTCTGGCAACACTAGTTCCTAAGTTGCGCCACCTATCTCCTCTCTTCCTCGTTTTGCAGAGATCTCACTCGTAACTACCTCAACGGTACAATACCTACACAATGGGCTTCCATGCGGTTGCAACGAATGTACGTTTTTCTTTTCACTCTCTCATTCGTTAATTTTAGCAAATCAAGGCATGATTTTTTTAAAATTAACCGAGGAGGGCATGATACTGCAGCTCTCTGGGTGTGAACCGCATATCGGGGCCAATCCCAAAGGAACTTGGAAACATCACCTCCCTCACCAGTCTGTAAGTTTCGGTTATTCTCTGTCTCCGTTCCGTTATTACTTGAATTTCCGTTTGGAATTTGTGTCTGCCTATCGATCTTGAAAGAAAGAAGTCGGAATTTCAGGGTCATCGAGGCCAACCAGATATCTGGAGATCTTCCTCCGGAGCTCGGGAATCTCACCAACCTACAGAGATTGTAAGGCCTTCCTTCCTTGTTTGAGAAATTCTACGGCAATCTGTGCGTAATCGGAGTGGCTCGCTGGAGTGAGATCCTTGACCACTCATCAGGTGGATCTCAAAGTGAGCATTCCATGGCCCAAAATCAGTATCGTTCAACTAATCAGGTGGGCCACACGTGTATCTCACAGATTTAGACTGCTGGTCCATCTTGATTCTATCTCAATTTTTGTCATACATTTATGGTCCACCTCTGAACCTTTGCCATGGCCAGTTCCAGAGCCCAGGCAAAAGAAGGAAGGATGATTTCCAGTTGGCAGCTGATTGTAAAACTTTTGCAAATCTACCATTTAAAAGCCAACCCCAAATTGCTTGGAAAGAAGCTAAGATGATGATGCACGGCCCACCTCATTAGTGGACCAGCCTATTTTTGGGCTGAGGCATGTTCACATTGGGTTACACCATTTGAATGGCCCAGATCTTGCACACGTATGTTACACCTTACACAAAACGCCTCTTCAATCGCTCCCTCGCATGAGTCGCCTTAGCACTTCTTTTCTTCTCTATTCTACTCTAGATTTGGTGCTTGCTTCTGGGATTATTTTAGAATCTTCTTCTTTCTTTTGAAGTTTTTGTATTTTGAGTGTTCTGGTGCTTTTGGTTGTAGGATAATTTCCTCAAATAACTTTATGGGGGAGCTGCCAGGGGCACTTGCAAAGCTCTCGAACCTCAGAGACTTGTAGTAGTTCTATAAGTATTTCCTTTTGCACACAAAAATGGTCATCAATCTTTCTGGATTATAACTGCATCTATTTTCATTTTGTTATTGGCAAAAATGCAGTAGGATAAGCGACAATCATTTTACCGGAAAGATACCTGATTTTATTCAAAATTGGAAACAACTTGAGAGATTGTAAGCATTCTGCTCCTGAAAATCCATGAGTTTCTTCAGTTTTTCTTTTATGAATTGAGGCTGACAGATTCAATGTGCTCCAGTTACCATTTGCTATATGTTATCAACCTATTAATTCATAAGATTGGCAAATGTGCCAATCAATCAGCTTGTCCATGTGATAGATCATATCATCATGGATGGACCAATGAAAAGATAATTGCAGCAATTGATGTTTCCAACAATTCAATCCATGGATGTTTTTTCCTGAATCATTGATCGAAGCTTGTGAATCACTGTCCAAAAGTAGGTGATGGATTGCAATGGTTTTTGTGGTTTAGCTCATCCAAGAGTCAGTACACAAATTGGATGGTCTGGTTCTGTTGTCCAAGTGCATCAATCAGGGCTTATAGGGTCCATACCATTTACTAAATGGCTCTCGATGTGGTTTGCATCCTAAACCTTCTGAACTCATTCCTTTTCATTTATTCAAAATCAAATCTTGTATTGCAGAGATATACAAGGAACCAATATGGAAGGGCCAATTCCTTCAAGCGTTTCTCGTTTGGAGAACTTGATCCAACTGTAAGTACAATGCTTGAATTCCTATCGTTGGTGGGTTTGTCTGAAGCACATCCTTTGTGATCTCATCATCATCATCATCATCATCATCATCATCATCAGCATCTAAGCCTTATCATAACTAATTGGGTTGGCTTTTGTGATCTCATACCAAGTTAAAAACAAAAAAAAGGAGTGAATAGATTTGAACTTTTCCTCGTGGATTCTTTACATGCAGAATTATCAGTGACATAAGTGGAAAGGAATCGGTGTTTCCCCAACTGAGTAATATCGCAAACATTAGGACCCTGTGAGTTCAAGGTTTATCTTCTCATGTTCTGAGGAAGTATGCCAGTCTCTGCTGTCTGGTCCCATTGAAGTCCATGCTTGATCTGATCTTGCAGGATATTGCGGAATTGCAATATTATCGGAGAGATACCTGCATATATTGGAGAAATGAGACTACTGGATTTGTTGTAAGTCAGTTTTTTTTCTTGTATATGATAAAAATCTTCTTTACTGGTCGATGTTCATTCCATTTGCTTGCTTTCATTGGATGAATAGGTTCATTCGATATGGATGTTTTTGCCACTCCAGTCCTTGTTGTCATTGTTGTTTATTTTTTTATGTTATCTATAGTCTTGTACCAGCCTACTATTTTACCATGTTAAAGTGAATGTACTAGTATGCACTATTTGTACTCTTGCATTATTGTTCCATGTGTGTACATTTACTCTTTTATATGTTCACCACAATTTTTTTTCTCTTTTTTTTGAGAGGTAACTTAAGTTTTATTTAAAGAAAAAGGCTACATAAACAGAAATCCAAAGACAAGCAGATGGTGAAGAATCATCTTTTCTGAACTACATTGAATTTACTCCCCACTCTCCAGTCCCCACTTAGAATAAAAATGGCCCAAGCACCTTTCAGAAAAAATAAAAGTGGTTGGAGGACTCGTGGTACAAGTACTTGGGGATTTAGCCCATTAATATCCCAAACTTTTAGGCTGACTTGCATAGTTGTGAAATATTCTGTTATTTTGTTCTGCCAATCTCAACAAAAGAACTGCAGTAGAGATGGCCTCCATAAAACAACCCTCATAACAATATACCATGGCTTGAACCGAAAGTCTATCAGCCTAGGCATCATTCATCTATCATGAGTTGATGAAAGAACCGACAGCCCACATAATTGCAGTATGTGAAGACAGTTCACCAGCTCCACACCCTGAAGCTGTAAGCACCAATTTATATGAAACAAATGAACAGCTAATAAAAAAATTCCTCTAGTTTAACATTGTGGCGCATGATGAGGAAAGCAGGCTGATTTTTGGGTGAGGGCATGTACATGGTGGGATTCACCTGATGGATGGTTTGGAACTTTGGATCTCGCCTCTGCTTTCCAGGTTGTCACATGTGCTGGTATGTGAATGGGCTTCTTAGTACCCATTTATGGGATTCACATACCTCTAAATTTCAGTAAATTTAGCAAAAATCTCTATTCCAATTGTTAACATTTGATTAGAAGTTCATGAATAAGATGGACATAACATGAGTTATTTTGGTACAGATCATTGTTACCTTTTTCAGCTTGTGTGATTTCTTGGCAGAGATCTTAGCTTTAACAAGTTGGCGGGAACAATTCCAAGCACCTTTAGAAGCCTACCACAAGTGGATTTCCTGTAAGCAGCCTAATTTGTAACTATAAAGTTCCCTCTATCTAGCTTCCATGATGATGATTATAATGCTATTACAAAGAACAACTCAGTCACAGTGAATACATGACATGGCTTTTGTTAGGTATTTGACTAGCAATTTGCTAACAGGATCTTTACAAGACTGGATGATTAATAGGCCAGCAAACATGTACGTTTCTCTTCTGGATGCTTGGTATCCAATTTCAATATATTGATTGCAGATGTAATATTTAGAATACTGCATCAGTTCTCCTTGCATGCAGTTGTCACTCTTTGTTCCTCACATTCTATCAGTCTGTCTTGAAGCTTTAATCTTAAATGTTGGTAATCAGTTCTGTGTTTGATATGCTTGTAGACCTAACTTTCACTGAAAAACTACTAAGCGGATGTTACGAACTTACTGACAAGCGTTGGCACTACTAAGCAGATGTCATGAACTTACTGACAAGCGTTGGCATATTTGATTGGTTTGCTAGACAAGTAGGATCCCTCTCTGATTTAGAGGCACAATCATCAATACACTACATGCCTGCAACTTTCTTTTAGTGTTTTTCTTCTAGATGAAAATCCAAGTAGACAATAGTTCTGGCAAGCAAACTGGTAAGTAACTAAATTTAAGCCTAATCTACATGGGACTGTATATATAAGCCTCAAACACGACAGGCTTGAGAAGGCTGACCCTCATACTTTGTGGAAACATTCCTCCACGCAGTCCTAAATTTGCAAGCAAATGCATGATGAATGCACTTGGAAGCAAACCTCTTTGATTTATCCCCCTCCCTATACAACCCATATTTTATTATATTTTATAAATAACAAAGTTCGTTGGATAGAAGGAGAATTGCATCAAAAGAGGGCAGAGATTGGCCAATGTGGCCTAAATATGCTTCCTTTGTTGGCTAGAAACAGGTCAGACCATCCTAGGAGTAATTGTGTTCATGCATAAATAATATAAAGAAACCAAAAATTAAAATTTTATGCAAGCAAACCCTCTACATACCTTTCAAGAAGAAGCCTTCAATCTGATGCAGAATGAAGCACCAATCCGCTAGGAAGATGGCCTCCGATGGTTGCCACCTTAGGTCAATCCAAAGAGCCCTATGCTAGAGGATGATGGGGTACTCTTCTCTCTCTCCAAAACCTTAGTAGACTCACATGAGTTTCAACACGAGGTCATGGGTTCGAGTAACACTGTGGTGTGAGTGTGTGGGTGTGTGTGTGGTGTGAGTGCGTGTTTAAACAAAAAAAGAAAAAGAAAAAGGTATGCATACCCTAGGAATAGGAACTACTAGTTTAATACTTTAATTATAAGAGTGCCGTCACTACTCTACAATGGGTCTTCATGAAATGGAACTCTCCCAATATAAATACATATGATGTCCATCCCTCCATCATTATTGTACCAAAAGTTCGGCCCATGCTTCAAAATAAACCCCACCCATTGGAACTTACCAGTGGATTAGCAATCAGCCACTATCCAAAATCAACATTTTACTTGAGACAAAAATACACTCTCTTTTAAGAGAACTATTTTGAAAACACATTTTGACACAAAAGATGGCATTCCTAAATGACTAACTAGGCTGATTGTAATGTTGTCATATCATATGCGATCACATAAGCACTTGCATATGCAATTTTGGACCAGTGGACCTCATATGCCATGGTGGCATGTGCGGTTATTGTGCTGTTCGAGCTTATGTGATCTCATAGAGAACTATGAGACCACATAAACCACAGAGTGGTCACCACTTAAGCACCAATATTTGAGTCCTTGATTTAACTTTCTCTACAAGATTTGAATCTCTAGAGATGTCTTGCCTTGAGTATTTAGTCAAAGACCAGCTAATGAGTTAAGAGTTTTACTCTCTGCTAAAATTTCAAATGAGATGCTTTTTAGATTCTTATTATTCCTTAGCTTCCAAACTTCTCATAAAATTGTGAATGGAAGAAGTCTCCGAAGAAGAATTTAGCCCTTCTCACCAAAAGGATCTTTTGCCCACCCCTTAACCAATTTAAATCTCAACCAGGAATACCCTAAGCCCAAACAGCTTATGGAAAAACCACCACAACACACGAGTCAAATATCTCACAATGAGTAAAGAGATGACAGACAGTCTCTTCATCATTTTACTTAAAAGGCATATGGTAGACTGCTAGGCGTTCCATAGCCCTTTCCAAAGACATACTTCGCATGTAAATCCGGGACAAAAGGAAATTGGAAGGCCTGTCAAGAAAGAAGAATGCAAATATGAAAGGTTTAGACTCCGTTTTGTCAGGGAATCATGCAAAGGCAGGATTAAGTCTCAGCCCAATTTTTGTCGTGCTGCATACCATGCACATCATATTTGTGTCACTGAGATGACGCCTTCTTTGCTTAATCTCATTTTTTTTTAAAAACATTTTTCTTGTATTAAAAAACTTCCAAAATTGAGATCAAGTGGAAGAAAGGGACATTTTCTTGACCAAATATGATGCGGTGGGTATGGGGATTAGTCTTAATCCCAAATTTGTAGGATTCCCTATCCAAATGGAGCCTTAATCAAGGGAAATCTTGTAGAAAATCGTGGTGGATTATTTACCTTATACCTGAAGATTTTACTTGGAAGTTTGAGTGCTTTTATAGAAGCTTTGTGGTACTTTGAGTTTCCCTTGATTGAGTTGCATCAGCCAATATATTTCAAAGGACAAACTTTTGACATGTTCAATCTCTCTAAAGATATGGTAAAATGCTAAAAAATCTGTTCCCAAATTAACAGGCACTTTTTTTTTTTTTTTAAAATTTACTATAGAGTTTTAAAATTATTTCCATGTGTTATAATATTCTATTTACACAGTGTGACTTGTTTTTGCCATAACTCATGAATCCCTTTTTAATGTCATTTTTTCCTTGTTCCTTTCTTCCTGAAATGTTGCAGCGATCTTTCTTACAATAATTTTACATGGGGAAGCCTTGTGCCACAAAATTGTCAACAAGGAAGAACGTAAGAATAGTTTTAAGTAGTTCTAACATTTTAATACCTCACGGTAGGGGTGGCAATGGGCTGAGCTAGGGCTCGATCAAGATGGTCCTAGCCTAGACTTAGTCCCCAAAGCCTCCCCTGGCCTAGCCCGGACTTAGTCCCCAAAGCCTCCCTTGGCCTAGCCCAGACTCTAATCGGGCTAAAAAGGCCTTGTCCCTATACCTGGTCTTGTCAAATGATCAAAAAGGTTTGGAATAATCCAATCTAAGAATTCTTTTGGGATATCCTCTATCCATGACGAGTCCCATCATGTAAATGGTTTTGGCCCTAGTTCATACTTACTCTCAAAAGCCTGGCCCTGGCTCGACCCATATCATAATTGGCTAACAGGCCTTGGCCCTAGACCTAGCCCTCCAAGGCTGGCCTTGCAAGGAAAATAGTCAAATATTCAAAGGTTTGAAATAGTCCAATCTAAGAATTCTTTTGGGGTATCCTCCATCCATGACTAGCCCATCATATAAACAGTTTTATCATTAAAACATGACCTTAAATTCAACGAGTGTCTTTGCGCTACACACTTATGTTGAATGGGAACTACTTACAAGTGTCTTTAAACCGTCCATTCTTTTCTGTACTATGGTGGCCCTCTTGATGATTGGACCTAGACAAGGGGCCAGGCTAACCCATTCATCATCCCCCAGTCCTTGCTGCAAACCTGGCATGAATTTCAAGCCTATCCTGGCGCCCTTGGGCCAAGTTTTGAGGCCCGAGCCCTGGGCCAATAGGGCTGGGCCACCCAGCCCATTGTCACCCCCACCTAAGGTTATGTAGTCTCTTCTTCTTCCTTTCTGAGCTTTTCACTTCTTATTTCTACAGAAACTTGTTTGGAAGCTCTTCTATAGGGAACGACACGTGAGTACTTGTTTGTGAAACTGCATTATAAATTATAGATAATTGTCAATGTTTGTGAGTAGCTGGTTTGGTTAATTTGGAAGCCCCAAGAACATTTAAATATGTTATTCATATTGATGCATTCTTGACCACATCGATAATGCAGGAGTGGAGCTTTTCCATGCTCAAAAAAGATCTTTCCCTGTTCAAAATGTAAGTTTATCCCTTTTGAATTAGTGTGAACTTGAAATTGTCTTTTTTAGTCACAAATCTGTCTTTGGTGTGGTTCTTCCAATGTAAGTTTGCCCTTTTTGAATTAGTGTCACCTTGAAATTGTCTATTTTGTACTCACTTCTGTCTTTGTTGTTTTCCTCTTTGATCTTCCTCCAAAGTATGCAATAAGTGGCATCAATAAATATGTCAACCAACAAATTCTATAAATTGTCCAATTCAACTAGAAGGCCTGAACATATTTACGAAGATTTGGAGCAAAGACAAAAGATGAGGAAGATGACAACAACAAGGGAAACACGAGGATGTTAATTAATAATAAGTTCCTTGCTTCTTGGGAGATAAAACTTACATGGATCTAGTATTTGATGCGAGTATCATCTAAATAGCATAGCATCCTCTTAACTGCTAAAACTAATTATATACACCGTAAATGCATATTTTAGTCCCACTGAAAGTGGCTCTCCTTTTAATTTAAAATGTTCAATGGAATGTAAGTCTTCCCATATTAGATATTGATAATTAAATCACCATCATTGCCTTGTCCCAGCTATTTGTGGCCAGCTTTCTCATGCTTGTTTTGCAAATGTACAACAACCAGCTGCCTACTTTACATCAACCCTCCTGCTTTACCTGAGCCGGGGATGGGCTAGTGCTTTTTTTCTTGAATGATGAAATATTATTAAAAGGAAAAACGCCCAAAAGACAGGGAAAACAGAAGAAGAGACAGAAACAGAAGCTAAAAATACAACACAAAGGCCTCAAGGGCAGATTTCCCAATCCCTTACCAACATAAAGACATTCGTGCAAACTAGACTAATGGAGTGGCTCGAGTTGCTGAAACAACGGCTGTTCCACTCCTTCCAATACTCCAAAAAACAGCTAGCAGCGTCTGCTTCCAGCTCCTGCTCTCTCTCCCGGACGGGCAACTACCAGGCCAGGAAGTTATCATAAACGTCTTGAACATCGAGAAGATAAATACCCAGATTCCCGTAGCGAAAGGGCAATGAAGGGAGATGCGATCCACCGACTCTGCTGCTCGAACGCGAAGCAAGCAGACATTAGGCAAATGAAGACCTTTCTTGCAGAGATTGTCGAGGATGGGCTGGTGCTTTGTTACCAATTGGAGTTGTAAATTTCATAATTAAGTAACTTCAAAAATATTGTAAAACTTAGCTTTTGCATAGAAGATACCTAGAAAAGAAACTTGAAGAACGGATAACTATGTGACCGTGTCTGATTAGGTCAATTTGGAAGTTTGTCTAAAGTTAGATTTTTTTTTACCCTTGTGATTAATTTGATTGAAAAAGGCAAAGGTACAAAAATCATCAAGGTATTAGAAAAGATGAGGCATGGAAGACTCGAACACAAAGAGGCATGGAAGTAACTGTCTGAGTTGAGTAAGCTCTTCGGAATTTAACTTTTTCTTGGTCTTATCCTACATCACTAATCACTTGTAGCTTTCTATGGCAGATCATTATTCTTTGTATATAAATTGTGGCGGAGATCAAGTAACTATAAACAAAAACACCACATACGAAGGAGATCAACAATTAGCTGGGGCTTCGACTTTTGTTTTAAGTGATGGAAGAAACTGGGCACGTAGTAGTACTGGAAACTTTGTTAATTCTGAAAATTCTATAGACAGCTACATAGCAGAGAATAAATCCATGCTCTCTATGCCTAACTCTGAGTTGTACACTAAGGCACGGCTTTCTCCCATTTCCCTCACTTATTCTGGGCTTTGTCTTCTAAATGGGAACTACACCATAAAGCTCCACTTTGCAGAGATAATCTTCACAGATGGAAGAACATATAACAGCCTTGGAAAGCGCATATTTGATGTTTACATTCAGGTAGTTAATCATATTGCATAGATACTTTTCTGTTAGTTTACAGGATCCAGGTGTAACTGAATTAGTTTAATGCAGGGAGAACTGGTATTGAAGGATTTCAATATCAAAGATGAAGCTGGTGGTTCTAGTCAAGCAGTCGTGAAGAATTTTACTACTGTTCCTGTGACTAATAACACTTTGGAGATCCGTTTCTGTTGGGCGGGGAAAGGGACACAAATTGTCCCAGATCGAGGAACCTATGGCCCTCTCATTTCAGCAATTTCTGTCGATCCTGGTATGATGCGTGTTTTGTACAAGTAAATTGCTCTTGTTATCTTTGTAGTTCAGGTGAATTGATCTTAAGGACTATTCTCGGCTTAGAAAAGGTCTTGAAGCGGTGGTATTTTCATATGCGGTTTCTTATCTTGTTTGATTTTAATTGGAGGATCTAGTGCTTGGCTAATTTCCATTGTGTTTCATAAAAAAATATGGGAACATTAAACTACTTATGTATATAAAGAGGTAGCTCTATTCACCCTAGCTGCTCTCCCATTGCTGCTCAGCTGTTGTGCCCAGTGTTTTAAATAGCTACGCTACGTAGCGTACTATGTAGCTTGTAGCTTACGCTATGTTAGCATAGCTTAGCCTTAACGCTACGTAGCTCATGAAAATAGCTTAAGTCACGTGTATACTACACTACATGATAATTTGTTTACGCTACACGCTACATTGTCTACACTACACGCTATGTAGCTCACATTACAAGTTATTTTTTTTTCAATGATTTGTTACATTTTTCTATTTTCAATAAAAATTAGTTAATCTTTTCAAAGCTTTGAGTAAAATAATATAAGTAACAGTATTAAATCAGTTTTGTTGCTCTTTCTTTACCTTTATACTTAATGATTACCTTTTCCTAATACTTTAGGTTGGGTTTGGTTGCAACGAATATCGTGAAATTTTGTTGAATTGCATTATTAATCAGCCTAATTTGGTAAATATCATGAAATTGGTGCAACCAAGTGCAATGTTGATGAAAAATCTAGAAGTAGAGTGTAGCTTACGCTACACGCTATGTAGTTTATGCCTCACGCTTCAGAGGTGTGAACGCTACGCTACACACTATTCGCTATTTAAAACACTGGTTGTGCCTTGCCATGTGGTTATTCGTATCATGCATCCAGTAGGTTCCAACCGTGGATTTTCTGTGGCAAAAATCTGCTGATTAGAGATCTTCACCATCCATACAAAGGGAAGTTGGAAACTATTATCTGTATCTCATCGTTTTCTTTTGGGTGGCAAGGATCTTTGATAAATGGGGTTTTCTCATGTGGCCAGTTCACAATGGGGCCTACGATATGAATGGTCTGGATCACCATGTTGGGAGACAAAAGATGCAGCAACAAATGGCAAGGAATGTCAACAGAATTTATACACAAGATATTATTTGGCTTCCTAAACATGAAATATAAAACGTTTTCGAGAAGGGTATGGTCAGATTTTGTAAAAAAAAAAAAGAAGAAAGAAAACCAAAGATTTTGTAAAAGAAGCGATTTCGATATTGTTAATTGGTTTGATCTAGTTTCGAGGGCTTTCTGAGCTTTCATATATGCTACACTTTGCATCAGTAAATCAGCATTGGTGTATCACTATATTATTGAGTGAATGTTCGCATTGGTCTGTTTTTTTTTTTTTTCTTTGATTAATTTTTTGGTATCGTTCTTTGTGCAGAATTTACACCTCCAAAAAGTGGCAAGAAGATCTCTACTGGTGTTGCAGTCGGGATTGTAGCTTCAGTATTATTTCTTTCTTTCTTGTTTTTGGTTTTCCTCTGGAGGAAAGGCTTCCTAGGAGGCAAAACCACGAAGGACAAAGGTGGGAACTAATCAAATGCATGAAATCATAAGAGGAAAAACAAAGTCAACCATTTATAACACATGCTTTTGATGCTTTGCTATTCATTTATTAGTATTAACCACAAATGCCTCAAGAAGAGGCAATTTTCATATCAAGCTTTGGAATAGCATACTTAAACTTGATGCCAAGTTGATATGCTCAAATCTTATGTTTCGGCCCTTATCAAATCATCAGCCATGTTGATATACTCAAGAAGTAGGCAATTTGCTATGCATGCATGCGCGCGCACACAAACATGCACACACACACACACAAAACCCAACTCAAATGTAGAAGGAACTGCTTAAGTGGGTGCTTTATGTAAATCTGAGGAAAATATTTAAATACTATATGCATGCATGTGTTCTGACCACAAATAGCTAGGCAAGGCTATGATGATAATGATGTGCGCGTGTGCTCACATGCGCTTTTGTATTAGGAAGAGACCAAATTTTTACTTTAAAAAAGAGATAATATGTGCGTCAAATCTTTAATATTCCTTATTTTGATAATTGTGTCAAAAAACATATTGGCTATGTTGAGAAAATGTTATTCATTTCCTTCTACATTGGTTTTCCATGTTTTTTCTTTTCATGAAATATACATACAAAAATCAATTTTGACAGCCTATTATGTAGCTTACTTTCTTTCCTGAAAGTATATAAAAACCATTTTTTTCCCTTTCATTTGTTTTTTTTTTTTTGAAAAAGAATCAAATCAGCGTAAGAACAATCATGATATGCTTTGCTATTTCTTAAATACCTATTTTGATGGGAAATGAAGGTTAAGATCAGCTACCTACAATCTACAAAAGCTAGGCTTTTTGGCATTCTTTGGAAGTGTCAACCATTCGTGGTAATTTTGGATGCTGTTTTTTTTAACCTAATAATGAGTAGTATAAATATGTCATTATTAGGCCTATTAATACATGACATTAATACTGCATGACAAAAAAATTGCTCTTAAATATTTATATTTATTTCCCAAGGTTTTGAACATTTCTTTTGCTCTGTAGTTAATCCTGTTTTCCATTTATGCTTCTGGTCTCATGCTTAGAAGAGCTTTCTTGTAGCCCATTATGTGGTAAATCATGCATAGACTGCACTTTGCGAGTAAAAGATATGGATTTTTTTTTAAAGGTCAGTACACACATCCCACTGTTAGTACACACAACCACACATTTAGTCACACTTCAATGTTAGCCACCCCCATGTTGGGAATCGATACCAGGACCTCAGTGTTGAAATGAGGTTATCTTCACTCAGCCTACCACTGCCCCAAAGGTGTGGGCATAACAAAAAAAAAGATATGGAATTTATCAACTTTTTTTAGACATTCATGTGTAACTTTGTCCGGTGGACAGATCTCGGAGATTTAGATCTACGAACGAGTTTGTTTACCTTAAGACAGATAAGAGCTGCCACAGGCAACTTTCACATTTCAAACAAGCTTGGGGAAGGTGGTTTCGGTTCTGTTTACAAGGTATACTATGGAATCACTGTTTATCCTGATATATAATTACTTTTGAGACCAACGTATTACAAGTAAAAGGTAATAGAACTTCTTACATTACTATATTGCAGGGTCTATTATCAGACGGTACTTCAATTGCAGTGAAACAGCTGTCATCCAAATCAAAGCAAGGAAGCCGTGAATTTGTGACTGAAATAGGCATGATATCTGCTTTGCAACACCCAAATCTTGTAAAACTTTATGGATGTTGTATCGAGAGAGATCAACTATTGCTAGTTTATGAGTATATGGAAAATAATAGCCTTGCTCGTGCTCTGTTTGGTGAGCTCATTTGTTTTTGTACCAATATGTGTATGCAGTACGGATGCAACACAAAGTAATATGACTCATTTTTCTTAACTGGATGATTTATAGGCCCAGAAGAATATCAATTGCAGCTTGATTGGCCAACAAGGCACAAGATTTGTGTTGGTATAGCAAGAGGTCTGGCGTATCTCCATGAAGAATCGATGCTGAAAATTGTTCATAGAGACATCAAGGCCACCAATGTACTGCTAGATCGGGATCTCATACCAAAGATATCTGACTTTGGTCTGGCAAGGCTTGGTGAAGAGGAGAAGACCCACATTAGCACTCGAGTAGCTGGAACCATGTGAGTCATCATGCACAATTTTTCTCGTTATGAAATGGAAACCATACCTTCATACTCTTTAATGATAATATTCATCTACGTGTTCAGACATAAAACTCAGTACATTTCTAATTAGTTTTATCTTTTGAACCAGCATTCTGGGAAATTGGTGAATGCCATGTGCCTGTCAAGAATTTCTCCTAGGTGGAGTAGCTGCAAGTGTCAATCTAAAATGGGGAACTAAATGAGGCAACCACATAAACTGATAGATCAATGAAAATGAGATAGAAGTTTGCATCACTTGTTTGACTCATGACATCTCAGTGGTGCTACCAACAGCCAAAATCACGTCAATACTGGCACTAACCAGAAAATGAGATGGTGTCTGCAATCACACGATAAGCATTCTTATAAGCACAGATTAAATGGTGAATGATGCACATGGTTCGGGAGCTGGTTCTCCAAGGATACTTAAATGTGCATGCCCTTCATTAAAGATCAACGGTGTTGGATTCATTATCTAAGGACCCGCCTGATGCAACCCAAATAGGTGGTCCAGTGGCCTAGAAGTCGCCCAAGACCATATATTTGGAGAGACATAGGAATAGGTGCTAACAAGTGACACCTTAAAAAGACATCCACATTAGTCGATTGATGTTTATAAGAGGGGAAAAGAGGAGAAATGGAGGCATTTATGGGGCTTTAGGAACAACACCATGATATCATAATGGTGTGTACTCTCTCTCTCTCCTTACAAAGGAAAAAACCCGGAAAACCTGTATCTACCCCGTAACGTTGATTTTTTTTTTTTTCGAAAATCCTATATTTGCCCGATAACAGATCATTATTGCACTGTTATGGCCTTTACAGGAGGCGTAACGGGCCATTAATAGCGGTTACGGGTCAATTTCTTCATAACGTATGTTGTAGCCGTTATGACCCTATAACGTGTAACAGTTGCCACCGTTACCTTTATGCAACAGCTTTTACGTTCCTGTAACGGCCTTTATGGCAAACCATGTTCAACAGTCCCCACATGGATCCATCTGTGATTTCTGCCATTTGCTGTTTTCTGATTGATTCACTTGGAGATGGTTGCATACATCCAAACTGGTCCTTGTCACTTGTATGGAAGCACCTGTTGAAAATTAGTTGGCTGTCTCCACAGCAGTACTGTCTTTAGCCTAAGCATGTGAGACTATCATTACCTCATTAAGAAAAAATAAAATTCACAATGATCTTGTTTATGCAGGGGCTATATGGCACCAGAATATGCAATGCATGGTTACCTGACTCAGAAAGCAGATGTTTACAGCTTTGGAGTTGTTGCTTTGGAAATCGTCAGCGGTAAGAGCGTCACAAATTTCAGGCCGGAGGGGGATCACATTCATTTGATAGATTGGGTAATTTAGATCTCCATTCAACACTTGGAAGTTTCATTTTCCCAAAGCCAATGTTATAGGCTAGTGCCAAAATGCAAGTGAGATACATTCAGGACTTTCCTGTACACATGTCACTCATGAGTTGCGGTGGAAAAACATGAATGGGGAGCCTGCTTCTATCAGTCTCACTTTTTGAGTGCCCTTGCAATTGCATCTTGTTGGCTAGGGACCCCAGCCAATGGCAATTTGGCGATGCATCAATCATAGTTCAAAAACCCAAAAACTCAAATCGATTCAATGTTCAGCTGGGTCGGGTCAACTTGAAGGCTCAACCCAACTCAATTCAGTATGTAATTATTTTATAAATTAAAATATTAACTATGGTTAATAGTCATATAATTTTATAAGTATTATAAAATAGAAAACCAAACAGCAATGCAGCAAAACCTCTGGTTAGGAGCACTTTATCTTTATTAAAGGTTTAGGGGTTCAAATCTTACTTTTGTTTTCTTTTCAATAAAATAGTATTGAGTGTCTTGTCTAAGTCTCGGTGAGTTGCATAAAGTTCACCGAGTCTCCTAGTGACTCAGTGAGTCTTTCCTAGTCAAGATCAAGTCACCACCAGTACTGAGTTTGCAAGTGACTCCACTTGAAATTTCACCGAGTTGAGTTCACGTGCCGAGTTTTGGGTCAAGTAAGTGAGTTTTAGAACTATTGTATCAATTGCAAATTGCACCTTTTTGTATGATTTAGTGGGATAAAAGCAAGATCTTCATGGAAATGATAGACTTTGTATGCAAATGTGGATATTGCAGGCATATGCTCTGCAAGAGAGAGGAAGTCTAATGGCGCTTGTTGATCCGAACTTGGGGTTGGAGTTCAACGAGAAAGATGCAATTTTGATGATCAATGTGGCCCTCTTATGCACTAATACATCTCCTGTACTTAGGCCAGCCATGTCTGCTGTAGTTAGCATGCTCGAAGGACAGAGTGATGTCCAAGATCCGATTTTGAATTCATGTTGTTCCAGTGATTATTTGAAGCTTGGAGGCAGTAGCAGTCGTTACCAAGAGAGCCAAAGCCAGGTCATGAGTCCTAGCCTGGGCCAAATCCTGACCAGTGTCAACAGGTCAACAAGAGATCGATCTTTCCAGGCAATATGGATTCTCAGAATCTGAAATTAACACAGATTAGATCTCGGAAGATTATCTTCACTACCAATGGATGCTTTTATTTGCAGCTTTTGGTGTTTTAATATTTGCATGTCTATACCTCCTGTTTGTGCTAAAATAGAGAATTTGATTCCGATGAATGTATTGGGACATTAACTTGTTTGAATCCAATTCAGCCCTTATGAATCCATGATCGGTGTGCATAGCCTTTCATCTGAATAAAATAAATCAACTCACATATTGTTGCTTACTAAAGGCGTGTGTGGTAGACATCTAAAAAGAGCTTATCTCATGATTAACTAAAATGGCATGAACTCATTTTTTAGACATCAATCAAACGGGCCATAAATAAATCTTCGCAAACTGGCAAGGAATTATGACTTTAAGACTTCAATAGTGATTGGTTTTGCAATTTGTGTGCACTCAAAATCTAAAATGGATAGGCATGAAATTGTGATTGGTTTTGCAATTTGCGTGCACTCAAAATCTAAAATGGATAGGCATGAAATTTTGCAGAAAAACTCCTGCATGTGATTGATGTGAGGACAAAACTACAAAAGAAAAGGGTCGAATAAGAGGTCCAAGCTAAACAAAAAAAATAAGAGACAAGAGGGACAAAGATTTACATGGTTTGGTTATATGCCTACTCTACAGGATAGCAACACAGAGCTTACTTCTTCACTAAAAATAAGAGAAATATATAAGACTCACCTCTCCCACCTATACAAGGAATCCCATACAAAGCAATACTCCAAAAGTTGAATTAATAGAATGTAATACCTCTCTCTAAACAGTGCATCTCCTTACATAGACCACACTATAGAAGAGGGCATGCCACAACATAGGGGAACTAAGATTCATCTATAACCATACATACGAACGTATGTAGTGAGGAAAGTATCATACATCTAAGGGAGAGACGTCTCTAACAAGGAGATGTTACTTACATTCCTTAGGATAGTGGAATTTCCTCTACCATCACAACATTCTCTCACTTAAAAGACTGATTTCTCTAATAGTGCGAAAAATATTCCAAATAATTACTCAAACATTACCAAACACTAGGTAACAACAAGTCCAAGAGAAGTCCTACTCCGACCAAACTTCTCCCTCGCAATAGGCTTCACTGGCATGTCTGCTATTTTGTTGTCGATATGAATCTTTTGCAATGAGCTGTGACCATCTTTCACAACGTCATGAACAAAGTGATATTGAACATCAATATGCTTGGTCTGAGTATGAGACACCAGATTATTTGGCAAGTGTAATGTGCTTTGACTGTTACAGTTAATCATCACCATTTTCTCCTTGAATTTTAATTCTCATCTATATAGCCTACAGTCTAACGGGTATCTAAGTTACAAATAGGATTACAAATACAATACAACAGGAGAATTTAGTCCCCAATAGAAAACGATCCCATCTGGTTCCCAATTTGGCAAGAAGGTCAAAACTACTTACTATTTGCCTCCTTAAAAATACAATTTTGCATGCACTTTGCAGCTTCCTGAAATATAAAACAGATAATTAGGATGAAAACTGGTTTTTTATTAAGCTTCCTTGAGTAATTCGACATGGTAGAATAAAAGTAGATGAAGGTACAATACCTTTTTTATTATGGTCTCTTTCTTCCATGTTTCAACACCCTTGAAAGAAAGCCTTGGTTGAAGTGCCTGTAAACCAACGAAAACCATTATGGAAGCTCACAAAGTCCATAGTGATATAAACAAAATGAAAATTATCCAAGAAGAGGACCCTGCTGCACCCATGATTATAGCTTTTGAAATGGAGCCTATAACCTCAGAAATATCAGTATTTATTCTATGTGGGTCTTGCAAATTAAGGGAAATAACCCTCAGAAATAATCAAGGTAAACAGGCTCCATGAAGGCTGGCTTGTCCCGAAAATTGATCATAATGGAGTAGAAGTCCTTAACTGAAGGATCCTCCTCTCGAGTAGCCAGTACATCAATTTCCAACTGATACTCTTTGGCCGAATTGGATGGAATATATAGCACATATAACTACTCCTGAGCTTGTCTGGCAGTCGGAAACTTGGCAAAATACACATCCATGGAAGGAATTTGCCTTCCACGTCATGGATCCACTGCTGCAGCCTCAGCAGTTCATTCACCAGGTATAAAGCTGATTTGATGTGATGAAATTTGACGCTTGGGCGATCTTAACTTACATCCTTTGGAGGCATTTAGAATTTGTTTCTTGTATTGGCAGGGTATTTTATTTTTTAAAAGTTGTTTCGAGTGATAAAATTCATGAATTTCTTGACATTTTGAGGTATCTGCTGTAGGATTCTCTAACTACTTGAGAAGACTGAAAATTTTCAGAATTTTTTTTAATTAATTCATGAATTGTGGAATAATTCATGATTTACAACTGACGACTTATTTGTGAATTGTGGAATAATTCCCAAACCACGGTTAATTCCCTTGCTGGATTATTCACAATTCTGTACTCTTAACATTTGGAGCTTCTCTTTTCCTTTTATCCCTTCTCAGTGGAGATGAGCGAATTTCATGATTTTAATGTTCTGTATTCATTGAATCAACCGGTGGTTGATAGATTTTCTGGACAGATTGTGCAAGTTTCATGGTTTCTTAACTATCAATCAAGGGTTGTAAATTTTCAAATAGATTAACGTAAACATATTTTCTTATGAATGAATAAAGATCTCATAGATTTATAAATGATTTCAAACAATCATTCCAAATGATCAAGAAGATCAGACTTTTGTCATAATAATAGGCACAGAAACACCACAAATGAGAAAAATGTTTGTAATCAATCCCCTATAAGGATTCTCAAAGCACAAATCAAAAGCTAGAGGTTGTGGAAAGTAATTGTTCATGTAGATTTTACTAAATCCAGAAGGTAAGACCTGTCATAATAATAGACCCACAGACACTACAACAGATCTCATGAATGATCAGGAAAATGTTGATACTCAAGCCTTTAGCTAACAGGATTCTTAAAACCCAAAAAACCTAGAGGTTGATAGTAATGTAATTACTCATATAGATTTTACTAAACCCAGAACGTAATTTGAAGTTCTTGGAAGTAAGTGAGAGCCGTTAAATTCTCACTAATCTCATATTGAAAATGTGATAAATATCTCCAAAATTGTAAAATCTCACTATATTATTGTAAATAATAATAATAAAATATCTTCTTATTATAGTGAAAAAAATATAATGAAATTGTATGGTGGCCATAATATCTTAAGATTATCGTAATATCAGCAGCTTGTAAGTTTTTAAGATTTTATCGCTATAATATCCTAAATTAATGGAAAATTTATTTAGAATTTTAACTATTTCATTAATAATTATATGTTAAATTTTTTAAAACAATTTATTAATTTATAATAAATATTATTTGATTTGTTATTTAATAAGATTTTTTCGATAATATTTTCAAAGAATTTCATATTTAGTAAATTTATGAGAAATTTCTTAGTTAGATTTTTTTTTTCAAACTTCGCTGCAGCTGATCTTTTTCAAAATCATAATCCCGGTTCCGTCTAGGCTAGAGATCCGTCGCACATTTTAGTTTAGCGTCGGACTTGGTTCGTTAGCGACGTTTGAAGTTCGTCGTTAAACCAGATTTTTGCGACGGGCTATATTCGTCGTAAATTCACAGTTTTGACAAATGCGGCTTCTACGTTTTCAATGGTAGGCATTCGATTCTACTTCTTTCTATGATGCGACCCACTTAAGCTTTAGATGTGCCTCATTTTTTGGCCATACCCTAAAATTTTCTCATAAAATGAATGGACCCTAGATATAGGGAGAGAATTAGGTGTTACCTCGAGAACGTAGTGGGTGTTACCCCTATTGTGTGGCCCACATGGATATATCTATGCCTTCCATCCATTTCTCCGGCCCATTTTAGGATGAGATTCCAAGAATTATGTAGATCCAAATCTCAAGTGGACCATACTACTGGAAACAGTGGTGATTGAGTGTCCCACCATTGAAAAATCCAAAGAGTCAATCATAAGGTTTTGGCAATGTTTATTTGCAATCCAAGCTGTTGACAATGTCAAGAAGGTTGGGATGAATGGAAAATTTAAATATCAACTCAGATCCAAAACTTTTGTGGCCCACAAAAAGTTTTTAATGTTCATTCATCAGTGTTTCTAGTAATATGGTCCACTTGAGATTTGAATTTTTATTATGGTTCGAGATCACATACAAAAATGATATGAACAAACAAATGGATGGCATGGATATATAAAATATACATCAAGATGGGCCCCACACGGTTAGGGTAACTCCCACTAAGATGTTTCCCCGGTTAATAGCTATTCTGCTCTGGTAGATATACACCTACATTATGGTGGGACCCACAAAACTTGGTGATGTCAACATACCACCGAACTGAGGTTGGTGTCAGAATCCGCTTTTAAAGCACGGAATAAAAAATAGGCAGCGAATTATGTGTTACTCAGGGTAACAACTTAGCGGGTGTTACCCTACCTGGTGGCTAACATGGATGACATTTTGTATATCCACGCCATCCATCCATTTCTCAAGTCCATTTGAGGATGGTGTGCCAAAAATTATGCAGATCTAGATCTCAACTGGACCATACCAATTGAAACAGTAGTGATTGAGTCCCTCATCGTTAAAAATTCCAAAAAGCCCATTGTGAGGTTTTGGTAATGTTTATTTGAAATCCAAGCTCTTGATAATGTCAAGAAGATCTAGATGAAAGGGAAATATAAAGATCAACTTGATAAAAAAAAACTTTTGTGGCCCATAAAAGTTTTAAATGGTCATTCATCAATGTTTCTAGTGGTATGGTCCACCTGAGATTTGGATCTTCTTAGGGTTTGGGATCATATCTTAAAATGAGATGGAAAAATATATGGATGGAGTAGACATGTAAAAACTACATCAAGCTGGGCCCCACACGGTTAGGGTAATACCCAATAAGCTGTCCCCGGGTAACAGCTAATTCGCTCTAAAAAAAAATCACCACATACATGTCCTACACAAGTAGGCCTGGCAACCGGTCATGTTGAGCTATGTTCATGTCGTGTCAAAAATGCCCTCACCCAAACCCGCCTCGTTAACTAACGGGTCAAAATCTAGAAACCTAAACCCATTCGTTAATTTAACGGATTACCCACATGCAACCTGACCTGTTTAACCTGTTAAATGCTTTTGTTTAGAGAAAACGAGAGAGAGAGAGAGAGAGAGAGAGAGAGAGAGAGAGTCTTATTGGCAGTCTTAGCTTCTTACGGATTTCTCACTATACTAAAAATAATTACCAAAATACCATCACTAACGGGTTAAATGGGTTTCGTAGGTGAAACACTAACCCAACTCGTTATCTTAACGGGTCCTAATGGGCAACCCATTAGTAGAGATGGTCACAAACCAAGCTATCTCGAAAGCTCGGCTCAGATTGGTTTGAAAAAGCTCGGCTTGGATTGGTTGGAATAGAAGTTCAAACCAAACCAAGCCTCGGAGTCAAGCTCGTTTGAAAAAACAAACCAAGCTCAAAGTAGGGCAGTACTTGCTCGGCTCGACTCGAAGCACGACTTGATTCGGCTCGTAGACTGTAAGCACACTGTTTCCTGTGGTGTGATCCACTTGAGCTTTGGATATGATTCCATTTTGGAATCATGTCCTATAATGATATGTAAAAATGGATAGACAGCATGGATAATACATATACATAATGACGTGGATAATACATAATGCATATACATGGATGCATACTGTTTCTTTGCACTTGTAAAATTATTCTTGTGTACATGTTTGGAAAAGGCTCTTACATGTTTGTTTTGAAGTTGAGCTTTGGATATGCTTCAATTTTACGATCATGTCCTAAGATGATCTGATAAAATGGATGGACGCGTGGATGAGACACGTACATCACATCGGGCCCCACAGAGTTTCCACACATAATCCGGTCCGATGCCCTCTCTCTCTCTCTCTCTCTCTCTCTCTCTCTCTCTCTCTCAAAATCGTCCAACGCTCTATCAGATCACCTACAGAGCCAATGCCCTCTCTCTCTCTCTCTCAACAAAAGAAACCCTAAAATTTCCCTTTCAAGCTCCACATGCATCTCCTATTCCGCTCAAAATCCTCGGTTTTGAAATCTTCTCGCTCAAAATCAGCAATCTACCTCGATTCCAACACAATCTCCCTGCGTTTCCACCTCCGATCGTTTGGAAAATGCTAGAATTTGAAGAGATTCGGCTTGATTTCGATGGGAAGAGGGAAAATCGACAAGATCGACGGATTCTCATCCTCTAAAGGTAGAGCGTGAGTGTTTTGAGCTTTGGTTGTCTGAAAACCCTAGGTCTTGAATTAACACAATCTCAAATTCCTGCATGAGTATGTGAGGTATTATGAGACAGTTCTTATGTACTATTTTTTTCCCCCACTAAGCTACGCCTCTCTCTCTGTGCATCGGAGTAAGAGTTCCCTGGATTATTGAATCCTTCTTCTTCCTCTTTTATAGATATCGATCTCACAAGGA
The DNA here is from genome assembly GCA_003013855.2 of Liriodendron chinense. NCBI lineage: Eukaryota > Viridiplantae > Streptophyta > Magnoliopsida > Magnoliales > Magnoliaceae > Liriodendron > Liriodendron chinense. Next base: position 4,290,728 of record PVNU02000440.1, on the reverse strand, counting down.
GATCGAGAGATCTGGTGAGGAAGGAATGGCGAGGAAGAAGATCAGAGAGTTAGATTCGAAGCGACTGTTGAAGGAGCATCTAAAAAGGCTTGCAAGGATTGGACTGGAGATCTGCTTTTCTCAGGTAATTTCCTAATCCGATCTACTTTCTTGATCTTTCAGGTTTTTTCTTACTTTTTTTTTTTTTGGTGTTTAAATTTCTGATTTTTCTTACTACCATTTGGGTTTTCTGAATAGAATATTGTGACTTGCATAGTAGTCTATTTCAGGCCTTATCTTGCTAGTAAATTGCAACTCAGTTCTGTTGTGTATCTGAACTCACCCTGATTTATTAATTCTTTCTCATTGAATTCCTAACTCCTAACTAATGTTTACTAATGGTCTGTTCTCGAACTTGAAATACAGACATATGGCTTCTGTTGCTGCAGGAAACCGTGGGATTCCAGTCATTGTTGTTGGGCATCGTTTTGGGAATGCAAGAGGCATGGCTCCTCGTGCACAGTAATTGATTAAACTCTAGTTTAGACTATTAATGTGTTTGTAGTAGCAAAGTGGATATGTTTATGTGGTCTCTAGAAATTTTTATGTACTTTTTTTTTTCGGTCAATCTGTTTTAGCATTGCTGTTTACAAGGCATTGTAGAATAGCTTCGGAGGCTTTGCTACAGATGTAGGTGCCTTCTTTGGAATGCATTGTCTAAATCAATTTTAATACCCAAAATTAGCATATGTGACATTTGATGTAAGATGGTGCTCTTTCCATTTTAGGAATCGATGTGTTATGATCAACTTTGAGATGTGGTAGCCAAACAGAGACTTGGTTGGGAGCACTTATAGGAAGTGGGTGTCAATCATGTGTGGTGATTGATTAGTTCAAATTGATATGCACTATCTGTACTTATTTTTTTCATAAGAGATAGTATCACTATGACAATCATCTATTCCCAGTGGAGTTTCTGTATCTGGGTTTAGGCATACATGATGTCAGATTACTCAAGTACTACATCTTCATTTCAGTAGATTATTATTTTTCGTTTGGTGTTGATTACATACTTATTAGCTTTTAGTTGCATACTTATTTTCCTTTTGCGTCGATTCCTTTTCTTATCAGTAGATTATTATTTTTCCTTTGGCATTGCTTACATACTACATCCATTCATAGGAGGTGGTGATTCTGTTGCAGCAAAGCATTGGCTACAGTTATTGTCCTTGAGACATGCCTTGGGCTTCAAGTATTGGCTACGTATCCAACAGTTATCGTCCTAACGTTTCTAGTAGAAACACATTTGGCTTTATTCTAGCATCTCTCATTTACTGCCCATTGCAGATGGAACATCCCACGATCTCAACTATTGATTCTTTTTGTTGAATTTGAATGGCTGACCAATTTACTTTTCAACGTCCATATGATGGCCACTAGCTGGACGGGAATATGATCCATCAAGAGCCATTAATGTGAGTTGTTGCTTTTTGTTTCTCAGCCATTACTTTTTGGGCCATTTATTAAAGGTTTAGGATTGTCTTTGTTGGCAATGTAAACTCATTTTGTTCAAGAGAGCTAAGTTTAGAAGAAAGATATGCTAAAGTAGAATATTGGAATTTAAATAAATTCGGAGATGTGCTAAAAGTGATTATTGTGATTGTGCTAAAAGTTGGAGATTTCACTCCCACTGGAATAGGGGAACCACCATTAGCAAAAGTAGTCTCTTGTGTATATACCCAACTTAAAACATGCTCCATTGTCTTTGCATGAAAATAATTTAAAAGAAATTGAAGGTGGAGTTGTCTTAGAAAGCCAGGTAATTTCATAGTCCTACACCATACCTATGGGATCTCTGTCTAACCATGCATTAATTAGCCTAAGCAAGGTACTAGATTTCAGTACCTTGCTTTAGATATCCTTAGGTATGCATAAAATTTACAAACAATCTTTAACTGACAGAAGCAAATTCATCCTTTCTACATATATTGTAATAACCTGATTTTTCTTCTTCTTCTTCTTCTTCTCTTTTTTCTTGCAGTTCATATCACACCAGGGTCACTAGCCAAGAGCCTTCACAGCCTTAACTTATCAAGGAACAAGATCTCCGCGCAATAGGAGCTTTACTTGACTTCTTTCCCAACAAGTGCTAGCTGGATCCAAGAGTTATTCAAACTTCCTATGCAGCTCCGTAACATACATATTTCATTGCTTCAAAAGACTACTCGGTCCGGATCTCTAGTTGACTTACACCACCCTTTCACACCATTTCCCGATGAGATGGCTCTATTAAACCTTGATCAAATATATATCAATGAGGAAGACAGCCACGGTGGAGTAAGACTAACAGGGCAGACAAAGCTTGCAAAGAGCAACCCATGCCAAACTGGTCCTAAGATTCAGACAGTTTTCCTCCCATTCAGTTTGATTGTCACGACTTGCAGAGGCCAACTGCCCATCAAACACCTGTGGAACCCAACCGTAATGCATCAGGCTTTATGACTGTCACTTCATGTCTCCTGTTTGTCTGTTCGGGCCTACCAATGGCCCTATTGTCGGTAATTGTAGCATAGGTGGGCATCTGTTGCGCTCATACCAACTTATGGCCACTTCCAAGATACACTGATTAGGCTAGGTAATTGTTTCTAAGAATGTGGTTAGTTTCTGATGTTTTCCCATTATGTGGTGGTAGTTGTTTGGAGGACCGCTTCTGCCCTCTTGAAATGCTCCATGTGATAAAATGGTGTTAATAATACCTTCCAAAACGAAAAAAAAAATGGTGTTAATGATAAAAGAAGGCCTTGCACTCCTAAACGTTCAAGCCACCCTTTCCCCCTCACCACCTTAAGCTGAAGTCCTTTAAGATCTTCCTCTCATCTCTGATTAGGAGTGCAACACGGGCTTGGGTCGGGTTGACGGTCAACCTCAGCCTGATCCAGCTTCGAGTAAACCCAACCCACAGGCCAACCCAGCCAGAATTCCACCTTGAAGCACCAATCCAATTTCCTTTATACTCAACCCTAAACAGAACCAATCTCATGCTACCCGGACCTGAACTGACCCACATACATGCAATTATTCCCAACTTGATCTAACCAAACAGCCATCTAGAAGACTTTGGATCAAATTTGCATTTGCCTGGATGGATATTTTGGCATGAATTTTTGGAGTGCTGAAAAAGAATTCATGCATGGATTTTTTTCCTTTACCATCAATGAAGTGCTTTAATAGTCGCTTTGTTGCAGGATAAAACTAAGTTCTTACAAAACAAGTTAGACAATGGTCCAAATCGAGCCAGAAAAATCAGCTGGTTCAGGCAATCTTAGCATCAGAGGCATGGATCTGCTTGGAAACAAGGGCAGACTTGGGATCTCTAGACTGGGAGCTTGTTGACACATGAACCATACATATGTATTATGCTAAAATGCAAATCCCAAGTTCGTGAGCGTGAAATGCAAATCGACTTCAGACGAGAAATGTTTCAGCGGCCACTCCATTGATGTCTTTCTGTTGGTTTGGGAGAATCTATACAACAACTTATATCCTTACGCATTAAGAAGGTAGGCTTATTGATATGGTTTTGAATGTTTGTAAAATAATCCTTCTTTTTTTTCTTTTTCTTTTTTTCATTCTTGGGCTGAATCTTGTGGTGTTTGTAGGTTGGACGCAGAAGATCTGTCCAAGACAATGATAGTTCAAAGCTGTCTTCACCTAACTAGATATATTCACCCAATAGAAGAAATGTAAAAAATCAACAACTTACAGTAGCAAGAAACATTACAAATTTAACCTTTTCATCTCAAATTTTGAACTTTGCCTTCTGGATTTGGTTTGAATTGCTAACATTTCAACTGAAATATAGGAATTTGAATGCGCGAACTATTAATGAGTGAACTGCATATTTTATTTATAAGTTATTAATTACTAATATTTTATTTTGCAGATTGTTTGTTGGCGATAACGGGGATGTTCGTGCTGATTGATTTTTTTTTTTTTTTTTTGTATTGGTTGTATGTACTAGCGGGATTGACATTTCGATTTTATTCAAAACATTATTACAGTTGAATGGTCATTTTGATTGGTATACGATTGAATGTTCAATTAGGTGATTAGGATATTGAATGTTCTAAAGAAATATTGAATATTGAATGGTAGGGATATTGGATGTTCCAAAGAAATATTACGTTTACAATGAAGAGGTAATTCTAATGCCTTTTGCAAGGAAATGTTCTACTACCTTTTCCAAGGAAACATTTCCTTGGTCATAGCTTTTTCCAAGGAAAGTTTTCCTCGGTAATAGTCACATAATTACCAACGAATTAAACAATAGCCACGAAATTGTTGACTTTTTACCAAGGAAATTTTTTGTTGGAAATAGTCAACTATTTACCGACAAAAAATTAAATTTCATCCGTAAATGTTTTTCCCCAGGGTGATGTTTCGACGAAAACTGCGACGAGCATTTTCATTAGTAATAACTTTTACCCAGGAAATTATGACATTTAGCCAGGAAAAATTTCCTTGGTAAATGTCATATTTCTTGTAGTGACTCCTCTTTTGGAGGATGTTAAGCATCATGTAGTAAGATATAATTTTTTTTCTAACAATTTAAATTCTTTTCTATTAAACAAACAAACAAAAAATAGAGTCGCTGCCTATTTGAACTTAGCCTAACCCGGTTCGAAATTTTTGACCAAACCGATCCCGGCTCAAACTAGATTTTTCTGGAACAAACCAAACTTGGGCCACATGGGTCGGCCCGAAGCCCAAACCGGGCTGATCCACAAACTGGGGTGGCACAAGAACAAGCCAAACCAAACTAGGGCTAACTTGGCCTGGCTCGGATCATTGCCCAACTCTACCCATTAGCGACCCGACATGATAAGACGGGACCCAAACACTGAATTTTTCGTGCGGATTAGTGGGTTGTGTGGAATGTTGCCAGGCCTATACATGCGCATGACCTGTCTATCTTGCAACCATTTCTGAACAGGGCAGCTATTCATACTCCGGCTTGGTGCGGCGCTTGAGATGCATGCAAAGAAAATTCCAAAGGAGCAGGCAGCTTTCGTGGTCCCACCTCTCACCTCTAATAAAAGTAGGCAATATCACTAAATTGCAGAAACCACTGTTGATAAGTTAATAGTCCAAAACTCAGATTACTTGAACATTTCTTACGAAAGTTTTCCGCATTAGGAAAAGACCTGCAATGAAAATTCTGGATATTTTTCCACATTAGCCATAGACATGCAAAGAAAATTCTAACTTCCAAAGGCATGGTCCCACCTCTAACGAAACGTGTAAACATGACCAGCTTCATCATCATTCAACCATTCATGCTGAAAAAGGACAATTGTACAATTCCTCTACAAAGTAGACGTGTCTATAATGCGACCATTTACGAACAGGGCAGTTAATATTTATGCTCTGGCTGCGTATGATGCTTGATAAACAGCATTAAAACAGATCAAACAGATTAAATTGACTCAGATCAAACAAATTAAATTGTGGAAATTACCACTGTTTTTAAGTAACTAGCTAAAACTCAGTTTGGTTGAACATTTCTAACCCTTGATCCGTGGATACTTGTTTGTTGACATAAGGCCATCCAATAAATGTCCACTAATCCGATCATACTCAAATAATAACAAAAAAATATTTAATTTTTGGGTCATGATATTTTAAACTGGCACACAAAATTTAAACGGTTTAATTTGAATTTCTTGTATTGCATGTGTTCTCTTGTTTAAGTACTTTCCAAATGCCTGCGTATCAGAAATACACTCTTCCAGAGTATTAACATTTTCTCTTTTGAATAATGGCCAATGAATCTTCCACTAATCTTTCCGAGGGGATGACATCATGCTATGAGCTGAACCTGGACACTCCCGGGTACATCCTTTGATACGGCCCATCCATGTGATGTCAACGTTGTCTGGATCATTCAACTGCTGGGTCTCAGACCGAAGATGCCATAAGCTAATTTACACTGAGGCTGGATCAATTCAGATCGACTGATTGTGGCACCACTGCTCAAACTTATAGAAACGAGACATTTCTTTGGGTTTGTAATTCTCTTAAACTTTCTGCCATAAAAAACGTATGTTGGATGGAATAGTTCAGAATTTCCAGTGGGCACGGTTTTTCGAGCTTATGTCCTGATGTAGTGGTGGCCCACTGATCAGACCGTCCTAATTATACATCACTATGTGTGCGGGGGTTGTACCATCGGCGCCACTTACTAAGTGGGGCTAGATGTACAACTTTTAATGGTTGCTGGTCACTCGTTCTAGTGGTGTGGTCTACCCGAGATCTGGATCTTCTTAAGGTTTGAGAATTGCATCTTAAAATGACATGGAAAAACAGATGGACTGATATACAACAAATACATCAAGGTGGGCCCCATACGGTTCAGGTAACAGCCCCTCCCGCAATCCAAGTCACTGTGCAAGGGCTTGGCTAGAGCCAAGCTAGAGACGGACGGTCATGTCAATGTATATATTTCAATGCCATCCATTCATTTTGACATATCATTTTATGGAATGAGCTAAAAAAGGAGGCAGATTGAAGGGCAAGTGGGCCACACCACAGGAAGAAGTGGAAATTGAAAGCTTACCTTGAAAACTTCTCCAAGGCCATATAAGTTTTGGATCAAGTTGATATCCATGTTTCCCCTTCATAAAGTCTATACGACCACATGAACAGGTTAGATGGCAAATAAGCATCTCGATGGGCTCTAGGAAGTTTTCAGTGGTAGGAGTTCAATCCCCACTGCTTCTTGAGGCATGGCCCACTTGAGCATTCGATCCACCTCCTTTTTGGGCTCATGCCTTAAAATGATCTTTCAAAACAAATGGACATCAAGGTGGCCCACACAAAGCCCCTGACATGACCGTCTGTTTCTCGTCCTGGTTGGGGTAGTACCCAATCCATGCTCCTTGTGCAAAGCCTCATGTCAAGGATCTGGTAAATTCTCATCCTTACAAACAGTTGTGATCACGTATTATTCTAATGATTTAAAACCGTTAATATGATGAGCTTCAACGTTGATGGGAGACACTTCAAAAAAGAACTCTCCGATTCTAATATTTTAATATTTTAAGCTGCTGATAAATTAAAATATTTTATTTTGATAAGTTTGCTAATTATACACTCTCACCGCACATATAGGAGAGGGCACTGCATGTGGGTGCCTACACTTTCACTTTCAACTTGATCTAAAACTTTTGTAAGCTATAATTATAAAAAAAATTATAATGGTCATTTACTAGTTTTTACATTGGTTTGGTCCACCAGAGATTTAGATCTTCTTAATTTTTTGAACGTTGTCATGAAATTGACAAAACTGACAAAACCGAATAAGCTAGAATCTATCTTGTTTGGTTCAGTTAGTAAGGTTTCATCGGTCCAGTTTGGTTGTTAAATATTAAAAACCAGTTTGGTTGTTAAATATTAAAAACCCATTGATTTAGTTCAACTTGGTATCACCCTTCAAAACCAATCTGACCGAACTGTGCACAACCCTAGATCTTAGCTACATGCACTGTTTATATATTTTGGCATAAAAAAGAAAAAGAAAAAATCAAGCCTAACAGTGGGCCATGGCATATCAAAACAAAAGAATGGCTATAGAATATTAACTTTCAATTTACTTTCTGCGTTGTGGCCCACCTAAAGGGGGAAATCGTATGAATTTTTAGGCAGAAGATCTAAACATTGTTTCTAATTTTATGGAAAGCTCAACACAATTGTTTTATGCTTGCACGTGTGCCCCTGTATGGATGTGCATTGCTTCACTCACGAATGAAATTAGCAGACTTCTTAATTTGAATATTTATCATCTCCTTAACCATTGCTTTTTGTGCCATGAGTTTATAATCTTCAAGATTTTCACAGCCGCCACCACTTACCTGTGTATCTAATCAAATCAACGCAAGGGCTGGCACTCATCTTATGAAATGGAGCTATGGTTCAATGATTCAGACCATTAATCTAAGTGATCTATTCTATCAATAGCTAAAACAATCTCGTAGGTTGGAAAACATCAGGGCATACAAGCACAGGGACGGAAACTAAGGGGAGAAAATGGTGGAAAGGAAGATTCCTTTGAACGTTTCTTTGCAAGATTTTCCAATAGGCCAAACCCGACAAAAGGACAAGCTGGTAGGTCCAACGCAGCCTGAGGCCAGGTCAGCTCAATGGGGCGGGGGTTACTCGGTCCATTACCACCATTAATTAGCATATATGGCATATGGGACCATTTCTTAGAGGAAGCTGAAAAAATAAAAATAATTCAAATTTTAGGAATATTTTCGCTGAGACTACACAAAACCAAGGAATAGTTAGGTCAAAAAATGCCATAAACCAGACGGCTAGGATCATCCAATCAGGAAGACTTTATTATTATCTTTTCGATCGATTAACAAAGCATGGTCCCATTGTTATGGCACGAGTAGATCAGGACTTCATTGATGCATCAGAACCCTACAATTCATCCTACTGGTTTTTCCCCGTAGATGATGGTAACGTAATTGCCACACGCGGCTTTAGAAGGGAAAGCTATCTGTTCGGTTTGGATATTTTCCACATTAGAAAAAGACATGCAAATTAGAAAAAGACATACAAAGAAAAGTCCAGATTCCTTAAGAGCAGGCAGCTTTCGTGGTGCCATGCACCTTTAATAAAACATCACCAGCATCATCATCGTCCAATCAGCAGACAGCTACATGCATAGTAAATAAAGAGCAGATGTCCTGTACAGCAAGACATGTCTATCACGCAACCATTGGTCAATAGGGTAGTTACTTATACTCTAGCTGCTGGCGCTTGATAAGCAGGCACCTAGAAATGGTAAATGCGGCAAATATTGACTCAAATCAAACAGACTAAATTGTGGAAGTTCCTGTTTTTAGTTACAGTCCAAAACTCGGATTGGTTGAACATTCGTTTGAATATTTTTCCACATTAACATAAGTCAGGCAAAGAAAATTCCAAATTTGGAAGAAGAACTTCATAGTCCCACCTCTAATAAAACCTGTAAATATCACGAGACTAAGTTGTGAATACCGTTGTTGTGTCAAGTGTCAACTTAAAGTACAAAACACATTGGTTGAATATTTCTTTGGATAGTGAAAGACAGGCAAAGAAAATTCTAAATTATCCCATCTCTAATAAAATGGACGTGGATTCTGAGGTGTGCCACCTTGGTGGTGAGTCGACGTCACCAAGTTGTGTGGCCCCACCATGATGCATGTGTTATATCCACACCATTGATTCTTTTTTTTTTTTTTTTTTTTTTGAGATCATTTTAGGACATGGGCTTAAAAATGAGGCAGATCCAGAGCTCAAGTGGACCACACCACATAAAGCAAGGGGATAATGAGGCCTACAGTTAAAACCTTTTTAGGGCTCATTATGATGTTTATTTTGCCAACCTGTTCATAAGTTCACAGGACCTGGAGGAAGGAAAAATACAAATATCAACTTGATCCAAAACTTCCATGGCCCCTAAAAAGTTCTCAATGGCAAGGGTTCAATCCCCACTGCTTTCTGTGGTGTGGTCCAGTTAAGCTTTGGGTCTGCCTCATTTTTAGACCCATGCCCTAAAATTATCTCATAAAATACATGCAGTGTATAGATATAGCACATACATCATGGTCGGACCCAAAAATCTTAGTGATATCAACACACCACCACGTTGGTGTCCCACTCTGCTTTCTAACAAAAACCAAATATCACCGGCATCATTATCATCCAACCAGCGGACAATAACGCAGGTATTAAAAAAATGACCACCTGCATGTAGGCCTGCACACGGGTCGGGTTAGGGTCGGGTTGGGCCCAACCCTGGACCGAACCTAAATATATTTTAAGGTCCGGGTTTCGGTCCGGGTCGTGACCGGGTTGAGCTGACCCAACCCTAACCCTACCCTACTTGTAAAAGGGTCAACCCTAACCCTACCCTACCCTACCCTACCCTACCCTACCCTATATGTTAAACCGGGTCGGGTCGGGTTAGGACTATGTTTCTATGGTGTGGTCCACCTAAGATTTGAGTCAGCTTCATTTTTGGTATCATATCCTAAAATGATCTTTCAAAATGGTTGGATGGTGTGGATTTAAGACACATAATCAGGGGCCACCTACCTTGGTGGATCCCGGATGTCACTTAATCTGCTCCCTGTGAGTGTGAGATGAGCGCAGCTTGGGTGGGAGTCGATGAGACCCGGAGCTAGCCATGTGGGTGAGACCCTAACCATGAGGCTCACCTTGATGTATATATCATAAATTCATGCCGTCCATCTACATTTCCATATTATTATAAGACAGTCCCAAAAAGGAAGTAGATAAAAGCTTTAGGTAGACCACACCACAAAAATTAGTGGTCATTGAACTCCCACCATTAAAAGATTCTAGAGTCCACCCTAATGTTTATTGGCCATTCCACCTATTGATAATTTTATATAGATATTTCTAAAGCAATAAAATGGTATAAACGGGGCGGTTCGGGTCGGGTGGAACGGGTCGGGTGGAACGGGTCGGGGTACGTTTCGGGTCGGGCGGGTTTGGCATGTACCCTAAACCGTACCTAAATTAAAAACGGTCCAGATGCATCTACTCGGACCGGACCGTTTTCTCAATCGGGTCGGGACGGATCGGGTTTCTACCGGGTCGGGTCGGACTGGTTGGGCGGGTTAACGGGGCAGATGTGCAGCCCTACCTGCATGTCCTACGCAAACAAGAACGGTCCATCTAGCAACCATTTCTGAATAGGGCAGTTCTATGACGCTTGATATGCAGGCACCTAGAAATGGTATACGTGGATATGATGATTCGGATCAAATAGACTAAACTGTGGAGACCACTATTATATCAAGTTACAGTCCAGAAGTCAGGTACATGAATAAAATTCTAAATTCCGAAGGAGCAGGCAGCTTTCGTGGTCCCACCTTCCACCTCTAATAAAAGTCGTCAATATCACCGGCTAGAAACCACTGTTGCGTTAAGATAATAGTCCAAAACTCAGATGCTTTAAACATTTCTTTGGATATTTTTCCACGTTTGCAAAACACATGCAAAGAAAATTCTAACTTCCAAAGGCATAGTCCCACCTTTTACAAAACGTGTAAATATGACCAGATTCATCATCTCATGCTGAAAAATGACAATCGTACATGTCCCGTACAAACAAGACGTGTCTATAACAAGATCATTTACGAACAGGGCTGTTATTTATGCTCTGGCTGCTTATTATGCTTGATACACAGGCACTTAGAAATGGTACACGCGGTATATATTGAGGTATATATTGACTCAGATCAAACAGATTAAATTGTGGGAACTACTGTTATTAAGTAACTATCTAAAACTCGAATTGGTTGAACATTTCTAACCCTTGATACGTGGATACTTGTTTGTTGACATAAGACCATTTGACATTTTCATTATTAACATCCAATAAATGCCCACTAATCTGATAGTCTAATAATTAAAAATGTTTAGTTTTTGGGTCATGATATTTTAAACTAGTACACATAATTTAGACGGTTTAATCTGAGTTTCTTGTTTCGCATGTGTGCGTTTTTTAAATACTTCTCAACTGCCTGTGTATCATACTTCACACTTTGCCAGAGTATCAAAACTTTCTCATTTGAATAAGTCCAATTAAATCTTCCACTAATCTCCAGGGAGGATGATACCACGCTATTAGCTGCACCTATCTTGGACACTCCGTACATCCTGAGATATGGCCCATCCACGTGATCTGGATCATTCAACTGCTGGGTCTCAGACTGGAGATGTCATAATCTTTTTTGCACTCAGGTAGGATCTGTTTCATTTTTGGGTTGGTGCCATAAAATGATTTGGAAAGGGTCCTAAGTACATGCAGTTTTGGACTTTTCATCTTATGGCCCCGCCGTGGATGGGCCACCAGGATTGGATGCTCCTAACCTTCATATAAGCGGGCCAGCACTCTGAAAGTTTTAAGAACTAAATGAGAAACGGGTCTAATTCATACAAAGACTTTCCGAGAGACAATTATGGTCAATGAGATATTTTTTTGTCATGCACATAGGAAATTCGAGGTGGGGGCCACTGGATCAATCTCCTCCAGATCTCAAACAAATGTACGGTTTTTATGGCTCAAATCAAACAGTCCAAATCTTTTGATCCATTGTAGAAGTGGGTTACCCTAAAATCAGATCGGCTGCGATCCTAACCTCTGATCCATCCAGATTGGCATGTTGAACTTGAATTTGGATTTTGGGTATTTTTTCATTCTGACCATCCACTCGTTGGCCACGAATCTGACTAGCTGGTTGCAGTGGCTTGCGGCTTGTGGGTTGTGATCTATGGATTCGGATTGGGTGGTGAAGCTTTCCCCGCCCACCGGGTGCTCACCCAACGTGGCGAGATGCGGTTGGTGGGCTGTATGAGGTGCTAGCAATGGGACCCACGTACAGCCGAGTAAGCTCAAACTCGGGGTTTGTTTTTTTATTATTATTATTATTTTTTTTTTGTTTTTTTTGTTTTTAAAAGTTGGCCGACTGTTCCTCTAGCCTTTTTATTGGCCCATGAAAGTTAATTTGTTTAGTAGTAGAACAAAATTATAAATTAAAAAAAAGAGTTCCACTGAAAAAAAAAAGAAAAAGAAGAAGTAAAACACGAGTTCAACTGGGCACATGGTATGATTTGATTAGGCCACGTGACTCTATTAGAGATAGGGCCATCCAAAGCATGTTAGCCCAGCTGGTTGAGTCCTTGTTTGTCAACAAGCAGGTCTCAGGTTCGAGACATACAAGCAGCACCTCTGGTTGCTTTCGTTCAGGCCGGGTTGGGTTCGGATTCAGGCTGGGTCGTGTTAAAAAATTAATAAAAAATTAGGCACTCAAGAAATATCACACATGGGCTAAACTAATCAAATCTCACCACATGAGAGCCTCACCTAAGTCAATGTTTCCTCAGCCTTATTGAAACCGATCATGTTGAATATTTGGACATAGGTGCAATGAATAGAATTGGAATCGATAAGGTTGGGAAGCACCCAATTCAGAGATGTCAATGTGGCAAGATTTAAGTAGGGTCATACACTGCGGTTAAATATAAGCTTGCAAAGCATTCTTGAAAGTAGTTTGGTCAAGTCTGGTCAAGCATGTACTCAACCGGTAGCACAAATAAGTTGGACCAGTGGGAGCCCTACAGGTCAGGGACTCACCAAACTAGGTTTCTACCCGCCTCACTTAACCAAATAATGGCTCTTTGGTTGTTATTGACTTACGGTTCCATCCCTGCCCAAGTAACACTATAAGTGGGTGTTGCCCCCGATGGTGGGGTCCACTTTGATGTATATGTTGCATCTCCATGATAAGGCAGGGTCTCAAAATGAAGCATATCCAAATTATTAATTAAAAACTTTATATGGCCCACCATAATGTCTATTCTCCATCAAACCCATTTATCAAAAGGTCGCGTGGACCTTATATGAAGGGAAAAGACAAATATCAGCTCGATCCAAAACTTTTGAAACCCAAAAGGTTTTTGATGGTGGGATTCAATGCCTACTGTGTGGTCCACTTGACATTTGGATATGCTTCATTTTTTGAACCATGCCCTGAATTGAGCTAGAAAAACTGATGGAGGGCTTGGATATACAACAGGTAAATACGTCAAGGTGGGGCCATGCGTTCTGTACCGATTACCCAGGTTACACCCACCTTTGGGACAGTGGTAGACCGAGTGAAGATAACCTCGCCTCAACATTGAGGTCAAGGTATTGAATCCCAACGTGGGGGTGGCTAATGCGTGTGCGCAAACTAACTCGAAAAAAGAAAGAAAAAAAAAACAAAATCTGCTCCCCGTCGGCATTGGAGTTGGTTTTGTGACACAGGCGGAAGGTGATGAGATCGAGTACTGTCTCTCTCACGGGAATAACTATTTCGAATTTCGAAGCTATCGGGACTCCTCAACCGATCTTCCTCGAATCTACGAGGGGAGGGGATAATCTCGAATCCACGAGACCTCTCTTCGAATCCACGAAGAATAAACTCGAATCCATGAGCCAAAAGTAGTAAAAACCAAACTTTATTGATAAAAAGGGTAATAATTCCTCCTAATAACCAATTGAAGAGAGTTTAAATAGATAAAACTAACCTAGAAAATTCTAGACTCGTAAGAAAAGAATCCTAGTTGAAAAAGGAAGCAAACAATGCAAAAATCGAAAGTAAATTAGAAAATCCACGCAAAACGGCATAACAGATTCACGTAGGGTTGGGCGCCCTGATAACCTTCAAAACAGTCCTAGAGAGTTGGACTAATTTCCAGTTAATTTTCAGGACACCAGATGAGTGATGACTAATAACCATTCGTACAATCCGTCTTTGGTTTTAAAAGTTATTTTCCATTCGTTGCCGGGGAGGATACAGATTTGATGATACCCGCAACGTAAATCCAGCTTTGAAAACACTCCAAACCCCTTAAGCATATCCTGCATGTCATCGAGTCGGGAATAGGGAATCTGTATTTTACAGTGATTTTGTTAATAGCCATGCTATCAACACACATAGGCCAACTTCCATCCTTCTTCGGCGTTAATAGAGCTGGGACTGCACAAAGACTCATACTCTCTCTGAGTAGAACCTTGTTTATCAACTCCTCTACCTGACCTTGGAGGATCTCACATTCCTTTGGGCTCATTCGGTAATATGGCCGATTAGGGTAAACTAGCCCCAGGGATAAAGTCGATGTGGTGCTGAATATCCCGCATAGGAGGTAGCCCGTGAGGAAGGTCTTAGATCCAAATCTCCCAAAACTCATTTAACAATGGTTGTAGGGCTTGTGTAATATTTGATTCTTCTTGAATTTTTCCTTTAACCACTACGGTAAAAACTTCACCAGTCTCTTTAGATTCATTCATAAATTCTCGCAGGGCGAAGAGGGAACTCCCCTCCATTTTAGAAGCTCGGGTTGGCTCTCCAATGCCCTAAGAGCTAAAACCCTCTTCCTCCCATCCTTAATGAACGTGTAAGTGTTATCATGCCCACGATGAGTTGCATCTCGGTCGATTGCCACAGACGACTGAGAAGTATATGGCATGCCTTCATGTCTACAACATCGCATAAGATTTCATCCTTATAGCTCCTACCAATTGAAAAAGAAATGAGACATTGTTCAATTACCTTAGTGTCTCTGACCTACATAATCCATCCAATGGAATACGAGGTTGGATGCTTTGTAGTTGGAAGATGGAGTTTGTCCACCATAACTTTAGACACTATGTTCTCATTACTCCCACCGTCAATGATGATGTCACACACTTTTTCATTCACTATGCAACGAGTGCGAAAGATGTTGTGGCACTGGGGGTGTACTTCTCGTCGTGTCGTATAACATAATCAGTCTCACAACCAAGGATTCACCTTGGTCCTCGGATAACCATTCTGTCACGTCTTCCTCTTCGTCGACGAATTGATCGACTTCTTCTACAATGGCTTCTCCTCCTGCATATTCTTCTTCATGATCTCTCTTATTAGTGGCTAAATTGGCGGTGAGACGCTGAGGGCAAACATTAGATAAGTGACCCGGTTGGCCATAACAGAAGCAATTACCAGGCCAAGGTCGAGCATATGGATTCGGGGCTCGGTTTGGAGCCTACTGTTGTAGGAGTGGTCCATTGTGCCCTAGGTGGACCGCTTCTCGCGTCGCAGTTCGTGATTAGAGGTGGTTACAGATGCCCACTAACTGGTTCTTTTCCTTTAAACAGGATCCCATCCTGTGTAGGACCCGTCATAGGTGCGCGGTCGATGGGTAAGTTCCCACTGGAATTCGGGCGAGTTGTGTTTCGGCCCAGATAGCCATTCGGGATGCATCCCTAACGGTCTAGATTGGAAGAAGATGGATTTGATCCTGTATCGCGAGTCATAGGCCACCAATGAACCTAGCGGTTCTTTGAAATTCTATTTCAAACAACTCGTTTCGTACTGTCAACCGATCGAACTCGGCTTGATAATTGGCGACAATCCTAGACCCCTCGTTGCAATTCTGATAGTGTTGAAACAATATTTTATCATAGTCGCTAGGTAAAAACGTGGATTTTAATAACTGATTCATCCTGGGCCATGTACGGATGGGCATATTATTTTGTCGGATATGGGAAGTTTGTAACTGTTCCCACCATGCAGATGCACCAGATTTTAGCTTGTAGGCCACAAGTTTTACTTGTTTACCTTCCAGGACACCCATGTAATTGAAAAACCTTTCGACTTCCGCGAGTCAATCAATGAATGCTTTAATACTTAGTAGCCTCTGTCATTGTGATCTGCACATGTGTCCTCTTGTGCGGCTTGTCGAACAATGATGTCTTCAATGTCTTCATCGCTGTGTTCCTCGTCATCATGCTCACCCCTTCGAAGTGCCAGTGGCAGTGCTTGATGGGTTATTGGATTGTTCCGTACTGCAATCGCTGGTTGAGGTGTATCACCTTGGGCTTGGGCTTGGGATAAAGCCAACAAAATTCAATCTAGAGAAGTGATCATCCTCTCCATTTGCATTCTATTTGCATCTTGGAGATTTTCGATCTTCTCTGCTAGTAACTGAAACCCTTGATCTATGTCAGAGGGGTGGTTGTCGCGGCCGTCGCTAGAAGCCATCTTTCCGAGGTTGTTCCTCACTTTGAAAATCAACTTGGCGCAGCATAAATGGCTGAGGGATCGATCACCATCTCTCAACTTGAATAACTACTTCAAATCCATGAAGCTATCGGGATTCCTCAACCGATCTTCTTCGATCGCTCGAAGGATTACTCGAATCCACAAGCAAAGAAACCAAAAGTCAAAGAGTATTTTATAAAAGATGAATAATGTCCTCCTACAATAAATTAAAAGAGTATTTAAAGACTAACCCACGTAATAGAAACCCTAGGTGTGCAAATTAAGAATCCTAAATGAACTAAGAAAGAAAAATAACTCAATTCGAACGTTCTCGCAAAAGTTGCGCAACAGGTTCACACATGGTCGAGCGCCTGGTCAGGACTTGTCGGGTGCCTAGTCGATGGAACAAAAATCCGTCTGTGAGTTTGGACAAAAATTCAATCAATTTCGGGCACCCGATATTCAAAGAGTTGGTCCAGCAACTCTTTGGAGTAATCAGACTCATGGTCGGGCTCCCGGTGATGTGCGGTCGGGCGCCCAGCTGGGTTGGAATTTCTGAATCTTGGCCGTTAGTTTGTCGCTCTGCTTGACCTCCTTCTGATGGTCCAATTTCTTCATATAATCTTCAATAACCGCTTCTACATCACTGTCACATCCTCAATGCAACCTAGTCACACATTAGTGCAGCCTGGTCGCATGATGCTATGTAGAATGATGTGGACCAATAAAATGACTCCAAGCAGGGATTTCCTGCTTGAAAGCCAACAGAGGATCCATACTTACCGTTAATTAGCATACGTGGCATATAGGAAATCCTCCTTCCCACGTGTGGGGTGCCATTTTTTAGAAAAAGCTAAGAAAATGAAAATAACTGAATTTTCAGGAGCATAGGTCAAAAAATGCCATGAACCAGACGGATAGGATCATCCAATCAGGAAGTATTTATTATTATCATTTTATCATCCAGCGGACTGGATTAACAAACCATAGTTGCATTGGTATGGCACGAGTGGATCAGGACTTCATCCATACATCACAACCCTACAATTCAACTTAACTGATTTTTCCCGCGAGATGTTGATAACATTGCCACGTCAGTGGAATTGAAAGCTAGCTGTACTGTTTGAATATTTTCCACATTAGCAAAAGACGCGTAAAGAAACTTCCAATTTACGAAAGAGTAGGCAGCTTTTGTGGTCCCATTTCTAATAAAACGACTCCTTTTTTAAACATCATCATTCATCAGCACCATCGTCATCCACTCAACACATACGTACAAAATAATGGGGAGCAAATTAGGCGTTACCCAGGAATAGCTTAGTGGGTGTTACCCCTGTCTTGTGGCGCACATGGGTAATATTGTATAGATCCACTCCGTTCATCCGTTTCTACAGCCCATTTTTGGATGGTTTTACAAAAATCATATAGATCTGAATCTCAAGTGGACCATACCACTGAAAATAGTGTTGATTAGTGCCTCGTCATTAAAAATTGCAAATAGCCCCTTCTAAGGCTTTAGTAATGTTTAATTTCAATCAAACCTGTTGATAATGTGAATAATATCTAGATTAAGGGAAAATATAAATATCATATTAATCAAAAACTTTTGTGGCCCACAAAAATCTTTTAATGGTCATTCATCACTGTTTCTAGTGGTATGGTCCACCTTAGATTTGTATCTTCTTAGGGTTTGGTGTAACGTCCTAAAATAAGATGAAAAAATTGATGAACATGGATATATAAGAAATACATCAAAATGAGCCACATACAGTTAGGGTAACACCCACTAAGCTGTTACCCGTATAACACCTAATTCGCTTCCTAAATAATGGGACGCGGATTGGCTAGTGACCCCAGCATCATCACCGGGGCTGGTGTCAAAGCTGTGTGGGCCCTATAATGATGTATGTGTTTTATCGCTGTCCATTCATTTTTCCACCTCATTTTAAGGCATGGCCCAAAAATGAGGCAGATCCAAATCTCAGGTGGACCACACCATAGGAAACAGTGGGAATTGAATTCTCACCGTTGAAAACTTCTTAGAGGCCAATCGGCGTCCCCGGGCTTTGACACCAGCCCCCGAGCTGGAATTGGGGCCACTAGCCAATCCGCGTCCAAATAATGAGTCCGTACATGTCCTGTACAAACAAGACGTGTCTATCAAGCAGCCTTTTCTAAACGGGGCAGTTATTTTTACTTTTTTCTGGGTCTGATGCTTGATACGCAGGCATTTATAAAATGGTACACGTGGCATACATCAACGCAGATCAAACTGACGTTGTTAAGCTACCATCCAAAACTTAGATGGTTGAACAATCCGAACCTCTGATCGTTGGATACTAGTTTCTTGAAATAAAACCATTGGACATTTTCTTCATTTTCATCCCATAAATATCCATAAATCTTAGTCAGATTAGTAAAAATGCTTAATTTTTGGGTCATGATACATCTAAACTGGTACATAAAATTTGGACCATTTAATTTGAATTTGCAAAATTTAAGCATTTTCTAAGTGCCTGCGGATCATTCATCAAACTTTGGGAGAGTATCAAAATTTTCTCTTTTGAATAATGGCTAATAAATCTTCCACTAATCTCCGCGGAGGATGGTACGCATGAGCTGCACCTATCTTGGACACTTCCGAGTACATCGTGTGATATAACCCATCGGCGTCATGTCAGCATGGTTGGATCGATCAACTGCTGGGTCCCAGACCAGAGATGTCATGAGCTAATTTGATGGGCCACCGCTCAAATTTACAGAAACGAGACGTTTGTCTATACTTTCTGCCGTACAAAGGAACATGATGAATAGAACGAGTTCAGAATTTTGGTGAGCATGGTTGTTAGAGCTTATATTCTGATGCAGTGGTGGCCCACTGATCGAACCATCCTGATACATCATCATGTGGGTGGGGATTGTATGCTTGGTGTTATTTAGAGTCCGGATCATCTGCTCACCTACTACTTGATTGGTCCAGCTCAGCACTAATGCTGTCAGCAGTGTTGAGTGCTGAGCTGGACCAATCAAGCATTGGCAAATAGGAAAATCTTGTTGAAGCTGAGAGTAGATGACCCAAATTCATTTATGGCTTGTTTGATTTCTATAATAATTACTTACCGTGTAATTCCTATATTTGTTGATAATGTCAATTTTGTTTTTTGTGCATTAAAATTGACGAAGGCAAAGATTTTTTGTGGGGCCTACTATGATATATGTAGCTTATCCACACCGTTCATCCATTTGGCAAGGTGATTTTAGGGCATGGAACAAAAAACGAGGCAAATTCAGAGTTCAAGTGGACCACGCCACATGAAATAGTGTTTAAATATATACTATAAAAATTCATTTATGAGCACGATTTCCTATGGTGTGGGCCACTTGAACTTCAGATATACCTCATTTTTTGACTCATCCTCTAAAATATTTTGTTAAACCAGATGGACGGCATGGATATGTGACACAGATTACAATGAGCCCTACGAATGTATGACTATAATTTTTTGCACGTATTTCCAAGGAATAAATACTCTTTGTATCAAACAAGAGGAAAATTGTAATAATTACCTACTTGCATACATTCGTCTCCATTTACACCATGTAAATGAAAATCAAACACACCCTTAGTAAATGGAGCTAGATGTACAATTGTTATGCTATGACATTTACACTTTAGCACTGATTGTCTTGATCGTGCTGATTGCATGTCCGTGTATATTTCCAATAGCTGGGTCTTGTAATAACATTTCGTTTCTAATGTTATAAGCTGATGGAGAAAATGAAATCCAAGAAGATCGGCCACCATGATTTCGTGAGAAATCCACTGCCTCTAGCAATTTTGTCAATTCATGTTAAGACATGACTCCAAAATGTAGAAGATTCAAACTCAAATGGTTACATGATCTGAAACTGTCGGAATGAAATGCCTATCTTGGGCCACGGTGATGTTTATATGCCATCCAAATTGTTCATACATTTTTGGATTTACCTTATGTTAGGATTCATGCCTACTTATGAATGGATGATGTCAAACAGAAATTTCAGGGGCCAACAGGGGGTGAGGAAATTTGCGGCTTATTCAAAGCATCACAATGCAAACCTGTCATAAACCAAAATCGTTCTAAGCAAATGATTTTGACCATCTAGTTGGTGTCCATTAAATGGATAATTAAAGCGACATGGACCTGTGGAGGTTAATGCTCAACCAATCTGTATGTCACGTGAAGGCCCTTCGATTTGAATTTTCCAAATAAGGGTCCATGTCTATGTCCGTAAGCACTGACCTCTGACAAGACATGGCTCAGGTAATTTACTCCAACCCATTACACCCCCAACAACTTTTAGCATTTATGACATCAGCATGAGGCCGAGTTAAATCCGGACGCGGATTGGCTAGTGACCCCAACACCTGCTAGGGGCTGGTGTAAAAGCTGTGTGGGCCCACCATGATGTATGTGTTTTATCTATGCTGTCCATCCATTTTTCCACCTCATTTTAATTCCACCTCATTTTAGGGCATGGGCCCAAAAATGAGGCATATCCAAATCTCAGGTAGACCACACCACAGGAAATAGTGGGAATTGAATGTCCACCGTTGAAAACTTCTTGGAGGCCATAGAAGTTTTGGATCAAGCTGATATTTGTGTTTTCACTTCATCCAGATATGTGTGACCTTATGAACAGGTTGGATGGCAAATAAACATCACTGTGGGCCTTGGAAAGTTTTTAATGTTGGATGTTCAATCAACACTGTTTTCATGTGGTGTGGTCCACCTGAGATTTGGATCTGCGTCCTTTTTGGGCCACACCCTAAAATGAGGTGGAAAAAATGGATAGACAGCATGGATAAAACACATACATCATTGTGGGGCCCACACAACTTTGACACCAGCCCCCTGGCTGGTGTTGGGGTCACTAGCCAATCCGCTCCGTCAAATCCTACCGCCACAATCTCTGGTGAGGACGCAGACTGGGGAATGGATTTGCTGGTGTACGGCACACCAACGACCTGGCTGCAGTGTTGATGTCAAATAAGGTAGGTGTTATATCCCAACCGTCTGTTCATTTGGCGAGATCATTGTAATGATTGAGCCTAAAAATAAAAACAAATCCAAAGATGAAGTGGACCACACTATAGAATGCAGTTGGGAGATTGAATGTCTACCATTGAAACCTTGGTTTCACGGGAGTTTTGGATTAATCTGATATTTATTTTTTCTCTTCATTTAGGTATGTGTGCCCTTATGAATAGATTGGATGGAGAAAAAAGATTATGGTGGACTCTACGAATGTTTTAATGGTAGGAATCATTGTCTCAACTGCTACTTGTGATATCGTCTACTTGATCCTACTTGATAGTGGATGTGACTCAATTTTTAGGCTTTTGCTCTAAAATGATACCTTTGTAGATGGACGATGTAGATATAATAAATACATCATTTTTGGCTCATATAACTTTGATTCTCTTTCAACCATTCATACATTCTCGAGCTGGAGGACCTTGTCTTCGCAGGCCACGTAACTACACCAGAGAGGTTGCTAGTGTGCTGTACACTAGCTAACTTAGGTAGATTGCATACTGACTCCCTTGTCTTCGCAGGCCACATAACTACACCAGCGAGGTTGCTGGTGTGTGGTACACTAGCTAACTTACGTAGATGTGTGGTACACTAGCTAACTTACGTAGATTGCATACTGACTCCATTAGTACTGCTTGGCTGCTAGTATCTTCTATGTGGCGCCACCATGATGTATGTGTTTTATCTTTACTATCCATCCATGTGTCATTCATTTTAATGCATAAGCTCAAAATTAAGCTAATCTAATCTCAAGTAGTGTTATGGGCGACTTCGAGCTGACCCCAATCCTAGAGAAAGCCTAAAGGCCTACGAGTTCAAGATAACTGATCATAAAGGCCAATGGCTCACGACATCCAAACCAAGTCCTCAGCCCAATGTAAGCTCTCCTAGTCAATAGATGGAAAACTCAAATGCCACAAAATACTGATCGTCTCTAAAGGACAAGGTGCACCAAACAACTTGACTTCTTTCTGAGCAGGTTCCACCAGGCAAGAGTTAGCCTCTCGCGGAGTGTGAGCTATGGAAAATTTCGCCCACTCATTTTCTGCCCACTTGAGTCTTGGATCCCATTAAAATTTGGTCACAACACCTAAAATGATCTCACAAAACGTTTGGACCGCGTAGATTTCTCACAAACCTCACGGTGGGCCCCACCAAGATTCCTTGTGCAGGAGATGCCTGCCGATCGGCGCCCGTTGAAACGGTCAACCGAGTAGAGAACATCTTCTGCTGCTGCTCTGATTGGTCCAGCTCATCCTTACTCTTATTTTTTTTTTATAGCATATTATCTCCCATGCCAAGAAACAGGCTTCTCACTTACGGAAGAAACTAAGAGAGGGAGAGAGTTCTTCTTTCAGAAATGACGAAGGTTGTCTCAGCTCTGTTTCTGCTCTTTCTTGCGTTGAGTTGCTTTGAAGAGCTCGGATCTGAAGCACGGCTGGCTGCTGAAGAAGGTATGCTTCCGGAATTATTTTAAGATATTTTCTCGAAATTGATGCAATTTTCTTTGATTTTTACTGGGGAAATGGCGGGAAAGTTAATATCCTGTTTTTGGTATAACATAGCTCATGGAATATTTGTAAAAGCTTCCTTTGATGAATCAGTTGATTTAAATTGACTGGATTTCTTGAATTTGCTTGAATTGATGTATTTTTTTCCGTTTGAGATCGAGATTGATTGCCTCAAAATTAAGAGGTTTTTGATGAAGGGGGAGTGAAAAATAGCTGCAAATGCAGTGGATTTTGTCCATTGTGTATAGCCTTTGGTTTAGAAGTTTGGGAATTTGGTTTAGCTATTGTGAATGAATAAAGCAATGTATATATATTTGAAACTTCAAATTCTCATGTATATAGTGTTGTATTTTTTAAGTTATTTTAAAAATAAATTAGTGTTTCAAAATTTCCGCCGGGTCAGGCCAAGGTCATGGCTACAAGTGTGTGCATGCATCCTCAGGCGGATGTGTTGGATGTGTCTTTTCATGTAACTCTGAAGGGTTGCATCCCTTCACTATTTGTTTTGAAAGGTTGAGTCGCATCATTTGGGTTTAAACCCAATAGTCACAACCCTTTTTGAAAGGGTGTCTCTACACCCTTAAGGGTGTCCACTCGAAGTCTATAAAAAGACTCTCCTCATCTGGTTTTGAATTGTGTGTGAAAAAAATACTTTCAAGAATATTGGTTTAAGTGTCTTGTCGTTTTAGTTAAGACTACAAGTGGTTCGAGCCTGTGAATAGTGAGTGCACCGCTGAGGTCGGGTGATAATTGTTGTATCCTGGAGGTCAATTGCCCAGATAATCTTGTTGCACTTAGGACGCGATCCAAAGATGGCAAATTCGATTTCAAGTCGAATGATTCAAATCATGCCTCGACTTCTACAAATCGATAAGTTTTTCTCTTTTCTCATTTAAATTTTATATTAGTTCAGAAAGTTTTCCAAACCTTACTTTCAACAATCTTGAAATCGAATTTATTGAAAAAAAAAAAAAAACTATCTATAACTACAATTATATCTAAGTTGTCCATAATACATCGAGTAGTATTGCAAATAGACACACCTCTCATCTCGGATTCTATGTGAACATTTGAAACACGTGGAAACTAAATAATTCCATGGAAAAGAAAAACCGGTGGAAAAGAAAAAATGAATTTTATTTTGCCGTGATCAAACGTGTCTACATGAAAAATCCGTGCACTGTGAGAAGAAGTTTGAGGTCCACTAATTCAAATGGTCCACATATTGCTATAAGAAGAAATGATGGGATCTGACCATCATTATTTAGCACCCTAACCGACTACATTCGGATCCCACAGATTCCCCTACATGGTGTTGGGGACTACGTAAGAGGGTAGATGCTCAGATTGTTAAACCATATTTTTTAAGCAAATGAGATGAAAAAAAAAAAAAAAACCATCCATTTTATTCACATTTCTTTGATGGTGGTGGCTCAAATATCTACGGTCTGATCAGTGTTGTTTATGCATGATCTAGAATAACCCAAGATTTGATGGTTGAGTTGATTACACATATGCTAAGTGTACAGTGACACACCACCATCGTAGAAATAGTGGGACCACAGACCATGAGGGAGGAATGGTTTCAAGTCAATAAAAAAAATAATAATAAATAAATAAATCAAGAGGGATGCTTCTCTGAAGTGGTGAACATTTAAGAAATAAAGGATTGAGAAACAATAAGAATCCGTTTCAAAGGAGAATCCGTTTTATCTCACGCACAAAAAAAAAAAAAAAAAAATTCTCTTCATTTTCCATCTTCCAATACTCGATCTCCACAGTTTGTCATCTTTATCTGAATATGAAATCTTGATCAAAATTATTTGGGTTTGATGGGCACACCGGTGGCATGCCATATTTAGGAATTGTCAAATATCTTTTCGTTAAAGACCCTGGACTTGTTTGGGTTTTGCCCGAAGGGAGATGATGCGGATAGAACCGGTAGATCTGTACTGAATATGTCAGAGTACAATTGGCAGAGTACTGTGGTTCTTGTGCATACACATCAAATAATTCTTCACATAGCAGAGTTTCTTTCCAATCCCAAACGCCCATCTAGTGTTTCAAATAATGGATGGACAATATTGGAAACAAACAGCTATAATAAGATCTCCAGTTTAACCAACGGTGAGAATTAAAAGTGAAGGATGATATGGTCTAGTATCTTTGATGATGTTTCAATAAGTGGTCCGTGCCTACCTAATGACTCTCATCTTCGTTTCAGAGTAAATAAATGAGAATGTTCTTAAAGGTTGGGAAGTAACGGAGACATCAGCATTTTATTTGATGCGAAGGCTACATGTGGATCTTTTTATTCAAGAACTCAGAAATCGTATACGTGGCACTAAATGGTACAGCTTCACACGTGCCATCGAGTCTCACTTGTGCAAGTTCGAAACCGCTCATCAGGACTATTAAAGGTTTTACAATTAATGGTATATCATTCACATTGGTGTGGTTCATAAAATGTTTTTCTAGCTCACGAGCTTAGGTGTTGTACTGATGCAGAGAGGATGTGGTAGGTCGATCGCCGTCTCCCTAACCGATAGTTTCTCGAATCCACGAGAAGAAATAAAAGATAAAAAAGGAATTTAATTCCAAATAATTAATTTATTGATAATTGAATGAATAAAAACGGAATTACAATGCATATAAATAGGAAACTAACCCTAGGTAAAGTATCAGAATCCAACTCCAACTTAAAACTCCTAGAAAAGGCAACTTACTATAAATAGTAAACTTACTATTTATAGAAGTCGTTCAATCCTACTAGAACTCTTGGTTTTCGGTGAAAAATAGAAAGTTATCAAACGGCTTCAACCACATTGTTCTACTAAATATTCTAAGCCCTTTTCATGTTAGGCACTAACTCTAAAGCCCTACAGATGCAAAGTTATGATCGAATTAAAACTTACTATAAATAGTAACACTGAAAATAAACTAGCCTAATGACCGTCGATACGGTCGAATCTCGTGATTCCGGCCTGGGCAACCCAGGTTGGTTGGCTAAAGTAGCTCGAACTACCCCAAATTGATATATTATACGTCCCGTAACTCATTCCGGATTGTGAGATACGACCGATTTACGATCCTGAAGGTCCGAATCACTTTCGACCTCGACCGGTCTTCTTTTGCTCCATCTAGGCCATAAAATAATCAGCGACCCGTTCTACATCATGTACCCCCATATAGGGGCAAATGGAAGTGAAAAAAAAAAAACATATAAAGTCCTTAAGTTGATTATCCTACTGTTGTCAATGGCCCTTCTTTATTATTCCCTCTTAAGTTAATGGTCTGGATTATATTGTTTCACCGAGACATCTGAGGTTTCTTTAGGGTAGCCTTTTGTGAATATTCCTAATTTGAGGGCAGTATACTATGAAGCAGGCCACTTGTATTTTAATGTGACAAAATCAAAATAAGGCGTATCCTGGAGATCGCTAGGTCGATCAATGAGTGGATGATGAGTGGATGTAGGATAAATGGTTGGGAAGTTGGGAATATTATGGATAATGGTTTTTGCCTTTGATGAAAAAAAAGAAAAAAAAAACTAATGGCTTCGATCACCCTTGTGGTGGATTTTCAACTAGGGAAATTGATCGGAAGTACCCACTAAATGGGTGGTCTAGATTCACATGCATCAACTATTGCCATGGTTTGATAGGTTTATTAGGTGAGCCATTGATATACCTATCAAAGTAAGATCTAAATTGTGGGGGTGTAATGCCAAGGGGACCATGTGATGAATGTTATGGATCCATGCACATGTGTTGCATTGGCATATGTGAGATATTTGTGATGTCCTATAATAAAGGTCAAGTTTGAACATTTGGGATTGGGCCCATTGTTTAATATACAAATCGTTGGTCAAGATACTTGATCATGAATGGAGAATGAAGGATTTGGACCTTTTTTCCTTCATTTTCAATTACCAAAATCAATTGATATATATTGAATTCTGACCACTAGTCAATAAATTGGCCAACTTATTACATGAAGATCATACTCCATTTTAGTTTTGACATGGGGTTAGTAAAGTTAGTTGTATTCAAAATTGTTGCTATAACAACTATCAGAATAAAATAATGA
Source organism: Liriodendron chinense (assembly GCA_003013855.2). Classification (NCBI taxonomy): domain Eukaryota; kingdom Viridiplantae; phylum Streptophyta; class Magnoliopsida; order Magnoliales; family Magnoliaceae; genus Liriodendron; species Liriodendron chinense. The sequence goes on along the minus strand of PVNU02000440.1, from coordinate 4,263,425 downwards.
TGTATGATATATATCTATTGTATAATGGAGTCATAGCCTTTGACTCTGTGAGGTCTAACCAACGGAGACTTTATAATTCATAAATGACAAGGAAGAATTCGATCAAGGAGGGTCTCACGTCTAATTAATTAGTTGGTCCATACTCCTGCAAGAGATAGCAGTGGAGAATTTTTCTTCAATGGGCAAAAGCTTGATAGAGCAATGTTGTGTGGAGGTACGAGGCCACGGATTATATCTGAATCTTTGACTAAATAACTATCTAAAAAATTAGTCATCAATACATCGAAGGGAATGTAGCTGAGTCTAATATATGAGTTGTCAATGTCGGCAACCCAATATATACGAGTAAAGATCCCATGAGATAGGTTCAATAGATAAACAACAAAACACGAGGTAGACGATTGCACTGATGTAAATGAACCCCTTCTATGGTGTAGTAGTGCGAGTAGCAACGAAGAAGGATGAGTTTTTGAACTCTTAATGAATTCATAGCTATATATTTAGTGGTGTATTCAGTTGCTGCATATGGGTGTGGAGGTGAAGGCCGCTCCCTTTGAGAATCTAGGTGAATTCTTTAGAGCACTCATGAAATCTAGGTAATGTTGCATGGACGAAAAGCACCGAACTGAAGAATTACTTGTAGCGAAAAGGTTATGTGAGTGACACATGTACTTGCGATTCATTTGAAAGGATTTTACTTGTAGAGAAGAAACCAAAGAGAAATTTCTAGGAAACCTCGAAGCCTCATCAGAGCATTCTGAGACTTAGTCACGATCAGTCATATCCCTTGAGAAGGTGTCTCGGGACTTTGTTTCTGGACTATCTCTAGACTTCGTCCTTAAAATCACCGATCTAGAACTTGTCTTTGGACATCGTGTCTTTGAGCTCCATCTTTGGAATACATCTTGAGAAACTAAAAAACCTTCTTAAAGATATATACTGGACCTCAACAGGAGGACAAAGGAAAGAGAACAACGGGTGCTAAGTTACATGATAAGATCAAGAGAAATATTAAGAGAAACCAATCTTTCTCTCGAAAAGAAGAAACAAATGAATATTCTTTACGCTATAGTTGATATCTCAAGATTACTATCTGTCGGCATCAATGTACTACTTATTAGAATCGATACTTTCCTGTGGTCCCTGTCTCTACAACGGAAGCAAGCACAGTGTTACCACTCGACTACTGCTTAATAATCTCCCAGTTGAAACTCGAAGTTACATGAGACATGCATTTGATTGCCGATAGTACAATTTTACTTACATCTAGGTCCACCCTTCAAGAGATAGAATACATGCATAGTACGAGCGCATTATACAATAAGATAGTCTTTACTTTTCAATCAAGGGTTATTGATGACTCAACGTAATTAACAGCCTGTGCTAGAGCATGGCCGAGAATGTAAAAAGAACTTGGAATCTCTTAAATAAAGCTTCTCTTTGTGCCTTGTTGTTTCTGTACATGCTTATGTCGATTGTGAATGCCAATGAATTTTTGATACCTCAAATCAACTCTTGAAAATGATTTTCGTACGCCTCGATTAAAATTCAGTTTTAACATTGATTTAGGTAGTCATAATTATCGTTGTGTGATGATATGCAGTGCTTTTGATATACCGAGCACTAGGGGTTGGCAATTTTGACTGCTCAAACGATATGGTCATTCTCTAACAAAGTAAAAATCTTCAATGCACCGAGGAGATATCCTCAGTAGAATCCTCATCTATCCATTTAAGAAGTGTAACTACACTGAGTGAGGCCAAGTCTAAAATCTCGTGCCTTAGCCAAAAGACCACAATTGCTACGAGTCATCGTTGGAGGACAAACTCAGAATTACCCATAACAGAGACAATCACAATGGTAGGTCCCACCGAAGTTCCTGTAATGGGAACCAAGGTGGTCCCACCGTGCTGTTTGTGAGAAATCAATCCCGTCCATCCATTTTGTGAGCTCATTTTAGGGTATTTAAATAAAAAAGACCCAGATCCAAGACTCAAGTGGGCTGAAAATGTGAGGATTGAACTACCACAGTTGAAATATGTGGGGCCACAAGTTTTGAATCAGGCTAATATTTGCGGTTTCAGTTCATCCCAGTAGGAATGCCGTTATATATGAACGGTATTGATAGCATATAAACATCACTGTGGACCTAGGGTGGTTTCAACGGTAGGAATTTCCCTGCCCACCTTTTCCTTTTGTGCGGTCCACTTCCTGCGAAAGCAGGAAATCCGCGTCCAACTGCACGCTTCCTGTGTTAGCATTGTACAAAGTGGTGGTGGCTCATCCTCCTCAATACATGCTATCCAGACCATCCAAGAGAAAACTGATTAACCAATCCCAGCCATTATATTAATGACTATTAAACAGATGTTCATGAATTAAATAGTAAGCGGTCAAAATTCGACAGTCAGATATTGTTAATATTATATTATCAGTGCAATTTACGGTTTGTACTCCATCCAGAGATTTAGATGGTCTGGATTGCCGTAAACCATGCCATGTGCGCGTTTGAGTAGTCACCATCATTTCTTACGTTCTATAGCGTTGGATTCCATGCATGTGGGCTATGGTCTCGACCGTTGATCTGATAATTCCCACCGTTTGTTGAGAATGGTGATTTATTAATGTTATACTAACTGCTTGCTCCTCCTACCGATTTAATGGATAGAATCTTCCCATCTGGGCCATTCGGCATGGCCCATCAGATCAGTGGTCTGGAATACCTGGGAATCACGTTCACTACATGTAAGGGATCCTCCTAGAGCCGGGTGATCTATCATTCAGTTATGTTCAACAAGTGGGCCCCAACAGCGACGACTTTTAAAAAAATCAAACGTAATCAACCTCTTTTTTTTTTTTTTCTCTGCTGGGTTAGTTCACACGCCTCATTGTTAGCACACATGCCGTGTCAACCCTCTCCATTTGTCTACTGTGCCGTGTCATGAATGGCTTATGTTTCAAACATCAAACCTACTGGACAATCCAATCCATCCATTTGATCAGTGGGCCCCAAAGAGATAGTCAAAACATATGTTTACTGTAGTTTTAGACCAATGGCAATTGGTCGGCCAGGATATGTCCACGGATGGGACAATTTCCTGTGTTACAAGTCTTGCAATATTTACCAAATTACCCTTCTGGGTATCTATTATTCACCGTTAAAACTTTAATATTCTTTAGATAATTACGACTCAGCCACTTGATTTTGACTTCTGTACCAGATATTCATTAACAAAGAAGCAAAGAACGTAAAACCAGGAGACTGAGACACCCTAATACCACACACCGGAAACTGACACACCCACCACATTTCCGACAACATCACAACTTTCAGGTGGCCTTGATCAACGACGTCACCATCACCGATGACCCCAATAGAAGAACCCCTGACATCGGCAGTAAATGTATAGTAAAAAGAAGTATCATACTCCAACTCCAATTCCAACTAAAATACTTGAAAAATGTAACTTACTATAAATAGTAAACTTATTATTTTATAGACATCTCTTATTTCTACTAGACTTCTTGGTTTTCGCCCAAAAATAAAAAGTTTCCAATTTAAACCACTAAGTTTTCCTAAATTTTCTAAGCCCTTTTCATGTTGGGCAAAACTTTTGGCTTAAGTAGCTCGAGCTACCCTAAAATCATATATCATACGTTTTGAAACTCATCCTGTACTGCGAGATACAATGATTTTACAGTCCTAACAGCCTGGATTACTTCCGTCTCCCATCGGGCTTCCTATGGTCCATCTTGTCCATAAACATGTTTGTGGCCCGCTTTACATCAGGTGTGGTCCACTTGAGCCTTAGACCTGCCTCATTTTTTGGCTCATGTCCTAAAATTCTCTATCTAAATATATGAATGGCATGGATAAAATATATAGATGACTATGGGCCTCACAGAGCCTCTGACATAACTGTCTGTGATCTTTTTTCTCTGTCATAAAAAAAAATGCCATTTCCCACTTCCTATGGGTCACAACATATAGAAAAAAAAAATATGAACTTGTTTGCATTGCATAGTGTAACACACATCAACCTAGCTCAAATGGACCACACCACGGAATGCATGCAGCGGGGTACACTAATGCCACCTGTTGAAACTTTCTTGGGCCCCACTGTGGTGTTTATTGCCATCTAACTTATTCATAAGGTCACACAGACTTGTATGAAGGGAAAACATAACACAACTGAGGTCGCCAAGCCATGCAATCCACGTCCAATGAGAAGAGCGAAGTTTTCAACTATCAATTTATTTTCAGACCATGTGGCCCATGATAATAGTGTTTCTTCAAACCCGACAAGAAGACATGCCCACATAAGGTGACTCTAATAGAGTTTTCATGTTATGATTTTGAGCGGTCCACATAACTATTTTTGGCACAGTTTTATCCAAAGAAGCCCAAATACAAGCGGATGTAGTTTCTAAGATTTGGCCCAATCATACCTGGGGCATGATGTAATTGGGCCTTAGGCACGTCTAGATCAAAGAGATTCATTCCAAAGGAGGAGAAGATGCCGTTCGAAACATGAACCATAAATCAACCATAGCGTTGGGTATCGTTACAGGAACTACGACCTATGAATTTTGACTATAGCAAGCTATTCGGGTGAATCAAACCGCTTAGGTCGGTCTGTTTCGCAAGAAAATGACTCCTTTCAATTCAAAATACAGTTTTATGAAAAACTTACTATGTTTAGTAAGTTTTAGGCAATGATTAAATTAATACTTTCTATTTTAATAAATTTCACTATTTAAGGTAACTTATTGTTTAGTTGAATTAGGACTCCGGGTAGGGCTGTACATCGAGCCGAGGCGGGCCAAGCTTGGCTTGACTTGTTTGTGCTCTCCTCGAGTTCGAGATTGAGCTCGAGCTCACTCTTGAGCTTACCATTGGAGCTTGCCTTGTTTGCTAAAACTTTTGAGGCGATCTCGAGGCGAGCTAGTGGATCGAGCCGAGTCGAGCTTGCTCCTTCCTCAATATATTATATTTTTTGCTACAAAATACAAATTAAAAGTCAACAACATTAAGTTTAAGAAGTCACACATATATTAGGGGAGAATGGTATTTCTACAGGTGGGACCCCACTGTTTAAATGACCTAGCTCTAATTGGTTTTTTCTTTGGTCAGGTCACACACGCATTGAATACAGACCACTAGTAATATTTTCTGAACTATAAATTAACGGAGTACATGCATAGCTCACCACATGAATGGACTGCCCTGATAATTGTGTGGACCATCTTCATAATGAGGCCCATCTAATTCATGGATCAGATGCACCACCTCCCTCGTAAAATTGCAATCAATAGATGCATATGGTGTTTGATCTTACCATAGCCCCTGTTTTGTAGATGTGTATGGTATGTGGTCTCACCATAGCACTTGTTTTGTGTAGTGTGTAAAACACACAACCATTGTGTACTCAACCATATTTTGTACTTGAAATTACTCAATCCATCAGATATGCCCAATAAGGAATGTTCTTACCTAAATAAAAAAGTAGGATTAAGAAACTCCCCCAACATGTGAAGGTTTTATATGTCCTAAGTTTGTACCCTAATTTGGGGGGGGGGGGGGGGGGGGGGGGGGGGGGACAAAGAAATAAGAAGATTATGATTTTTTTTTTTTTTCTAACAAATATCTATATGAACCGAGTCAAGCTTGAATTGAGTCGAGTTTCAAGTTGAGTGACCCAATAGTTGAACTTGACTCGATTTCTGACTTAAGCTTCTAAATGAAGCTTGGCTTGAATTGTTCTACTAAGTCGAGGCGAGCTAAGGTGAGGTTTTTTGAGTCGAGTCGATCGAGTTTCTCGAGCTGACTTGGCTCATGACTAGCCCTAGTAGAGGATAATCTTTCTCATCACACCCTTCCCTGCCTCATGTGTTCAAACCATTTTTAGTATTTAGGCAAGTCCTTACCTAGTGCTTGGAAAATCAACCTCTTCCTTTTGACAATCAGGGGTGAGGCAGCCAAGGCAAGAGGAAGGCAAGAGGAAGAGAAAATGACATTCGATTCCTATGTGTTCTGTTCCAATGTCCCTGAGTGTCTGCACCATGCATGAAAACCCAAAAAGTAGAAGACCATTGCTCCAATCAGAGGATCCTAACCATTCCATCCGAGAAGTTCTACTTGTTAAATGTGGGCCCATACTCCATGCTTGAATCATCCATTTATAGGCCAGCGGTTGGGATCGGCATTTTTGGGCACAGAGATCCCTAAGTAGCTTCTTCTTGACAGTCTATTTTGAAGCCAAAAGTTAAAAAGGATAAGATTGTTCCACTCCGGGCGCAGATTTCCTGCAAAAGCCTCGTGCAGGAAGTTCCTGCACTGGGAACCAAGGTGGGGCCCACAGTGATGGTTTTTGATAAATCCACCCCGTCCATCCGTTTTGGGAGCTCATTTTAGGAAATGAAAACAAAAACGAACCGGATCCAAACTCAAGTGGGCCACACTAAAGGAAAAGGTCGGTAGGGAAATTACTACCGTTGAAACCTCCCTGGGGTCCACAGTGATGTTTATATGACATCCATACCGTTCATAACGTCACTACTACTAGGATGAACTGGAAACACAAATATTATCCTGATTCGAAACTCCTGTGGCTCCACAAATATTTCAACTGTGGACGTTCTATCCTCACGTTTTCAGCCCACTTGAGTCTCGTATCCGGTTCATTTTTGTTCTCGTATCCTAAAATGAGATCCCAAAACGGATGGACGGGGTGGATTTATCAAAAACCATCACTGTGGGCCCCACCTTGGTTCCCAGCGCAGGAACTTCCCGCACAAGGCTTTCGCAGGAAATCCGCGCCCAAGATTTTAAGGGGTTGGTCTATCTACATAACCATGGCCCACATGTAAAAACTGAAAAAAAAAAAAAAATGTTCTTTTCATATCGAAGTTCCAATAACTCCTCATTTATCATTACTAGCCGAATAAATAAATAAAGGCATGATATGATGTGAAGCACCACAGTAAGTCTAGGAAGTGGGCCCTACAAGATACAAGCGGGCCCCACTAAGCATCACTATGATAAGGTTCACCGTAGTGAAGTTACAGTGTGTATGCGATTAAGAGAATAGATGAATGCATCTGACCATTGCGTCCTGTAAAATAGTTAAGGCGCTTCAAGCAATCTCAGACAAGTTAAAGGCAGGTTGGAATGTCAACGTAGATCCTTGCATTGGGGGAAAGCCGTGGGATATGAAGCGGGTGGAACCCTGCCAAAACTATATTGAATGCGACGGCAACTCCAATTCTACCGTGCGCCATGTCGTTAGTGTGTATGTCCCTTTTACTTGCATACCCTTGTACTGTATTTTGTTTTTGTTTTTGTTTTTGTTTTTTTTTTTTTATGTGTCATTTATTCATTTCATTTATTTGATTTTTTTGTTTCAATATTCTTATGAAATTTCAGAGAGCTGAAATGCCAGAACCTACGTGGAGTTCTACCTGCAGAATTTGCCAATCTAACCTTCCTAAGAAATCTGTGAGTGATTATGCATGCAAGTCTTGCTGGTATATGAAGTTTGAGGAGTTATGAACAAATGGGCATATAAGATTATGTGTTTAAATTTGGAGTTGAGCTAACTGAGAAATTCTAACAGAGCCATCTCCGCCATCCATTTTTTACATGATCCAGACCGTTAAAAGTAGGGGATCATGCAGCTTCGTTAAAAGTAGGGGATCATGCAGCTTAAAATGGCCACAAATTATCTATAATTCTCCTTGGGAATCCCTCATTAGGCACGTTTTCTGAAGTGGATGATTTGAAGTAGCTGATCATTATCTTTCTTTGGGGTGGTAACCAGAAGTTTGTGACAGCTCTCCACGAAAGGATCCTTTGAGGTGGTTCATGGCCCGTTTGGCACCATGGATTTGAGGAGAAGTGAGGAGAAGTGGATTCCATTATATGAATTCTCATCGATTCCACTTCTTATCAATTCCAGATTTTCTGTTTGGCAGCCAAGATTTGAGAGAAATCAAACATGAAGGAATGGACGGTGCAAAATTTTAATCCCACCATATGCCCACTGTATTAGCCTCGATTTTTAAATCCATGCCATTCATCCATTTTTACATATCATTTTATGCCAAGATCCAAAAAATAAAGCAAATCCACATCTAAAGTGGACCATAAAACAAGAAAAAATGGAGAGTGAGACCTTTATGATGCACAAAAGTCTTGGATTAAACTGAAATTTGTGTCGTCCCTTCATCCTGGTCTTTGTGACCTTATCAACAAGTTGGATGGAAAATGTACATCATGTTGGGTCCCATAGTTAGGGACACATTACGGTGGGTCCCACGTTGGGAAGGATTTCTCCGCAAATCCCACCTTTTTTTGAGGATTTGAAAAAGGGCTAAAAGTGCCTTTTTGAGTTCTTCTGGATTCCACTCAAATCCACTTCTCATCAAATCCATGGTGCCAAATATAATAAAGCAACCACTTTCTCCTCCTTTCTCCTCAAATCCATGGTGCCAAACGGGCCATCATTGATCGACCATCATTGATGGTCGATCAGAGCTGAGTTTATTTATCTGCAGAGTCGCTTTTGAACACTGAGGTGGGTTGGTTCTGGTTCATTGCCACTCACCACTCAATCTGTGTATGCCATTGTGCGGATGATAAATCAAGACTATCCATCTGGTGGGGCTTTCTGTCTATGGACCTTGATAGAGAAACTTCATTAATCAGGCAATCATAGTTGTCAGACATGGGTCATCAAAGGAACAACAGCTGACGGCCCGCATTCAAGGGGGAAAAGTTGGAAGGCTGTAATCGTCCAACCATAGATATATTTATGTCTGGGACCATCCAAGGTAGGGTCCACAAGGTGGACCAACATAAATAGCCATGTGTATTCATTGAGATGAACCATAAAAAACTCCTCTTTTGTAAATCCAACCTCTTTTTGAATGGGTTGGAACGGGCTTTCCCTCCAATACCTCTCAATGCTTCATTCTGACGATTTTCTCTTGCCTAGAAGCGAATATTGTGGTCTAAGATCGTATCGTAATCCTGCTTTTGTCTAACAGCGATCTCACTCGCAACTATCTTAACGGATCGATCCCTGCCAGATGGGCTTCCCTCCCTCTCGTCAATTTGTAAGTCTTCCATAATAGCATCTGGAATCTTCTATAACTGATGTATGTAACCCTCTCTTCCTCTCTCACCCTCTGAAGGACATACCTGAAAATTGTCTAAACATTGCAGGTCTCTTTTGGGAAACCGCATCTCTGGACCAATTCCCAAGGAGCTAGGAAGCATCCAGACACTCAAGAGACTGTATGCGATTCACCACTTTCATTAGATCAGACAGATGAAATTGCATTTAACTACTATTATTTATGCAATTCAGGGTTTTTCAGGGTCATCGAAAATAACGAGATCGAAGGACCTCTTCCTCCGGAGCTTGGTAACTTGCTTAGCTTGGAGGAATTGTAAGATTCTCTGTTCTGCCGCAGTTTTCTTTTATCAAATAAAGATCTAATACTCATTTCATGGTCATCTTTCAAGGAATTCATCTTTACTCATCTTGATTGATGTTTGCCATTGGCAACTTTTGTTTTTTTCTACTCTTAATAATTCGGAAGAACAAACTTTGTAATGTTGCATTACCAAAGTAGAAAGAAGGTTGCCATTATCAATCAGGGAAGGTGCAAATAGTGGGTGCCCTTATTTTTATTACATTAGAGCAGCTGCTGAGATTTCTGACCTGAATTGAAATTTCTAAAATTTAAATGTTATTTATTTATTTAGTTCTGGTTTCTTCCTCATTAAATAGAAAATGTGATTTGTGTGTAAATATATGCAGGCCATTATTAGGTTACATTGGTGAATAGAATGTCTGAGAATCAACCAATTGCGTAGTGTTTATGCTATTTATTAGGAAATCACCGTTCCAAAGATCTCCCTGCTGTACCATTCTGCCCAATAGGAAATTCCTAACTATAGAAAAATCTTCTTGATGTATTCCTTTCCTTCTTTGTCTCCAAAATTTAGGATCTGATGAGGGATTTCATTCCCTCCTCCATATATACATCTCATTGTAAAGGTTCATTGACACACACACACACACAAAAAAAGTTAAAATATTTAAATTCTTACTCGAAATTAGTTTTTGTCATGGTATTAGAGCCTCTGGCTTGGGACCTTTGATTCTGGCAAGCCCCATCTCAGTCGATCACAGATTGGCCCTCTATTCGCTGCAAAAGCCCATTCTGAAACACTATCTGCTGCAGAACCCATCACTGTCTACTCCAGCCTCGCTGTCGCTGCCATCACAGCCATCCTGATTATCTGCTCCAGCCCCGCTGCATGCCAGTTCCCCGCGCCACGGTCGTCACCATCATCATCAGCCCAAAACCCCAACCTGAAACCCTAACGTGACCCGAAACCCTAGCCCGTCCAAATTATCATGTTTCTGATCTTGATAAACAAATTATCTTCACCACCTGAGATGTCACTTCTGTGGAAAATTCTTTTCCATTTAAGAACACTCCTGCAACTTCAGATGCATCTCTCGTCATACGACTCATACCCGTGCCTATCCTTGAACATCAAACTGACACCCATCCTCCAAATCCCCCACTTGAAATCCATACTTCTTTCGTTGGCTCTCGTCGTTCCACTTGGGCTATAAAAAAATCCTCTCATCTTCAAGACTATGTTTGTACCAAACTTTCCAACAATTCATCTCATACCAACCCATCTTCAACCCATCTTTCATACAACTATTTCTCTGCTAACCATCTTATCTTAATTTCTGCCTTTTCTACTTCTGATGAGCCAACATCCTTCTCTCAAGCTGGCAAAATTCTCCATTGGCATGAAACAATGGCAGCAAAAATCAATGCCTTAGATCGTAGAACAACACCTAGACATTGCAGCATCTACCGCCAGGTAAAAAGTCAATGGGTTGCTAATAGGTATAGAAAGTCAAACGCTACTCAAATGGTACTGTTAAATAATTTAAAGTATAATTGGTGGAAAAAGGATATAATCAAATTGAGGAATTGGTTACATGAGATACTTGCACCTATTGCCAAACTTATCACTGTTCACTGTTTCTTGGCTGTGGCAGTTATTCGTCAATGATACATCTATCAATTAAATGTCCACAACGCTTTTTTACAAGGAGACTTATATGAGGAGGTATACATGAAAATTCCTCTTGGATTTGCTAAACAGGGGCAACACAATGTTTTTCAACTTAACAAGTCCCTATACGACCTTAATTAAACAAGTCTCGAGAAACTGGTTTGACAAAATTCTCCTCTGCGCTGAAAGAAGCTAGACATTTTCAATCCTTGGTAGATTATTCTTTGTTCATTCAATCCAGTGGTTCCACATTCACCGCAGTTCTTGTTTATGTTGATGACATCATTTTAACAGGGAACAATCCCTCTACCATTTTTACCTTAAATTTTTTTCTTCATACCAAGTTTCACATCAAAGATCTTGAAGTCAACGAAAATATGCTATTGACATTATAAAAAACAAAGAACATCTAGGATCTACATTCCCTATAGAACAAAATTTGTGTTTATCCGATGAACACAGAGATCTTCGAGATCTTCTTTCAGATCCCTCCATCTATCGACAGCTTGTTGGACGTCCATATATTTAACCATCACCAGACCTGACATTTTTCATTTGGTTAATATTTTCAGCTAGCTCATGCACCAACCTCATCAACCTCATTATGATGCTGCTATTCACATCTAGTGATATGTCAAATCTTTTCCCGGCAAGGGTATCCTGTTGTCCTCCACAAGTTACTTTCAACTCCCAGCATAGTCTGACTTTGATTGGGCTAGTTGTCCTAAAATGCGGTGATCTACTATTGACTATTTCATAATGCTTGGTCATAGTCCTATGTCTTGAAAGACCCCCCCCCCCCCCCCCCCCCCCCCCCCCTCAAACAAACAAAAAAAAACTACCGTGTCATCCTCATTTGTTGAAGCTGAATACGATGCAATGGCCAATGCTATCTGTGAATTAGTTTGATTCAAATCTCTCCTTCAAGATCTCGGAATATCGTACCCTCAATAGATGCTGTTGAAGCTGAATACCACGTGATGGCCAATGCTGCTTGTGAATTGGTTTGGCTCAAATCTCTCCTTCAAGATATCGGAATATCGTACCCTCAACAAATGCAACTTCATTGTGACAATCAGGCTGCTCTCCATATTGCCAATTACCCAACTTTCTATGAACACACTGCTCTCCATATTGCCAATTACCCAACTTTCTATGAACACACCAACACATCGAAATTGATTGTTACATTATTTGAAAAGTTTTTGTCTAGCATTCTCAAAACTGCTTATGTGCCTATTACTCATCAACTTGCATACATCTTTACAAAGGCCCTTAGTTGGAATTAGTTTCATCTTCTACTTGACAATTTGGGTGTTCTGGATCCAACTTGAGGGGGGAGTATTAGGAAATCACTGTTCCAAAGATCTCCCTAATGTACCAGTCTGCACATTAGGAAATTCCTAACTATATATAGAAAAATCTTCTTGACGCATTTTTTTACTTCTTTCTCTCCAAAATTTAGGATCTAATTAGGGTTTCATTGCCTCTCCTCTATTTATACATCTCATTGTAAAGGTCATTGACACAGAAAAAAAAAAATTTACAATCTCTAAATACTTATCTGAAATTAGTTTTTGTCACTATCCCAAAAATGAATCAGATCCAATTATCAGGTGGGCCATACCCAAAAATGAATCACCACTGTTTCCTATGGTATGGTCCACCGAATGTTTGCATTTCATTTTTGAGATAATACTGTAAAATGGCCTGCAAAACGGATGGATGGCGTGGGTAGAGAATATATACATCAAGGTGTGCCCCGCGGTAAGGGCCGCACCATCTTGGGTGAGTCCGGGGTCTCACCTAATGTGCTCCCGGTGTTGAGAGGACTCCACGACTATTTCAAGGAATGGAAATGCCCCTATGGTTCCACACCCCTTAGCAGGTGTGGGCCTTACTCATCAGCACAGTCTGATCATGATCAGTTGGTAGTGAGTAGCATACATGCCTATAGTGATACCAAACAATAAATGGTTTTTTCCCCCCCCCTTACATAATCCAATATATTACTGGTGCAGCCTTGCTTCTGCGAATAACATCACAGGACAAATACCCGGGAACTTCCGCAACCTAAGAAACTTGACGAACTTGTATGTCAAATATTCATTATTTACCGGGGTTGTCTTTTCCAATTAGAAATTACAAATGATTAAAGTCCATTCATATTTGCAGTAGGATAGATGGCAATCCTATCTCCGGTAAGATTCCTGATTTCATCGGGGAGTGGACACTACTCAAGAGACTGTAAGAACTATATTTGATCTGTTTTTCAACATAAAATGCTTCTATATGAGAACATCAGTATGAACTGTGATTCTGAACCACTGCAGGGATATGCAAGGCACGTCTATGACGGGACCTATTCCTTCTAGCATCACTTTCTTGGATAAACTAACAGAACTGTGAGGACGCATTCCATGTTCTTTTCTTGCTGCTTTTATTACTTGGAATTTTCTTGGACCCAGCCATGGAAATAGTATGCTATGAATTACTTTATTCAATCCAATATGTTTTGATTTTCAGGAGGATATCTGATTTAGATGGATCAAGTATGCCTTTCCCTGATTTGAAGAATATGACCAAAATGAAGAAATTGTGAGTTGAATGGATACAACCCGGACGGCATAAATATATCAATGTCTGTTGCTTCTTTTGCTCATGGATTGTCTGTCATGGTCGTATACTGCAGGATACTAAGAAATTGCTCGATTTCCGGCGAAATCCCACAAAATATTGTGGACTTGGAAGACCTGAAAACCTTGTAAGTTACTATGGACAAATCGTTTACACATGGGCTTTAACAAAACTGAATTGATTTATCGCCAAATTCATGATGACTTGGACTTTCAGTTCTCATTTCTATGTTTATCTTGTCATGTAATGGCTAATCCATTAGACTTCCAGACAAGGAAAATCCTTTTGTGCATTTCATATTCTTTAGAATATACTACATCCTTCAATCTCAAGGCCTTCTATGGATAAGAACCATGGTGTGATGTAAAGGCCATTACGAGACCGTAAAGGCCGATACATAAAGGTAATGTTGGCAATCGTTACATGTTAATTGTTATGGGGTCATAAATGCCGTAATGACATTACAAAAAAAATGACCCGTAAAGGCTGTAATGTCGTTAAAAAAAAAAGACTCGTAAAGGCCGTTACAGCCCTTGTAACAACCTGTTACGCCTCCCATAAAAGCCGTAAGAGCCTCGTACTGATCCGCTAAGAGGGCATAAGTTTTTTGAATTTTTTACAATAAAAAAGAGCCATAATGGTCATTGTGACCATTGCACTTTGTATTGTAAAGGTAACAATGGTAGCCGTTATGGCCACCATAACCATTATGGAATACCTTGATAAGAACATGCATGCATGCAGCCGACAAATTCATTTAAGAGAGAATTTTCTCCCATCTTATTCTGAGTCGTGTTTGCAATATCGATAATAGTAGCCGGTATATCAGTCAATATTTTTAGTATTGCACCTCATTTTGGTGTCGGCGATGCACCGCATTGTATCGATGACATCGTCAATATAATGTGATATCTTCGATATATTGGGATGTGTCGACAATATTCATGATGCAAGAGAGATTTGAGGGAATTTATGGCCCACACGTGGCATTGGTTTCTAGAGCAATGGGATGGACAGTTTGGATCATGATGACAGGTTTCAGGTGAGCCCATGAGTGTAGAACATACACAAACACTTACACCCCACAGACTACCATAAGAGAGAAGGTTTTCTCTTAAGCTAGGGTGACTCTCTCCCGTCCCAACATCACTGCGGCGAGTCCGGTAATGGGTAGGACTCGCCGCAGACTATAAAACACATGCTCGGTCCTCGACTCTACCCCAGTTGAAATCTCATTTCCCATTACAAAGAGAGGGTTAGAGAAGGAAGCTTCCAACACTACTACGATCTCCGGCGACCTCCGATTGCTGGCGCTAATGGCGGTCAGGCTGCACTCGTCTGTCAAGGCTCGAAATATTTCTCCGTGAAGACACGAGCAGTAGTCTAACAAATGGTATTAGAGCAACATTTGTTTGTGCGTCGGCCAGTGAGGTTCCATTTTTTCAGTTATTTTCGGTTGTGTAGACAAATTTTGCCATTGAATCTGGTAGGGCCATTGACCCTAGTCACAACCCAATGTCAATAGCACCGCTACCAGTGAACACGACCCTTTTCTTTCTCTGTCATGCCCTGCAATTCGATTTCTGGGTTGGCCAGACCCTCGTTCCGTATACTAAGATACGAGCTATAATTTAAGCAATTCACAACCATCGTTACACAAATATGACAAAATAAATAGCAATTCCAATAAATACAATAAAGTACTTAAAACTCTAGGAAACTTTTAGATCTTTACTCTACTGCTCTCCGTAACTAAAATTTTAACCTGAAACTAATTATTCACAATAAAAGAATGAGCTACAAAAGCCCAGTGAGATAGCCTCGTACAATTTACCACATGTACATACAATTTATCACATGTAATACACTCCAACTCTTGATTTTTACAGGTCTACCATGATGATTATATGAAATACACTCCAACCATTAGATGCCACACTAATATGTGGGCATGGGGCGTCAAAATCAGGCCCATCCATGATTCAAGTCAGCCACACCAAGGGAAACAGTTTAGAGGGTGCCTTATATACTATTTTCAATCGTATGGTCCACCTGAATCACTGATGGGGCTGATTTTTTGCCTTGGGCCTAACATAAGGTGACACACCTGGTGGTTGGGGTGGATTTCACATAAAAATCATAGTGGAGCCCACCTAAGCTATGACCCCTTGCTCACAACATGTATAACATGCCTGCCCTAAGAAATTGTATGTGTCATATATTAACTCAAATTCTACCAATTAAATTATGGAACCCACTTTAGCTAAACCATAGTCCCAAATTCAAATTGTTTGAATGATCTTAAGCTTTGATTCATGGACATTTCTTTGCTGAAATAGGACCATTGGATATTTTTCATTCTTAGTTGTCCAATAAATACCCACCAATTTCATTACGAGGAAATAAATCTAATTTTTGAGTCATAGATATAATTTAGACAATTTAATTTCAATTATTTATAAGTCAAGTGTGTAATTTTTAAAAATAATTAATTAATTGTGTTTTCATACATGCCTTCTATTATTAATATATTTATGAATTAATTTTAAATATAGTTGCATTACTTTTATCAAATAGCACATAGTTTAGTACCCCATATGAAGGAAATTTATTATGTGCACTCTTTCTTTGATGATTTTTCTTTTATTTCTAAGCGTATAATGATGTTTTTTTTTTTTTTTTTCTAATATTTTCTGAAGTTTCATTAAAAAATTTAACCAATTTTTCAATGTTTTCTAAAAGCAGTAAAACATTGCACAATACATCTGATATGATAACCAACATGTTTTTGTATCCTAAGGATATGATACATATGTGGATACCGATACTGAAAGCATTCACTAATTTCTAACAATAATTTGCTTTTGCAGAGACCTTAGTTTTAACAAATTGACAGGAGAAATTCCAAGAAACTTTTCAGATCGATCGTCGCCAGATTTTATGTAAGAAAATGGACATTTGTTACCAAATTTTCACCTCTGCTGTTTCTAGACACTTGATGAAAACCAGTAATCCTTCTCATTTTGTAGTTTTTGGACCCTTCTCAATGATGCTCAGTGATTTTCTATTATTAAATTAAAATTCCATATCATGATATTATTTTTTGATGTAGGTATCTTACTAGCAACAACCTGACTGGGAGCATACCCTCTTGGATGCTGACTAGCAGCCGTAACTTGTAAGTATTACTAAGTCTCCAATTAAAATTCCATATCATGATATTATTTTTTGATGTAGGTATCTTACTAGCAACAGCCTGACTGGGAGCATACCCTCTTGGATGCTGACCGCATGTTAATATTTTGTTGAACTCTCTTGTGAGAGTACTTTAGGGCTTAGGCCTTTCAGTCTCGGAAGTGGGTTGCCTGGTGTGCCACACACCATGGATGTCCATGATGTGTTGACATGGCAAAGTTCTATAGACCCCACCATGATGCATATGTTACATCCACCCAATCCATCCATTTTGTGAGATCATTTTATGCTATGGTCCCAAAAAATGAGGCATAACCAAACCTCAAGTGGACCACACCATAGAAAGTAGTGATGACAATGATGCCCACTGTTGAAACCTTCCAAGGGCCCACCATGATGTTTATTTTCCATCCAACCAGTTCAAAAGGTCACACACACCTGGATGAAGGGAAAACAAAACTATCAGCTTGATCCAAAACTTTTGCGGCCCTCAAGAAGTTTTCTACAGTAAGCGTTCAATCCCTACTAATTCTTGTGGTGTGGTCCACTTGAGGTTTAGATATGCCTCATTTTTGGGCTAATGCCCTAAAATGATCTCGCAAAATGTATGAACAGTGTGGATATAACACATACGTCATGGTCCGGCCACAAACTTTGCCATGTAAACACACCACCAGGTGGGTTGTGTGTGGCACACCATGCAATCCACTTCAGACTCCTGCTGGAGTTATTTTTTCCACTCCTGAAAAGGTATAAACATAATGCTACATGTTTATGTTATCTTACAACAATTCTGTTGTGTGTCTTGCAGGGACTTATCTTACAATTATTTTACTGGGCCCGCTCCAAACCAATGCGTGGATGATAACTTGTATAAACTATAATTTTCCACACTTTGTATGCTTTCATTTAACCAGGGTAATATAGGTCATTTTTACTTTCTTTTAAAAATAATGAATTGATGCGATGCGGGGCTGAATTTTAGTAGATCGTGGCAATAAGTCCACTTTGCCACTTACAATACCTGGTCACGTAGGTAATATAGGTCCTTGCTTTGCACTTTTATGGATGTTCCTCTCTTTTCGTTTGCAGGAATTTTGTGGCTAGCTTTTCATCTATAGAAAATGATTCGTGAGCTTCCATGTCCTTACTTCTAGTTTGCATTTTGGATTGGTGGGGAATGCCAATTACTTTGCTAAGAAAAGATATGAATACATGAATCCACAATTTCATACCTTTTTTTGTAGGGTTGCACCATGCTTAAGAAGGAACTACCCCTGTTCTGGGAAAGCAAAGAGTAAGTAAAGAAATCAGAAACCGTAGCTTTTGTCTGTCAAAATTATAGAGCTATATAATTTTTACTCACAGCATCTGAGGGAATTTCCTTCTGTTTTGATTGTACATGCAAATAAATCTGAATTCCATACATTTGCAGACTACGAATTATTCATAAATTGTGGCGGTGAGGCACAGACTGCTGATGGACGATACTACCAAGCCGATGCACAAGGGAGTGGGATATCCACATTCTACAGTACCAATGATGCATGGGCATATAGCAGTACAGGAGACTTTACTGGCGATGAGAATGCACTTTTCATTGCAACAGACACATCTAATCGCAGTCAAACTTTGTATAAAACAGCTCGCCTAGCACCTCTCTCCCTCAAATACTATGGGATTTGCTTACAAAATGGAGAATATACAGTTGGACTACATTTCTCTGAAATAATGTTCACCAATGACCAAACATATAACAGCGTTGGGAAGCGCATATTTGATGTATCAATCCAGGTGAATGGTTAACTGCATTTTCTTGATCTTTCATAGTTGATCTGTCCTCTGGTTCTATTTTGTGCAGCTCACTTGGCAGGAACCATCAGTTGATAATTCTCTCAAGAATTGGATCCTGTTAACTTCGATTTGGAGTAGAATTGCTATTGGATTCTTTGCAAATGTCTTATGATGCAATCATCACTTTTCTTTGAGTTATTGTGTAACTGTATTGTGTTGGACTGGAAAGGCATTTATTGTTTTCTGTATTGGTAGCTACAAGTGTTATACATCTTTGTAGGAGTTTTTCACATGTAAACCAATGACCTGTAGAATGAATTACATAATTTTCTATTCATAAGAGTTCTAGTAACATTGCTTAGGTATGAATGGGTGTTATCATTTCTGTTTTTGTAAGTTTTTCACACATTGCATCCATGCGTCTCTCTCTCTCTCTCTCTCTCTCTCTCTCTCTCTCTCTCTATGTATGTATGTATGTATGTATGTATGTAGGCATGCATGTATGCACACACATACACACACTGCGTGTGTTTGTTGGTCTATCAGGCTTTCTACTAATTTCATTTAGCTTCTAGTTTTTCTTCATTTTTTATGCCTGGGTATATTAATCTTTGGATCCAATTCCTGTGTACTTTTGACTTCCTGCAGGGCGTAATTGTATTGAAGGATTTCAACATAGAAAAGAATGCTAGTGGTGCCCGCATTCCAATACTTCTGAATTTTACTACCAATGTGACCAGCCACTCTTTGGAGATCCACTTATATTGGGCTGGGAAAGGGACCAATGCAATTCCAGTTAGAGGTGTATTTGGACCTCTAATTTCAGCTATTACAGTGATACCAAGTAAGATATTCTAAACCCTCGACTAACACCGAAACCTGAAACATGAAACCCAAAATGCGACAACCGAAACTCGACTAACACCGAAACCCGAAACGTGACAACTGAAACTTGTACCCGACATGCTACCGAAACGCGATGGTTTTCTTCTGCTTCCTAGTGGACCAGAAGTGTATGGTAAGGAGCAGCAAGCTGGTGGCCGGGATCTGCTCCAGGTGTGGTAACGGAGCGCGCATCGCCGACATGAAGACGGCGACCCGGTTCTGTTACGTTCCATTCGACTGGCGATCTCGGCGAGCCATCATCTGCACTTTCTGTGGTGCCGTTCTCAAATCCTACAGATGAAGGAGATCAGTTACGTTTCATTTCGTTTCGGTTTTTTATTTCTATATTCTTGCTGTAAATTTCGTAGCGGTTGAGAGTTTCGGGTTTCGGTTTCGGGTCTGTTTGGCGGAGAATTGTATCGATGAATGAGAAAAAATTCGCATATATGAAGCTCTTTTTAGTTAAAAAAAAAAAAGTAAGATATTCTAAATGGTTTAGCCTCTTCTCTTTTCGAAGTCTTCCTTATCATGATGTCTGATCTTTTCTACTTTGTAGACTTTGAACCTGATATGGGTGACAGTGGGCTATCTGCTGGAGTAATTGTTGGCATTGTAGCTGGTTGTTGCACCGTTGTTGGATTGGTTTTGCTATTTCTTTGGATGAAAGGTTGCTTAGGAGGAAAAGACCTTGTGGACGAAGGTGAGATGATGAATCAAGGTCTGCTTGTTTATAATATAGGAGTGATGTGGTGAGACACGTTAGACCAAAAATAACATGATGCACCTTGAACGGATGCATGCAGAAGGATGTACAGGTCATAATGTTTTTTTTACATAAATTCTTTCAGTTTGATATGTGCGGATCATCGTTGGGCTATGTTTTTATTATTTCGGTCAGACCGTTCTCACCATATCATTCCTTTCAAGCTATAAGGATGTTTCTTTGGGTCACTGTTCAGCAGCGCCTTGGGCCTCTTTTGCCTCGGCTCATATGTCATCCTGTAGGACTATTGCATATTCATATTATTTTATTTTCATTTTTAGATATCATAGGAAAT
The DNA here is from genome assembly GCA_003013855.2 of Liriodendron chinense. NCBI lineage: Eukaryota > Viridiplantae > Streptophyta > Magnoliopsida > Magnoliales > Magnoliaceae > Liriodendron > Liriodendron chinense. The sequence goes on along the minus strand of PVNU02000440.1, from coordinate 4,242,743 downwards.
ATTAGAAAGAAAATTTTAAAACTGTTCACATAGGCATCACTCGGGTCCTGCAACGTATTCTCGTCCGCATTGATGTGGCATAAATGCGTACCAATCTGGATAGCTCAAATCATGGACCACGTTGTGGATGGAGTATAGCTAGAAAATCAAACTGATTGGGTGATCTTAACCATCCAAATAGTGCCATCAAATAAATGGCTAAAATGGAAATGGTCAAGGGTCCAAATTTAGTCGGCAAAACCGGATGGTTGAAATTTAGCGAGTGAAATCAGATGGTTCATATTGTATTGTCCACTGTGATTTTCAGGCTATGCCCTGTCCACAATTTGGAATATCCAAAATTGCATGCATCCCACATTTAATTAGGTGGATTGATTCTAGCAACCTGGCGATGTCCAGCTCACTGATAGCACCATGTTTAAATACATTTTTTTTTCTTTATTCATTTTCCTATCTGAGCAATTCAGTAACTTGAGTAAAAATTATAGGATGCGGATTAGGTGGTGGTGCAGTGGGGTGGTGATGTGTTGGGCACTGTAGATCCCATTTTGATGTATATGTTTTATATCCAAGCTGTCCATCTGTTTTGCTGGATCATTTTAGGGCATGAACCCAAAAATTAAGCATATCTGAAGCTCAAGTAGACCACACCACAGGAAAAAGTGAGAATGACGACACCCACCATTGAAGCCTTCCAAGGGCCCACTGTAATGTTTATTTGCCATCCAACCCGTTGATAAGGTCACACAGACCTGGATGAAGGGAAAACAAAAATCTCAGCCTGATCCAAAACTTCTGTGGCTCCCAAGAAGGTTTTAATGGTGGGCATTCAATCAGCACTGTTTCCTGTGGTGTGGTCTACTTGAGCTTCAGATGTGCTTCATTTTTGGGCTCATCCCTAAACTGAACTAGAGAAAATTGATGGACGGCATGGATATAAAACAAATACATAATGGTAGCCCCACAGCGCCCAAGACATCACCAAACCACCACTGTGGGTGGTGTGGGCAGCACCACCTGATCCACGTCCAACATTGTAAAATATGCAGCATATTTAGATGGCAGTCGATTGCATGTGCCCTCCGGGACAGAGATATACCTGTGCCCGGGGCTGTGTGGTTCCCACAGAGATGTCCGTGATGAATCCACTCAGAAATCTGTTTTTCAAGACCACAATAGAATAGGATTCTAAAAATTAGACAGATCAAAAACTCAGGTGGGCCACCACAAACGAAATAGTGGAAACGGAAACATCCACTGTTGAAACCTTCCAGGAGCTGACCATGATGTTCATAACATTCGGATAAACTGTTGGAACAAATATTGTGCCGATACAATCACCACTGTTTCATGTGGTATGGTCCACGTGAGTTTTGGATATGCCGATTTTGAGAATCCTACCCTATTTTGGATGTGCCTGATTTTGAGAATCCTACCCTACTGTGGTCTTTAAAAAGACGGAGTGGATTTGTCGTGAGTAGATTTGTCACCGACATCTCTGCGCCTCACGCAGCCCCAGGCACAGGTACATCTCTGTGCCCGGGGCACATGCAATCCGCTCTCTATTTAGACATGTATTAGCAAATTAGAAAAATATAAATAATGCAAATGAAAAAGGGATGTTCAATCATCTTAGAACTAAAATAGTACTTCTCTTTTGGCAGAACTCCGAGGTCTGGAGTTAGTGACAGGTTACTTCAGCTTAAGACAGATAAAATCTGCCACCAATAACTTTGATCCTGAAAATAAAATAGGTGAAGGTGGATTTGGGCCAGTTTACAAGGTATGCATTTTAAAGTTCCGATTACCCTCAAGTTGTCTTCATGTGGATTTTCATGAAATCTGACCCCAAAGTGCATGTTACACAATTCTAGGGTACTCTTCCAGATGGTTCCATAATGGCTGTGAAGCAGCTCTCATCCAAGTCAAAGCAAGGGAACCGTGAATTTGTGAATGAGATAGGCATGATCTCTGCTCTGCAGCACCCCAATCTTGTGAAGCTTTTCGGATGCTGTATCGAAGGGAATCAGTTGTTGCTGATATATGAATACATGGAAAATAATAGCCTTGCCCGTGCACTATTTGGTAACCCTTCTTTTCCATCCCATATGCTCCATTTGTGTTTGGAAATGAGCACGCTGCAAAAATTTCATTGTTTTTTTTTTTTTTTTTTTTTTTTAAAGTAAATAAAGATTTTATTGAGAGAAAAGTAATACACTGCCCCTGCTAACCTTTGGGCGGCCCCCACCTAACAAACCCAACAACCGCTTCCAATTGGGCTGCCCAGCCACAAAGAAACGAAACAGGGCCAGCCTACCCTAAACCCACTTAACAGCCCCCCTAAACAACCGTTGCCTTGGCCCACCTTATCATGAGCAAATGCTGCCTAGGCCCACCTTATCCAAGAAAATGGCCCCTCTAATCTCTTTGAGGAGAACCGTTAGACTTTCAAAGGCTCTATTGCGTTGGGACCCACTCCCCAACCTGGCCAAAGAATCTGCTACACTGTTCACCTCCCGCTAGGGCTGTTCAAAAAACCTGACCCAACCGATAAAACCGACCGAACCGGACTGAACCGATCGATTTTGGTCGGTTTTCGAATCTATTTCGGGTCGGGTCGGTTTTTTAATATAAAAAACCGAGAGTGTCGGTTCGGTTGTCGGTTTGTAAAAATTATAAACCGTTTTCAACCGAACCGAACCGATATATATGTGTGTGTGTGTGTGTGTGAGAGAGAGAGAGAGAGAGAGAGAGAGAGAGAGAGAGAGAGAGAAGTTGAGGTTGGCCCCACTTCAATATTTACATGAAATCCACTCTAACCAGTAAGGGTGCCACCTCAAGTTAAGCCCAAGACTGAAATATCATCTTTATCTGTAATTCAAGTGGGCAACACCAAGAAAAAGAGTTTGGAGGGTAATGTGGCCTGTACACTATTTCCAATTGTGTAGTCCGCATGTATCAAAGATGACGCTGGTTTTTCATATTTAGGCCTAAAATTGGATTAGTCACCTGCTAGTTGGAGTGGATTTTTAAAATGCATGATAGTGGGGCCTATTTAAACTACATTACCAATTACCTCATGTCAAGTAAAAGAATTTTACCTAGACACCGACTTTGCAGCACAGTGAGGGTGCAAATTAGGGTAACAGTTCAGTGGGTGTTATCCTAATTATGTGGAACCACCTTGATGTATGTTTTTTATATCCATTCCATTCATCTGTTTTCATCTATCGTTTTAGGACATGGTTCCAAACCTCGAGAAGATCCAAATATCAAGTAAACAATACCATTGGAAACAATAATGAATAACTAGTAGAAGCATTTTATGGGCCACAAAAATTTTAGATTGAGGCCCAAACCGATAAAACCGACAAAACCGAACCGACCCGAGTTTATCCGGTTCGGTTCGGTTGGTGATGATTCATCGGTTCGATTCGGTTGTTAAATATTCAAAACCGACTAAGTCGGTTCGGTTGGATATTTTTCCTCAAAACCGAACCGACCGAACCGTGCACAGCCCTACCTCCCGCACCACATGCTTGACTTCGACCTCTGCCATGTGCCGAAGAACCTCAATATGAGCACTCCAGTACCATAATTTCCAGGAGGACGAGAGACCCTTGGACACCATATCGATGATTGTTTTGGAGTCGCTTTCCACAATGATTTTGGGGAAACCACGCTGAAGATACAAGGAGAGGCCCTCTACCATTGCTCTAGCCTCAACCCACCTGTTCGACCCCATGCCATACCCGGAAACGAAAATTTCATTGTTGACCTCCTTTTGTCCTGATTGATGATTTATAGCACAAAGGTTAATATGAATGGGATAATCTGTAGGCTGTGAGGATCAGCGCTTGAAACTGGATTGGTCAACAAGGCGTAAGATTTGCCTGGGTATAGCGAGGGGTTTAGCCTATCTTCATGAAGAGTCGAGGTTGAAGATTGTTCACAGAGACATCAAGGGTACCAATATTCTGCTCGATAAAAATCTCAATGCTAAGATATCCGACTTTGGTTTGGCTAAACTTGATGAAGAGGAAAACACCCACATCAGCACTCGAATAGCCGGAACTATGTGAGTAGCATGCCTTTTTTTCCTTTGGTTTTCTTTTATCTTTCCATTGCAAGATTTAATAATAAGTATGGTGGATAATTAGTTTAATGAATATTTCAGAGAAGGTTTGCTCTTGAAACATGAGTGAAAGCAAGTGAAGAAGCAACAATTCTATAAAGGATAAAAATATAAATGATTAAGAAAAAAAAAAGCATTATATGTCGTTTAATTGCCTTATTTTACAAGTTTTGATTACTTATGGTGATGAATAGGCATGTTATTAATATTGCATTGTTGTCATGTTTGATGTAAATTTAGTTTATGATGATGTTGTTTTTCTTCTTTCAGAGGATATATGGCTCCGGAATATGCAATGAGGGGTTACTTGACAGACAAAGCGGATGTTTACAGCTTTGGAGTCGTTTTACTTGAGATTGTCAGCGGTAAGAGCAACACCAACTATAGGCCCAAGGAGGAGTTCGTTTATCTTCTTGATTGGGTAAGCTGATCCTACTTGCTATTTATTTTTCTATGAATCATGAATCTTATTAGAACCAATTCCTTGTTGATTATGACAGTGTCACATGCATGGATTTTTTAAAATTTTTTTTCCTGGGCCATCCATTTTGAACTTTTCCATTCAGTCTCCAACTCACTGGAAACTGACCGGCTTGGGTTAGTGAATTTCATCACCTATAATGGCACCTGAGTCAAGAGGATTGATAAAGCAGGTAACATGGATCGAACAACGTGCTCTACCAGTTAGGATGCAGTAATTGCAACACCAAGTTACTGGCTCGATCTGAGGTTTCCCATGAAAATACTCCAAAAACAAAATAGTAATGAAAACCAAATAAAGGTTTGACTAGACTAGCTGACACCTGAGTTCTCTTGACGACTGCCGAGTCAGTCGCAGCTCAGGAATCTTGTCAGGTGGGTCCTTAGACAATGTTCTGAAATTGCAACATCCTACAGATTTCAATCATCAAGGAGCATTGTGTAGATTGGGGCATGGTTAGTCCAAACAGTCATACACAAGTTAATTAGTTAAATGGATGACAGAAATACCCTTAAAAATATGTACATTTACTAGTGAACCTTGAGTAAAAGAAAAAGAAGAGAAATACATTCAGGAATATGTGAAACGGACCAAAATGCATCTGTAACTTCTCCTTGGTTTCTGCTGAACTAAAATGAAAATAATCACCAAATGATAGTAATGTTATCCTGTGTGGCAATTGCAGGCTTATGTCCTACATGAGAAGGGAAGCCTCTTGGAACTGGTCGATCCAGTCCTTGGATTAGACTACTCTAAGGAAGAGGCATTGGGGATGCTGAACTTGGCTCTCCTGTGCACCAACCTGTCTCCTACTCTCAGGCCCATTATGTCTGCTGTGGTTAGCATGCTCGAGGGACAAACTGTCATCCAAGTCCCAACCTTGAAGCCTGCTTCGTTAAGTGAGCATTGGAGGTTTAAGTCCTTTGAGACGCTCTCTCAGGACAGCCAAATGCATAGCATTTCAATGGAAGGACCACGGATGGATTCGTCAGTGTCTCTCAAGAGTAAAGATCAAGAAGCAGAGTCCTCAGCAAGAAAACTTCTACCTGATCTCATTTGATGTTAGCAGAAATTGAGCCATGCCATGAGAGGTAAAAACCAGCACCAATACCTCATTTTATGTTAGGAGCCTGTTTGGATGCTCCCCGATTTGCAATGGACTGGGTATGGTTCCAGTTTCCCACCCAGCCCACAAGTGGTTTAGTTATGCTGAAACAGCACAACAATCCCAATTTCTGGGGACTTCCAAATGGGTCGTTAGACGTGAGTGTTCTTCTGTCTGCCTTGCTTTGTTCACAGCTTATAATTCATTGTTTCTTAAAAATCACCATATGCATGCTTGTGTCTTCCTGTGATGGATGCCCTTTGGATTGCTAACCAGTGGACAATTGAGATTATGCAGCAGGTGACAGTAATGTTCATTCGTGGCGTCTTTTCATGTGCCTGTGGAAGTTAGGTGGGGTCACCGTCATGACGTTTGTTTCAAATCCACCTCGTCCATCAGTTTCACCAGATCAATTTAGGTGGTGAGCCAAAAAATGAGGCAGGTTCAAAGCTCAATTGAGCAACATGGCATGAAAAGTGGGGAATGGAATGCCTTACGATTGAAACCTTTCAAGGGTCCACCGTGATCTTTATGTGCCATCCAAACTGGTCATAAGGTCCTTCCCACTGGGATGAACTGAAAACACCAAAATAGTAGCCTGATCCAAAACTTTTGTGCCCCACGAGTATGTTAACGGTGGGCATTCAATAACCTAGGTTTCCTGCCCTGTGCCCACTGGAGTTTTGAATTTCTTCATTTTTTGGCTCACCCCCAAAATGATATGGCGAAATTGGTGGACTGGGTGGATTTGTCACAAACATCACAGTAGGCCGTAGGAGTTTGAGAGGAGAGCTTGTTTTGGATACTTTACAGAAGAAATTAGAAAACTTATCTCTTGGCACAGACAGCCAAAAATGAAGAAAGATGATGTTGCAGGTGTAGGTTATGCCTGTTGTATATTTTTGGGCTCATGCCTTAAAATGATCCAGGATGTGGTGGATTTCTCAAAATCAAAATGTTCGGTCCCAGGACTGTTTCTACTGTGGGCATTCAATACCTGCTTTTTCCTGCTGTGTGGCCCACTTGATTTTTGGATCTGCCTCATTTTTTGTCTCGAGCCTTAAAATGATCTGGCGAAACTAGTGGACGGGGTGGATTTCATTAAAACATCATGGTGGTCCCAACGAGGTTTTCAACAGTGGGGTTTAATACCCACTGTTTCAACTTAGAGAGAGAGAGAGAGAGAGAGAGAGAGAGAGAGAGAGAGAGAGAGAGAGAGAGAGAGAGAGAGAGAGAGAGAGCTTAGCAAGGAGAGAGAGAGAGAGAGAGAGAGAGAGAGAGAGAGAGAGAGAGAGAGAGAGAGAGAGAGAGAGAGAGAGAGAGAGAGAGCTTAGCAAAGGGTGCCTTCTCTGATTTTTCTTCCTTGTTAGAGCACTTAGATCAGAGGTGAGGTAATCTCTACTCGTTTTTATGTTTTTCTTTTATTTTTTGAAATTACGTGATTTCGGGTTATGAATACTATCTCTATGAACTTGTTTTCCTTGATATTGTTATTAGTTATTTCTCTTATTATTATTATTCTTAGAATTTAAGTTTTTCTTGTATCATGATGTTAAAATAGGGATTTTCATTTTTTTTTTTCCTCCAAATTTCGGATCCATCCGACAAATATTATAGGAGAATGGTGCACACGTATGCTTAAATTGAAATTTCGGGTTAGATTTTTCATTACTTTTAATTTTAGGAGATTTTTATTTAATTTTTTAAAATTATTGGTACTTTATAATATTTTACGTAATTAGGTTAGAAACCTCTTAGTAATCTTTTAAATTTCCATCAAAGTTTTATTATTTTAACATTCTTATATTAACGCTAAAATTTTGTGGAACATAGGTGTATCTCATTCATGTGTTGAAAGGTAGCATATTCTATTATTTTAAGAAAGCATAATTATATAAGTAAACTGTTGGGGAAAGTATCATGACATTTGTGTAATTTTAGGAAGTTTATTTTTGAAAAGTTTCATATATGGTTTGGACATATGATTTCAAGAGCAATTTATACAATGAGTTTTTGGGAACACTTGCAAATAGGTGAGCAATATTTTTTTATTTTTAAAGATGGATTTTTTTTTTTTTTTTTTTTTTAAGGGGTTAGTGGAGCTCATGGGCTGATGAGCCCATGGGTTGAAAATCCCATAAAGCAAAATAAGTGGGGCTATGAAGCCCTTAAGTTAAAAGACCTTAAACCCTAGGTGGCACCTCTTAGTTCTATATTGGTCTAGGTGAAGTCTAAGAATGAAGAACTAGTAGCACTTTCGTTGTAAGACCGGTGGCTGTTGTGTAACCTTGTTGAATGGGTCTCTCACCTTGGTCCAAGTAGAGTGACGCATGCTAGGATTGAGATACTTGCATTAAGGGACGAGTGTTGTATTGGCAAGAGTCTTGGCCTCCTGGGTGTTCTTATGATTGGTATATTGTAAATGAATTGTCATTCCTTACACATGTATTCATGTTGCATCTATATTGGAAAGCATGTTTCATATTAAATTTGAAATTCAATCTTTTATTTTGTTATTACTCTTATCTTTAAATGTCTCATATCTTTAAATTTTTGGTAATATGATTACTCTTGCTGAAACTGTTATATTTGCTAAAAATGCTATTTTTTAATTGATCTTTTAGAAACATACAAGAAATTTTCTTACTGAGTGCCTGTTGGGAATTCAGTTTCAGGGTTAGAAGTGCAAGAGAGCGCACTGGAGGAAGAAGGATATGTAGATGTTTAGTTATTTCTGATTTCCATATCTAAGAATAGATTAGTTTCCGTTTGAGAATTTTTTAAAATGATTTTAATAAGACCCTAGATCAATGGTGTGTTCCCCACAGTCGAGAGTTTGATTCTCAGACCCTAGATGGAGAGTTCAATGAGTAGTTTGATTAGTTGATTATAATTTGACGATTTATTAATTTTGGCATGAGAACATGCATGAACCTTATTCATATAATAGATGATGGTTTGATTTGAGTTTATATCTTATCTTTTGTATTTTAAGTAGAATGTATGTAGCTATAGAATGTGTACATATATCTCATACCCTAGAACTCAAGACTTTTGTATTTTAAGTAGAATGTATGTAGCTATAGAATGTGTACATATATCTCATACCCTAGAACTCAAGACTAGGGCCATTGTACTTGGGTGTCAAATTTTGGGGCATGACAGCATATTGAACACTTAGGTGGGACACCACAAATGAAACAGTGGCCAATGATATTTTAAATGGTTTTCGTTCAATCCCAAATTTTGTGTATTGCAGTCCACCTAAGTTTTGAATCTAACTAATTTTCCACTCACATCCTTCCATGAGCATTCATAGAAGGATGGACAGAGTGGAAGTCACGTGGACATTATAGTAGACCCCACTAAACTCGCTCCTACGAATGGTTTTTCTCTCACTCCACCAATGTATGAGGCCTTTGGTCAATTCCACCAAATAATGTCATGCACTGAATGGGGTAAAGAAAAGCCACCTCTACGAAGGGCAAAAATGACATTTTTTCAATTAACGTCCAAAAAGGTTAACGGTCCATGAATCAAAGCCACTGCAAGCAACTAAATGTCCACATTAAAAGTTCTATGAAAATAATTTAGAAGTAGGAAGTTTTCGGTCCATAATTCTCAAGGCGGGCAACTATATGGAAATATTCCTTTAAATAATAGAATTCTTGTTTTAACAATAATTATGTATTATAGATCAAGATCTCTAATACATAGTTACTGTGAACTAAAATGAAATTAACTCATTTTTAGCATTTACCAAATAGGGCCTTAGCCTTATATTCTATCATTAATCTTGACTTGGGTCTTGGTATGCTGTTGAGATTAGTTGAGCCCAACTCAATTACAGTTAAAGCAGTTAGGCTTGCTAATTTTTAAGCGAGTCGGGTCAATCAACAGAGTAATGGGCAGTGGGTTGGGTGAGGCCACAAGTAATATTGGGTCACAGGTCATCTTTGGGCTCGAATTTTTGGTCGGTTTAGTAAATGATTGGGCTCAGCCCAAACCCAATCCATTACCATGTCTAGGAAGTTATCCTTTGAAGATCCAAACATCCATTTGGATTGTGATTTCCTCGGTATTTCCCAGATCGGGAGCATGATATCTACACCCCCACATAGAGATTCGTTCAAAGAGGGGGGATGGGGGATGTATCATGAAAAGTAAGGTGTGTTGGTATGGAACTCGTCCACGTGGTCCACATGAGGTTTGAAGGTGTGCCAGAACCAAATTGTGGACCGCCATTGGCCCCTGGTGCCGAGATAGAGCGATGCATAATTAGATGGTCGGTAGACTAATCGTCTATTCTGCCAACTATTGAGTGCGCTAATCAGGATATTTGCGGTGGTTAGGGCTCTTCCTCTAACGAGTTCTTTTTGTCTCAGAAGTCAGGGAACTTCTGAAAGTGTAACAAATGTTTGGTTGAATGAAAATTGAAGATGGAGACGAAAAAGCTAAACTTACTACTAACACAGGATCATTGACTTGGCTGAGAGCAGTAGGGTGCTTAAGTAAGTAGCGCATTAGTAAGCGAGGAATGGGCATCGTCAAGATTACAAACTACCGTCGACCTAGCGTATGACTATAGGTGACCAGTTCCTAAGACTAATATCTTCCTTCAAATCTAGCACACAGGCGCAGATGGAAGGGAATTCTAACTACTAGTTAATACTAAATCGGTTTGGCATAGTGTAAGGATGGACTGAACAACTAGAAAGGGTTCCATGGAGATGAGCAGTGGAGATAATAAGTGTCCCAAAGGACTGGATAAGTAGCACTGTGTTGAAGTTGAGTTGTATTGATTGATTGTTGGATTTTTGGATTGATTCTAAGATCATTTTCTTCGCGTTCTCTTTTGCTATTTATAGATTCTCTGGCAATATCGTGAGAATAACCACTGCTCACGTGATGTCGTATACTATCAGTTATAAAATGGCGATTGCCTTTATCAGATCTTGCATTGCCTTCCTCAAATGCGTCCTTGTCATGATAATAGGTTATCGAATGTGCCAAAATGCTGACGTAGCCTTAGCGATTACTTGTCCCTATCCACGGATTACCCAAGCACCATGACTTTTCGAAGATTCGGTCATCAATGAGTTATCTTTCGTATATTTGACGCATGTCGTGAACATAACATATTTGCCACATGGCTACTTCTATACCATTAATTCGGTGATGCATCTTGTCCAAACAAAATGTATTAGATTGTTTTTAAAACTTTTCAAGAAAGAACTGCTCTTAGTAATCTCACTCAAGGGCTTGTTAGTGAAGTGGATGAGGTTATAAGCCCACATACCCAACACCGATTCCACATTTGGGCCTCACAATGTAGATCCATATGCCCTCATAATGGTTGGCTATGATCACTGGGCCCAAGCTCCTTGCAGGGTTCATGGATGCCTCAAGAAATAGGCCTATCAACATGCAGACGCACCACATATACAAATTAACTTCAGCTAATGTTGCACATTGACGCGTTAAGAGGTACGCAGCTCTCTTGTGGTATCCTCCTTCGGATGGTTTGTATAATAATTTATTTATTTATTATTATTATTTACAATAAGCAGCTTATTTTACAAAGATTGCATGTGGGTCACTTCTTGATGCACTTGCCTTATGTAGAGGTGACAATGGGCTAGCCAAGCTGTCTCTAACCCGCATTGTTCAACATAAGCCCAAGCCCAACCTGGCTTGTAACGGGCCAAAGTAGTCCAGCCCAAGCCCGACCCAAAATGTTTGTACAGAGGGAATGAGAGGACTTACATTGAATGGGAGGCGTGATATGAGAAAGAAGAATTCATTAAAGGTCCAAATCCTAGGGCACGCCCGTTAATCTCACCCTCGCTCTCTGCCTCAGCATCTTTAGTCGACGTCCGGGAGGGAGGAGGAGAAGACAAGGGTTGCTTGCTATCCTGCGCTTTGCTGGAGTTATTGACCTCATCCTACACACCTTGCACATTCTTCCCAACCTTGCACTTGCATTCCTTGTCCCTAATGATGTCAAGAGAAGAAGAGAGCATTTGCGAAGATTGGAGGTGAGACAGAGAAATGGGAGGAAGAGGTTGGATGTAAGAGAGATGGAAGACCAAGCGTGAGAGAGAGAGAAGGAAAATATGAGCATTTATATATTTAAAAAGAAAAAAAGAAAAAAAATCAACTGGGAACCACGGTGGGCCCACAGTGATGTTTTTTTATAAATCCACCCCGTCCATCCGTTTTGGGAGCTCATTTTAGGACATGAAAACAAAAATGAACCGGATCCAAGACTCAAGTGGGCCTCACTAAAGGAAAAGGTGGGTAGGTAAATTACTACCGTTGAAACCTCCCTGGGGTCCACAGTGATGTCTATATGACATCCATACCGTTCATAACGTCACGACTACTGGGATGAACTGGAAAAACAAATATTATCCTGATTCGAAACTCCTGTGGCTTCACAAATATTTCAACTGTGAACGTTTAAATCTCACGTTTTCGGCCCACTTGAGTCTTGGATCCCGTTCAATTTTGTTTTCATATCTTAAAATGAGCTCCCAAAACGGATGGACGGTGTGGATTTATCAAAAACATCACTGTGGGGCCACCTTGGTTCCCAGCGCAGGAAATTCCTGCGCAAGGCTTGGCAGGAAATCCACGCCCTTTAGCAAAGATCCTGAATGAGAGTGTTATGCTCCATGCATACACGAAGAAAATATACACGCAGCATGTATGGATCTCAATCTGAACCGCCCAAATAGTGGGATCGACTCTGGATGTAACATAGCTTCAAAATCAAATTGATCGAACCATTTTGATCATAGACTAATGGATATTTGTTAGTTGAATTTGAGCTGTTGATCATCGATCAGCCGTCTAAGACTAAGACCATATGTTCAGTGGATTGATTTTAGCATGATCCACATATATTTGGGACATGATCTTGACGGTACAATTTAATGTACTTATATGCCACGTGCAAGAGTACGATTTCTGTGCACATGTGCAAGAGGATCATTTTTTTTTTTTTTTTTTCATTAGGAAAGAAAAATACCCAGCAAAAAGCACGTTTAACAGAATAGTATAGTAGCTCCCAACAGCGAGGCCTGCAAGTTCTCCTATCTGCCGTGCGGCCAAAAATAAATAAATAAAAATGATATTTACACCCTTTGTTTTTTCATGCATCGTCTTTATTTTCTACTTTTGGTGTTACAAAACTACAAAAATGTTTAGTTCCCCCGGAGTGAGATAAGATCCGGTAGGGGTTCCACAGCTCAAGAGGTCTTTGTATCGATCCCCAGGGTAAAGGATGGCAGACATCATGTGGGTCACCACATGAATTTCAAAGTTTTTTTTTTTTTTTGGGTATTTTTTCATTGTTTTTTGCACCTAATGATTGTATAATATGACCTATGGATGGTGATGATAAAATAAATTGTCATCTATTAATTTAATTTGTAGAATCAAAGATTGCACTACATCAGTCATGGAAGGTAAATCCAAACTGTTGATCATGTGAGGACGCTTAAGTAGCCAATTGGATTAAAGGAATCTACCTTGTATGGTACATGACCTGACAGGACCTTTTCAACCATATGAATAAATAACAGCTGAAAAATGGGACTTCGGGTTACAAAATGGTCTTAGCATCCATTTTGCGAGTGCCCTTATCCGAATTGCTCTGGTCTTGGGGCAGTGTGCATTCAGTAATGGACACCTTCTGCCCAAGGTCCACTATGATCATAGGTGGGTGAATGAGGGGAGTGGATCAGGTGTTACCTGGTTAACCCAATAGGGGTGTTTCCCTTATCACGGGGCCCACCATGATTTATGTGTTGTATACCCATGCCGTTCATCAGTTTTTCCAGCTCATTTTAGGGCATGGTACCAAAAATGAGTCAGATCCAAATCTTGACATAGGAAAAGGTGGTCATTGAATGCCCACTATTAAGAACTTCATGGGACCCACTATTAAATTTTCCTTAGGCCCACCATAATGTTTATTTTTTTTTTATCCAACCTGCTAATGGGCTTACAATGACCTGAATGAAGGGAACGTACAACTATCAGCTTGATCCAAAACTTTTACGGCCCATGCTTTTAACGGTCAATCACCACCTTTCTCTATATATGGTATGTTCCACTTGAGATTTGGATCTACTTCACTTTCTTGGACCATGCCTTAAAATGAGTTGGAAAAACTGATAGACATCATAGATATACAACACATACATCAAGATCGGCTTCATGGCTAGGAACACCACACCTGACCCACTCCCATGAATGCGAGCTTGCAATCGTTTTATGAAATTTATCTAAGAAAGCTCACGGTTTGGCTACCGGTGCAACGACAGAGATTATCAACACGAGGTAGAAGGAGAGATGAATTCGAGAATATTAATTGAAGGTTTGATACTGCTGGAATCGTTCCTGGAAAATGCTCCCGTCTTCTACCGATTAAGAAGTGTTCCACTCTCAAGGGTCGAACCCAACATCGGGTTTAGGGAAGTGCCGGTAGGATTTTTTTATTGCTGTGGTTGTTGAGATATGGGCCATCCAAATTGATGGCCCATTTCTCATCCATGGCCTACACGACTTTAGGTGGACAGTTCATATACACTGGACGCACGATTATATGAGTACCACGTACTCTACCGTAACCAAGATGGGCCCACCAGCGCCTTTACCCTTGACTTCTTTTCTTGATTGAATTCTTAGTCTGGTCATGCGATTAGTAGAGAGGCCATATGGGAGCCGATTAGGTGTTACCCTGGTAAGATGTTAGTGGGTGTTACCCTGACATTGGGGCTCACCTTGTTGAATGTGTTGCATATCCACACCGTCCATACATTTTTTGAGATCATTTTAGGATGTGATCCGAAAAATTTCGCAGATCCAAATATCACATGGACCACACCACAGGAAAATATAATGATTGAATGCCTACCATTAAAAACTTCCTAGGGTGCATCTAAGGCGAACTGTAATGTTTATCTCCCATCCAGCCTGTTGATAAGGTCAAACAGACCTTGATGAAGGGAAAATACAAAATTCAGCTTGATCGAAAAAAAATTTGATGGGCTACAATAAGTTTTTAATGGTCAATTAGAAGAGTTTCCAGTGGTGTGATCCATCTGAGATTTTGATCTGCTTAAGTTTTGGTATCAAATCCTAAAATGAGATGAAAAAACAGATGGACTACGTGAATATACAAGACATTCATCAAGGTGGGCCCCATACGGTCAGGGTAACACCCACTAACATGTAACCGGGGTAACACCTAATCCTCTCCCAAGCAATACCAGGACCCATTCTCGACCATACCATGAGAGGTCACAGCACGACCGAGCTTATAATAGCCAAATCAGAGTGGTTAACATATATGAAATCCAGCCTTAGTAAACAAATGATTATATTTTCTACAAGCAACTGACTCAACCAACTCCTTCTACAAAGATCAGGAAGAAGTCATGGATTTGAAAAAATAACAATAAATAAACCTTAACTGCTTCCAAAGTAATAAGACCATTTCAGTGATAAACATTTCGGTAACTCTATAAATACTAGCTTAATCTTCTTACATAACCCACAGCCAAAAAACACTCCTCATTATAAGATTTAGGGTTTCCTAGCATACATATATACACATAACGAGAGATTTTCAATATGGCCACTGAGTTTCTTCTCCTAGCATTCCTTGCATTCAGTTTCTCCCTTGCCTCTGCATTCGAGTCAAGCCCTTTACAGGATTTCTGCGTCGCTGATCCGAACAGCCCAGGTATGTTCACTCCATTGAGAATCAAGTAATTGCATCAATGTGGCAAATATTTAATGTAAATGCAATCCACTTAAAAGTATTGACATGATGAGTGGGACACACCACCTATATTTCTTATTTTCCAGTATCTTCTATTTATGTTGGTTTAATAGGTCTTGAAAGAATATGGTGCTTTCATTCTCTTTTGTGTTATGTGATTGCAGTGTTGGTGAATGGATTTGTATGCAAGGACCCAAAGGAAGTTCAAGCCGAAGATTTCTCCTTCATGGGACTGGACAAACCAGGCGACACGAATAACAAGGTTGGGTCCAATGTGACCCAAGTGAATGTAGCCCTGGAACCAGGACTCAACACCCTCGGCATCTCCCTGGCTCGGATAGACTTTGCACCCTAGGGTCTCAATCCACCCCACACACACCCACGGGCTACAGAGATCCTAACGGTATTGGAAGGCACCCTCTACGTCGGATTTGTCACTTCCAACACTGACAATCGCCTGATAGCAAAGACCCTTCAGAAGGGCGATGTGTTTGTCTTCCCAATAGGTCTCATTCACTTCCAGTTCAACATCGGCAACACCAATGCCATTGCCATTTCAGGACTGAGCAGCCAGAACCCCGGAGTCATCACCATTGCGAATGCTGTGTTTGGATCGAATCCCCCCATCTCAGACGATGTTCTTGCCAAGGCATTCCAAGTTGAGAAGCACGTAGTTGATTCTCTCCGATCGCAGTTTGGAAATAAAAACTAGAGCATATGATCCCTTATAATAAACTCCCTCAGTAATATGTGGTGTATCCAGACAGTAGATCTTTACTTACGTAAATGTTTGAATAAAATGGGAGTGCAACGTTTTTGTTTTCATCTGTCTTTTGTTTTTGTCTAATGGTTTCTAGCTCATTGATTTCAGCATGTTATATGCTCTCTTTCTCTCTCTCTCTCTCTCTCTCTCTTGCATGGTTCAAGAAGTTTGATAAGATCTTAATGAATACGATATAGCAACTTCGACAGTCTTCGATTGATCATTTCATTTAAAATTAAGAGAAGAAGCGTTTAAAAGAGAGAAAAAAATTGGCATTTGCTTCAGTAAGAAAGGAAGAAAATAAAATATTTTATGGAAATCATCTAATCAATTGTACCTCTTCCGACGCGGATTGCATGGTGACCCTACAACCAGGTACGTCCTTAGTGACCGGATGTGTTGGGATTTGATTGGGCCACATGCTGCCGCCGGAAATGAGCCTAGCCAATTATGGCCTTACAACTTTCAAACCTACTTTTATGAGGCCATCTCTTAACCAAGGTGTGCCAAGTGGCAGATGTACTGGTAAGGTGCCAGCTCAGTTGATTTAAGCGATGGACTCATAAAAGTAGCTCCCTTTGCTATTGAATATATACTTTGATTTTTAGAAAAAAAAAAAAAAAAGGTGCCCAACTCAAATGATTTAAGCTAATACAGGACATGCCACATATGCAGTCATAGCACAGTTGGACTGAAAGAAGCCCAAACGGAAGATAAAGTAGTCTGTTAAAACCCGACCCAGTCTCACATTGTGCATGATGTCCAAGGCATGTCTAGTTCAAAGAGATTCATTCCAAATATAAAAAAATATTGTTGTACTTTGAAGTGTTGACCATAAGATAGTCATAACTTTTAATCGAGGCATCATTACAAAACACACAACCTATCAATCTTTATATAACAGTGGTTTTGGGTTCACCAACCTGCATGATATACAGGTTGTAGCTGTTTTGCAAAAATCACTCATCTTGACGGTTAAAATAAAAAAATTTGGGAAAAAAAACTATTTTTTAACATTCTTGTTTTCATCGTATCTTCTTATTCTTATAGTTCTAGGATTTTTATGTTTTTTGAGAAGTTCCTTATAATAATGCTGGGAATTCTACACTAAGTTTTATTTGACATTTCTAATTTTGAAAAGATTAGTCTTTTAAGAGATTTTTTTGCTGTTTTGGATAATTTTGAATTAGAGTTTGGATTTTTTTTATTAGTGGTATAAGTGAGAAATTATACAAACATTATTTAATAAATTATCTGAATTTTCTCTCTTATTCCTTGTTGACTTTAAGGTTTTGCACTACTTGGAAAAAAATAGTGATCTTTCTCATTATTGCTTCATGATCTTTCCCACGTCAGTTGGTATCAAAGTAAGGTTTTTCCCACTATAAAAAAAAAGGGTTTTTCCTTGATTAGATGGTGTCTAACAATAATTTGAGCAACAATTCCATGGATGGTGATTTAGAGGAACAATCATATAACAGTGCCTACATTTGAAGCTTTCTAGTGGGGAATCTATGAACCATGCAAGGACTTTAGGTGGCGAATAAACCATTTAAGGGAAGCCTTATTATGTTATAGATGATCTATATGCAACTGAAGAATTCCGATCATTAATCTACTATGTTTCAAGCTAACACATGCCATCATACCGAAGTTAACAGTGATAAAATAAAATAAGTGTAGAATCCAAACTAAATTCATGACGTACTGCCTCATGTGAACATGATTTTGAATTGAATCTGAACAGTGCTAATAAGACATGAGATTGCGAGATAAATTATACAAGATTACTCACAAGTTAGGGGTGTTGATTGTCCCTGAATGACAACTCGAAAGGTGAACCCGATTGCGCCCCTGCTGTCTCTTATTTTCTCTCCCGCTTTATAATCATTGTTTTTCTCTCCTTCTTCATGCTGATTAGAGGCTGAGAAGTTCTCTCCATACTCTCCCCATCGACTGGGCTCTTTATAACATCTTATGCCAATTAAGGTTCCACACGCCAGCTTTGGCAAAGGTCGCATGTTATTGCAGGCTGGAAACTCCATCATGATTGGATCTGGTTTTGATCTAAGGTTTTCGAAAAACATCAGGTGTATATACACCGTCTGATCATTTCAATTTTAAATGGGTTGACAATTGGGCATTTGATCGATGTGTTGTGATCAACGACTGAAAAATCCTGATTTGAAAGATGATGCCATCTAATGGCGAATTTGCACCCAATGATTATTTCTTCAAACCACCACCTCTAGATGGTCTTTTTTTCTTTTTTCTTTTTTTTTTCTTTTTTTCTTTTTGGTTAGTACACACATCCCACTGTTAGTACACACCCACAGTACTTGTTAGTCACACTGGAATGTTAGCCATCCCCCACTTTGGGAATAGATCCGAAGACCTAGCTCAGTGTTGAAACGAGGTTATCCTCACTCAGTCTACCACTATCCCAAAGGTGGGGGTGTCACCTCTAGATGGTCCAAATGGGCCTTAGGAAACTTAAGAACAGTCAATATTGAAGCTCCAAACTCATTTGTTTGGTGGGTTTAACGATGGAAAGGTTCGACTCTTTGTCGCAAGCTGCCGTGAGAAGTGGAGGATAACACGAAAACCGGATGCTACGCTCAATCCTCTCGATCCCTTGCAACGTGTTTAGATGACTCAGATCCAATGGATGATAATTTAAATGGTCTGGATGATCTCTGGGGTTTCTGAGTTTTTGACGTAAGGAGAGATAGCGTGTATGGAAGATCGATTTTTTAGGAGTTGATCTTCGTGACCGTGTATCAGAGGGTAGAGAATTGTTCAATGAATGGTTAGGATCACTCTAAGATATCCTACATGGATCGTAGATGGATTTGAATGAAGAAACAGAAATTTTCCTTTCGATTGCAATCGCTGTGAATTTCCAGCTTTTCTGGTTTCACATGCACGCGTATGTATGTTGTGTATCTTGACTTGATACACACGTGTAAATAAATGAAAGTTGGGTTGTTGATTGTCCATGGGTTATGGTCCTTAGTGGCCCACCAACATATGTTTTAGATTGATTATTCAAGATCAGAGAGTTAAGGACTGTATTTGAAATCAATGATCAGATCATCTTTAGAATCGTCAATCGAAGGATCCACAGGGATGAATTCTGGTCGTAGATATTGATCTTTAAATTGTCCACCCGATTAATGGTTTTGGATTGTTAAAGAATGGTTCTAATCGGTTGTTCTTTGATTGGATGATTAGAAGATATTGGATTTGGAGTCCATGGTTGAATCGCTTTTAAATAGCAAATCAGGGTTCATGAAGCTCCTTGAGGTGCTCAGGAGTAACTGTACGACAAAATTTTCGCATGGACTGTCGGATCATAATTTATTGAGCGAGGGGCATGGTATAGGATATATATACAACCATCCTACCCTTTTCAGATTTAGAAATTGGAGATTCCATAGGGATTCTTCTTGGATTATCTAAGATATCCGAAGATGGGTCCAGATGGGCCATCGACAGAAAAAATAACTTTTAGATTCATTGAGAATCATCTGTGGATCACATTGATGGTCTTTTTCTAATTTTTGGGCAATCATCCAGTGATATGACGAGAATTTCATTAGATAGTTGATTTTGTGAATTAGACTCTAAGATTGAAGATGTATTATTTGGTTGGGTTAAATAAATATAGATTAAATTTTCATCGTTATCGGACTCCTAGAAATAAGTTTTCTCTAAGGTAGTGTTAAGTGGGAACATGTACACCATAGAAACCTAAGATGTTCAGTAAAGTGTTTGTAGCCATCAGAATTGGATTTTAACGGTAAGATATATGTGAGGGTAATTAAGGAATAGGGTGGATAGGGTGGATGGTTTAGATTTACAGCATGATGAGTGTAAGAGTTTTTTAGATGATCTTTGGGTGAGTTTGCCATGATAGGATGGTTCGATACCGACGTAGACGATTTGATTGGTAGCTGTAAGTCTAATTTAGGCATCTCTATGGTTAATTTGATGAATGAGCAGGTATACAAGCAGACATGGACTTCGATGAATGTGTGGTTTAAGATCAATAATTGATTTGGAGGATTTGTACACATCTATTAAAGAAAAGAATCTAAGGGGTTGGCCTCTTAGTTGAATTGTTTTGAATGATTTAGACGAGTTACTACATAGCTCAATGAGCTGATCTAGGTCATTGATTCAATGGTCAATAGTAATGTAAGTCTATGGTGGTGATCGAGAGTCAAATAAAAGAAAATTGATTTCAAACTTTACAAGCTTGCTAAGGGTTGTTATAACTCAAGATTGTAAAGTTAGAATAGGATGATTTAAAAGTGTGAGATCTTAATTAGGTAGATTTTTAATGTATGTATGAGGTCCTAATTAAGTGGTGTTGGTACACAGGTCTAGGGTCATGATCAGGTAAGTTTAGTATATGAGTAACAATTAGATTTAGAATAGGTAATGGATGAACGGGTGGCGTTGTAAGCACGAGTTGTGAGAGTGATCATACATATACGCATATATATTTATATCCACACAAAACCACATAACTTCTAAATACACAAATCAATGATTAATACGTAAACATATAGATCACGCATATCTATAGTCACAACTTGAATAAATTAATAGATGCTTGTATGCATGGATATATGGATGAATACACCTGTGCACATACACATTTTGAAGAAGGCTTATAAAACCTCAAGGCATTATAATAACGTAAGTTTGAGAAGCATGCATAGATGATTACTTGTTGGGCTTCATAACTCACCTGGTTGAGACTTAACATTCAAGGACCCAAAAACTAAAAGATGCCTCTTAAAGTGGCCATGTGATTTTAATAAGTAGAAAGGTGATCATTGTACTCTATTATGAAAACTCTTTAATTAAATAAATGATTGATGTCTTTGAGTATACTTTTTATCATAATTGCTTTTTGAACTATTGATGTTTCGCTGAGTTATGCTACAATTCAGTGACAGGGTTGAGTACACTCAAGTACCAACAATTGGGGCCTGATAGAGGGAGAAGGGACAAGGAGTCGGGCTCCCCCTATCCCACGCGATGCGATACGTGCATATGCATGTCACTACCAAAAAAGAATTTTTTTTTTTCTTGACTGGACCCCTCGTTAGATCAGTGGGTCCCACTATCTAGACTGGGATGTGGCCCCCACAAAAATCGAGTTATCACAATGAGCCCAAAATTGAGGCAATCCATAGCGTGAGTGACAAAACCACAAGAAAGAGTTAGGATAATAATTTCCACTGTTGAAAACTCCTTCTGGCCTACAATCATGTTTATTAATCATTCGACTGGTTCATAAGCTCACATAGACCTGGATCAAAGGAAAACACAAATATCATCCCATTCAAAAACTTTTAAACTTCTCATTTTTTTCAAAATGCCAATTTTTTTTCAAGTGTCAATTTTTCTCAAAATCTTGATTTTTCAAAGTTCCTTCTCTCAAACATTATTAACTTCTGTTTTTCTAAACTTTTCAATTTTTTTTTATTTTGAAAATCACTTTTCTTTTAAACTTCAAATTTTCAATTTCAAAATGTCAATTTTTTTTTCGAAATCTCTTTTTTTTTATTATTAAACTTAATTTTTTCCGAAATACAAAATCTCAATTTCTTTTTAAAAATCGCAATTTTTTTCAAACTCATCAATTTTATTAAAAATGCCAATTTTTTTTCTAGAATTTCATTTTCTTTAAAAATCTCAGTTTTTTAAAATCATTATTTTTTTTTTCAAAATCTCATTTTTTTTAAATCTATATTTTTGTCAAACATTGTTAATTTTTTTTTTCAAACTTCTCAAATTTTTTTTTCAAAATCACGGTCTTATTAAAGTTTTCAATTTTCGTTTTCAAAATGTCATTTTTTTTTCAGTCTTAATTTCTTTTATCAAACTTCTTAATTTGTTTCCAAATACTAAATCTTAATTTCTTTTTAACAATCACAGTTTCTTTACGGAATCTATTTTTTTTTTTTTTCAAGCTTACAAATTTTATTCAAACTTTTCAATTTTTTTTTCAAAAAGCCAATTTTATTAGAATGTGAATTTTTTTTCAAAATTTTGGCTCTTTTTTACATGCCAGGGTCTTTTTTAAAATCTCGGTTTTTTGTAAATCTCATATTCTCTTAAACGTTATTAATTTTTTTTGTAAAACTTCTCAACTTTATTCTCAAAATCAATTTCAATTTTTGTTTTCAATTAACTAATTTTTTTCAAACTAAAATTCTACTGAAAATCACTTTGATGCAAATAGTAGATTTAGCATTTGTGACTAATGATATCCGTCGTTAACTCCAACAAAGTCCGTCGATAATTATCGAGGTACCAAATGCTAGCAGGGAAAATTTTAATTAACGACTAATTAAAGCCGTCGTAAAATGTACAACGGATTTATTCGTCGTTCATTTAGAATCACCGACGGATTCTGGTCCGTCGTAAAATTACGTCTATTCAGAACCCCCCGTGGGACTCTACCAGTTAGCGACGGACTGTTTCTGTATTTACAACAGATATAGTCCGTCGTGAAAGAGTTTTTGTGTCATTTTTTATTAGCGTAGTGGTTATGCAATACCCTTCCAAGGTGGTCAAAAGGATACGTTTGAATGTTTAGAGTTGCCAGTAGCATATCAAGATTTCTATTATCTATGGTTAACTAGGGTCTATGAATTTGCCTTAGTGTTGGGGGAATTGCAAAATTTCCCGATCGGCATGAGACTCTTGTAGCTGCGATTACAAAGGTCTGGGCAAGGGTCTCTATTATAAGATAGGAAGGGGTCAAACACCTTCTCCCACCCACACTATGCACAGTCGCTACTTTAAGAGACGTATAACTTTTAAGGGAATTTTATATTTGTAAGTACACTATTTATCTAGGCCACGAGAGGACCAAGAAGGCAATATGGAACTATTCTTAGCCATGTTATGCAGAATCAAGTGATTTTCGAAAAACAAGCAGAATAAATAAAATAGGCAAGCAAAAGTAAATGCAATTAGAATACGCAAGGTGGCAGTTGATATATTGGAATGTGCATAATTAATGGACCATGCTATGAGCTTAATAATGGAGATTTGACAAAGAAAAGGGGAAGTCGAACACCCTTCTCAGTCAAAAGGGATAATCAGATATCCCTAAATCTGACCGTACTCTTGAATTGGCTGACTTTTCCTAACAGGCTGGGTTTTCAGTAGTTGGCTTGGGTTGAGCAAAATTGAGGCACAAGTGTACTAGTAGTTTTGGGGCCTTCTAGATGGCAGTCTTCTTGTTTGATTGACGTTTTAACCCAGCACCCAGTGCCCCAAGGATCTTTACTCTGTCTACTATTGTCGAACTGAGGGCTAGAGGGTTGAATTTATAGAACCAAACCATTGGCTCATGGTGGGCCGACGGTAGACACTTGGCGAAATTTTGCCATGCAAGATCTATCAGAAGGTATTTAGATCAATGGTTAGCGTGAAGGTTTCCCTTTCCCAATTTCCTACAAAAAATCATGATCTCCTTTATTTTATTTGACTTTTAGTGGGTTTTCCTAGCCCTAGTAGTTCACGATCAGGGGATCCGGCCCATTAATTTTCTTCAGAAGGAGGTTTGGCCCTAACACCTCTTTTTTCGTTGGCTTGCAAGGGCTCATTTGATGAATAAGTATGGTTTTATTGAAATATTGTCAAAATAGAGAACTTTGGCGAGGGCTTCCTAAGGGCTCCTATTGCGGGACTGGAAGTCGAAAATCTTTGGATCGATCCTGTAACCTTGTTTGAGATGAGCCGAGATTCTGCTTCTAAATTTGCTAGGGAGTTTGACGGTGATTAAGGGTTCTGGGTACAATTTTATCGCGGTCCAGCCAACTGGTTCAAGAGTAATGCCTTCATGATTTCACGTGGGGTGCCTACGGGCCTCCTCTAAGAAGTTTTCAATATATAATAAGTGTTCAATCCCTCTATTTCATGTGGAGAGGTCAACCAAACAATGCCTTTATGACATCTGTTGTCTATTAAATTCGGGAGCTGGTGAAAGGGCGAGAGCTCACAAATTAGGCAGATCTAACAAAATGATGGACAGAGTGATTGGATACTACAGTGGGCCCGACTAAACTCACCCATATGAACGGTTTTGCTCTCGCTCCACCAACATCCAAATGCCTTTGGTCAATCACACCAAACAATGCCATTGCAAAAGGGTCTCTTGATGTTGAATGGGGAGTAACTGTGGAGAGCCACCTGTGAAGGGAAAATATGGCATTTTACTACTTAATGTCCAAAAAGGTTAATGATACGTGAGCACACAGGTTATACGGAAATAGTTTAAAAATAAGAGGTTTTAGGTTTTAGCCTTCAAATTAGGCGGCTACATGAAAAATCCATTTAATTAACAGTAATTATGTATTAGAGATCATGATCTCTAACACATAAGGAGCTCCCATTAACAATAATTATTATAAACCATCGATCGAGATCTTTAATATATAATTATTGTTAACTACACTAAGATGAGCTCATTTTTGGCATCTACTATACAAGACCTTTGCCTTGTATTATATTCTTAAACTTGACTTGGGTCTTACTAGGCACTTAGGATCAGTCAAGCCCAACTCAATTACAATTAAAGCAGTCGGGCTTGCATAATTTTAAGTGGGCCTAGTCAAGCTGGGGGGTTGGAATGAGGCAACAAGGTAAAATGGGTCATGGGTCATTTTTGGGCTAGAATTCTTTGGTCAGTATATTAAACGTTTGGGCTTGACTTGAACTCAACCCATTGCCAGGATAGGTAAGTTATCCTTTGAAGATCCAAACATGTCTATTGGCATTCTGATTTCCTAAATCGCTTCAATGAATCATCCTACTTTTGCGTGCCAGAAAGTCCAAAGAAAAACATACCATTAAAAAAGAAAAAAGAGTAGACATTCAACAGACTAACCTACTTTTGAACAAGGAGCGCATGCCCGTTTGGGAGCTTGGATTTGGAATGCATTGGAATCAAGATCCCAAATACATTAGAACTAAGGTGATTCCGAATGCATTAGAATCGAAATCCCAAATACATTAGAACCAAGGTGATTCCGGAATCTTCATCTGTGTTTGGTTGAAATGCATTGGAATCGAAATCCCAAATACATTAGAATCAAGGTGATTCCGAATCTTCATCTGTGTTTGGTTGAAATGCATTGGAATCCAAATCTTCCATTTGGGGGCTTGTATTTGGAGGGTAGTATATTCATATACTTAGATTTGATTAACTACATCAACTTTTGTAAAAAAAAAAAGAAAAAAAAAAAAAGAAAAAGAAATTCTGAGTCTTCGGTGGGCCACAAATACAAGGATCACAAACAAGCAACTCATCAATGTTTTTCAATTGTCCATTTAGATGTCCGACATTTGAATGGTTCACATCATGCTATATATTGATGTGATTTTAGTGTTGCAGCTGATAATTGGATTGTTTTGGGTTGTCATCAGCATGCATGGCATATATACTGGTGGATTAGTAGCCCGGAGACACCTTTGTGATATGTGCAACTCTCCAACTCTTAAAAGGAAAGCCAACAAAAAAAAAAAAAAGAAGGCATTTCATCTGGATTATAATAGAAACCTATCAAAAAAGTAGATTTAAAATACTTCTAATTCCGTTTACCTCTAAATCTAAGGCCGCCAAATGCAAAACGTAGCTATTTGAATTAGAAATACTCCCATTTACCATCAAGTCCACGGTGCCAAACGAGATGTATGAGATTTACTAAAAATAGAGAGTTTTTTCAGCCTACTTCCTTTTTGGCTATAGACAGAAACTTCTCCTTTTAAACTATTTTCCAAAACTTGCCTACAGTTTTCAATATTAATATTGCGCCGCCTGCTGTTATTTATCCATATGAATGAGATTTTGTATTTTTCTATTGACAAAACTGCCCTTAGTTTGCCGAACTAAACAATCTCTGCTGAATTACGGCTCTCAATGGGTTGGATTTAGATCGGATCTAGTTGGATCCAACTCTAAGTCCGAAAATCTATAGTTGGATTCAGATCGGATTCGAATCCGACTCGGATCCAAAAGGTGATACTCATATTCGATCAACTTATAAATAGTCAGATACATTTTCGATCAAAAAATTCATATGGTCATCAAATTCGGGTCGAATCTAGTCCGAATCCACCACATAAAAAATCTAAAAAATATATATAATATAATATATTTAATTTAGCAGTAAAATGGTGCAAATCCCACTATTTATTGTGGTATGGTTGACTTGAGATTGTCATGAGTCTCATTCTTGGGACGTGGCAGTAATCTGGAAAATCAGATGGCCTAGTGTGGATATAACATATACATCAAGGTGGGTCCCATTCATGCCCAAAAGGGTGTCCCCGCCTCTCTGTTCACGTACGTTGGGTGGCAATGTCCTTTGACGCAGACTATTCCAGCATCTCAACCTTTTTTTTTTTTCAATCTTTGGCCAAGTGAGGTCCAAGTATGGATGATCCTCTCCGTTCATTAGATTGGTCAGCCATGAAGAGCTTAAAGAGCCCTATATTGGGTAGCTTTTGTTGGCATATACACATCATAGTGGGCCTAGAATGGTTTCAATAGTGGACACACAACTTCACTATTCCCTGTTTTATGGTCCGCCTAAGATTTGGATCTTCTCCAGATTCGGGCCCATGGCCTTAAATAATCTGCTAGGATGGATGGACAGTATGGATGTAACATATACATTGTGATGGGCCCCATGAGTGGGCCCTAGGACCACTCTTCTCAAAAGGATTCGGTTGAAGTATGCAATAGTGAGGATCCTATCCTATTAGATCCGGATCTAACCCGAATATGATTCATATTTATTTTTGTCAATCCGAACCCGGTCCATTTAATTAATCAGGCCTATTTTAAGATCCAACTCCGCATTATACAGATTTTGAGTGAATTGGATCTTAGATCTGACCCGCTCTAGAGAGCCCTATGCTGAATAAGTTGGGTTCATTACAGTGGTGACCTTCTCCCTGACCATATGCGTGGGGCCCACCTTGAGATACGAAGAAATCCACCCCGTCCATCTATTTTTCCAGCTCGTTTAAGGCACGGGCCTAAAATGAGGCAAATGTCCAAATCTCAAAATGGACCCACGATGCCCCAAGATATTTCAATAGTAGGCATTCTTTCCCACAGTTTCCTGTCATGTGGCTCACTTAAGCTTTGAATTGGCCTCATTGTTTTAACCATGCCCTAAAATGATCTGGGCTAACAGATGGACGGGGTAGATTTGTCACAAACTTGAATGTTTCAATGGTGGGCGTTCAATATATCCTCTATCTTTTCTATTTGTGTGGCCCACTTGAGCTTTTATTGGCCTCATTTATGGGCCCATGCCATAAAATGAGATGGATAATCTGCTGGGGAGGGTGGATTTGTCACAAACATCATGGTGGGCCCACTTACTGTTTGGCAACCCTCATCCTTTGGACTTACATGTCCAACAACCTCGCTGACCCATTTTATTGACGTTGATTGCCATGG
This sequence comes from Liriodendron chinense, assembly GCA_003013855.2. Taxonomy (NCBI): domain Eukaryota; kingdom Viridiplantae; phylum Streptophyta; class Magnoliopsida; order Magnoliales; family Magnoliaceae; genus Liriodendron; species Liriodendron chinense. Next base: position 4,214,957 of record PVNU02000440.1, on the reverse strand, counting down.
AACTCTCACCCCCACTGTATTTATGGCCCACCTTGATGTTTCTGAGAAATTCATCCCACCATCGATTTCACCAGCTTATTTAAGAGCATGGGCCCAAAAATAAGGCATACCTGAACCTTAAAGTGGGCCTCATGATGACCCAAGATATTTCAACTATGACATTTCTTTCTGCATCCTGTCATGTGGGTCAGTTGAGCTTCCAATTCGCCTCACATTTTGGCATGGTTGGAAAACACAGATGGACGGGTTGAATTTGTGACAAACAATCTGTGGACCCACAAATGTTTCAACAGTGGGTGTTCAATCACCAATCTTCCGTGTCTGTGTGACCCACTCGAGCTTCATATTCATTTTTAGGCCCATGCCCTAAAATGAGATGGCAAATTTGGCAGACGGTGGATTTGTCACAAACATCATGGTGGGCCCACCTACGGTTGGGAAACCCTTACTCCTGGACTTAAATGTCCAACTACCTCTCTAAACCTGTTTTTATTGGAGTTGATTACCATGCAACCCTCACGAACCAGTTTTATTGAAGTTGATTGACCCTCACTTCAATCATAAGTGAGGCTTACCTCGATGTTTGTGAGAAATTCACTACGTCGATCTGTTTTTCTAACTCATTTAATGGCACGAACCCAAAAAGAGCATATCGAAGTCTCAAAGAGGGCCCCATGATGGCCCCCAAGATATTTCAATGGTACGTGCTCTTTCCCACTATTTCCTGTCATGTGGCAGAATCAAGGCTCTTCAATCATATGCATGTCATAGCTATACAACAATCCAAACAATCCAGAAACCTTACTCAACTATGAATGGAGCATAACCTAAAAATCTAAATCACAAATTATTTATCTAGAAATTTGATCATTGGTATGTGTCGGGTGTGTTAGAGCCTTTTACAACTTGATCCAAACCAAACATATCGCCTGTAACGCCCAATGCCTAAATGGACAAAAAGACCATGGGTGGTCATCTATGATCGGGAACTGAAGTAGTTCATCCGGCCACCTGCTTAACCACCTATAAAATTAAATGAGGTGATTTGCAAATGAGGGGATTCATCCTTGTAAGGATTATTTTTTTAAACCAACATGCCATTTTTTCACAATGATAGCAGAGATAATTTGATTCATATAATGTGAGAGTAACAGGAACTTAATTGTATTAAATTGAAATAAAAGTTTTAAAAAAAAAGTTACAATAATATCCCTAGGTTATTCAGGTCTATGGTGTAGATGACAACGTCCTAAATTCAAGTCTCCATTAATCCAGCAACTTGAGTGTAAACGAAGGAAACTACACTACTAAAAAGATAAGAAAAATCTTCATTGTGATTAGCGCTTGGCATTGATGGAAGGGAATTATACTACTCATTATCTAGGTCGATCTAACGTAGCAACGTGGATGGATGAGATTATATTACTCCTATGCTAAAGCTGATCTAGTCTAGCAGTGTCGACATGTTGTCATGTTGCCGTAGTCTAAGATAAGCTAAGCTAATATAAAATAAGAGGATAGATAACATTTTACTGCAGAATTGATTTGTGTTGGGTTTGTGAGGGCATGAAGTTCTTCGATCTTTTTCCTAATTATATGATTTTACAGCGGTCACTGGAGAGAGAGAGCTTCATAGCCACTCCTGACATTTGCTAATATGAAAATAACTATATAGGCACAAAGACAGTTGTGGCCTATAAACTAGACACCTCAAAGAACCCTACAATTTATGTTTTAAAAGGCAATTCAAACATTAACTTCAAATATGACTTCTCATAACTAATTAACCATTCTAGATTAATAGATTGGAATTGACTTTTAACGGTTTAACATACACATTGGTGGGACGCTAAGGGCTTTGCTCCATGATCAGTCATTAGCCACCTCTAGTCATTCCCACCGATTCAAGAAACCCAACTCGTGTGTTGCATATGAGATATGGAAACTGTTGGGGTAGCCTTCAAACTTTGTGCACGTTTCGGGTGCTTAGACCGGTCGGGCGACTGGTCTGATGACACGACCCAGTTGCACGTGGAGGCACTTCCCTTGGACAGATTTGTGTGGCCCTAGACCGGTTGGCCGATCGGTCTGAGGGGGGCTCTGACCGGTCGGCTGTGAGGCAGGGACGGCGTGTGTTTCCCCTGGACGTTTTCTGTATAAGGTGCAACCGATCGGCTGTGCGTGCGGGTTTCTTACGCGACTCGCAGTACTGCGCAAGGTGTTTCTAATTTCGGATTTTTGCTTATTTAAGGAGTTGTAATCCGACTTAGATTTGTATCCTAAGGTGTCTAAGGTTTTTTATTCGTGTTAGGAAGAGGGGAGAGGTGTGTGTGAGAGAGAACTTGGAGTTTTCTCTGTTTTTCTTTGCAAGTGGGCTGTTAATCTCTGTAATCTTCTGATATTCATAGTGGATCGGTTTGTGCCGTGGTTTTTTACTCGTTGAGGGGTTTTTCCACGTAAATTCGGAGTCTCTTGTGGTGAGTGCTTGTGTGTGATTGATTGCATCTTGTTTACTTGTTTGATATTGCATTGCTTCACGCGTTCGGCGTTCCACTTCCACTGCCGGCTTTCCCAACAAGTGGTATCAGAGCTAAAGTTGGGGTGGAGTAGATTCGAATCTGAGACGAGAAGATGGGATCGGGCGCAAGGTTCGAGGTAGAGAAGTTCTCCGGGAAAAATAAGTTTGAGCTATAGAAGGTGAATGTTGAATCCTTCCCAGTTCAGCAAGGGCTTGATGATGCTATTGGAAAGCGACCCGAGGCTATGAAAGATGATGAGTGGATGAGGCTCAACAAGAAGGCTAGAACCTCAATCCTGTTAAACCTTACGGATGATGTTCTCTATCATGTCATGAAGGAGAAGACTGCGGCTGAAACGATGGTGAAGCTAGAGAAGGTTTATGCCAAAAAGTCTCTAGAGAATCGCATGTACGTGTTGATGCAGTTGTTCACCTTGAGGATGGCTAAGGGAACGGAGGTGGAGGACCACCTGAGCATGTTCAATAGGCTTGTTTGCAAGTTGGTGGAGATCGATGAACCGATGAATGATGAATATCAAGCATGCAACCTGTTGAATTCTCTTCTAGATTCATATGAGTAGTTCAGGGACTCTGTGTGCACAGGGAGGGAAACCATAAGCGTCGAGACCGTTATCTCAACCCTCCAGTCAAAGGCGATGAGAAAGAAAAGCGGTGACATGGCTTCCCGTTATTCTTTAGAGGCACTGGTTATCAGGGGAAGAAGTTCTGAGCATGGAGGATACTCAAGATCGGGATCTAAGACCAAGGGCAAAGGGAATGCTAAGATGAAGTGCTGGAATTGTGGCCAGGAGAGCCAAATGAGAGGGGATTGTCAAAATCTCAGGATGAAGCAAGAGAGGTATGAAAATTCTTCTGGTGAGGGAGTCAATACCGTAGAAGACGGTAGCGATCTATGTGAAGTTTTGACTGTATCTGGTAAGGGATCTCATGGTAGTGAGTGGATCCTAGATTCAGGGGCTTTATGTCACGTTTGTCCTGACCGGAGTTCATTCACGACATATAAGGAGTATGGTGGAGAATCGGTGTTTTTGGGCGATGGAGTCGTTCATAAGGTTGTGGGTATTGGTACTGTACGAATCAGGATGTTCGATGGGGTCGAACGAGTCCTGGAAGATGTGAAGCACGTTTCCAAGAAGAAAATGAATGTAATTTCTCTTGGTGCACTCGAGGTGAAAGGGTGAGTGTTTATCGGCCGCGATCGTTGTTGTGAAGTGATGAAGGGGGCACTCGTGTATATGAAAGCACGGAGGTGTGACCATCTTTACATGTTGATCGGGAGCACAATTCACGGTGGAGCTGCGGGAAAGGCAACGAGATCCACGGTTGCTCATATGTGGCAACTGCCCAAGGGCCACATGAGAAGAGTGGAAAAGGTCATGAATTTGCAAGGATAGGGTCGATGGTGGCACGAGAAGTGGTGGAGCTATGACTGAAGATGAGATGACGTTGCAAGGATGGTGTTGATTCGTCGTTTGAAGCCTCGGTGAAGATCGTTGGGGTAGCCTTCAAACTTTGTGCACGTTTCGGGTGCTCAGACCAGTCGGGCCGGCGACCGGTCTGACGACACAACCCAGTTGCACGTGGAGGCACTTCTCTTGGACAGATTTGTGTGGCCCTAGACCGGTCGGCCGACCGATCTGAGGGGGCTCCGACCGGTCGTGCGACCGGTCGGCTGTGAGGCAGGGACAGCGTGTGTTTCCCCTGGACGTTTTCTGTGCAAGGTGCGACCGGTCGGCTGTGCGCACGGGTTTCTTGCACAGCTCGCAGTACTGCGCAAGGTGTTTTTAATTTCAGATTTCTACTTATTTAAGGAGTTGTGATCCGACTAAGATTTGTATCCTAAGGTGTCCATGGTTTCTTATTCGTGTTAAGAAGAGGGGAGAGGTGTGTGTGAGAGAGAACTTGGAGTTTTCTCTGTTTTTCTTTACTAGTGGGCTGTTAATCTCTGTAATCTTTTGATATTCATAGTGGATCGTTTTGTGTCGTGGTTTTTTACCCATTGAGGGGTTTTTCCACGTAAATTCGGAGTCTCTTGCGGTGAGTGCTTGTGTGTGATTGATTGCATCTTGTTTACTTGTTTGATATTGCATTGCTTCACGTGTTCGGCGTTCCGCTTCCACTGTTGGCTTTACCAATAGAAACAACCGTCATTCCCCCAGCGTTATAAAACAAGCTCTCTAATAATTTTTTGTTCGAACCCATCTACATTCTAGGAGAAGCTTTATCTCCAACTGATCTGGACCGTCTAATGGATAGACCACAATTGTTTTATTATAGCCATTAAGTTCAACTCTTACAAGGAATTTGTTTGGAGATTCCAAGAAGAGAATCCGGTTGAGAAAATGACTCTGCAACCTTCATGTCTCTTCTGAATGAGTTTTGGAAACATTAAAGCCTCCAAGAATCTAGATTGTAAACACCTTATTCGCCTCCCATGACAGCATCCAATCGAAAAAAATGGTTTTAAGTAGCATCCAATTTCCTTGCTGCTTCTCTCGATAACTTACGATGGAAAAATTCTTCAAATATGAAACCCACCAATTGAACGGCTTTAAATCTTAAAAAAAATTGTCCATGATCATTGGGAATAGCCCGTTTCCTTCCCTTTTGACTCAAGGGCTTTTGCCTTGACTTATAATGTCGAATTCATCAGGTTTTGGGTTGCTTCCTCCTATGTTAAATTATATTAATGATAGCCTTTTTGTTATCTATCTTGAATGTTGAATTGCAAGCAACTTTTCTCTAAATTATTTTGTGCATTTGTACCTTGTGTAGTTTCTTAAATCCTAAATGTATTCCAACAAGTGTATCCTTTATTGTATTGTTGATTATATTGAAAATCATAATCAAATTTACTTGTATCATGATTGTGAATGCTTGAAACCTAGTTACTTGGATTGCTTAATGGCATCGTAACCATGGAATGCATAAAAATTAAATCACTCGCCGCATCATGAGCGAGATATGCAACGTTATCTTGTAGTTATAGTAGCCCAAAAGATCTTCTATTTGTCCTTTTGTTGATATTTCATTGCCACTCACATCATCTGAGTCAAGCAGTCAGATCAGGCGTAAACACAACTTAATATTGCTTTTCTGATTTTCCCTTTAGACTACTCACTACTTTACTCTTAACAATCCATTTGATAGCCATTAATTGCATTGTTAGTAATGCTTGATCAGAGTAATATGAGGGATATCATCCATCCACTACAAGGCCCACAATTTGACTAGTTTGGATAACAACACATCAGTGGCGCATGTGAGGATAATAAGTCATTTCAATCTTTTAAATTGATGTGTTACATGTGAGAATGATAAGTCAATTCCATCTTTTAAATCACCGAAAGCTATCCCAGGAGTCTGGCCTAAGTAATAAGTTATGGGAAGTTTCCTAATACTTAGGAAGGGTGTGACACTTGACATGCAGGAAATGATGCATGTGACATACATTAATTATCCTAAATGTACGTATTTCATCTATGCTGATGGATCATTATTTTAGGGCATGAACTAAAAAATGAGGTAGATCCAAATCTCAAGTAGAACACACTATATGAAAATTGTGGTGATTGAACGCTCAGCGTTAAAAACTTTCTAGGGCCCACTATTTAATATTTATTTTTTATCCAACCTGTTGATTAGGTCATATAAAACTGCATGATGAGAAAACACAAATATTAGCTTAATTCAAAACTTTTATAACCCCCAAGAAGTTTTTAATGGTAGGCGTTTAATTACTACTAGTTTCCTATGGTGTGATGCACATAAGATTTGGATCTGCCTCATTTTTTATCATGCCCTAAAATGAGCTACCAAAATGGATAGACGGCATGGATAAAACACATACATTATGATGGGGCCCATAGAGCACTGTTCAGTCTTGTAGGTCAGTATGCAATCCCGTCCCATGCAGAGATGTTCATATGGGCCCCTCATATTCTCGTGTCCTCGTACAGTGACGTTATGCATGAACAAGATAAAATTGTGGCAAAATGGGTGGGAAAATGGGAGGGTAGTACCATCTTTTAGCAAAGGTAAAAGCATGAGAAGGGGTCAAACAGTAATATATGCGGTCAACGTAAAATTAGCTTTCCTACCATTAATGGATCCATCCATTAAGTATTTGTTATTGTAGGCGATAACAAGACGTGTTTACACTTATTTTTGGTACACTTACATGAACTAATGAGTAGTCATCATGTGTTAGTACAAATTAAATTATCTAGAAGATGCCATGTGGCAGCCACGCCACGTGTGGTGTAGATGACTTAAAAGAGTAAAAGTTAGAGACGTGCACATGAGAGAGCATTAAATGCTAGAGTTCTATCAAAAGTACTATCTGCAAAAAGTACAAGAGTCTCATTAAAGTAAGTCTTTCTTTCAGCATTAAATACTAAATCTCTATCTAACATTATTGATAGATCCTTACCAAAAGCAACTCTCTATGAATGTCAAAGCCAAGTGACGTAAAAATCACAACAACTTTCTATTGTGAGAGTTCAAATACGTGAGAACTTTAGTTCATGCGCGCAATCGAAAGTATATCTCTTGTACATGTGGCCATATGTAATGGGCCATGCTAATGTGGAAGAATCAAAGAGAATTTCACAATTGAAAGTCCAAATTCTTCACGATGCCGAAGACTATGAAAGGTCATCGCCTCCTTGAAGACTATATAAACAGCACTCAACGGAGAGCTTCAACCCTTACACCATTACAATCAACTTAGTTTTATTTATCCGTCCACCATGAACATTTATCTTTTTATTTTATTTTAATTTTAGTACACATCGCTACTCAGAGCATGGGGTCCCTAGTTTTTAATTCTTAGTTTATCTCTCCACCCTTCATTTATGGCATCACACTGGATCACAAGGAAGATCGATCGATTTCGAACACAAGGCCATGGGGCTTTCCGCAATATGCTCGGTAATTTCGCCAATCATCTTGCCACGAAGTTTATTTCATACCAGAAGATGAACAAATAGTTGAATCATGACCATCTTATCATGTGCCTAATTCCCTCCAAGTCCATGAACAGACTGACACCTCACTGGCCATTTCAGCACGAACCCAAGTTCTGACTGAGTAACGAACAAATTGTCAAAGATTTGCCCTCCATAAGTTGTCTCACCAAGATGACCAATTTCCAGTCAAGCAATAAACATACAATCATCACAACCCTCCCGCTACAAAGCTCATTCCGCGGTTGGGCAACAAATGGATCATCGTCTCCCAAGCCAATCTGAGTATCATTATTGTAAAAAAACATTAATAAAAGAATACTTTTTGGCTTATATATTCTTTCTTTATTATTTGTTATTATTGAACTCCATCATATTAAACCATCATATTAAAAGAACAAGTCCTTAAGTCGGTAAACACAATGTTGACACAAGGTAAAAAGAATCCATTTGGAAGGCTAACTCTTACCCTTTCACAAATCATTGATCACTGATCACAACTGATGATTAAGAGAATAGCTGGATCCTACATCCAGTCTACAACCAGTCTAACTCAATGCGGGGACACCAGTGGTTCAATCAAACATCGAGTTAGGTCTAGCATGTTTACACATCGTAATCAAATACGGTCCTTGATCACACATATAGCCTCATGTTTGATTGAATTGACACAACATGACATATATCATGACACAAGTGGAGTTTTCATACATAGCAAAAGGAGCAAGGCATATAAAAAAACGAGAGAGAGAGGGAGAGAGGGAGAGGAAGTGTAATGTATCATGAAAAATAGTGGGTGTTAGGTAGTCGTTGAGAGTGTGACTATCTATATTTTATTCAAGAAAAACCATTAAAAATAAGAGAAAAAAGAAAAGCCACTGAGCGGATGAACCAACTTTTGAACGGGAGTGGATTAGGTAAGACCCGGGCCTCACCCAAGATGGTGCGGCCCTTATTGTGGGGGCCCACCTCGATGTATTTATTCTATATCCATGCCGTCCATCTTTTTTCCCCGATCATTTCGGTGCAGTTCACAAAAATGAAGCAGATCCAATTATCAAGTGGACCATACCATAAGAAACAGTGGTCATTGACCATTAATAGACCGCAAAAGCTTTGGATCAAGATGATATTTTTCTCTCTCTCTCTCTCTCTATTCATCCAGGCTTGTGTGACCTTATCAATGGATTGGATGGCATATAAAAACTATGGAAACATTAAAATGTGCCCTAAGAAGCCTTTAATGGTAAGGAGTTCAATCACCACTGTTTCCTAGAGTATGGTCCACCTGAGATTTGGATCTTCTTTAGTTTTTGTATCATGCCCTAAAATGATCTAAAAAAAAACAGATAGACAGCATGGATACATAATAGATACGTCAAGGTGGGCCCCACAGTAAGGGCCGCACGGTTTTAGGTGAGGCCAGGGTGTCACCTATTCCGTTCCCCTTCCGAATAGTGTGCGTATCCGACGGAAGATAGCATTTTCCACGAGAAAGACCACCAAAACGCGCGAAAGATCTTTACATCCCCACGGAGAGATTCACTAAAAAAAAACATACACACAGACGGGGGATGTATCATTTAAAATAGTGAGTGCTAGATAGGGCTCCCTGCCACTATCTATTTTTTATTAAGTTGGAGCCATTTCTCCTTAAAATTACACTTTTCAAGAGATAACTGCTATTGGTGATCTCCCGCAAAGGCTTGTTTGTGAAGTGGATGAGGCCATAGGCCTATGTAGACCCATGTTCCTTCATAACAGTTGGCTGTGATTGCAGGATTCAAATTGTGGACACACCACACATACAAATTGAGCTAAGGGGTCATTTGAATGCTTGTAAAATTCTTAATTAGTTGTAAACCAATTATATGTAATTGGATTATAAGGGCAGGATATTTTTTATTTTATTTTTTTTTTCATCACACCAGCTTGGATAGTTTAGATACATGCATTTGCCTGTAAAGTCTTTACAGACCATGGAGGTATTACAGATGAGACTTAGGCAAAAAGTAATATTGTAAGCTATATGTAAACTCTTTATAACTAAAAAGGCATTATATATAATAGGGCACAATGATTAATATACACTCGTGATGTGTGGGGTACCATAGATTCAGTGTGTTCATCACATACTTTTTTTTCATGCTTTCATATGGTCCCAAAAAAATAATAATAATAAGCTTAATTGATCATCAAATGGACTGCCATGAGAGGAAATGATGGGACGTCCACCATTAAAACTTTTAGATTGTTTTTGGGGCCATTGTAATGAGTGGAGGACATTCAATCCTTCTATTGCATGCATGCTTTGATGCTCTTATAGGGCCCCAAAAAAAATGTCTTTTAATTTTATGATTTGTCAAATTTGGCAAGATTAATTTACTATCCCAAGCTCTATGTAGTATGAATACTTTACAAATACATACCACTTAAAAGAAAATCAGAATAGGCATCCAAACGATCCCAAGGATGTACAGTGTAATAATAAAACAAAAGGGTGTAGGATAAGACCATGTGCATAACATGCGTATGTTAGAGGTACCCGGCTTTGATGTAGGATCCTCCTCCGAAAGGCTTGGACAGTAGCTTAAACTTTGTGTATGGGTCCCTTCTCGTTGCACACCCTTATTCTTGGAAAGTAACATCTACACGGTGGGGTCCACCTGACGCTGGCATATGAGGTGGCCTGTGCGTTAGCTAACTTGTACACAAGTGTGGGCTTAGCAAAGATCTTGATTGAACACAGCTTAGCAAAGATTAAGAGTGTCGATGGGCCGGGCCTGAAAAATAAGAAATTTAAATAGGGCGGGCTAAATAGTTCAAAATTCGGGCCAAGACCTACCCCAGGCCCGGCCCATTGACAGCCCTAGCAAAGATCTTGATTGAGAATGCTACATGCACACAGAAAATGTACAGGCAGCATGAATCCATCTCAATCTAAACCGCCCAAATATTCGGATCGACGGTGGATGTGGCTTAGCTCCAAAATCAAATTGATCGGACCATTCTGATGATAGACTAATGGATATTTATTTGTTGAATTTGGGCTGTTGACTATCTACTGTTTCGACCATTCATCAGATGCCACTGATCATCTGTCCACGATTGCATGTTAATTGGATTGATTTTAGCATGATCTACATATATTTGGGACATAATCTTGAGGAGCGGATTAGGTGAGACCCCGGATCCACCGTGGTGGTTGGGACCCGTTACTGTGGGGGCAAACTGTGACGTATGTGACTACATCAAAGCTATCCATCCATATTGAAAGCTCATTTTAGGGCATGATGCCAAAAAGAAGCAGTTTCAAATCTCAGATGGACCATTGTACAGAAAACAGCGGTGATCGATCATTAAAATCTTTTCGTGGGCCACAAAAGCTTTGGATCAAGATGATATTTGTGTGGTGTCTTCATCTAGGTCTCTGTGACCTTTCAACAGTTTGGATGACAAATAAACATTGCGGTGGAATCCACGATGTTTTTAATGGTGGGGATTCAATCACGACTGTTGCCTGTGGTGTGGTCAACCTAACATTTAAGTCAGCTTCATTTTTGGTATGATGGCCTAAAATGAGCTTTCAAAATGGTTGGACGGTGTAGATTTAAGGCACATACATCAATTCAAGGTACTCATATGCTACGTTTAAGGGTACCATTTCCGAGCTTGTGTGTAAGAGAATCAATCTTTTTACACATGGAAAGAAAATTACCCAGCAAAAATCACGTTTAACAGAAGGGTAGCTTCAAGAGCGAGGCCGCCACTCGGGCAGCCAAAAAAAAAAAAAAAAAATCCACTAAGACCAGAGTATTTTCATTTTACCAAATTACACTTCTCTTTTTTTTCAATTTAAAATTTTCTTTAACATGCTTTAAAAAGTCCTCAAATCTGAGCCATTTACCATTTTTACCGTCTCATCACTACGTGAAAAACGCAAATTTGCGACGAATTTTACGACGGACATTGACCGTCGCAAAAATTGCTTGGTTTAACGACGGACCTGGTTCGTCGTATTTTAACATATTCCGTCGCTTTTGCGAAATTAAGGCGGGATTTCGTCGCGGGATTTACCGACGGACAAAGTTCGTCGCAAAATTATAATTTCCGACGGACTTAGCCCGTCGCTATTTAACGACGGATTTGGTCCGCCGCTAATCCCAGCCCGAAAAGATACCGCCAAATGAGGTCCGTCGGAAAATAAAATTTAAGAAAAATGAGATACTAGAAAAAACTGATATTTTTAAAAATTAAAAATTTTGATATTTTAAATAACAGATTTAGTAATTTGAAAGAAAAAGTTAAGAGATTTTAAAAACAAAATTGAGAAATTTGAATAAAATTAATATGTTTGAAATTTCTTTTCAAATTTTCACAAAATTAAATATTTTAATAAAGAAAATTGTGAAGTTAAAAAAGAAATTTGTGATTTTCAAACAAAAAAAGTTGAGAGGTTTGAAAATAAATTAACAATATTTTAGTAAAATTGAGGTTTAGAAAAATAATAAGATTCAAAAAATTGAGATTTTTAAAAATAAAAATGGCCATTTGAAAAAAGGTGAGAAGTTCGAATAAAATTGATAAGTTTGTAAAAAAATTAAAATTTTTATAAAGAAATTAAGATTTTGTATTTCGAAACAATTAAGAAGTTTGATTAAAAAAATAATATTTTGAAAAGAAATAAAAGTTGAGATATTTGATAAAAAGAAAGAGATTTTATCAGTTTTGAAAAAAAATGTTGGAAAAAAATTGTGGTTTAAATAAAAACGAGAAATTTGAAATGAGTGGGCCAAATTTATTGGTGGACATTTATTGGATAGTTGTAAATGAAAAATTACACTCATTCAGTTAACTGGTTATCAGATTGGTTTATGCATACATACATGTTCATTGGTGCAAAAAATGAAGCCCCTAATATAATGATGTTAATTAATTGCAAGGAAAATTTATAATGATGAGATTGATCAAATTCTATGATCAAGTTATCCTAAACTTGATCTGAATGGTCAGATATGTTTAGAACGTGGTAATTATTATTGAAAACAAAATTAAGCCCAAATCATATCCGTATAAAAGACTCTTTAAATGTGCACAATCATTTTTTCTAGAGCTAGACAAATTTTGGACAATCTGATTGGTCCAAATTGAAAAGTAAATGACTTTAGATGTTTAGATTAAATTTCACTCAAATCTAATAGTTAGGTTACAAGATATGGCCCATCATTGATCAATTTTATCTATTTAGTATCTTTCTCATCTTAAACTTGATCAGGGCAAGTGACCAGTCAAATCAAAGTTATTGATGAATATAATAGAGTGAATGGATTAGATTTCCAAATTAGGCCAAATTTTTAGGTCCAAATTGCGCTGCAACTTGTTGACCTCGTGAAAACCTAATAAATGCATAGTCATTGGACCCCAAACTCTAATCTAGCCATTGAGAATTTGATCTTTCTAATATTTGCTATTGCATCCTAAAATGATATAAAAGAATAGATGGATGAATTAGATATACATAAAATATATCAACTTGGGGTCATACCGTTGGGATAACGGATGCAGATTGGTAATTAGTGACCGTGCCACCAGTCAATGCCAAGTGATCGGTGCTCTGTGGACCCCACCATGATGAATGTGTTTCATCCACTCTATCCATACATTTTCATAGATCATTTTATGGTATGAGCCCAAATTTGAGGTAGATCCAAATCTTAAGTGGACCACATCACAAGAAACAATTTTAATTGAACACCCACTGTTAAAAACTTATTGAGGGCCACAGAAGTTTTGGAACAAGCTGATATTTGTTTTTACCTACATCCAGGTCTGTATGACCTAATTAAGAGGTTGGATGTCAAATAATTAATATAGTGGGCCCTATGAGGTTTTTAATGGTGGACATTCAATCAATACTACTTTCCGGTGGTGTGGTCCACCTGAGATTTAGATTTGGATCATTTATTGGATTAAACACTAAAATGATCTTCAGAAATGGCTAGACAGCGTGGATAAAACACATACGTCATGGTGGGGCCAACAAAGCACCGGCCAGTGGCCCTATAGCCAAGCATCAATAGCCAAGGGGTGCGAATTAGGTGTTACCCCAGGAACAACTTAGTGGGTGTTACCCTAACCATGTGGGGCCCATCTTGATGTAGTTTTTATATATCAACACCATCTATCTCTTTTTTCATATCATTTTAGGATGTGATCCAAAATCCTAAGAAGATCCAAATCTTAGGTGGACCATACCACTAGAAACAGTGATATATAACCATTAAAAACGTTTTGTGGGCCACAAAAGTCTTAGATCAATCTGATCTTTATATTTTCCCTTCATCAAGACTTTATTGACATTATCAAGAGCTTGGATTGCAAATAAACATTATAAAAACCTTACGATGGGCTCTTTGGAATTTTTAATGGTGGGTCACTCAATCACACTATTTCTAGTGTTATGGTCCACTTGAGATTTGGATCTACATAATTTTTGGCACATCATCCTAAAATGGGCTGTAGAAACAGATGGACGGCATGGATATACAAAATATCATCCATGTGGGCCATACAGTGGGGGTAACACCCACTAAGTTGTTCCCGGGGTAACACTTAATTCAAGCCCCCCTCCCTGGAAGCGGATTGCGTACTGAGTAACTTCGCACGCTAGCGTGCGGAGTAAACTCTGTGGGGCCCACAGTGATTTCCTTATTTTATCCACTCCGTCCATCCATCTTAACAGAGAATTTTAGGTATGGTGCCAAAAAATGAAGCATATCAAAATCTAAAGTGGACCACACCACAAGAAATGTGTGAACTGAATATCTACCATTGAAAAATTCTTGGAGGACACTGAAGTTTTGGATCAAGCTGATATTTGTGTTTCCCCTTCATCCATATCCATGTGATCTTATGAACAGGTTGGATGACAAATAAACATCACTGTAGGGCCTGGGAAGGTTTCAACGGTGGAAATCATTATTCCCACTGTTTCCCGTGGCATGGTCCACTTGAGATTTTGGATATGCTTAAATTTCGGGCTCAACCAGTAAAATGAGCTAGAAAAACATATGGATGGAATAGATAAAGCACATGCATTCTAGGTGGGCCCAACTGAGTTTACTCCGCACGATAAGAGCGTCCGGGTAACTCCGCACACAATCCGATTCCTCTCTCAAGAGAAGAAAGAGAGAGACAGAGAGGGAAAATGAAAATCCGATTCCCCATCCCCTTACCCTAAAAAAACCCCCCAAATCCCTCATTCCCTCCTCCTCTCAATCGTCTCCCGCCCCTCCTCTCTCTCTCTCTCTCTCTCTCTCTCTCTCTCTCTCTCCAAAAATCCACTACTCCCATCCTGCTCTCGTGGCCATTGTAGCTTCCAAGCTTCCAAGCTTCCACGCCTCCCATCCTTGCTCCCGTTGTTTTTTTCAGCTTCCAAGCTCAAGGGCCGTTGCCTGCTGGTATGAAATATCTCTCTCTCTCTCTCTCTCTCTCTCTCTCTCTCTCTCTCTCTCTCTCCAACATTGAATGTTGAAACCCTAATTAGGGTGGACCAGCCGGACACGACAAGTTAACGGTGGGCCACACTTGATAGATGGCTCAGATCTAGCACATCTGAGCAGACATGAACACTTCCCATCTATCTCTGTTTTGGAACGTGGTTTCTTGCCTTGGATTGGAAGTATGAAAATCCTGTGGGCCTGTTTGGATGGTTAGAAAAAGAAAAGAAAAGAGATGACTTCTGGAATGAGAATTTTTCCGAAGTCACCGTTAGGTAATCAGTACAGTTGAATTCTTTTCTTTTCTTTTCCTTTACCACCCCCAAACAGGCCAATGATTTATAATTCTTAGGCATTTTCCAACTCTGCCCTGTCCCCCCCACACGTAGAAACACTTACCACTGTAGAACGCACGTGCTTGATCAAATCTGTATATCAGGTGGGCTACACTGTTAGATCTTTTGGCCTAAAATCAAAATTCCACATCTCAGGTGAGCCTCAACTTGTAAAACAAATGATAAATGAACAGTCAGAAAATACTGTGTCTTGAGGAGCTTCTGATAGGAATGAAAGCTCAGATCTTGACACGTGTCCATACTACCACATGTGCCTATGGATGGGGAGGGGGCTTCACACACGACTGGCATGGGCAAACCCCATAAGGGAACATCAGTAGGGTCTTTCCAGCCAACACACCACATGTGGAGGACATCAGTACCATTAAGGCCAAAAGTGCCTTTCTAATGGATGGATTAGGTCTGGCCATGATGGAGAAGTCAAGGAACTTTCTTATAACCCTAACTTATAGCATTGTGGGGGCCACCACAATGACCATGTGACACTAAATAGTATTGTTGGGTGTTACATTTTATTCATAAAATGGGTTGGATTAGTGTGGATAAGGACAAGAACAAGAGGCATCCATTGAAAAAGACCCTTCCCTCAACTAAGAAAAAAGAAGTGAGGAAGGTACAAGACTTAAGTGGGCATGCTAAAGGGAACAATGCACGGCCCCCACTTTTAACACCTTCACGGGCCCAATGCATGTTTACCAAACACGATTGTTTTCACATGCATTGTATGGCGGGCCCACATCGATGAGATGGTTGAGAGTAGATTAGCTGTTATGGCAGGATGCCAATTGCGTCCAGCAACCTGAGGATAAAACTCTGTGGGGCCTACGGCGATGTCCCCAAGCATCCGCCCCCATACATCAGTTTCTACGGATCATTTTAGAATGTGAGTCTGAAAATGAGATTGATAAAAAGGTCAGGTGGACCACAATACAAGAGACAGTGGGTATTGAACATTTGGGGTCCCATAAATCTTGGATCACACTGATATATGTGTTTTCCCTTCACCTTATGAACATTCGTTACACGACCGCGGTTGGGCAATATACTTGTGACGATTTTGTTATGTCAGTTGGGCAATATACTTGTGACCCATTGTACTTGACATGCTTATGCATGTTAAAGAACATAGCTGGATTGTGTCATTTAGTAGATAGAAGTTCAATAACTCATTAGTAAAATCCTTTTCATCGACTGGATCTCAATGCTTATAAGCTATTTTTATGTCGGCCATTGTAGTTGAGTGGATATGCTGGTTAAGTGGCCTGAGAAAGAAAGATCCAACTCTTGAGGTAAGAGGGAAGACATTTCTCCTTTTCTTTTACAAAAAAAGATCATGTATTACCTCATTAGTCTGCTATGATATTTGCTTTTACTTATTGCAATTTTCGTTCTTACAAGAATTAATTGATCTTACAAGCATCAATCCTCCATTTTATTGTGTTGTACTCCAGCATTTCACTTCCTTGTGCTAAAATCAAGGTTCCTTGTTCTTTGTTGGAAAGAATCATTTTGTTTAAACAGAATGAGCATGATTGAAATTGATGTGCTCCAACAGCTTGGAAAACATGATAAGAATGGCACTCCCTCATAATTATCATGATTTAAATTTCATATTATGCTTTTATGGTGCTTGATGGAACTCAGGTAGGTGTAAATGTACACTATAAATTCAACTTCAATATCCAAATAAGAATTGGCCAAGTAGATAGAGGACCAATGCATAATGAGATTTACCAGTTGCAGATTTACCACTAATGTCTGGTATCTGTATCGATTCGCTTATGTAGTGTGGCTGGAGATATGAAGACCCCCAATGTGGGCAAGCGGAATTCCGCAGAAGTTGTTGATCTTGCACTCTTCGGAAGATTCATTAAATCAAGCGTGCTTCATATCACTTGATTCATATTTGCTTGTAAAGAGTGGAAATTTTGTTCTTCTTCTTCCCATTCTTCAGAATCATCCGATGCAATTTCTCCCAAAACACTAGGAGGTATGATGTGACTCTTGCTAGATAAGATCGTAGGAGTTTCACCTGGGTTCTTAAGATTTTACGAAATTTATATCACTCTAGTGCATTTTGGAGAAACAACATCAAGAAAAGGGATATACAATTTTCTTTAAGACAGGGCGTGTCCAAATAATGAGGCCTAGGATTTGCACAACAGAGGTTACCTATAGAAAACAATCTGCTCTTGGTGCATTGGGCTGACTTTTACATCCATGACTGCTACAGGGACAAGGTTCAGTGCACTCTGTGGTGTTGCATTCTTGATAATAGACCATTGCATCTTAAATTCCTCTAGTGTCATTATCAAGTAAAAAATTTGTAAAATGATGGTTAATTGATATCAATATCTTATGGTAATTTAGGAAATTGTGTATGTTGCTCAACCAATGGCAAATGTTAATGAAACCTTTGTGAAGAAAGAAAGCTCCAATTTCTAGATATATCAGACTTTCACTACAACCATTGCATTTTTTACGTGTGGCTTCTAATTAATTCTCACAGCATATCTAACAATGTTTACACATCTCTTGGAAGATCTTTTGATCCGATGTTATGGTTGAATTACAGGGCTACAATCGGGTGGAATGAAAAAAAGTTGTTATGGCTGTTAGGCCTCATTTTGAAACGGTAGTTTCCTTCACCTTTATTTCTGTATCAATTTTATTTAGTGAATTTGGAACTTCACGTGCTAATATCTGTAATCAAACGTATATTTGGATTTTCTGTTGTTATCTATGCTTTTGATGGGAAAATGAAATGTCATGTGGATGATAAGAACCATCAATAGTACACTCCCTAAAGGACCTTATGAATGCATCATTTACAGATCGTTAGGTTCTTGTCCCTGGCTTATCAACAGATTAGGCTACAAGGCACTGGCACTATACACTTTTCTTGGAATACTCACTGTACTCATGATGAGGTTTGACGATTTCTGCTTTGGATTTGTTTGAGGTTGTTTCTGTTGTTAGGTGTGGTTGAATTGAGGTTTTTTTTTTTTTTTTTGAGTATTTAATTGGATTCATTTCATTTTCAATTTGTTGGTTTCTTTTTGTGATTATCCCTTCAGATTCTATGCGAAAGGAAAAGAAAGAACTTTCAAAACCATCATGGTGGTAGTATTTTTACTAAGGCGAACAGAAAATGGTCAAATGGAGAAACTGTGAATAACTTCTCTGGCAGGAAGATATTTTCAGTTGATTGGCATCCCATTGGTAACCAAAAACTTGGTGGTGACCGGGAACCCAAAAAAAAAAAAAAAAAACTATTTACAAGGGGCGTGAACTGTTGTCACTACTTTCTTTTGCAACAGGCCAACCTAGTTGTAAATCTGTTTTCAATTATGACCATTTACAATGGGCGGTACATTTTGTAAAACGTTATCACTCACAACGGGTTCTGACGGTTGTAAAAACTAATTTTGGGTTTATTTACAACATGCTGTAACCGTTGTAAATAATGGTGTTTTTTGGCAACGGGGGCTATTGTGACGGGCATATGACCATTGTAAAAACGGTTATGGCCTGTTGTAAAAGGATAATTTTCTTGTAGTGCCGGCGAGGCTTCGAGTCTTCGAGGAGACTCAGCCCCTACTCAGCATATGGAACAAATTTATAACCTTGTAAATGTGAGCAGCATCATAAAGACCAATTGAATCTAGACCATCGATTTTCTGTTCACTTCAATAATGTAAGCAGCCTGATGAATGGAGCGCTAACTTGGCTGCGACCTTTGACCATCGTAATGTAAACTCCCATCTTCAGTTGTCTTAATTTTCTATGAGATTTCATGTTCTCTCAGTAGTTAAAAGGTTACTTGTTTACATACATTGTCAGATTAAACAGCATAACTTGTGGAATCCATTGTAACTAAACCACAAATCTCAAAATCAGATTGTTTAAACAATCCTAACCTCTGATTCATGACCCTGTTTGCTGAAACAGGGCCGTTTGATATTTTTCATTTCAACCGTCCAATAAATCCTCCAAAGACTCCAAAAATCCAATAGTTATATAATTAAGTAAGTGTAGGTCTTTGTTTATGGCACATAAAATTAGGACACATAATTTTGTTAGTTTAATTTGAATTACTTATGTAATTTTGCTAGTTTAATTTGTATTGTTGTTATGTCATATGTACCATCTTTCAGTGCCTTGGTATCATGCATCAAGCTGCTGCAAAGTATAAAATATTTTTATTTGGTTATATGTAAGCTCTCTATTGTTTCTTCACACACATTGGGATGGCATGAAGATGATTATCTCATTTTGGAAGATACTAACCCTCTTATCTTTTGCCTTTTGCCTTTTTCATTTTGCCATTGAAACATTTATTGTTGTATTGATCTACTGAGCCATTCTGTGGATGGGGATGACAAGAAAAAAGAATGTTGGTTGTGGTCTCTAGCTCAATAAGCTTGTTAAGACACCTATTCTCCCCAGGCATGATCCAGGATGAGTCTGTCCTGAACTTCTAGGAGGTAATGAATGAATATTCCACCAAATTAATTAAAATAAAAATAAAAACAGAATGTTTTGAGTTTTGGGATTTCCTAAAATGTATGATCTCTTCTTGAAGAGTATGTGTCCACAATTTTGTAAGTTATTTCATTTTCTATGGAGTGTTCTTGTTCTTTTGTTTTGTAAGATTCTAGGTCATGTGTAAACATGACACTAATGTAAGAAATTACCACTGAAGAATGATGGGTTCAAGATGATTCAAGAGGTGTTGTAGAGGCACTGAATGAAACAGTTTACATCCTTGATGAATGCACAAGACTAATAGTAAGTACATCCTTCCTTTTCTTCAACATGAATGTTATCTCCAAGTTTTTGTGAAATTTTGGTCTTGTTAGTTGCTTGGGTTTGCCTTGAGGATAGCTCAAATTTCAAGTTTGGGCAGTTTTCAACCCATCCAATAGGATGGCCCCACCATTAGAAAGAAATCAACCATTGTAAAATTTCAGGAAGGTTTTTCTTTCCTCTGATTTTTTATTACATCGAATGTTGTTTTCTTATTTTGCTATCGTCAGAGTCCAAACCCAGGTTAGACTGAATTTTTCTTCCACCAACGTCTTTTCAATTACTTGTTTGGCGGTTAAACACTAGAATTCAATTACTCGTTTGGTGGTTAAGGGTCTGAACAGACATTCTGCAGCAGTTGGATGTGATATTGAATTAATTTATAGTCCGACCTGGAACACATCTAATACCAATTTGGGGCCAGGGAATCATTAAAACTAAATCCTGCATGTCCTGGTCTGTTTGCACTTATTTCCAGCGAGACGCCTATAAAAATGGGCTGTGGGCGATCAGTTATCTTGGGTTATTTCTGAAGTTGTGTTGGAAGAATAGAGGTGCATCCATTTTTATTTTTTATTTTTTGTTAATAATGGATTGTTGGTTTGCTGATTTTTGCATTGTGGAGGTGAATTTGAAATTTATATCTTTTTCCACAACAAGGTGGGGACCAAGGTTTACTTATCCAGACTATTGGTCAATTGGGCCCCAATAAGATTTAGCATTTGGGGAAAGCGAACTGGAATTGGTGAACAGATGGGCTATATTAATTATGTGTCTTATACCTCCTCTTACAAACATAAATTACTTGTGCTTGTTACAATCTAGATTTTGGTTAGGAGTGTTCAATTGTTTATTGCCCTTTACTTTTTCTTAACAATTGTGACTATTTTATTTTATTTCTATTTTTATTTTTTTAGATTTTCATATGTGATTTGCATTTGGTAAGTGTTTGGAGGCATTTTTAATATTAAACTTGGGCCTTTGACTCTCCTTGAGTCTTGGCGGTTCTTAATGTATGTGCAAAAGGACTACATTTTCTATGGCTAACGTACTCACCACACCTTTCTAGCTTCTCCTGTAATTTTTCTATCTCATAGGAGCTAAGCCATTGTTTTAAAGTTAGGATCTTCATCATGTTTTAAATTCATTAATGTTTTGTTACATACTGTTATTAATCGTCCTTCAAGTTTTTCAATGCAGGAAAAGAAGTTGCTTGCCTTGAGGAGCAATGAAGGGATTGAATTTGCTCAGCTTATAAATAGATGAATTGGCAGATTGAATTTTCTTCCTACAGTAAATCTTAGGTTAAGGAATTGATGGAAACCCATTCCAATGTCTGAAGCAACTGTAAAAAAATCTGTTCCACTTGGGACAGTTCGATATAGATAAACAAAAAGATAGTTTCAGTACTTACATATACATGATGTAGCCTATGGTTGGACTCCAAACCATCTTCCGATTTAAACTTCAATATACGTTCTCCATAGTTTGTTATTGGTCTCGATTTTTTTATTTTAAATTAGATAATTTTTTAGTTATATTTGTTCTTTTGATGATCAGGTGAAAATAGATTCGGCATGGTCTTATAAATACACCATCTCCATGCAAAACATTGGCTGTCCATTGATTTGAATGTTGACAGTTTGGCATGCCAAGGTGAATGAATCAATCTGATTTTTTACCGCGACGATCTTCATGTTGTGGCCCACTTGTTCTAAGCAAGTGACATGGCAATTCACGTGTGTAGCTTTGCTATGTTTGCATGTGAATCTATTATTGAACTTTGCTAGCTCATCTTTTTCATCTTTTTTCATTTATTTATTTTATTGTTTATCCTATGGCAGGTCTTGGTGAAGTCTGTGAAACCAATCTCTTTGCTCTTATTTCTAGTCACATTGGCTCTGTGTGGGTGGGCAATCAAACAAGCAATCAGCGTCATACAGGTACAATATCCAATTATTGAACTTTGCTAGTTAGAAAAAGAATTGGGAAATATTTAAAATGGGCTGCACTGAAATGGATATTTTCTCATTTCATTGGAAAAATAGAGAATAGAGAAGATTGAACAATCCTAACCTTTGATATAGACACCTGTTTGCTGAACTAGGACATTAGAAATTTTCTCATTTCATTGGAATAACAGAGAATAGAGAAGATTGTGTTGTTTTTGGTTTCCCATTTTAGCTAATAGTTTTCATTGGAATAACAGAGAATAGAGAATAGAGAACATTTTCTATGGCTAACGTACTCACCACACCTTTTTAGCTTCTCCTGTAATTTTTCTATCTCATAGGAGCTAAGCCATTGTTTTAAAGTTAGGATCTTCATCATGTTCTTGACATGTGCATTAATACCATTTTTGCAGTTGCAAAAAGTGCAGATTGGGCTAAGGAAAGGTTCCTGCTCATTTGCTGAAGCACATGATGTTGGATTTACAGAGGCAAATGGGACTTTGGGTGATATTTGGGAAACAGTTTCAAGCAGCGATCTTTTATTGTTGTTGATTTCTAATGCTGCACAGGTTAGGAGATCATGCACCAATCTCCTAGAGATGATAGAGGAGTTAGTTCAGAGAGATGGGAAGGATGACCAATTTAATGTATTTCTAGGACTTTAGTTAATGGATACATTTTCTTTGTTTTAAATTCATTAATGTTTTGTTACATACTGTTATTAATCGTCCTTCAAGTTTTTCAATGCAGGAAAAGAAGAAGTTGCTTACCTTGAGGAGCAATGAAGGGATTGAAGGATCCAATCCAGTACAGCCCAAGCTGCCTCAATTTAAGGAGTAGTTTACTTACCATTTGGATCTTTACTTAGGTATGTATATTGTCATTTTATGGTTGATATGCTGTTCCCATTTGGATTACCGGACCATGAAAATCAGTCATGGTGCAAGCTGGTTATTGGTGGAATGCTTGGATTTATCCAGCAACTTCTTGTTTGGAGATATTCCGTGCTCGACATCTAGGCTCAAACAGCTTGAGGAATTGTCAGTACCATTTCTGATTTATTTGGTAGATTGGTCATTTTTTGGAAATGTTTCAATGTAGGACATTGAAGAACAATCAGTAAATAGGGCCGATCCCTTCAACTCTTCATGGAACTTTGTTTGGTTTTTTTTTTTCCATTTTGTTTCTCTTTTTTTTATCCCTCAGCATTTCTTGAGAGAGTATAAATTCATGTGTTCATGCATTGTCCTTTCATCTCAACTTCAACTCTTCTAATCTCCAATCCAGCCCAAAATCTGATCTGATGGCAGCATTAGAAAGTTGAAGTAGTTGAAGGCAATGTATTGACTGGATTTTGTGATGTCTGTAATGGTGTGAATCTTCTTTTGAATATCAGAGAAAATGACTTATGATAATAAGCTACAAAGAAGTTGGAGAAAGTTCTCGATATTTCCTTAGCTGATTCCTTATTTTTATTATTTATTTGCAAATTTACATGAGAGGCATTGATTGGATCTAGAAAA
Organism: Liriodendron chinense; assembly: GCA_003013855.2. Taxonomy (NCBI): domain Eukaryota; kingdom Viridiplantae; phylum Streptophyta; class Magnoliopsida; order Magnoliales; family Magnoliaceae; genus Liriodendron; species Liriodendron chinense. Next base: position 4,191,312 of record PVNU02000440.1, on the reverse strand, counting down.
TTTGACATTAACAACACAACCATTCAAGACATTAAAGCTTTTCGCTTTGGTTGCAGTTCAATATCTGAAACGGTCAATTTTGTATATTCTTACAAGAGGTGGTTGGCTTATGCTATTTTGTACTGTACTTCTGGCATCTGGACTTCTGCTCATGGCTGTTGATGGGCCTCATGAGAAGGTATTCGGTATTCCATCAGTTAATGCAAATTATTTCATAACTCTGTTTTTTTGTAGTATATTACTGGTTTTCGATGCCAACCAACATAAATGTTTGGAAACTTCATTTATTGTCTTTATTGATGGCATTAGAAATTCATCATCACTTAGTTGTGACCTTCACTCTTCCCATGGTCAGCCATATGGTTTAGAAGATCAAAGCAGTGGCTGTATGGGTAGTTTGACAAACTACTTGAAGATCGAAGTTACTTCTATTTTTGTGAAGTATATTGTTATAAATCATCAAGGATGATGAATTCATGCTGTAAACACCAGGGATTGTAAAGATTTTCCAAGTTGTTCTGAGCATTTTCTGCTATTGATTTCCTAATTTTTCATGGACACCCAGTTCTAGATTTTAAGTTAGAAACAGGTTTCTAGATGCCAACCAAACAGGCCCTAAGCAAACTTCCACCATCATAACTGAACCAGCTTCACATGGGAAGCCGAAACAGCAGGCCCCACCACTATTTTGGGCCAGTCCTATTCAAAATTCTGTAACAGCAGACCCCACCACAAATGCTGGTGATGCTGCTAGGGGCTGATTTGGTCAGTCCAAGTTGTAATTGTAGCTCTGTTCAAAGGTGGCCTTGTGTATGCTTTGGCGGCCCTTTTGCTAGTCAGCAGGCGGCTGCGTTAGATGTTGAAGCTGTTGATTTTGTGGATTTTCATTTTCATTTTCTTATTTTTTGAGTCCTTAAAGACATCTCTGATACTGAATTTGGAGAGTTGTCTTGCATTTTTCTTTTTCTTTTTCTTTTTTTAGTCCAGTTAGCTCAAATGTCGAATTGGGAATGTTCTAGACTTTCATGGCATCGATATTGGGGTGTGTGAGGGTGAGAAGGAGAACCCTCTTTTCCATTCAATCTCTGTCATTGATTTTGCTTTTCTGATGGGTGGTTGGTAAGTTGTGTTGGAGTTGATAGAGAAACGAAAACGAGTCACTGGGACCAAACGAAAGAGAAACGAAATGAGTTGGGACAGGTAAACTGAAATTATATATGTTCATCGTTCAGTCATAAAAAAGTCATTGCATGCATATATACTTTTTTCTCAAGCAAACCCTGATTTAGTCCTAAACATTCATAAAAAAGTCGTTTGTGCTTGAATATTTTGTTTATGCTTGCTTAAATATGCTCGTTTGGTTGCTAATGTTCTTATCGATATGTTGTTTTGACTGGAGACCTTCTCGTTTGGTTGCTAATGTTCTTATCGATATTATGTTCAATTTTGACATAATATTCATCAATGTTTTGGGATGTAGAAATGATGACAGCACCTGCACCCATGTTCTCCAACCGAACTCAAAAGGGGTTTTGTTGTTCAAAAACTTCTATGGCTTTCTCCCTAAGAATGGCAGAAAATTTTTGTATGGCTTCTCTTCTACATGAGCTTGTGACAATAATAATCCTTTGGCATTGGCAATAACAGTGTTTAATGTTGGAAAACTGAGACCTGACTTGGCGGAGGATGGGACTGACTGTTGTAGTTGGGAAAGAATCAAATGCAACAATGTGACAGGCGGCCGAGTGACTGAAATTTCTCTCAACCAGACGAGGGAATGGAAGTTGGGAGAATGGTATCTGAATGCTGACTTACTTCTTTCCTTTGGAGAACTGCGGAGCCTCGATTTGTCCTGGAATTACCTGGGTGGTTGGGTTGATCATGAAGGTACCTTTATCTCCTACAATCTTAACATTCTTCCTTCCTTGATGATTTGAAACAGGGCTGCATCCATTTGGCCAGGTAAATTGAATTGCAAACATCCCATGGAACTACAGTTACGTTTGCTCTTTTGGCCTTTTATGTAATTTATTCTTTGATGGTCTTAACTATCTAACCTTTATTGATGAAATCAAGGCTACCATAGGAAAGCCAAATGATTTGAGTTGTGAATTTTTTTTATCTAATTGAGGAGGAAATGATGGAAGTTAACTATGTTACCTTGAACTTGAAGCTAAGTAACATGAATACAAATGCTAACAGGGGAATCGAAATTTAATAATTGAAATTCGATGTGATAGTGCAGCCAAACGCACTCAATAGTGCCATTTTGGATTTGGACCGAGATGTGAAGGTATATACATGCATCTCTAAGGGTGCATTTGGAGCACTTATTAATGTACTGCAGTTATTAGTGTAATGAAGTGGAAATAGCCAGATTGAAAACTCGTTAGTATTCATATCCGGAATTTCTCGGTTCTGAGTTGTAATTCTATCAATTTCAATTTGGACTTGAAAAAACAAGCCAAAGCCAATAACTTGGTATAAGGCTTCAATGACGATGATGATGACTAGAAAAAACAAAAAAAGAGTTGTTGAGATATGAGGCCATCTCCTAGGGAAGCATTTTTAACCTTTGAATTATTCGCTCTATCTGTTTGATGCTTAGCACAAGATGTTGTAATTATTCCTCTTCGGCATGTTGCGTTTGAGGAAATTTATTTATTTTTCTAATGAAATATTAAGAATGGTTGAGATTTTTCCCTGTTCTAAGAAGGCCTTAAACACATGACATCACCTGCATGCAGGTTTCAAAAGATGGTCCAGATTGAGCAAGCTAGAGCACCTTGACCTAAGTGATAACTCCTTGAACGAAAGCATTTTGATGTATTTGGGTGCACTCTCATCCCTCAAGAGCCTTGATCTAAGTCACAATAATTTTGAAGGACGCTTCACCTCTGAAGGTAAGTCAATCAATTGTAAAGAAATTAAACCCAGATTTATAGCATCAGTTTAGATCAATATTTTGAACTTGATTGAGTGATCATGCCTCAAGTCACATGTCCAAACTTGCAATCTGGAGGTTTTGGATTTGAAATATAAGAGGCTGAATGGCCCAACTTAATTATTAATTAACGGTGTTAGACTGTGTATTTGTCTAGCAGGCTTGGAAGAACTAGTGACGATTTTTTCTAGTCAGCTGGGCGTGGAGTACTTCAGATGTTTAGTTCAAGTAATGTGAATCTCTCTGCAAGTGTACGTGGGTTTTCAATTTGAACAAGTGAGGCCCATAGTTTATGATCCATGACTCATCCACATCCTCTGTGGTGTGTGTGCATGCGTGTGAAAGTATATCTTAAATGATAAATCGATATACATCTCTTAGATGGTATTTCATATATGTACGGTCACAAATCAGGATCAATCATCATCCCTGATTGTGAATAAAGGATATTATGTTATGATCTATGATCTGATTTTATGATTCGATTATTCAACTTTTTGAGAACATTGATCATAGAAATTCTCATTTGAGTTCAGAAATGCTCTATGCCAGCCTTTTCCTCAATTGTGATTGTCTTTTGCCCACTAGATGTTAAATCCAGACCGTTCATCATTTATTGCGGCTCATTTGAGTCTTGGATCCAGATCATTTTAGGAGTTTTATATTCTATAGGAGGAAGAGCTGAAGACAAAGTATGGAGGACTTCGACCCAAGTTACCTCCAATCCAAGTAACTATCGTTTCTCTTGCTTGTAAATTGGTTTCAGTGATGCTGAATGCATTTATATGCTTATCAGTTTTGGATTTCTATTTTCATTTTCAGATCAGTCCACGCTTTTACTTCGACTCTGCTGACTAAAAATTTCTCTGCTTGCTGGCTTTGTTTGTGAATGCTCTATCCAAAGAGGATCAAATGGAATTGCCTCTAGGTTTCCGATTTCATAGCATTTCTTACGAATAGGTGGTGCTTCATTGTCTTTTGTTGTTGTTTTTCCTTTTTTTTCTTACATTATAATATTGATACTCTTTATATTTTATATTTTGGATTTTGCAGGTGGGCCAGTTGATGGATTTGCTAACGTATGAGGTGGAAGTAGCTATAAAGGAAAGATTAGAAATGAAGGCTAGCTTCACGTATGGTCAAGAGATTGGTTTCAATATTGGGAACAAAATAAAGCCTAGTTGCTCATTCTATGGAGAATGGTTCACTTCAATGTGTAGATTTGTAACAAATATTAAGATTATTTTTCACTAGAAATGTAAGGACTTTAAGTTTCATATATGATATAATTATGATTTGTTAGGTTTTAATTTTTTTTTTTTTGTTTTAAATAATTTGGAAGACTATCAGGTGCAATAGATTCAAAAATAAATTCAAACGTATTAGGTGTGTTCAGAAAATTTAGCGACGGACCAAACCCGTCGCTAAAATTCCCAAAATAAATGCAATCACGCTTTCGCCCATAAATTTAACGACGGACCGATATCCGTGGCAACAATTTTGTACGACGGACCAATATCGGTCGCTAAATCCGTCGCTTTGCATAATTTAGCGACGGGCGTAATTCGTCGTTTAAAAGCGACGGACATAATCCGTCGTTTGAAATTTGCCACATAGTAAACTGCGACGGCCCATGCGACGGACCAAGTCCGTCGCTAATATAGATTTGCGACGGACTTGGTTCGTCGCAAAAATGCGGTTTTGGCGTAGTGCATTCTAGGGTCTGAACCCAAAATTCAGGTGGATCCAGTGCACATCTGTGAGTTCTACCACAAGAAAAAGTAGGTCATTGCTTATTACTATTGAAACTACCAATGATCCATTGTTAATGCTTTTAGGCCATTCAAACCGTTTAGAATGTCATTCCCAATGGTTTGAATGTGGCCACCGATTTTTGTCGCTGATCTAAAAAATGCGTGGCACCGTAAAGGCATGAAATGCCTAGATTCAATATACATTGTTATCCATCGTGTGGCCTTAGGCTTTGGTTCTGTATCACTTTTTGCCCCAAGCCCTAAAATTATATGAGAAAAAGGATGGACAACTCGGATCTTTTGCAAAGAACATGATGAAGCAAGACCATCTCACACCCATGTTTGACACAAGTCTCTCACAAGTGACATTTTCATGCAACCATTAATTCCACCTTCGTGATGCTTGTCGTAAATTTGAACCATTCATCATTTTCACTATCTCATTCGAGGACGTGGGCCCCAAACACAAGTAGATTTAGTGTAAAGGTGGGTACATGACATGAAAACGTGGGTACGTGGCTTCCTATCATTAAAACTATTGACGGTCCAGATTTAATATTTTTAGACCATGCGAACCATTAAAATGACATTTCCAACCATCCATAAACATCATTTTCGATGGACTAAACGTGACTACTGATATTTTCCCTTGATCTAAATTTTTTGTGGTCCCATGATGATTTGAAGGGCATGGTTCAATGTGCACTCTTACCTGCCTTGTGGCCCACCTAAGCTTTAGATTTGGATATTTTTCTCAACCAAGCTCTAAAATCATATGAGTACAGTCGATCTGAATTTTAGTGTCAATCAATTATACGACATGGACGATGTAATGAATGAATAGTAAAACCTAACCCGGGTAAGAAGAATTACTTGAAAAGGTGGAAAAGAATGAAAAAGAATAGTTGTGACCCATGTATCAAAATCAGAATATTACATAGAAGAATGTCATTCGCACCTACTCGCACATACCTAGTCATTGATACTCGCGGGACTTGATTGAGTGCAAGTCGGCGTAGTGAGTTCCTCGTAAGGTCATATAAAGCTTAGGACAGATAGTTACTTTGTTGATCTAGCATAGCAAGTACTCCTAGAGTGTCCTAGAGTGGAGTGATTCTATAGGCAAAGAACATTTCAAATCTAGTCAATAGAAGAATTCCCTTAAGGCCGCGAAGCTCAAGGGCACTAATTTTCTAAGTTTACTCTGATGTTAATATTGATCTAATGTCAAAAGGTTGTAATTGATTGCTTGTAATGTTGTAGAAAGTGTAGGGATAATTACAATGTTTTCCTCATACTCTTGTGATATGTGCGAGTTACCTCTTTCTCTCTTTCTGAATAATCAATTGACAAAGACACTAAGGCAAGCAATTAATGAATCCGGACCACATCTTAATATAATCAATGGGGTGGGTTGTCCACTCACTTTGGCATTTAGTTTTAAGCAACTTTTGCCAAAGAGGAGTATCTATTGTCACTCACTCAGGATAGCACAGTTGATTTATATGCCTTTTAACCCCCAAACCAGAGCCCAATCTAAGTCCAAGCACCAACCACTTAATATTATAACCCTGATAACCCCGAAATGAGAGGTCCAAAGAGATACCTAGGCCTCGTCGGAGCTCAAGAGGAAATCTAGGCCCCATCCACATGGTAGGCGAACACGTAGATCGCCTCAAAATTCAAGGTGGGGTTAAGTGGACGAGAGAGAATTCTAACCCTTACCTCGGGAGTCCCACTCAGGTTGAAACAGCTCCTTTATCCCTTTTTTTTTTTTTTTCAAAATTACACCCTTTACAACCCATCCAAACAATAACAAAGTGCCATGTGGTACACCCTTTCCCACAACTAATCACAACCCTCTTAGCCTTTTTTAGCCCCTAAACCTCCAAACATTAGCAAAATACCGCTTCTTATACCTATATATAATACCCCTTTCCCCATTCACCTTCATGCCATCCAATCGCCACCTAAGACCATCTCTTCTTAAGAAAGAGGGAAAGACTAAAAGAGAGCTTTAGCTCATCCCTTTCATCCACCAAGGAAAGAAGAAGAGTGCAACGAGAGAGCCCATCCAACCCCGAGGCTAGCTAGGTCACACTCAAATCCTAGTTGCCCAAATCAACCGAAACTTAATCCAACCACACTCCGATCAATCCTTACAAGAACCCATCCACCTCTTCTGCCCAACTGTAGATCAGTTGCATTTACATTCACATCAACATTTTTACCTTATCATCTCCCCTCTAAACTCTCCTACTTTCCTAGTTTATCTGAGTATATGCTCTTCGGTTTGCTAAATTTCTAGATCCTACCCCTAAAAAAACTCATATTGATTGGGATTCTTTTCTATTTCATTACTGTCCCTCATCAGGTAAACGGATCCTGGCGGATCGCCTTCACCGATCCCTCACTCCTACTCTAGAGTTGGATATTGCGCCCTTTATTTGCGTGATCATCCAACATTTCAAGCATCTACATCAACATATTTCTCCTCAAATCCCCTGCTACTCTAGTTGTTCAAGTGTATTCTCTTTGACTCACTGGATCATTGGATCTTATCACACCGGAAACTCATATCAGTCGTGGTCCTTTTTTGTTTATTTACCATCCTTCTTCTGGTAAACGAGTCTTGATGAATCACTTTTGTCAATCCCTCACTCTCACCCCAAAGTTGGACATTGCACTATTACATTGCATCCACCCATCATATGATCCAATGCAAGACTAGTTAATCACTTATAGTTCACAGAGTTTTATGAAGTAGAGACTATACGACTATACGTTAATATGGGATAAAAAAAGGTGCCTAACATCTTCCTTCTTTGACATTGTGATCCCTCACTCAAAATCTCATCATATTGCCTATTAGGAGTCTTTCTAGAATAAGAATTTCTTGGATTCTTTGATTTAAGTATTTTACTGGTTTAGCCGAAGATGCCTCTCATGAGCTGTGAGCATGATCCCCTTGATCTAATGTCCCCACTATCCAAATTGTTCAAAAGCATTGATATAGATGAAGGGAAGACATAAATATTAGCTTGATCCAAAACTCGTGGCCCAAAAAGCTTCTAATGGTCCCTACTGCGTGGTCTACTTGAGATTTGGATCGGCTACATTTTTGTGACATGGAAAATTGATAGGTTGTATGGACATACAACACATACATCAAGGTGGGGCCACGATCAGGGCAACACTAACCTATTACCCAGATAACACCTAATCCATTCCCCTCAGTATTGGAGTTCATTTTGCCTCCGCCACAACTCAGGATCCCAGCTAGGGTTACTTCTTGGCCCACATGATGAGATAGGTTGGATCTGGATCGGATCTAGTTGGATCTGGCTCCAAATTTGAAAATTTGTAGCTGGATTCGGATCCAACTCATATCCAAAAGGTGATATCCATATTTGATCCACTTATAAATAGCCAAATCCCATTTCCGATCCAAAAATATTGAATTCGGGTCAAATCTAAGTCTGAATCTACCACATCACAAATTTAAAAAATATATAAGATAATATATCCCTGGGGTCCATAGTGATGCTATATGCCATCCATACTATTCATAATGTCATTCCTACTGGGATGAACTAAAAACACAAATATTAGCCCGATTCAAAACTTCTGTGGCTCGATGAATATTTCAACTGTGGACATTCAATCCTCACATTTTCGGCCCACTTGAGTCTTGGATCCAACTCATTTTTTGTTGCACGTCCTAAAATGAGCTCACAAAAAAGATGGACAGGGTGAATTTCTCACAAACATCATGGTGGGCCCACCTAAGTTCCTAGCACAGGAACTTCCTCTCTCTCTCTCTCTCTCGTCTCTCTCTCTCTGATATCCGTGTCTGTTGCTTGTGAGAGTGAATTAGGTGTTACCCCGGAATAACTTAGTGGGTGTTACCGATACCATGTGGCCCACATGGGTAACATTTTGTATATCCACGCCGTTCATCCATTTCTCCAGCCTATTTTAGGATGGGTTTTAAAAATTATACAGATGTAAATATCAAGCGAACCGTACCACTTGGAAACAGTGGTGATTGAGTACCCCATCATTAAAAATTCCAAAGAGCCTATGCTAAGGTTTTAGTAGTGTTAATTTACAATCCAACCTCTTGATAATGTCAAGAATATCTGGATGAATCCCAAGTGGTGGGTCCCAAGTGGGGGGCCCTAAATGGCGGTGGCTAACAGTGTGGTATGACTAACAGTGGATGTACTAACAGTGGGGTCTTAAAAAAATAATAATAAATAAATAAATCTGGATGAAGGGAAAATATAAATATCAGCTTGATCTGGATGGATAAAACACATACATTATGGTGGGCCCAGAGTACCCATGCCAGACCGACTACGTGAGGGGTAGAACGCAATCCCGGTCCCGAGCACCAAGCTCCTTGGGCATCCGCAGACGATTCGTTCTTAGACTCATATTCGGTAGCGACCCACTTTCGTTAATGGTCGGTGCTGAGAAAAACTTTGTGGGCCCACCATGATGTATGTGTTCTATCCACACCGTCCATCCATTTTGCCAGCTTAATTTAGTGCATGAGCCCAAAATATCGGAGGGAGAGAGAGAGAGAGAGAGAGAGAGAGAGAGAGAGAGAGAGAGAGCACTTCTTCCTGAAATGACGCAGGAGAGAGAGAGAGAGAGCACTTCTTCCTGAAATGACGCAGGTTTTTTCAGCTTAATTTAGTGCATGCTGCGATTCGTTCTTAGACTCAGACAGACTTCTCATTTACGGGGGGGGAGAGAGAGAGAGAGAGAGAGAGAGAGAGAGAGAGAGAGAGAGAGAAAAGAGAGAGCACTTCTTCCTGAAATGACGCAGGTTTTTCCAGCTATGTTTCTTTTCTTTCTTGCGTTGAATTGCTTTGAAGATCTCGGATCAGAAGCTCAACCGCTAGCTGCCGGAGAAAGTATGCTTTCGTATTTTATTTTATTTTTTATGTTTTTTTTTTTTTTAAAATTGATGCAGTTTTCTTTGATTTTCCGGGGAAATGGCGGGAAAGTAAAATGCTCTGTTTTGTATAACATAGCTCATGCAATATCCACAAAAGCTGCCTTTGATGATTCGGTTGATTTAAATCGACTGGATTTCTTGAATTTGCTTTAGTTGATGCCTTTTTCTTTTTCTTTTTTTTGTTGAAGGACGAGGAAAATAGCTGAATTTTTGTCGATTGCGTAGCTTTTGATGGTGGATTTTGGTTTAAAAGTCCGTGGTTTTGTTCGTTTTGGCTAAGGCCACGTTTGGCTATGGCTGTTTACAAGCAGAGATTTTTGGATTCCTACTCTTTAAGTAGGATTTTACAAACAAAATCGCGAAAAGGAACCTTCGTGTAGTGTACTGGAAAGAAACTTCGCTTTGGTGTCTACAGACAGAATTAGGGTGTCAATGGGCCCGGCCGACTTATGTCCAATCTTGGCCCGATCTTATAACATAAGCCCAAACCCAGTCCGGGCCCATAACGAGCAAAAAAGCCAGCCTGCTCGATCCATGCACGGGTAAAAAAATTTTGGAAATAAAAGGACGCACACTTTATTTTTTAAGGAATATACCATGATGTTTATCTGAGATCTAATCCAAACATTAGATATTTAATCCCTCGCTAAGCCAAGAGCCACAAAATCAAGCTTAGTTGTGATTTAGGTGGGCCACACTAAAGGAAATAGTTGTGAGAGACATCTGCCTTTGATTATTCCAGGGCCGACCGTGGTGATTATATAAAATCTATTCCAACCATTAGATGCCAAATCAGTATTTAGTTATAAGACTTAAAAACTCAACCCCATCCATCATTCAGATGGGCCACACCAAGGAAAACACATTGGAGGGCAAGCCTTTTCATGTATACGGTTTCAAATTGTGTGTCACACTTGAATAACCCCCTTTTCCAAAACACAGTGGAGCCTACCTTAATGTTAGTGAGAAAACCCCCTTGTTTCCCGGCCCATGCTCTAATGGCCTGTTTGGATGAAGTGAAATGGGCCGGGGGAAAGGAAACAAGGTTTCTCATTGCCCACTCTGCTAATTTTCTTTCAAATTGGTTTTTTTTTTCTTCCACCGGTACTCTTAAGAAATCAGGTTTCCTTTCTTTCTTACGTTTTCTGGGGAGTGGATTAGCCGGCGGAGATGGTATTGAAGACGATGCAACCCTTACCATGGGCCCAACTTGATGTATGTATCCTATATCCATGACGTCGATTCATATTTTTCAGATCATTTTAGTGCACAAACCTAAAATGAAGCAGATCCAAATCTCAGGTGGACCATGCTATAAGAAACAGCAGTGATTGAAGGCCCAAACATTAAAAACTTCTTAGGGCCAACCATAAATTTTCCGTAATGTTTATTTTCCATCCAAACCATTGATAAGATCACATGATCTTGGATGAAGATAAAAACCAAATATCATCATGATCCAAACCTTTTGTGGCCTACAAGAAGGTTTTAATGATCAATCACCATTGTTTCCTATTGTGTGGCCTACAAGAAGGATCTATTTTGGGATTATGCCCTAAAGTGATATGAAAAATCAAATGGATGGTACGAATAACATCAAGGTGACCCCATGGTAAAGGCTTCACCATCTTGGGTGAGGCCAGCGCCAGGTGCAAGTTACTGCTAAAACAAACTTTAATGGTTGGCATTCAACCACCATTGTTTCCATAGTATGGTCCACCTGAGATTTAGATATGCTTCATTTTTGTGGTAATGCAATAAAATGAATGGGCAAAATAGATGGACTACGTGGATAAAACACATATATCACATATATCATGGTGGGACCATAAATCTCTTTCAGTCACAACGTGTATTGGAAAGGTGAGTGCAGCATGCTACTGAGACCAGATTAGGTGCGGCTCCAGCCTCACCCAAGACTGTTCAGCCATTACCTTTGGGCCCACCTTGATGTATGTATTCAACATCCACACCATCCATCCGTTTTCCCATATCATTTCAGGGCATGAGCACAAAAATGAAGCATATCCAAATCTTAGGTGGACCATATGATAAACAATGGTGATATGGTCCACTTGATAATTGGATCTGCTTCATTTTTTGGATAATGCTCTCAAATGATCTGAAAAAATGAACGGACAGTATGGATACAGCAAACATACATCAAGGTGGGCCCACGGTAAGGCTGAACTGTCTTGGGTCTCCTAGAAACCATGCTAGCGTAGGTAATTTTCGTCTATGTACCGAAAATCTTCAACTTTTAAAATATTTCTTAACAAATGCCTATAGCCATCACCGTTAGACTTCAAGCCGCCCGCTGTTAGTTACCACTACGAGTTAGCTTTTGTATTTTTGTAGTGACCTGCCCGTTTTCTTGCCGCGATCAGCAATAGCCAGTCAGCACGTTGGATTCATTGGCGTGTCAGTTTGGCACCCTCTAACCCCGACGGTACATAAGGCTGTTTGTGAGAAATTGGCCCCGTTCATCTGCTTTTCCATCTCATTTTAGGTTAAGGGCCCTAACATGAAGCAGATCCAAAGCTCAAAGTGGTCCCTGGCTTAAGATATTTCATCCACGGGCATTCAATTCCTACTGCTTCTTGTCCTTTGGTCTACTAGAGCTTGGTATTAGCCTTATTTTTATCCCCTGCCATAAAATGAAGTGGGAAAACAGATGGATGGGATGGATTTGTTACAAAAGCCTTGCGGTCTTACAATTTTTCAGGCGAGCATTTAATCCCACTGTTTCATGTTTGTATTGTTCACCTAAGCTTTGGATGCGGCACAAAACATGGCAATGATGAACAAAGTAGATTCGTACAAAACATGGCAATGATGGACAAAGTAGATTCGTAGCAAAAATTGTGGAGAGACCCATCTATGGTTGGGCAACCCTCATCTATGGAGCTAAATGTCCACCAAACCTGTGCTGTTATATTGATTGACTTTGTTTGCTGTGCCAACCAAAACCCACCGTATGTGGGGCTTACCTTGATGTGTGTAGAAATCTACTCTATTCATGTGTTTTTCCAGCTCATTTTAGGGCATGGGACAAAAAATGAGGCAGATCCAAAGCTTATTTGGCCTCATGATGTCCTTAATATTTTCAACAATAGTCATTCAATCCCATTGCTTCCTGTAGCATGGCCCACTTGAGCTTCAGATTGGCATCATTTTTGTGCCCATGGCCCTGAAATGAGATGGAAAATCGAATGGAGTGGGTGGATTTATCACAAATATCATGGTGGGTCCCAACTACTACTGTCGGGCAAACCTCGCCCTCTGGACATGAATGTCCAGCATCCTCTTCTCTCTCTCTCTCTCTCTCTCTCTCTCTCTCTCTCACATTTATTGACTTTGATTTAGGTGGATAATCCGTACATAGGGAAATCCACTCCGTCCATCTGTTTTTACACCTTACTTTATTGCATGACCTAAAAAGGAGGCAGATGCTAAGCTCAAAGTGGGCTCCACGATAACCCCAAGATATTTCAACGTTAGGCGTTCAATCCCTTTTTTTTTTCCATCGTGTGTCCCACTGGAGCTTGGTATCAGTGTCATTTTTAGGACGATGGCATAAAACGAGCTGGAAAAACGGATGGACGGGATGGATTTGCCTCAAACATCAAGGTGTAATATTTTAGCACATGTTCCGGCGCTTGTAGGGGAGGTCATCCAAGCGTGCTGAATTGCCGAACCTCCTGTATTAGTCAATGCACGGGTCATTATATAGGCTGCCATGCGTTTTTGGTTCTGACAATTGGGGCCAATCGTCCGGTAATCCAGACCGTCAGTCTGTTGTATCCCACCGTTGATGGCTGGTCAAGGCAATTGGACTGTTGTATTCCAATGCCAATGACTCTGCATCGACATTTTCCTTGATATTACCATGTAAATATGCCGAGTCTCAAGTCACGGTGAGATGGTATGGACCAATAGTCTGGATTAATGAACCATGGGCCCCACTTACCATATTAAAAGCCCATATCTACTGTATCATATAACTCGTCTTTCTGCAGCCGGATCCTTGCATCGTTCGTAAGTTTGCCCATTGAGGTATTTGCATGGAATCCAACCCACATATGTAGTTGGTGTGCTCATGATCAAGGAAGTGGATGTCCCAAAAATTAAGGTGAATGGGCCACCATGCAGACATGCTTTCTTTTCTTGTGTGGCCCAACTGATGATCTAATAGAACTGATTTTTGGGAATAGGTAGGTGGGTTTTAAGAAATAGTTTAAAATTGGAAAGTTTTTGATCCATAGCCAAAAAGGCAGGCGTACATATGCCAAAATCCCAAAAATAAAATATAATGATAAAAAGAGCAATAAAAATATTGTTGAAAAAATGAGTCATTCTACACAAATGTTTTTTTTCCATCATGAAGCACTGGTTTAAATGTTTTTTCTCCAACATTTTTTATTCATTTCTTTTAATTAAGAAAAAGATTAATGCATCTTAACCATTGCTTCTTATAAAATAGTCGTCACTCTTAAAGAAATCGCACTAAGGTTAAAGAAGACAGATTGTGATATCGACGTAGATCCTTGCAACTAGAGGTGGCAATGGGTTAGGGTCGGGTCAGGTTCTGGTCGGGTCAAGTTCGGGTTGGGTTGTTTCCACCTCAACCCTAACCCGACCCAAATTGAATTCGGGTTGGATTTTCCTAACCCTTACTCAACCCAAATTAAACCGGGTCGGGTCGGGTTGACCCACATTTTAATGAAACTAACTAATTTGTAGACTAAACTAAATGCATATGACACTAGCATTCAATTGATAACCAAACCATCTATGTTTAATAGGTACACACACACATATGGGAAATGGTACTATGAGGTCGACCTCATGGGAACTTTCCATGAGTTTGGGCTGTGTGGGCCCCACCATGATGTTTGTCAAACATTTACCCTATCAGTCAGATGCACCATTTCATGGTGGGCCACGGGCTTAAAAATCACGTCAATCCATGACTTAGATGGGCCACACCACAGACAAAAGTTGAGAGGGGTAATCCGCCCATTAAAACCTTCATGATCATTTATTTGGCCCACTGAGACGTGGTTCACAAATCCAGCCCTTCCATTTTATGTGTCCCACTTGGATGAGGGGTTAGACCAAGTTTCAGCCACATCCAAAACCCGGTTGGGCCCCACCAAATGCTTTTAGATGTTTTAGGCATGTCTTCACATGATTTTAGATGGTATGGCCCACCTGAGTTCTGTATACGGCTGATTTTTGGGATATCCCATGACCTAAATGGGACCCATCAAATGCACAGTGTTGATGTCTGACATGTGGGGCCCACACAACTCTTCCCATGAGGTCGACCTCATAGTACCACTTCCCTGTTTATATATATAAACCGAGGCTTTTTTTATATAGTATTTCTATTATGCAAATATTGAAAGAGAAAAATAAATGGATATAATGGAGTGCATATTTAAAGCATACTTCTTTAAGCATCAAGGTAGTTAGAGTAATGGGATGATGCTTCAGACACGTCGACTAAGTTTATTGAATTGATAGACATGTGGACCGTTCTCAGCAAGGTATGTGAGAGAAAAAAAACTGTTTATTATTTAACTAATAAGAAAATTAGTATATAATAGTCTTAGGGCCCACCGTAATGTTTATTAAATTGTCAGACATGTGGGCCATTGCCAGCTGGGTATGTGAGAAAAAAAAAACTATATATTATTTAACTAATAAGAAAATCAATATATAATAGTCTACTTAACCCCTACGTGATTCGGGTCGGGTCGGGTCGGGTCGCCTTTAACCCTAACCCAACCCATAAAAATTTGGGTCGGGTCGGGTCAACCCAAAAATTGAATTCGGGTCAAATTTTCCAACCCTAAGGTTGGTGGGTCGGGTCGAATTTTGCCAGGTCTACTTGCAACCAGACAACCGGGTGGAACAGGACCACATCGGATTCGGATCTCTCTACTAGCAAAGCTGCATTGGCATGCACCTGCAACTCCACGGTTTGCCATGTTGTTAGCATGTAGGGTCTTGCACCTTCCCTTCATTTCTGTTTTTCTTATTGCAATTAGATTTTCTTTCTTCCTTTTGTGTCTTCTTATTTTCAATTTCCTTTTGAAATTTCAGAGAGCTGAAGGGTCAGAACCTAACTGGAGTTCTACCTAAAGAATTTGCTGCCCTCACCTTCCTACAAAATATGTAAGTGATTACGTTCACATCATCTAAGTCTCACCAGTGTATGAAGTTTGAGTGATTCTGGCTATAGAATTATATGTTTAATTAATTTGCTGTATAAATTATCTCCACCGTCCAATTTACTCATTTAAAAAAACCTATACGATCTATACTGTGGAAAGTGGGTAATCAAAGACGGGCCACAAGGTGGACCAACATAAATAGCCACGTGTATAGAGTGTATATACCATGGTTAGAGACACAGGACCAGCTCATTGAGATGGTCTAGAAAAACTCCTCTTTTGTAAATCCAACCTCTTTTTAAATAGTTTGTAATGGGCTTTCCCTCCAATGCTTCTTAATGCTTCATTCCGACTGATTTTCTTTTGCTTAGAAGAAAATATAGAGGTCTAAGATGGTAATTTTGCTTTTGAACGATAGAGATCTCACTCGCAACTATCTCAATGGATCGATCCCTGCCACATGGGCTTCCCTCCCTCTCACCCATTTGTAAGTCGTCTTCCACAATAGCATCTAGAATCTTCTATAACTAATCTATGAAACTCCCACTTCCTTTCTCACACTCTTAGGAACATACCTGAAAATTGTTTGAACATTGCAGGTCACTTCTGGGAAATCGCATCTCAGGAACAATTCCGAAGGAATTAGGAAACATCACAACACTCAAGTCACTGTATGTGATTCACAACTTTCATTAAATTAGGCAGATGAAATTGCATTCAGCTACTATTGTTTATGCAATTCGGGGTTTTGCAGGGTCATCGAAGCTAACGAGCTCGAAGGACCTCTTCCTCCAGAGCTTGGTAATTTGCACAGCTTGGAGAGATTGTAAGATTCTCTGTTCTGCCACCGCCATTTTTTCTGCTTTTCTCAAATAATTGACCTAATTCTCATTTCATGGCTATCTTTCAAGGAATTCATATCTTTACTCATCTTGATTGATATTTGACATTGGCACCTTTTCTTTCTACTTCTGCTAATTCAGTAGCGCAAATTTGTACCATTGTATTACCAGCGTAGAAAAAAGGTTGCCATTATCTATCAGGGCAGGTGCAAATAGTGGTGCCCTTATCTTTATTCCGTTTGAGCGGCTACTGAGATTTCTGGCCTTAATTGAAAATCTCTAAAATTTAAATGTTTAATTTTTTCTCTTTTTCTTTTTTTTAGTTTTGTTTGCCTCCTAATTAAATAGTGATTAGTATGTAAATATATGCTGGCCAATTGTTAGGTTACATTGGTGAACAGAATGGCTGAGGATCAACCAAAAAAAAAAAGTCGATAGTCAAAATGTGGTGTTGAGAGGACTCCACGACCATTTCAAGGAATGGAAATGCCCCAGTGGGTCCACACACCTTAGTTGGTCTGGGCCTCACTCATCACCACCGTCTGATCATGATCAGTTGGTAGTGATAGCATACAATGCATGCCGATGGTGATACCAAACGATAGGTCGTTTTTTTCTTTCTTTCTTTGTTTTTTTCCTTACGTACTCTAATGTATTACTGGTGCAGCTTTCCTTCTGCAAATAACTTCATAGGAGAAATACCCGAGAACTTCAGCTGTTGGGTGCATTTCACACAAGCCTTAGGATCTCGCCCCCCAATGTACTAGAATTATGGACTAGGATAATGCAATAATCAAGAGTAAACAAACAACCACACGACACAAGGAGTTTTTACGTGGAAAACCCTCGAAATAGGTAAAAACCACGGAACCTAGTCCAGATCAACAATCTACTATCTTAGAGAACTGTTACAACCGATCACAAGCACCCATCGCTTGTATCAAACCTTCTTCACCCACACAGGGATGGATAACAATGAAATGACAAGAAAAAACTGAGAGATCTCACCCGAGCACGAGAACGTTGAAGAGCCGAGACGTCGTTGTACCGGGAATCACCTTCTCGAGCAATGCCTCCTCTACCAATAAGCTTCCTCTCCCTCTTTTTCTTCCTCTCTTTCTCTTTTTCTCTCTCTCTCACCTAGGACGTGTAGAGCAACTTGTGGAAACACCAAATCCCGAATTAGAACTCCATATATGTAGTTTTGCAAGAGTCCTAGCCTGATTTGGAAACTGCAGTACCAATCCACGCATACCTCCGACCGGTCGGCCAAAACCGCCGGCTGGTCGGACCCACAAAAGAATAGTCCAGAGAGAACTGTGTATAAAAACGCATGGCTCGACCTGTCTACCGACCGGTCGGCCGGCTGGTCGGCCAGGACCAGCGGCCAGTCGGACGACCGGTCGGCCTTCACAAAATTCGTCCAGAGAAATTTGTGTTTCCAGCCACTTTGTCTGGCCGGTCGACCAGGGGCACCGGCCGGTCGGACAGCAAAGAATTCCATCTCTCCTCTGTACGTGTGAGGAGGAAAACGCCAACAAATCTCCCCCTTTATCGACTCAGGAGGAGTTCACCATCTTCAAGCCAACCCGGCTTCTACAAGCCTCAAATTTTCCTTTGAGCAGGGCCTTGATCATCATGTCTGACCCGTTATCGTCCGTGTGGACCTTCTCAAGCTGTAACACCTTATGTTCTAAAGTATCCCTAATCTAGTGATACCATATCTCTATGTGCTTTGACTTGGAATGCTGACATGGATTCTTGCTCAAGTGTATCGCACTCTAGCTATCACAATAGATCACGTGCTTCTCCTGCTTCAGGCTAAGTTCCTGTAGGAACCTCTTCATCCAAAGCATCTCCTTGCATGCTTTTGTGACTGCAATGTATTCGGCCTCTGTTTTCGACAATGTTATGACCTTCTGTAGCTTGCTCTGCCAAGAAACCGCTCCCCTAGCAAACGTGAACATGAAACCCGATGTGGACTTCCTAGAATCTATGTCACCTGCCATATCTGCATCTGTGTAACTCTCTAACACAGGCTTCCCGTCACCATAGCATAGGCTCAACCTGGATGAGCCTCTCAGATACCGTAGTATCAACTTCACTGCTGCCCAATGATCTTTGTCAGGATTGGCAAGATACCGGCTGACAACACCAACCGCATATGCTATGTCTGGGCGCGTACATACCATAGCATACATCAAACTTCCTACAGCCGAGGTGTAGGGTATCTGCTACATCTCTTCTACCTCTGCCTTCGTCTTGGGACACTGCTTGTCGCTCAATTTGAAGTGACCATCCAGTGGAATACTGTCACGACCCTAAATTCGTAACTAGGGTTAATACTAACCATAGCTCGAACTTTGAATCGTAACTCGAATTAATCTACTAAAGGAATACACAATAACACTACACATCCATATAACCATCGCCAACAAAATTTATTTAAGATAATTCATAACTGTGCCAATTTATTCATAATATCAAATGTCATTCAATCCAACATATCAAAAATAAAATAAAATAGAAAAAAAAAAGAAGTCATCGATAGGGCTTTATTCTCAATTAATTTTCTATTGGCATAGCATTCACTTCGTCTTCCTCCTCGAGCCAAGCTCGTAAAATCTTTACCTGGTCTTTAGTCTGCGGTTTTTTTTCATCAATAGAGTCCATAAGCACAAGGCTTGTATAAATGGTTCTATACACAAGAATTTACATACTAGTTTGATGATATAGATAAAGCAAGTTAAAAATATTTGCAAGATAAGTAAAATTCGAAGTTAATGCATAAAACATTGGTTAAAATCATTTACGTAACTTGTCTTATATTTCCTCTCAATGATCATCCACTCCATAAGCCTTCATCTGGCTTAAGTGTACACTCATATTAACCATTCTCAAGTATAGGAACAGAATTTCACTCATCAATGCCCAAACATAAGCAATAAATTTCTCAATACTTGCACTCAAATAAGATCTCACATCACTCATCAAATCTTGTACCTCACCCAACACTTGGTAAAATTCTTCCTCACCATTTACTCAGTAAAATAGTTCCTCACCACTCATTCAATGATATATTACTCATTTTTCAATAATTCTTACAGAAGTTCACTTTTCAAAATGCATTATAAAAATTGTTTAGCAAATCATATAACAACTATAACAAAATCAAACATCTTGGGTGTAGAACCACTTACCAGAATGTTTCCACAAGAATAGAGAGGGCGTCCATTATCGTCCAATTTGTAAAATGTATAACAAGAACTTCCTGACCTTCTCTTAGTAGTTGCTATCTTCTTTTTCTTCACTACCTTCTCTTTTCTTTCATTCTAAACCCCAAAACTTTTCATAATTAACTTATATATATATATATATATATATATATATATATATATATATATATATATATATATATATATATATATATATATATATATATAAATCATTACTTAGGTTCCTACATTATAACTTAACCTAGGTCGGGTCCTAATACATTGACGGTCCATGAGTGTGATTCTATAGGTACTTTATTGTAATTATACCTCATATTTTTGTATAAGCCGTCCATGACTTAGGTCCACCTAGATTAAGTTGTGTACGAGTCTATATAGCAAGAAATTGTCTACTCAGTATAAAGGAATTTCACGACTCATGTCCTCAAATCCTAGGTTAACGAGTTAGGTTTCCAACGGGCTTTATGTTCCATGGACTCCTAAGTCAAGCATATTATAAACTAGTTTTCTCAAAAGATCAAATCCGTGATTATCATTTTTTTTTTTTAAATGGATGGGTCGAGGTACTAGTGGGCCACACATAAGGCCAACTCTTATCCAAGAGGGGCTCAATAGGCCTTTTTATATAAAGAAAGCAGCCCACAATAGCTTTGTACGGCCCGATCAATAGATGACTCCACACGTCAACTAGATTATGGTAACGTGTGTGAACTCTACTTGACCCAAACTTAATTTTCATTTATTACAATGGTTATAGCATGTGGAACCCATCAGTTTTCTCAACACATCTATAAAACCAAAATTGTACTACCTCAAGTCATATGTACATGAAACTACATCTAGATCATCCAATGGTCCAGATTTGAGTTTAATCAAAACTTTACTCTGTAACCAGGTTTAAAAGGACCTTTTTAAGTCTGAAAAAATAAGTCATAACGTGGCTGCTTAGGTGGTCAGATCTAGCCCAACTCATGGCCATTGCAACACTAAATGGCACGTGATTTGGTCGTCCATTGACCCTTTTTTATTTGTGACCGATCTAAGGTCCAGAGATGGATCTTTTTTTTTAAGGTTTTCAAAGCATTTAATTAAGGTCTAATGAAGTCTTTCTAATGGTCAGATTGAGTGGTCAAATCTGATCAATATAGCAAGTCCAGTAGTTTGGAACGTTTACACGTTCAATGAATTTCATGGTGAAGCAGATTGTAGAGATATGCTAGAATTTCATAACAGATGTTTTTATGGCGGTTCATAGATGTTTGAACCTGATCCAACCTAGCTCACTATCCATCAAAAGAAAAATTATCTGGTCGTCTAATGGTTCAGATTTTCATCTTTTGAGGCCCATTTGGACAGTCCAAATCTGGTCGTCTAATGGCCTTCATTCAAAATCTGGACTATTTTAATGGTCCAGATCTACCAAAATTTTGAGTTAAAAGCGCTGATCTTATTTGACAATAAGGTTTCAAATCAAATGGACCAGATTCAATGGTCGCCCGGTCCATTAATAAGCTTGAGCGTTCCAACCTGATTGGTCACTAATATATATATATATATATATATATATATATATATATATATATATATATATATATATATATATATATATATATATATATATATATATATATTGAACGTTCATCATCACCATGATTGTCTTGACGTCCCATTGTCCAACTGATCCTTTTTTTTTTATGGCACACATTGAGATTAAATCCAAAGTTGGTAGCATGCAAGAAAAATATACAATACAATAGTAAAACAAGAGGGAAGCTTAGATCTTACCTTCTTCCAGATGCACCACACGTCCGTCTCTCTCTCTCTCTCTCTCTCTCTCTCTCTCTCTCTCTTCTCTTCTCTTTCTCTTTCTCCCTAGACGTCTTCTTAGGAGAGTTTTTCTCTTTTTTTCCATTCTAACACGAGAGAATGTCTTCATTTTGCTATTTTTGAGTGCTATCTATGATTCTCCCCCCTAAATCTAGGATTTTGTCTTTTATGGTAAGTATTTGAATGATTTGGGTAAAAAGAATACATTTGTGCATTAGGGAAGACTCAACCCTACAACCTATAGGTAGGAGTCAAGTATACCAACCACGTATTCAACTCCACCTTTTTGTTTTAAGTTAACAAAAGTATTTATATATTCACGAGATGGTAGATGAGTTATAAGACAATGATCATGCAACTAGGGAATTGTATAATGTGGTTAGTCATTTATCTTTCTAACTTTCTAAAAGAATGAAGCATTATAAATCATAGATGAGTAGGTACTAATCCAAAATGACAAGTCAGAAAAGAAAAGAAAAAAAATTCTCCCTTTTTTTTTCAGGGTATTACATTCTACCCTCCTTAGAAAAATTTCGTCCTCGAAATTTCACTTACCTATTTGTCGAACAGATGCAGATACTTTTCTCTTATCTCGTCCTCGCGTTCCCATGATGCTTCTTCCTCTCCATGATGTCCCCATTGAACTTTTACTAGCGGTATGATTTTGGTTCTAAGGATCTGCTCTTTCTTGTCCAAAATACATATAGGTTTCTCGATGTATGAGGCATCTTCTTGTAATTCCACTCCTTGCCAGTCGATCGCATGTGACTCGTCTCGTTTGTACATTCTCAGCATGGACACATGAAACACACCATGCACGGATGCTAATTGAGGCGGCAAGGCCAATTTGTATGCAACAGGTCCTATTCTTTCCAAGACTTCGAAAGGCCCAATAAATCGTGGTGCTAATTTGCCTCTTTTTCCAAATCTCATTACTCCTTTCATTGGTGAAACTTTCAGAAATACATGATCGCCTTCCTTGAATTCTAGCTCCCTTCTGCGATTATCGGCATAGCTCTTCTGTCTACTTTGAGCTGTACGTAATCGTTCTCTAATGATGGCTACTTTCTCTGATGTGATACGAACTAGATCAGGTCCCAAAAGGGCTCCTTCTCCTACCTCTGTCCAGCAACTTGGCGATCTACACGGCCTCCCATAAAGTGCTTCGTAAGGAGCCATTCCAATACTCACTTGATAGCTATTATTATAGGCGAATTCGATAAGTGATAAATATCGATCCCAACTTCCTTTAAAATCCATAATGCAAGCACGAAGCATGTCTTCTAGGATCTGATTCACTCTCTCTGTCTGCCCATCTGTCTGAGGGTGAAACGCGGTACTATAATCCAAAACAACTCCCATAGCCTTCTGGAAACTTCGCCAAAACTGTGAAGTAAATCTCGAATCTCGATCCGATACCATGGATACAGGCACTCCATGTAACCTTACTACTTCGTCGACAAATAATCTAGCCAAATCATCCAATGAAGTCATGGCTCGAATAGCATAGAAATGTGCGGATTTAGTTAATCGGTCCACAATTACCCAAATCGCATCATGACCCTTAATGGTCCGAGGTAAACCCATGATAAAATCCGTCGTAATGTATTCCCATTTCCACTTCGGAATCTCTAGCGACTGTAATTTTCCTGGCGGTCTTTGATGTTCTGCCTTAACCTGCTGGCACGTGAGACATCGCGACACATATTCTACAATCTCTTTCTTCATGTTCGGCCACCAATACTGTCTTCGCATATCTTGATACATTTTGTTTCCTCCAGGATGTACTATATATTTGGTACGATGAGCTTCGTCCATGATCTCATTTTTCAAATCCATATTATTCGGAACACAGAGTCGCCCCTGGAATCTTAATTCTTCACCTGAACCTATCTTCCATTCGACCACTTCTTCCTTCAGGGCTTTCTCTACTAACTCTTGGATCCAAGGATCCTTCTTCTGTGCTTCTATCACCCTACTTACCAACGTCGGTTGTACTACTATGCTTGCTAAGCATCCTTCCCTTTTATGCGATTTCTCTCGAATATTAAAGTCTTTCAGTGTATTCAACATTTTCCAAAATTGTGTTCTCATTTGTGCTGCAACTCCTTGCGGCATTCTGCTTAAGGCATCTGCTACCACATTTGCTTTCCCTGGATGGTATTGCAATTCAAAATCGTAGTCCTTTAAAAACTCCATCCATCTCCTCTGTCTCATATTCAATTCCTTCTGGGAAAAGAGATATTTTAAGCTCTTATGATCAGAAAAAAGCTCAAATCTCTCCCCATACAAATAATGCCTCCAGATCTTTAATGCAAAAACAATAGCTGCGAGTTCGAGATCATGAGTAGGGTAGTTTTTCTCATGCACCTTTAATTGCCTGGATGCATAAGCTATGACCTTCCCTTGTTGCATAAGCACACAGCCTAACCCTCGATGAGACGCATCACTGTAAATCACAAAACCTTCATTTCCCGATGGTATGGCCAAAACGGGTGCTGTCGTCAATTTCTCCTTTAATATTTCTAAAGCTTCTTCACACCTCTCATTCCAATTGAATTTCACATCCTTCCTAGTAAGATTTGTCAATGGAGCAGCAATACGAGAGAAATTTTCTATAAACCTCCTATAATATCCAGCCAAAAAGGTGGAGTTGAATACGTGGTTGGTATACTTGACTCCTACCTATAGGTTGTAGGGTCGAGTCTTCCCTAATGCACAAATGTATTCTTTTTACCCAAATCATTCAAATACTTACCATAAAAGACAAGTCAGAAAAGAAAAGAAAAAAGATTCTCCATTTTTTTCAGGGTATTACAAATACTGACCGGCTTCGCTGCATTCATATTGAACCGTTCTAGGACTTTCTCAATATACCTTTCCGGTGACAACCAAAGCTTTCTACTACTTCTGTCACGGGTTATCTCCATTCCTAGGATCTGTCTGGCTGGGCCCAAGTCTTTCATCGCAAATGACTTGCCCAACTCCTGTTTCAGCCTGTCAATCTTCTTGGTGTCCTTTCCCATGATGAGCATGTCATCAACATATAAGAGCAGAACTAAGAAATTATCACCATCTGAGAACCTGCGAGTGAACACACAGTGGTTCGACTCCGTTCTATTATCCCATGTGTCAACATGAACGAGTCGAACTTCTTGTACCATTGCCTAGGAGCTTGTTTCAGCCCATACAAGCTCTTCCTAAGCCTACATACCATGTGCTCTTTGCCCTTGACTTCGAACCCCTCTGGTTGTCGCATATAGATCTCTTCTTCCAGGTCACCATGGAGGAAAACAGTTTTAACATCTAACTGCTCTATCTCCAGATCCATGCTAGCCGCCAACCCAAGCAACATCTGTATGGATGTCATCTTCACCACTGGTGAGAATATCTCATCGAAGTCTATGCCTTTCCTCTTACCAAAACCTTTCACCATGAGTCTGGCCTTGTACCTTGTCTGTGAATTCTTCTGCTCAATCTTCTTTCTGAACACTCACTTGTTATTCAGACTTTCTTGCCCTTAGGCAATTTCACCATATTATATGTGTGGTTCTTATACAAGGATTCCATCTCCTCTTGCATAGCTTTCAACCACTCCCCCTTATGCTCGTCGGCTAGGGCCTCAGAATAGTCTTCTGGCTCTCCCCCATCAGTAAGCATAATGTACTCATGCGGCGAGTACTTCTTGGACGGGTGCTTGTCCCTAGATGTCCTCCTCACCTATGGCTCAACAGGTGAATCAAGTGGGGGCTGCTCCCCCTGTCCATCTCCTGTAGGAACTCCCTCGACCTCTGCACCTTGCTGTACTCCCCCGTCATCAGGCACCACGGGAGGAGTAGTAGGATCCAAATCTTCCAGCTCATCTGAACTGGGCTGGGTCTTTTCTGGCTTTCTAATGTCTTCTATACACTGATCTTCAATGAAAACCACATCTCTGCTCCTGACGAGCTTCTTCTCGGTCGGATCCCACAACCTAAAGCCAAATTTCTCATCACCGTACCCCAAGAACACACACTGTCTGATCTTCGTATCGAGCTTGGACCTCTTGTCCTTTGGTACGTAAATGGATGCCCTGCATCCAAATACCCTGAGATGACTGTACGAAGGATCACGTCCAGTCCACACCTTCTCAGGTACTTCGCCATTCAAAGGGGCTGATGGAGACCTGTTTATCAGATACACTGCTGTGTGCATTGCTTCTCCCCAGAACATCTTGGGCAACTTCGTATGGGATAACATGTACCTGATTCTCTCTACAATTATGCGATTCATACGCTCAGAGACACCATTGTGCTGGGGGGTCTTGGGTACCGTCTGTTCATGCTGTATACCTAAGGACTTGCAATACTCATGGAAGTCACCAATGTATTCACCACCATTGTCAGTGCGAATGCACTTCAATGATCTACCTGTCTCCCTCTTGACCATGGCATGAAATATTTTAAACACACCAAAGACCTCGTCCTTGGATTTCAAAGCATAAACCCAAACCCTTCTAGATGCATCATTTATAAACATGACAAAATACAATGCCCCACCCAAGGTTTTTGTCCTCATAGGACCACAAACATCAGAATAAACCAAATCTAATGGATGCACTTTCTTAACATGAGAAGCAGTTTTTACAAATGAAACCCTATTTTGTTTCCCTGATAAACAATCAATACAGGTTTTAAGAGGTGTACCTGTCAACTCTGGAATGAGGTGCTTCTTCGCTAGTTGCTGAAGCCCTTTCTCACTCATGTGGCAGAGCCGTCTGTGCCACATGTTTGTCACTGAATCTTCTGCTACGTTCAACTCACCCTTGCATATACTAACACATGTCTTGTATAGAGTGCAACACATCTTCCCTCTTACTGCGATCATCGAACCCTTGATGAGCTTCTAGTGCCCACCAACAAACCGACTCTTATAGCCGGCTACATTCAACCTTCGCGTCGACATCAAGTTGAGGCGAAAGTCTGGAATATGTCTCACATCTTTTAGAACCAATGTACAGCCTATATCGGTCCTTACACAAATATCACTAACTCCCACAATCCAGGACACTCCAGAGTTCCCTATCTTCATTGTACCATAATTGCCTTGCTTGTAACTTGTGAAGAAATCCCTTCGTGGAGTTGCATGAAACGACGCTCCCAAATCGACCACTCAATCGGTATCCAGATTCGCAGCCGTGAGACAAACATCATGATCTGCTGAGAGAATGACTACAATGTCGCCATCTGAGGCGACCGTAGTAGAATCTGATTCATCATCTTTTTCCTTCCCTTTTTCCTTTCTAATCCTTTTTTCTTGCGACATTCACTTTTGTAATGGTCATTCTTGCCTCAGTTCCAACATTCAACGTCTTTCCTGACATTAGACTTGCCTCTGGATTTCTCTCGGGCTTTCTCACCCTTTCTGTTCTTTCCTCTCCCCCGATCCTGTGTCACAAGGGCCTCTTGCTGAGTAGACCCTTGAGACTTCCTCCTTGTCTCTTCATTAAAGAGACAACCTGTTACCTGTTCCATGGATATCTTTCCGTCTGGCTCGGAGTTACTTAGAGACACCACCAATGTCTCCCAACTATCAGGCAATGAGCTAAGCAATAACAAAGCCTGTAGTTCATCGTCCAGGACCATCTTCATAGCGGAGAGTTGGTTCACAATATTGCTGACTTCATTCATGTGCTCAGCCACAGAACCATTATCTTTGAACTTGAGATTTACAAGTCTTCTAATCAGAAATATCTTGTTGCCAGCTGTCTTCCTCTCATACAAGCCCTTGTAATTTCTGCCATAGGCTAGCGGCTGAGGTCTCTGTAGACACATGGTGGAAGACCGAATCGTCCAACTATTGTCTAATGAACCCCACCGCCTTTCGGTCCAGCTTCTTCCAATCATCATCTGACATATCCTTCGTCTTCGCTAATACGCCTATAATTGGAGCATACAGGTCCTTGCAATAAAGCAAGTCCTCCATCTTAGCCTTCCATATGGTCCAGTTGGATCCATTGAGACTAATCATTCTTGATGAGCCACCTTCCATAATTCAGAATCAATCCCACTTCCTGTTCAATCAACCTGAACTCTCTGATACCACTTTGTTGGGTGCATTTCACACAAGCCTGAGGATCTCGCCCCCCAATGCACTAGAATTATGGACTAGGATAATGCAATAATCAAGAGTAAACAAACAACCACACGACACAAGGAGTTTTTACGTGGAAAACCCTCGAAAGAGGTAAAAACCATGGGACCTAGTCCAGATCAACAATCCACTATCTCAGAGAACTGTTACAACCGATCACAAGCACACACCGCTTGGATCAAACCTTCTTCACCCACACAAGGATGGATGATAATGAAAGGACAAGAAAAAACTGAGAGATCTCACCCGAGCACGAGGACGTTGAAGAGCCGAGACGTCGTTGCACCGAGAATCACCTTCTCGAGCAATGCCTCCTCTACCAACAAGCTTCCTCTCCCTCTTTCTCTTCCTCTCTTTCTCTTTTTCTCTCTCTCTCACCTAGGACATGTAGAGAAATTTGTGGGAACACCAAATCCCGAATTAGAACTCCATATATGTAGTTTTGCAAGAGTCCTAGCCCGATTTGGAAACTGCAGTACCAATCTGCGCATACCTCCGACCAGTCGGCCAAAATCGCCGGCCGGTCAGACCCACCAAAGAATAGTCCAGAGAGAACTGTGTATAAAAACACATGGCCCGACCTGTCTGCCGACCGGTCGGCCGGCTGGTCGGCTAGGACCACCGGCCAGTCAGACGATCGGTCGGCCTTCACAAAATTCATTCAGAGAAATTTGTGTTTCCAGCCACTTTGTTCTACCGGTCGGACAGCAAAGAATTCCATCTCTCCTCTGTACGTGTGAGGAGGAAAACGCCAACATCAGTAACCTGAAAAATCTGACGGACTTGTATGACAATTCTTCATTATTCACCGGGGTTGTCTTTTCCATTTAAAAGTTATAAATGATTAAAGTCCATTCATATTTTGCAGTAGGATAGATGGGAATCCTTTCTCAGGTAAGATTCCTGATTTCATCGGGAACTGGACACGACTCATCAGACTGTAAGAATTTTATTGGATTGGTTTTCAGCATAAATTGCTTCTATATGAGCGCATGATCATCTATATGAACTATCATTCTGAACCGCTGCAGGGGTATACAAGGCACGTCTATGACAGGACCTATTCCTTCTAACATCGCTTTCTTGGTGAATCTAATTGAACTGTGAGACCACATTCCATGTTCTTTTCTTGATGCTTTAGTACTTGGAATTTCCTTGGATTTATACCTATCCATGGAAGTAGTATGATATGAATTACTTTATTTAATCCAATGTGCTTTGATTTTCAGGAGGATATCTGATTTGAATGGATCGAGTATGCCTTTCCCTCCATTGAAGAATGTGATCAAAATGGAGAGATTGTGAGTTGAATGGATATAACCCTAATGGCGTAAATAAATCAATGTTCATTTTTTCTTTTGCTGATGAAGTATCTGTCTTGGTCGTATTCTGCAGGGCACTAAGAAAGTGCTTGATTTCTGGGGTAATCCCAGAATATATTGGGAACATGACAGAGCTGAAAACCCTGTAAGTTACTTTGGGTGTATCTTTTATACATGGTCTTTATATATTTCTTTTGCCACGCCATTGAGTGCTGTCTAGGCATTTTTAGGTACAAAAAGTTCTTAAGTTTGCATGGTCCGCCCCAAATTAAGTGATGAAAACATAAAACGAAAGTTGAAGATTCAGCTGCATGAATTGACATGCAAATCACGATCGCTGCCCAGCCAACTGTTTCCTGGTTTGAAAGAAGTTAAATCAGGAAAAGATGAGCAAAACTGAAGTGATTTGGACTTCCATGTCTCATTTCTATATTTATCTTGTCATGTAATGGCTAATCCATCATATTACCAGACAAGAAAAATCATTTTGTGCATTCCATGTTCTTTATAATATACTACAGCCTTCAATCACAAGGCCTGCTATGGATGACAACATGCACTGGATACATGTTGTTTGCAAATTCATTTCAGAGAAAACCTTCCCTAGTTTTGTTCTGAGTTGTGTTTGCGATATCGGTAAGACCGGACAATATTTTTTGGTATCGCACCTCGGCGATACGAATTCATCAGAAAGTACCCTACCTTTCTGCTGGTGTGGATGATATATTGCATCGTATATATCAAGATGTATCCACAATGTTGTTGACACAGAAAGAGGGGTTTCATTTTTCAGAGAGGAATAAAAACAAAAACTCCCCTTAGTTTTCCTCTCGTACCGGTGCATGCCTGCACCTTAGTATTTTCAAAATGAAGAGTCTAGGCCGTGGTGTTTGTCAGTGCTGTTTATGTGAAATCCACTCTGACCACTAGTGCATCACCTCATGCCAGGCCCAGAGCCAAAAAAAAAACCAGTCCCATTGTGATTCAAGTGGACCACATGATTGAAAACAGTGCACAAGGCAACACTCACCGGACCAAACTATTTTCCTTAACTAGTCTGACCCACTTGAATCACATTTGGGCCTGGTTTTTGGGCCCATTCCTAAATTTTGCTGTGGCATCTAATGGTTGGATTTCATATAATCATCATGGTGGGCCCTATAAAAATCAACGGTGGATGTCTTTTTCCAAACTGCTTCTTTTGGTGTGGACCACCTGAATCACAAGTTAACCTAATTTTTTGCCCGGGTCTAACGTAATGAGATTGCACATCTAATGGTGGGAGTGGATTTCACATACCATATTACAGTGGGCCCTGCGTTGGCCACCCTCTCAAAGGCCTATAAATTAAAAATAAAAAAAAATAATTAAAAAAAAACACGCAAAGAACACACTTCGTTTTTTATGAGGTCCAACTTGATGTGTATGTGACATCCACTCCAACCATTAGACATGAAATCTCATCTTAGGCTTAAGGCCAAAAAATAAAGCTGAATTGTGATTTAGGTTGACCACATAAAAGGAAATAGTTTGGAGAGACATCCACCCTTGATTTTTACAAGGCTTACTATAATGGTTATATGAAATACACTCCAACCATTAAATTCACACCAAAAGTTTGGCATGGGGCCAAAAATTCAGGCCCATTTGTGATTCAAGTGGGCCTCACCAAGGAATAAAGTTCGGAGAGTGAGTGTTGCTCTGTACACTGCTTCCAATAGTATGGTCCACCTTAATCATGGATGGGAATATATTTGAGCCCGGGCCTAATGTGGGGTGACACACCTAGTGGTAGGGGTGGATTTTACATAAACATCATTGTGGGATCCACCGGAGCCCGCAGCCCCTTCTGTGTTTAAAAAGAAGATTTGTACGATCTCCTGGCAACACGTGTAATAACTAATAATTAGATGCATACATTACTTGGAGTATCTATGGTATTATCCGTATCTCTACAACAAGGGTACTCTAAAAATTTTCAAGTAGAGGCAATGTATTGCCGATTTTTACAACTATACAAGTTCTAAGTGTTTCTCTAGTGTATCAATACCACCAATATGCTCAGCTGTGTAAATTATAGGTATCGCTTGTATTAGTGACACCGTTGTATCAACGATGTTTCGATAATATTCCCAATGCGTTGGTATCACCAAAGAACAAATTTTGTTTATGAAAAAAATCATTTCAATATTTGTATGGGAGCATGGTTGTATGTATTGTTCAAATCGTCGTCAATGATATTGATCGTATCATGATATTATCATCATCACAATATAGTGATATCAAAAACATAGTCTTTCACTTCATTTCTAATTGTCGACAATTTCTCCTTGAAATATCATATGTTGTCGATATTAGGAAATAATGGATGTTTGGATGGAATGTTGGATGGTTTGATAGATGCATGAGGTGGTTGGATGCATAAATACTGGGATTGATAGGATGGTTAGATTGGCCTCTTACAACAACACATGCTTTTGGGCCTCCATTAAATGAAAACTTATTAGCTATGCATTCTTTTTGCAATTTTGTTGACGATATTATGAAATAATGGATGTTTGGACAGAATGTTGGATGGTTTGATAGATAGATGAGGTGGTTGGATGCATAAATAGGACGGATGAGATGGTTAGATTGGCTTCTTATAACAAGACATGCTTTTAGGTCTCCATTAGAAATTTTTTTACACACGCACCCTGTTGAGCGTGGAGACAGCCACACATGTCAATGGTCAGGCGCCCGGACGGTCTGATGACCGGGCGCCCGATATTCAGACCATTTGGGCCATAGGCTGTTGGACCGTTTTGTGAACGGCCGGGCGCCCGATATTCAGCCTGATTTTATCTTCAGTCTACTGGACTGTTTTGAGAGTAGCTGGGCGCCCGGCGGTCAAAGTGACCGGGCGCCCGAAATTGGTCTATTTCATATTTTATTCACGCTGGACGTTTTTTGTATTGGCCGGGCGCCCGACCCAATTACGACCAGGCGCTCGACCGACCGCAGACCCAAAGTGCGGGTTTCCTATTTTTTGTTCTAATTGCGAGGTTTACTATATAAAGGGGTGTAAACCGGGATTAGACAGAGGGATTAGGGCTTCTATACGTCCAAGGTGAGAAAAAGGCGAGAGGATTAGTAAAAGGGCCATCTCTGTACATAGGAGCATAGCAGAAGGTAAGTGTATTGCTTGTAACTTCGTTTTTTTCTTCATAGTGAAGTTTGCACCCGTGGTTTTTTACCCTTGTTGGGGTTTTTCCACGTAAATCTCTGTCTTGTGGATTATTGGTTTGTGTGATTCTTTTCTAGTTATTATTTTCTTCCTGTTTATCATTTGTGGGTGAGACCGGAGATTGGATCTCGGTTCACCGGCGTTGTTGGCGTGCTGCGCAACAACTGGTATTAGTGCTATTGGTTTAGTTCAACTGGGAGCGATGGCGGAAGATGGGAAAACTAGAATTGAGAAGTTTGATGGTTCAAACTTTGCCTTCTAGAAGATGCAGATGGAGGATTATCTGTATCAGAAGGACCTCTACATTCCTCTAGGAGGAAAAGAGAAGAAACCAGAGAAGATGACAGATGATGAATGGGCTTTAATGGATCGGAAGGCTTTAGGAACGATCCGACTCTCTTTGTCTAAGAGCGTCGCCTTCAATATATCTAAAGTAAATACCACAAAAGAATTAATGCAGGCTTTGGTTACGATATATGAGAAACCCTCGGCATCAAATAAGATTCATCTTATAAAACGGCTATTCAACATGAAAATGTCAGATGGTGGGGGCGTGGCTGAACATCTAAACGAGTTCAATACAGTCACGAGCCAATTGAAATCCGTTGGCATCACTTTTGATGACGAGGTTAGGGCCCTATTGATCTTGTCAAGTTTGCCAGACAGTTGGGATGGTTTGGTAATTGCCGTGAGCAATTCTTCAAGATCTACAAAGTTGAAATTCAATGATGTGGCCGGTCTAATTCTAAGCGAAGAATCTAGAAGGAGGCATCAGGAACTTCAGGGCCGGGGATTCAGGAAATGCTCTAAACGTTGAAGGAAGAGGAAGATCTTCAAACAAAGGTAGCAATAAACATGGGCGTTCTAACTCGAGGAATAAGTCCAAGGGACCGAAAGACAAGGACGGGTGTTGGCATTGCGGGAAGAAGGGGCACATGAAGAGTGATTGTAGGGCACTTAAGAAACAAGAAGGAAGCTCTCAAGGTGGGAAGGATTCAGTGAATCTATCTGAGGAGAGTGACACAGAGGCGTTGATCTTGTCTCTTGATGCGCGTAATGAGTCTTGGGTTATAGACTCGGGTGGTTCGTTTCATGCCACTTCATCAAAAGAAGTTCTTCGTGATTATGTCTCAGGTAACTTTGGAAGAGTCTACCTGGGTGATGATGAGCCATGCAGTATTGTTGGCAAAGGAGACGTTTATTTAAGTCAGAAAGACGGAACAGTCTTAAAGCTGAAGGATGTCAGACATGTACCGAGTTTGAGACGGAATCTAATCTCGGTGGGGCAGTTGGCCGATACTGGATATGTGACGACATTCACGAGCGATGCATGGAAGGTCACAAAAGGTGCCTTGGTTATATCTCGAGGCAAGAAGGAAGGTACTTTGTATGTGACTTCCGGATCGTATAGTTCACTCGCAGTTGCATCAACTGGAATGAACGGGCAGTTATGGCATCAGAGGTTAGGACATATGAGTAAGAAGGGGATGAAAGTGCTATTATCAAAAGGGAAGCTACCAGGGTTGAAGGCAATCGATCTGGAATTCTGCGAGGACTGCGTGTATGGCAAGCAGAAGAAAGTTAGCTTCAAGAAGACAGGACGTGCTCCAAAGACGCATCTATTGGAGCTTGTACACACTGATGTGTGGGGACCGACACAGGTATCATCTCTTGGTGGCTCACGTTACTTTATTTCTTTTATTGATGATGCTAGTAGAAATCTGTGGGTCTACTTCTTAAAACACAAATCAGATGTATTCGATGTATTTGAGAAGTGGAAAGTTATGGTAGAAAATGAGACAAGTAAAACTGTGAAGTGTCTCAGATCGGATAATGGGGGAGAATACTGTGACAAGAGATTTGAGGAGTATTATGCAGCAAATGAAATTAAACATCAGAAAACGATTCCAGGGACACCGCAGCAGAACGGTGTGGCCGAGCGCATTAACAGGACCATCCTAGAGCGCACTAGAAGCATGAGACTACATGGAGGGTTGCTGAAGACTTTTTGGGCAGATGCTATGAATACTGCCGTATATCTCATCAATAGAAATCCCTCAGCACCATTGGATGGTGGGCTACCAGAAGAAACATGGACTGGAAAAGAAGTGAACCTTGCACATCTCAGAGTGTTTGGTTGCAGCTCTTATATTCACATTGATGCAGAGCACAGAAACAAGCTGGATGCGAAGTCAAGAAGGTGTACGTTTATAGGCTACGGGCAGAATAATTTTGGCTACCGGTTTTGGGATGCAAAGAACCGAAAAATTATCAGAAGCAAGGACGTAATCTTCAATGAAAAGGTGATGCATAAGGACAATGTGCAGCAAAAGCAGAACAAGGCCGATGAGAAGGAATTCGTAGAGTTGGAAGAGTTACCGGACACGGGTGTTACAGTGCCACAGGATGAGCATGCACAGGAGCATGATGAGGCAGAGTCGCAGACACTGGTTGTGATGAGGTTTACTCGGGAGAGGAGACCCAAGGTCCGATATTCACCCTCCTTACATTATCTACTGCTGACAGATAATGGTGAGCCAGAGTGTTTTAAAGAGGCGTTACGGTCAGATATGAGGGTTAAGTGGGAGCAAGCCATGGAAGATGAGATGGACTCTCTTGAGTCTAATCGTACGTGGGAGCTAGTCACTCTACCCAAGGGCAAGAAAGCTCTTCATAACAAGTGGGTTTACAGACTGAAGGAGGAGTACGATGGTTCGAAACGATATAAGGCTAGACTAATTGTGAAAGGGTTCCAACAAAAGGCAGGTATCGATTTCACAGAGATATTTTCACCTGTGGTGAAGATGTCTACGATTCGCATGGTCTTGAGTATAGTGGCTACAGAGGACTTACATCTAGAGTAGCTAGATATTAAGACAGTCTTTCTTCATAGAGACCTTGAAGAAGAGATATATATGCATCAGCCGACAGGATACGTGGAACTAGGAAAAGAGAACAAGGTATGTAGACTGAAGAAGAGTCTATATGGTCTGAAGCAAGCCCCAAGGCAGTGGTACAAGAAGCTCGACAGTTTCATGTCGGGAAACGGGTACAGGAGATGTCATGCAGACCACTGTTGCTACTTGAAGAAGTTTGATACGTCGTATATCATTCTTCTTCTGTATGTTGATGATATGCTTGTGGCCGGATCAAGCATGAAGGGCATCTCAGATCTCAAAAGACAACTGTCTAGAGAGTTTGCCATGAAGGATTTAGGAGCTGCAAAATAAATCATAGGCATGAGAATAAAGCGTAACAGGAAAAACAAGAAGTTAGTTTTGTCACAGGCAGAGTACATAGTCAATGTACTTGATCGATTCAGCATTGAAGGTGCTAAGCCGGTTAGCACTCCATTAGTCAACCACTTCAAGCTTTCTAAGGAGCAAGGGGCTAAAACGCAGGAGGAATGGGACTACATGGCTAAAGTCCCTTATGCATCAGCCATAGGGAGCCTCATGTATGCTATGGTTAGCACGAGGCCAGATATTGCTCAAGCAGTGGGAGTTGTTAGAAGGTACATGAACAACCCCAGGAAAGAACATTGGAAAGCTGTGAAGTGAATCCTCAGATACCTGGTAGGTACTGTGGATGTAGGGCTGTGTTATGGAGGATCGGAAATTAAGCTACAAGGCTACGTCGATTCAGATTTGGCAAGAGATATCGACAGCAGAAGGAGCACTACAGGGTATATCTTTACTCTGGGTAGTGCTGCAGTCAGTTGGATCTCTCAGTTACAAAAGATAGTATCCATCAGTACAACAGAAACAGAATATGTTGCAGCTACAAAAGCGTGCAAGGAGATGGTGTGGATGCAAGGTTTTATGGAAGAGTTGGGGAAGAAGCAAGCAGATTGCAAGCTGTACAGTGATAGTCAGAGTGCAATACACTTGGCTAAGAATTCAGCCTTTCATTCAAGGACCAAGTATATTGACATCAGATATCACTTCATACGTTCGTTACTGGAAGATGGATCGATTGCTTTGGAGAAGATTCATACAAGTGAGAATCCTGTAGATATGTTGACCAAGGCTGTCACACGGGAGAAGCTGAAGCTCTGTTCAGCTTTGATTGGTCTTCAGGCTTGAAGACTGGGAGGTGGTGCACTCCGGATGTAGAAGACGAAGGATCAGGCGGTGATTGTCTCCAAGTGGGAGATTGTTGAGTGTGAAGACAGCCACACATGTCAATGGTCGGGCGCCCGGACAGTCTGATGACTGGGCGCCCGATATTCAGACCATTTGGGCTATAGGCTGCTGGACCGTTTTGTGAACGGCCGGGTGCCCAACGGTCAAAGTGACCGGGTGCCCGATATTCAGCCTAGTTTTATCTTCAGTCCGCTGGACTGTTTTGAGAGTAGCCGGGCGCCCGGCTGTCAAAGTGACCGGGCACCCGAAATTGGTCTATTTCATGTTTTATTCATGCTGGATGTTTTTTGAATTGGCCGGGCGCCCGACCCAGTTACGACCGGGCGCCCCACCGACCACGGACCCAAAGTGCAGGTTTTCTATTTTTTGTTCTAATTGCGGGATTTACTATATAAAGGGGTGTAAACCGGGATTAGACAGAGGGATTAGGGCTTCTATACGTCCAAGGTGAGAAAAAGGCAAGAGGATTAGCAAAAGGGCCATCTCTGTGCGTAGGAGCATAGGAGAAGGTAAGTGAATTGCTTGTAACTTCGTTTTTTTCTTCATAGTGAATTCGCACCCGTGGTTTTTTTACCCTTGTTGGGGTTTTTCCACGTAAATCTCTGTCTTGTGGATTGTTTGTTTGTGTGATTCTTTTCTAGTTATTATTTTCTTCCTGTTTATCGTTTGTGGGTGAAACCGGAGATTGGATCTCGATTCACCGGCGTTGTTGGCGTGCTGCGCAACACACCCTACACCCGTGCACGCACATCATAATGGGATTTCACCACCTATGGGACTCGAACCCTAGACCTTGTGTTAAAACTCTTAGGAGTCTACCATCGGGGCAAGGATAAGAACCCAGGTCTTCATTAAATGAAAACTTATTATGTATACATTCTTTTTGTAATTTTTTAATTCCTAGATATACTAATATGTGTATTTTAACATCTCTTAGAGTTTCATTAAAAAATTCTACTACTTTTTCCATATTTTCCCAATATTTTTCTGCATTTTCAATTATTAACAATATTGATATTGTTTTTGTATCCTCAGTCAGTGAAACTTATAATACCCATTACTTTTTTTTTTTTTTAACATGTTTCTTACCCAATACTTCAAATACTAGATGTGCGTGTACTAAGAAAGTGTACATGCTTTCGTATCCCTGGCTAGCCAAATTTGTAGCGATATATACCACTAATGAAACTTGTAGCAATACTTATATTTTGAACACTAGAGACACATGCACTATGAAATTGCACATACACTAAGAAAGTGTGTACATGTCATATATAAACTCAAATTAAACAATAAATTGTGAAACCCAGTGTCACTAACTCACGGTCCCAAAATCAAACTGTTTGAATGATCCTGACCTTTAATTTGTAGACACTTGTTTGTTGAAACATGACCATTGGAAAATTTTCATTCTTAACTATCCAATAAATGTCCACCAATCTCATCCAGATGAGAAAATAAACCTAATTATTGGATTATGAGATATAATTTAGACAATTTAATTTTGTATGTATTCAATGATTTATAAATTATATAAATTGATTTTGAATATAGTTGCATCACTTCTGCTGAGTTTAAGACCACATATAAAGGAAACTTACTACATGCACTTTTTTTTTGTAATTTTTTTTATTTCTAAATGTGTAATGTCTTTTATAAGATCTCATAAAGTTTCATCGAAAAATTCAATCATTTTTTCAATGTTTCCTAAAAATAGTGAAACATTATGCTATGTATCTGATAATTCCCATGTGATAAGCAATATGTTTTTGTATCCAAAAGATGCATTACATACGTCAATAGCAATACTGAAAACATTACTAACCTCTAACAGTAATTTGCTCTTACAGAGACCTTAGCTTTAACAATTTGACAGGAGAAATTCCAAGCAGCTTTTCGGCACTGTCAATGCTAAAATATATGTAAGAAAATAC
Organism: Liriodendron chinense; assembly: GCA_003013855.2. Lineage (NCBI taxonomy): Eukaryota > Viridiplantae > Streptophyta > Magnoliopsida > Magnoliales > Magnoliaceae > Liriodendron > Liriodendron chinense. The sequence continues at coordinate 4,152,799 of PVNU02000440.1, read as the reverse complement.
ACATTTGTTCCTAAAAAATTCCTTTACGGTCTTGCTAAATACTTGAAGGAAAACCGATTATCCATCTTACTTTTCAATGTAGGTATCTCACTAGCAACATGCTAACTGGGGACATACCCCTTCGGGTGCAGGGTAACAACAATAACCTGTAAGTATTACTTAGTAAGTCTCATGCTAAATTTCGCAAGCCATAAGATCTGTATACTTAATGAGTTCGTTTTAAATGCATAGTAATATTTTGTAAAACTCTCTTGTGAGGTTTACCTAAGGCCTTTCTGAGAGTATTATTTTTTTCCACCTGTATAGGGTATAAACATAATGTTATACGATGTTTTCTTGCAGGGACTTATCTTACAACAATTTTACTGGGCCTGCTTCAACCAAATGCACAGAAGGAAACTTGTAAGAACTATATATATGATTTTTCCACTCTTTGTATGCTCTTCTTTTCCCATAGTATCAAGCCCTTTATTTTGCTTTTTTATGGACATTCCTCTCTTTTCACCTGCAGGAACTTTGTGGCTAGCTTTTCGTCTAATGATTTGTGAGTTTCTGCATCTGTCCTTCTAATATGCATTTCGGATTGCTGGGGATTGCCGATCACTTTGCCAAAAAAAAAAATATGAACACATAAACAAAATTTCGTACCTTTTTTTAGGGTTGCAACATGCTTAAGAAGGAACTACCCCTGCTCTGGGAAAGAAAAGAGTAAGTGTGGAAATTGAAAAATGTGGCTTTTATTAATCAAAATTATAGGCCGAAATATATAATTTTTACTCAACACTATATCTGGGGGAAAATTCTTTATATTCTGATTTTACATGCAAATATACCTTAATTCCATATATTTGCAGACTATAACTTATTCATAAATTGCGGTGGTGGGGCACTGACTATTGGTGAACAAGAATATGAAGCTGATACACAACAGAATGGGACATCCACATTCTACACTAATGGTATCTAGGCATATAGCAGCACCGGGGACTTTAACAGCAACGACAATGCAAATTTCATAGCAACAAAAACACCGATTACCAATCAAGATTTGTATGCAACAGCTCGCCTGGCACCTCTCTCCCTCAAATACTATGGTATTTGCTTACAAAATCGAAATTATACAGTTGGACTACATTTCTCTGAAATAATCTTCACCGATGACCAAACATTTAGCAGTGTTGGGAAGCGCATATTTGATGTATCAATCCAGGTGAATGGTCAACCGCATTATAGTGAGCTTTGATAGTTGATGTGTTCTCTGATTCTTTTTGGTGTAGTTCACTTGACAAATCCATCAGTTGATAATTCTCTCAAGAATTGGATCCCGTCAGATTTGATTTGGAGTAGAACTACTATTGGTTTCTTAGCAAGTGTCTTTCCATGCGAGCATCACTTTTCTTTGAGTTATCATGGGACTATATTATTGTGTTGGACTTGAAAGGCATTGCCTATTTCTGTATTGGTACCTACAAGTTAAAAGCCTTATACGTCTTTGTATGAGATTTTTACATTTAAACCAATGACCTATAGAACGAATTAAATAATTTCCTAGCCATAAGAGTTTCAAGTCACATTGCTTTACATTATAAATGGGTGTCACGAATTCTGCTTTTATTAGTTTTTTCACACATTGCATCCATGCATCTCTCTCTCTCTCTCTCTCTCTCTTTGCATCTATGGAGTGTTCGAAGTATCAGTATCACTACAAGTTTCGCAGACTTGGATATGAAAATGATATCGATATCTCCAATAACTGAAAATGCAGGGAAATATTGGAGAAACATGAGAAAAAATGGTGGATTTTTTTTAGTTAAACATCAGGAGATACCAAAATACAAATATTTGTAGATTTAGGAAAAAAAAAATTGCAAAACGAATACATGTATAATAAGTTTTCATTTAATGGGAGCCTAAAACCATGTATTAGCGTAAGAAATTAGTCCAACCATCTCATCTATCTATCCAACTATCCAACTTTTTAATTTAAACATCTATCAACAATTTAGAATATCAATAGCACATGATATTTCACCAAAAATTATCGACAATTGTAAGGAAATGGAAGATAGTGGTCCCAATAAAATGAACATTGCATACAACCTTGCGCTCATGAAAAAATTTGAAATGGAATTTTTTTTAATAAACAAATCTATGGCGATATCGATACATTGATGACATCATCAAAATATCGTTGGTACATTGGCAATACAAGTGACATTTGTAATACAAGTGACATTTGCAATTTATACAATAAAAAATATTGAAAATTCATTGGCAATACAAGCAACACATGAAATTTGCTCAGTCGAAAATATTAATGATAAATTGATGATATCAATACATTAGAAATGCTTAGCAATACGTCACTGATACCTAAAATTTATGATACTATCAATGTTATCAGTATTGCTGCCTTTGTTATGGTATCGCTGAGCTGGAGACGTGAATAATATCAGGGATATATCAATAATTTTGGGGTACTTCCAAGAATGCCTTTATGTATGTATTTATGTATATATACATATGTATTTATATAGGCATGCATTTATGTATATATACACATTCAAACAAACACACACGTGTTAGTGTATTGGGCTTTCTACTAATTTTATTTAGCTTCTAACTTCTCTTGGTTGTTTATACTTTAGGTATATTTATCGTTGGCTCCAATTCCTGTGTACTTTTGACTTCCTGTAGGGAAAAATTGAATTGAAGGATTTCAACATTGAAGAGAGAGCCGGTGGTGTCGGCATTCCAATTGTTATGAATTTTACCATTCCTGTGACCAACCACACTTTGGAGATCCACTTATATTGGGCTGGGAAAGGGACCAATGCAATTCCTCGTAAAGGTGTATATGGACCTCTAATTTCAGCTATTACAGTGACACCAAGTAAGATATTCTAAATAGTTTAGCCTTCTCCCTTTTCGTAACCTTAAGATATTCTAAATGGTTTACCCTTTTCCCTTTTCCCTTTTCCCTTTTCGTAGCCTTCCTTGTCATAATGCTTGATCTTTTCTACTTGTAGACTTTGAACCTCATACAGGTGACAGTGGGCTATCTGCTGGAGCAATTTTCGGCATCATAGCTGGTTGTTGCGCCATTGTTGGATTGATTTTGGTATTTCTTTGGATGAAAGGTTGCTTAGTAGACCTTTCAGAAGAAAACAAAGGTTACTTGGGAGGCACCGTTCAGAAAAAAGGTTTCTTAGGAGGAAAAGACCTTGTAGACAAAGGTGAGATGATGAATCAATGTTTGCTTGTTTATAGTATGGGAGTGACGTGGTGAGATGCATTAGACCAACAATAACATGATATGGATTTTTTTCGCTTAGACATTTCTTCCTTTAAGCTATATGGATTTTTCTTTGAATCACTGTTCAACAGCTCATTAGGCCTCTTTTCCCCCAACTCAGCACGTTTTTATTAGTTTACATTCTTTCTGAGAAATCATAGGAAATATTAGAAAGAAAATTTTAAACTGTTCATTTGGGTGCTGCAACTTATTCTTGTACACATTGATGTCACATACATGCATATCCAATAAGGCCCACAAGTTGGAATATACAAAATTGCATGCACCCCATGCTTAAAGTGGATTGGTTCTAGAACCCTGGTGATGTCCGACATGGATTGCGTCCGACCAGATCTGTGTGGGGTCCATCCTTTTTTTAAGATAATGCTAAGATATGGGCCGACATTGAGGAATATCCAACGCTGCAGTGGACTACACCAGAGAAGACTCTTGCATTCCTGCTCTAGGCATTTAATGTCCACTTAATGCAACCCAAGCTTACGTTTTGGTGTGGTCTACTAAATGGTTGGATCTGACTTATTTTTGGACCCATATTTTAACATGATCTTAGAAAAGGAATGGACGGCTTGGAAAAGCAGATACATCACAGTGGCCCCCCACATAGATCTGGTCAGACGCTTAAAGGTCCAACCAGTGGTCGGACGCAATCCGCGTCCGGTGATGTCTAGCTAGCCAATAGCACCTGGACTCAATATTAAATACATTGTCCTTTTTTTTTAGGGGTGGGGGGAATCAGCAACTTAACGTTGAAATTATAACATATGAAGCGTATCTAGAAATGTATTAGCACAATAGAAAAATACACCAAACATATGAATATCGCCAACGAAGAGGGAAAGATAAAATTTCTATTCAATCATGATTGCCTTTCTAACACTTGTCCTACAGTGAGATCTTCCATAAAGTGGGAAAAAAAAAAAAATAATAATAATAAATAAATAAATAAATAAATAAATTCTCCGTAGAGATTATGTCCAATCATCTTCAAAACTAATACTTTTCTTTTGGCAGAACACCGAGGCCTGGAGTTGCAAACAGGTTACTTCAGCTTAAGACAGATAAAAGCTGCCACTAATAACTTTGATCATGCAAATATGATAGGTGAGGGTGGATTCGGGCCAGTTTACAAGGTATGGATTTTGAAGCTCCGATTTGCACTTTTTTCATGTTGGGGTGTGTGTGTAGTATCAAGTTTCCTATTCAACACGAAATCTGACCCCGAAGTGCATGTTGCTCAATTCCAGGGTACTCTTTCAGATGGTTCCATAATCGCAGTGAAGCAGCTCTCGTCCAAGTCAAAGCAAGGGAACCGAGAATTTGTCAATGAGATAGGCATGATCTCTGGTTTGCAGCATCCAAATCTTGTGAGGCTTTTCGGATGCTGTATTGAAGGGAACCAGTTGTTGCTAATATATGAATACATGGAAAATAATAGTCTTGCCCGTGCACTATTTGGTAACCCTTCTTTTCCATCCCATTTATTCCATTTGTGGTTTGAAAATAAGCATGCATGCTACGAAAATTTCATTGTTGACCTCCTTTTGTCCTGACCAATGATTTATAGCACAAAGGTTAATTTGAATGGGATGATTTGTAGGTTGTGAGGATCAACGCTTGAAGTTAGATTGGCCAACAAGGCGTAAGATTTGCCTGGGTATAGCGAAGGGTTTAGCCTATCTTCACGAAGAATCGAGGCAGAAGATTGTTCATAGAGACATCAAGGCGACCAATGTTCTGCTTGATAAGGATCTCAATGCTAAGATATCCGACTTTGGTTTGGCTAAACTAGATGAAGAGGAGAACGCCCATACCAGCACTCGAATAGCCGGAACTATGTGAGTAGCATTGCCTTGTTTTTTTACTTTGTTTTTCTTTTATCTTCTCTCTTTCCATGTTAGGATTTAACGATTATGTATGTACGTGGACAACTGGTTTAATGAATACCGCTGAGGAGGTTTTCTCTTGAAACATATGAGTGAAAGAAAGACAAGAAGGAAAAATATTATAAAGCATAAAAATATACATGATTGTAAAAAGAAAAAAAGTAAAGGCATTATGTCGTTTAATTGCAAGTTTTGATTACTACTGGTGATGAATAGGCACGCAATCGTGTATTGGATTGTTATGTTTGGTGTAATTTAGTTAGTTTATGATGGTGTTGTTTTTCTTCTTTTAGAGGATATATAGCTCCAGAATATGCAACAAGGGGTTACTTGACAGACAAAGCCGATGTTTACAGCTTTGGAGTCGTTTTACTTGAGATTGTAAGTGGTACGAGCAACACCAACTATAGGCCCAAGAAGGAGTTTATTTATCTTGTTGATGGGGTAAGCTGATCCTACTTGCTATTTATCTTTTATGAATCATGAATCTTATTAAAACCATTGTTATTTTCTTTGTTGATTATGACAACACCTGCACAATTTTTTTCTTCCTATCTTTTCTGGACTGTCTATTTAGAACTAGTTGATTCAGCCTCCGACGTACTTGAAACTAACCCGACTTGGGTTATTGAGTTAAATCACCTATAATGACAGCTGAGTGGAGGATTGATAAAGCAGGTAACATGGATTTAGGGCTAGTCATGAGCCAAGTCAGCTTGAGAAACTCAATTGACTCGACTTGAAAAAACTTGCCTCGGCTCACCTCGACTCAGTAGAGTAAGTCAAGCCAAGCTTCATTTAGGAGCTCGAGTAAAAAATCGAGTCAAGTTGGACCATTGGTTCACTCGACTCGACTCGACTCAAAACTCGACTTGATTCAAGCTCTACTCAGCTCGACCTCGACTCGACTCGTTTCATATATATATTTGTTAAAAAAAAAAAAAAAAAGTAACTTAATCTTCTTAATTCTTGGTTCTCTCTCCCCCTCCCCTACACACAAATTGGGGTCCAAGCATAAGACATAAAACCCTCACAGGTTAAGGGAGTTTCTTAATCCTACTATTTTGTTCAGTTAAGAACAATCTTTATTGAGCATACCTAATGGATTGAGTAATTTCAAGTACAAAACATGGTGAGCACACAGTGTGTTTTACATGCTACACAAAACGGGTGCTACGGTGAGACCACACACCATACACATCTACAAAACAGGGGCTATGCGGTAAGACCAAACACCATATGCAGTTATTGATTGCAATTTTACGAGGGAGGTGGTGCATCTGATCCATGAATTAGCTGGGCCTCATCTTGAAGATGGTCCACACAATAATCAGGGTAGTCCATTCATGTGGTGAGCTATGCATGTACTGTGTTAATCTATGGTTAAGAAAATGTTACTAGTGGCCTGCATCCAATGAGTGTGTGACCTGGCCAAAGAAAAACTGACCAGAGCTAGGTCATTTAAATGGTGGGGTCCCACATATAGAAATACTATTCTCCCCTAATATACGTGTGACTTCTTGAACTTAATGTTATTAACTTTTAATTTGTATTATGTAGCAAAACATATAATAAATTAAGGTGGGAGCAAGCTCAACTTGGCTTGAGGTAAGCTCGCTTCGACTTGATCCACTAACTTGCCTCAAAAGTTTTAGCAAACAAGGCAAGCTCCAATGGTAAGCTCGAGGGTGAGCTCGAGGGTGAGCTCGAACTCGAGGAGAACACAGACAAGTCAAGCCAAGCTTGGCCCACCTCGACTCGACTCGACTCGATATACAGCCCTACATGGATTGTACATCGTGCTCTACTAGTTAGGATGCAGTAGTTGCAACATTAAGTGTAGGAGCTCTATTAGGTTGGTCCCACATGATCATCTAACAATCATATTATTGGATTACAATGACGAGCATACCGCTGGGCCCCACTATGGCTGTGATTGTTATAAATAGGTCTGAGTGGTTGCGCTCACAATATGTTCCCTATCCACATCATTTGGATAGATATGGGCAATTAATAGTGGGGAGATTCCTAAGAAAAGTAGATGTTGTGATGAGTTCAATTCTTCGTTCGTTGTCCTATTAAATCTAATCTTGTTCCTCTCACTAATATATACAAAACTCCCATTAAAATGGTTTCCTAAAGTGTGTGAGGTGGGGATGAGCAGAGGTTTTCACACATTCACATCAATGGCTTCCCAATCAGGTATGATTTAGGGCATATTTGGATGACAATATACCACGATAAACTGCTATAAAGGTGTAATGATTACACTAGACACGTGGGGTTAGCTGTTCTCTACTATAAACAGTCCTACAATGAACCTTTTTTAATGGAGACAATCTATGTTTGACGCAGGGAGGACGTGGTAGGTCGATCACCGTCTCCCTAACCGAGTGTCTCTCGAATCCACGAGAAGAAATAAAAGGATAAAAAAGAGAAAATTAATTCCGAATAATGTTTTTTGATAAATTGAATCACTAAAAACGGAATTACAATGCATATAAATAGGAAACTAAACCCTAGGTAAAGTATCAGACTCCAACTCCAACTCAAACTCCGAGAAAACGCAACTTACTATTTATAGAAGTCGTTCAATCCTACTAGAACTCTTAATTTTCGGCCAAAAATAGAAAGTTATCAAACGGGCCCAACCAAGTTGTTCTACTAAGTATTCTAAGCCCTTTCCATGTTGGGCACTAACTCTAAAACCCTACAGATTCAAAGTTATGGTCGAATTAAAACTTACTATAAATAATAAAATTGAAAATAAACTAGCCTAATGACCGTCGATACGGTCGAATCTCGCGATTCCGGCATGGGCAACCCGGCGTAGCGGGGTTGGTTGGCTAAAGTAGCTCGAGTTATCCCAAATTAATATATTATATGTCCCGAAACTCATTCCGGATTGCGAGATACAGCTGGTTTACGGTCCTGACAGTCCGGATCACTTTCGACTCCGATCGGTCTTCTTTTAATCCATCTGGGCCATGAAAGATTCAGCGACCCGTTCTACATCAATGTTATAAGAGTGTAAGGGTTTTCTTATAGTTAAATATTTGCAACATCAGACGCGTATAAAAGCATGCCACTCTTTTGGTGGTGGGCCCCCTTGATGGATGATCCACACCAAAGGTCCTGTATGATGGACGGTTCTATCGAGTTAGAACATATTGGAGCTGGGATTCATCTCTTATCTTGGTTACGTTGACAAGACGACCAAGTAAAAAGAGGGCCCTAGTTCCTGATTTTTGCTTAGTATATTCAAACACCTATAAAATTTAATAATTACCATTTTTTTCTTTGCTTAAATACATCCTTAAATTTATTTAGTAGTTTGTTTGATCTCTATAATTAATGCATAGATCCGTCGATTAATTATTCATGAAAATACCCCAAACAAATAGTAATGAAAAGCAAATAAAGGTTTGACTTAACTAGCTAACACATGACTTCACTGCTGAGTCTGTCTTGACTTAGTAACCTTATCAGGTGAGTCCTTAGACCGGGAGCAGATTAGGTGCGATCCGGGCCTCACCTAACACAATTTGGCCCTAACCGTGGGCCCCATCTTGATATGTGTATTGTATAACACGCCATCCATCTCTTTTTCAGCTCATTTTGGGGCATGATCCCAAAAATGAAGCAATCCAAATCTTAGGTGGACCATATTACAAGAAACAGTGGGAATGACCATTAAAAACTTCTTGTGTGCCACAATGAGCAGAAAAATAATCTCTGGTGATAGACATTACGGTGGGCCTAAGAAGGTTTTAATGCCGGGAGTTCAACCACCATTGTTTCCTATGGTGTGGTCCACCTAGGATTTTTATATGCTTCATTTTTGGATCGATGCCATAAAATAATATGGAAAAACGGATGGACGCGGTAGATATACAACTTTTATCAAGGTGGCACACCTAATACGCTTCCCCTGAGACAATGTTGTGAAATTGCCACATCCTAGGAATTTCAGTCACAAGGATGTGAAACAGACCTAAATGCCTCTGTAACGTCTATGCGGTTTTTGCTTAACTAAACGGAAAATAATCATCAAATGATAGATAGTATTGTGTATCCTTAGTGGAAATTGCAGGCCTATGTCCTACATGAGAAGGGAAGCCTCTTGGAACTGGTCGACCCAGACCTCGGATCAGACTACTCGAAGGAAGAGGCAATATTGAGGATACTAAACTTGGCTCTCCTGTGCACCAACCCATCTCCTACTCCCAGGCCCATTATGTCTACTGCGGTTCGCATGCTTGAGGGAGAAACTGTCATCCAAGTCCCGACCATGAAGTCTACTTCGTCCAATGAAGATTGGAGGTTTCAGGCCCTTGAGAAGCTCTCTCAGGACATCCAAGGGCCGTTGTTGTTGGATTCGTCCTCTCCAGAGTAAATATGAAGAAACTGGGGGTCAGTTATTAACAAGAAATCTTCAACCTGATCTCATTGTATGACCAGAAATTGAGCCAGGTGATGAAAGGTCAAAAATAAATAAATAAATAAACTGCACCAATACCTCATTTTATGTTAGGAGCCTGTTTGGATGCTCCCCAATTTGCAATGGACTGGGTGTGATTTCAGTTTCCCACCCAGCCCAAACACAAGTGATTTAGTTCTGGTGAACAGCACAACAGTTCCAATCATTTGTAGGGACTTCCAAACAGGTGGTTAGAGCCTTAGAGGTGCATGTTCTTCTGTTACCTTGCTTTGTTCACAGTTTGTAATTTATTGTTTCTTAGAAATTACTAAATGCATGCTTGTGTCTTCCCGAAATGAACCCTTTGGATGGCTAAGCATTGGAAAGTTGAGATTATGCAGCAGGTCATCAAAACGTCCATTGATCACGTCTTTTGATCATATGGCTACGGAAGCTAGGTTGGGCCACAGCCATGATTTTGTGACAAAGCCGCCCCATCCACCAGTTTTGCCAGATCAATTTAGGCGGTGGATCCAAAAATGAAGCAGATTCGAAACTCAAGTGGACCACACGGCAGGAAAAAGTGGGGAGGGAAATGCCTACAGTTGAAACCTTCCAAGGGTCTGTCGTGACGTGTATAAGCCATCCAAACCGTTCATAAGGTCATCCCCATTGTGATGAACTGAAAACATCAAAATAATAGCCTGATCCAAAACTTTGGTGGCCCCACGAGTGTGTCAAAGGTAGGCATTCAATACGCACTGTTTCCTACTGTGTGGCCCACTTGAGTTTTAAATCTGCTTCATTTTCTCCCCACTTCCTAAAATGATATAGCAAAATTGGTGGATGGAGTGGATTTGTCACAAACATCATGATGGCCCTACGAGTTATTCAACGGTAGTTGAATTGGGGGAGGTGGAGTTGAGAGTTTGAACAGCGGGCTTCAGTTTCCTACCCTATTGGCCCACTTGAGTTTTGGGTCAGCCTTATTTTTGGGCTCACGCCTTAAAAATGATTTGGACATGGTGTATTTCTCACAAACAAAATGTTGGGTCCCACGATTGTTTCAATGGTGGGCTCATATCAACTATTTTCCATTGTGTGGCCCACTTGATTTTTGGATCTGCCTCATTTTTGGGGTCAAGCTCTAAAATGATTTGGCAAAGCTGGTGGACAGGGTAGATTTCTCACAAACATCGCAATGGGCATTACCAACTGGTTCAACGCTCGAATGGGGAGAAAGACAGGCCATCGATCAGGACCACGTTGGGCGTTTCAATGATGGGGAATATTCCTCGGTGTTGCTGTGGGTTCGTTCCCAAATTTAAATGTGGGACGAGAGAGAAGGAGAGGAATATTCCTTAGTGTTTCCGTGGGTACAGGTCCCATTTTTATATGTGGGGCCATGATGATGTATGTATTTTATCTATGCAGTTCATCATTTTGTTATATCATTTTAGGGCAGATACAAAGCTCAGGTGGACCATACTATAAGAAATAATGGCGATAATGACTCCATTATCCCCCAATGGCTCCTAGGGCCCACAATGACATATGTGTTTTATCCACACCATCCATCCGATTTGCCAGCTCATTCTAAGGCATGAGCAAAAAATAAAAAGTAAAAAAATGCAAACCCAAAGCTCAAGTGGACCTTAGAACACAAAATGGCAGGGATAATAATACTTACTATTGAAACCTTCCTAAGGCCCACCATGATGCATGTCTTCTATCCATGCTGTCCATCCATTTTGACATATAATTTTAGGGCATGGGCCAAAAAAAAGATGTAGATCCAAAAGCTCAAGTGGATCACACCACTGAAAAAACTTCCTAGAGTACAGTCTAATGTGTGGTTTATCCCCACAATCCATTCATTTGTCCATCTCATTTTAGGGCATGAGCCCAAAAAGGAGCCAAATCCAAAGCACCAGTACCACACCATAGAAATAGTCGGGATAATGACTCCTACCATTGAAAACTTCCTATGGCCCAGGCCTACTGTCATGTTTATTTGCCATTAAACCTGTTCATAAGGCCACTAAGATCTGGATGAAAGGAAAACTCAAACATCAGCGCTCTTTTCAAAACTTTTGGCCCCAAGAAGTTCTCAATGGTAGGCATTCAATCCCAATATTTCATGTGTTGTGGCTACCAATAATGCCTTTGTGACATCCATTCTATCTATCTGATTCTTAACCCGGTGAAAGGGCAGGACTCCATGAATCAGGCAGATCCAACACTCCGTTGGGCCACTGCTCAGACAACAGTAGCTGATGGTATTTTAAATGGTTTGTGTTCAACGTCACTACTTCCTGCATTATGGCCCGCCTAAGTTTTGGATCGGGCTAATTTTTTCCCTCACATCCTTCAATGAGCACTCACAAAAGGATCGACAAGTAGATATTATATGGACAGTGCTGTAGTAGGCCCAATCAATTCGCTCATACAAATGATTTTTCTCTTGCTCCACCAAGAACTAACGCATCTGGTCAGTCCCACCAAACAATGCGTCGACTCTAATAGGATGGAACCGTGTAAAGCCACTTTTATTAAGGGGAAAAAAAAATGGCATTTTCTTCACTTGTTTTGTACGGTCCATAAGTCAAAGCCATGGGGGCAGCTGAATGTCCAGATGTTAAAAAACTAGGCAGTTTTATAGAAATAATTTAAAAACATGAGGTTTACAATCCATAGCCCTAAATGCAGGTGGCTATATGAAAAGATCCCTCTAATTAACAGTAATTGATCTCTATCACATAATGAGCTTAGGTATTAGATATCAAGATCTTTTAATACATAATTATTGATAATATAAATGAGATTTCTCATAACTGAAAAGCTACAATGTAAAACCACAAGTTGGGAAGAACTACTTCTAAGGCTTATTAATCACTTGGTAGGTGGACGGGCAGTGGTCATACCCAGGAACGAGGAATCTTTCCAATTCATGTCCATCATAAAAGAGGTTTGCAGTCAAGGCTCGGAACCGAGCTTTGAACTGGACACGTTGTGATGATAGAAACCGTTGATGTGGTGGGGCATCCATGATGCACGGCCAAGCACAAGAATACTGACTGGACAACCCAACCGGGTCCTGGTTGGAAATTTCGCCCATGGAGAAAAATTTTGCTACAACCACGCGCTAGGTACGCTTGCTACATCGGGTGCAGCGATGACCCCACTATGATGTATGTGCTGTATCCATGCTGTCCATCAATTTGGCGAGATCATTTTAGGACATGATTCCCAAAATGAGGCTGATCCGGAGCTCAAGTGGATCCCAAGAAGTTTTTAATGGTTAGCATTCAATCCCCACTATTTTTTGTGCTGGGTCCACTTGAGCTTTGGATCTACCTCATTTTTTGTCTCATGCCCTAAAATGATCTCGCCAAATGGATGGACAGTGTAGATACAACACATACATCATGGTAGGGTCATTGCTACACCCAGCGTAGCTAGCGTACATAACGCATGGGTGTAGCAAAAAATTTCTCGAAAGATGGACGGCACTTTCGCCATCATCACAAAATCCTATAAAACCGTCAATTTTGGCGTGCTCTTCAGACTTTGCAAGGTCATTTTGTCGGGAGCGGATTAGGTGAGACCCCGGCCCCCTTACCGTGGGGTTACCGTGGGGCCCACCTTGATGTACGTATTATGTATCCACTCCGTCCATCCATTTTTCCAGATCATTTTAGGAGATTATACCAGGAAGGAAGCAGATCCAATCATCAGGTGGACCATAACATAAGAAACAGTGGTGATTGACCATCCTACCATTAAAAACTTATTAGGACGTACCTTCATATTTCCATATGTTTATTTACCATCCAATCTGTTGATAAGGTCACATGATCCGGAATTAAGGGAAAAAAACAAATGTCAGCTTTATCCAAAACTTTTGTGGGCCATTAATGGTCAATAATCACTATTTCCTATTTTATGGTCCACCTGATGATTGGATCTGCTTCCTTTCTGGTATAATCCCCTAAAATGATCTGAAAAAATGGATGGACAGCGTGGATACATAATACATACATCAAGGTGGGCCCCACAGTAACCCACGGTAAAGGCCGCACCGTCTTGGGTGAGGCCGGGGTCTCACCTAATCGGCTCTCCATTTTGTCAACCTAATGAGCCTTCGTTTTCTCATACAATAATGGCTGGTGTGGGACTATAAAAGGGTCCCAAATGTACATGCGGCTCTGGACTTTTCATCTTATGGCCCCATCGTGGATGGGCCACCGTGAATGGATTATTCTAACATTCATATAAGTGGGCCAGCACACTGAAATTTTAGAAACGAAATGTGGAATGGATCAAATACATACAAAGTCTTGACGAGTAACAATTATGGTCATGAGTGAGATCTTCTTCTTCTTTTCTTTTTTTTTTGTCATGCATACGGGAAATCCAAGGTGGGGCCCACTGGAACAGTTTATTCCAGATCTCAAACAAATGTACGGTTTTTATGCCTCAAACCAAACCGTCCAGATCTTGAGACCCATTGTAGAAGAGGGGTTGCCCCAAAATCAGATCGGTTGTGATCCTAGCATCTGGTCCATGAATATTGGCATGTGAATTTGAATTTGGACCGTTGGATTTATTTTTTTTTTCATTTTAACCATTCACTCGATGGCCACGAATTTGACTAGTTGCAGTGGCTTGCCGCCTTATGAGTTGCCACTAGCGTTGTACACGAGTTGATCCCAGTACATTGCTCAACTCGGCTTGGCTAGCAGCCACCCCTGTGTTGGGGAGTCTTTAAACGATGCACGAATTGGGTGCTCCGACCGGCCAGCCTGACCCAGATGCAGTTGAAGAACCCCCCTGGACGTTTTCATTGTGCCCAGACCAGTCGGTCGACTGGTCGTCAGTGGGCTCCGACCGGTCGGCTGTGAGGCAGCGTTGGCTGAAATCTCCCTGGACTGTTTTTGTGAAGGCCGACCGGTCGGCTGTACGCGCGGATTTCTTGCGCAGTCCGCAGTACTGCGCAAGGTATTTCTATTTTCGGATTTCTTCCTATTTAAAGTATTGTAATCCGACCTAGAGAGGTATCCTAAGGTGTCCAAGGTTTCCTATTCGTACTAGGAAGAGGGGAGAGGTGTGTGTGAGAGAAAACTTGGGTTTTTTCTATGTTTCCTTGCTTTGTGGGCTGTCAATCTCTGTAATCTTCTAATATTCATAGTGGATCGTTTGTGCCATGGTTTTTTACCCGTTTTGAGGTTTTTTCATGTAAAATTCGGAGTCTCTTGTGGTGTGCTTGTGTGTGATTAATTGCGTCTTGTTATTCGTTTGATTTCGCATTACTTCACGTGTTCTGCGTTTCCGCTTCCGCTACCGGCTTCTATCCCAACAAGTGGTATCAGAGCTAAAGTTGGGGTGGAGTAGATTCGAATCTGAGACGAGAAGATGGGATTGAGCGCAAGGTTCGATTTAGAGAAGTTCTCCGGGAAAAATAACTTTGAGCTATGGAAGGTGAAGATTGAATCCTTCTTAGTTCAGCAAGGGCTTGATGGAGCTCCTGGAAAGCGACTCGAGGCTATGAAAGACGATGAGTGGACGAGGCTCGACAAGAAGGTAAGAACCTCAATCCTGTTAAACCTTACGGATGATGTTCTCTATCATGTCATGAAGGAGAAGACTGCGGTTGAAATGATGGTGAAGCTAGAGAAGGTTTATGCCAAGAAATCTCTAGAGAATAGCATGTACGTGTTGATGCATTTGTTCACCTTGAGGATGGCTGAGGAAACTGAGGTGGAGGACCACCTGAGCACGTTTAATAGGCTCGTTTGCAAGTTGGTGGAGATCGATGAACCGATGAAAGATGAGTATCAAGCATGCATCCTGTTGAATTCTCTTCCAAATTCATATGAGTCGTTCAGGGACTCTGTGTGTGCAGGAAGGGAAAACATAAGCGTCAAGACCGTTATCCCAGCCCTCCAGTCGAAGGCGATGAGAAAGAAAAGCGGTGACGTGGCTTCCCGTTATTCCTCAGAGGCATTGGCTATGGTAGGAAGAAGTTCTGAGCATGGAGGATATTCGAAATCGGGATCGAGGGCCAAGGGCAAAGGTAAGTCTAAGGTAAAGTGCTGGAATTGTGGCCAGGAGGGCCACATGAGAGGGGACTGTCAGAATCCCAAGTTAAGGCTAGAGAAGTATGAAAATTCTTCTGGAGATGGAGCCAATACCGTAGAGGACGGTGGCGATTTTTGTGAAATTCTGACTGTATCTGGCAAGGGATAGTGAGTGGATCCTTGATTCAGGGGCTTCATGTCACGTTTGTTCTGACCGGAGTTCATTCACGACATACAGGGAGTATGGTGGAGAATCAGTGTTTGTGGGCGATGGAGTCGCTCATAAGGTTGTGGGTGTTGGTACTGTGCGCATCAGGATGATCGATGGAGTCAAACGAGTCCTGGAAGATGTGAAGCACGTCCCCAAGATGAAGATGAATGTGATTTCTCTTGGTGCACTCGAGGCGAAAGGGTACGTGTTTATCGGCCGCGATCGTTGTTGTAAAGTGATAAAAGGGGCACTCGTGTGTATGAAGGCACGGAGGTGTGGCCATCTTTACATGTTGATCGGGAGCACAATTCACGGTGGAGCTGCGGGAACGGCAGCGAGATCCACGGTTGCTCGTATGTGGCAAGTGCCCAAGGGCCACATGAGAAGAGCGGAAAGGGGCGTGAATTTGCAAGGATAGGGTCGATGGTGGCACGAGAAGCGGTGGAGCTATGATTGAAGATGAGATGACGTTGCAAGAATGTGTTTGATTCGACGTTTGAAGCCTCGGTGGAGTTTGTTGAGGAGTCTTCAAACGATGCACGAATTGGGTGCTTCGACCGGCCGGACGGCCTGACCCAGATGCAGTTGAAGAACCCCCCTGGACGTTTTCATTGTGCCCAGACCGGTCGGCCGACCGGTCGTCAGTGGGCTCCGACCGATCGGGCGACCGGTCGGCTGTGAGGAAGCTGTTGGCTGAAATCTCCCTAGACTGTTTTCAGTGAAGGTCAACCGGCTGGCTGTGCGCGCGGATTTCTTGCGCAGTCCGCAGTACTGCGCAAGGTGTTTCTATTTTCGGATTTCTTCCTATTTAAGGTGTTGTAATCCGACCTAGAGAGGTATCCTAAGGTGTCCAAGGGTTTCCTATTCGTACTAGGAAGAGGGGAGAGGTGTGTGTGAGAGAAAACTTGGATTTTTTCTATGTTTCCTTGCTTTGTGGGCTGTCAATCTCTGTAATCTTCTGATATTCATAGTGGATCGTTTGTGCCGTGGTTTTTTACCCGTTTTGAGGTTTTTCCACGTAAAATTCGGAGTCTCTTGTGGTGTGCTTGTGTGTGATTGATTGTGTCTTGTTACTCGTTTGATTTCGCATTACTTCGTGTTCGGCGTTTCCGCTTCCGCTGCCAGCTTCTATCCCAACAAGCCCCTGCTTGGTACTTGGCTCGATTTGGCTTCAAGCCTACTGTCTAACTCGGTCAACAAATCGAGTGAGTTTAATTGAATACGAGTTTTCGAGCCAAGTTTGAGTAAAGGACAACTTTGATCTTTGAAACCTTCAATCCCAACCGATAAAATCACCCCCATTCTAAGCTACGCTCAATCAGGATAAAAAAAAAAAAAAATTGGACCTAGCTACCAAGAATCTTATCGCACCATACTCCTGTTCTACTATTTTTAGTTGTGATAGCCGCAAACTCTAAATCCTAGAACTCATCAGCAAAATCTTCATATTACTTCGAGTTATTCATTTCTCAAGTTTCATTGCATCTATCTTCACCTAAAAAACAATCAGAATCTTCAAAAGCTAACCAAACTAAAAACCGATATTGAAGGAAGTCACTTTCTTCGTCGGAATTGGGTACCATCGAAAACAGCAGGATGTTTTGAACCGAGTCGAGTCGATTCGAGTCGGGTTCGAACCAAGTACGGAGTCGAGTCGAGCATTGTCCAGACCAAGAATTGACCCAAAAATTGACTTGACTCGGCCCAAACCCAAACCGAGTTGAGTTGAGCTTTTCGATCTAAGTCGAGCGAGTTAACTCATGTACAGCAGTACCAGTTGTCATGCCTGATTTCAGATTGGGTGGAGACACATGCACCACCAACTTGGATGTCATCCAGCGCGGTGGGATAAGGTTGGTAGGCTGTAAATGGTGTTCGCGATGGACCCACCGAGGATCACATGCTTAGACCGAAATTTCCAAGAAAAGGCCGCGAGTCCACGGCCCGGATTTCATGAGAGCTTTTGGAAGTTCCTGCCCTGCGCTGGGAACTTGGGTGGGGCCTCCGGTAATGTTTGTGAGACATCCGCCCTGCCCTTCCCCTTTTTCAAACTCATTTTAAGTCATGTGACCGGAAACTAGCCGGATCCAAAACTCAAGTGGGTCACACGAGAGTAAACAATGGGGAAAGAAATGCCTACCGTTAGAACCTTTTTAGACTTCACCTTGAGGTTTGTATGCTGTCCAAACCCTTTATAAGGTCATTCCTACTGGGATGAACAGAAAACAGAAGAAATGTAGCCTAAACTTGTGTGGCCATACAAATGTTTCAACCGTGGTTGTTCAATCCCCACTATCTCCTCCCAAAATTGATGAATGTGGTGATATCTCACAAACATCACTGTGGCCCCACCTATGTCCCCATGCAGCAACTTTTGGCAGGAAATCGGCATCCCATCGCCGGCACAGCATCTGGCCCCAATCGTATCCCGCCATGTGGGGTACGCACCCAGGTGGGTAGTGAACACAACACACCCAATTCCAAATCCATGATCCATCTGCAGTGGAACCTACAGTACTATAGGTAGGTTGTTTTGGACAGGCGATGTATAATCAAGATGCAACTTAGCTGCCGCCCCGAACCAGCCATGTAGTGGACCCTGACCGTGGAGCTCACCCCGTTGTATGCATTGTATATCCACGCCGTCATTTGTTTTGAGGTTATTGTAGGGTATGACTCAAAAATATGAGGCAGAAACAAATCTTGGTCGACCACACCATAGGAAACAGTGGTCATTGAATGCCCACCATTAGAAACTTATTTGCCATCCATCTTGTTGATAAGTCACACGAACTTGGATGAAGGGAAAACACAAATATCAGCTTGGTCTATAACTTTTGTAGCCCCACAAAAAGATTTTAACGATCAATGACTATTGTTTTCTTTGTTGTGATCTACCTGAAATTTTTGTTCTACTTCATTTTTGGTCCATGGTATAATATAAGTTGTCAAAATGAATAGATAATATGAATATACAATGCATACATTGAGGTGGGCTCCACAGTCCCACCCACATCACTGGCTCTTTGGACACAGCTAAGTCACGTCTGCTATAACATAACCAAACTGGGCAAGGCCAGGGAAACACTCAATAAGTGGGTGAGCTGAGGTAGCGAAATTTGATTTGGCCATGGGCCACTGTTATGATTATTAAAGGCTGGACCAATGTCAGATGTAGGCTGGACCAATGCGAGCCCTTCACATCCATGACATGCAAAATAATTACTATTTTTGCAGTTACCATAAGCCAATTAGGAAAGGTGGACGTTCAATCACCATTGTTATGGTTGAGGGCGTGGACCATGGTGGGGCTCAAAGAGATTTTTCAGCACCATGTTCATCTGATTGCGTACTGGGTAACAAGTGTACTGGATAAAATCTGGGTGGGGCTCACCATGAGTTATATGTCTTATTCACCCCTTCATATATCAGTTTCACCAGCTTATTTTAGGATATTATTGTATATGAAGCATGTCCAAACCTCAAGTGGATCACACCACAGGAGACCGTGAATTGAACATCTACCATTAAAATCTTAACGGAGCCAGAAAGGTTTTGGATTGCTGATATTTGTGTTTTCCCTTGAACTTATAAACAGGTTGGACGATAAATAAACATCACTTTGGAGCCTAGGAAGGTTTCCACGGTGGGCATCGTTATCCCCACTGTTTCCTGCGGTGGGGTTGAGCGTTGTATATGCTTCCATTTGGGGCTCAACCCCTGAAATGAGCTGAAAAAATGGATGAACGGTGTGGATAAGCCACATACTTTCATGGTGGGCCCAACAGAGGTTACTCAACACGCAATCCGATTTCCAGTACCGTACAGTACGGACGTCCGGTGCTGCGGGCTGCACTATGCAATCCGACTCCTTCGCGGCACGTGTTTCATTTCATGCTCTATTCTTTATATTATATCGTTTCCTTTGCCGAGAAACAGACGTCTCATTTACAGAGAGAGAGAGAGAGAGAGAGAGAGAGCAGTTCTTCCTGAAATGACGAAGGTTTTCTCAGCTATGTTTCTTTTCTTTCTTGCGTTGGATTGCTTTGAAGACCTCAGATCTGAAGCTCAACTGCTGGCTGCTGAAGAAGGTATGCTTTCAGATCCCCTTTTTTTATTTTTGGGAAATTGATATGCAGTTTTCTTTGATTTTCCGGGGAAATGGTGAGAAAGTTAAAATTCTTTGTTTTGTATCTCATATAGCTCATGCAATATCTGCAAAAGCTTCCTTTGATGAATCGGTTGATTTAAATCGACTGGATTTCTTGAATTGCTTGAGTTCATGTATTTTTTCTGTTTGAGATCTAGCTCGAATATCACAAACATCTCTTGGGTGTCCACATTTGCACCTAGTTTTTTTTTTTTTTTTTTTTTTTTTTTGGTTCTTTACACACACCCACTACATCACATGGGCACACAATCCTGGTCTCAGTGTTGAAACAGACTCTATCTACCACTGCACCAAGTATTTCTCATAGAAAATTTCTTTTGTTTTTTACTTCAGTTTCTATCTTTAGCCTATGAAGGAATTTATAAAAAGAAAAAGAAAAAAAAAATCTTACACTGCTTCATTTTATCTACTTCTGTGAATAAGTCCGTCTATCTTGTGGGCTCTAAGGTGGATTGATAGCCTATGGTAGAGGGCGTAGCTTCAATGGATCCTCGAATCCACCAAGGTGGGTGGGATTCCTGGTCATGGGGCCTACTGTGATGTATGTGCTTTATATCCGCCCTGTCCATCCGTCCGTTTGGAGAACTCATTTTAATGCATAATCCAAAAATGAATCAAATCCAAATCTCATGTTGACCGTAATACAGGAAATAATGGTAATCAACCATTACAAACTTCTCAGAAGTCTCTTCATCCAGCTTTGTGACCTTATCAACCAGTTGGATGGCAAATAAACATTCCAATGGCCCCATGAAGTTTATAATGATGGAGATTCAATCACGGTTTCCTGTGGTATGGTCCACCTAAGATTTGGATTTGCTTCATTATATCATGCCTTAAAATAAGCTATTAAAATAGATGGACAGCCTGGATCTAAGGCACATACATCAAAGTGGCCCCATGGCTAGGGACCACATACGCTCAAACTTGGCCATAGAGAGAGCTAATCTTTTCTTCTTCTTCTTCTTCTTTTATTTTTTTTTTATTTTTTACTTTTTGTTTTGGTCTTCACAACCATGCACTCATACCACAATGAATTTTTTATACTACAATGGGTACTTGAATCCATGACTTCATGTTGAAACTCTTGTGCATCTATTAGTCCAGCACACTGCAATAGAGTTTAGCCTCCAAATGGAGGGTCATGAGCAGAAAAGGTCAACTCCGTGTTCAAAGGGGATAAGTCATTGCTGGGAGTTTATGCAGATTTCGTAGAGCCCCTCCAATATCAAGGAAAAAAGACATATGACCCTACCATGATGTATGCGTTTTATCCGCACTGTCCATCTATTTTTTTTATATCAAGGCATGCATAGTGGGATTGAAGGACCAAGTTGAAAACTTCATGCAGGCTAAGAAGTTTTAGATCAAGGTGATTTTTGTTTTCCTCTTCATCCATATATATGTGACATTATGAATAGGTTGGATGGCAAATAGATGTCTTGGTGGGCCCTAGGAAGGTTACAATGGTGAATGTTCAATTCCTGGTTATTCATGTGGTGTGGTCCACTTGCACTTTGGATCTGCCTTATCTTTTGGATCACGTCCGAATATTAGTTCACAAAGTAAATGAACGGCATGATAAAAACATTCACCATGGTCAGTATTGGGTCACTACCGAATCTGCCGGGAGTTTCGATCAACCAAGACATGCGGTGTTACCCTTATAGTGTGCGGCCCACGTCGATGAATGTATTGTATATCCCCACGGTGCATTTGTTTTGTCAGGTTCGTTTAAAGAAGTTATTCCAAAATTTAAGCAGATCCAAATTTCCAGTGGACAACACCACTATAAAAAGTGTTGAACAGTGGTTAAAAGCTTTTTCAGGCCCCATAAGTTTTAGATCAAGCTGATATTTTTATTTTCCTTTCATCCAGCTCTATTTGACCTTATCAACTGGTTGGATTTAAAATAAATATTACATATTTTGTTACAGTGAGTCATGGGAATTTTTTAATGGCAAGCATTCAATCATCACTATTTCTTGTGGTGTAGTTCACCTGAATTTTGGATCTTCTTAAATTCCATGTCCTAAAATGGGCTGGTAAAATGGATGGATGGCATTGATATATAACACATTATCTAGGTGGGCCCCACATAAACACCTAATTCATTCCCTCAGGAATTTTTTTTTTTTTTCAGTATCTGTTTAGATTTTCGTTAAAAAAGAAAAGAAAAAAAAAAAAAGCTAGGACATTTTGTGAAATGATGAAAATAGCTCATGCCTCCAATCTCAATAATTGTAGCCTCCCACGTCATTTTAGATTTTCTTCGGATCATTTTGCCCCTGACCATGTATGTCAACAAGTTTCTCAAAATTTTAAGGCCATGTGTCTCATTGGCGAGCCCTAACTTCCTGGTCAACAAGCTATGTGTCTCATCGGCGAGCCATGACTTCTAGGTGGAAACCTTGTTTTCCTAGGTTGTAACAATGTGTCTCATCATCGAGCCATGTGTTCAGTTGGAAATTTATGTGTCTCATCGGCAAGCCACAAAGGCCATTAGCGAGCCATGTGTCCCATCAGCGAGCCATGACTTCCAAGTAGGAACCTTGTGTTTCGAGTTGGAACATTGTGTCTCATTGACGAGCCATGTGTTTTTCGTGTGAGCCATGTGTTCCGTTAGAATTTATGTGTCTCATCAGCGAGCCACAGAGGCCATCAACGAGCTTGTGTCTCATCAGCGAGCCATGAATTCCAAGTGGGAACATTGTGTTCCAGGTTGGAACAATGTGTCTCATCGACGAGCCAAGAAGGCCCTTTATTTTGTAGAAACTCATTGACAAGCCAAGAAGGCCCTGTATTTTGTAGAAACTCATTGACAGTATATAACTAAGGGTAAAATAGTCTAAGAATATCTAAAAATTATTAGGTAGCTACAATTATTAAGATTGATGGCAGGGGCTAATTTTATTATTTAAAAAAGGTCAGTACTATTTTGACCCAAAACCACCTAAGATGCTACGCGTGGAAATAGGGAAGGTGCCTAGAAGGGAGTAGATTGCGTGTGACATTACATATCTATCTGGAAATAGGGGAAAGTGCCTAGAAGGGAGTAGATTGTGTGTGACATTACATATCTATCTGCCTGGGGCTGTTTGGGGCCACCGTAAAATACTCACTCCATATGTTTTGAAAGGCCACAAGAGGACAAAATTTTAAAAATTAACCAGATCCAAAACTCATGTGGGCCATACCACATGAAACAGTGAGGGATTAAATGCCTGACTGTGACAGAAGTTTTGTATCATGATAATATTTGGTCCTACCGTTTATCTGAGTGGTAATAATTCTATGAACGGTTTTGATGGCATATAAACATCATTGTCAGCTCTAGGAAGATTTGGATGGTGGACACACATCCCACTGTGTGTACACACACCCACACTGTTAGTCACACTTCAATGTCAGCAAATTACCCACGTTATCAGACCCAGGGTTGAAATAGGCTTTCTTCACTCAGTCTACTGGAGTCACCTACCTTGATGTCCATTTAGACATTTTATTTTAAGGCATGATCAGAAAACTGTAGTGGCTGACTGTAAAAAAAAATTGTGGGCTACAAAAGTTTTGTACTAAGTTGATATATTTATTTATGTGGTCCTTTCATCGATGGTCTTTGTGAAATTATCAACAGATTAGAAGGTAAATAACATTATTGTGGCCCCTTACATGTTTTTAATAGTGGGTATTCAATTGCCATTATTTTGATCCACATGAGATTTGGATATGCTTCATTACTTGGATCATACTTTAAATTGAGCTGTCGAAATGGTTGGACAACGTGGATGTAATGAAAGGTGTATCACGGCCAGCCCATAGTCACCAATCCACCCACCTTGGTGGATCCAGAGTGGATCTCAAGGTGTGCCTCGGAAGGAACGTGGATTGGGTACTACCCTACTTGTCCATAGATGAAGCTCCAGACAGCCTAGAGTTCTGAGAGGCCACCATGATGTATGGCTTTTATCTACACCGTCCATTCATTTTTCTATATCATTTTAGGTCATGAGCCAAAAAGAGGCAGATCCAAGGATTAAACGGTCCACACCACATGAAGCAATGGTGCTAATGATACCAACCATTGAAAGCTTCCTAAGACTCTCTTGTGATGTTTGTTTGCCATCCAACCTGTTCATAAGGTCATATATACCTGAATGAAGGGTAAACATAAATATTAGCTTGATCTAAAACTTTTGTGGCCCCTATGAAGTTTTCAATGATAGGAGTTTTATCCCCATTGTGTGGTCCACTTGAGCCTTGGATATGCCTAACTTTTGGTGGCCCCTCATATCCGTAGCTTGTCCAAACTCAGACAAGTGGGGTACTAGCCAAATTGTGTCTGCCCAAAAGGGACACGGACAGCTGGGTGCTAACTCAGCTCCGCACAGGCTAAGGTCTCCATGCAGCCCACTGTGATACACTGGGTTTATCCACCGTGTACATCCATTTTCCATATCATCAGGGGTACAACCTCAAAACTGAGGTAGATCCAAGGCTCAAGTGGACCACACAGATGGGATTAAACTACCACCTTAAAAAACTTTTTGGAGCTGCTAAAGTTTTGAATCAAGCTGACATTTGTGTTTTGCCTTCATGTCTAGATGACTTTATGAAGAGGTTGGAAGGTAAATAAACATCACAGGTGGACCTTAAGAAGATTTCAAGCCCACCATTGCCACCCGCTGTTTCCTGTGGTGTGGTACCCTTGAATCTTAATTCTTTGATCTACCTCAATTTTGGGATTATAGCCTAAAATAATATGGAAAAATAAAAGAGTCATTTTGGGATTATATATAGCCTAAAATAATATGGAAAAATAAAAGAGCGGTGTGGATAACACTGTACATCACGGTGTGCCCCTCGTAGCCCCAGCCAGTTCCGAGCTCGGGACAGGACAGGAGGGGCAGTACCATCCGCCAGAAAAAGGGCCTATAGCCCATAATCACACCATGATTGGTCCACCCAGGTAGTGTGAGGTCCCACTGTGGATTGGCCACATCCAGTGATGCGTGAGAAATTGGCACGGTTGCCAAGTGTCATATGTCCTTTTAACTGTTGGCCTTGGCAAATTCCAAGAAACCAGGTATGGGACATTTGCCTTAAGAGGATTTTCCTGTTTGCATCCTGATTGGTCCAACTCAGGACTGACTTGTCGGCATTGCTGCATTTAATGCAGTGCTGAGTTGGACCAATCAGGCATTCGAAAACAGGAAAATTCTGTTAAATCCGAGCATAAGATTTGGACTCTTCAATATATAGATAAAACTTTTTATTTAAATGAGTTGAATAAATCAATAAGAGTGGAGATCGTCTGTGTTGAAAGCTACAGGAAAATTCCAGTGGCTTCTCGTTCAGCCACGTCATTTCTGTTATCTCCATTCGGGTACATTGTGTGCTACATAGCACATCTTTTATGTATGGAACTTCACTGTAACCTTTGTCTTACATCCACATCGTATATCAATTTTTCCAAATAGGTTTAGAGCATGGTTCCAAAAATAAGGTACATCTAAACCTCAATTGGACTACACCAAAAGAAAGTAGTCAGGATTACACAAACTTTGGTTGAAACCGTCCTCGGGCCAAGTGTGAGGCTTTATCTAACATCTACCCAGTTCATAAGTCCACCCATACCTGGATGAAGGTACAACACAAATATCTGCTTGATCAGAGCCGTCTGGGCCCTAAGAAGTTTTCAACAGTAGCATCAATTCCACTATTTCCTATGGTGTGTTCCAGTTGAGCTTTGGATATAACTTGTTTTTAGGTTTATAACTTGGAAAGATCTGAAAAATTATATGGACAGTGTGGATCTAAGAAATAAGCCATCATGGGCCTGTGTAAATTTCCCAGAAAGCCAAAACAGTTGAAAGGTGGAACTTCTGTGGGGTCCATCATGATGTATGTATTAGATCCACACAAGTCCAATCATTTTGTTTCATACCTTTTAGTCACGAGGCTGAAAATAAATCAGATCCAAGGCTCAAGTGGGCCACACGACGGGAAAGAGTGGAAAATGAACACCTACCATTGAAAACTTCTTGTTGCAATAGACAGCTCTGATCAAGCTGATGTTTGTGTTTTCCCTGAATCATGGTCCAAGTGACCTTATGATGGGGTTAGATGGCAAATAAACCTCCAAGTGGACCGTAGGAAGGTTTCAACATTAGTCATTCAATCCCATGCTTTCTGTTGTGTGGTCCACTTGAGCTTTGGATGTGCTTCATTTTTTATCTTATGCTTTAGAATAATCTGAAAAAATTGATGTACGGTTCTGATCTAACAGATAAATTAGGATGAGGCCCAGGGAAATTCCACACTGGTAAAAGTGGGTTGGGTAGCACGCAATCCATACGTGAGAGAGAAAATCGGGCTGGTTTTTTCAGCAGGGGTTACTGGGTTACTGGCTATGACGTTTACCAATGAGAATAGACGGCACTGAATTTTTCTGTGTCTTCAACACAGACGACCCTCACGCATGAAATAAAAGTATAAATGGAGAAATAAAAATATTTATAAAAAAAAAAAAGAGCCATTCTACCCCTAATGTTATTTTGCGTCCTGAAGCACTGGTATACATGCCTAATGTTTTTTTCCAACACTTTTTTTTTTATTTCCTTTTGTTTAATTAAGAAAATAGATTAATGCATCTTAACAATTGCTTCTTATAAAATAGTTGACACGCTTAAAGAAATCGCACTGAGGCTAAAGAAGACAGATTGGGATATCGACCTAGATCCTTGCAACCAGACAACCGGGTGGAACAAGACCCCATCAGATTCGGATATGTACGGTACCGCCGTTGCATTGGGATGCTCCTGCAACATGGACGGTTTGCCATGTTGTTAGCATGTAGGGTCTTGCCAGCTTCGCTTGATCCTTATTTTTCTCATCTCATTGCAATTTTGATTTTCTTTCTTCATTTTGTATCTTTTTATTTTCATCTTCTTTTAAAATTTCAGAGAGCTGAAGGGTCAGAACCTGACTGGAATTCTACCTAAAGAATTTGCTGACCTGACCTTTCTGCAAAATATGTAAGTGATTACGTGCACGTCATATGATCCCAAGGGGTTAAGAGATCGGGGGTTTTCTTGCACATTGATTAAGTTCTTAACAATTAGTATCAAAGCCAATGTACATCTGGATAACCAGAGTGAGCTGCCATGCCATGAAAATGGCTACTTGGAATAGAGGCCAGAGTGAGTGCTATCACAGAGTGGGCCGCCATAGACGTCAGCTGGAATGTCACGATCCCAAGGGTTTAAGAACCTGACTTTACACGTTCCATCAGTACATGGGCTTTTGGCGTATTGGTTAGGTTCTTAATATCTATACTACTGTGAGAAGTGAGTCATCCAAGATAGGGCCCACCAAGTGGACCAACATAAATAGCCACGTGTATAGAGACAATGAACCAGGACCAGTTCATTGAGATGAGCCAGAAAAACCTGTTCAGGAAATCCAACCTCTTTTATATATTGTTTGGACTTTGGAATGGCCTTTCCCTCCAATACCTCTTAATGCTTCATTTAGATGGTTTTTCTTTTGCCTAGAAGCAAACAGTAGTGGCCTAAGATTGTAATTTTGCTTTTGTACAACAGCGATCTCAGTCGCAACTATCTCAGTGGATCGATTCCTGCCACATGGGCTTCCCTCCCTCT
This sequence comes from Liriodendron chinense, assembly GCA_003013855.2. Taxonomy (NCBI): domain Eukaryota; kingdom Viridiplantae; phylum Streptophyta; class Magnoliopsida; order Magnoliales; family Magnoliaceae; genus Liriodendron; species Liriodendron chinense. The sequence goes on along the minus strand of PVNU02000440.1, from coordinate 4,125,054 downwards.
CACCAGTTTGTAAGTCCTCTTCCATAGTAGCATCTGAACATCTTCTATAAGCTAATCTACAAAACCCTCTCTTCGTTTCTCACTCTCTGAGGAACCTACCTGAAAATTGGTTCGACATTGCAGGTCTCTTTTGGGCAATCGCATCTCTGGAAAAATTCCAAAGGAGTTAGGAAACATCACAACACTCAAGTCACTGTATGTGATTCACAACTTCATTAGATTAGCCAGATGAAATTGCGTTTAACTACTATTATTTATGCAATTTGGGGTTTTGCAGTGTCCTCGAAGCTAACGAGCTCGAAGGACCTCTTCCTGCAGAGCTTGGTGATTTGCGAAGCTTGGAGAGATTGTAAGATTCTCTGTTTTACCACCGCCATTAACTTTTTCCCCCTTTTCTCAAATAATGACCTAATTCTCATTTCATGGTTATCTTTCAGGCAACTACTCACCTTGATTCATATATTTCATTGGGACCTTTTTTTTCTTCTACTTTTCGTAATTCAGGAGAACAAACTTTGCACTATTGTATTACCAAAGTAGAAAGTAGGTTGCCATTATCAATCAGGGCAGGTGCAAATAGTGGCCACTTATCTTTATTACATTTGAGTGGCTGCTGAGAATTCTGATCTCGAATTGAAAATCTCTAAAATTTAAATGTTGAATTTATTTATTATCGAGATCTGGTTTCCCTCCGAATTAAATAGAAAATGTGGTTAGGTTGTAAATATATACTAGCCATTGTTAATTAGGTTACATTGGTGACTAGAATGGCTGAGGATCAACCATCGTATAGTGTTTATGCTATTCAAAACTATCAGTTGACAGTCAAAATTATGTGATGTTGAGAGGACTGACAAGATCATTTCATGGAGTGGAAATGCCCAAATGGGTCCACACCCCTTAGCAGGTGTGGGCCTCACTCATCACCACTGTCGGATCATAATCAGTTGGTAGTGAGTAGCATACATGCCTATGGCAATACTAAAAACAATAGTTTTTTTTTTTTTTTTCTAAACATAATCCAATATATTACTGGTGCAGCCTTGCTTGTTCGAATAACTTGACAGGAGAAATACCCGTTACCTTCAGCAACCTGAGAAACCTGACGGACTTGTATGTCAATTCTTCATTGTTTACAGGGGTTGTCTTCTCAATTTAGAAATTATGAAAGAGACTAATTAAAGTCCATTCATATTTGCAGTAGGATAGATGGGAATCCAATCTCTGGTAAGATCCCTGATTTCATCGGAAACTGGACACGACTTCACAGACTGTAAGAACTTTATTTGATTTGTTCTCAACATAAATTGCTTCTATATGAGAACATCTATATGAACTGTGATTCTGAACCACTGCAGGGATATGCAAGGCACGTCTATGACAGGACCTATTCCTTCTAGCATCGCTTTCTTGGAGAATCTAACTCAACTGTGAGGGCACATTCCATGTTGTTTTCTTGCTGCTTTATTACTTGGAATTTTCTTGGATTTTTCCCCAGCCATGGAAGTAGTATGATATGAATTACTTTATTGAATCCAATCTATTTTGATTTTCAGGAGGATATCTGATTTGAATGGATCGAGTATGCCTTTCCCTGCATTGAGGAGTATGACCAAAATGATGAAATTGTGAGTTGAATGGATATACCCCTGATGGCGTAAATATATCATTGTTCGTTGCTTCTTTTGCTCATAAAATGTCTGTCATGCTCATATACTGCAGGGTGCTAAGAAATTTCTTGATTTCTGGATCATTGTTCGTTGCTTCTTTTTCTCATGAAGTGTCTGTCTTGCTCGTATACTGCAGGGTACTAAGAAACTGCTTGATTTCTGACATAATCCCACCATATATTGGGAACATGACAAATCTGAAATCCTTGTAAGTTACTTTGAACAAATCTTTTATACATGGCCTTTAATATTTCTTTTCCCATGCCACTGAGTGTTGACTAGGCATTTTTATGTGCACAATACTCCTAAGTTTGGATCAAGGTGTCCCGTAGCGGTATCGGTGGGCGTAACGGTGCTCACTAATACCGATACGGATACGGGCTGTATCGGCCGATAAGCCCCCTGTAACGGTCAAAATTATTATTATTTTTTTTTTGGCCAAAAAAATCTTTAAAAAAATGTGGATTAAATCCAGAAAATTCCAAACATCTTAAATATGAATTCATTTATAATTTTGAACATGTTTATGGTGGTGAAGCGGTCCACTCTTTGGTAAAAAAGCTGTATCGGGCTGTTTGATGAATTTATGAAGCTGACAACCTGGAATTAACTGCAAAACTTATAAATTCAAATTTCTAATTGTCTAATACCAATAATAGGTATATTAGAATAAATGTAATATCAAAGTATTTCAATTTTCACATGTGCTATTATTTTTTATAATTTACTTTATATTATTTACATACCTAAGGAGTGATGAGTGAGGATTGGGGAATGAGGACTGAGGACTGAGGACTTGCAAAAAATAATGTATAAGACTTCTCTTATCTTGAATCTATGACTCTTGTCCTGCCAATTGAATATTCTAAAGTAGAAAAAAAAAAATTAGTAGTACCTGATATACTCCCCTGCAAGCATGTTGATTAAAGATTATTTGACTGACTGTCACTTGTCAGGGAGTTATTTTAAACACAAGTTCAACAATGTAAAGTGTGTGTTTTCTTAGTGAATATGTGATCGTGTGGGTAATTGAAAAGATTCACCAGACCGAACTCACCATCAAAATGAAAATCTGCTTTGTTGTGGTTGCTCAACCTCCACGTCCTCGTCATTATCATCGGGTTGTTGCGGTCTTGTTGCACATCCATAATATTCAGTGCCGGAGGGAAAAACCAGGTCAACGAAACCCGATGATGACTGATCCTGAGTAGGCAAAGATTCTGACCCTGAGTAAGGATATCCACCAGTGCCCGTCGAATAGCCGTGCCCATACTGGTACTCGTATTTAGGCTGTTGAGATTGAGATGAATAACTTGGATTTGGTTCATATGGTAGATGTAGATCAGTATCAGGAGGACTACTCCAACATGAAAGTGGCGGAACAGATTCCTTATAATCTTATTGGCCGTAAGAATACCCATAATTCATTAGATCATAGCCATACGTATGCTGATGTTCTAGATCTGTCGGTGTTGATTGTGGTGCAGGACCTGTAGGTGCAAGACCTGCAGGTGCACTACTGGAGCCAGGCTCCTCCTGCTGGCTGTATCGTGACTCAGTACACTCATAAGTTTGACCCCCCCGGCCCCGCTTGCTTCGTCAAAGCTCATCAGCGTCGCGATCCGTAGACGGCTGTATGGTATCAGTGGCCCTTGGTGGGTTGAGCAATGCCAGAAATGGGACCAGCATTAGGTGCATCATCATCATCATCATCTGTTTCAGTATCACTAGACCTCGCACTCTTCTGCTGAGTTTGCATGAAATCCGCCCCCCTTTTTCGGTCCAACACAAATGCACGATTCTCTTGCTGCGCCTTGCGTATTTCTTGGTCTTCAACTTCTATTTCTTCACTATCCTCTTCTATTTCTTTTTCCCTTACTTCCAACCAAGGTAGAAGTGGGTCTTCCTCATCATAAATATTTTTCAAATTTTTTGGACAATAATCCATATCACCGGCATTATTGGCGCTAAGCCTCCTTGAATGCATGCGCATTCTTAGCCTCATGTTGTAATGCATAAAGACAAGTCTATCTAACGTCCTAGTCTGCAATTTATTTCTATTCTTCGTATGAATAAGTGTAAAACAACTCCAATTTTTTTTCACAACTAGAGGAAGACGTTGTCTGGCTCAAAATTCTTATTGCGATTTTTTGGAGAGCCGGTGTAGTCTCTCTAGAATTTATCCACCATTCGGCGGGTTGCAACCTAGATACTGCATGTTGTGCAAGAGCATCTGCAAAGCTACCCTGGCGACTTTCAAATATATCCAATTCATTCAAAGCCCTTATTTGTGTATCTAAGTAAGGCTCTAATCTCTTTATCACATTCTTTAAACCAATACGAACCTCATCATCTATAACAAATTATTGGGTATATCTATACCTAGGATTTAGGTAATAACCTGTTGCATGAATATCGTGGTGGAGCTACTTTGTCCATCTTTTGTTGATCAAATTCCAGTAAAATTGCCAGCTTGAACAATCACGTTGAATTGCTAACTTCATTTTATCCATGGCATCGTAGAGGAAGCCCATCGTAGGTGCTTCATCGGTTTCAACAAGACGAAGTACCCTCATTAGTGGTTCCATCACCTTCAAAATTTTCTTAACCCTCTTCCAATATTTGTTGTCTCTTATGGTGTTTACAACATCAACCGGTGTTCCTGATGTCTTCTTCCCATATTTTGTGTTGAGCCATTGTTGGGAAGCAAACATTTCACTCAATTCTCCCCTATGCTGATACAAACTCTCTAAAGCTATAAAGTTAATTGCAAATCTAGTCGCCGCTGGCCTAAGCAACTCTCGTCCCTTCGTGAACTTCCTCATTATTGCAACTAGGTGATTATGGTTGTAAATAAATGTTGTCACTTCTTTTGCTTTTTCAACCATTTCTTTTATATTCTTTTTCTTTCCAATATCTTCCAATATAAGATCAATAAATGTGCAGCACACGGTGACCAAAATAGATGTGGTCTTTTTAGCATCAACAAATTTCCTACAGACTTATATGTTGCTTCATTATCTGTCACAATCTGCACCACATTCTCCTCATCTATCTCATCCACTACTTTATCCATCAAGCTAAAAATATATTTAGCATTTTTTATTTCATCTGAGGCATCAATTGACTTGTGGTACACTGTTCCTAAGTGGTAATACACCATGAAGTTGATCATGCTACGTCTTGTTGGGCTAGTCCAACCATCACACATGATCATGCTTCCTTTGGCTTGCCATATGGGTTTAAAGGTATTTACGTATGTCTTTGTATCCGCATTCTCTGCGTCTGTCCATTTTCCCCTAATCTCCTTGGTTGTGGGAGCTTTAATTCCATCGCCTGCTTCTGCTGCTGCATCAATTATCAGCTGCCAACAGTGTTCGAAGTTTCGGTATCGCTACAAGTTTCGCTAGTCGGGTATATGGAAACAATATCGATATCGCCGATAATATCGCTGATAACTGGAAATGCAGGGAAAATGGGAAAAACAGTGGAATTTTTTAGTGAAACCTCAAGAGTTGATAAAATGCACATAGTTGTATATTTAGGAATAAAAAAATTGCATAAAGAATACATACATAATAGGTTTCTATTTAATGGGGGCCTAAAAGCATGTGTTGCCGTAAGAAGTCAGTCCAATCATCTCATCCATACAAAATCTGGACTTCCATCCAAACATCCATTGATATTTCAGAATATCGGTAATACATGAAATTTCCAAACAAATTGTTAACAACTGAAAAAAGAAACTAAAGATTGTGGTCTCGTTATTGCCATTTTGCGATAATAATAATATCGTGATATTATCAATGTTATCGTCAACAAATTGAATGCTGCATACAACCATGCACCCATAAAAAATATGAAATGGGAATTTTTTTAAATATATAGATTTTTGGCATATTGATACATTGGTGATATTATCAAAATATTACAGATACATTGACGATATAAGTGACACTTGGAATTTACATAGTAAAAAATATTGGCGATACACCGACGGGATCAATGTATTGACAATACAAACGACGCCTGGAATTTACACAATTGAAAATGTTGACGATATCGATACATTGACAGTATTTAGTGATACATCATCAATATCAAGAATTTTTTATACTATCAGTGTTATCAGTATCGCTACCGGTGTTATCGGTGTCGCTTGAGTTAGAAATAGAGATAATATCGGGGATATTTCGATAATATCGGAGACAATGCAAACACTGCCTGCCAATGTGGAGAATTTGCCCCATTAGGAGGTATGTCGGCATGTATAAATAACTTTGCTGCTGCCCTACCCAGTTTCTCAACAGAAGTTCTATTCCACATTTGTTTTATTTTCTTTTGTTTACTTGATTCTTTCCTAAAGAGGATCAGATCAACAGAGGGTCTCCTAGGCACATCTTCTTCTTCCGCATCTACATTTATAGGATTACAAGCTGCATGTGAAGATATGTCCCACTGGCTGCTAAGCATACGTCTTAATCCACCAATCATACCCCCTCCAACCCCAGTTGTACTTTCCATTGACGCTGTAGTTGTACTCCCCTGGCCAATCCCACTCCCACTCGCACTCGCACTTGAACTAAACATGCGTCGACGTTCTTCCTCTTCACGAGTATAGCGCACGCTTTCTCTCCTAGCTATAGTTATTTCTCGATCAGAATCTTCCCCAGAATCAATGATATCTTCGCCACGAACGCCCATATATTCTAGACTAAACACCTCTTGCCGGGTCGCATTTAGGATATCATCTTTCTTTTTCTGCACAACAGCTCGTTTCCCCTTCGACTCATCTAAATTGACTTGCATCAGTGTCATTATCTTTTTGGGAACTCTGGTGCATCCTACAACTTGACCCTTTCGATGTGCCAAATGTTGTTTAAGTCACGTAATTCCACCACTTATTACTCTATCACAATAATTGCATTTTATTTAGTGCCTTCCACCACCTACCCTCTGACAATGTTCTCATCCAATATCCTCATTTGCAGTTCCACTTCCAGTTCCATACATTTTTTTAATTAGAGATGGCTTATGTTACTTAGATACTGAGTCTAAGAGTGAATTACTTAGATTTTGAAACTTATAAATGTAATTTTAAATATTAAATACAATTAATGAAATTAAGTACTAATTACTAAATTCAAATACTAAACCCTACGGGCTACAACAGTACAACTATGAAACTCCAAAACGGCAAAACCTATCAAAAAAATAAAAATATAAACATATATTAGTAAATATAATCAAATGAAAAAAATAGCAAATCATATGCATAATCTATAAAATGCACATGATTGTATTCTACTATAAGTAACACATGTTATCCAGCACTTAAACCAGAAATTTTTTTTTTCAAAAAAATGATTTTCCCTAATTTTTAAAATTATTTCGAAATTAATCCGAAAAAAAAAGAGCAAATTATGTGCATGATCTGTAAAATGCACATGATTGTATTCTAATATAAGTAACACATGTTATCCAACCTTTAAACCAGAAATTTTTTTTGAAAAAAATAATTTCCCTCATTTTTAAAATTATTCTGAAATTAATTCGAAATTAAAAAAATACACAAAAAAATAGCAAATCATGTGCATAATCTGTAAAATGCACATGATTGTGTTCTACTATAAGTAACACATGTTATCCAACCTTTAAACCAGAAATTGTTTTTGAAAAAAACGATTTTCCCTAATTTTTAAAATTATTCCAAAATTAATCTGAAATTAAAAAAATAACAAATTATATGCATAATCTATAAAATGCACATGATTGCATTCTACTATCAGTAACACAGGTTATCCAACCTTTAAACCAGAAATTTTTTTTGGAAAAAATGATTTTCCCTAATTTTTAAAATTATTCCAAAATTAAAAAAATACAAAAAAAAAAAAAATAGCAAATCATGTGCAGAATCTGTAAAATGCACATGATTGTGTTTTACTATAAGTAACACGTTATCCAATCATTAAACCAGGAAAAAAAAAACATGATTTTTACTAATTTTTAATATTATTCGGAAAATAGTCCGAAATTAAAAAAATATAAAAATCAGTTGCATAATCTTGAAATACACATTTTAATATTTTACAATGGCTAGAACATCATATCAATGTGAAAAAAAAAAAGTGATTAGAGGATGAAAAATGTATAAATACCTATTTTCGGATTTCTTCGAAAAATGGCTCACGGAGCTTCGATTCATCCAAATCGTAGAAATTGGTTGTTTTAATTCTCCAAAATAGACTAATAGTGGTCGGTTTTAGCAAAAGAACAGAGTATGAAAGAAATGGGAGAAGAAAAGTGTGAAAAAAATCAGATTTAAAGGAGAAAAAAATAGCTATTTTTGGATCGTTACGGTGGCCTTAATAGCTGTTATGGGGCATAATGGCCGTTACGGCCCCCGTAACAGCCGTTATGGCACAAAATTTTGGTGGTCACCGTTTTAGACCCTGTATCGCGTAACGGCCTTAGCCGTTTCCGAAACGTATCAGCCAATACGTATCCGTTTTGGGATACCTTAGTTTGGATGGTCTGCTCCGAATTAAGTGATGAAGACATAAAATGAAAGTTGAAGATTCAATTCCATGAATTGACATGCAAATCATGATCACTATCCAGCCAACTGTTTTATGGTTTGAAAGAAGTTAAATCAGAAAAAGAAGTGCAAAACTGAAGTGATTCATGGCCAAATTCATAGTGATTTGGAATTTCACTTCGCATACCATGTTTATCTTGTCATATAATGGCTAATCCATCATATTACCAGACGAAGAAATCCTTTTGTGCATTCCATGTTCTTTATAATATACTACAACCCTCAATCCTAAGGCCTGTTATGGACAACAACATGCACTGAATACAAGTTGCTTACAAATTCATTTCAAAGAAAATCTTCCCTAGTTATGTTATGAGTCGTGTTTACGACCTCCCTAGTTTAGTATCGCACCTCAGTGATACAAAATCTTCAGAAAGTAACCCGCCTTTCTAATGTCGATAATATACTATATTGTACTAATGTAGGGGCATGTGATGACTTAACTCTAAATGCACGTATAATCAGATTGAAGAAATTCAAGCAATAAAATTAATTAATTAACTAACTACTTTCAATCATAGGGATTAAAAAAACCTCAACAATGAGATGAGATCAATCTGTTAGAATCATACCCTATTGGCATAAAATCACATAAACAATAAAAAGGAAGACCTAGGGATATGAGGATATCTCCAAATCTAGTGTAAACTGGTTCACATTCACGTTTGAATCAGATTCTCATAACTAGTCATCCCTCTTCTACCGTTCATATCAAGAGGAGAATATTCAGGAGAGAAGGAAACAAATGAAGAAAGGAAAAGATGGGTTCAAGACGAAAGAAGCACGGATTCTCCCAACAAAAGTAGATGAATCTTACCTTCTCATGCACCTTGAAGATCTAAAAAGAAGAAGACATGAAATCTGGGGTGGAATCCTTAACACCCAAGAGCCAATCTTGAAACCTTAGTCTCTTTGATAAAAAGAGGAAGAAATCATGCTCTTTTTTTTCATTCATTCACTCACTAAAAGTAGGGTTTCTCACAGAGTATATATAAGCCACGAAATAATAAAGTACACTAAAGTGCCTAAAAACAAGAAAAAGAAAAGAAAAACGTCGAAAACTAAATCACAACACTAAAGTGCCTAAAAACAAGGAAAAGAATAGAAAAATACCGAAAAACTAAACCACTCGCGCGACGGGCATGAAATTCGCTCCATGGTCCTGTAGTCATGTTGCTCCTGCAGTCCTGCTAATCACGTACTCGTAGTACATCAGAAAATGGGTCCGATTGACCCAGCGTTCATCCACATCAACTCCCATGCTCCGGTACTTTGTCAGCTATGTCTCCTCCTTTTGTACACTCTAAATGATATACCACTGATGTCCTCATCAATTCTCCCTGTGTGGGAAGAATTTGCCACTGGCGAAAGTGAACTCCTATATCTCTCGAGTAAATTGCAGCTCTGTCTCCGTGATCCAAGAATTGTCTATACCAGGCATGTTCCTCCATTTGACTAGGAATTTCTGAAAACCCCCGGAGCGAGTGGAAACCGCCTCAGAGTCGGGAACCAGTAGATAGAAGTGATGGTTCGTGATAGGGAAGTAGATCTTTCACATTAAACGTGGAACTGATGCCCATGTTAGAAGGGATATCAACAACATATGCATTAGGCCCCAACCTTTTCACAATTTTATGTGGGCCTATACTACGAGCATGAAGCTTCTTCACGTATCCAGGTATAAACCAATCAGACCTAATACGAACCATGATGTCATTTCTAAGTTTAAATCTCCTGTGAGTGTCAGCAAAAAGTTTATGATGTTCATTACTTAAATTAATCTTCCTCCTGAATTCACTATGCAATGCATGTATGTGCTAGGCAAAGGACTCTCCTAACTCTAAAGGACGCTGTGGGGTAGCCATGAGGATCAAATCTATAGGGGTTCATAGTTTAAGACCTAAAACAATTTCAAACGGGCTCATTCCTGTAGACCTGTTCATCGAAGAATTATAAGCGAACTTTGTTGTGGGAAGAACAATGTCTCAAGGTCCTGTGATGGTCTCCAACCAGACACCTCAACAAATTCCCTAGGCTTACGGTTCACTACCTCTATTTGACCATTCGACCTGGGGATGATATGCTGAAGAAAATTGGAGCCTCGTACCCAAAAGATGCCAGAAAGTTTTCCAAAAAGAACTAATGAACCTAGTATCTCTATCAGACATGATGGATCTAGGTACTCCATAAAGTTGCACAACCTCCTAAAAGAATAACTTAGCAACATGGGAGGCATCTGAGGTCTTATAACAGGGTAGGAAATGGGCCATCTTAGAAAATCGATCGACAACCATAAGTATGGAATCGTGCTTACGAATAGTCTTGGGAAGCCCAAGCACGAAGTCTATACTGACATCTTCCCTTAGGGCATGTGGAACTGGCAAAGAAGTGTATTAATCTGTATTTTGTTTCATCTGCTTTGCCAGTTGACATGTTTAACACTGCCTAACAATCTTGGCCACATCTCGCTGGGGATTAGGCCAATGGAAATGATCAGACACAAGGGCAATTGTTTTATCTCGACCAAAGTGACCTACCATCCCTCCAGCATAAAGCTTCCAAACTAGAAAATCACGGAGAGATATGCGTGGGATATAGAGCTTGTCCCCTCTAAAAAGATATCCATCTGTAAGGACGAACTCAGCACTCCTCAAGGGCGGATCACTAGACAACGATGCATAAATGATCCCAAAATCAGGACAATTTGAGAAGTACAAACGTGTACTCTTGAAAAAATCGTGCCCACTTGGCATACCTAGGGATCAACTTCTTTTGAAATCTCAAATATTTTAAGGCCTCATGATCAGTGAACAGGACGAATTTTTGCGATAATAAATAATGCTGCCAATGGCGCAATGATTGCACAACCTGCATAGAACTCCTTGTTGTAGGTGGAGTAGCAATTTTTAGCATCGTTCAACTTCTCACTGAAAAAGGCCACAGGATGTCCCTTTTGGCTTAACACTCCTGCTATGACAATTCCCGACGCATCACACACCTACCTCAAAAACTTTGGAGAAGTCAGGTAGACGAATGACGGACGCTTCCATCATCTTCTGCTTGATTTTAGAGAAAGCCTGCGTCGTGGCTTTAGTCCATTAAAACTCCCTCTTTCGTATGTAATCTATGATGGGAGCCACAGTAGAGCTAAATCCATTGATGAACTGCCAATAGAATGCAACTAGGCCATGAAAGCTTCGCACGTCGTGTATGCTATGCGGCTTAGGCCAATTGACAATGGCCTTGACTTTCTCAGGGTTTGGAAACACCCTTTGACGAAACAACAAACCCTAGGAAGATAACTCTAGAGGTCAAGAAGGAACACTTCTTGAGGTTCGCATAACACTTTTCTGCTCGCAGAGTATTGCAGACCTGCCTCAAGTGTTTGAGGTGCTGGCTAGGGGATGTACTATAGATGAGGATATTATCGAAGTACACAACTAAAAACTTACCCATAAAGAGTTGCAGCACTTGGATCATCACCCTCATAAACGTACTTGGAGCATTGGTTAACCCAAAGGGCATAACCAACCACTCATACAAGCTGTCCTTCGTCTTGAAGGCAGTCTTACATTCATCTCTCGGACGAACACGAATTTGGTGATAACCACTCTTGAGGTCAATTTTCGAAAAGATAGTAGAGGTTACTATCATGCCATGTCATCAAGCCTCGGGATGGGAAACCGATACTTGACAGTGATCTTGTTTCTCTACTATCGACACACATGTGCACCACGTGCTGTCTTTCTTGGGTGTAAAAAGTGTGGGCACAACACACGGGCTCAAACCTCACGAATGAATCCCTTTTTAAACAATTCATCCACCTGCCTTCTCAACTCGGCATACTCGATGGGGTTCATTCTGTAGTGAGGGAGGTTTGGTAGGGTTACCCCTGGGACAAGATCTATTGCATGCTGAATGTCCCGCATCGGTGGGAGCTCATGTGGAAGGTCCTCAGGGAAGACATCCCGAAACTCCTCTAGGATCGGACGAACCTCTTGGGGTATCCCCATAGCAACCTTAGGTGTGCTCTCCTAGCCAGTAGAGCATACACCATAGTCCCAGCTTTGATTTCTCTCTCAAATTCTTTAGCATCTATGATGTGGAGAGACTTCGAGTGAGGCACCCTTTGATTCTTAGAGCTGCCTAGAGACGCAACATATTTCGCTCCTATAGACGATTTGGGAAGGAGCGGACTCAAGACAAGTTTCTTTCCTTCATGCTTAAACACAATTATTCGTATGCCTGAATATTGTGACATCTTTGTCAAAGAGTCATGGCCTTCCCAAGATGATATGACCAACGTCTATTGTGACCACATCACACCACAACTTGTCCTTATATGGTCCAAACTCAATCAAAACAAGGCATCGCTGGGTCATAAGAAGAGGATGTCGCATCCACCTAAGAAACTCGGTATGGGTTGGGGTGAGGGACTGGCTTCAACCCCAGGCGACTCAAAGCAACTGGGGAAACTACATTCTCACAACTCCCGCTGTCTATGATCACTTTGCAGCTCTTTTCTCCATACTTGGCTTAAGCGTGGAAAATGGTGGTTCTGCGTCAATCTTCACTTTCCTTCACCTGGGTCAAGGCACACCTCACCATTGCAAGTGGGGTAGTCTCCATGGTATTATCCTCAGCATCACTGGCCGGCTCAAGGGATGGGACAATGATCTCCTCATCATTCTAGTCACCATCAACTTCATCCTGCCACTTCTTCTTCTACAGGGTGTTCAGAAACAAAGGCAATGCGCCCACCCTTATTTGAACACTCTATGGCGATGCGACCCATGCCACTACAGTTGTAGCACTGCCCTGGTATCGCGGGCTTAGTACTTGGTCCAGCCACGTTGTTACCTCGATTTCTGTTGACTAGCTAGGGTACCAGGTTGAGCTCTGGGTTGACTTCTGACCTAAGGTCTCGCTCCGTGCGGAGCTACTCTAGGCCACAGTAGGGCGAATCTAAACCCTCTAACAGTGGACTGGTGCACATAGCTGCTCCAGTTCCTGCACCATCTAGTAAGCGTGCTCTAAACTGGTGACTATGTGAGGCATGAGCTCATGCCTAAGGCGCATATGGAAACGAGAGAGAACCACAGTAGGGTCCTCATCCACATTGCAAATCATCATGTATTCATCGAACTTGGCGATGTATTCCGTCACCATCATGGATCCTTGGCGCAAAGTGTGTCATTGATCCAACAACCTCTGCCTGTAAGAAAGGGGAACATATTTCTCTCATAATAACTCTTTCATCTCAATCCAAAAGAGAACTGGCTCCCCTCCAGATCGCTCTGGCGACGCTCCACATTTCCCCAATGTAGCTTCGCGTGCTCCACCAACTTCATTTTTGCGAACCCGACCCACCATGAGTCTAGCAGACCATGCCACTAAAAGAAGTGGTCCATGTCTGCTAACCAGTCAGAAAAAACTTGGGGGTCCAATCTCCCATCAAAATCGGGAGCGTCAACCTTAATGCCCTTATGACCTTAGCGACAGGGTCCTTATGCTCATGGTATCTCTAAAATTGCAGATGTTGCACCCCACCATGACCCTCCTGTTGGGCGTGGAAAACAAGATCACGATAGTGTGGGGGTGGTAATGGATATACCCCATCGTGTTCGTTGCTAGGGCCACGGGCCTAACCTACGCTCAAACCATCCCTCGGCAGATCAAGGCCCACAACTTGGGACTAATCGACAACCCCAATGTCGAGGGTCGCCTAGGCACCATCAAAGTAGCGGCCGGAGTACCTGTCACGCCCCGAAATCCGGACTCAGAGTGTGCACCCTCCGGCGCAGTTTACGGGATATAACTAGTGCACTAAATGCATTTATAATGTTAAACCACTTTAAGAGGCATAAAATAATGAAAATTCTTACGTTACCATTTATTCATGAAATATACAACTATAAACTAAGTCCACCCATTTGAGACTTTATTAAATGTCTACTAATTATTGAAAATAATAAAATAAAACAAAAATAGTCTTAAGTCTTGGTTTAGGGCCGCCACTTCTTCGTCGGTTAAATTAGGCCAATAATCCTGCTGTTCCTCTAGTGGTCCCATTTCATTATCAGGGGCATTCTCTGAAGGTTCAACGTCCACACCATGTGTATATTTTTAATTCACAACGTCAGCTGGAAAGCCTAGTGAGTAACCCAATACGGTTCACATGCATTTCAACTAAGCAGAATAAACACGTGCCATCAAATACATAATTAATGTAAGAATGAGTTTAATATGAAATGATGCATCAAGTAGGGCATATATTCAGTCTCCCACTTGCTTCGATTGGATCCCATCAATCGGCTCCCCCTTCCTTGTAGAGCGGACTTCCACATGTTAGTGGGCTTCCAGGATGGTCCCCGGGTAACCGGGTATTTAAGTACCTACCGGTCTTCCAGAGTTGAACTCCAGGCACAATAACTCATGAATGCATGCAATAATTCACATCCGTACATTCCATCTCTCCTTTTGAGAGGCAGCATTTCATGACATTTATTATAAATGAAATTATTTAAATAATATTTAAACAAGCATGAATCAATCAATATCACATATTATGTCCATTACACAACTTAATTAAAATGACTAGAAAACGTGTTGGGATGTACTCACCTGTTGATAGTGGCGATTACTCTGTTAATTCTGTCACGACCTTAATAGAATCGATCCTGAATCTACAATCAATATAATTTATACTTATTCATTATCAATATCACCTTATATATACTTATTTTCAAATTGAATTACACTTTATTAAGGTTTGGTTCCCTAATGGACAGTCTAGATTCGATTATTGTGACCCACTTTTCCAAAAGGAATGGCCTTTTCACTATTTTTCTAATGGTACGACCCACTTGACTGGTGGATTGTCCTATTCTTGGTCACAAGTTCCCCAAGATACACTACCAAAGATGGTTAATTACATTTTGCAAAGATCATGTTGTGGAATATCCTAAAATGATCCATTTATGAGAATCCATACCGTACCTCCCCACTATTTCACTTGGCATGGCCCGCCCGGAACTCTGATTGGGTTGATTTTTTGTCACAAAACTAATAACCCATTACTCAAGAGATTGGGTGGATCAGATTTTTCAAAGACTACACAGTGGGGCCCACAAGTTCCCAACCAGTGAACAGGTGTTGTCCCCACTGTTTGTCTTGGTATGGACCACTGGAATATCCTATACGGACCATTTTTTGTCCTGAACTAGAAAACTTGTTTATTAAAATATTGGATGGATTATATTTCTCAAAATGTCTCACAATGGGTCCTGAAAGTGGACAGCAATCCAAAATCGGAATGCCTCAACCATGTGTGTTGTTATCATTACTGTTTTAAGTGGTGTGGGTCACCTGAGATTCAGATTTACCTGATTTTTGGACCCAAGCTGTAAAACATCATAATACAACATATGGTCAGATTAGATCTACTGATTTCATCACAATGGGGTCCACGAGTGACGCTTGGAACGTCCAGTGTTGGTATTTGGAAAGTTTACATGGGGGGGGCCCACTTATGGGACCTACCTTGATGGATTTATTATATCCACTCCATCCATTTATTTCTCCAACTCATGTTAGGACTGGTGTTCAAATTTGGACCCAAATTGAGGTCCGAGTGGGCCACACCACCTGGAACAAATTAATGGTGAAAAAATTATAAAATGAAAATGGAAACAAAAAGATAGAAATTCTGGGCGTGGACAGCGGTCCACTTGTGGACCCCATTGTGATGAAATCAATAGATCCAAGCTGACTATATGTTGTATCATGATGTTTTATAGCTTGGGTCAAAAAATCAGGTAAATCTGAATCTCAGGTGGCCCACACCACTTAAAACAGTAATGATAATAACACACATGGTTGAGGCAGTCCGATTTTGGATTGCTGTCCACTTTTGGGACCCATTTGGAGACATTTTGAGAAATCTAATCCGTCTAATATTTTAATAAACAAGTTTTCTGGTTGAGAACCAAAAATAGTCTGTATAGGATATTCCAGTAGGCCATACCAAGACAAACAGTGGGGAAAACACCTGTCCACTGGTTGGGGAACTTGTGGGCCTCTACTGTGTAGTCTTTGGAAATCCGATCCACCCCCAATCTCTGAGTAGTGGGTATTCGTTTTGTGACAAACAATCAGGCCCAATCAGAGTTCCAGGCGGGCCCTGCCAAGTGAACTCGTGGGAGGTACGGTGTGGATTCTCATACATGGATCCTTTTCGGATATCCCCAACATGATCTTTTCAAAATGTAATTAAAACCATCTTTGGTAGTGTTATCCATGGGAACTTGTGAACCAAGACTCGACGATCCACCAGTCAAGTGGCCATTTACCATCAGTAAAAGAGTGCATGTACGACTATGAATTATTGTAGGATGTGTTGAATTATTGCATTTGCATTCATGAATTATTGTTCCTGGGCGTTTGACTCTGGAAGACCTGTAGGGGTCTGTTACTAAGTACCGTTACCCAGTGACCATCCTGGAAGCCCACTAACATGTGGAAGTCCGCCTTACAAGGAAGGGGGAGCCGATTGATGGGATCCAATCGAAGCAAGTGGAAGAGTGAATATATGCCCACTTGATGCATCATTTCATATTAAACTCATTTTGCATTAATTATGTATTTGATGGCATGTGTTTATCCTGCTTAGTTGAAATGCATGTGAACCGTATTGGGTTACTCACTGGGCTTTCCAGCTGACATTGTGAATTAAAAATATACAGATGATATGATTGTTGAACCTTCAGAGAATGCCCCTGATAATGAAATGGGACCACTAGAGGAACCGTAGGATTATTGGCCTAATTTAACCGAGGAAGAAGTGGCAGCCCTAAACCAAGACGTTTAGACTATTTTCGTTTTATTTTGTTATTTTCAATAATTAGTAGACATCTAATAAAGTCCCTAAATGGGTGGACTTAGTTTATAGTTGTATATTTCATGAATAAATGGTAACTTAGAATTTTCATTATTTTATACCTCTTAAAGTGGTTTAACATTATAAATGCATTTAGTGCACTAGTTATACCCCGTAAACTAGGTCGGAGGGTGCACACTCTGAGTCCAGATTTCAGGGCGTGACAGTACCAGCCTCTAAGCACGTAACTCTCTCTCTCTCTCTCTCTCTCTCTCTCTCTCTCTCTCTATACATGTAAACCTACCATCTTGATGCTCAAACTGCTGCGCGATCTCATCCCTCAAGGTTCAAAACTTTTGATCCATTCTTTTAGTTAGGCCCTCCATAGCTTTGGCAAATTGATTAGAGTCCATGGTGTAATGGAGACTAAACTCACGACCAATGCGCGTGATCATACACCAGGAATGAAATTTGAAAGGCCTTAGATCTAGGTGCGCAAAGGTGTAAAAAGGTGAAAATCTAAATGGTGACTCAATGCAATGCAACTACCCTATATGGCCTAGATCTATATGGGGACTCAACTAAATTTAGATAATGGCTAACTAGACTCAACAAAATATGACCCCTCTACGATTTTTTATGATTTGGGTTACTAGGTTCTTTTGTAAATTTTCACCACAAAGAGGGATTTTTTATAGACTGACCTATGCTAAACTTACTCTCTGATGCCAAAATTGATGTAGGGGCATGTAATGACGTAACTCTAAATGCACATATAATCAGATTGAAGAGATTTAAGCAATAAAATTAATTAACTAGCTACTTTCAATAAAAAAGATTAAGCAAACCTCAACAACGAGATGAGATCAATCCATTATGATCATACCCCTTAGCATAAAATCACATAAACCGTAAAAAGGAGGACCTAGGGATATGAGGATATCTCCAAATCTAGCATTAACCAGTCCACATTCACGTTTGAATCAGATTCTCATGACTAGTCATCCCTCTTCTACCGTTCATATCAAGAGGGGAAGATTTGGGGAAGAAGGAAAGAGATGAAGAAAGGAAAAGATGGGTTTAAGATGAAAGAAGCACGGATTCTCCCAACAAAAGTAGATGAACCTTACCTTTTCATGCACCTTGAAGATCTAAAAAGAAGAAAACATGAAATCCGGGGTGGAATCCTCAACACCCAAGGGCCAATTTTGAAACCCGAGTCTCTTTGATAAAAAGAGGAAGAAATCATGCTTTTTTTTTTTTTCATTCATTCACTAACTAAAAGTAGGGTTTCTCACAGAGTATATATAAGCCACGAAATAATAAAGTACATTAAAGTGCCTAAAAACAAGGAAAAGAACATAAAAAGGCCTAAAACTAAACCACAACACTAAAGTGTCTAAAAACAAGGAAAAGAACAGAAAAACGCCTAAAAACTAAACCACCCTCACGACGGGCGTGAAATCCGCTCCATGGTCCTGCAGTCATGCTTCTCCTGTGGTCCTGCTACTCACGTACTCGTAGTGCGTTAAAAAATGGGTCTAATGGACCCAGTGTCCATCCGCATCAACTCTATTCCGGTACTTTGTTGGCGACGCCTCCTCCTCTGGTACACTCTAAAGGGTGCACCACTGATGTCCTCATCATGTACCGATGATATCATCAGGATGTATCGATGATAAAATGTGATATATCGTTGATATATCAGAATGTATCGATGATATTGTCAGTACAAAGAGGCGTTTCGTTTCTCTGAGAGAGAGAGAGAGAGAGAGAGAGAGAGAGAGAGATGTAAGGAAACTGAGGCAAGTTTCCTTTTTCATTCCTCGCTCTTCGTGTTTATGGGGCCCACCTTTATATATGGCATCCACTCATTTAGAAGATGGAACCAACCAGGATGATGAATGGATATGATATAGGATGAGTGAAATTAACCTAGGATGAAAGATGTGAGATCAAATACGCATCAATTTTAGCATTCAACATATAAAATGAAGCACATCCACATAATAAATTTAGAAAATTTATATTAGCAACACAAAGGGCTTAGGTTATCACATACACGGTGCACGAAGATATAAAGTATTACAAGAGTGGCCCACTTGGAAGTAGGGACTTCCAATCTAGCATGGGTTGTACAACATCCACGTGAGAAAACAATGATACCAATAAAATCAAATTTGGTATCAGAGCCAAGGTTTAGCATAGGATAGGTGTCTGACAAAATTCTTAAACCAATAGTAGAGCATATAGATCGCATATAGCTTGTCGAATTTTCTGACTGGGTATTTTAAAAGTCTTATATTGCTGTAATTTTCAGATTTAGTGATTTTTAAGACAGTTGTTAAATTTTTCGTTTTGGCCTTATTTGAATCATCATAGGGTTGTCCATAAGGTTTAAGGTACTTAGGTGCAGTATATAGTATCCACTCGAGCCCGGCGTGAAAATGTCCCTACATTAATTCCCCCGGTGAAGAGTCTCAAACACAAGACCTCCCGCTCTAATACCACTTTTGACCCAAGACAACTAACCGCTTGCTCTAAAAGCTTGAATTGGTAGAGCGTGGCGAATTAATCCCTTTATCTCATGGCCTAGGTTAGGCCTAGTTCACACAAGTCATGCCCTTGGTTAAACCCTCCTTCGTGGGCCCCACTTCACATGGGTACTGCTTCACACATGTCACCCGCCTCATATGGATGGGGCCTGCTTCACACGAGTCACCCACCCCGAGTGTGCTCCCACTTCACACAAGCTGCCCCACTTGAGCCGAGTGTGAAAATATCCCTGCATTAGGATACCCCGAACATCAGGCCATTCCAAAACTAAGTTGGGCCTCACTACTCAATTTTAGAGGTTTTAGGCATGATTTTACATAGCCCAGCCGAGATTTGGATCAGTCCTGATTTTTGGGCTCTAAGGAGAATACGAAGGCCCACACATAATGGACAGACTGGATGCTATGCATGCATCACTATGGCTCCACAAATTGTGTTGTACGTTAATCTTTACATTCAAAATTTGGAGTGCATCGGTACTCACTCTCGACAGTGGTGGTAAGTACAATCATGGTTAGAATATTCGGCAACTCGGACCGACTCACTCAGCACTGAGTTGATTAAGGACTCACCAAAATTGGAGTTGAATTGGCCCAACTCTCTCTGTGTGAGTGTGCGTGTGTGTGTGTCGATGCCTGCACCCTAGTATTTTCAAAATGAAAAGGCTATCAGGTGCGGTCTCTTTCATACATTACATTAGAAAAGTGGGCACCACTATGATGTTTATGCAAAATCCACTCTGCGTCACCTCATGCTAGGCCAAGAGCCTAAAAATCAGCCTCATCCCTGATCCAGTTAGACCAAACTATTTTTCTTGGTATTGCCCACCTAAATCACGTTTGAGGCCTATTTTTTGGGCCCCATTCCTAAATGTTGTAGTGGCATCTAATAGTTGGAGTCGATTCCATATAATCATCGTGGTGGGTCATGTAAAAATCAACAGTGGATGTCTCTCTCTAAATTGTTTCCTTTGGCGCGGCCCACCTGAATCACAGGTTAGCCTTTTTTTTGTCCCGATCCTAACGTGAGATTGCACATATTATGGTGGAAATGGATTTCATATACCACATCACAGTGGGCCCCATAAAAAAAATTAAGGGTTGGCCTCCCTCTCATAAGCTGATATATTAAAATAAAAAGTGAAGGACACACCCTTGGTTTTTTCAGAGCCCCACCTTGATGTTTATGTGAGATCCACTCTAACCATTAGACTTGTAATCCCATGTTAGGCCCAGGGCAAAAGACCAAGCTGACGTGTGAGCCATGTGCGCTACACAAAAGGAAATAGTTTGAAGAGACGTCCACCCTTGATTTTTATAGGGCCCATCATGATGATTATATGAAATCCACTCCAAACATTAAATGCCATACCAAAACTTAGGCATGGGGCCAAAAAATTAGCCCATCCGTGATTTAGGTGGCCCCCACCAAGGAATAAAGTTTGGAGGGTAAGTGTTGCCCTGTATAGTGTTCCAATAGTTTGGTCCAACTGAGTCATGGATGGGAATGATTTTTGGGCCTGAGGTTGAACATGGGATGACACACCTAGTGGTAGGGGTGGATTTCACCTAAATATCACTGTGGGACCTACATAAGCCGTGACCCTTTCTTTGATTAAAAAGAGGATTTGTACAATCCTCATGCAACATGTATAACACTTAGATGTGCTTATTGTTTGGAATATCCCCGATATCATCTGTATCTCTAGCTTGGTGATATCAATAGCACAAGTAGTCTTAGAAATTTCAGGTATCAGCGATGTATCGCTAATATTTTTAACTGTTTAAGTTCTAGGTGTCTCTTGTGTTGCTAATGTATCAATACCGTCAATATTTTAAACTATGTAAATTCCAGGTGTCACCTATATCGCTAGTGTATTGGTGATAATGCATCGACATTGCCAAAAATCTGTTTATTAAAAAAATTATTAAATTTTTTTTTATGGGCGCATGGTTGCATGCAATGTTCAAATTATCTATGAAAATATTAATCATATCCTGATATTATTGCTCTCGCAATGTGGGTGATATCAAGACAACAGTTTTTCGTTTCCTTTTCAATCGTTAACACTTTGATTAAATATCATGTTGTTGATATTTTGAAATATCGATGGATGTTTGGATGGAAGGTTGGATTGTTTTTTGGATTGATAGAATGGTTGGATGGATAGATGGGATTGTTAGACTAGTTTCTTACGACAACACATGCTTTTAAGTCATCATTAAATGGACACTTATTATGTATGCATTCTTTTTACAATTTTTCATCCCTAAATATGCAAATATATGTATTTTAGGATCTCCTGAAGTTCACTGAAAAATCCCACTGCTTTTCCTATGTTTCCCCCACATTTCCGGTTATCAATGATATCGATATTGTTTCATATCCTCGGTCAATGAAACTTGAAGTGATACGCATACTTCAAACAATGGATGCTCATGCACTAAGAAATTATACATGTTTCTATATCCTGGCTGGCGAAACTTGTAGCGATACCTATATCAAAACGTGTAGCGATACTAATACTTTGATGACTGGATGTGCACGCACTAAGGAAGTGTCTACATGTGTCATATATTAAATCAAATTAAACCAATTAAATTGTTAAACCCATTGTTGCTGAGTTAAAATCCCAAAATCAGATTGTTTGAACGATCATGACCTTTGATTTGTAGACACTTGTTTGTTGAAATAGGACCATTAGATATTTTTCATTCTTAATTGTACAATAAATGTCCACCAATCGAGTCCCCTCGTTGGCCACCTCCTGGGGAATTACCTAGTGCATGTGGGTAGGAGGGTTTGCACGTGCCCCAGGACCTCGAAGGGTGCTCCCTTTGGAGACCTAACTGAGGACCTAGTTAGGTGCTCTAAGAGGCTTGGATACCCTTGTTATAAAAAAAAATTAAAAAAAAAAGGTCCACCAAATTTATCTGCCCAAGGAAATAAACCTTCATACTGGGTTAAGAGACATAATTTGGATAATTTAATTTTATGTCTTTTATGATTTATAGATTATATAAATTGATCTTGAACATAGTTGCATCACTTTTGTCAGACAACACATAATTTAAGACCTTACAGAAAGAAAATTTATTAAAAAAAATTCGTAACATTCTTTTTTCTAAGTGTGTATTCTTGAAGTTTCATTGAAAAATTTGAACAATTTCTCAATGTTTCCTAAAAATAGCAAAACATTATACAATATATCCAATATTTCCCATGCAATAACTAATATGTTTTTGTATCCCAAGGATGCAATACATCCGTCTATAGCGATATTGAAAACATTACTCACTTCTAACAGTAATTTGCTCTTGCAGAGACCTTTCCTTTAACAATTTGACTGGAAAAATTCCAAGCACCTTTTCAAGACTGTCATCGCTAGATTATATGTAAGAAAATAGATATTCATTACCAAAATTTCACTGATGCTCTTGCTAGATACTTCAGGAAAACCGACAGTCCTGTAATTTGGACCCTGCTCAATGATGCTTTTGGTGATATTTTTGTCAAAAATTAGAAATCCATCTCATGATATTATTTTTTGATGTAGGTGTCTTACTAGCAACATGCTGACTGGGGACATACCCTCTTGGGTCCAAAGTAGCAATCATAACTTGTAAGTATTGCTCAGTAAGTCTCAAATTACAGTTCACTGCCCATAGGATCTGTATATTTGCTGGCTTCTTTTTACATGCATATTGATGTTTTGTTAAACTCTCTTGTGAGATTACTTTAGGACTTTCAGACTCCTGCTGGGTTATTATTTTTTTCCATTCCTAAAAAAGCATAAAAATAGTGCTACATGATACTGTTTTGCAGGGACTTATCTTACAACAATTTTACTGGGTCTGCTCCAACCCAATGCTCAGCAGGAAACTTGTAAGAACGATAATTTTACTTTGCTTTCCTTTTCCCAGAGTACTAGGTCCTTAGTTTTTCTCTTTTATGGATGTTCCTCTCTATTCGCCTGCAGGAATTTTGTGGCTAGCTATTCATCTATAGAAGACAATTCGTGAGCTTCCGCATCCTTCTAATTTTCATTTTGGATTGCCGAGGATTGCTAATCACTTTGCTAAGAAAATATGTGAATACATGAATCTAAAATTTCATACCTTTTTTTTTTTTTTAGAGTTGCAGCATGCTTAAGAAGGAACTACCCCTGCAATGGAAAAGCACAGAGTAAGTGTAGAAATCGGTAACTGTCTTTCGTCTATCAAAATTATAGAGCTATATAATTTTTACTCAGTATCTGAGGGAAATGTCTTTATGTTTTGATTGTACATGCAAATAACTGAATTCCATACATTTGCAGACTATAACTTATTCATAAATTGTGGTGGTGGGGCACTGACTGTTGGTGAACAAGAATACGAAGCTGATACACAACAGAATGGGATATCTGCATTCTACACCAATGATAGATGGGCATATAGCAGTACAGGGGAATTTACCGGCAATGACAAAGCACCGTTCATTGCAACAAACACCTCTATTGCCAATCAAGATTTGTATGCAACAGCTCGCCTGGCACCTCTCTCCCTCAAATACTATGGGATTTGCTTACAAAATGGAAATTATACTGTTCAACTACATTTCTCTGAAATAATCTTCAGCAATGACCAAACATTTCTCAGTGTCGGGAAGCGCATATTTGATGTATCAATCCAGGTGAATGGTCAACTGCATGATCTTGATCTTACATAGTTAATATGTTCTCTGATTCTATTTTGTTTAGTTCAATTAACAGGATCCATCAGTTGATAATTCTCTCAAGTATTGGATCCCGTGAACTTCAATTTGTAGTGGAATTTCTATTGGTTTCTTATCAAATGTCTTTCGATGCAATCATCACTTTTCTTTATGTGGCACTACTTTGTGTTGGACTTTCTTTACGCCTATGAACGAGTTTTTCACATTTAAACCAATGACCTACAAAATGAATTAAATAATTACCCATCCATAAGAGTTCTAGTCACATTGCTTTCAGTTATAGATGGATATTGTGATTTCTGTTTTTGTAAGTGTTTTACCTTGCATCCATGCACACTTGTATGTATGTATGTATTTACATGTACGGATGTATGTATGCAGGAATGCATGTATGTATGCATGCACACGCACACATGTGTTAGTCTATTGGGCTTTCTACTAATTTTATTTAGCTTCTAACTTATCTTCATTCTTCATTTTTATGCCTAGGTATATTAATAGTTAGATCCAATTTCTGTGCACTTTTAACTTCCTGCAGGGCAAAATTGAATTGAAGGATTTCAACATTGAAGAGAGGGCCGGTGGTGTCGGCATTCCAATTGTTATGAATTTTACTATTCCTGTGACCGACCACACTTTGGAGATCCACTTTTATTGGTCTGGGAAAGGGACCACTGCAATTCCAGATAGAGGTGTATATGGACCTCTAATTTCAGCTATTGCAGTGACACTAAGTAAGATATTCTAAATGGTTTACCTTTTCTCTTTTCATAGCCTTCCTTATTATAATGTTTGATCTTTTTCTACGAGACTTTATACCTGATCCAGGTGATCACAGTGGGCTAGTACCTGATATACATGACGGTGGGCTATCTGCTGGAGCAATTGTCGGCATTGTAGCCGGTTGTTGTGCGGTTGTTGGATTACTTCTGGTATTTGTTTGGATGAAAGGTTGCTTAGGAGACCTTTCAAAAAAACACAAAGGTTACTTAGGAGGCATCTTTCAAACAAAAGGTTTCTTAGGAGGAAAAGACCTTGTGGACAAAGGTGAGAAATTGAATCAATGTCTGCTTGTCTATAGTATGAGAGTGATGTGGTAGGACACATTATACCAACAATAACATGATGCACCTTGAACGGATGCATGCAGAAGGATCCACAGGTCATAACATTTTTTACATCAGCTACCATTAATTCTTTCAGTTTGATATGTGTGGGTCCTGTTGTACTCATCCAATTGGGCCATTTTTTTTTTTTTTGGCCATACAGTTCTCACCATATCATTCCCTTGACTCTATGGATTTTTCTTTGGGTCACTGTTCAACAGCTCCTTGAGCCTCTTTTGCCTCAGCTCATGTGTCATCCTTTAGGACTGGAGCATATTCATATTGTTTTACATTCTTTTTCAGACATTATAGGAAATATTAGAAAGAAAATTTATTACTGTTCACATGCTCATCACTTGGGTGCTGCAACTTATTCTTGTACGCATCGACGTGGCATACACACATACCAATCTGGATAGCTCAGATCATGGACCACAGTGTGGATGGAGTATAGCCTGAAAATCACACTGATTAGGTTATGTTAACTAGCCAATTGGTTCCATCAAATGAATGGCTAAAAAGGAAATGGTCAGGTTCCAAATTTAGTGGGGAAAATTAGATGGTTAAAATTTAGTAGGCGAAATCAGATGGTTAATATTCTCCACTGTCTGATTTTCAGTCTGTGTCCTGTCCACAATGAGACCCACAGTCATCATCATCCTTGTTGTGATTCTTATTGTTATTGTTAGATGAAGAAGGAAAGATAAAAATTCTTTTCACTCATGATATCTTCAATAATGTGAAATAACTTTCTCCATAGAGATTATGTCCAATCATCTTCAAAACTAATACTTCTCTTTTGGCAGAACTCCGAAGACAGGAGTTACAAACAGGTTACTTCAGCTTAAGACAGATAGAAGCTGCCACCAATAACTTTGATCCTGCAAATAAGATAGGTGAAGGTGGATTTGGGCCAGTTTACAAGGTATGGATTTTGAAGCTCTGATTTACATATTTTTCATGTTGGCTTGTCACCCTCAAGTTGTCTTATATACAGGGGCACTCTCAAGTCCAACCGATCAGACTATATTTCAGGTCCAATTGGCTTGGATGCCGTTCATTTGAGGCTGAATTTGGTGCATTTTATTTCTAAATTAATATAAAAGAAGCAGGGTCGGAGCCACACAGGGGCGAGGGGCTAAACTTTTTGTTTTTTAAATTTTTTTCAACCATAGGAATTAAATCCCCACTGTTTCATGAGGTGTGGTCGGCTAGAGCTTTGGATCTCATGAGTTTTGGGACCATGCCCTAAAATGAGCTAGAAAAATGGATGGACGACATGGATGAAACACATACATCATGGCAGGGCCCAAAGAGCTTGTCCAAGTGAGAATATTTCCGTGGAGATTTTCCAAACCCTAGAAACGGTTGCTTCCAACTATAGATCGGATCTGGATGCCTTATATAAACCGTGTGTGTGATGTACTTGAGCCAAGGATCTGAAATTTATGTAGTCGGGTTTTTGTTTCCGGCAACTGGGGTCCATGGTTAAGTAATCACGACCATTGGTATGATGGGCCGAAAGGTACACATGCCGTATAGTTGCTGGCGTCAGCAAGGTTCTTCATCAAGAACTGTTGTAATCTTCCTGCTCTGGTTAGAACTTGATCTCCTTGATGATAAGATGGGATTCCTATCAGTTTTACACAGTCTTGATCGATCGTGTCTCTGATGATACCATGTACACTTTGTAAAGGAGAAAAATGGAAGAAAGCTTGTAAAAAGAATAAAGTTGAGAGGGGGGAAGAGAGCAAAAACCGTCTCCACACCCTTTTCTTATTATGTACTTATATGTAGGGTTTTTACCCTTTTACAAAGAACAGCCTCATGAAGGGGCATATTAGAAATAAACCCCCTTATTTACAAAATAAGAACAAATCAATGCTCCAACAGGCCCTACATAGCATGGTGAGTTCCTCACAACACAATCTGCATCCTTAATTTACCCACCAGTTAGTGGCGGGCAGCCAAAACGTCTTCAGTTACGGTTTTACTAGTGCATAGAGCACCCAATCTTTGTGGGACTCATCATATTGTATATATAAATCTACTCCATTTATCAAGTGAGATATCTTATTTCAACCATACATGCAAAAGATTAGCCCGGTAGATAATACTTTTGGGCTACACAAATGAGAAAAATATAAAATTGCTCCTAAATCCATTAAGCATGTTGGATCAGGCTGATTTTTGTATATTCACTTCATTTTGGTGGGTTACACCTGATTAAAAGGTTTGATGAAAGACACGCCATGGTGGCCTCATAAACCAACCTATGTTTGGAATCTCATCACCATTGTTCCCTGTGGTGTGGCCCGAGTTGTGGATGTCACCGAGTCTTTTCATAAGGTCCTAGAATTGAGGATAGAACCGGATGGATGGAGTGGATGTTATATAAACAAAATGGATACAGCGACTGCTCTGCACAATGATATTTTCGAGGTTATGAATAACTCCTTTGCTGTATTTATTGCTATTAACCTTGTATTTATTACTGTTAATCTAAATTAGCAAAATCTTAGTGAATGGACGTCCAACCGGTTGGACTTGAGAGTGCCCCCCCCCCCCCCCCCCCCCCCCCAACACACACACTCGCACAAAGTTTCATATTCACTGCAAAATATGACCCCGAAGTGCATGTTGCACAATTCTAGGGTACTCTTTCAGATGGTTCCATAATCGCAGTGAAGCAGCTCTCGTCCAAGTCAAAGCAAGGGAACCGAGAATTTGTCAATGAGATAGGCATGATCTCTGCTTTGCAGCATCCAAATCTTGTGAAGCTTTTCGGATATTGTATTGAAGGGAACCAGTTGTTGCTGATATATGAATACATGGAAAATAATAGTCTTGCCCGTGCACTATTTGGTAACCCTTCTTTTCCATCCATGTATTCCATTTGTGGTTTGAAAATGAGCATGCTACGGAAATTTCATTGTTGACCTCCTTTTGTCCTGACCAATGATTTATAGCACAAAGGTTAATATGAATGGGATCATTTGTAGGTCGTGAGGATCAACGCTTTAAACTAGATTGGCCAACTAGGCGTAAGATTTGTCTAGGTATAGCTAGGGGTTTAGCTTATCTTCATGAAGAGTCGAGGCTGAAGATTGTTCACAGAGACATTAAGGCGACCAATGTTCTGCTTGATAAGGATCTCAATGCTAAGATATCTGACTTTGGTTTGGCTAAACTTAATGAAGAGGAGAACACCCATATCAGCACTCGAATAGCCGGAACTATGTGAGTTGCATTGCCTTGTTTTTTTCATTTTTCTTTTCTCTTTCATGGTAGTATTTAACAATTATGTATAGTGGACAACTGGATTAATGAATACCGCCGAGGAGGTTTTCTCTTGAAACATATGAGTGAAAGCAAGCCAAGAAGGAAAAATATTATAAAGCATAAAAATATACGTGATTGAAAAAGAAAAACGAAAAGGCATTATGTCATTTAATTGCAAGTTTTGATCACTTACGGTGATGAATAGGATTGTTATTTTTGACGTAATTTAGTTTATGATGGTGTTGTTTTTCTTCTTTCAGAGGATATATAGCTCCAGAATATGCAACGAGGGGTTACTTGACAGACAAAGCGGATGTTTACAGCTTTGGAGTCGTTTTGCTTGAGATTGTAAGTGGTAAGAGCAACACCAACTATAGGCCCAAGGAGGAGTTCATTTATCTTGTTGATGGGGTAAGCTAATCCTACTTGCTATTTATTTTTTTATGAATCATGAATCTTATTAGAACCATTGCTTTGTTGTTGATTATGACAACATCACTTGCACAATTTTATTTATTTATTTATTTATTTTCTGGACCATTGATTTAGAACTAGTTGATTCAGCCTCCGACTAATGTGAAACTGACCCGGCTTGGGTTAGTGAGTTACATCACCTATAATGACAGCTGAATCAAGAGGATGATAACAGGGTAACATGGATTGAACTATTGTGCTCTACTAGTTAGGATGTAGTAGTTACAACACTGAGTGTAGGACCTCTATTAGGTAGGCCCCACATGATCATTGGACTAGATCATTTTATTGGTTTACTATGATGAGCATACCAGTCAGGTCCCACAATAGTTGTGATTATTATAAATAAGTCTAAGTGATTACACTCATGCTGTGTTTCCTATCCACAACATTTGGATAGACATGGATAGTTAATTGTGGGGAAGTTTCCTAAGGAAAGTAGAGGTTGTGATGGACTCAACTTCTTCAGTTCCCTGTCCTATTAAATCTAATTTCGTTCCCCTCACCAACACATACGAAACCTCAATCCCATTGACATGATTTCCTAAAATGTGTAAAGCGGCGAAGATTGAAGAAGGTCCTCGCATGTTCAGATCAATGACTTCCCAGTCAGGTATGTTTTAGGGCATATTTGGATTGCCCTATACAACGGCAAACCACTATAAAGGCGTAATGATTACACTAGACACATGGGGTAAACAGTCCCACAATGAACCTGTTTGAATAGAGCAGGATGATCTATGGTATAAGAGTGCAGGAGTTTTCCTGTAGTTGGGTATTTTCAACATCGAACCGTTTCAAAGCATGCGACTCTTTTGGTGATGGGCCCACTTGATGGACGATCCACACCCAATGTCCTGCATGATGGATGGTTCCACCGAGTCAGAATTTATTCGAGCTAGGATTCATCTCCTGTCTTGGTTTACGCTGACAAGACGACTGAGTAAAAAGACGGCCCTGGTTCCTGATATTTGCTCAGTATATTCAAATACCTGTAACATTTAATAATTACCATTTTTCTTTTCTTTGCCTAAACACGCCCTTAAATTTATTCAGTAATTTGTTTGATTTCCAGGATTGATGCATAGATTGGTCCTTTAATTGTC
The DNA here is from genome assembly GCA_003013855.2 of Liriodendron chinense. Classification (NCBI taxonomy): domain Eukaryota; kingdom Viridiplantae; phylum Streptophyta; class Magnoliopsida; order Magnoliales; family Magnoliaceae; genus Liriodendron; species Liriodendron chinense. The sequence continues at coordinate 4,094,668 of PVNU02000440.1, read as the reverse complement.
CATGAAAATACCCCAAACAAATAATAATGAACACCAAATGAAGATTTGACACACATGACTGCGCTTGATGGTTGTTGAGTCAGTCTTGGCTTAGGAAGACTGGGAGCAGATTAGGTGCGGCCCTGGGCTCACCAAACATGGTTTGGCCCCTACTGCAGGCCCCTTCTTGATGTATGTATTGTATGTCCATGCTGTTCATCCCTTTTTACAACTCATTTCAAGGCATGAACCTAAAAATGAAGCAGATCCAAATCTCAGGGGGATCATATTACAGGAGATAGTGTTGAATGATCATTAAAAATTTCCTGTGGGTCACAAAAGTTTTGGATCAAGCTGATGTTTGTTTCTTCCCTTCATCAAGGTCTGTGTGACCTTACCAACAGGTTGGATGGAAGATACACATTATGGTGGGCCTAGGACAATTTTAATGATGGGAGTTCAATCGCCATTGTTTCCTATGGTGTGGTTATCCACCTGAGATTTTTATATGCTTCATTTTTTAATCGATGCCAAAAAATAACCCGGAAAACGGATGGATGGCATGGATATACAACATTCATCAAGGTGGCTCCTACGGTGAGGGCCGCACTATGTTTGGTGAGGCCTGGGCCGCACCTAATCCACTTCCCGTTAGACAATGTTCTGAAATTGCAACTTCCTAGGAATTTCAATCACAAGGAGGTCAAACAGACCAAAATGCCTCTATAGCGTCTCTGCTGTTTCTGCTGAACTTAAACGAAAATAATCATCAAATGAGAGCATTGTTGTCCTGCATGGAAATTGCAGGCCTATGTCCTACAAGAGAAGGGAAGCCTCTTGGAACTGGTCGACCCAGTCCTCGGATCAGACTACTCAAAGGAAGAGGCATTGAGGATGCTGAACTTGGCTCTCCTGTGCACCAACCTGTCTCCTACTTTCAGGCCCATGATGTCTACTGCAGTTCGCATGCTTGAGGGACAAACTGTCATCCAAGTCCCGACCATGAAGTCTGCTTCGTCCAGTGAGGATTGGAGGTTTAAGGCCCTTGAGAAGCTCTCTCAGGACAGCCAAACGCATTGCATTTCAGTGGAAGGGCCATTGTTGGATTCGTCAGCGTCTCTCCAGAGTAAAGATGAAGAAACAGGTGGTCAATTCTCAACAAGAAATTGAGCCAGGTAAAGGGGAAAAAAAACTCATTTTATGTTAGGAGCCTGTTTGGATGCTCCCCAATTTGCAATGGACTGGGTGTGATTTCAGTTTCCCACCCAGCCCAAACGCAAGTGGTTTAGTTCTGGTGAACATAACAACAGTACTTCCAATAATTTGTAAGGACTTCCAAATAGGTGGTTAGAGGTGCATGTTCTTCTGTTTCCCTTGCTTTTGTTCACAGTTTGTAATTTATAGGGACTTCCAAATGCATGCTTGTGTCTTCCCGAAATGAATGCACTTTGGATTGCTAAGCATTGGAAAGTTGAGATTAGGCAGCTGGTCATCAAAACGTCTATTGATCATGCGGGCTACGGAAGGTAGGTGGGGCCACATCCATGATGCTTGTGGCAAAGCCACCCCATCCAGCAGTTTTGCCAAACCAATTTAGGCAGTGGACCCAAAAATGAGGCAGATTCGAAACTCAAGTAGGACCACATGGCAGGAAAAAGTGGGGAGGGAAATTTGAAACCTTCCAAGGGTCCATCATGACGTTTATATGCCATCCAAATCGTTCATAAGGTCGTCCCCATTGTGATGAACTGAAAACATCAAAATAATAGTGATGAGGACACAAGATCATTTCAAGTTTACCAACGAAGAAAGCACCCACCACTAATACCTTCATTGTGATTAGGCGATGATTGAGGAGCATTGAAGACCCTACGCACGTGATTTGGCACATAGAAGACACGTGTATAGGATGGAAGAAGACCCAACTGAAAGAATAGAAAATTGCATTTCTGGAGGTGGTCGGGCGCCCGGCCAAATTTGTCACCGGGCACCTGAAATTCAACAATTTTTCAGTTTTTCTTGCTGAACAGTTTTTGTCTTAGCCAGGCGCCCAGCCAAATTGGTCACCGGGCGCCCGGTCCAACGTACGAACTGTTTTTTTTAGTTATTTTTTAGAGATATTTTAGGGTATTTTGGTACTTTTATGTTTTCTTCTTGCTTATTTAAGTGGGCTAAGCCCTAATAACGTGACAAGTTGATTGTTAATGAAAAAGCAAACCTCTTTGATGGCTTCTCTTTTCTCTCTCTCTCATGATGCTTCTTCTCTTTCCTTGATCTTCTTCTTCTAATTTCTTCTTGTGCCCTTCCAAATTCTTCAAGGTAATTATCTTCTTCATTCTATTTTCTAGTTTTGCTAACCCTTCCTCGATCAAACCTTGAGAATCGATCTAAACCCTAAACCCCCAAATTCTCAAATCCCTAATCCGAGAAACTTCCTGATTCTTCGGACTAGTGATCTACATTAATCGATTGGGTATGACCATGCAAGATCGGGAGGTCTCATCCCTTGCCGGATCTAACCTAAGTAATAATTGAATTCCATACTCCATGGTTGTGATGATGGCCCACTCCATTGCATGTTTCCTTTATGATTTTCTCAGTTATGCTAATTAATGCTAGAATTTTAGATTATTATTGCATTTTATTTTCGCTGAATAATTGTGTTTATAAACATGCATCATAACTAGGCCATCCTGCGTCAAATTTGGTATCAGAGAATAGGCTTGCATGGTTTTGTCTAGATTGAGTGATCAAATTAGGGTTTTGATTTTTAGGTCTAATTTAGGAAAGTTTCAGATTTAGAAAGTTTCGATTTTAGAAACTTTCCAATTTAGAAAGTTTCCTAATTTGGAAAATTTTCAGATTTGAGTTGTTTCCTGTCTTAATTTAATTGCGTCAGTTCATATTAGTTTTGCATTTATCGCATTCATCTTGTAAGTCCTAACACCTAATAGTTTAGTTGGGTAGAGTTTGGTTCAAGTCTTAGTTGTATGCCCACGAGAAAAGATAGAGGTTTCGGACTTCAACCAATCATGAACAACGAGCAGTTATCTGAGCAACTTGCTCAATTGATGCAAAAGATAACTACAATGGAAATGAGACAAAAGAATGAATTCGCCCGTTTAAGTACTCAGATCACCACCACCATGAATAAAGTCGAGCAATTAGAGACATCCCAAAGGGAGAACCCCATTCTTGGGGAAGACACATACTCTCAAGCAGAGGAAATCATTGAGGAGCGTGTTCCCATACATGGAGGACATGGTGGTAAGGGACGTGGAACTGGTCGTGGTGTTGTGCGGGAGGCACAAGCTATACATATAACTACCCAGACCACTACGATCCCGATGAGCGTGCGATGAAGAATGTGAAGGTGGAAGCCTCAAGTTTTGATGGGCGTCTGGATCCCAAGGCATTCATTGACTGGGTTGCTAACATGGACCACTACTTTGAGTAGGTATGGCATGTTAGAAAACCGTCAAATGCGGTTTGTAAAGATGAAACTTGTGGGCCAGGCCAAGTTGTTTTGGACCAATACTGAGCGAAAGGTAGAAATGATTGGTAGAGCACCTATCACAGATTGGCACGAGATGAAAGAGAAGTTGAATGAGAAATATCTTCCTCTCTCGTACCGACAAAAGCTCCTTGACCAGTGGCAATCCTTACGCCAAGGGTCAATGTCCGTTGCTGACTACAGTCACCAAATTTGAGGAATTTATGATGCGATGTAATATCCATGAGGACCCTCTAGTAACGCTCTCGCGTTTCAAGACGGGTCTTCGAGCGGATCTTCAGTGCGAGCTTATAACTCGGCCCTTAACGGACTTGAATGAAGCATATCAAGTTGTGCAAGAACTAGAGCAATACCTGAAAGCTCCTGTCATTAGACGTTTTAAGTCTCGAGACTCTAATGCTAGATTTGGTTCCCAGGGAACTAGACCTAACGTTGATAGTCAACCTAAAGCGCAGGCGACTGTTCCGCCTAGGTCTAAGGAGGACAAGGGCAAAGGAGTTCTTGGTGCAGGTCCTAGTGGAGGTAGCCAAGTGAGATGCTACGAATGTGGGAATCTCGGTCATATGTCCAATCAGTGTCTCACGAAGAACCGTGGGAAAGCCTTAGTTGTAGGCGAGTCCCACGAGGGTGTTGATGGCCAGAGTGTTGATTATGAAGTAGAAGAATATCACCCTGAATGAGGTCTTACTGACGAAGATGGCGTAGATGAAGAAGCAACGCTTGCAGTAGTCAGGCGTGTGCTAGCTCAATCTAGGAGTAGTGTTGATTGGCATCGGAACACTATCTTCTATACCCTTGCCAAGTGTGGAGAAAAGAATTGTAAGGTGATAGTGGACAGTGGGAGTTGTCAGAATGTGATGTCCGCTAACACATTAGATCGTCTGAAGCTGAAATCCACACCTCATCCTGACCCATGCAAAGTTTCTTGGGTTGACAAAACATCCCTTCCAGTCACCCATCAGTGTTTAGTTCCTATCGAGTTTGGGTCATACAAGGAGTCCCTTTTGTGTAATGTGATACCAATGGATGTTGGACATATTATCCTAGGTAGGCCATGGCTATTCGACAATGACGCCACGATCTTTGGCCATTCGAATGTGTGTACCTTCATGCATAATGGTAAAAAGATCAAACTTAACCCTATGCCACTTGACGGCACGCTAGGAAAGAAGAAGGATGAGAAGGCGAGTGAGCCTAAGGAAGTGAGGAAATCCAAACCTAAGTCTCTTCATATAATTAATGCGAGAGAATTTGAGAAAGAGACTAAGGAGGATTCCATGGTGTATGCCCTTGTGGCAAGAGAGACTACACCTGAGATTCCATCAGAGTTACCCCATGAGGTAACATCGGTTTTAAAGGAATACAGTGATGTATTTCCTGAGGATTTACCGAACAAGTTACCACCTATGAGGGACATTCAGCATGCCATTGACCTCGTCCCAAGGTCGACTCTATCGAACCTTCCTTACTACAGGATGAACCCTGCAGAACATGCAGAGTTGAAGAGGCAAATTGATGAGCTTCTGCAAAAGGGTTTTATCCAAGAGAGTATGAGCCCGTGTGCCATGCCAGCATTGTTGACACCAAAGAAAGACGGCACTTGGCGCATGTGTGTAGACAGCCGTGCCATAAACAAAATTACTGTCAAGTAAAGGTTTCCCATACCTAGACTTGATGATATGCTTGACATGATAGCAAGGTCCACTATATTCTCCAAAATTGATCTCAAGAGTGGATATCACCAAATCCGCATACGCCCAGGAGATGAGTGGAAAATGGCATTCAAAACCAAAGATGAGTTGTACGAATGGATGGTCATGCCCTTTGGCTTGACTAATGCGCCCAGTACTTTTATGCGGGTGATGACACAAGTCTTGAGGCCGTTCATGGGAAAATTCCTAGTGGTGTACTTCGATGATATTCTTATTTACAGTACCACTAAGGAATCACACCTTGAACATCTGAAGCAGGTCTGTAACGTCCTTAGGAATGAAAAGTTGTACGCTAATCTTAAGAAATGTGCGTTCATGTCTAGTCAAGTCGTGTTCTTAGGATTTATAGTGTTTTCAGAAGGAATGCGCGCAGACCCTAAAAAGGTCAGGGCCATAATTGAGTGGCCTGAACCGAGGAACATTCATTAGGTGCAAAGCTTTTACGGCTTAGCAACTTTTTATCATCGGTTCATTAGGGGTTTTAGCACGATCATGGCTCCCATTACTGAATGCATGAAAAAGAAAGTTCGTGTTGTCTAAAGCCGCAGTCAAGGCTTTTAAAGAGATTAAGGGCAAAATGGTAGAAGCTCCTGTTATGCGTCTACCTTACTTTTCTAAAGTCTTTGAGGTGGCGTGTGATGCTTTTGGTGTTGGTATAGGTGGAGTGTTGAGCCAGGAGGGCCATCCAGTAGCCTATTTCAGTGAAAAACTGAATGAGGCAAAACAAAAATACTCCACTTATAACAGAGTTCTATGCGGTAGTGCAATCCCTGAGACATTGGCGTCATTATCTCCTACCGAAAGAATTCGTCTTGTTTTCTTATCATGAGGCCTTGAGATATTTACATTCCCAGAAGAAACTCAACCCAAGGCATGCTAAGTGGGTAGCGTTTCTTCAGGAATATTCGTTCGTCCTAAAACATAAGGCCGGGGTCGAAAACGAACCAGCGGATGCCCCCTTAGTAGACAAGTGACGTTGCTCAATTCCTTGAGTGTATAAGTAGTTGGATTTGAGCTAGTGAAAGATGAATACCCCATATGTCCTGATTTTGGGGGTACTTATGCGTCGCTCTCTAGTGATTAGCGTAGTACGGGCGATTATATCCTTAAAGATGATTTCCTTTTCAAGGGAGACCGACTTTGTATTCCTCGTATGTCCCTTCGTGAATTCCTCGTCTAGGAGCTTCATTCGGGAGGGATAGCTAGCCCCTTTGGTCATGATAAGACCATTGCCCTCATAGAGGATCGTTTCTATTGGCCAAGTCTTAAGCGAGACGTAGCCAAAGTTTTAGGGTGGTGTCGTACATCTCAACTGGCAAAGCAACGCAAACAAAACACTGGACTATATACGCCATTGCCAGTGCCACATGCTCCGTGGCAAGACATTAGTATGGATTTCATGCTGGGACTTTCCAAGACAATAAAAAAGCACAATTTCATTTTTGTCGTTGTGGATCGTTTTTCCAAAATAGCGCATTTTCTCCCATGTTCTAAAACGTCAGACACGTCTCATATTGCTCGTATTTTTTTTGATGGTGTGTTGCGTCTCCATGGATTGCTAAGACCATAGTGTCTGACCGTGATGTTAGATTTACCAGTTATTTTTGGAAGACACTATGGCACATTGTAGGTACTCGTTTACAGTTTTATACTGCCTACCACCCTCAAACAGATGGGTAAACAGAGGTGGTAAATCGAAGTCTTGGAAATTTTCTACGTTGTCTAGTGGGTGAACATGTTAAGACTTGGGACCTAATTTTACCAACTGCTGATTTGCTTATAATAGGTCAGTAAATCGATCTACAGGGATGAGTCCATTTGAAGTTGTTAGTGGGTATAAACTTAGAATGCTAATAGATTTCTTACCCATGTCAAGTCACCCAAATGTCTTCTGAATCAGCCGATGCATTTGCACGACATATCCATAAATTGCATACGCATATTAGACAGCGGATAAATAAGAGTAATGATAATTATAAAATCTCAGCTGATTCTCATCGTAGATTGCAAGAATTTTAGGAAGAAGACTATGTAATGCTGAGGGTAAGGCCAGAGCGGTATTCACAGGGTTCCACTAAAAAATTACAAGCGCGTAGTGCTGGACCTTTCAAAATATTGCAGAACATTGGGTCCAATGCGTATCAGATCGACCTTCCATCTGAAATGGGCATTAACCCGACTTTTAATGTAGAAGATCTAGTCCGTTCCCCTGACCCTACCATTGATCCATCATCTCATTTATGGCCCTTTTCTGATTTTGCTTCACAACCCCTCCCACCCCTTCCTCCACCTATTATCCATAAAGAAGAAATTGAAGAAATCTTGGATGAGGGGGAGATAGTATCTACGAGAAACGGAGGTTTCCAAAGTTACCTTATCAAGTGGAGGTGTAAACCACCCTCTGAATCTACGTGGTTGACTGAAGCGGAATTGCAGCGTGTTGATCCAGACTTATTAGAGTGTCACAAGAGTTTTAACTCGTCGGAGTCGAGTTTTTCTCACCCGAGGAGAGTTGATGAGGACACAAGATCATTTCAAGTTTACCAACGAAGAAAGCGCCCACCACTAACACCTTCCTTGTGGTTAGGCAATGATTAAGGAGTATTGAAAACCCTACGCACGTGATTTGGCACATGGAAGACACGTGTGTAGGATGGAAGAAGACCCGACTGAAAGAATAGAAAATTGCATTTCTGGAGGTGGTCGGGCGCCCGGCCAAATTTGTCACCGGGCGCCCGAAATTCAGCAATTTTTCAGTTTTTCTTGCTGGACAGTTTTTGTCTTAGCCGGGCACCCGGCCAAATTGATCACCGGACGCCCGACCAACATACAAACTGTTTTTTTTTAAGTTGTTTTTTAGATATATTTTAGGGGTATTTTGGTACTTTTATGTTTTCTTCTTGCTTATTTAAGTGAGCTAAGCCCTAATAACGTGATAAGTTAATTGTTAATGAAAAAGCAAACCTCTTTGGTGGCTTCTCTCTTCTCTCTCTCTCTCTCTCATGGTGCTTCTTCTCTTTCCTTGATTTTCTTCTTCTAATTTCTTCTTGTGCCCCTCCAAATTCTTCAAGATAATTATCTTCTTCGTTCTATTTTCTAGTTTTGCTAACCCTTCCTCGATCAAACCTTGATAATCAATCTAAACCCTAAACCCCCAATTCTCAAATCCCTAATCCAAGAAACTTCCTGATTTTTCGGACTAGTGATCTTCATTGATCAATTGGGTATGACCATGCAAGATTGGGAGGTCTCATCCCTTGCCGGATCTAACTTAAGTAATAATTGAATTCCATACTCCATGGTTGTGATGATGGCCCGCTCCATTGCATGTTTCTTTTATGATTTTCTCAGTTATGATGATTAATGCTAGAATTTTATATTATTATTGCCTTTTATTTTCGCTGAATAATTGTGTTTATAAACATGCATCATAACTAGGCCATCCTGCATCAAATAGCCTGATCCAGAACTTCTATGGCCCCACGAGTGTGTCAAAGGTGGGCATTCAGTACACTGTTTCCTACTATGTGGCCCACTTGATTTTTAGATCTGCTTCATTTTCTGGCCCACTTCCTAAGATGATATGGGGAAAATGGTGAATGGAGTCGATTTGTCACACACACACACACACACACACACATGCACGCACGCACGCACGCACAGAGAGGGAGAGAGAGAGTTTCAACGTGGGCTACAGTTTCAGAGAGAGAGAGAGAGAGAGAGAGAGAGAGAGAGTGTGTGTGTGTGTGTGTGTGTGTGTGTGTGTGTTTCAACGGTGGGTTACAGTTTCCTGCCTTATTGGCCCACTTGAGTTTTCGATATTCCTCTTTTTTGGGCTCACATGCTAAAAATGATCCGGATAAACTGATGGACGTGGTGGATTTTTCACAAACAAAATATCGGATCCCACGACTTTCAACCATTGGCATTTCATACCCACTATTTCCTACTGTGGCCCACTTAGAGTTTTGGATCTGCCTCATTTTTGAATTCAAACCCTAAAATGATTTGGCGAAGCTGGTGGATGGTGGATTTCTCACAAACATCAAGATGGCCCCACGTCTTCATAGGTGGATTTATTACCCACTGGTTCAATGCTGGAGAGAGAGAGAGAGAGAGAGAGAGAGAGAGAGGTCATCACGTGGGGCCCAATGGTGGGTGTTCAATACCTACTGTTTGGTGCCGTGTGGACCACTTGGATCTGCCCCATTTTAAGCCTCTTGTTGCCTGAAATTGAACAACATCTAAGGTCGGCTAAGCCTAGCCTTCTGATCTTTTCCACCATTGTCTTTTCAAGATGAAGCAAGCTTGTGACATCCTGCGATTGTCGAATTTGCACAGGATGAACAGAAATAGGCAGCAGGGAGGTACCAGATAGACTCTCTGATGCCTAAGTTATGCAAGTAGAAATGAGACGTAAGGTAGGAGATAAGTAGGATAGCTTACTGTTGCGTAGAGGAGGAATTGCATACCTTATTCTGTAGAGGGGTACCCTATTAGGACTCGGGTAAGGTTTAAGTGTTGGAGAAGGTTTAAGTGGTAGAGTTCTTCATGGAGACATTTCGAAGAGTCATCAACACACGAGAGTCTCTTCCCATAACCATAGGAGAGTTTCACGGCCGAGATAGAGTCGTCACCTTATTTCATTTGCGTTTGGCGGATCTGCTCTAGACTTATCACGCGCCTCTTTGGCGGTGGTCATCTTGGTCATATTGGGTTGTTGAGCTCAGTGCCCGAGCTCATTCCCTTCAAGTTTTTGACTTGGGATGTAGATCTCTTTAGGGGTTGAGGTCAATATCTACCTTTGTCGGTCCAGTTCAGGATGATTGTCATTACTCCTCAACTCGAGGACGGAGCGACTTGTAGATAGCATCTCAACTCTCTGCTTAATAGAGAGTCAAGGTCAAGGACTTTACTCTCGCTTTGGCTTTTGTAGATGTTGATAGGACTATAGTAGGAAGTTTGACAGTTGTCACTCTCTAGATCAGAGGACTCTTTGATTTGTCAGCTCAGCCCCTTCACTTCTCAGCTCGGAGGGAGGGCCGAGAACCTATACTTGAGCCTGTGGGCCTTTTTTACTGCATGTGAGACCCGTTTGAAATCCTCTACAACAAATAGGGGTGTGAATGGGCCAGGCCTGGGGTAGGTCTCGGCCCAGAGTTTGCACTGTATTGGGCTGGCCTTGTGTAAAATTCTGATTGTTCAGGCCCAAGCCCAGCCCCATTGACACCCCTAACAACATATCCTAACCCCTAAAATGATATGGCGAACCGGTTGAGAGGGTAAATTTGTCATAACTATCACCCCTGAGCCCAACGAGTTTTTCAACTGTGGGTTCAATACCCACTGTTTCTGGACGCTAGACTGTATGGATGGGGGATTCCTTGGTGTTGCCATGGATTCCAGTTCCACTTTTACATGTGGGGCGACAATGATGTAGTGTATTCTATTATGTGCCGTCCATCATTTTGTCAGTTCATTATGGGGTAGATCCAAAGCTTAAGTAGACCATACCACAAGAAACAACGAGGATCATGACTCCCACCATTCCTAGGGCCCATTGTGATTTATGTGTTTTATCCATACCATCCATCCGTTTTAGCTCATTCTAGGGCACTGAGCAAACAAAAAAAAAAATGCTGATACAAAGCTCAAGTGGACCTTACCACATGACACGGTGGGATATAATAATACCCGCCATTGAAACCTTCCTTCCTAAGGCTTCTATCCACGCCGTCCATCCATTTTGACAGATCATTTTAGGACATGAGCCCAAAATTGAGGCAGATCCGAAGCTCAAGTGGATCACACCATTCATAAGGTACACCGTGATGTATGTGCTTATCCACACTGTCCATTCAGTTTGCCAGCTCATTTTAGTGCGTGAGCTTAAAAATAAGGCAGATCTAAAGTTCAAGTTGACCATCCACAAAAATAGTCAAGATAATAACTCCCACCGTTGAAACCTTCCTATGGCCGACGGTCATGTTTATTTATCATTCAACCTGTTCATAAGGTCACTTAGACCAGGATCAATGGAAAGTACAAATATCAACTCTTTACAAAACTTTTGCAGCCCCCCGGTAAGTTTTCAATGGTAGGCATTCAATCCCACTATTTCATGTGGTGCTGTCCACTAATGATGCCTCTGTGACACTGTTATCCATCTATTCGGTAACTGGTGTATGGGCAGGATTCCATGAACCACGTAGATTCAACACTTGGTTGGACCACCACACAAACAACAGTACCTAATGGTATTTTAAATGGTTTGTGTTCAATCCTATTTCCTCTATTATTTTAACAACCTGTAATCTTGGTCACTTGGCAAAAAAAAAAAAAGGATAAAAAGAATTAATTTATGATTTTTAAATAAAATGATATATTGGGCTGGTTGGTTAAAGCTCTCTTAGTTGAGAGGGCAGACTTGAGATCAAATCCTACCATAAGTGAAACTCCTATAAATCAGACATGTGCATTGCACAAGCGGACGGACTTTCCACTTGATACATGCATCACAACATGACAACAATACATTTAGCATTTAAATTAAGTAAATGAATGAATAGATGGTGTACCCCACCAAACGATGTGTCGAATGAGATTATAACCGTGTAAAGCTACCTCTATAAAGGGAAAAATAGCATTTTCCCACTTGGGCGATTTGGACTGTATGGTACTAAAGCTATTTATTAGAGAAGCAACTTATCTTAGTTTTTACTTAATTAGCAAATAAGTATGTTAGGTAAACAACTCCAAAAGTTGAAAAGTATGTTTGGTTTCCAACATGGTCAATAATTATCTCTCAAGTCTATTTGGTCCCCCCTCACATCCCACTGTCCATCATGTGGGGCTAACATTTGATGTAGATTGTTCATTGTGTGGCCCCCACTAATGTGGGCCATCCATCATGTAGGGGCCCACCTTGGATGTGGGTCATTTAGCATTAGGGTCATACCTTTAATGTGCACCATTCATTATGTAGAGCCCACCTTTGATGTTGGTCAGCCATCATGTGGGGCCCACCATCAATGTTATTGTCCATCATGTGGGGCTCTTCTTCAATATCCACCGCCCATCATATGGTGCCCACCTTTGATATAGACCATCCATCATGTGGGCCGTCCATCATGTGGGGCAACTCTCATTAGGCCAACCTTTGATGTAGACCAACCATCATGTGAGGCCCACCTTGATGTGGATCATCCATTAATTGGAACCCACCATTATTAATTGCCCATCATGTGGAGTCCACCTTTGAATTAGACTATCCATCATGAGGGCCCCACCTTCAATGTGGGTTGCCCATCATGCAGGGCTACCCTTGGATGTGGGCCATTCATCATTAGAGGCCGACCATTGATGTGGATTGTCCATCATGTGGGTCCACCTCGATATGGGCCATCATCATGTGGGGCCAGCTTCAATATCCATTACCTATCAGTTGGACCAAGGAGCCCGCCCATGAACAAATGGAGATCAATTCCCAGGTTTTACAACGTTTGACTTTACATCAATTTTCTGGAAAAAAAAAAGTATAGAACAACTGACCCTAGATTATTGATCTGTGATGGCCTATCTTGACTCGGCCATGACCCAACACCTCCCAGATTGGAAGATCCTAATGATTCAAGACCCCCCTTTTTTCGCCGCATTCAGACTATCGTTCTTCTTAACTACCAGATGGTTTTAGGAAATTTTGCAAGGTAACAGATTTCCTATGAGGGAGTTTTTTCAGGCATGGTCCATCCTCGGTAGGACACAACTGACCAGCAAACTTTATTATGGAAGCATGGGCCCCACTTGTCAGAATTGGAAACCTGAATGTATTTTGCAAAGCCTCCTTGCAAACGGCTGGGATCACGCATTCTGTTTACAAGGTGGTGTGAAATCGCTGCGTTCAAGTTTCTCATTGATATGGTCAGTCAGTTCATGTCCTTATGCAAGAATGCTTGGACTGCGAAATGCTTAACTGCCTGTATGAAAATATGAACAGTGACAAGCGGTTGAAAATGGTTCCACGTCTGAGAACCTTTGCGGCCCATGATCAGACTGATTATTTGTGCCACGCATCTACAATGAGGTGTATACCTGATGAACGGCCCAGATCTCGCACTCACATGCCCATTGGCATGCTTGGGAAGAGCACCGTTGTTAGAGTACCATGATTGGGTCTCTTCTCAAGATACCATCATGTACGTAAGTGGTTTGGACACGTGCTTATGGTTCTAATGAATTAAATATTTAAGACCGTTAATATGAGGGGCCTCACGGTGGATGTGGACATTAGAAAAACCAAAAACTCTCATAATAGAATAATTTAAACTAATTTTACTTCCAGAAGTTTTCTAATTAATTAGAGATGGACACCGGCGAGCTTGGAAGTTTGACTTGTCCTGTATTGAAAAAACATGGTTTAGCCCAGCTTGAAGTAGAGTTTGAGCCAGAGGCAGGCGAGCCACCTTAATGCGGCCCGTTTAATAAATGGGCCGAATGCAATCTCTTATAATGCTGGCCCGGCCTGGCCAAAAGCTTGTCTCAGTCTAGTTTGGACTGGCTTGGCCCGTAGAATGCTAGGTAAAAAAAAAACTAAATAAAATCGTCTCTCTCCAGCACAGCACACTCTCTCTCTCTCTCTCTCTCTCTCTCTCCATTGAATTATTTCTTACACATGTAAAGATATGCTCGTATAATTTTGTTTAGAAAATGCTCTTATATGTCTATTTTGAAGTTGCACTCTTTCTTTCATGATGCGGGCGGAATGTGGTGGTATCAAGCAATGTCTCTCTTATGGGGATAACTAATCTGAATCCACAGATCTATAGGGACTTCTCGACCTGTCTTCGTCAAATTCACGACGGGATATCTCGAATCCATTAGACATTCTCTTTGAATGCACAAAGAACGACTCGAATCCACGAGCAAACAAAAGAAAACTTTAAATTTTATTCAAAATATACCAATGGATGTCTAAAACAAATTCCAAGCAACATTAAATAATAAAAGAAACCCTAATCTACGTAGCCTAGGTATCACTAACTGCAATAGAAAACTAATTAAACCAAAAGTCGTAAGAAAATCATTCAAAACCGAAAGTTCGCGCGCATAACTATGCGTCTGTCGACCAGTCGATCGACCGGTCGGAGTTGAGGGTTGACCGGTCGAACGACTGGTCAATCTGGGCGCAAAACAATCCAGGGAGTTTTGGAGGTCCCTAGACCAATTCTGACCGGTCATCAAGAGGTCTGACCGGTTGGTAGGGGTCTTCTGCCAGCCTTTTCCCTGGCTTACTCCGCCCTTTTCTCGATTCCATTTCGGGTCCTTTCAGGCCCACTTTTGGATCCTCTTCTTGACTCTTACCTTGCCTCAATCAATGGGGTAGCCTCATTACATCATTTCACTCTTCCTTTAGAAGATGTTAAACATCGTAGGGTAATTGGTAAGATACTTTTGTATTTTTTATGCTATTTCTTTTTCTTTAAATCGTTTACATTTAAACAAACAAAAAAAGAATTGTCACCTATTCAAATTCAGCTGGCTCAGTTTGAAATTTTTGACCAAACCAATCTTAGTTTCAACTAACTTTTTCTGGAGTAAACCAAACTCGGCCCGCATAGGTAGGCCTGAAACTTAGACCCGGCTGATCCACAAACTAGAGTGGCATAAAAATAAATCAAACCCAAACTAAGGCTAACTCAGCCCAGCCTGGATCATTGCCCACCTTTACTAATTATACACTTCCAGTAGATATGGAGAAGCGGGCACATATGTCATAATGTCCTATGTGTGAGATTTGAGCTACAATGTTTATATATTTTGGCAAAAATATAGGCCTAACAACTGAGGTGGGCCATGGCATGTCAAAACAAAAGATTGGTTATACCGTCAATTTAGGGAAAGCCCTTGTGTGGATTTGCATCACTCCAATCACGTGTGAAATTATCAAACATCTCACATTGAATATAGATCATCTCCATTAATCATTGTTTTTTTGAGGAAACGAAACTTCCTTCTAATGTTTGTCTTTTAATCCAGACTTTCCACAAGGTCTAAGCCCGCCCGAGAGACAATCGAGTAGGTCCAGGCCCAGCTCAACGCTAGGTCAGCTATTGGGGTCGGCGGGCTACGTGGGGCGCCGATTTCCTGCGAAAAGCCTTGGCGGGAAGTTCCTGAGCTGGTAACCAAGGTGGGGGCCCAAAGTGATGTTTTTTTTATAAATCCACCCCGTCCATCCGTTTTGGGAGCTCATTTTAGGACATGATAACAAAAATGAACTGGATCCAAGACTCAAGTGGGCCTTACTAAAGGAAAAGGTGGGTAGGTAAATTACTACCGTTGAAACCTCCCTGGGTCCACAGTGATGTTTATATGACATCTATACCGTTCATAACGTCACTACTACTGGGATGAACTGGAAACACAAATATTATAATGATTCTAAACTCCCGTGGCTCCACAACTATTTCAACTGTGGACGTTCAATACTCACGTTTTCGGCCAACTTGAGTCTTAGATCCGTTCATTTTTGTTCTCATGTCCTAAAATGAGCTCCCAAAACGGATGGACGGGGTAGATTTATCAAAAAAATTACTTGGGGCCCACCTTGGTTTCCAACGCAGGAATTCCTGAGCAAGGCTTTAGCAGGGCGCCCGGCTACGTGGTCCCTTGCCGGACGCGAGGCATCTCCTGCGCTCGGAATTTAGGTGGGGCCCACCGTGATGTTTGTGAGAAATTTACACCGTCCAACCTTTTTTTAGATCATTTTAGGCGTTGCAACCAAAATTTAACAGGATCCAAGACTCAAGTGGGCCGAAAACAGTGACGATTGAACTTCCACAGTTGAAATATTCGTGGGGCCAAAGAGGTTTCGAATCAGGATAATACTTGTGTTTTCAGTTCATCTCAGTAGGAATGACATTATGAACGGTATGGATGGCATATAAACATCACTGTGGACCTCATAGAGGCTTCAGTGGTAGGAATTTTCCTACCCACCTTTTGCTTTAGTGAGGCCCACTTGAGTCTTGGATCCTGTTCATTTTTTGTCAGCAACGCCTAAAAGGATCTCACAAAACGGTTGGACAGTGTAGATTTCTCACAAACATCACGGTGGGCCCCACCTAGATTCCAAGTGCAGGAGATGCCTAAGGAAGGCTTTCGCAGACAATCAGCGTCCGAAAAAGCTGAGAAAATAAAAATAACTGAATTTACAGGAGCATAGGTTAAAAAATGCCATGAACCAGACGTATAGGATCAACCAGTCAGGAAGAATTTATTATTATGATTTTATCATCCAGCGGATGGATTAACAAACCATAGTTGCATTGGTATGGCACGAGTGGATCAGGACTTCATCCATACATCACAACCCTACAATTCAACTTATTGACTTTTCCCGAGAGATGATGATAACATTGCCACGTCAGTGGAAGTGAAAGCTAACTGTTCTGTTTGAATGTTTTTCCACATTAGCAAAAGACACGTAAAGAAAATTCCAATTTCCTAAAGAGTAGGTAGCTTTTGTGGTCCCACTTCTAATAAAAACTGCTCCTTAGGGCGCGGTTTGGGAGGATCCCTGACTGTGGGGCTCACTGTGATGTATGTTCCATACATCCACACCATTCATCCATTTTTACAGCTAATTTTGGGTTATGGGCCCAAAAATGAAGCATATCCAAATCTTATAAGACCGTACCACAAGAAACAGTCTTGATTTAATCCTCACCATTAAAAAATTCATGGGAGCCACCGGAATGTTTATTTTCCATCCAACCTGTTGATAAGGTCACAAAGACCTGGATGAAGAGACTACGCAAATATCAGCTTGATCCAAAGCTTTTGTATCCCATTAGAAGTTTTTAATAGTCTATTACCACTGTTTACTGTATTATGGTCTACCTCAGATTTGGATCTGCTTCTTTTTTTGTGTAATGTCGTAAATTTAGCTTTTAAAACAAATGAATGGCCTAGATATAAGGAACATATATCGCAGTGGACCCACTTTCAGGGATCCACCCACGTCGGTTGATCCGGGGATCCACTGAAACCGCGCTCTCGTGTAAACATCACCAGGGACGCGGATTTCGCAGGAAGAAATCTAGATGGGCCCACCGTGATGTTTGATAAAAATCTACGCCGTCCATCCGTTTTGCTGACCTCGACTTTTTACCAAATATGACCCGGATTCAAGAATCAAGTGGGCTGAAAGCGTGAGAATTGAACGTCTATAGTCGAAATAATCGTGGGGCCACAGAAGCTTTGAATCAGGATAATATTTATGTTTTCAGTTCATCCAAGTAGGAATGACATTATGAAAGGTATGGATGTCATATAAACATCACTTTAGTGTGGACCAAGAGATGTTTCAACGGTAGGAATTTCCCTACCCACATTTTCCTTTGGTGCGGCCACTCGAGTCTTGGATCAGGCTCATTGAATCATTTTAGGTCACACATACTAAAATGATCTTACAAGAACAGAGTAGATTTCTAGAAAACATCACATTGGGCCCCACCTAGATTCCGATCACAGTAACTTCCTGCTAAGCCGCGTTCCAGCACCATCGCCATCCAGTCAACACAAACGGACTAAAAAATGAGCCCGTACATGTCCTGCACAAACGAGACGTGTCTATCGCGCAACCTTTTCTGCATGAATGGGGCAGTTATTTGTACTTGACTGGGTCTAATGCTTAATACGCAGGCATTTATACATGGTACACGTGGCATACATCAGCTCAGATCAAACTAACGTTGTTAAGTTACAATCCAAAATTCAGATTGGTTGAACAATGCTAACCTCTGATCGTTGGATACTTGTTTCTTGACATAGAACCAATGGACATTTTCTTCATTTTCATCCCATAAATCTTAGTCAGATAAGTAAAAATGCTTAATTTTTGAGTCATGATACATCTAAACTTATATATAAAATTTAGACTGTTTAATTTAAACTTATACGTAAAATTTAGACTGTTTAATTTGAATTTGCAATTTTTAAGCATTTTCTAAGTGCCTGCATATCATTCATCACACCTTGGGAGAGTATCAAAATTTCCGCTTTTGAATATTGCCTAATAAATCTTCCACTAATCTCCCCAGAGGGATGGTACGCATGAGCTGCACCCATCTTGGACACTTCCGAGTAAATCCTGTGATATGGCCCATCGATGTCATGTTAGCCTGGTTGGATCGTTCAACTGCTGGGTCCCAAACCAGAGATGGCATAGGCTAATTGAATCCAGATGGTCTGTTTGGAGTCAATAGGATTTCCCTATTTGCCTATCCGTAATTGGTCCAGCTGAGCATACATTAGCACTGACTGCATTGATGTATGCTACGCTGGACCAACTAGGTAGTTGACAAGTAGAAAAATCCTGTTGAAGGTAAGCAAATGATCCAGGACTCAAGCTAATTTGATGGGCCACAGCTCAAACTTACATAAACGACACGTTTCTCTGTACCTTCTGCAATACAAAGAAAAATGATGGATTGAACGAGTTTAGAATTTTAGCAGCATGTTTTTTAGAGCTTATATTCTGATGTAGTGGTGGCCCACTGTTCGAACCATCCTGATACATCACCATGTTTGTGGGGGTTGTATGCTTGATGCTATTCAGTAAATGGAGCTAGATGTACAGTTGTTAGGCTATGGCATTTACACTTTGGCACTGACCTAATTAACGGTCTTGATCATGCTGATCACATGTCCGTGTAAATTTCCAATAGCTGGGTCTTGTAGTAACATTTCGTTTCTAATCTTACGAGCCGATGGAGAAAATGAAATCCAGGAAGATCGGCCACCATGATTTCGTGAAATGTCCACTCCCTCCAACAATTTAGCCAATTCATGTTAAGACATGACTCCAAAATGTAGAAGATTCAAACTCAAATGGGTACAGGATCTGAAACTGTCGGGATGAAATGCCTTTCTTGGGGCCACGATGATGTTATATTCAATCCAAACTGTTCATACATCTGTGGCCTCACGTAGCTTTCAATGGTGGGTATTCAATCTCCACTATCTCATGTAGCGTACCCCTCTTAATTTTTGGATTTACCTTATATTAGGAATCATGCCCACCTATGAATGGATGATGTCAAAGAGAAATTGCAGGGGGGCCACAGTGGGTGAGGAAATTTGCGGCTGATTCAAAGCATCACAATAGAAACCTGTCATAAACCAAAATCGTTCTAAGCAAATGATTTTGACCATCCAGTTGGTGTCCATTAAATGGATAATTAAAGCGACATGGACCTGTGGAGGTCAATGCTCAACCAATCTGTATGTCACGTGAAGGCCCATTGATTTGAATTTTCCTAATAAGGGTCCATGTCTATGTCCATGAGCACTGACCTCTGACAATAGGCCACCCCAACACCAGCCGGGGCCGGGTGTCAAAGCTGTGTGGGCCCATCATGATGTATGTGTTTTATCCGCACTGTTCATCCATTTTTCCACCTCATTTTATGACATGGGTCCATAAAATGACCTGGTGAGGATGCAGATTGCGGAAGGAATTGGCTGGTGTACGGCACACAAACGACCTGGCTGCTGTGTTGACGTCAAATAAGGTAGTTATCATGTCTCAACCAGTCTGTTCATTTGGTGAGATCATTTTAATGATTGAGCCTAAAAGTAAGACAAATTCAAAGATGAAGTGGACCACACTATAGAATGTAGTGGGAGATTGATCGTCTACCATTGAAACCTTCTTGGGTTCACACAAGTTTTGGATCAATCTCATATTTGTTCTTTTCTCTTCATTTAGGTGTGTGTAACCTTATGAATAGATTGGATGGAAAAAAAAAAAAAAAAAAAAAAGAGATTATGGTGGGGCCTATCGAATGTTTCAACGGTGGGAATCAGTGTCTCAACTGTTACTTGTGATGTCGTCTACTTGATCCTACTTGACAGTTGGATATGACTCAATTTTTGAGATTATGCTCTAAAATGATATCTCTGAATAGATGGACGATGTAGATATAATAAATACATCATTTTTGGGCCCTACATAACTTTGATTCTCTTTCAACCATTCATATATTCTTGGGCTAGAGGACCTGGTCTTCGCAGGCCATGTAGATATAATAAATCTTTTTTTTTTTTTTTAAATTTTATGTGGCGGGCATCAAGCACTGCTACTTTTGTAGTTCTGGAGAAGTTTTTTAATAACAGGCATTCAACCACCACTGCTTTTTGCAGTGGGGTGCTGATCTGATATTTGGATTTGCCTTAGGTGAATGGCATGGATAATACAAATCAAGGTAAAGGCCACAGAGCACGGACCAATAGTAACAATAGAATTGGCAAGTTGAAATTGGCAGTAATATGTGACTTGACCAAATCCTGCCACAGAATCAACATGCAATTCACATCCGCCTCAAGCACATGAGGTTAGGTAGTGCCTCTGCCTGTTCTAACAACGGCGCATGCATGATGTGATAGGATTTGATTGGTTCACTATCAAAGGCTCACTGCCCATCATCTCTTACTTATTGTATGCACAGACTTCTCAAGCAAATAAGGGAGCTGGCGTGCCACACATCAGCAATCATGAACCTGGTGGTCCGCGAGCCACCAGAACGGTATGAACATGGAAAGAAGATCAAAGTTTCATGGGCCCCACCATGATGTATTTATTATATCTACACCATCCATCCATTTGGAGAGATCATTTTAGGGCATGTACCAAATAATGAGTCACATCCAAAGCTCAAGTGGACCACATCACAAATCTCAATGGGGACAATAATTTCCACCGTTAAAACATTCATAGGCCCACGGGAATGTTTTTTTCTCCATCCAATCTTTTTATAAGGTCACACAAATGTGGATAAAGAAAAAAAAAAAAAAAAACACAAATATCAAATTGATCCAACTTCTATGACCCCCAAGAAGGTTTCAATGGTAGACAATTAATCTCCCACTGCTTTATGTAGTGTGGTCCGCTTGATCTTTGGATCTGTCTTATTTTTGGGCTCCACCCTTACAATGATCTTGCCAAATAGATGGATGGTTTGGATATAAATGTTACTCATGGTGGGACCCACAGAACTTGGTGATGTCAACACACTAGACAGATCGTTGGTGTGTGGTACACCATCCAATCCGCTTCCCTTAAGCACATATGGGGTAATACTTGCATTTATCTTTCACAGCATGATTAATCACGGAAGACCCTTCCAAGGCCAATATCCCTGGGAAGGTTTCAATGGCTGGTGTCATTACCTGGCCGGAGATTAATGGCTGATAGTCCATACTCTATGGGCCCCACCATGATGTATGTGTTTCATCCATGCTGTCCATCACAGCATGATATGTTTCAGATTAATTGCTAATAGTCCATCCACGCTGTCCATACTCTATAGGCCCCAAAAATGCAGTAGATCCATCTCAAGTGGAACATATCACAAGAAACAGTGTTGATGGAATGCCCATCTTAAAAACTTCTTGGAGGCTACAAAAGTTTTGGATTAAGCTGGTAATCGTTTTTCCCTTCATCCACAGGTTGGATGTCAAATAAACATTACAATGTCTTCCGGAGATTTTTAATGGTGGACATTTATTCACTACCATTTTCCTGTGGTGCGGTGGTACATCGTAGATTTAGATCTGCCTTATTTTTTTGGATCAAGGCCTAAAATGATATGAAGAAATGGATGAACGGTGTGGATAAAACACATATACCATGGTGGAGGCCACAGAGCACCAACTACTAGCCTAACCGAGTCCACATTACCTCGTGTTTCACACCGTGTGGTCCACTTGAGCCTTGGATGAGCTTTTTTTTTTTGTTATTCATGCAAGACACCCACCATGTTAGCTGCGCAATGCCAACCAATGAGGGTAGTGTGTCTGCTTAGCACTCAAAACCTGAGACCAGCTGTTGAGACGGCCACACATTTTCCGGCTGGGCTAGCAGGCGTGACACGCCATGGATGAGCTTCCTGTTTTAGCTCACGCCCAGAAATGATCGGGCAAAATGGATGGACTGGGGATATAAAACACATATATTACAGTGGCCCCACTGTACCTGCCACTAGGGAATCCACTTCCTCAAAAATTCGGCTGATCTGGCAATCCATGGGCCACATGTGTGTGTGTATATATATATATATATATATATATATATATATATATATATATATATAATGAGAGAGAGAGAGAGAGAGAGAGAGAGAGGAATGCTCACCTGGGCACTTCTTGTGAGAGAGACTCATGAGCACTTTTTCATGGCTCATCTCACATGATGTAAGCCCAAAATTGTTTCTCTCTAGCGCCTCTCTCTCTCTCTCCCTCTCTCTCTCTCTCTCCATTGAATTATTTCTTGCACATGTAAAGTTATGCTTGTATAATTTTGTTTAGAAAATGCTTTTATATGTCTATTTTGAAGTTGCACTCTTTCTTTCATGGTGCGGCGAAATGTGGTGATATCAAGCAACGTCTCTCTTATGGGGATAACTAATCTGAATTTACGAATCTACAGGGATTCCTCAGCTTGTCATTATCGAATTCACGTCGGGGTATCTCGAATCCATAAGACATTCTCTTTGAATCCACTAAGAACGACTCAAATTCATGAGCAAACAAGAGAAAACTTTAAGCTTTATTCAAAATATACCAAAGGATGTCTAAAACGAATTCCAAGCAACATTGAATAATAAAAGAAACCCTAATCTACGTAGCTTAAGTATCCTAATTGCAATAGGAAACTAATTAAACCAAAAATCATAAGAAAATCATCCAAAATCGAAAGTTCACACGCACAACTACGCGTCTGTCGACCAGTCGGCCGACCGGTCGGAGTTGAGGGTTGACCGGTCGGACGACCGGTCGATCTGGGCACAAAACAATATAGGGGGTTTTGGAGGTCCCTGGACCAATTCCAATCGGTCATCAGGAGGTCTGATAGGTCGGCAGGGGTCTTCTGCCGCCTTTTCCCTAGCTTCGATCTCGGGTCCTTTCGGGCCCACTTCTGGGTCCTCTTCTTGACTCTTACCTTGCCTCGATCAAGGAGTAGCCTCATTACATCATTTCACTCTTCCTTTAAAGGATGTTAAACATCATATGGTAAGATACTTTTGTATTTTTTATGCTATTTCTTTTTTTTAATTCGTTTCCATTTAAACAAATAACAAAAAAAAAAAGCTGTCACCTATTCAAATTCAACCTGGCTCAATTTGAAATTTTCAACCAAACCAATCTTAGAATGAACTAAATTTTTTTTGAAGTAAACCAAACTCGGCCATATAAGTAGGCCCAAAACCTAGACCGGTCTCATCCACAAACTAGAGTGGCATAAAAATAAACCAAACCCAAACTAAGGCTAACTCAGCCCAGCCCGGATCATTGCCCACCTCTACTAATTATACACTTCCAGTAGACATCGAGAAGCCGGCACATATGTCATTATGTCCTATGTGTGAGATTTGAGCTACAATGTTTATATATTTTGGCAAAAAAATAGGCCTAACAACTAAGGTGAGCCATGGCATGTCAAAACAAAAGATTGGTTATACCGTCAATTTTGAGAAAGCACTTGTGTGGATTTACATCACTCCAATCACGTGTGAAATTATCAAACATCTTACATTGAATATAGATCATCTCCTTGATCATTGTTTTTCAAGGAAACGAAACTTCCTTCTAATGTTTGTCTTTAAACCAGATTTTCCAGAAGGTCTAAGCCCGCCGGAGAGACAATCGAGTAGGTCCACGCCCAGCCCAATGCCAGGTCAGCTATTGGGGTCGGCGGGCTACGGGTCCCTTGCCGGACGCGGATTGCCTGCGAAAGCCTTTGCACGCATCTCCTGCGCTCAGAATCTAGGTGGGGCCTACCGTGATGTTTGTGAGAAATCTACACCGTCCAACCATTTTTTTAGATCATTTTAGGCGTTGCAACCAAAATTTAACAGGATCCAAGACTCAAGTGGGCCGAAAACGTGACGATTGAACTTCCACAGTTGAAATATTCGTGGGGCCAAAGAGGTTTCGAATCAGGATAATACTTGTGTTTTCAGTTCATCTCAGTAGGAATGACATTATGAACGGTATGGATGGCATATAAACATCACTGTGGACCTCATAGAGGCTTCAGTGGTAGGAATTTCCCTAGCCACCTTTTGCTTTAGTAAGGCCCACTTGAGTCTTAGATCCTGTTCATTTTTTGTCGCAACACCTAAAAGGATCTCACAAAACGGTTGGACGGTGTAGATTTCTCACAAACATCACGGTAGGTCCCATCTAGATTCCGAGCGCAGTAGATGCCTGCGGAAGGCTTTCGCAGCGTCCCAAAAAGCTGAGAAAATAAAAATAACTGAATTTCCAGGAGCATAGGTTAAAAAATGCCATGAACCAGACGGATAGGATCGACCAATCAGGAAGAATTTATTATTATGATTTTATCATCCAGCGGACTGGATTAACAAACCATAGTTGCATTGGTATGGCACGAGTGGATCAGGACTCCATCCATACATCAGAACCCTACAATTCAACTTACTGACTTTCCCCGGGAAATGATGATAACATTGCCACGTCAGTGGAAGCGAAAGCTAACTGTTCTGTTTGAATAATTTTCCACCTTAGCAAAAGACACGTAAAGAAAATTCCAATTTCCTAAAGAGTAGGTAGCTTTCGTGGTCCCACTTTTAATAAAACCTGCTCCTTTTATAGGGCGCGGTTTGGGAGGATCACTAACTGTGGGGCTCACTGTGATGTATGTTCTATACATCCACACCATTCATCCATTTTTACAGCTAATTTTAGGTTATGAGCCCAAAAATGAAGCATATCCAAATCTTATAAGACCGTACCACAAGAAACAGTCTTGATTTAATCCTCACCAGTAAAAAATTCATGGGAGCCACCGGAATGTTTATTTTCCATCCAACCTGTTGATAAGGTCACAAAGACCTGGATGAAGAGACTACGCAAATATCAGCTTGATCCAAAGCTTTTGTATCCCATTGGAAGTTTTTAATATTTTATTACCACTGTTTACTGTATTATGGTCCACCTCAGATTTGGATCTGCTTCTTTTTTTTTCTTTTTTTTTCTGTGTAACGTTATAAACTTAGTTTTCAAAACAAATGAATGGCCTGGATATAAGGAACATATATCACGGTGGACCCCACTTTCGCGGATCCACCCACGTCGGTGGATCCGTGGATTCACTGAAACCGCGCTCTCTTGTAAACACCATCAGGGACGCGGATTTCGCAAGAAGAAATCTAGGTGGGGCCTGCCGTGATTTTTTATAAAAATCTAGGCAGTTCATTCGTTTTGTGACCTCATTGTAGGACTATTTATAAAAAATGATCTAGATCCAAGAATCAAGTGGGCTGAAAACGTGAGAATTGAACGTCCACAGTTGAAATAATCGTGGGGCTATAGAAGTTTTGAATCAGGATAATATTTATTTTTTCAATTCATCCAAGTAGGAATGACATTATAAACAGTACGGATGTCATATAAACATCACCGTGGACCTCGAGATGTTTCAAAGGTAGGAATTTCCCTACCCATATTTTCCTTTAGGGCGTGTTTGATTTACACGCAAATGGAAAATTATTACTTTTCATGTAATTCTTGTATTTGTTGACAATGACTATTTTGTTTTTTATGCACTAAAATCAAGGAAGGTACATATTTATTTATTGTGGGGCCACTATGATACACGTGACTTATCCACACCGTCCATCCATTTTGCAACGTCATTTTAGGGCATGTACCCAAAATCAAGGTAAATCCAAAGCTCAAGTGGACCAAGCCACGTGAAATAGTGGTTTGAATATATACCATAAAAAATCATTTACGACCACGATTTCCTATGGTGTGGGCCACGTAAACTTCAGATATACTTAATTTTTGGGGTTATCCTCTAAAATATACATTTAAACCAGATGGACAGCATGGATATGTGACAGGGATCACAATGGGCCCCATGAATATATGGTCATCCTTCTTTGGACGTATTTACAAGAAGTAAATCAAATAATTACATACTTGCACCCATCTGCTTTCTTTTACGTTATGTAAATGAAAATCAAACACGCCCTTAGTGCGGCCCACTCGAGTCTTGTATCCGGCTCATTTTAACTCGCACGTACTAAAATGATCTCACAAAACTTATGAACGGAGTAGATTTCTAGAAAACGTCACATTGGGTCCCACCTGGATTCCGATGCAGGAACTTCCTTCAAAGCCGCGTCCCATCACTAGAATCATCGTCATCCAGGGGCGCGGATTTCCTGCGAAAGCCTTGCGCAGGAATTTCCTGCGCTGGGAACCAAGGTGGGGCCCACAGTGATGTTTTTTGATAAATCCACCCCGTCCATCCGTTTTGGGAGCTCATTTTAGGATACTGAAACAAAATTGAACCGGATCCAAGACTCAATTGGCCCTCAATAAAAGAAAAGGTGGGTAGGTAAATTACTACCGTTGAAACCTCCCTGGGGTCCACAGCGATGTTTATATGACATCCATACCGTTCATAACGTCACTACTACTGGGATGAACTGAAAACACAAATATTATCCTGATTCAAGACTACTGTGGCTCCACAAATATTTCAACTGTGGACGTTCAAATATCACGTTTTCGGCCCACTTCAGTCTTGGATCCGGTTCATTTTTGCTTTTATATCCTAAAATGAGCTCCCAAAACGGATGGACGGGGTGGATTTATCAAAAAACATCACTATGGGCCCACCTTGGTTCCCAGCGCAGGAAATTCCTGCGCAAGGCTTTCGCAGGAAATCCGCGCCCGTCATCGAAAGCCTTGCGCAGGATGTTCCTGCGCTGGGAACCAAGGTGGGGCCCATAGTGATGTTTTTTGATAAATCCACCCCGTCCATCCGTTTTGAGAGATCATTTTAGGACATGAGAATAAAAATGAACTGAATCCAAGACTCAAGTGGGCCGACCTAAAGGAAAAGGTGGGTAGGTAAATTACTACTGTTGAAACCTCACTGGGGTCCACAGTGATGTTTATATGACATCCATACCGTTCACAACGTCACTTCTACTGGGATGAACTGTAAACACAAATATCATCTTGATTCGAAACTCCCGTGGCTCCACAAATATTTCAACTGTGGACATTCAATCCTCACGATTTCGGCCCACTGGAGTCTTGGATCCGGTTCATTTTTGTTCTCATGTCCTAAAATGAGCTCTCAAAACGGATGGACAGGGTGAATTTATGAAAAAACATCACTATGGCCATCTTTGTTCACAGCGCAGGCACTTCCTGCACAAGCCCAGGAAATCCGCGCCCGTCATCCAGTCAACACATACGTACTAAAAAGGAGCCCGTACATGTCCTGCACAAACAAGACGTGTCTATCGCGCAACCTTTTCTAAATGGGCGGGGCAGTTATTTGTACTTGACTGGGTCTGATGCTTGATACGTAGGCATTTATAAATGATACACGTGGCATATATCAACTCAAATCAAACTGACGTTGTTAAGTTACCATCAAAACTCAGATTGGTTGAACAATCCTAACCTCTGATCGTTGGATACTTGTTTCTTGACATAAAACCATTGGACATTTTCTTCCTTTTCATTCCATAAATCTTAGTCAGATAAGTAAAAATGCTTAATTTTTTGTCATGATACATCTAAACTGGTACATAAAATTTGGACCGTTTAATTTGAATTTGCAATTTTTAAGCACTTAGACTTTGGGAGAGTATCAAAATTTTCTCTTTTGAATAATGGCTAACAAATCTTCCACTAATCTCCCCGGAGGATGGTACGCATGAGCTGCACCTATTTTGGACACCTCCGAGTACATCCTGTGATTTGGGCCATCGATGTGATGTCAGCGTGGTTGGACCGTTCAACTGCCGGGTCCCAGGCCAGAGATGTCATAAGCTAATTTAATGGGCCAGCGCTCAAACTTACAGAAACCAGATGTTTCTCTATACTTTCTGCCATACAAAGGAATATGATGAATAGTACGTGTTCAGAAATTTGGTGAGCATGGTTTTTAGAGCTTATATTCTGAATGTAGTGGTGGCCCATTGATAGAACCATCCTGATACATCACCATGTAAGTGGGGGTTGTATGCTTGGTGTTATTTAGAGTCCGGATCATCTGCTCACCTACTACTTGATTGGTCCAGTTCAGCACTATTACTGTCAATAGTGTTGAGTGCTGAGCTGGACCAATCAAGCATCAACAAACAGAAAAATCTTGTTGAAGCTGAGCAGACGATCCGGAATTCATTTAATAAATGAAGCTAGATGGACAATTGTTATGCTATAACATTTACACTTTGGACACCGGCCTAATGAACTAGTCTTGATCGATGCTGATTGCATGTCAGTGTATGTTTCCAATAGCTAGGGTCTTGTAGTAACATTTCAGTTTTTAATCTTATACACATATGTAGAAATTGAAATCCAAGAAAATCGGCCACCATGATTTCGTGAGGAATCCACTCTCCAGCAATTTTGCAATTCATGTTAAGACATGACTTCAAAATGTAGAAGATTCAAACTCAAATGGGTACAGGAACTGAAACTGTCGGGATGAAATGCTTATCATGGGCCAACGATGATGTTTATATGCAATCCAAACTGTTCATACATCAGTGGCCCCATGTGGGTTTCAATGGTGGATATTCAATCTCTACTATCTCATGTTGCGTACCCCTCTTAATCTTTGGATTTACCTTATGTTAGGATTCATGCCCACCTATGAATGGATGATGTCAAACAGAAATTGCAGGGGGCCAACAGGGGGTGAGGAAATTTGCAGCTGATTCAAAGCATCACAATGCAAGCCTGTCATAAACCAAAATCGTTCTAAGTAAATGATTTTGATCATCCAATTGGTGTCCATTAAATGGATAATTAAAGCGACATGGACCTGTGGAGGTCAATGCTCAACCAATCTGTATGTCACGTGAAGGCCCATCGATTTGAATTTTCCAAATCAGGGTCCATGTCTATGTCCATGAGCACTGACTCCCCCCAAAACAACTTTCAGCATTTAGGACATCAGCCCGAGGCCGAGTCAAATCCGGACGCGGATTGGCTAGTGACCCAACACCAGCCAGGGGCTGGTGTCAAAGCTGTGTGGGCCCCACCATGATGTATGTGTTTTATCCACGCTGTCCCTCCATTTTTCCACCTCATTTTAGGGCATGGGCCCAAAAATGAGGCAGATAAAAGTCTCAAGTAGACCACACCACAGGAAACAGTGGGAATTGAATGTCCACCGTTGAAAACTTCTTGGAGGCCATAGAAGTTTTGGATCAAGCTGATATTTGTGTTTTCACTTCATCCAGATTTGTGTGACCTTATCAACAGGTTGGATGGCAAATAAACATCACTGTGGGCCTTGGAAAGTTTTTAATGGTGGATGTTCAATCAACACTGTTTTCATGTGGTGTGGTCCACCTGAGATTTGGATCTGCGTCATTTTTGGGCCCATGCCCTAAAATGAGGTGGAAAAATGGATAGACAGCATGGATATAACACATAGATCATTGTGCGGCCCACACAGCTTTGACACCAGCCCCTGGCTGGTGTTGGGGTCACTAGCCCATCCGCTCGGTCAAATCCTACCGCCACAATCTCTGGTGAGGACGCAGATTGCGGAAGGGATTTGCTGGTGTACGGCACACCAACGACCTGGCTGCTGTGCTGACGTCAAATAAGGTAGGTGTTATATCCCAACCGTCTGTTCATTTGGCGAGATCATTGTAATGTTTAAGCCTACAATTAAAACAAATCCAAAGATGAAGTGGACCACACTATAGAATGCAGTGGGAGATAGAACGTCTACCATTGAAACCTTCTTGGTTTCACGGGAGTTTTGAATTAATCTGATATTTGTTTTTCTCTTCATTCAGGTCTGTGTGACCTTATGAATACGTTGGATGGAGAAAAAAGATTATGGTGGACCCTACAAAGAATGTTTCGATGGTGGGAATCAATGTCTCAACTGCTACTTGTGATGTCGACTACTTGATCGTTGGATATGACTCAATTTTTAGGCTTATGCTCTAAAATGATATCTCTAAATAGGTGGACAATGTAGATATAATAAATACATCAGTTCTGGGCCCATACAACTTTGATTGTCTTTCAACCATTCATACATTCTCAAGCTAGGAGGACCTTGTCTTCACAGGCCCGTAGCTACACCAGCGAGGTCGCTGGTGTGCGGTACACTAGCTAACTTACTGTAGATTGCATACTGACTCCATTAGTACCGCTTGGCTGCTAGTATCTTCTATGTGGCCCCACCATGATGTATGTGTTTTATCCTTACTATACATCCTATGTGTCGGTTCATTTCAAGGTATAAGCTCAAAAATAGGCTAATCTAATCTCAGATGGTTTTATGGGCGATTTCGAGCTGACCCCAATCCTAGAGAAAGCTCATAGGCCCACGAGCTCAAGATAACTTATCATAAAAGCTAATGGCTCACGACATCCAAACGAAGTCCTCAGCCCAATGTAAGCTCTCCTAGGCAATAGATGGAAAACTTAAATGCCACAAAATATCGACCATTGAGAGGATGGCTAAAGGACAAGGCGCACCAAACAAGCTGACTTCTTACCGAGCAGGTTTCACCAGGCAAGATGCCGAGTAGGTTCTACCGACCAGATGCCGAATCCGATGGCGAGTGTTGCCAAGTGCCTACTTCTAAACCAAGTGCTCTTTTTCAAGCGCTCACCTCAGTGTCAAATGCTCTTTGCCAAATGTTTGTCTTAGTGCTAAGTGTTCACCTCGAAGCGAGCATTCTCTGCACCATCGCCATTTCCGTACAGGAACGATAGCCAATAGTCAATAAATCCAGGTGTGATAAGGATTATCCCAAATAATTCTCCGGATCTCGACATAATAAAGATTATCTCGAGAAATTCGGAGATCACACCCGCAAGACGAGATCATTGGATCTACCTACAACTCTTCGATGATCCTATAAATAGAGGTATCATTACTATTCAAGATAAGCAAAAACCTCTCCACCAAATAGCCTACTTTTAATCTCCTACATCTTATACTACTTAGGCATCAGAGGGCTAACGGCCAAACCCCCGGCCACCCTTCTTTTGTATTTGATCATGCTTCACAGGGTCTAGGAGACTTCTAGTCCACACATTTAAAGGAGATCATCACCTTCATCAGTTGACTAGTTTTAGACATCAACAGATTGGCGTCGTCTATAGAAAACGACGACCAAGTTGTGTTCTCACCATTGCTAAGCACTTACGCATCCGACGTCCAAATCAGATCATTTATGGGCGGAAGATGCAAGAATAAGGGTAAGACATCCCTCACTACGAAGCCTTCCCAACAAAAGGCAGACACAGAAGAAGAGTTAACTCATACACCTCTGCAACTCGCCTCGCCACCACGATCACAACAGGGGTCCAGCTAGCAAAATTTCCACAAGAATTGGGGTAAGATATTAGCCCTCGAAGAACAAATACGCTACCTTATGGCTCTTATCGAAGAATGAGTTCCACAGCCTTCGCGCTATACGCATGGCGAAGACCCTATTCATATCCATCAACAGGTGGACCACGTCATAAGAAAATAACATTGGCATTGATTGAATGCACAACATTAAAAGCTTCCTAAGGCCCATTGTAGTGTTTATTTACCATTCAGCTTATTGATTAGTTCATTTAGACTTAGACAAAAGGGTAACATAAATATTAGCTTTAGCCAAAACTTTTGTGGTTCCCAAGCAACTATTTTTTATGGCGGGCATTCAATTACCGCTACTTTTGTTATTCTAGACAAGTATTTTAACAATAGGTATTCAACCACCACTGTTTTTTGCAGTGGGGTGCTGACCTGATATTTGGATTTGCCTTATGTGAATGGCATGGATAAGACAAATCAAGGTGAAGGCCACGGTGCATGGATCAATAGTGACAATGGAATTGGCAAGTCGAAATTGGCAGTAATATGTGACTTGACCAAATCCTGCCATAGAATCACCATGCAATCCACATCCGCCTCAAGTACATGAGGTTAGGTAGTGCCTCTGCCTGTTCTAACAACGGCACATGCATGATGTGATGGGATTTGATTGGTCTACTGTCAAAGGTTCAACTTGGCAAAGTAGGTTTAAAAGTTTTTTGGTTGCATACGTGCTTAACTGCCCATCATCTCTGACAAAAGTCTACCATTTGATCAAATCACATTACTTATTGCATGCAAAGACTTCTTAAGCACATAAGGGGATTAGCTGGTGTACCCCACATCAGCAATCATACGCGGCGCATGCAAAAGAGCCTTCCAGTCCTTTAGCCAGTAACGGTATGAACTGGAAAGAAGATCAAAGTTTCATGGGCCCCATTACGATGTATTTATTATATCTACACCGTCCACCATTTGGCCAGATCATTTTAGGGCATGCACTGAATAATGAGTCACATCCAAAGCTCAAGTGGACCACATCACAAATATCAGTGGGGACAATGATTTCCACCGTTTATACATTCATAGGCCCACCATAATGTTTTTTTTCTCCATCCAATCTTTTTATAAGGTCACACAAGTGTAGATGAAGAGAAAATATATACATATCAAATTGATCCAACTTCTGTGACCCCAAGAAGGTTTCAATGGTAGACAATTAATCTCCCACTGCTTTCTGTAGTGTGGTCCGCTTGATCTTTGGATCTGTCTTATTTTTGGGCTCCACCCTTACAATGATCTTGCCAAATAGATGGATGGTTTGGATATAAATGTTACTCATGGTGGGACCCACAGAACTTGGTGATGTCAACACACTAGACAGGTCGTTGGTGTGTGGTACACCATCCAATCCGCTTCCCTTAAGCACATATGGGGTAATACTTGCATTTATCTTTCACAGCATGATTAATCACGGAAGACCCTTCCAAGGCCAATATCCATGGGAAGGTTTCAATGGCTGGTGCCATTACCTGGACGGAGATTAATGGCTAATAGTCCATACCCTATGGCCCCACCATGATACCATGATATGATGTATGTGTTTCATCCGTATGCTGTCCATCACAGCATGATATGTTTCAGATTAATTGTCTATCCACGCTGTCCATACTCTATGGGCCCCAAAAATGCAGTAGATCCAAATAGTCCATCCACGCTGTCCATACTCTATGGGCCCCCAAAATGAGGTAGATCCAAATCTCAAGTGGAACATATCACAGGAAACAGTCTTGGTGGAATGCCCGCGGTTAAAAACTTCTTGGGGGCCCACAAAAGTTTTGGATTAAGCTGGTAATCGTTTTTCCCTTCATTCACAGGTTGGATGTCAAATAAACATTACAATGGGTGTAGGAGAGTTTTAATGGTGGACATTTAATCATTTAGATCTGCCTTATTTTTTTGGATCAAGGCCTAAAATGATCTGAAAAAAATCGATGAACGGTGTGGATAAAACACATACCATGGTAGAGGCCACAGAGCACCAACCACTAGCCAAACCAAGTCCACATCACCTCTTGTGTTTCACATGGTGTGGTCCACTTGAGGCTTGGATGAGCTATATTTTTTTTTTAGTCACACACCCGCCATTGTTAGCTGTGCATGAAACGCCCACCAACGAGGGTAGTGTGTCTGCTTAGCACTCAAACCTGAGACCGGCTGTTGAGACGCCCACGCGTTTTCCCGCTAGGTTAGATGAGCTTCCTGTTTTAGCTCATGCCCAGAAATGAGCTGTCAAAATGGATGGACTGTGGATATAAAACACATATATAACAGTGGGCCCCACTGCACCTGCCACTAGGGAATCCACTTCCTCAAAAATTCGGCTGATCTGGCAATACGATGGGCCACACGTGTGTGTAGACAGCCAGCTACGGAACCGTCCAGCGTTCCGAATATATATAATTTGGGGTCCTTTTAGTGATCAGCTCAGCCTTAACCCATAACATTATGGCTCATTGGGTGAGTGGGCCAGTCTGATATTTGGGACATGGTATTTTCAGCGTGCGTATATTTCTGAATGGACATGGTCTTATACAGGAAGTATATTATGGGATCAGAGTAAGTATGTAAAAAGCTACCGACGGATGGTGCCGGTTGGACGGTAATACAGACCACTGGTCCACTACATCCCATAATATATGGACAACACTCCAAAATCTCACAGAAGGGAAGATCCTAGCCACAAGTAGTGGAGTTTTCCAGTGGGACGTCGACCTACTTCTATATTTCTCTTCTTAACCATCTATTTATAGGACAGAAGATGAAAAGCTGAGATTGTCCTACCAAGGAAATGTTATTGATATGGTCCATACATGCAGCGACTTCTCCGATTTGGAAAGATATGGGATTTGGGGCATGAAACGACTAAAATGCCTGTACCGTGGCAAGCCTAGTTACTGTGGGTACCACAAGGTGTTTTTACCACGGATTCGGATTCGGTAGTGACCCCCTAGTACTGGTGCTGTGGGACCCACATCCGATGTATGTGTTTTATCAATGCAGTTCAGCCATTTTGCCCAATTATTTAGAGTATTAACCAGCCCAAATATGAGGCAAATCCAAGGACGCGGATTGCGGATACATCACGGTGGGCCCCTCCACAGGTCTGCCGGACACAATCCGCATCCCAAATCCAAATCTCAGTAGGACCACACCACAGGAAGTAGATGTGATTGAATCGACCACCACTAAAAACTTCTTAGAGGGCCACAAAAGTTTTGGATTAAGCTAATATTTGTATTTTGCCTTCATCTAGGTTTGTGTGACCTAATCAATAGGTTAAATGGCAAATAAACATTACAATAGACGTTAATAAGTTTTTAATGGTAGGCATTCAATCAACACTCTTTCTTATAATGTGGCCCACATGAGATTTTGATCTAAATGCCCTAAAATGAGCTGGAAAAATAGACGGACAGCATGGATATAACACATACATCATGGTGGGGCCCACCATATCGACCAGTGCCACAACCTTGATATTGGAGGTGTCACTACCAAATCCAAGCCCGATTACATCATTTAACCCGTTCAGCAAGTTCATTCAGCATGATGTTCATGCAATCTCTAATCAGGTCGGTATGGAACATGTAATCTGGGATGGTTTTGGTGGTCTATATTATTATTGAAAGCTATCAACGAGTTCTATATGCTATCTGTCATGATTTTTCAAAAATAAATTATTTCATGAAGTAATTTTGAATTTAAAGTTAAAATTAATATTTTAAGTACATTATTTTTTTTAGAAAATTTTACGAAATAGTATCCTCACTAATATAATATTTACATCTTAGTACCTTTTACTATTAATTTTTCATTAAGCTACCTTATTAATCAAGTTGTTGTCAAAAGGACACCTTCCGTTGGAAATCTAAAGTTCGTTAGTTTAAAGAATGATTTTTTTCTAAAATGACAAAACAATGCTGACAAATTAATGAGTTACCTTGATGTAAATGTGTTATTATGAATAAAATCTAAATATTGAAGAAAAAAATCACTGCAGCTAATTTCATAGTAATAGGGGACGTAGTCATGATGTATCCACACAGTCCACCCATTTTTCCATATCATTTTAGGACACGAGCCAAAAAATGAGGCAGATCCAAGTTTCAAGTAGACCACACCATAGGAAACAGTGGTGATGGAACAGCCACCATTAAAAACTTCCAAGGGCCCACCTTAATGCCCACCATAATGTTTATTCTCCATCCAACATGTTGATTAGGTCACAAAGACCTCGATGAAGGAAAAAAAAAAACATCAGCTTGATCCAAAACTTTTGTAGCCCATGAGAAGTTTTCAATGGTGGACGTTCATCACCACTGTTTCATGCTGTGTGGTCCACTGGAGACTTGGATCTATCTCATTTCATGTGGTGTGATCCTTGGAGGACAGGCGATCTGCGTCCGTGTTTTCCATGGCTTAAAGGTTTTCGAGTGTGGACTCAACTTCACCTAACATGGTGCAGCACTGACTATGGGGCCCACCTTGATCTATGTATTGTATATCCATGCCATCCATCCATTTTTCTGGCTCCTTTAGGCCATGAACCCACAAATTAAGCATATCCAAATCTTGGCTAGACCATGCCATAAGAAATGGTGTTGATTGAATGCCCAGCATTAAAAACTTTCTGAGGCCCACCGTAATACCCACCATAATGTTTGTTTGCATTCAACCTGTTGATAAGTACACACAGACTTGGATGAAAGGAAAAAAAGAAAATATAAGCTTAATCCAAAACTTTTATAGCCCACAAGAAGTTTTTAATGGTGAGTGTTCATCACCATTGTTCCTACGGTCTTGGGAGCCATTTTTATCATTCAAAAAAATCACAAGAAGGATATTAGATTTTTTTTTTTTTTGGGGGGGGGGGGGGGGGGGTGGGCGGTGGGGACCGCAATTTTAGCCACCCTTCACTTGGGAATCGATACCATGACCTCATAGTTGAAATGAGGTTATCTTAACTCAATCTACCACTTGAACAAAGGATCTGGGTGTGTAGACAATAACTTGATTGATGAGGTAACTTAATGAAAAATTGATTAAAGAAGGTGATGTAAATACTATACTACTGAGATACTATTTTGTAAATTAAACTCCCTTGTTAATTTTGACTATTTAAGAGTTTGAAGAGACATGGAATAAATTATTTATTTGAGTCATTAAAAAGAGCAATTTACAAGTCGCTAGCTATTTTTAGTAAATTTATTATTTTATGTGAAAGTTAGAAATTTTGAGTTTATAACTTATGTAAAGTGCTTTCCATAGAGATTTTATTTAGACTTTACATCAATAATATCAATTTTATGTATCTTTTTAGAAATTTCTCTTTCATTGCTGATTCAAATGTTATTTTTAAAAGAATATGATGATTTATTCTCTTTATCCATGCACCCACACCGTTCTTTAGTATTAGAGTAATTTTATCAAATAATGGATTGGGTAGTGACAATATAGTCTATCTTATACCAGGAATCAAGCATTGATGAGTGCTGGATCATTCAATACAGGAGCTAATTAATTGACTGAGGCCATGAATCCCATATATAATCATGGCAACAAATGGCCCATAATTGTCGAAAGGGCTAGTGATCAATCAATTCAGGGTGTAACAGATATAACACCAGTGCTAAATCATTGACAACAATCCTACAAAAACGAAGTTAATTTAAGCAACTATATGCTTTTCAACCAATCACCTGTTGAAGAAGAAGAATAGAGCTATGCAAATGAAGCAGTGTCTGTTGAGGATGGAGAAAAAGAGTGGACATATGCAGAAAATTAGAAATCCTCTTAAGATAACCATCATAAGATTGCTTGATGAATCCATGCATGAATGGATCAAGTACTGCTGCTATCATACAAAGAGGTATCCATGTTGGATTGTTTTTTTGATACAGGAATGGATTGAAATGTAAGACTCCATTAGGTGGGCCACACATGATCATTAGTTTAGATCATGACCGTTGGATTATTCAGATTGAGCGATTCAGTGGGCCCCACTACAGTTGTGATCATTGCAAATAGGTTTGGGGCGGGAACGCTTGAACCGTGTTCCCTATACGCGGTTATTAAGCCAGATATGGAAACTTACGATGTGGAGACCCTAGAGGAGAGAAGTGTGATGGGTAAGCTTCTCTGGCCCTCTTTCCTATAAATATATGTCTTAGTCCGCTCACCAACACACAAGTGAAAACCCTAGTCCCCATTGCGAAGTTTTCCTAAAGGTGTAAGGTGCGGAAGACCAAGAGTTCTTCTCGGCAACACGATGGCATCAGGAATGTCTTCCCAATCAGATATGGCTTTAAGATTACAGTATGGAATCTCCATTATTCGATGCATAGACGATCCGATTATTCTGCATTAAGTTTTAGTTTCAAAGTTGGTATCAGAGCCGACCTATGCATCAATTTTGGTGGGTTTTTTTTTGTATAGTTCATTGTACGGTTTCCAGATTTCAGAGTTCTCTGGCACCCATAATGGACTACCCACCTAGTCAAATCAGGAAATCAGATCTCATCAGATCTGATCAGCACTCGTTGTGCGATTGACGTGCATGATCAGATCTGATCGCTAGCAGCCCATTATACGCGGCCATGACAATCTAGATCTGATCGCTGGCAGCCCATTATACGCGACCATGACAATCTAGATCTGATCGCTGGCAGCCCATTATACGCGGCCATGACAATCTAGATCTGATCGCATCATGTCCACAATCGTGAGCCGCTTCAGATGATCCACAATCAGCGGCAGCCATGGCCAACGGATGATGTGGGATTGACCTGCGGCAGTTGCTGGTCGCCTATTCTCGAGAGGATGATGGCGTCATGCCCTTCCACATTGGCGGCCGTGATCACTAGCAGTACCATTACAAGGGGTGAAAAACCCATTTAGTTCATGAAGAGGGTTTCAAACCCATATCTGTTTTCACAGAAGGCAACCACCTATACATAAAAAAAAAAAGAGGAAATAAGGTTGTACCGCCAGCCATTGCTGACCTCCATTATCATCGGCGAGATCACAACCCTGTTTCTGCATCTCGACAGCCATGGATTCTATCAGCCATGATTTCAGATCCCGATCGGCAATTGTTCGCGCTGCCACCATCGACAGATCTCTATTGCCCCAAACCTGCCCACAGCCATGGCCGCCGTGAAACCCATCTTCCCCTCCTCTTTCCTCTTTCAGACAGGTACGCTTTAGAAACTACCATTAATGGCAGCTTTCTTCCGCGGGTGGGGTCGCAACTCCATCAGCCCCTGCGTAAGACGACTGGATTCAACGGCAATTTAAGGCCGACAATCGCCATCTTCCTCCGAGATCGGACGGCTGTGGCTGATGGCAAATGCAGCGATGGACGGGATCAGTAACGGTTAACAGTGATGATGGCGGCCAGGGTTTCCACCCTGTAACAGAGGTGGTAAGGTTAGGGTTTGGAAAGGTCTCGTGCGGCTTGGGTATTGGAGAGAGTAGAAAACGGGCTGCTAGATTTTGGGCGTACAGCCCTTGGGGTTTCTTTTACGGGGTTTGGGCTACGGGCTGGGCCTTGGCCCAGTCCAATGGTCAGGCTCGGCAGACCCAATCCAATAGGCCAAGCCCACCAGACTCAATCCAGTAGGCCAGGCCCACCAAGCCCGGTCCAGTACAACAAGCCCAATAGGCCCAGTCCAAGTGTATAAGGCCCGCCAGCCCAAATTTTTAGTGGCTTCTTTGAGGTCTAATTTTGGGCCCAACCTTGGGCCTATTGAAGATCTTTTTTTTGGACTTTGAAGGGCCCACTTTAGGTACTTGGGCCTAATGTTCAAGATGAAATAAATCATTGTATTTATATACTTGGGCCATAATTTAGGATCTAATAAAATCTTCATAAAAGTATTGATGGTTGGTGGATTTCACTTGTTAGATGGACCAAGTATTTTAATATACATGGTTATACCTATTAAACTTTGATTTGGCCTAAAATAGGGCCATTACCCATATGTTTAAGGCTGATATTTAGTTGTTGACCATTAAGTATATAATCCAACCATCACTTTAGAAGATGTCAATGTCAGCCATATTTTAGGCCGAATCAGAAATTTTAAGATATGGTCTGTTGTGGGCAAGACCATTAAGCAATCCTTGAGTCTAGGAGTGGGATTGGAGCTGGTTGTGTTAGCCACCAAAGTGACCTCAATTGGCAAAGATTTCTACTTCTAAACTTCTGTATATGGAATTTAGTGACCCTCCATTATAAGATTGCATTCAGTTGCATTCATATTCAGGGGAGCGGTGGTCAGAACAAAGAAATATCATCGTTTGGCTGGATGTGAGCGGGATGAAGTGGTTGGTGATGGTGATATAGGTCTGAGAGATTCATTTCACCCAAAGGTGATGGGCGTCTTAGATTTATTTCACCAACATTGGTCAGCTTCATGTTCAGAAGAGCCTCCTGTATGTTATAATTTCGCCCAAATGAGGAATTGTGATGATACACTGGGCTCTTGCTAGATTTTGATGATTATGGCCCATCATCATTCTGGGTCATTTGATTAAATGCCCAAATTAATCGAATGTTCATACATGCATGATATTTGTGGTTTATGTTTATGCATTGTTATATGGGACTTGTTTATTAATATGAGTTTTATGCTTTGAATGTCCAGCTATGACTGTTTCCAATATTCCAACACAATTCAATTCCATACCTTTGCTTACTGGGTCCAACTATTCCAAATGGAAGTCGTCCGTTGAAATAGTCCTAGGTTGTATGGACTTGGACTTGGCCTTGGAGGAAGTAGAGCCTCCTATTCCAACTGACTCTAGTATGGAATCAGCAAAGGCTCACTACAAGGCCTAGACCAAGTCAAATAAGATGTGTCTCAAGATCATAAAGAACTCGATTTCTGAGACCATGCAAGGTGTCATGCCCGACACTGAGAAAGCTAAAGATTTCTTGACTGAAATAGGAAAACGATTTCAAAAATCGGATAAAGCTGAGCTAAGTTCACTTTTACATAAATTGACTCAAGACACCTATAACGGTCAAGGAAATATCAGGAAGTACATTGGTGGATTGTCTGATGTGGTGGCTAAAATCCGCGCATTAGACCTTAAGATTGAGGATGAACTCTTGATTTTCTTGGTTCTGAACTCCCTCCCTCCACAATTCAGTCAATTCCAAATCAGCTATAATACTCAAAAGGAAAAGTGGACATTGAACGAACTAATATCTCAGTGTGTTCAGGAGTAAGAGAGACTCAGAAGGTCGAGCAAGACACAAAGTGCACACCTAGTGACATCTGGTCAAGGATGAAAAGGAAATAAGAAAAGAAAGCACACTTCAGGGAAAAGTTCTACGGGTCCTGCGGGTGGCAATCAGCCTAAGTCTGGAAAGACATTTAAGAAGAAAAGGAAGGTCCTAATGATGGCTGCTTCTTCTGCAAGAAGCCTGGTCATCAGAAGAAGGATTGTGAAGAATTTAAAGCATGGCTCGTTTCTAAGGGTAAAGACCATATTTTAGTCTGTTTTGAATCAAATTTAGCTGATATGTCCACAGACTCCTGGGGGATAGATTCTGGTGCAACTATTCACATTTGTAATTCCATGCAGGATATGCTTCAAAGCCGGACGCCAACTGATGCAAAGAGATCAGTCTATATGGGGAACGGCATTAGAGCAAACGTGGAAGCTATTGGAGTCTATAGGCTTATGTTATCGTCAGGACACTTTCTTGATCTAGTAGATACTGTTTGTGTGCTTTCTATAAGGCGCAATTTGGTTTCCATTTCTCGTTTCGACAAATTTGGTTATGAGTTTAAATTTGCAAATGAAAAATTAAGCATTTACTATGATTCAGTTGTGATTGGTTCTGGCACTTTAGTTAATAACCTTTATCAGCTAGATTTGGATGTTTCACATGTATACAGCATTAACCCTCGCATGGAAACACTAAAGGCATCAAACGAAGTTTAGATTGTGAGAATTCCTCCATGCTATGGCACAAGCGATTAGGCCATATCTCTCGTGAGAGATTGGAAAGGCTTGTGCGTGAAGGAATTCTTCACTCCCTGGACTTCTCAGACTTTGGGGTTTGTATTGATTGCATTAAAGATAAACAGACTAGAATAAGGAAAAAGGGTGCCACTAGGAGCGTAGAACTCTTAGAAGTGATTCATACAGACATCTGCGGACCGTTCCCTACAGCATCCTGGAATGGGCAGAAGTATTTTATCACTTTTACAGATGACTACTCTCGTTATGGGTACTTGTACCTTATTAACGAAAAATCAGACACCCTGGATACATTTAAGATCTATAAGGCTGAAGTCGAGAATCAACTCGACAGGAAGATCAAAGTCGTTAGATCCGACCGTAGTGGTGAGTACTACGAAAGGTATGACGAATCTGGGCGTAATCTAGGTCCATTCGCTAGATACCTACAAGATTGTAGCATCGTCGCCCAGTACACCATGCCTGGTACTCCAGAGCAGAATGGTGTAGCGGAAAGGCGTAATCGCACCCTAAAGGACATGATGCGATCTATGATTAGTAATTCTACGTTACCAGAATCTTTGTGGGGTGATGCGTTGAAAACAACTATGCATATCCTTAATAGGGTCCCAAGTAAAGCTGTAATGAAAACTCCATATGAATTGTGGACAAGGCGAAAGCCTAGTCTACGATATTTTCATGTATGGGGTTGTCCTGCAGAAGCCAAACCATATAACCCGCATGAAAGAAAACTTGACCCTAGAACTGTTAGTTGCTTCTTTATTGGATATCTAGAATGATCAAAAGGATTCAGATTTTATTATCGATCATATTCCATGAGAGTCATTGAGACTGGGAATGCTAAGTTTATTGAGAACACTGGAGATAGTGGGAGCACAAATTTTAGAGATATTGTATTTGAGGAAGAGCGGATTGTGATTCCCACCACAATCATTCAGAGTAGCATGGTTGTCCGTCCAGTAGTAGACCCTGAGATCCCTATGGACGACCATGCACAACCTCAAATACAATCCACTGATGAGGAAATGGAAAATCCAATTCAGAATAATGAACCATTAAGACGATCACATAGAGAGAGAAGATCTGCAATACCAG
Source organism: Liriodendron chinense (assembly GCA_003013855.2). NCBI lineage: Eukaryota > Viridiplantae > Streptophyta > Magnoliopsida > Magnoliales > Magnoliaceae > Liriodendron > Liriodendron chinense. Next base: position 4,051,908 of record PVNU02000440.1, on the reverse strand, counting down.
ATGATTACATCATCTATTTGCAAGAGCATGAGTTTGACATTGGGATTGAAAAGGATCCTGTATCCCTTTCACAGGTCGAACAAAGTGCGGATTCTTGTCATTGGTTCGATGCCATGAAGGATGAATTGAAATCCATGAAGGACAACAAAGTTTGGGACCTTGTTAAATTGCCTGAAGGGATTAGGCCGATTGGTTGCAAGTGGGTATTTAAAACCAAACGGGACTCTAAGGGCAATATCTAAAGGTATAAAGTCAGGCTAGTTGCAAAGGGTTTCACTCAGCGTGAGGGCATTGACTTTAAGGAGACTTTCTCACATGTATCTAAGAAAGACTCATTTAGGATCATTATGGCTCTTGTGGCTCATATGGATTTGAAGATACATCAAATGGACGTGAAAACTGTGTTTCTCAATGGAGATCTAATGGAGAACGTATATATGTTGTAGCCAGAAGGTTTTAAAGCCAAAGGCTCAGAACATCTAGTCTGCAAACTTAAGAAGTCCATTTATGGGTTGAAACAGGCATCACGACAGTGGTACCTAAAGTTTCATGAAGTTGTTTCCTCATATGGTTTCATTGAAAACACTGCGGATGAGTGCATATATGTGAAAATCAGTGGGAGTAAGTTTATCATTTTGGTTTTGTATGTTGACGACATTTTATCGGCTAGTAGTGATATTGGATTGTTGTGTGAGACTAAGAAATTTATATCTTAAAATTTTGAGATGAAAGATCTTGGTGATGCTTCCTTTGTCATCGCCATTCAGATTAGCCGGGACAGATCACGTGGATTACTTGGCTTGTCGCAGAGGGCAAATATTGATAGGGTTCTCGAAAGGTTTGGCATGCAAGGTTGTGCTCCTGGCCAAGCACCTATTGTAAAAGGTGACAAATTTGGTCAATTTCAGTGTCCTAAGAATGACCTAGAAAAAGACAAGATGAAAGCTATTTCGTATGCGTCAGTAGTAGGGAGCATCATGTATGCTCAAGTCTGTACGCGTCCAGATATTGCTTTTATGGTTGGAATGTTGGGCAGGTACCTCAGCAATCCAGGAATGAACCATTGGATAGCTGTAAAGAAAGTGTTGCGCTACCTGCAAAGGACAAAGGACTTCGAACTCACATACAGAAGATCCGACCATTTAGAGTTGGTAGGATATACAGATGCAGATTTTGCTGGTTGTCTCGATAGCAAGAAGTCCACCTCGGCTATGTATTCATGATGGTTGGTGGAGCCGTATCATGGAAGAGCGTGAAACAGTCGATTACGGCATCATCTATCATGAAAGTAGAGTATGTAGCTTGTCTTGAAGCCACGAATCAGGCGATCTGGCTTCAGAGCTTTTTCTCTGGTTTACGGGTTGTGCAGATGATCCCGAAACCATTGAAAATCTATTTTAATAGTTCAGTTGCAGTTAACTTCTCCAACAACAACAAGCATTCATCGAGGTCAAAGTATATTGACATCAAATATCTTGTTGTGAAGGAGAGAATTCAGAATCGTCAAGTGTCTGTGGAACTCATCGGCACAAGGCAGATGATAGCGGATCCTCTCACTAAAGGCCTTCCTATCACGCTCTTTAAGGAGCATGTGACATCTATCAGAGTTGTTGATCCCAATGATGGATTTGAGTAGTGGGAGTTTTCATGTATGATCCGATTATGTCCAGACAATTTTAGAGATATCTTTTATGCATTGATGATTCTATTTTTAGTTTATATCTTGCTTCTCCTTAGTGTGCACATTTAGTTTTGAGTAAGCAAGACTTTGGTTTGTGTCTTGGAGAAACGTTCAGTAGGACCACTTGAAGATAAACACGTATGATCACATAAGACGTATAATCTTCATACCACACCCCATATCATTGATCCATGTCGTTAAGGCTATTGGTATCTGTGATTGTGATTCGTCACACTTCGAAAATATTAAATGTTGTGTTGATTACCACGATTCAATATCAATGGTCTTGATGGACCGGATCTGACAAGCGTTGCTCATAATTATCCAACGGTATTGTTTTGAAATCAGTAGGGCACCCATTAGGAACTTTTAAAACAAACATGTTTTATGAAATGTTTTTTACAAAATAAAATAAATGTTTTGTTTTCTTTCAGAGATCAATGTAGCCCAAGTGGGAGAATGTAAGACTCCATTAGGTGGGCCACACATGATCATCAGTTTAGATCATGACCGTTGGATTATTCAGATTGAGCGATTCAGTGGGCCCCACTAAAGTTGTGATCATTGCAAATAGGTTTGGGGCGGGACGCTTGAACCGTGTTCGCTATACACGGTTATTAAGCCAGATATGGAAACCTACGGTGTGGAAACCCTAGAGGAGAGAAGTGTGATGGGTAAGCTTCTCTGGCCCTCTTTCCTATAAATATACGTCTTGGTCCCCTCACCAACATACAAGTGAAAACCCTAGTCCCCATTGCGAGGTTCTCCTAAAGGTGTAAGGTGCGGAAGACCAAGAGTTCTTCTCTGTAACACGACGGCATCGGGAATGTCTTCCCAATCAGGTATGGCTTTAAGATTACAGTATGGAATCTCCATTATTCGATGCATAGACGATCCGATTATTCCGCATTAAGTTTTAGTTTCAAAGAGGTATCCATGTTGGATTTTTTTTTTTTTTATACAGGAATGGATTGAAACTCAGTCTAAAAAAATTTCAATTAAGTAAAAACCTCAATTTATGCATAGATAACATAAGGAATTCATGGATCAACAGATATGGCTGAGCTTGATAGCGATGGCAACAACGACATGGCCGGTCAATGTTAATCCAGAGCGGCCAATCATAAACCAATATTACAGAAAAGTTGGAAGTCGACAGTACCCTAAATGCAAAGGATTGCAAAAAACAAAATGTGATGTTTCATTTTCTAATGTTTTATTATATATAATTTCAATTTGACATATAACCATTAACATCAGTTGTTGTCGAAGACAAAAGACACATTACAATGGGAAATAACTATTCTAAACTTGGGGACGAGTTTAATTTTTTAAGTGGACTCTACTATATATAGGATAAAGTCAAGAAAAAAAAACAATGGGCTGCTAAGAAAAAAAGAGAACAGGCTAGAAAGTTCAATTCAAGATCTAGCATGTGGGCCATAACGTACGATTGGTTATCCATTTTGTGCGTTTAGAATATTGTTGGCAAGTTATTAAAGGACTTATACATGATAGCCACTATCATGGGCTACTGGCCTCCACATGGTTTTTCAAAAATATGTTGTTATAGGGGTTAATTTTGAATTTAAAATTAAAATTTATTGTTTTTTAGTAAGTAACATTTTTTATCATCTTGATATATCTTAAGAGTTTTGAGTTTTGAAATACCTTAAACTAATTATATAAGTTATGGGAAATAATTTAAATTTAAAAGTCATTTACAATTTATTTTTTTTAAATTACGAATTTAAAGTTTGAGGCTTACCTAAGCGATAGACTTTATTTAGCCTTTTCATCAATAATATTATCTTCATCTTGAGACTTGTTTCTTTTTGTGAATTGAAGAGTTATTTGAGTTCAAATGATGAAACGAGAAGACGAAAAAGAATTAAAGGGCTATTCTTGAGAAGAAGACTGTGATCTCCCCTTCATCTAGGCAATTATCTATTGGTGTAGCTCACCTAACAGTTGAATTGGAGTGCTTTCCATTTGTATGATTAAAATCGTCACTGTTAAGAGGGGCAGGATGTAATGCAAAAGCATTAGCTGCATGGGCCCTTTTGCCTTTCAAATAAAAATAATAATTAAGAATATTTTAGTCATTTTAACTAAGAAGCAACCATCTAAATCACTGATGTGAAGAAGCTTCAAGGCTTATTAATCATATATTACGTTCAGGACAGGTGCAGTGGCCAAATCCAGGAGCGAGGAATCCTAGCAAAGCATGTCATTTATCAAAAGAGGTTTGCAGTCAAGGCACGCTAGCCTAGCTTTGAACTGGACACGTGGCCATGATAGAAACCGCTGATGTGATAGGCATCCATGTGGGTGGGCCATGAACAAGGAATACCGAGTGGACGATCCAACCGGGTCCGTGGTTGGAAGGTTCGCCATCGAATAAAGATGATGGCTGTACTTTTGACACGAAATTCTAAAACCGTCCATTTAGCATGCAAAACTACGGCTGAGATGGTTTTATAGCACAGCAGAACGACACGATGGCTGTCCGAACAAGATCTGAAAATGCCCGCTTGATATGCATTAAAGTCAAAGAGTGTGGTCTTCATCCAACGGTGTTAAGTTTCACCTACGGTGATGATTGAGACACGTTTCTGACATGTAGGAAAACCAGCGGTTTAAGAACTTGGAATTTCTTAGCAGTCGCAAAGAGGCTCGTTCCAATCTCGCCAGCGTCATGAAGGTGGTCAATTTCAGTGACTTTTGGAATTACCTACTGAAGCCAACTGTATTGTCTATTGCTTTAAAATGCCCATAATGACTGATATAAAACACGTGTCGCTTTTTGGGCCACCCATGCTGGGATTCTGAGTTGGACGCGGTTTGGGTAGTGACGCTGCCCGTGGACAGGTGGCTACTGATCGCTGCTCTGTGGGCCCCACCATGATGTATGTGTTTTATCCACCCCGTTCATCCATTTTTCCTGATCATTTTATGGCTTGATGAGAAAAATTGTGGCAGATATAAATCTCAGGTAGACCACACCACAGGAAAACAGTAATGATTGAATCTCCACCCTTAAAAACCTCCTAGAGCCACTGTAATGTTTATTTGACATCCTACCTGTTGATTAGGTCATGCAGACTCGGATGAAGGGAAAAAACAAATATCCGGCGGTTGATCCAAAACCTTTTCGGGCCACGAAGCTTTTAATGGTAGACGTTCAACACTGTTTTCCTGTGATGTGGTTCACTTGAGATTTGGATTTGCCTCGTTTTTGAGCTCGTGATATAAAATGATCTAAAAAAATAGATGGACGGCGTGGTAGAAATACATACATCATGGTGGGGCCCACAGAGCACTAACTAAGTAGCCACTGGCTCCTGGCAGCGTCACTGGCCAATCCGCGACCCTCCTGAGTCTATCCGTCACCAGTTGTACTCAGCCAGTAAAACGCGGATTGCATGCGACCCCCACCGCAGGAAGTTAAGCTGGGTGGGCCCCACGTGATGTTGGTATGAAATCTGCCTCATATTAGGACATGAGGCAGATCCAAAACTCAAGTGGGCCACATGACAGGAAACAGTAGGGATTGAATTTCCACCGTTGAAATAATCATGGTGCCGAAAAAGTTTTCGATCAGGCTTATATTTGTGTGTGTTCAGTTCATCCCTGTGGAATGATTTTATGAACGGTTTGGATGGTATATAAACATCACGGTAGACCCAGGATGGTCTCAGCCGTAGGCAGTTAACGACCTTTTTCTGCCACCTAGTCCACTTGAGTTTGGGATCTGCGTCATATTTTAGCTTGTATCCCGATATGATCTAGCAACGGATGGACGGGTGGATTTCACACAAACATCACGGTGGACCCCACCTAGCTTCCGTCCCGAGGAACTTACTGCAGCCGGGAGTCGCAGGCAATCCACGTCCGTAACCGTAAGGGGGTGTTTGGTGCATGGACTTAAATGAGAGTAGGCGGGATGGAACTTGGAATCCAACGTTGGAAACTGAAATGAGTGTTTGGGTAGGGCATTCCTCAAGCAAAGGTGTGAGCATTGGAGATTGTGCCAGTGCTGTGTAGGCTGAAGATGGGACTTGGTCTACCCCTCACAGGACTTGAATAGCACTCTAAGACGTTGGATGTGAACCTTACTACAGAAGTGTGTCACCAAGTTTTGTGGACCCCACCATGATGTATGTGTAATATCCACTCCGTCCATCCATTTGGAGAGATCATTTTAGGCAATGAGCCAAAGAACAAGGCAGATCCAAAGCTCAAGTGGACTCCACCGTAGAAAACAGTGGGGACAGTGATGCTTACCGTTGAAACCTTCCTAAGGCCTACCATGATGTTTATTAGAGATCCAAATGGATGGACAGTGGAGATACGACACATACATCATGGTGGGGCCCACAGAACTTAGTGACATCACTTCAATAAGAATCTGTTACTGTAGCTGTCACTCTGCTGCCGTGCATGTCCAAACATCATATGAGGTTTATCCCAAGTTGCCTTATGAAAAATTTACATTTCAAACTGGATTGAGATTTACCTTCTAATTCTCAATTCCCCCACAATCTCCTGACACCCTTAATTATCACCTTCCATCCAATTCCATCCCATCTATCTCCATTTAAGTCTATGCACCAAACGCCCCCTAAAGCAACTCAGCCCCGCGGTATCTGACCATTTTATCCTGATTCGTGCTGCAAACGGAAAAACCGAGTGTGATATGGTAGAAATGGTACCACTAGACCATTGTGGAGCCATGTCACCACTATACACATCGGAAGGCGATTGCCCGTGACACGGGCCACAAAGATATCCTTATTATCTTTTTATCATCTACGAGGGCTCGTGGGAATGAAAGACACGTAACTGTTTTATTCGGACTTTTTCCACATCAGCGAAAGAAACGTAAAGAAAACTCCAAGTTTCGAAGGAGTAGGCAGCTTTGGTGGTCCCACATCTATAAAACCTGTCAAAATCGCTAGCATCATCGTCATCCGACCAGAGAACGTAACTCCTCAAAAGCAAAAACGTACATGTCGTGTTCAAACTAGACGGACGCGTCAGATACTGACGGGTTCAGTCTCTACTGAAGTGACGCCACCAAGTTCTGTGAACCCCACCAACGTGATGTATGTGTTGTATCAACACCGTCCTATCCATTTGGAGACATCATTTTAGGGCATGATTCAATAAGGAGGTAGATCCAAATCTCAAGTGGACCCCTCCACATAAAACAGTAGGGACATTGACGCCTGCCGTTGAAACCTTCCTAGGCCCACCATGATGTTTCTTTGAGATCCAACCTAATCTTAAGTTAACACAGACCTGGATAAAGGGAAAAAAACAAATATCAACTAGATCGATATTAATTTTAGTCTCAAGAAGTTTCAATGTAGACGTTCAATCCCCACTTTTTTATGCAGTGGGGTCTACTTAGCTTTTGATCTGCCTCATTCTTTTTCTCATTCCCTAAAACGATCGGTCCAAATTGATGGATGGAAAGTGTATAAAACACGTACATCATCGTGGGACTCACAAAACGGAAGCGCATTGCGCACTGAGTAACTTAGCGTACTGAGTAAACTCTGCCGGGGTCTACCGTGATTTATGTATTTTATTACTCCGTTCATCCACTTTAACAGATAATTTTATGGCTTGAGACAAAAAATGAAGCATATAAAAAGCTTAAGTGGACCACACCACAGGAAAAAAATATGAATTGAATCTGTAATGTTGAAAAATTCTTGGGGGCTGTGGAAGTTTTGGATCCATCTGATATTTGTTATTAACCTTCATAATTGTCTGTGTGATCTTGTGAACAGGTTGGATGACAAATAAACATCACTGTGGGCCCCAGAAAGGTTTCAACGGTAGAAATCATTATACCCATTGTTTCTTGTGGTATGGTCCACCTAAGTTTTGGATATGCTTCAATTTTGGTTTCAACTCCTTAAATGAACTGGAAAAGCGGATGGACGGTGTAGATAAACTAAATACATTTACAGTGGGCCCAACTGAGTTTACTCATTACGATGAGAGCAGTGCAATCCGATTCCTCACAGAACTTGGTGACGCCTCTTCAGTAGAGAATCTTGCAACTCACTAGGTCAGTAGCTAATCCACGTCCCAAACAAGACGTGACTATCACGCAACTTTATGAGTTAGGCGGTTCTTTATACTCTGGCTGCATATGACGCTTGATACGCAGCATCTAGAAATGATACACGTGGCTTATATTGTCTCAGATCAAACCGACTAAATTGTGGAAACCACTGTTACGGTGCAAAACTCAAGATTGGTTGAACAATACTTGCCTCTGGTCCGTGGATACTTGTTTATTGACCTAATACCATTGGATGTTTTACTTATTACCATCCAATAAATGTCCTCCAATCTTATAGTCAGGTAATAAAAAAAAAAATGCTTTATTTTTTGGGATGATACATCACATTATTTGTACGGTTTAATTTGAAATTCTTATATTGCATGATATGGTGGTGGCCCACTAATTGAACCATCTTGATACATCACCATCTGCATGTGGGATTGCACCGTTGGTGCCATTTAGTACAAGGGGCTTGTTTAGCTCAAATTCAGTCCTTCACATGATGTGTATCTAAGAAGTGTGGTAAAGTCGAATGCGGCTCGTATCAAATAGAATGCTTTGTGATTCCATGCGCGGAGATAGACTAACTAATAATAGACTTATGAAGATAGGCGGTCTATTCAATCACTAATTACACAAAATTAAGCAACTGGCAAAGGAGAGGATTCATCCTCTAATGAGTTTTTATTTTCCTCCGGAGAAATGACTTGCAATTAATCACGTGATAGCTAATTGTCTTCAATATTAAAATAATATAACTTAAGAAAATGAATTAGGGTGGAGCCAATAAAATTAATAATATAAATGTATCTACAATCAGTTGAAAAGAATAATAAAAACGATGACTAATGACAATTCATTCATCTTTTAATAAAATATCAAGCTTCGTAGGCAAGAAGGTCATCGAGAATGAAAGTTAGATCACCTCCTTAGTTGCTTCGTTGCAAGATGGCCATTGGGAACTACAATTTGTTCCTCATGTGGCTAGGCGTCATTATATGCGCAAGACAATCATAGCTCACAAGAGGAGGGTGGACATCTGTTCATCTGTCAATTGGCTTCATAATAAGGCAGTTGTGGTGATTTCCTATTCGTTGCGCAAGTTCAAGCTCTGAGATAAGACAGCCATTGAAGGATGAATCCTCAACAGTCCATTCCTCACAGCTAGTCTCATTAGTGAGATAGTCGTTAGAAATGACAATATGTTTGTGGGCGAGTCGATCATAGTTTAAATAATTAATCGTTCAACACTCAACCACGTGCTTCACGGTAGAAATGATAATGAGGTGATAACATATTCATCGCTTCAGATCCTCACTTTGTGGCAAGATAGTTGTAGCAACGACAATCCATTTGTTGCTTGGAATCTCGCTCTGTAGGCAAGGCTGTAATGGAATGACCACTTGTTCGTTGCTCGACTAGGCTTTATAGTAAGGTAGTTGTAATTAAACGACAACTTATTCATCACTTTAATTTATCAAACTTCATTGCAAGACAGTCGAGCAGAATATCCAAACATGTGACAAGATGGCCCCACTAGCCATCTGTTCGAGACTTAAAGATCTTCTCATGTCCAACAATGTAATCGTGGACATATAGTGGCAAGCTAGCTAATTCTAATCTAATCAATCTAGGGGAGGTTTGCAGCTTGGCACTAGTTAATAGTGGGGGAGTTAGGTTGAATAATAATAATGACAAGTATCTATGGTGGGCAAATGATATGTCTTTTAGCGTTGAAAAGAATAGTATTATGTCGTGTTGTACATTGGAATGGCATAGGCCTCGAGCTCTTCATTTTCTGTTAAAATTATATATGTGTAAGGTGGTTTGTTGAAGACTCGTATTAGAGTCGACCTCCGTGATCTTTTCTATGTCAATTGGTTAATTAGCAGATGTGGTCAATTATACTTTCAACTCAAGACGAATCTTCAAGATCTATCTCCAATTGGACATTCATTTAACAATCGTAGCTGATTGTATTTCTATCTCAAGAGGTGTCCTCATAAACTTCGCCTAATCAACCTGCTTTCGAAAATTTGTAACTAAATCATATTTTGTCATGTATCGTTGTTGATCCTATTGTTGGGAATCCCAACAAGCGAAAGCGAAACAAACAACTAACCACAATGGTAATGATTAAGCACCAATTGACACATAAGAAGGCAATCTGATTTTACATGGAAAAACCCCCTCACGGGTAAAAAACCATGGCACAAAGCGAATCTACTTATTTTGTCATATATCGTTGTTGATCCTATTGTTGGGAATCCCAACAGCGAAAGCGAATCAAACAACTAACCACAATGGCAATGATCAAGCAACAATTGACACACAAGAAGGCAATCCGATTTTACATGGAAAAACCCCCCTCACGGGTAAAAATCCATGGCACAAAGCGAATCTACTATGATATCAAAAGTTAAAGAGAAAGAAGAAGAAACACCCGGATTCCAAGCTCCACAAAGAAATCCCAAGCTTTCCCAAGTTTTTTCTCTCACCTTAAAACTCTTTCAACCCCCCTTTTCATTTAAGATACTCCAATTCACGTATTATACTCCTTAAAATAAGAAGAATACCAAAATTAGAAACAACTTACACGAAACCACGTAAGAAATTAACTAAAAAAAAGGAAACAGTCGACTGGTCGGACCTCACCATCGACCAGTCGAGGGCCCCTGTCGACCGGTCGTCAATGCTCGAAATTTATCTAGAGAGCTATTTCCTGAAATCCTCCATATTCGACCGATTAGTTGCCATCCACGATCGGTCGATAGCACCTGTTCCTATAAAAATTTCAGGTGTCCAATTCCAACAGCTATCTTAGCTAATCATATGTTCTTAGATCTTTTTACTTATATCTCCATGTATGCACAATCACTTGACTTCTACTATACATCATGAGAAAAATCATTGCTGGCTAAAACAGCGGTCATGAACATTCTTTTTAGGACATTATAAAGCCTATAACCTCTTTTGTTTTACCACGTGTGTTGGGGTCCCAGAAATGGGGATCCTCGGAACGATGATTCCGAATGACAAAATCATCACGCGGTCAGATTTAGGGCCAGTGCATCGGAAATCGCGGCACGAATCACGACACACGCATCAGACTTGCCTCAAGCATGAAATTGGGCCGGTAGTGAACCCCACCGGACACCGTAACCAAAACTGTCCAAAATTGAGAGGATACCTCAATTATGAAGAAATAGGAGCAGTGCATCAGCATTCATCGCAGGCGGACCCCGCAAATCCCCCAATTTGCAAAACCCAAGTCTGTAGGACACGAGTACGTCCAGCGCATCCAAAAAATGAATTTAAGAGCGCACTGCGTCCAGCGCATCCAAAAAATGAATTTAAGGGCGCACTGCGTCCAGCGCATCCAAAAAATGAATTTAAGGGCGCACTACGTCCAGCGCATCCAAAAAATTCACCCAGCGCATCCAAAAAATCAGTTAATTTCAGGACGCACTGACAGCTGGCGCGTCCTGCAAACCAACCTCTGGACTCCGATCATTTCGCGACGCGCCGAGCGCATTTATCGACGCGCCGACTCATTTTCTCGACGCGCTACACGTGTCGACCGCTTATTGGACGACGATACCTATAAATACCCCGCCCACCACCTCATTTGCATCATTCAGCAAGAGAGAGAGAGAGGACCTCGTCGCCGGAAAACCTTTGCCGATCGCCGGAATCCTTCTCCGACCACCGGAACTCCTCGCCGAAAATCGCACCTCCGATCATACCAGGTCTGGAGGAATAACTTAAGTCACCTTTTTCGATGCGCCGGTCCCAGCGCATCATAAAAGTGACCCGGCGCATCAGGGAAATCCTCGGCGGATTACGTAAACCATTAATCGTGGCATTTTAAGGACGCACTGGCCCCAGCGCGTCGCAAAATAGCCCAGCGGATCAGAAAAATACAAGTTATCAAGTCAAAGCTATTTTAAGGACGCACTGGTACCAGCGCATCAGAAAATAGCCCAGCGCATCAGGAAATTACAATTTTAGGACGCACTATCCGCAGCGCGTCGCAAAATAGGCCAGCGGATCGGAAAATTACATTTTCAGGACGCACTGGCTCCAGCGCGTCATAAAATTACCCGGCGCATCATAAAAATCATTTATGGACGCGCTGGCCCCAGCGCATCAATAAAATCAGGCCAGCGGATCGCAAAAATCAGCACTTTGCGCATTCATTCCAGCACCTTTAAATCCTCATTTTATAACATTTTTAAGCCCCGTTTGAGCCTATTTTGGGTATTTCGAGCGTTCCGGACGCAATGGAGCAGTCAAACGACCCATCCGGGCTACCCAATGAGTAGAACACAAGCCTTCAGAGTCCGATCCGACCCAACGAGCTGAATAGAACAATTCTCCCGAAAAGAGGCCGCCGGCGCCCAGAATCATACTGATGCATCATCATTACGTGTACTATCATAATATGACCCGAATCCAGGTCTGGACTAAGCAAAGGGGACTATGGTTAACACGATAAACCACACCAGGAGAGTTCTGAACTATCACACACAATCTGTTAAAAACTGATATTCCAAGAACAGTCGATGCCCTACCCATCCAAACGGCATCCGCTGGTTGAGCTGCGCAGGTACACACAACTGTAGAATGGACTTCCCGAGGTCACCTGTCCCTACATTGACAGGCGCGGGCCCAGAGTCGTCCATCTCAGCCATAAACCCTGACAGTCTCAGCCCGGATCTCCGGTCAAAACATGGGACATAGACATCCGACTCGTACAAAGGTGGATCAGTCTATCACAAATACAGGTCTCCGCGACCATACAAATACAGGTCTCCGCGACCATACAAATACAGGTCTCTACGACCACCAAAACACAGGTCTCCATGACCAATGAACTCTGAAACCATAGTCCCCGCTGACTAGTCTTTTGCCTTTTAATCAAGGGTCATCGATCATTCGATGTAATTAAGGGTTCGTGCCAGATCACGGCCTGGAATGTACAAGATCTCAGAATCTCTGGAATAAAATTCGCCTTGCGATATCTCTTCTTTTGTGTACTTTTGTGAACGCTTGTGATTGTCTACGAATGTTTCTATATTCAGAACCCCAGATCAGCAAAACACCACATTCCAGAGAGAATGTTCATTCTCTAGTTCTAACAAATTGGCGACTCTGCTGGGGATCGAACTGTACCAGAATCTCTGGTTGTATCTGAATATATGGACACTCTAAGATCAATTGCTCGCAAGCACGAATATACACATAAGAAAGCTACCGCGAGGCGTAATGTTTCGGCGCCCTTCGGGCGTCAAACTGGCGACTCTCAACGGGAACGTTCTTCCCTTCATCTTTAAGGTAATAGACATTTAAAGGTTTTCAAAACCCACTAATTCCACAACTACACGTATTTGTCTCCCTCTTGCCTATTTTGTTGATTTATGCACTGCGATCGATGGGCTCATACTCCCGACCGCACTTATGAACTGTTCTAATAGTTTTATGACACAACAGAATTAGCAAGATACTAGGACAGACAGAAGAAATGGCATGCTCAATGACCAATTCATGCACCTTCCTTACCACCGGAGGCTTCAGCTTCCCTCGCTTCATCCCAACCACGACGGCTGCTTCTAGTTCAGGATGGCAGATGGTCAAAACACGCCAACAGAAGAAAGAGCAGAAGAAAGTAGCCAGCTTAGCAGCATACAAGAAAGCGAATGTTGCAAGACCTTGCCCGGCGACCAAGAGACAGTGGCAACCAAAACAAGGGCAGAAGACTTCCACCAACAGTCAGGCCACATCAACCACGTCCTCGGTGCCCGCAATGACGATCGAACAGTTTCCGCCGTTGTCCAAAGTCACCTGTGCCGCACGAAAATCAACCAAAACCACGATCGCGAGGAGCTCCAAGCCCACAATAGTTGTCGAGCCAGGACAGGGGCAGAATCAGAAGGCCCGACCAGTGCTGGTCGCAATGGTCCAGGTAGCAGAAGCAGAAGAGGGATCATATGAAGCAGACGAACTGCCTACGGTCCAAGATCAGATCGACAGATTAGTTCAGGCTAATCGGGAAACAAATGAACGAATGAGAGAGATTCAGGAAGCCTTGACCACTTCAATAGCTCAGAATGCTACTCGAAGCCTTGCACCACCTACGTGCCCATTAGCTGAAGAATCTCAAGGGGCAGCAGAAGAGCCAGCTAGTGCTGAGCCACTCACCCAGGCCAGGAGAGTTCCAGCGGAACGAATAATAGTTCCAACTACGCAAATGACGAGAGAAGAACTGTCGCAAACTATTGCGAGTCTCATGCGACAAGAGAAGGAAAAGGAAAGAGGAACCGGGTATAAATATCAGGTCCCATACCCTCTGGAAATAGAAGAAATACCGTTTTCGGTCAACTTCAGATGTCCGGATTTCGAAAAGTTTGACGGAAGGGGGTCACCAGAAGAACATATCACTCGCTTTCTCACAGCATTGGGAAATTGGTCGACCGTACCACAGTACTGTATGCGGTTATTTGGGTCAACGCTGACGGGGAAAGCTTTTCAGTGGTACATGTCACTACCAGCAGGATCAGTGAAGACGTGGGAGCAGATGCGAGATAGTTTTATCTCAAAATTCTTCTCTATAGAAAGAGAAACATCAGTAACAGATCTGGCCTTGATCAGGCAAAGGCAGGGCGAACCCGTGGAGAGATTTATGGACCGATGGGGAACAATAGCGGCTCAGTGTCAAGAGTTACCCAGCGAAAAAGAACAGATAAAGATGTGCATGCGAGCCCTGGACCCAATGATATCTTACGGGTTATCAGGGAACAGTTTTCACTCTTTCCGAGAATTAGCCACCAAAGCACACCTGGTAGAAGAAGCTGCAGCACGGGTAAACCTCAGACCCGAAAGGCAGAAAAGAGAAGGAGTGAGGATTGCCGAGACGCACAGCGTAAACAAGGGTAAAAATACGATAGATCGGAAACGGCCCGCCGTGGATTCGAAAACAGACATGAAAGCTATACCTACTCAAGACAGAGGCAAGAGGCCTTACGTTCCTCAGAGAATAACAATAGCCGAGAGAGAAAGAGCCAACGGCCCGTACACCTTCGACATGGCCGATCTGATCCCCATCATGGAACAATTGGTAGAAGAAAAGGTAATCCGCTTGCCAGAACCGATTCGGCCCCACGAGGTTGGGAAGGTAGATGATCCCCGGTATTGTAAATACCATCGGTGCCTGAGCCACAAGACGGAAGACTGTTTTAGCCTGAAAGGAAGGATACAGGGGTTGATCAACCAAGGGGTAATCAGTATGAAGGCACCAGAAACAACAACGAAGGAAACAGCGGGGGTAGTTTCAGCCTTCCCCTCGGACAAGAGTACCCAATTGCATGTCCCGTCCCCTGAACCTGAAGAACCCTGGACTTTGGTTAGCAGCCGGAAGAGGCTCGAGAATCGAAGAAGACTCCTCAACCGCAGGAAGAAAGGAACGAGAAAGAAGAATAGCCAAGAGAAGAGCCGACTTATAGAGACCCAGGAACATTGTGCGATGGTATCGTTCATAGAACAGCCATCAACGGGAGAGACGCTGCGACCAGAAAAAGAAGAGGCCAATGTCGTCATCCTCCGATCTGGAAGACAAATGCCGGAGTGCATTCGGCCAGAACCCATCGATCCGATGCAAGAAGACGGAAACCCGGATATACCCATAACAAGGCCCCAGGGGCAGAAGTTGAAAGAGAAAGTTGTTGAGGCCACATCCAGTCGGCCGGGGCCAAGACAAGGGTCAGCGCCCGTAGTGTATGATGTCGTGTCGCACCTGCGAAAGGTCCCGGCCCGCCTGAGCATATACGACGCCTTGTGTCTCTCAAAGGCATACAGGGAAATGTTGATCAACGCGCTGCTAGACAGCGAAGCCAGAGAAGTGATGATGACAGAAATTGAAGCAGAAATGAGCAATCCAGACAAGTTTTGGGAAGGGAATGCGCCAATTCAGCAAGCAATGCAGATAGATCATCCCTCTGTAATCACATTCTTCGAGGAAGACCGCACGATTGAAGCTACAGACCACAACCGACCGTTGATGGTCACAGGAACAATTAGAGATACGGAGATTAAGCGATGCATGCTTGACGATGGGTCCGCGGTGAATATTATGTCATTGAAGACACTCCAAAGGTTGGGTTACAGGCCATCAGCCCTGCGTCCCAGCACCATGGTCATTCAAGGGTTCAATCAGGACAGCCAGCGCACTCTAGGGTCGATCACTGTGATGCTAGAAATTGAAAGGTTGAAAACGAAAGTAACATGCCAAGTAATCGACGCAGTAACAACGTATAATCTTCTGCTAGGGAGGCCGTGGCTCCATCAGAATCGCGTCATTCCCTCAACCTATCATCAGTGCTTTAAATACAACAGAGAGGGAGTTCAGTACAGAGTGGCAGCAGACCTAAAGCCATATACGATCGCAGAATCATTCTTAGCCGATGCTCTGTATTATGACCTGGTCGACGAAGGGGGAGACACGAAGAAGCCCGACGCAATGCAGAAAGGGCAAGGGGCAAAACCGAAAGTCAGCAAGTTCGAACAGAGAGGCAAACCTCAGTTCATTACTCAGAAAGAAGCAAGTCAGCCAGCTGAAGGACCTCAAAGGACTACCAAAAAATTCTACATAGTCCCGAAACACTTGCGACAGCCCGGGCAGTCCGTCCTAGAGATGATCTCGAATCAGCACATGAGTGTGCTCAAATCTAGCTTCAATATGCCAGTACCAAAAATAGGAAGAGTTAAGCTTTTTCCGAAGGCTCCTAACCAGTTTGTGGTACCGCCAAACGCCAATACGAAGAAAGAAATCAAATTTTATTCAGTGTCAGGTGAACCTGCGCGGTCCAAGGACGAGGTTGAGAAACCACTCTGTTTACCTCAACCCATAGAAGAGGAGAGATACAGTGAAGCCGGCCGTAACATCATGAAGAGTATGGGCTTCTGCTATTCAGAATCAGCCTCGAATGGTAGAATGTTAGCGCCGTTCGAAGAAAACAACAAAGTTCATCAAGGAAGAGAAGGGTTAGGGGCAAAGACGAAGATCAGACATATCAATATGGTGACAATCAATACTACGGAAGAGATACATCCACAAGAGGTAGCCGACGTTATCCAACCCAGTGCCGCACCTGCACAGATAGAGGACGGGGGACAGCCCACGATAGATGAGCTTGAAGAAATAAATCTGGGAACCCTAGAAGAACCTAGAAATACGTACCTGAGTAAAAATGTCCCAGAAGAGGAGAAAAAGAAATACATCCGACTGTTGAAAGAAAATAGGGACGTATTCGCTTGGACATACTCAGAAATGCCAGGGCTCAGTCCAACAATCGCGATGCACAAGCTGGGCATCTTGAAAGGGAAGAAAGCGGTCAAACAACCTCAACGACGATTCCACCCAGACGTAGTGCCCAAAATCGAAGAAGAAGTCGAAAAGTTAATCCAGGCCGGGTTCATCCGAGAAGTCAAATACCCACAATGGATCTCAAACATTGTGCCGGTCAAGAAAAAGAACGGACAAATCCGAATCTGTGTAGACTTCCGGAACCTCAACGAAGCATGCCCTAAGGATGATTTCCCACTGCCCATCCCAGAGTTACTGATCGACAGTACAACAGGATACGCGGTGATGTCCTTTATGGACGGTTACTCGGGGTATAACCAGATCCGCATGGCCCCAGAGGATGAAGAATCTACGGCATTCCGTACAACGTTGGGCATATACTGTTACTGCGTGATGCCGTTTGGGTTAAAGAACGCAGGGGCAACGTATCAGCGCGCGATGCAAGTAATCTTCCAGGACATGATGCATAAACACAGTCGAATGCTATGTAGACGATCTGGTTGTGAGATCGGCCAGGGCATGAACAGCATAGGGAGCATCTACGGCAAGTATTCCAAAGACTGAGAAAGAAAAGTCTCCGCATGAATCCATTGAAGTGCGCATTCGGGGTTTCCTCTGGCAAGTTTTTAGGGTTTGTTATCAGACATCGAGGAATAGAAATTGACCCAACGAAGATTAAGGCAATTAGGGAGATGCCACCACCGAAGAATCTCAAAGAGCTGAAAAGCTTCCAAGGCCGGGTCGCGTACCTAAGGAGGTTCATCTCGAACTTGTCCGGTCGTTGTCAACCATTCTCGCGCCTCAACAAGAAAGGAGTACAGTTTAAGTGGGACGATGCTTGCCAGAAAGCGTTCGACTCTCTGAAAGACTTGCTCGACAAATCTCCAGTCCTCGCGGCACCGATTAAAGGGAGAACCACTAATCCTCTACATTGCCGTCGGCGAAAATTCACTTGGAGCCCTCTTAGCCCAGAAGAACGAAGAAGGGAAGGAAAGCGCACTCTACTACCTGAGCCGCACGCTGGTGGGAGCCGAATTTAACTACTCAGCAATCGAGAAAATCTGTTTGGCACTGATCTTTGCCGTTAAAAAGCTCAGGCATTACTGTCTCTCTCACCAGATAACATTAATATCCAAGGCGGATCCCCTCAAATTTCTCATGAACAGACCTATGTTGTCCGGACGATTGGCCAAGTGGGCCCTTCTCTTGTCAGAATTCGACTTGACATACATGCCGGCTCGAGCCGTCAAAGGGCAAGCTATCGCAGACTTCCTTGCCGCACATCCAGTACCAAGCGGTGAAGAAATAGAATATGACCTCCCAGACGAGCAGGTCATGGCGATTAATGAAGCACGCCACTGGGAGATGTATTTCGACGGCGCAGCCAGGACGATAGGGTCAGGGGCAGGAGTTATATTCATTAGTCCGCAGGGAGACTTATTACCTTACTCATTCACGTTAGTCCCAGCATGCACCAATAATGAGGCAGAGTATCAGGCTCTTATCATTGGGTTACAGTTGGCGCTGGAAATGCAAATCAAGGAAATACGTATCTATGGTGACTCCAGGCTTGTCATCGGACAACTGACGACAGAGTACGAAGTCCGCAAACCCGAGTTATCACCTTATTGCCATCAAGCGCGGTCCATGTTCGATCAGTTTCGGAACAGCAGTATCTCACATATACCGAGGCAGGAGAATGCGCGAGCAGATGCACTCGCCAGTTTAGCTGCTGCTTTGGCTTACCCTGGAGGCAGCCCGCTTCAGGTAACAATTGAAGAAAGGAGAATCCTGCCGACGACTGCATTACGCAGTGGAGAATTGAGTGCCAATCCCATTTGCTGCTTTGAGATCACAGCGGAAGATGACTGGAGAAGATTATTCATTGATCATCTGAAGTACGGATTCCTGCCGGAAGAACCCAAAATGCGTACACAGATCAGAAGGCGCGCCAACTCATTCATACTCCAAAACGATGTACTTTACAAGCGGACCTACGAGGGAGTACTGCTGCGATGTCTAAGCCGAGATGAAGCACGCGATATATTGAAAGAAGCTCATGGCGGAGAATGCGGTGCTCATCAGGGAGGAAAGAACTTACACCATCGTGTACGGCACATGGGTTACTACTGGCCGACAATGACGAAAGACGCGATAGAATACGTAAAGAAGTGTCACCAGTGTCAAATCCATGCCGATATCATACATTCGCCACCAGAAGAGTTACATCAGTCAGTGATATCCTGGCCTTTTGTAGCCTGGGGCATGGACGTGATCGGACCGATCAGTCCGCCATCCTCCCAGGGGCATCAGTACATCCTCGCGGCAACCGACTATTTCTCCAAATGGGCCGAAGCAGTCGCCCTGAGAAATGTGAAAGCCAAGCATGTCGAAGGTTTCATTCGTCACACCATATTATACCGACATGGTATCCCCGAGAGAATCACCACGGACAACGGGACACCCTTCAAGAACGCTATTATTGATAAGCTGTGCGCAAAATTCAAGATCAAGCATTGCTATTCATCACCCTATTATCCTCCTGCGAACGGGCTGGCCGAAGCATTCAACAAGACTATTGTAAAGATTCTGAAAAAGACAGTGGCAGAGAATAAGAAGGACTGGGACAGACGGTTGCCCGAAGCACTGTGGGCTTATCGAACTACGCACCGCACGGCCACCCGGGCTACGCCTTACTCACTGGTATACGGTACAGAAGCCGTGATTCCGATGGAAATACAAGTTGAGTCGCTACGGGTCGCTCTCCGACACTCCCTAACAACCGAGCATAATGCCAAGAGCCGAATGGTCGAGCTCGATGATTTAGATGAAAAGAGGCTCGCTGCCCAGCAAAGGCTCGAGATGTATCAGAAGCAGATTTCAGCCGCGTACGATAAGAGCGTCAGGGGCAGGTCGTTCAAAAAGGGCGATCTCGTGCTAATGATGAAGCGTCCGGCACCGCTCCAAGGATCGAAGAGCAAGTTCGACCCAAAGTGGGATCCCGTCTGCATTATCGACGAAGTATATTCCAACGGAGCCTATCGGGTAATAGATTGCAAAGGACAGGGTGTCAGTTCGCTAGTGAATGGCCGATTCCTGAAAAGATACTACACCTGACATAAACTTATCATCGCAAGTTGTAAATACCCCGGTAGAGGGAATGTAATAGAGTAGATGCCAAAAGAAAGGGTGCCGCGCAATGACTAAACTAAAATGCTAATCATCTGCTTTATGCTTACACAGGTATTGGAAGGGTCACCAAGGCTCGAGGCACGTCCAGCAGGACACCACGCCTTTTCGAGATTATTAAAATCAAGACCAGCCCTAAGCCAAGGCTCGGCTACATCCTCGTACACATGCGTAGGTTCAAGTCCTAAACAGGGGGACGTTCCTTTCCAAATAAGCACAATCTATTTTGCATTCAAACTCAAAAGGAACGACAAACAGGCTAAAAAGCACGATATGAACTCAGCATCGCAATAGTATACACAATGATGCGACATTCATTATAACGTGTTTTAGAATTAACAAAAGAATCATCATTACAGCCTAACCATCTAAAGTTCTCAAACATCGCTCTAATAGGTTAACTGCAGATTCTGCAATCACCTTTTGTCTTGCCTCAGCCTCGGCCAAGACTTGGGCGGGATCGGGAGTATCTTGGAGAGATTGCTGCAGCTCCGTAATTCGTGCCCTCACAGCGTTACGCTCCGCCTTGCGTTGGTCAATAGAAGACTGCAGGCTTGCTTTATGACCACTGAGCTTCGAAAGTTTGAAATGGACGACAGAATGTTCAGCACGTAATCGGGCCATTTCATCCTCAATTTCTGCAAGACGCTTGGTGGCCTCTTGGTGCTCAGTATCTACAGCTTGCCAATCCTTCTGTACTGCGGCCACATCCGCCTCGTGTAACTCTAGTTCCGGAAGAAGGGACTGCAACTGACCACGCTTTTCTTCAGCAGAGGGGTCGGTCTCGAGGTGCTTCGCATCGTTCACCTGAGCTATCCCATCCTTGAATAGCGACACATGGCTGACTATCGAAGAAATGCCAACTCCAAGCCATGTGGCAGTAAGCTCTAGCGCCTGCAATGCCTCGTCCAAGATAGACCCTTCATCTCCGTTCCTAAGCGAATCAATGATGTCGGACAGTAAACTCTTCAGGAGATTCGCCTTGGTCCTTGATAAGCCTCGGAGAGATGAGAGGAATGCCTCGGGCAAGACTACAGGAACCGGGACACCGACAGGGGCAGCGACTGGAATTTCACCGCCTGGCGCACTAGTTGAGGCGACAAATATCGACGAACTAGGAGCACATTCAGCTGCGACTTCCACCGCCGGCTCAGGCAATTCAGGGGAAGACAGAACGACGACCTCAGGGGCGGAGGTAGCTTCGACTGGTTCAACGATCAGGGGTACTTCGCCAATGGGCTCTAGTACGCTAGCAGCATCTGCAGGCGCGGTACCACGAGAAAGGAGTGGTGCCTCTTCCGCAGCAACAACAGATCTCGCCTCAGGAGCGGGACCAGGGTTCGCTGCTGCCTCGATATTGACAGGAACGGTAAGGAGGGGGTCTTCAGCTCGCGGCTCACCATCGACGTCCATAGGGACGGGTTCTATGTCTACCTCAGGAACAGACTTCTCATATATTGGCTCATCACCTTCGCCTCCTTCCACGGGACGATCTCCGCTGGGGCCCACCTGCGAGCTCATCTCCCCTTCCTCCCTTGGACCGCTTGCATCATCGGTCGGGACGCTGCCGGCAGCCCGGGGGGGTTGGCTCCACGCCTTCTTAGCTCTATACAACTTCAGCAGGTCCTTTATTTTCTTGCCGCTGTCAGAAATAGTGACGCGATGAGCAGTCTTTATGCGGGGCCCAGAACGTTCGGGAGATAGTTCGAAATCACTATCCTCAGGAGCAGAATGTCTGGACAGGCTCGTCCGACTTGCCGGACTCTGACCGCGACCTCCCTGACCCCCGGAGGGCGGGGTGCCTGCTGCCGCAACACCTCCCTCGCCACCACCTCCTCCATCATCGCCATCACCACCATCATCACCACCATCATCCCCTTCGTCGTCATCACCCGCCTCTTCCTCATCACAGGCATTCCCCGCTGCAGCAGCTTCACCACCATCATCATCGCCAATGTCATAACGCTCCCTCTGCCCCTCTGCCATAGGACCGACAAGTGGGGAATCTGGGTTCCCTTGCAGCGTAACCCTCTGGCCATAAGCGACCCACCCCTCGAGTGTATGCTCGGGCTTCTCATGATCTATTATGACGTTCAGAGAAGTCATGAACTTCTGCACGCCCGGGGTAGCCAGTTGGCGAAGCGGCTCTGCTATGTACCCTAAGCCGTCGGCAGGAGTATGATTAACAATCGGAGGAGAGACGAAGACGGGATCTGTTACGTGTCGGTTGTTGCGGACCAAGGAATATTGGTGGGCCCACCACCGCATCCATCCATATGTAGCGCCGGGGACATACTCCGTCCCGGGGACAATGAAAGAACAACCTGACCTGGTAAGCAGAAGCTGTCGCCATATCCACTTCCAATGGATCGGCCCTGTGCCGTATGCCCGCTGCTCCCTTGTCACCGGTTCGAGCGACTCCGGTACCCCCTGATCATAACCGAACTGTCTGGCGAATCGGTTCGGGTAGTATGGCTCTCTCCAAAATTCAGCGCCCTCTCTTAAAGGCAACGAGCTCGGGCGAATGGACACCAAGAACGAGCGGTGATAAGAGCTGAGGCTCTCGTCGTCATCAAGCAGGTCTGGATCCTCGCTGTTAGTCCCCGAGAAGAGGAAGAAGTCGACGTCATCATGGCGAGCTATCTTCGTCTCGATAGTCGCCGGATTTCAACTGATCATCTTCCGTTTCTGAAAAGCGTGTAGCGGAATAGATCCCCTCTGGATGAAGTCCTTGAGCTCCATGCCGTATACCCACGGGAAGTAGACCCCAAGCCATCCCGAGAAGAAATGCCACCCACAATAAGCAGAATTCAATCCGAAGGAGGCCGAACCTTTATTGCTAATGACACCGCCGAAAGCCCGATATATGGAACACAATACTACTGGGGCCAATGCGTAGCGATGGCCGTCGGCCAAACTCCCCGCCACGGCGAAACAGGAGACTCGCACACTGTCCGCCTGCTTAGAGCTCGGGAGGGCCACACAACACAGCCAATAGGTCCAAGAACCCGGCAAGTTCGCAGGTAGGGGATAGCTTATTCGGCCGTGGAAATTTCTTCTTCATCTTGGCCTCCAAGACTAGTTTATCCTTGCGACCTTTATCATACAGTCCGTAATCTAAGCTGAGACAGGAAGAAAACCATCAGTGGAAGAAAAAAAAAGAATGAAACAGGACGCGAACAGTGCAAGACAAGAGAAGAAACTCACTTCAGGCCGTGGCTAAAGTACACTAGCCAGTCTTCGAAAGGCACTTTATCTCTGGAGCTTAGAAATTGCGGCAACTCCGCGAACAATTCGTAGCAAGCTGCAGAATAAAAGCCTTCATCAGCACCCTTCTTCTTCTTGGACAGCTCCTCATCACTAGGAGTCCATTCATCATAGATTCTGCCGCGAATAGGGAGACCTGCTATCCGATACAGATCCTAGAGGGAGATGCTCATTTCTCCGCAAGGCAGATGAAAGGAGTTGGTGACAGAACTCCAATGGTTCAGGAACCCCTTATAAATGCAAGGTTCTCGATGGAAGTAGCTCGATGTCGCTTGAATGGCCCGAAGGAGACCTACTTGCTTCAAGGTCTCTTCGTGCCGCTCGACTATCCGATTGGCCCAAGCTTCATAATCGGGATGAGGGCTCAAATGTCCTCGGGTCCTGAAACCCCCGGTAGGCCAAATTTCTGCATCAGACAGAGGACGAAACCTTTGGCGCAGGGTCTCGTAATAATGAGTCGGAAATGGCAGATGAGGGTCGTGGTTCGGTTCTAAAAATATCATGTCCTTCTCCCCGAGGACAGACTGCTGCGTGCCGTTCTTAGATATGGCACAGTTGACGAACGTCTCTGGAATGGACGTCCAGGAGTCGACGCTATAGAAAGAATTTGCGCGACATATATCAGAGGGCTCGATGCTTGGCAGAGAACGATATCTCTGGAAGCTTTTAGGAAAGCGGATGAATTGCTTCGTGAAAGGGTTGCGGATTACGAGGGACGATACTGGCAGCTTCACAGAAGACCAGACAACCCTTATTTTGTCAGACTTCGACTTAGTCTGGTTCTCTATGTAGATCTGCTTGGTGCTCTTCCCAGTCGTCTTTGGACGACCTCGCTTAGCAGATTGAGCAGGCGCAATTGGGCTCGCTTCGCCCTCTTCGGACCCGACAACCTCATCAGTCCGAAAACCTTGTAAGGGAGCGTACCACGCATCCCATTCCTCCTGGGTACCCTCATCAGGAGGGGGCGGTAAGGCCTTATCGCAAAGTATCTTTCGCTGGACATTCTTCGGAAGGGTCAGAATACGTTCGTAGAAATTGAATGTCTCAGGCGGGAGAAACCACTGTGGGTTCTCAGCTGACGGTCTGGAAGTCTGCTTGATGGCAGCCCGCTTACGCTTGGATGGAGTTTGAGACGGACCCGAAGGACCGGCTTGCGAAGGATCGCTGGCCATTATAATCTGCAATGGCGTAGAAAAGGGGCTTAAGTACAGAGCACGTGAAAATATCCTCATAAAGACAATTAAGCATTCACGAAATCCAAAAGCATAAGAAGCAACAAGTGAACGAAGAATAGGCACCGATCCAGGCCAATGCGCAACATCACCAACCAATGAAGATGAAACGAAATGACAACACCCGCAAACAACATCATCACAAACGCACAAGCTTTCAAAAGACAGAAATAAGGCGGAAAAGTATAATTAGCATTCATTAAACCACGAGGGCCATGCCAAGGCCCAAACCATTCAAAGTCAATTGTTTTAAAAGATAAAAAGCCGACAGTCAATATCAAATGACCCAAAATTGTGGGGACCCCCTCCCCGAAGCCAGAAAACGAAGATTTCAGTCTTGCACCAGAGGAAGAACTCGAGCCCTCAGCTCATCGACCCTCGCTTGAATCTGGGCCTCCTTGTAGACCAAGTCCACCAGGATGGAGATGCATTGTTGCACAAGGTCGAAGTTCAAGTGCTCAGCATCGGCGTAGTTCCTTATCGCAGACAAGTCAATCGCCAGGTCATCGTGCTCCCGGATAGCCGCCCTGACCATCCTCCAAATGCCGGCACGACGATCCGGGTATTCGGCCTCCGCCAAGGGAATAAACCAAGCCGGGAACCTCCTGCTCTCCCTCTTCTCGTCCTTTAGGAAGTGGAGACGTTTCGAGAGGGACAGAAAGGAAGCAGCCAGAGAAGGCTCCGCCGCCTCCAGAACCGCCAATTCCTCTAGGAGGGAAGAATCGCCGATGTAGCCAGATATAGCCTCCTTGCGCTCATCGGAGATGCCCGCCATCGCCGAGATATTCTGCATAGCCCGGAGGATCGGGCGGGATTCAGCGCCAAGGCAAGTCGAGGCTTCAGCCACCTCATCGCATTGATTAGCAAGAGATGACCAAGCCTCTGGTTGGTCCAGATCGTTTAGGAGCTGCCCCATGCAGTCACGAGCCGCGCGAAGGGAAGCACGGGTTATGACCATTGTCTGCTAAAGAATAAGACAGATGAACCCGTAAGGTAGTCCGATAAAAGAAAAATGCACAAAACCGCTCGCGCAAAGCCAGAAAAGCCGAGAAACGACATGCAAAGGTATGCTCGAAACAACATTTTAAAATCATCATTAGAATTGCCCATTAAACTAAAGCAGCCAGGGAGTCTCCCAAGTATGTGAGACCCTACGCCTCCATAAGACGACTGGCACGCATGTGCGAACGCGAAACAGAGGCATGGGGGTTCACACCCTTTGGAGATACGACGGACCGCCGGTGCGAAACCCGCAGAAACCACAGACTTCGCCGAGGCCCACGAGTTAGGTACGCGAGGTTTCACATACCTTGTCGATGCTCAAAGCAATTTGGTTTGATAAGAGGGCGCATGAGACCCCACATACCCGGAACAAGTTCCAAATATATCGCGAGCAACGGTCAAATGAACCCGCAGGAAAGCGTGTTAAGCCACGATGAGCACACTGAGAAAGGACACCAGAATTGGACAACTTCTCCAACTCAGAGATCAGTGCCCATTGGCCTTAACACGCTTTGTGATCAGGCCAATTGATCAAGTCCGGAGATGTGTGCGGGAGCCGGTTTACGTAACAAATTTAGTAAATTTCACTAAGTCCCAAAATCGCACGCGCGAAGCCCAGCGCGTCGCGAAAATCACGTAAAATCACAAGTCCGAAGGACATGACGCGCTGGGCCCAGCGCGTCCAAGAAATGGTAAGTCCACCAAGTTAAGAATTCTGACGAGCGCCACACCCTAGCGCGTCAATTAAATAAATTTTCCCAGGCACAAGTACGCGCTGGACCCAGCGCATCGAGAAATTACAGAGTTCAACGCGCTGAGCACAGCGCGTCATGAAATTGGTTAATAAAGGCACGGGATGACGCGCTGACCTTAGCGCGTCGATAAAATGGACGCGCTGAGTACTTATTGTGTGCGCTACACTATGGCGCGTTCAGAAAATCGGAAATCCACAAGTTGAACAGCCGCGCTATGCGTAGCGCGTCGATAAAACACAAAGTTGGAATACTTCGACGCGCTACCTATTTAATCGACGCGCTGGAGACAATAATTCGACGCGCTGGCGAAAAAATTGACGCGCTGGCCGAGAGCTCCGGTCGTCTGAATGAACAGTGAAATAACGAAATGACCAGGATTCCCCTATTTATAGTGGGACCCGAAAAATCCGATGCGTTGCAATGGATCGCCGCTCGTCCATCCCAACGCATCGGAGGGGCATCTGTTGGGGTCCCAGAAATGGGGATCCTCGGAACGATGATTCCGAATGACAAAACCATCACGCGGTCAGATTTAGGGCCAGTGCATCGGAAATTGCGGCACTAATCACGACACACGCATCAGACTGCCTCAAGCATGAAATTGGGCCGGTAGTGGACCCCACCGGACACCGTAACCAAAACTGTCCAAAATTGGGAGGATACCTCAATTATGAAGAAATAGGAGCAGTGCATCAGCATTCATCGCGAGGCGGACCCCACAAATCCTCCAATTTGCAAAACCCAAGTCTGTAGGACACGAGTACGTCCAGCGCATCCAAAAAATGAATTTAAGGGAGCACTGCGTCCAGCGCATCCAAAAAATGAATTTAAGGGCGCACTGCGTCCAGCGCATCCAAAAATGAATTTAAGGGCGCACTACGTCCAGCGCATCCAAAAAATTCACCCAGCGCATCCAAAAAATCAGTTAATTTCAGGACGCACTGACAGCTGGCGCGTCCTGCAAACCAACTTCTGGACTCCGATCATTTCGCGACGCGCCGAGCGCATTTATCGACGCGCCGACTCATTTTCTCGACGCGCTACACGTGTCGACCGCATATTGGACGACGATACCTATAAATACCCCGCCCACCACCTCATTTACGTCATTCAGCAAGAGAGAGAGAGGACCTCGTCGCCGGAAAACCTTTGCCGATCGCCGGAATCCTTCTCCGACCGCCGGAACCCCTCGCCGGAAATCGCACCTCCGATCATACCAGGTCTGGAGGAATAACTTAAGTCACCTTTTTCAATGCGCCGGTCCCAGCGCATCATAAAAGTGACCCGGCGCATCAGGAAAATCCTCGGCGGATTACGTAAACCATTAATCGTGGCATTTTAAGGACGCACTGGCCCCAGCGCGTCGCAAAATAGCCCAGCGGATCAGAAAAATACAAGTTATCAAGTCAAAGCTATTTTAAGGACGCACTGGTACCAGTGCATCAGAAAATAGCCCAGCGCATCAGGAAATTACAATTTTAGGACGCACTATCCGCAGCGTGTCGCAAAATAGGCCAGCGGATCGGAAAATTACATGTTAAGGACGCACTGGCTCCAGCGCGTCATAAAATTACCCGGCGCATCATAAAAATCATTTATGGACGCGCTGGCCCCAGCGCATCAATAAAATCAGGCCAGCGGATCGCAAAAATCAGCACTTTGCGCATTCATTCCAGCACCTTTAAATCCTCATTTTATAACATTTTTAAGCCTCGTTTGAGCCTATTTTGGGTATTTCGAGCATTCTGGACGCAATGGAGCAGTCAAACGACCCATCCGGGCTACCCAATGAGCAGAACACAAGCCTTCAGAGTCCGATCCGACCCAACGAGCTGAATAGAACAATTCTCTCGAAAAGAGGCCGCCGGCGCCCAGAATCATACTGATGCATCATCATTACGTGTACTATCATAATATGACCCGAATCCAGGTCTGGACTAAGCAAAAGGGACTATGGTTAACACGATAAACCACACCAGGAGAGTTCTGAACTATCACACACAATCTGTTAAAAACTGATATTCCAAGAACAGTCGATGCCCTACCCATCCAAACGGCATCCGCTGGTTGAGCTGCGCAGGTACACATAACTGTAGAATGGACTTCCCGAGGTCACCTGTCCCTACATTGACAGGCGCGGGCCCAGAGTCGTCCATCTCAGCCATAAACCCTGACAGTCTCAGCCCGGATCTCCGGTCAAAACATGGGACATAGACATCCGACTCGTACAAAGGTGGATCAGTCTATAACAAATACAGGTCTCCGCGACCATACAAATACAGGTCTCCGTGACCATACAAATACAGGTCTCTACGACCACCAAAACACAGGTCTCCATGACCAATGAACTCCGAAACCATAGTCCCCGTTGACTAGTCTTTTGCCTTTTAATCAAGGGTCATCGATCATTCGATGTAATTAAGGGTTCATGCCAGATCACGGCCTGGAATGTACAAGATCTCAGAATCTCTGGAATAAAATTCGCCTTGCGATATCTCTTCTTTTGTGTACTTTTGTGAACGCTTGTGATTGTCTACGAATGTTTCTATATTCAGAACCCCAGATCAGCAAAACACCACATTCCAGAGAGAATGTTCATTCTCTAGTTCTAACAACGTGTCTTGCGACAACTTTTACTTAGGTTTTTAACATGCCTCATAGCGACAGTTTTCCTTATACTTACAATCTCTTCTAGCCCGATTGCATCTGATGTGATGATCATCTCCTGTATAATAGTGCTACCACGTGTTAGCTAACTAACCATTGAATCTGACATAAATCTTTGTAAACAAGGCTAGAAGTACAATTTTTAAGTTATGGCATTTACACTTTCACACTGACCTAATTAATGGTCCTGATCATGCCTATCACATGTCCATGTCCATTTCAAATAGGCTGGTCTTGTAGTAATATTTCTTCTTTAAACTTAAGGTCAATCTTGTAGTAATATTTTATTTCTAATCTTAAAAGCAAATGGAGAAAATGAAACTTAGGTGGTCCCACCTGTCGAATTGGAGAAGCAGATTATGTCCTGCCCCGTTGGATGGACTCGGGCCAGGAAGAGGCTCTGTGGGACCCACCATGGTATATGGGTTTTATCTAGTCTGTTCACCCATTTTTGCAGATTATTGTAGGGTATAATCTCAAAAAATGAGGCAAATCAAAGGCTCAAGTGGACCACACCACATGAAACAGTGATGATAATGATGTCGACCATTGAAACCATCCTACAGCCCACCGATGATGTTTATTTTCCATCCAACATGTTCATAAAGTCACATGGACCAAGATTAAGGGAAAACACAAACACCAGCCTATCCAAAACTTATGTCGGTCTCAAGAAGTTTTAATGGTGGAATTTTAATGCCCAATGTGTGGTCCACTTGAGCATTGAGTCTGCATCATTTTTTTGCTTGTACCCTAAAATGATCTAGAAAATTGGATGGATGGTGTGAATAAACCCATACATCACAGTGGACCCCACAAAGCCACTACAGGCAGGACACTCCTCATATTACTGGAAATGATGGGACACATGTTTATGCATGGCCCCAAATTCTATATTTTAGTAGGCCCTGGCCGTATGGCATTCACGGGAAATCAACACATCTTCACATGGCACTCATTTACCTGAATTAAAAGACATGCAACTTTCCCATGCCCCTACGTACAGTAAGTCACGGTGGGTGAAAGCTCCATGGGGCCACCATCATTTCATGAGAAATCTATTCTATTCGTCCATCAGTTTTGTCAGCTCAGGACATGACCAAAAAACGTAGGAGATTGAAAATTAAAGTGGGTTGCATGACATGAAACAACAGGGACGAAAATGGCTACCATTGAAAACTCCCCGGGGCCACCATGTGTATGTCATCTAGACCGTTCATGCATCTGTAATCCCACACTGTTGGGGTTTTGCCTTCAATCTTAGACACGAAGGGGTGTTAGACGCCCTCCCAAGGACACCCGGGTTTGGCTTCTCGAAGTCTGTTTTGTGTTTTATTTTTTGGCTTGTAGGGGGCCTACCACTATTGGTAGGGCGCCTGGTGGATGGCCCGACGCCAGATGAGGTCTAGGTGGGTGCCTGAAATTGGTTGGATTTACTGCTAGAACTCTCTGGACAGATTTTGAATCTCTCGAGCTCCTGACAGGTTTGGGCCTGACGTCCGACCGTGCGTGGACTGTAAAGTCGATGGAGCAGTTTTTGCGCAATCTTATGCAGTTTCTTGCATAAGATGTTTCTAATTTGGATTTATTGCTATATAAGCTATTGTAATATGTGAATTAGATATCCTAGATGTGCAAAGGTTGAGAGAGAGTTCAAGGGTGAGAAAAAGAACTTTAGAGGAAGGGCTACGTTAGTTTTCCTCTTGAAGAGCTTGGGTTTTCTCTTGTAGGCTTGAATTCGGTGTAAGCTTCTTCATGACTCTTATAATTTCTGATTTATAGTGGATTGGTGTCGCATTGTGCCGTAGTTTTTTACCCATAAGGGGTTTTTCCACATAAAATTTGGATTGCCTTCTTGTGTATGTTGATTTGCTTGGTTGATTGCATTGTGTTTGTTCCTCGTTTGATTGTTTCGCGCTCCCTTCTGCTACGGAGCCGATCGCTTATATCCCAACAAAGTGGTATCAAAGCAAACATTGGGAGGTAGATTGAAATTTGAGACGAGGTAAGGTTTTTTCAATGACGTCTTTAAGCATGAGATTCGACATAAAGAAGTATTTGGGGAAAAATAATTTTAAACTATGGAAGATGAAGATGAAAGGCCCTCTAGTTCGACAAGGACGGCAAGATGCGCTCCTTGGAAAGTGATCGAAGGCCATGAAATAAAAAGAATAAAAGAAGATTGATGAAAAAGCCAATGTCTCAATCCAGTTGTGCCTGGCAGATGAGATCCTGTATAACGTCATAAAAGAGAAAAATGTGGCTAAAACATGGACAAAGTTGGAGAATATCTATGCGAAGAAATCTTTGAAAAATCACATATATTTGAAGCTTCAGTTGTATAATTTGAGGATGGTGAAGGAGGACAATGTTGAGTCACATTAGCAATTTTAATAATTATTTACAGGTTAATGGGTATAGATGAACCGATGAAGGACGAGGATCAAGCGTTTATCTTGTTGAATTCTCTTCCAGAATCATATAAGTCGCTTACGGATTCGTTGTGCGCGAGTAGGGAGACTATTGGCATAAAAATCATTATCTCAGCCCTTTAGGCGAAGATGCTGAGAAAGAAAAGTGGTGGTGTGGGTCCCTCTATGGACGAAGCACTGGTTATGAGGAGAGGAATTCTGAGCGAAGTGGAGGATCTTTATCATCGATATCTAAATCAAAAGGTAAGTGGAAGAGCAAGGTAAGATGCTTGGAATTGTGGGGAAGAAGGGCACGTAAAGAATGATTGTTCGAATCCTGAAAAAAGGCAGGAGAAATCTAGAGATTCTTCTAAGGAGGGGTCCAATACCGTAGAGGACGATGATAATGTTTGTGATCTATTGATTGTATCCGACATATAGTCTTTTGGTGGAGAGTGGCTCTTGGATTCAGGTGCATCATGTCATATATATCCTGAACGGAGTTCATTCGTGACATACAAATCGTATGATGGTGGATCGGTGGTTGTGGGTGATGGCTACGCTCGCAAGGTGGTGGGTATTGGTTCAATGCGCATTGGGATGTTCGACGAGGTCTAACGAATCCTTAAAAGTGTAAAGCATATCCCTGAGATGAAGAAGAATGTGATATCTCTTGGTGCACTCGAGACAAAAGGGTGTAAGTTCATCAGCTGTGATCGGTATTGTAAAGTGGCAAAGGGAGCACTTGTGATGATAAAGGCATGAAGGTGCAACAATCTTTACAAGGTGATTAGGAGCACTATTCACGATGGAGTTGTGGGATCGGCAGCGAGATCCACTGTTGCTCATGTGTGGCGTGTGCGTAAGGGCCACATGAGTGAGTAGGTGGTGAAGGTGCAAGGATGAGTCGATGGGGTACGAGAAGCGATGAAACTATGAAGGAGACAAAGTAGAGATACAGAATGGAGATTTGGAGTAGTGGAGCGATTGAAGATTAAAATTACAGTGGAGATTGTTAAGGTTTTGCCTTCAATCTTGGACACCAAGGGGGGTTGGGCGCCGCCCAAGGACACTCGAGTTTGGCTTCTGGAAGTCTGTTTTTGATATTCTGTTTTTTGGCCTAAAGGGGGCCCGACCACTGTTGGTAGGGCGCCCGGTGGATGGCCGGGCACCTGATGAAGTCTGGGTGAGTGCCCGAAATTGGCTGGATTTGCTTCTGGAACTCTCTGGACAGATTTTGAATCTGTCGGGCGCTCGATGGGTTTGGGCCGGCTACCCGATCGTGCGCGAACTGCAAAGGCTGCATTGGTTTATGACCGCAGAGAGAGAGAGAGAGAGAGAGAGAGAGAGAGAGAGAGAGAGAGAGAGAGTTCTAAGGTGAGAGAGAGCTTTAGAGGAAAGGCTACATTGGTTTTCCTCTTGAAGAGCTTAAGTTTTGTCTTATGACCTTGAATTCAGTGTAAGTTTCTTCATGACTCTTGTAACTTCTTATTTATAGTGGATTGGTGTCGCTTTGTGCTGTGGTTTTTTACCTGTAAAGGGTTTTTTCCACAAAAAATTGAATTTCCTTCGGGTTGAGAGAGAGAGAGTTCTAAGGTGAGAAAAAGAGCTTTAGAGGAAGGGCTAAGTTGGTTTTCCTCTTGGAGAGCTTGAGTTTTGTCTTGTAGGCTTGAATTCAATGTAAGTTTCTTCATGACTCTTATAACTTCTTATTCATAATGGATTGGTGTCGCTTTGTGTCGTGGTTTTTTACCTATGAGGGGTTTTTCCACGTAAAATTCAGATTTTCTTCTTGTGTGTGTTAATTTCTTTGGTTGATTGCATTGTGTTTGTTCCTTGTTTGATTACTCTACGCTCACTTCTACTGTAAGGCCGATCACTTATATCCCAACACACACTCCCACAATGGTTTCAATAGTGGGCGTTCAATTCCCATTATTTCATGCAGCGTGAACCACTTGATTTTTGGATGTACCACCTTTTGGATTCATGCCCACAAATGAGTGAATAGATATCAAGGGGACATTGCGGTACGCCCTACAGTGGGTGAGGCAATTCACGGCCGACTCAAAAGCTTCACGACTTTGAACGTTTCATAGACCGAAAATGACTCTGACCAACAAGTGGGTGTCCATTATAAATGAATAATTAAATCAAAATGGACAACTTAAACGTTTCATAGACCGAAAATGACTCTTACCATAAAGTTGGTGACTTGGTGTCCATTAAATGAATAATTAAAGAAAAATGCAAGTCAATATTCAACCAATTTAAATGCCCAAACAATCACTTCTGGGATACTAAGAGATGGATTCAGAGAATGTATGTCACTATAAGGCCCATTCTGACCTGCCGTCCAATAAAATCATAACATGTTTGTCTACGCTAACCTTTTCACTTAGTGCTCAATTTGAGTCTATTCCAACATGATTTGTTTAAAAGATTAGAAGCAGATTTCCTGGTGAGCCTTCCACCGGGGTATTCTTGGGAAGGTTTCAATGGTGAGTGTCATTATCCCTGTTATTTCCTAGTGTCGCCCACTTGAGCTTTTGGATCTGCTTCATTTTTTACTTCTGTGTCTTAAATTGTGCGAGAAAAATGGATGGATGGTGTGGATATAAAACGCATACATCTTGGTGTGCCACACTGTGCCTGCCACCAGCAACTTTGCTTCCTTAAAAAAAATCAGGCTGATCTGGAAATATATGAATATATTATAAAAAAAAAAAAAAACGCCAGCTAAGAGAAGCCATCAAGCGTTCCAAAATCAACAATTTGGAGCCCTTTTAG
Source organism: Liriodendron chinense (assembly GCA_003013855.2). Classification (NCBI taxonomy): domain Eukaryota; kingdom Viridiplantae; phylum Streptophyta; class Magnoliopsida; order Magnoliales; family Magnoliaceae; genus Liriodendron; species Liriodendron chinense. The sequence continues at coordinate 4,017,468 of PVNU02000440.1, read as the reverse complement.
CGATCAGCTCAGCCTGATTACATTATGGCTCGTTGTATGAGTGGGCCAGTCAGATATTTGGGATATGGCATTTTCAACGCGCGAATATTTCTAAATGGACATAGTCTTAGTCATGCATATCCGGCTAGCGCCTGTGACATGACAAATAGCCACTCGTCCATTATAGAGTGAGCAGAGAAATTATATTAAAAGCGATGGACAGATTGTGCCCTTCTGCGGATAACATCCAAACCATGCATCCAATAATAGATGGACAACACTCCAAGATCTAGATCTCACAAAAGGGAAGACCCTAGCCAGGAGTACTGGAGTTGTGGGACGCCGACCACTTCTATATTGCTTCATCTATTTATAGGACATAAAATCAAAGGCTGAGATTGTCCTACGAAGGAGATGTTATGGATATGGTCCATCCATGGCAAGGTGCAAGAGATCAGCAGTCTAGATTACAGACCATGCGCCCCACTTGTCAGATTTCTGAAGACGCGTATACTGCTCAAGGAAATGGGCCATGTATCACATAACTCAGGGGGAGCGGATTGGGTGCGGTCCCCGCCTCACCGGCTAGCTGGGTGGTGTTCACCAGCTAAACCGCGTCCGCCTCACTCCCAGCTGTCATCTTTTGTATTTATTATTTCCTTGCATCCTCTATATATAGTCTGAAGTGTCAATCTAAAATAATTGCATGTACCGACTTCACGGACTTTTGGGCATGAAAGGATTAATATGCCCTCATCCTTTAGAAAGTAGCAGGCTAAGGTATCGTGGGAAAAAGACCTCTTCTCTTTACCATGCATTGGCTATGAATGATTCAAGAGACTTTGTAGATAATCTTTACGTATTTAATATAAGGGCACACAATGCATGGGCTCACAAAGAAAAATAACAACTGAGGATGCTTTAGTCAATTTAACTGCTGAAAAGTTACATGTAAAATTGTATGTTACGTTGACACGTACACTGGTCAAACCCAAGAAAGAAGAATACACTCTCAAACCTAAGAAAGAGGAATCCTCGACCCAAAAGGTTAACCCATTATGTATGTGGAGATACCTCAGGATATGAGGCTCTTGGAACTTAATCCCGGCATATCCCTCCGCCCTCACAATGGGCTTTGAACGGATAACCCTTGCTTTGATATCAATTGTGTCACACTCAAAATATTTAACTTGTTACTTAGAGAGACCTCAACCTATATGAAGCTCCTTTTATCGTCCAATATGACCGATGTGGGACAAACCCAACACCAAGCACGAAGAATGATGGACGACCCAACCGGGTCCGTGGTTGGAAGGTTCGCCAACCGAATAAAGATGGTAGTACTTTTGCCATAAAATTCTAAAACCATCCATTTGGCATTCAAAACTACGGCTGAGATGCTTTTATAGCCCAGCAGAACCAAACGATGGTTGACCCAGTTTTGGACACCTATTGGAATCGTATTACTAGGGAACCCTTCTCACCGTCCGAACACGATCTGAAAATGCCCGCTTGATATGCATCTCTTAGAAATCAACGAGTGCGGGCTTCATCCAACGGTGTTAAGGTTCACCTACGGTGACGATTGATACACGTTTCTGACACGGAGTAAAACCGATGGTTGAAGAACTGAGAATTTTTCGCAGTCGCAGAGCAGCTCGTTCCAATCTCGCCAACGTCATGGAGGTGGTCAATTTCAGCGAGTTTTGGAAAAGTCTACTGAGGCCAGCGTTATACTACTTTTTAGCTGGCATGGATCCAAAAAGTCTCCCTACGTACATTCAGTTGTGTACTTCTCATCATATGCCCGCAGCGTCGATGGGCCACTACGAATGGTGTTGACATTATGGTTTAAAAAATAAATAAAATAATGTTATATTTTGATAATATATGTATAATTAATATTGTAAAAATCATATTTATTTAAAAATTGTTTAAATTTTTTTACGACCGCATGATCCATTTGCTGATGATAATTGATAATATTATAATATTATTGTTATCATAACATAACATGAGCGATAATGAGATCATAATCTTTCCTTTCCTTTCCTTTTTAGTGTCAACGGCTTCTAGATGAAATATCATGTGGTTGTCAATATTATGAAATATCAATGTATGTTTGAATGGGATAGATGGGATGGTGGGACTAATTTTCTTACGACAACACATTCTTTATGCTTTTCGGTTGGCGAAAAGCATAAATAATGTTATATTTTGGATCCATATATTGATATTAATTATACATATATTATCAATATATGTATAATTAATATTGTAAAATTCATATTTATTAAAAAAATTATTTAAATTTTTTTATGACCGCATGATCCATTTGTTAATGATAATATTGATAATATTACAATAATATTGTTATCGTAAAGTGAGCGATAATGACATCACAATCTTTCCTTTCCAGTGTTGATGATTTCTAGATGAAATATCATGTGGTTGTTAATATTATGAAACATCAATGTACGTTTGAATGGGATAGACGAGATGGTGGGACTAATTTTTTTACAACAAAACATTCTTTACGCTTTTATTAAATGAAAACTTATTATGTAAGCATTTTTCTTAAAATTTTTTATTTATAAATATGCAAATATGTGTATTTGAATATCTCTTAAAATTTGACTAAAAAAATTCATTATTTTCCTTCTTCTCTTCTTTTTTTTTTTTGCATTTTCAGTCATCAACAATATTATCAATAATGTTAATATTGCTTTTGTATCCTCAACCAACAGAACTTATATCCAAACTGATACTTTGAACACTAGATGTAATTCATCTGCTAGAGCCACAATTTGGATTGTTTTGGACACAGGTGCTTGTATAACAAGCAAATAATAGTTGTTTTTATAGTTATTGTTCCATCTCAGTGTTGGATGTGATTGTTAGATCCCTAATTGTGGGGCCACCATGATGTGTGTCTTATATCCACCCTGTTCATATAGGGCTGTAATGGTCAGGACTTAATGGGTCAGCGGACCTAATGAGCACCCAGACCCAACGCATTTAGACCTAGACCCAACGCATTTAGACTTAACCTGGACCCAACGCATTCGTTAAATGGTACGGGTCTGGGTCCAAGAACTGACCCAATTGCTAAAATGGTCTGGGTCTAATTTCATTTATATTAGACCCGACCTGACCCGAACCCATTTAGTAAGTGGACGGGTTTGGTCTATGTTTCAAGGGACCCATCTAGCCCATACCCATCTAGACTCAATTTTAAGTCTTTTAAAAATCCTTGCATACTAAATCCAGACCCATAGCCATTAAACCCGACCCATTTAAAAATGCGTCTGGGTGGATCTCCCTCTACCAAACCCAGACCCATTTATAAATGGGTATGATGGGTTGACTCGGACCTAACCCGAACCAAATTCGCCCATTTAGTAAAAGGGTTCGGGTCTAAAATTTGGACCCAGACCCATTTGGTAAATGGGCGAATCTAGTTTTGGCTAAACCTACCCCAAACTTGACCAGTTACAACCCTATGTTCATATGCTTCATCATGATCATTATAGGGGGGGGGGGGGGGGGGGGGGGGGGGGGGGGGTAAGGGATTGACCATTAAAAACCTGTTGGTGACAATAAGAGTTTTGGATCAAGTTGATATTTGCGTGGTCCCCTCATCTAGGTCCATGTGACCTTATAAACAAGATGGATGGTTAATAAACATTCTGGTGCTTTAAATGGTGGGTGTCATGGTATGGTCTACCTAAGATTTGGATATGCTGCATCATTGGGTTCATACCCTAAAATGATATGGCGAAACCTATCGACGGCGTGGATATATGACACATACATATGTCTCAACTCAGGATCCCAACACATGTTGCTTCGTGGGCCACATGCTGAGATGGTATATCTATCAAAACCATCCACATTCTGGTTTCCAGCCATGGTAAAAGATTATACCGATCGGATGAATCTGTCCAGTATTATTATATGTGATGAGAACATTGAAAAGCAACTCCAAAAATCGAAGGTCGGGACAACATTTTACCGTGATTTTTGGAAATAGCTTATTTGCGCAACTACTCAGAACATGGACGGTTCAAAATCAGGGGACAGATGTCAGATGCGGGCTTTGGTGGGGGCGACCCATGCTACGTCACGTGTTGTACGCGGCGGTAAAACAAGGACTCGGATTGCCTTTGGCCGGACTAGGTACGTGATGTCTGCGTGAAATCTACCCTATCCATCTGCTTTTCCAATTCATTTTAAAGACACGAGACTAAAGATAAGATATATCTAACTCAGAACACACCATTGGAAAGAGTAGGGATTGAATTTCACACCATTGAAACTTTTGTGGGGCCACAAAAGTTTCAGTCTGGATAATGTGGGTCTTGTCTGGGCGTTTCAACAGCAGGTCTTAGGTTGGAGTGATAAAGAGTTAATGTATTTATTCTACACCCGCGCTCATCTATTTTACCATACCATTTTAGGGTATGAACTTATAATTTAAGCCGATTCAAATATTAGGTGAACCATACTTTACCAAACAATGGTGATTGACCATTAACAACTTGTCGTGGACCTACAAAAGTTTTGGATCAGGCCAATATTTGTTTCTCCCTTTATCTAAGTTCTTGTGACCTTATTAAAAGGTTGGATGGCAAATAAACCTTACTGAAACATTATGGTGGAGCCGACTGAGTTTTTAATAGTGGACCATTCAATCACAACTGTTGCCTATATTAGCGTCCACCTGAGATGTGGTTTTGCTTCAATTTTTTTGCTCATGCCCTAAAATGATATGGAAAAATTGATGGACAGGGTGGGTATGTAATACATACATAAGGTGGGCCGCACCTAATCTGCTCCCGGCTCTGTGGACTGCATACGGTCTCAATAGGACGGGGTTTCCTAGTGACCCCAACACTAGTCAGCTAGCTGATGCCAAAGTGTTGTGGGCCCACCATGATGTATATATTTATCCGCACCATTCACCCATTTTTCAAATCATTTTAGGGCTTGTTCCAAAAAATGAGGTTCATCCAAATCTAAGGTGGACCACACGACAGGAAACAGTGGGGATTGAACGCTCACCGTTGAAAACTTTCTGGGGGTAGTGGAAGTTTTGGATCAAGCTTATATTTTTTTTTCTCCCTTCATTCATTCAGGTATGTGTGACGTTGTCAACGGGTTGGATGGAAAATAATCATTATATTGAGCCATAGGAAGTTTTTAATTGAGGATGTTCAATCAACACTGTTTTCCTGTGGTGTAGTCCAACTGAGATTTAGATCTTCCTCATTTTTTTGGGCCATGGAATAAAATGAGCTGAAAAAAATGATGAACGGGGTGGATAAAATACATACATCATGGTGGGCCCAAAGAGCTATCACACCAGCCAGCTGGCTGATGTTGGGGTCACTAGCCAAACCGCGTCCGGACTCAATCACTACACCATTTTAGCCTGACTTGTACAAGTAGAAAACCTGAGTGCATTTACCAATTATGAATATGATAGGTAGAACTGGTGGCACCAGAACATTGTAGAGCCATGTCACCACAATACACATGCAAGGCGACGTATCAAATCGGGACCATCCATTCTGTGGTCCTATCCTCGATGGATCATTGTAAGTTAATATTCAATTATTTCTTTCACTTTTGCAACTTAATGTTGGCTGTTCAACCCTTTAACATGGCTCAGAAAGCCACTTATCGGACGGCTAACCTCATCCGATCCATATGTATTTAGATCAGTTTTTTTTTTGTCAGTCATGCAACCCACCCACCGAGTAAATCGTGCAATACACGCACCCAATAGTTCATGCAACGCAGCATCAATAATAGTTCATGCAACGCACGAAACTGATGCTGTCAGCATTCTAAATTTTCACCATGCATGGTTTGGAGACCCTGTTAAAACTCTGCAGAGTCTACCAACAGGCAAGGCTCCGAATACCCTTTAACAATAGCACTCGTAAGATGGATGGTCCCAATCATACGTCGCCATGCCAAAGAGCGAAGCCTCCTCATGGGTGGATGAGATCTCAGACACGAGTGCTCTCTTACGCACGTGTGATGCGTTTCTCGCAAACGGCACTCGAGCAAGTTCAGATATGTCACGTGTCTTTACTAACGTACACACGTGCTACTTAAGATAAAGGGCATATCCGTCATAAAGGAAAAGGAAGGGGTACATCGGTCTTTCTAACTCCATCGACGATAAAAAGACAGAGTCATGCACCTGATTTGGATTGGTCCCGACGAGAAGAAACTGTCTGATGCATGACCACGTATTTTCACATCACACACGCATCTTTCAATCCTGAGAATCGAAGATAATCCAAACCGTTGATCTGTGAAGTACGATTTTAGATGAAACATGCTCTAAAAATGACCCAGATCAGAAAATCTGATAGCCTAATATGAGGACTACTTTTAATCTAAATGTGGACCGTCGTTATATTTCGGCCACAGCCAACCGTTAATATAGCTCTAACATTTTTAAGAAAGCGAATCAACGCAAAGCCACAATGAACCAACGGTCTGGATTGAAAAAAATATGGGACCCACTTGTCCAAACTGAAAAGACATGCGTGTTGTCGTATCAGTTGATCCTCTGGCGTTCTTCGCTTTGATGGCGGCTGCCGCGCCCTCTCTCTTTCTCTCTCTAGAAATTCAACCCCCCCTCTCTCTAGAGTTCCAAAGTATTTTAACTGAGATAGCTTATCCCGGCACGTGTTCCATTTCATGCTCTGTTCTTTAATAGTATATTGTTTCCCTTTCCAACAAACGGACTTCTCATTTGCGGAACAAATCACGAGCGAGAGACAGAGAGTGGGAGAGAGAAAGGGAGAGCAGTTCTTCTTCCTGAAATGACGAAGGTTTTCTCAGCTCTGATTCTTCTGTTTCTTGCCTTGAATTGCTTTGAAGAGCTCGGATCTGAAGCTCAACAGCTGGTTGCAGAAGAAGGTATGCTTTCGGATTTTTTTTTTTTTTTTTTTTGGAAATTGATATGCAGTTTTCTTTGATTTTCCGGGGAAATGGCGGGAAGGTTAAAATGCTTTGTTTTGTATAACATAGCTCATGGAATATCTGCAAAAGCTTCCTTTGATGAATCGGTTGATTTAAATCGACTGGATTTCTTGAATTTGCTTGTGTTGATGTGTTTTTTTTTCTGTTTGAGATCTAGAAATCTCAAAATTAGAGGTTTTTGTTGAAGGAGGAGAGGAATATGGCTGAAAATGCAACGGTTTTTGTTGATTGTGTGGAACCTTTTTGCGTCGATTTTGGTTTAGAATTTTATGATTTTGTTCGTTTTGGCTAAGGCAACGTTTGGCTATGGCTGTTTAGGAGATTTTTGTTTGGATTTGTACTCTTTTAAGTAGGATTTTTACAATCAAAGTCGCGGAAAGAGCCCTTCGTTTAGTGGATTGGAAAGAAACATCTCTTTGGTGTCCACAGAGTACCTCTTCATGTTTTTTCGAAACAACAGAGGCAGTAGAAATTCCAAAATTTTCATATTTTTTCCTCGGGAATCTGCACCAAGGATTTCTCAAAGATCCAATAAGATGAGACTATCGAGAAATCTCTTAAAATTATTTTTGTTTTTTACTTCAATTCCTTTCTTGAGCCTCTGAAAGAATTTGTAAAATGAAAAAAGAAGAAGAAGAAGAAGCCTAAACCGGTTCATTTTATCTAGTTTGGTGAGAAGGAGTTTGTCCATCTTTTGGACCCTACCGTCAATTGATTGCCCATGGTAGTGACACCACACAGATGGGGCCAAGCGTAGCTGTAAGAGAGTTTAGCCTCCAAATGAAAGCTGAAGACCGGAAATGGTCAACTCCATGTTCCAAAGGGGACAAATTAATTAATTGGACGGCCTTGGATATTTCAATCTTTCAAAGCCGCCCCGAGTTTCAATGAATCAAGACACGTCTCTTTTTCGGAACCTGTTTGGTCACTCTTTTTTACCTTTTAAAATTTCAAGTGTTTCAAATGGTGGAAATAATCTATAAAATCGGTCCTTATTTTAGAATTTTAAATTTTGAAATTTATTTTATTTTGAAATTTGGAGACCTGAGAAATTCCGGCGTGAAAATAGGGAAGATGCCCAAAGAAGGGCCTAGAGCCCAAAATCACACCAGGATTGGCCCCCCCCCCTTGTAGTGTGAGTATGGGTCCCACTGTGGAATTACCACATCCAGTGTTGCCTGAGAATTTGGTGCGGTTGCCAAGTGTCACGGTGTCCTTCCGGGGACACTTCAATATATGTAGATAATTTTTTTAGTTAAATAAATAAATTGGAAAAATAAAATGAAGGGGTAAAAAGAGCAATAAAAACATTAAAAAAAGATTCATTTTGCCTCCTCCCCCATTGGGGTGCAGGCCACATGCTGAAATGGTCTGATGATCGGAACTTCCCATTTTCAATTCTATACTAATGTTATTTTCCATCCTGAAGCATGGGAATGTTCTTTTCCAACGTTTCTTTTTTTGCGTTTTATTTAATTAAGAAATTAGATTTATGCATCTTAACCATTGCCTCTTATTAAACAGTTAACGCCCTTAGAGCAATCGCACTGAAGTTAAAGAAGACAGATTGGGATTTCAACGTAGATCCTTGCAGCAAGACAATCACGTGGATCACAACCCCATCAGATCCCGTCGAAAACAACGTTACATGCTCCTCCTGCGACACAACGGGTTGCCATGTTGTTAGCATGTAGGGTCTTGCCAGCTTCCCTTCATGCTTGTTTTTCTCAATGCAATTTGCTTTTTCTTCTTGTTGTTGTGACATTTTTATTTTCATTTTTTAATTTTCTATTGAAATTTCAGAGAGCTAAAGGGTCAGAACCTAGCTGGAGTTCTACCTGCAGAATTTGCTAACCTGACCTTCCTACAAAATATGTAAGTGATTACATGCACATCTTTTAAATCTCACCAGTATGTGAAGTTTGAGTGACCGTAGAATTATATTTTTAAATTATCTCCACCGTCCAATTTATTCACATGATCTGTACTGTGGAAAGTGGGTCCTGCAGCCTGAACATCACCACTAACTGGATGATTTGAAGTGGCTGATCATTATCCTTCTTTTTGGTGGTAAGCAGAAACTTGGGACAGCTCTCCACCAAATGATTCTTTGAGATGGCCCACTGATTGAACGACAAGAGCTGACTTTATTTATGTGTATGTTTGCTGAAAGGATCAGATTACAGAGACCCTTTAACCATCGAGGCGGGCTGGTTCTGGTTCATTGTCACTCACCACTAACTCTGTGTATGCCATTGTGCGGTTGATAAATCAAGACTGTCCGTCTGGTGGCGCTTCCTGTGGACCATGATAGTAAAACATTAATCAGGCTACCACAGTGATCAGACATTAGGTCTTCAAATGGATGGCAGCTGATGGTCCACATGCAAAGGGGAAAAGTTGGAAGGCTGTAATCATCCAACCATGGACATCTTTGTGTTTAGGACCATACAAGATAGGGCCCACGAGGCAAACCAACATAAATAACCACGTGTGTAGAGTATATACCATGGTTAGAGACAATGAACCAGGACCAGTTCATTGGGATGAGCCAGAAAAACTCATTCTTAAATCCCACCTCTTTTTGAATAATTTGGAATGGGCTTTCCCTACAATACCTCTCAATGCTTCATTTTGATGGATTTTCTTTTGCCTAGAAGCAAATATAGGGATCTAAGATCCTAACTTATGCTTTTGTCTAACAGCGATCTCACTCGCAACTATCTCAACGGATCGATCCCTGCGACATGGGCTTCCCTCCCTCTCACTGATTTGTAAGTCCTCTTCCATAGTAGCATCCGGAATCTTCTATAACTAACTACAAAACCCTCTCTTCCTCTCTCACTCTCTGAGGAGTGTACCTGAAAAATTGTTTGAACATTGCAGATCTCTTTTGGGAAATCGCATCTCTGGAACAATTCCGAAGGAGCTAGGAAACATCACGACACTCAAGTCACTGTATGCGATTCACAACTTTCATTAGATTGGGAAGATGCAATTGTGTTTAGCTACTGTTACTTATGCAATTGGGGTTTTGCAGGGTCGTCGAAGATAACGAGCTCGAAGGACCTCTTCCTCCAGAGCTTGGAAATTTGCGCAGCTTGGAGAGATTGTAAGATACTCTGTTCTGCCACTGCCATTATTTTTTCTTTTTTCAAGCAATGACCTAATTCTCATTTCAGGGTTATCTTTCAGGGAATTCATATCTTGACTCAGATAGGTAGAACTGGTGGCACCAGAACATTGTAGAGCCATGTCACCACAATACACATGCAAAGGCGACGTATCAAATCGGGACCATCCATTCTGTGGTCCTATCCTCGATGGATCATTAATTTTCTTTTTCACTTTTGCAACTTAATGTTGGCTGTTCAACCCTTTAACATGGCTCAGAAAGCCACTTATCGGACGGCTAACCTCATCCGATCCATATGTATTTAGATCAGTTTTTTTTTTGTCAGTCATGCAACCCACCCACCGAGTAAATCGTGCAATACACGCACCCAATAGTTCATGCAACGCAGCATCAATAATAGTTCATGCAACGCACCAAACTGATGCTGCAGCATTATAAATTTTCATCATGGATGGTTTGGAGACCCAGTTCAAACTCGCAGAGTCTACCAACAGGCAAGGCTCCGAATACCCTTTAACAATAGCACTCGTAAGATGGATGGTCCCAATCATACGTCGCCATGCCAAAGAGCGAAGCCTCCTCATGGGTGGATGAGATCTCAGACACGAGTGCTCTCTTACGCACGTGTGATGCGTTTCTCGCAAACGGCACTCGAGCAAGTTCAGATATGTCACGTGTCTTTACTAACGTACACACGTGCTACTTAAGATAAAGGGCATATCCGTCATAAAAGGAAAAGGAAGGGGTACATCGGTCTTTCTAACTCCATCGACGATAAAAAGACAGAGTCATGCACCTGATTTGGATTGGTCCCGACGAGAAGAAACTGTCTGATGCATGACCACGTATTTTCACATCACACACGCATCTTTCAATCCTGAGAATCGAAGATAATCCAAACCGTTGATCTGTGAAGTACGATTTTAGATGAAACATGCTCTAAAAATGACCCAGATCAGAAAATCTGATAGCCTAATATGAGGACTACTTTTAATCTAAATGTGGACCGTCGTTATATTTCGGCCACAGCCAACCGTTAATATAGCTCTAACATTTTTAAGAAAGCGAATCAACGCAAAGCCACAATGAACCAACGGTCTGGATTGAAAAAAATATGGGACCCACTTGTCCAAACTGAAAAGACATGCGTGTTGTCGTATCAGTTGATCCTCTGGCGTTCTTCGCTTTGATGGCGGCTGCCGCGCCCTCTCTCTTTCTCTCTCTAGAAATTCAACCCCCCCTCTCTCTAGAGTTCCAAAGTATTTTAACTGAGATAGCTTATCCCGGCACGTGTTCCATTTCATGCTCTGTTCTTTAATAGTATATTGTTTCCCTTTCCAACAAACGGACTTCTCATTTGCGGAACAAATCACGAGCGAGAGACAGAGAGTGGGAGAGAGAAAGGGAGAGCAGTTCTTCTTCCTGAAATGACGAAGGTTTTCTCAGCTCTGATTCTTCTGTTTCTTGCCTTGAATTGCTTTGAAGAGGTCGGATCTGAAGCTCAACAGCTGGTTGCAGAAGAAGGTATGCTTTCGGATTTTTTTTTTTTTTTTTTTGGAAATTGATATGCAGTTTTCTTTGATTTTCCGGGGAAATGGCGGGAAGGTTAAAATGCTTTGTTTTGTATAACATAGCTCATGGAATATCTGCAAAAGCTTCCTTTGATGAATCGGTTGATTTAAATCGACTGGATTTCTTGAATTTGCTTGTGTTGATGTGTTTTTTTTTCTGTTTGAGATCTAGAAATCTCAAAATTAGAGGTTTTTTGTTGAAGGAGGAGAGGAAAATGGCTGAAAATGCAACGGTTTTTGTTGATTGTGTGGAACCTTTTTGCGTCGATTTTGGTTTAGAATTTTATGATTTTATTCGTTTTGGCTAAGGCAACGTTTGGCTATGGCTGTTTAGGAGATTTTTGTTTGGATTTGTACTCTTTTAAGTAGGATTTTTACAATCAAAGTCGCGGAAAGAGCCCTTCGTTTAGTGGATTGGAAAGAAACATCTCTTTGGTGTCCACAGAGTACCTCTTCATGTTTTTTCGAAACTACAGAGGCAGTAGAAATTCCAAAATTTTCATATTTTTTCCTCGGGAATCTGCACCAAGGATTTCTCAAAGATCCAATAAGATAGACTATCGAGAAATCTCTGAAAATTATTTTTGTTTTTTACTTCAATTCCTTTCTTGAGCCTCTGAAAGAATTTGTAAAATGAAAAAAGAAGAAGAAGAAGAAGCCTAAACCGCTTCATTTTATCTAGTTTGGTGAGAGGAGTTTGTCCATCTTTTGGACCCTACCGTCAATGGAGGCTGTAAATGGGTCAGGACAATGAGCACCTAGGACAACGCATAGACCTAACCTAGACCCAACGCATTTAGACCTAACCTGGACCCAACGCATTTGTTAAATGGTACGGGTCTGGGTCCAAGAAACGACCCAATTGCTAAAAGGGTCTGGGTCTATTTCCTTTATATTAGACCTAACCTGGGACACGAACCCATTTAGAAGTGGACGGGTTTGGTCGATGTTTCAAGGGACCCATCTAGCCATACCCATCCAGACTCAATTTTTAAGTCTTTTAAAAATCCTTGCCTACTAATCCAGACCCATAGACATTAAACCCGACCCATTTAAAAATGGGTCTGGGTGGATCTCCCTCTACCAAACCCAGACCCATTTATAAATGGGTATGATGTGTTGACTCGGACCTAACCCGAACCAAATCGCCCATTTAGTAAAAGGGTTCGAGTCTAAATTTGGACCCAGACCCATTTGGTAAATGGGCGAATCTAGTTTTGGCTAAACCTACCCCAAACCTGACCAGTTACAACCCTATGTTCATACGCTTCATCATGATCATTGGGGGGGGGGGGGGGTGGGGGGGGGTTAAATAAATAAACAAATAAATGGTGATTGACCATTAAAAACCTGTTGGTGACAATAAGAGTTTTGGATCAAGTTGATATTTGTGTGGTCCCCTCATCTAGGTCCATGTGACCTTATAAACAAGATGGATGGCTAATAAACATTCTGGTAGCCGCCAAGAAGTTTTAAATGGTGGGTGTCATGGTATGGTCTACCTAAGATTTGGATATGCTGCATCATTGGGTTCATACCCTAAAATGATATGGCGAAACCTATCGACGGCGTGGATATATGACACATACATATGTCTCAACTCAGGATCCCAACACATGTTGCTTCGTGGGCCACATGCTGAGATGGTATATCTATCAAAACCATCCACATTCTGGTTTCCAGCCATGGTAAAAGATTATACCGATCGGATGAATCTGTCCGGTATTATTATCATTGAAAAGCAACTCCAAAAATCGAAGGTCGGGACAACATTTTACCGTGATTTTTGGAAATAGCTTATTTGCGCAACTACTCAGAACATGGACGGTTCAAAATCAGGGGACAGATGTCAGATGCGGGCTTTGGTGGGGGCGACCCATGCTACGTCACGTGTTGTACGCGGCGGTAAAACAAGGACTCGGATTGCCTTTGGCCGGACTAGGTACGTGATGTCTGCGTAAAATCTACCCTATCCATCTGCTTTTCCAATTCATTTTAAAGACACGAGACTAAAGATAAGATATATCTAACTCAGAACACACCATTGGAAAGAGTAGGGATTGAATTTCACACCATTGAAACTTTTGTGGGGCCACAGAAGTTTCAGTCTGGATAATGTGTGTCTCGTCTGGGCGTTTCAACAGCAGGTCTTAGGTTGGAGTGATAAAGAGTTAATGTATTTATTCTACACCCACGCTCGTCTATTTTACCATATCATTTTAGGGAATGAACTTATAATTTAAGCCGATTCAAATATTAGGTGAACCATACTTTACCAAACAATGGTGATTGACCATTAACAACTTGTCGTGGACCACAAAAGTTTTGGATCAGGCCAATATTTGTTTCTCCCTTTATCTAAGTTCTTGTGACCTTATTAAAAGGTTGGATGGCAAATAAACCTTACTGAAACATTATGGTGGAGCCGACTGAGTTTTTAATAGTGGACCATTCAATCACAACTGTTGCCTATATTAGCGTCCACCTGAGATGTGGTTTTGCTTCAATTTTTTTGCTCATACCCTAAAATGATATGGAAAAATTGATGGACAGGGTGGATATGTAATACATACATAAGGTGGGCCGCACCTAATCTGCTCCCGGCTCTGTGGACTGCACGGGGTTTCCTAGTGACCCCAACACTTGTCAACTAGCTGATGCCAAAGTGTTGTGGGCCCACCATGATGTATATATTTATCCGCACCATTCACCCATTTTTCAAATCATTTTAGGGCTTGTTCCAAAAAATGACGTTCATCCAAATCTTAGGTGGACCACACGACAGGAAACAGTGGGGATTGAACGCTCACCGTTGAAAACTTTCTGGGGGTAGTGGAAGTTTTGGATCAAGCTTATATTTTTTTTTCTCCCTTCATTCATTCAGGTATGTGTGACGTTGTCAACGGGTTGGATGGAAAATAATCATTATATTGAGCCATAGGAAGTTTTTAATTGAGGATGTTCAATCAACACTGTTTTCCTGTGGTGTAGTCCACCTGAGATTTAGATCTTCCTCATTTTTTTGGGCCATGGAATAAAATGAGCTGAAAAAAATGATGAACGGGGTGGATAAAATACATACATCATGGTGGGCCCAAAGAGCTATCACACCAGCCAGCTGGCTGATGTTGGGGTCACTAGCCAAACGGCGTCCGGACTCAATCACTACACCATTTTAGCCTGACTTGTACAAGTAGAAAACCTGAGTGCATTTACCAATTATGAATATGATAGGTAGAACTGGTGGCACCAGAACATTGTAGAGCCATGTCACCACAATACACATGCAAAGGCGACGTATCAAATCGGGACCATCCATTCTGTGGTCCTATCCTCGATGGATCATTAATTTTCTTTTTCACTTTTGCAACTTAATGTTGGCTGTTCAACCCTTTAACATGGCTCAGAAAGCCACTTATCGGACGGCTAACCTCATCCGATCCATATGTATTTAGATCAGTTTTTTTTTGTCAGTCATGCAACCCACCCACCGAGTAAATCGTGCAATACACGCACCCAATAGTTCATGCAACGCAGCATCAATAATAGTTCATGCAACGCACCAAACTGATGCTGCCAGCATTATAAATTTTCATCATGGATGGTTTGGAGACCCAGTTCAAACTCCGCAGAGTCTACCAACAGGCAAGGCTCCGAATACCCTTTAACAATAGCACTCGTAAGATGGATGGTCCCAATCATACGTCGCCATGCCAAAGAGCGAAGCCTCCTCATGGGTGGATGAGATCTCAGACACGAGTGCTCTCTTACGCACGTGTGATGCGTTTCTCGCAAACGGCACTCGAGCAAGTTCAGATATGTCACGTGTCTTTACTAACGTACACACGTGCTACTTAAGATAAAGGGCATATCCGTCATTAAAGGAAAAGGAAGGGGTACATCGGTCTTTCTAACTCCATCGACGATAAAAAGACAGAGTCATGCACCTGATTTGGATTGGTCCCGACGAGAAGAAACTGTCTGATGCATGACCACGTATTTTCACATCACACACGCATCTTTCAATCCTGAGAATCGAAGATAATCCAAACCGTTGATCTGTGAAGTACGATTTTAGATGAAACATGCTCTAAAAATGACCCAGATCAGAAAATCTGATAGCCTAATATGAGGACTACTTTTAATCTAAATGTGGACCGTCGTTATATTTCGGCCACAGCCAACCGTTAATATAGCTCTAACATTTTTAAGAAAGCGAATCAACGCAAAGCCACAATGAACCAACGGTCTGGATTGAAAAAAATATGGGACCCACTTGTCCAAACTGAAAAGACATGCGTGTTGTCGTATCAGTTGATCCTCTGGCGTTCTTCGCTTTGATGGCGGCTGCCGCGCCCTCTCTCTTTCTCTCTCTAGAAATTCAACCCCCCCTCTCTCTAGAGTTCCAAAGTATTTTAACTGAGATAGCTTATCCCGGCACGTGTTCCATTTCATGCTCTGTTCTTTAATAGTATATTGTTTCCCTTTCCAACAAACGGACTTCTCATTTGCGGAACAAATCACGAGCGAGAGACAGAGAGTGGGAGAGAGAAAGGGAGAGCAGTTCTTCTTCCTGAAATGACGAAGGTTTTCTCAGCTCTGATTCTTCTGTTTCTTGCCTTGAATTGCTTTGAAGAGGTCGGATCTGAAGCTCAACAGCTGGTTGCAGAAGAAGGTATGCTTTCGGATTTTTTTTTTTTTTTTTTTTGGAAATTGATATGCAGTTTTCTTTGATTTTCCGGGGAAATGGCGGGAAGGTTAAAATGCTTTGTTTTGTATAACATAGCTCATGGAATATCTGCAAAAGCTTCCTTTGATGAATCGGTTGATTTAAATCGACTGGATTTCTTGAATTTGCTTGTGTTGATGTGTTTTTTTTTCTGTTTGAGATCTAGAAATCTCAAAATTAGAGGTTTTTTGTTGAAGGAGGAGAGGAAAATGGCTGAAAATGCAACGGTTTTTGTTGATTGTGTGGAACCTTTTTGCGTCGATTTTGGTTTAGAATTTTATGATTTTATTCGTTTTGGCTAAGGCAACGTTTGGCTATGGCTGTTTAGGAGATTTTTGTTTGGATTTGTACTCTTTTAAGTAGGATTTTTACAATCAAAGTCGCGGAAAGAGCCCTTCGTTTAGTGGATTGGAAAGAAACATCTCTTTGGTGTCCACAGAGTACCTCTTCATGTTTTTTCGAAACTACAGAGGCAGTAGAAATTCCAAAATTTTCATATTTTTTCCTCGGGAATCTGCACCAAGGATTTCTCAAAGATCCAATAAGATAAGACTATCGAGAAATCTCTGAAAATTATTTTTGTTTTTTACTTCAATTCCTTTCTTGAGCCTCTGAAAGAATTTGTAAAATGAAAAAAGAAGAAGAAGAAGAAGCCTAAACCGCTTCATTTTATCTAGTTTGGTGAGAGGAGTTTGTCCATCTTTTGGACCCTACCGTCAATGGATTGCCCATGGTAGTGACACCACACAGATGGGGCCAAGCGTAGCTGTAAGAGAGTTTAGCCTCCAAATGAAAGTTGTAGACCGGAAATGGTCAACTCCATGTTCCAAAGGGGACAAATTAATTAATTGGACGCCTTGGATATTTCAATCTTTCAAAGCCGCCCCGAGTTTCAATGAATCAAGACACGTCTCTTTTTCGGAACCTGTTTGGTCACTCTTTTTTACCTTTTAAAATTTCTAGTGTTTCAAATGGTGGAAATAGTCTGTAAAATCGGTCCTTATTTTTAGAATTTTAAAATTTTGAAATTTTATTTTATTTTGAAATTTGGAGACCTGAGAAATTCCGGCGTGAAAATAGGGAAGATGCCCAAAGAAGGGCCTAGAGCCCAAAATCACACCAGGATTGGCCCCCCCCCTTGTAGTGTGAGTATGGGTCCCACTGTGGAATTACCACATCCAGTGTTGCCTGAGAATTTGGTGCGGTTGCCAAGTGTCACGGTGTCCTTCCGGGGACACTTCAATATATGTAGATAATTTTTTTAGTTAAATAAATAAATTGGAAAAATAAAATAAAGGGGTAAAAAGAGCAATAAAAACATTAAAAAAAGATTCATTTTGCCTCCTCCCCCATTGGGGTGCAGGCCACATGCTGAAATGGTCTGATGATCGGAACTTCCCATTTTCAATTCTATACTAATGTTATTTTCCATCCTGAAGCATGGGAATGTTCTTTTCCAACGTTTCTTTTTTTGCGTTTTATTTAATTAAGAAATTAGATTTATGCATCTTAACCATTGCCTCTTATTAAACAGTTAACGCCCTTAGAGCAATCGCACTGAAGTTAAAGAAGACAGATTGGGATTTCAACGTAGATCCTTGCAGCAAGACAATCACGTGGATCACAACCCCATCAGATCCCGTCGAAAACAACGTTACATGCTCCTCCTGCGACACAACGGGTTGCCATGTTGTTAGCATGTAGGGTCTTGCCAGCTTCCCTTCATGCTTGTTTTTCTCAATGCAATTTGCTTTTTCTTCTTGTTGTTGTGACATTTTTATTTTCATTTTTTAATTTTCTATTGAAATTTCAGAGAGCTAAAGGGTCAGAACCTAGCTGGAGTTCTACCTGCAGAATTTGCTAACCTGACCTTCCTACAAAATATGTAAGTGATTACATGCACATCTTTTAAATCTCACCAGTATGTGAAGTTTGAGTGACCGTAGAATTATATTTTTAAATTATCTCCACCGTCCAATTTATTCACATGATCTGTACTGTGGAAAGTGGGTCCTGCAGCCTGAACATCACCACTAACTGGATGATTTGAAGTGGCTGATCATTATCCTTCTTTTTGGTGGTAAGCAGAAACTTGGGACAGCTCTCCACCAAATGATTCTTTGAGATGGCCCACTGATTGAACGACAAGAGCTGACTTTATTTATGTGTATGTTTGCTGAAAGGATCAGATTACAGAGACCCTTTAACCATCGAGGCGGGCTGGTTCTGGTTCATTGTCACTCACCACTAACTCTGTGTATGCCATTGTGCGGTTGATAAATCAAGACTGTCCGTCTGGTGGCGCTTCCTGTGGACCATGATAGTAAAACATTAATCAGGCTACCACAGTGATCAGACATTAGGTCTTCAAATGGATGGCAGCTGATGGTCCACATGCAAAGGGGAAAAGTTGGAAGGCTGTAATCATCCAACCATGGACATCTTTGTGTTTAGGACCATACAAGATAGGGCCCACGAGGCAAACCAACATAAATAACCACGTGTGTAGAGTATATACCATGGTTAGAGACAATGAACCAGGACCAGTTCATTGGGATGAGCCAGAAAAACTCATTCTTAAATCCCACCTCTTTTTGAATAATTTGGAATGGGCTTTCCCTACAATACCTCTCAATGCTTCATTTTGATGGATTTTCTTTTGCCTAGAAGCAAATATAGGGATCTAAGATCCTAACTTATGCTTTTGTCTAACAGCGATCTCACTCGCAACTATCTCAACGGATCGATCCCTGCGACATGGGCTTCCCTCCCTCTCACTGATTTGTAAGTCCTCTTCCATAGTAGCATCCGGAATCTTCTATAACTAACTACAAAACCCTCTCTTCCTCTCTCACTCTCTGAGGAGTGTACCTGAAAAATTGTTTGAACATTGCAGATCTCTTTTGGGAAATCGCATCTCTGGAACAATTCCGAAGGAGCTAGGAAACATCACGACACTCAAGTCACTGTATGCGATTCACAACTTTCATTAGATTGGGAAGATGCAATTGTGTTTAGCTACTGTTACTTATGCAATTGGGGTTTTGCAGGGTCGTCGAAGATAACGAGCTCGAAGGACCTCTTCCTCCAGAGCTTGGAAATTTGCGCAGCTTGGAGAGATTGTAAGATACTCTGTTCTGCCACTGCCATTATTTTTTCTTTTTTCAAGCAATGACCTAATTCTCATTTCAGGGTTATCTTTCAGGGAATTCATATCTTGACTCATCTTGATTGATATTTGCCATTGGCACCTTTTCTTTCTACTTTTGGTAATTCAGTAGTGCAAATTTGTACTGTTGTATTACCAACGTAGAAAGCAGGTTGCCATTATCAATCAGGGCAGGTGCAAATAGTGGCACCCTTATCTTTATTACATTTGAGTGGCTGCTGAGATTTGTGACCTAAATTGAAAATCTCTAAAATTTAAATGTTATTTGTTTATTTTTTAGTTCTGGTTGCCTCCTAATGAAATAGAAAATGTGGTTAGTATGTAAATATATGCTGGCCATTGTTAGGTTATATTGGTAAACAGAATGGCTGAGGATCAACCAATTGTGTAGTGTTTATGCTATTCAACACTATCAGTTGACAGTCAAAATGTGGTGTTGAGAGGACTCCATGACCATTTCAAGGAGTGGAAATGCCCTGCTGGGTCCACACCGCTTAGTAGGTGTGGGTGTCACTCATCACCACTATCTGATCATGATCAGTTGGTAGTGAGTAGCATACATGGCTATGGTGATAATGAACAAAAGGTTTTTTTTTTATACTTTTTTTCCTTACATAATCCAATATGTTACTGGTGCAGCCTTGCTTGTTCAAATAACTTCAGAGGAGAAATACCTGTGACCTTCAGCAACCTGAGAAACCTGACGGACTTGTATGTCAATTCTTTATGTCATTCTTCATTAGTCACCGGGGTTGTCTTTTCCATTTAGAAATTATGAATGATTAAAGGCCATTCATATTTGCAGTAGGATAGATGGGAATCCTATCTCCGGTAAGATCCCTGATTTCATCGGAAACTGGACACGACTCGACAGACTGTAAGAACTTTATTTGATTTGTTTTCAACATAAATTGCTTCTATATGAGAACATCTATATGAACTGTGATTCTGAACCACTGCAGGGATTTGCAAGGCACGTCTATGACGGGACCTATTCCTTCTAACATCACTTTCTTGGTGAATCTAACTGAACTGTGAGGGCACATTCCATGTTCTTTTCTTGCTGCTTTATTACTTGGAATTTTCTTGGATTTACCATGGAAGTAGTATGATATGAATTACTTTATTGAATCCAATATATTTTGATTTTCAGGAGGATCTCTGATTTGAATGGATCGAGCATGCCTTTCCCTGCATTGAGGAATATGGCCAAAATGGAGAAATTGTGAGTTGAATGGATATACCCCTGATGGCATAAATTTATCATTGTTCATTGCTTCTTTTGCTCATGAAGTGTCTATCTTGCTCGTATACTGCAGGGTACTAAGAAATTGCTTGATTTCTGACATAATCCCACCATATATTGGGACCATGACAAATCTGAAATCCTTGTAAGTTACTTTGGATAAATATTTTATTATGGCCTTTATATATTTCTTTTCCCATGCCATTGAGTGCTGCCTAGGCATTGTTAGGTGCACAATATTCTTAAGTTTGGATGGTCAACTCTAAATTAAGTGATGAAAACATAAAATGAAAGTTGAAGATTCAGCTCCATGAGTTGACATGCAAATCACGACCACTGTCCAGCCAGCTGTTTCACGGTATGAAAGAAGTTAAATCAGGAAGAAAAGTGCAAAACAAAGTGATTCATCAACAAATTCATGGTGATTTGGCCTTTCACTTTCATTTCTATGTTTATTTTGTCATGTACTGGCTAATCCATCATGCTACCAGACAAGGAAAATCTTTTTGTGCATTACAATATCAGTCTTCAATCTCATGGGCCTGCTATGGATGAGAACATGCATTGAATACATGTAGCTTACAAATCCATTTCAGAGAGAATCTTCCCCAGTTTTATTCTGATGGTAATTTGCTCTTGCAGAGACCTTACCTTTAACAATTTAAGAGGAGAAATTCCAAGCAGCTTTTCAGGACTGTCATCGCTAGATTTTATGTAAGAAAATAGACATTCATTACCAAAATTTCACCGATGCTCTTGCTAGATACTAAAGGAAAATGGACAATCCTTCTGTAATTTTTGGACCCTTACCAATGATACTTTCGGTGATATTTTTGTCACAAATTGGAAATCCATCTCATGATATTATTTTTTGATGTAGGTATCTTACTAGCAACATGCTGACTGGGGACATACCCAATTGGGTCCTACGTAGCAACCATAACTTGTAAGTATTACTCAATAAGTCTCAAATTACATTTCACTGCCCATAGGATCTGTATATTTGCTGGCTTCTTTTTACAAGCATATTAATGTTTTGTTAAACTCTCTTGTGAGATTACTTTAGGCCTTTCAGACTCCTGCTGGGTTATTATTTTTTTCCATTCCTAAAAAAACATAAACATAGCGTTACATGATGCTGTTTTGCAGGGACTTATCTTACAACAATTTTACTGGGTCTGCTCCAGCCCAATGCTCAGCAGGAAACTTGTAAGAACGATAATTTTACTTTGCTTTCCTTTTATCAGAGTACTAGGTCCTTAGTTTTTCTCTTTTATGGATGTTCCTCTCTATTCACCTGCAGGAATTTTGTGGCTAGCTATTCATCTATAGAAGACAATTCGTGAGCTTCCGCATCCTTCTAATTTTCATTTTGGATTGCCGAGGATTGCTGATCACTTTGCTAAGAAAATATCTGAATACATGAATCTAAAATTTCATACCTTTTTTTTTTTTTTTGGGTAGAGTTGCAGCATGCTTAAGAAGGAACTACCCCTGTTATGGAAGAGCACAGAGTAAGTGTAGAAATCGGAAACTGTCTTCTGTCTGTCAAAATTATAGAGCTATATAATTTTTACTCACAGTATCTGAGGGAAATTTCTCTATGTTTTGATTGTACATGCAAATAAATCTGAATTCCATACATTTGCAGACTATAACTTATTCATAAATTGCGGTGGTGGGGCACTGACTGTTGGTGAACAAGAATACGACGCTGATACACAACAGAATGGGATATCCGCATTCTACACCAATGATAGATGGGCATATAGCAGTACAGGGGACTTTACTGGCAATGACAAAGCACTGTTCATTGCAACAAACGCATCTATTGCCAATCAAGATTTGTATGCAACAGCTCGCCTGGCACCTCTCTCCCTCAAATACTATGGGATTTGCTTACAAAATGGGAATTATACAGTTGGACTACATTTCTCTGAAATAATCTTCACAGATGACCAAACATTTCTCAGTGTCGGAAAGCGCATATTTGATGTATCAATCCAGGTGAATGGTCAACTGCATGATCTTGATCTTACCTAGTTAATGTGTTCTCTGATTCTATTTTGCGTAGTTCACTTGACAGGATCCATCAGTTGATAATTCTCTCAAGAGTTGGATCCTATCAACTTCGATTTGAAGTGGAATTGCTATTGGTTTCTTCAAAAATGTCTTTCGATGCAATCATCACTTTTCTTTGAATTATGTGGGACTACATTCTGTTGGACTTGAAAGGCATTTCCTGTTTCTGTATTGGTACCTACAAGTTAAAGCATTATATGTCTTTGTGGGAGTTTTTCACATGTAAACCAATGACCTATAAAACGAATTAAATAACTTTCTACTCATAAGAGTTCTAGTCACATTGCATTAACTTATAAATATGTGCTGTTTTTGTAAGTTTTTCACTGATTGCATCATGCATCTCTCTGTCTCTCTATGTATGTGTGTACGTATGTACATATGTATGTATGTACACGCATGCGTGCATGCATGTATGCGCGCACACACACACACACACACACACACACACCCACCCACAATACTCATTTGTGTTGGTCTATTGTGCTTTCTACTAATTTTATTAAGCTTCTAACTTGTCTTCATTTCTTTATGTCTGGTTATATTAATCTTTGGATCCAATTCCTGTGTACTTCTGACTTCCTGCAGGGCAAAATTGAATTGAAGGATTTCAACATCAAAGAGCAGGCTGGTGGTGCCAGCATTCCAATTGTTCGGAATTTTACTACTCTTGTGACCAACCACACTTTGGAGATCCACTTATATTGGGCTGGGAAAGGGACCACTGCAATTCCAGATAGAGGTGTATATGGACCTCTAATTTCAGCTATTACAGTGACACCAAGTAAGATATTCTAAATGGTTTTGCCTTTTCTCTTTTCATAGCCTTTCTTGTCATGATGACTGATCTTTTCTCCTTGTAGACTTTGTACCTGATACAGGTGATGGTGGCAGTGGGCTATCGGCTGGAGCAATCGTTGGCATTGTAGCTGGTTGTTGCGTTGCTGTTGGATTATTTTTGGTATTTCTTTGGATGAAAGGTTGCTTAGGAGGAAAAGACCTTGTGAACGAAGGTGAGATGATGAGTCGATGTGTCCTTGTTTATAATATGGAAATGACATGGTGAGACACATTAAACCAAAAATAACATGATGTACCTTGAGCAGACGCATGCAAAAGGATCCACAGGTCATAAGGTTTTTGACATCAGCTGCCATAAATTCTTTCGGTTTGACATGTGCATCCTGTTGTCCTCATGCAAATGGGCCATGTTTTTTTTTTTTTTTTTTTTTTTAGGTCGGACAGTTCTCACCTTGTCATTCCCTTTAAGCTATATGGATATTTCTTTGGGTCATTGTTCAACAGCTCATTGGAAAGAAGCTCCTTATGGGCCTCTTTTGCCTTTGCTCTAGTATAATCCTTGAGAACTATAGCACATTCATATTATTTTACATTCTTCGGACATCATAGGAAATATTAGAAAGAAAATTTGAAAACCGTTCACATGAGCATCGCTTGGGTGCTTCAACTTATTCTTGTACACATTGACATGGATCCCATTGTGGATGGAGTATAGCCTGAAAGTCACACTGATTGGGTGATTCGAACCATACAATTGGTGCCATAAAAATGAAGGGCTAAAAAGGACATGGTCAAGGGTCCAAATTTAGTGGGCAAAATCAGATGGTTAAAATTTAGCGGGCGAAATGATCCGGTTAATGTTGTCCACTGTGTGACTTTCAGGTTATGCCTATTGCGTAGCACGCCAACAACGCCGGTGAATCGAGATCTAATCTCCGGTCTCACCCACAAACGATAAACAGGAAGAAATAACAACTAGAAGAGGAATTCAAACAAACCAACAATCCACAAGACATATTTTACGTGGAAAAACCCCAACAAGGGTAAAAAACCACAGGTGCAAACTTCCACTATGAAGAAAACGAAGTTACAAGCAATACACTTACTTTTTCCAATGCTCCCATGCACAGAGATGGCCCTTTTTGCTAACCTCTTTCACATTTTTTCACCTTGGACGTATAGAAACCCTGATCCCATACCCTAATCCCGAGTTACACCCATTTTTATAGTAAAACCCGAAAATAGAACCCAAAATAGGAAAGCCTGCGAGTCACTTCGCGTCCGGTCGGGCGCCCAGTCAGTCTTGGTCGAGCGCCCGCCCAATGTGGAAATCGTCTAACGAGCTCGGGGGAAAACTGCCTGAATTTCGGGCGTCCGACCAAACTTGGTCGGGCGCCCGGTCCACTGACCGTCGGGTGCCCGACCACCTCCTGGTTGGCATTGGTGTGCTGGCTCCACACCTCAACAATGCCCTATCCACAAATGAGACCCACAATTTAGAATAATCCAAAATTGCATGCATGTATCACATGTTTAAAGTGGATTCGTTCTAGTATCTTCGTGATGTCGAACACACCTGATATCGCCTGGACTCAATATTAAATATCTCATCATTTTTTCTTGTTTCTTTATTCATTTTCCTATCTGAGAAATTCAGTAACTTGAGTAAAAATTATAAAATATATGAAGTGTATCTAGACATTTATTAGGACATTGGAAAAATATATCCAATGTATAAATTTTGCCAATGAAGAGGGAAAGATAAATTTCTGTTACAATCATGATTGCCTTTCTAACAGAGGTGCTATAGTGAGATCTTCCATAAAATGAAGTAGCTTTCTCCATTGAGATTATGTCCAATCATCATCAGAACTAACACTACTCTTCTTTTGGCAGAACTCCGAGGCCTGGAGTTACAAACAGGTTACTTCAGCTTAAGACAGATAAAAACTGCCACCAATAACTTTGATCCCGCAAATAAGATAGGTGAAGGTGGATTTGGACCAGTTTACAAGGTATGGATTTTGAAACTCTGATTTGCATGTCTTCCATATTGGCCTCTCACTCTCAAGTTGTCTTCTGATATATATTCCCAAATTTCATTTTCTTCGTGAAATCTGACCCCAAAGTGCATGTTGCACAATTCTAGGGTACTCTTCCAGATGGTTCCATGATCGCTGTGAAGCAGCTCTCATCTAAGTCAAAGCAAGGGAACCGTGAATTTGTCAATGAGATAGGCATGATCTCTGCCTTGCAGCACCCAAATCTTGTGAAGCTTTTTGGATGCTGTATTGAAGGGAACCAGTTGTTGCTGATATATGAATACATGGAAAATAACAGCCTTGCCCGTGCAATATTTGGTAACCCTCTTTGCCATCCTGTATGCTCCATTTGTGTCTTGAAAATGAGCATGCTGTGAAAATTTCACTGTTGACCTGCTTTTGTCCTGATCGATGATTTATAGCATAAAGGTTAATATGAATAGGATCATCTGTAGGTCGTGAGGATCAACGCTTGAAACTAGATTGGCCAACAAGGCGTAAGATTTGTCTGGGTATAGCGAGGGGTTTAGCCTATCTTCATGAAGAGTCTAGGCTGAAGATTGTTCATAGAGACATCAAGGCAACCAATGTTCTGCTTGATAAGGATCTCAATGCTAAGATATCTGACTTTGGTTTAGCTAAACTTGATGAAGAGGAGAACACCCATATCAGCACTCGAATAGCAGGAACTATGTGAGTAGCATTGCCTTGTCGTTTGGTTTTCTTTGTTCTTTTCTGTTTCCCAGGTAGGATTAATGATAATGTATGGTGGATGACTAATTTAATGAATCCTGCAGAGGATGATTGGTGTTGAAACATATGAGTGAAAGCAAGCAAAGAAGCAAAATTTTATAAAGCATAAAAATATATAAGATTGGGAAAAAAAGAAGAAGAAAAGAAAAGGCATTATATGTCATTTACTTGCCTTATTTTACAAGTTTTGATTACTTGTGGTGATGAATTGGCACTTATTCTTGCATTGGATTGTTATGTTTGATGTAATTTAGTTTATGATGGTTTTGTTTTTCTTCTTTCAGAGGATATATGGCTCCGGAATATGCAATGAGAGGTTACTTGACAGACAAAGCGGATGTTTACAGCTTTGGAGTCGTTTTACTAGAGATTGTCAGCGGTAAGAGCAACACCAACTATAGGCCCAAGGAGGAGTTTGTTTATCTTCTTGATTGGGTAAGCTGATCCTACCTTTTTTTTTTTTTGAAATCATGATCACTTTATTAATAAAGGGCTGAAGCCAAAGAATACAAATAAAAGAAAAACAAAGTGAAAAATAAAATAAAATTACAACTCTAGCCACAAGGCAGGAAACTGATCTATGCCTATAACATTGGATGCACTTGCCCATTCATATCATTCAATTTCACCCAATTGAAGATTTCCAAAAGGCTGATCCTACTTGCTATGTATTTTTTATGAATCATGAATCTTATTAGAACCATTGCTTTGTTGTTGATTATGACAATGTCACTCACACGGGAGTTTTTTTGTTTTCCTGGACTGTTGATTTGGAACTTGTTGATTCAGCCTCCGACTCACTTGAAACTGACCCAGCTTGGGTTGGTGAGTTGCATCACCTATAATGACAGCTGAGTCAAGAGGATTGATAAAGCAGGTGACATGGATTGAACATCGTGTTCTACTAGTTAGGATATAGTAGTTGCAACTCTGAGGTCACTGGCTCAATCTGAAGTTATCCTTGGCAATACCCCCAAACAAATAGTAATGAAAACCAAAGATTTGACTTGACCAGCTGACACCCGAGTTCACTTGTCGAGTGCTGAGTCAGTCTCAGCTCAGGAACCTTGTCAGGTAGGTCCTTAGACAATGTTCTGAAATTGCAACATCCTACAGATTTCAATCACAAGGAGCATTGTGTTGTTGGGGGATGGTTAGCCCAATAGTCATACAGAAGTTAATTAGTTAAATGAATGACTGAAATGCCCTTAGAAATATTTACATTTACTAGTGAGCCCTTGAGTAAAAGAAAAAGAAAGAAAAATACAGGGATATATGAAACAGACCAAAATGCCTCTGTAATGTCTCTGTGTTTCCGCTTAACTAACATGAAAATAATCAACAAATGATAGTTACATTTTCCTGTGTGGAAATTGCAGGCCTATGTCCTACATGAGAAGGGAAGCCTCTTAGAACTGGTTGACCCAGTCCTCGGATCAGACTACTCAAAGGAAGAGGCATTGAGGATGCTGCAGTTGGCTCTCCTGTGCACTAGCCCGTCTCCTACTCTCAGGCCCATTATGTCTACTGCGGTTACCATGCTTGAGGGACATGCTGTCGTCCGAGTCCCGACCATGAAGTCTGTTTCTTCAAGTGAGGATTGGAGGTTCAAGTCCTTTGAGAACATATCTCAGGACAGCCAAAATCATAGCATTTCAATGGAAGGGCCGTTGATGGATTCGACGGTGTCTCTCCAGAGTAAAGGTGAAGAAACAGGTGCTCAGTCTTCAACAACAAATCTTCTACCTGATCTCCCTGATATGAGCAGAAATTGAGCCATGCAATGAGAGGTAAGAAACAGCACCAATACCTCATGTTATGTTGGGAGCGTGTTTACACTTCCTGATTTGCAATTGACTGGGACTGATTCCAGCTTCCCACCCCAGCCCAAACAAAAGTGGTTTAGTTCTGCTGAAACAGCACAACAATTCCAATTTCTGCAAGCTTCCAAACGGGTGGTTACACGTGCATGTTCTTCTGTTTCCCTTGCTTTGTTCACACAGTGTAATTCACTGTTTCTTAGAAGTCACTAAATGCATTCTTGTCTTGCTGTAGATTCATGCCCTTCGGATTGCTAAGCATTAGACAGTTGAGATTATTTAGTAGATCACTAGTTAGCAGGATCTGGTCCATTGAAATTTTGTATATCATTGGCTTTGTAAAGAGTTTGTGTATGTGTGGTTTTATAAACTTATTCTTTTAATAGTCGCGAGATAGGGTGTGTCCAAATATTGATACAAATATACAGGCTTACAAAGTGATTTTGATTGAATATTTGCAGTCCTCTGTGATAAGTGCATCTTGTTGACTGAAATGCTGCAACTGTTAGTGGTTGGTATACTGAGTTTGTGGTCATCATGTTGGATTGCCTGTGGGCCAGAATTCCATCTGATGCGGATAATTCCAACCCTTTGATCTGGAGGCTGCAAATAGACAGCAAAAGTAGACAACGGTCGAATTAACTGTAAAGTTGGGATCATTTCATCAGAGAGTTTCTTAGGCCATTGATAGTCCAAGGCAGGGCTCACCTATTCGACAGTTTCCAGATCTGTGTAGCCAATACTGGGTGGCCCACTCCATAATTTGCTGCCGAACGCAAGGTAGTGTGTTGGTTATAACCATATTAATCAAAATCCTACCATTTACAATTTATGCAAATCTTAGGCAAAATTATTTGAATCCATTTTTGGGTTAGTCATGTTAATCTTGCCTTGTCTCATGGCCTGTACGGCTGGATGGCCGTACTTGTGGGGGCCCTGCCTCTTCTTGTATATTGTAATTTATTCCATTTCTGCCTCTAGACCCATGTTGAGTCTTTCTCTTATGTGTAAGGGCATTCTTATATTTTCCTCAGGTTGCATACATGCTCTCTCTCCTTTGTTTGGGTTAGGGTAATAGATGCTCAACAGACTAATATGGTATCAAAGCAGCACGTCTGGTGTTCAAGTCCTAGGGTTTGTAAAATTCGGTATTATAGGGCATCCAGTATTGTATGAGCCCAGAATATCACGTGCAAGGGCAGTATACCGCCCGCATGTGAGGGGAGGTGTTGGAGGTGTCAGCAAACCCCCTGATATACATTGTTCTGTCGTTCCCTAACAGCTCGAGCTTTTAGCGCAAATAGGCGCTTCGTGTCTGGTTCCAGTGCTTTCGTGATGTCATTGTTGGTGTTGGATTTTCTCAGAGTGGACATGATCTTTCCTTATTTACTCGTACTACCACCTGTGGCATTGTCATTGTTCTGGTATATGCGGATGATATCTTATTGTAAGTGCTAAGCATAATATATTGTAAGTGTTGTTAAATTTCGTAGACATTAGTTTAGTATATGAGGTTGTGTGAGCAAGCTAATTTCTTTGAGAAGACAAGAGTCTACCTCAAAAAACACAGATTAAGTTTATCGACTCTACAATAAGATGCAACAAAATGAAGATAAACCATATATGTCAAGGTAATATTGATCATAGGGATGACCCTATATTAGGTGTTTTCATATGATTTTTAATGTAGCCACTCTAATCTCTTTGAAAAAGTCATATTTCAGAAAATTCGCTTAGCCTAACCCTGTGTTCGACCAACATAAGAATCTTCAGTCAAGTTTCTAATAAGCTTAATTGAAAATTTCTGAAGATGTTTGGCTAACCCAGCCCTGTGTTCGGCCAGCCAAACAGGCTTCGGCCAGCCTAAGAAACTTCCTCGGGTCAGCCGAAGCTCACTTAAGCTAGCCGAACCGACACTCAGGTTAGCTGAAGTTTGAACAAAATCTTATCTCGCAAGATCTAATAGCCGTTGGGATAAAAAAATTGATTCTTAGGTCAGCCGAAGACCTAACTTTTCTATAAATAGAGCTTTCTTCACTCTATTTTTCATCAATAAAAAGCATGAAAATACTATCTCTTTGATGAAAAAGCTATTCATTATAGTCTATCTATTCGTTCGAAATTTCTATTTTATTTTATAGCTATCTCAGTTCTCTTCTCATTTAATTTGATTGTGTAAAGAGAAGATTATTCTCATACTAGAGATAAGAGAACTGGAATTGTAGCTTCTAGGAAAACTCTTTTTAGAAATTCCTATATCCATCTTATTCAAGTTATATTGGTTTATCTTTTACAACGATTGGATCGTTGCATTATTGAAGCTTCATCTCTGCTAAGCTTCATCATCTTCTATAAAAATAACAGTAATATCTTTCTATTACTTTTTGAGTTTTATTTGAGATAGCCCGTGAAAATCTCAAGTCAGGTTGTTAGTGATTAGTCTGTGAAAATCACTTAAGGTTAGTGATTAGCCTATGAAAATTATTTGAGGTTTTGTTTTAATAAGCCTGTAAAAAATCACAATATCTGTATCAGGTTTTAAAAGTGAACCTGTGAAAACCTTTATATTTTGGAAAGCCAAAATTACAAGAAGAAGTAATTTTGGGAGTGGAGTAGGTGCAAGTTGTTTTTAGCACTGAACCACTATAACTCTTTATGTCGTGGTGATTATTCTATTGTTTATCTTTTTATGTGCTTGATTATTTATGGATCCTTAAATCGTGACATGAGGTTGTCCTACTTAGATTGTTAAGTAAAAGGTTGTACTGCTTAATCTCTAAGTGGAAGGTTGTCCTACGATTTAATCCAAGGTTTTTATATTGATCTCTATTTTGCTTTCAAATTGGTTAATTGCATATTCTTGCTAGTCTTGTAATTGATCCTCTGATTTATTTTAAGATTACAAGAAACAGAATTGAATTGAGTTGTCCTATTCAACCCCCCCCCCCCCCCCCTCTAGGACATTTATAGCTCCATCCTTTTTCACTTATTGACTGGCAGTGATCCATCGGCCATTACAGCGTTACAGCAGCTCCTGCGATCCTCCTTTTGGATGAAGGATTTGGGCCCTCTTACCTACTTCCTCAGCCTTGAAGTCTCATGATATGACTGTGGGCTCCTTGTTGGACAACGTAAGTATACCAAGGACCTCATTGTCTTAGCTCAATTGATAGATTAGAAAGCTGTTCAGAACCCCATGGAGCTGAATGTTCAGCATGGTCGCGATGATGGTGACTTACTCGGGGAGCCTACTTTTTATCGTCGCTTGGTAGGAGGCGCTGGGATTGGACACCTTTACTCTTCACGCATGAAGGCCACCGACCGGTTGGTCATGGTGGAGATGAAGACAGGATGCTTTTGGACCTTTTTTGTGCACTGTCGACCGGTCGACTGATCGGTCGGCAGGGGTCGTCGACCGACTGACGGTGAGCTTCGACCGGTCGACAGGTTTCCTTGTTGAGTTGGGTCTCTTGCGCGGTTTTGGGCAAAGAGGTTTCTAATTTCGATTTTTCCCTATTTAAGGGGATGTAATCCGAGATTAGGGTTGCCACCAATGGGCCAAGGGATTGAGAGTGTTCTATGGTGAGAGAAAGAGCTAGGGCCTAGAAGGAAGCTTGGAGTTCTCTGGGTTGAGGGAAAGGGTTGTGTTTGTCCTTCTCATGTGAGAATTAGCCTTGGGTAGCTTGGAATTTCTCTTGTTGGCTGTGATATGGGTTGTGTTTCTTCTATCTCTTGTAACTTCTAATATCATAGTGGATTGGTGTCGCTTTGTGCCGTGGTTTTTTACTCGTGAGGGGTTTTTCCACGTAAAATTCAGATTGCTTCTTGTGTGTGTCGATTTGCTTGTGTGATTGCCATTGTGGTGTGTTCCTCGCCTGCTTTGATTGCTTCCGTTGTGGGGCTCCTAACCCCAACAAGTGGTATCATAGCTAAAAGTTGGAAAGGAGGTAGAGAGAATCTGAGGCGAGGCATTAATGTTGTCTTCTAGCATGAGATTCGATGTGGAGAAGGATTCCGTGAAAGAAAAACATGGAAAGCGATCGGTATCTATAAAAGAAGTAGAGTGGAAGAAGGTGGATCGGTACGTCACTATCTCAATCAAGTTTATCGACTGCGATCGGGTTTGATCGGGAGCACTATTCATGGCGGAGCTGTGGGATCGGCAGCGGGATCCACGGTTGCTCGTGTGTAGTGTGCCGCAAGGGCCACATGAGCGAGCGGGTGGTGAAGGTGCAAGGATGAAGTCGATGAGGCATGAAAAGTGGCAGAGCTATGATGATGACGGAGTAGAGATTGAAGATGGTGCGTGGCAAGGTGTTGCATGAAGATTAGGGTCGTGGTGGAGTTTGTTGGGATTAAACGCCTCTACTCTTCACGCATGAAGGCCACCAACCGATCGTTCGACTGGTCAGTCATGGTGGAGATGAAGATAGCAGGCTTCTGGAGCTTTTTTAGGCATTATCGACCGGTTGGTTGACCGGTTGGCAGGGGCTGTCGACCGGCCTACAGGTTTCCTTATTGAGTTGGGTCTCTTGCGCGGTTTTGAGCTAAGAGTTTTCTAATTTTGGTTTTCCCCTATTTAAGGGGATGTAATCAGAGATTAGGGTTGCCGCCAATGGGCCAAGGGATTGAGAGGGTTTTAGGGTGAGAGAAAGAGCTAGGAGGAAGCTTGGAGTTCTCTGGGTTGAGGGAAAGGGTTGTGTTTGTCCTTCTCATGTGAGAATTAGCTTTGGGTAGCTTCGGATTTCTCTTGTGGGCTGCAATCCGGGTTGTGTTTCTTCTATCTCTTGTAATTTCTGATATCATAATGCATTGGTATCACTTTGTGTCGTGGTTTTTTACTCGTTCCACGTAAAATTCGAATTACTTCTTGTATGTGTCGATTTGCTTATGTGATTGCCATTGTGGTGTGTTCGTCACATGCTTTGATTGCTTCCGCTGCGGGGCTTCTAACCCCAACAGGAGGTTTGATATATTTGACGATAACTTGTCCTGACATTGCTTATGCTGTCTAAGTCGTCAGTTAGTTCGTTTCGGCTCCTTGAACCCTCCATATAACCTTTGTCCTTCGGATTATCAGGTACTTGTATTGCACAATGGACAGGTCTATGTTCTTCCCTTCCAACTCCCCTTTAGATCTTCGGGCTTATTCCGATGCTGATTGGGTTGGCTGTGCGGTCTCTCGTCGTTCCACTACCGGTTATTGCGTCTTTCTTGGCTCCTCCCTTATTTCTTGGAAGTGCAAAAAGCAAGCTACAATTTCAAAATCTAGCACTGAGGTTGAATATCGTGCAATTTCCGCTGCCTGTAGTGAGATTGTGTGGCTTCATGGGCTTCTCGTTGATCTTGGTCTTCCCCTTCAATCATCAACTCCTCTCCATGTAGATAACCTGAGTGCGGTCCAGATTGCTTTCAACTCCATCTTCCATGAGAGGATGAAACACATAGAGGTTGATTGTCGTTTCATTCGAGAGAAATATTAGTCTGGTCTCATTTTTCTTCCCCATGTGGCGTTCCAGGATTAGATAGCTGACATTCTCACTAAGACATTACCTTCTGCTCGTTATTCCTTCCTTGTTAGCAAACTATTACTTGTCGACGACATGCATCAATTTGAGGGGGGGTGTTAATCTTGCCCTGTCTCATGGGCCATATGGCTGGATGACTGTACTTGTGGGGCCCCTGCCCCATCTTGTATATTGTATTTTATTCCATTTCTGGCCCTAGACCGATGTTGGGTCTCTCTCTTATGTGTAAGGGCATTCTTGTATTTTCCTCAGGTTGTATGTATGCTGTCTCTTCCTTGTTTGGGTTAGGGTAATTGATGCTCAACAGACTATCAAATCAATACAATTATGTGATTTGAATCAAAATCTCCTAAAGTTTCTTAGGACATTAATAATCCAACGGCCCACCCATCCCACGTTTTCCAGAGCTTTGTATCCAATCCAAGGTGACCTGTTTGGGTTCTGGCCTAGCTTACCTTTCAATTTAAAAAATAAAAAAATAAAAAAAATTGTATACATTTACTATTACTAGATTTAGCTTGCACTTGATGCCATTTCAATCCAGATCTTTCAAGTGCAATGTATTATCTAAAACATTTTAATTAAACAACGGCTAAATCTAGCAGTGACTGTTTGAGAGAGAAAATTATTATACCTTATTTTCTCTTAACTAAGCCAACCCTCTCTCAAATATTGTTGCATCTATCTTCATTTCACAGAACGCATGGCTGTGTTTGGATGCACAATTGAAATGATTTGCGGGTGCTCGATCTAATAAAGACGAAACAATAAATGTTAGTAATTTTTCCTAGTATAATGAGGAGGGTAGCACTCAAAATCGTGATTATGCCCATTTCAATTGTCCAACTTGAAAATTATGCAACTGCAGTTCGGAGCCACTCAATATGAGGTTTGGATGGAAACTGCAATGTGGATATTTCTCTTTAGTTGAACTAAAATTTTGCAATTCAATTTAGTAGTGCATCCAAACGCGCCTCAGGGGATGATAAATACAATGCGAACTTTTTGCATGAATGTGGTGCAAACAAACAGTCCAAAAATCCTCTTTGCTTGAATTGTGAACTTGAGCGGTGGTAACAATTCTCATTTGAAAACAAGCTTTCAAAGATGAGTGAGCACATTATAGTGTTTAAAAGCTCTTGGAACACGGAATATTGAGATTTTGTAGTGTGAAGATCCTAATGTAAAAGAATTTGAAAGTGGAATGTCGAGATGAAAAAGAGTATTTGAAAGTGCAATTTTACGATCCTTCTGAGGAAATGTATGGTGCTCTTGGGCACTGAGTCCATCGATGGTGGGGCCCATGAGAACAATGGTCTAGTTCAGTGGACCTATAGACCTACTTACAAGGACACCACATGTTCTCGGGCAAAGGATTTGTAGGTCATCCCCTCTTGCAGAGCAAAAAATGGAAATGAAGAAATTTATACAAAGCCAGTGAAAATCCTCATGGATTTATTAGGGCTTATTTGGATTTGTAGAGAAAGGGAATATTATTTTTCAGGAAACTTTATTTCTACAAAATTGTGAGAAAGAAAACTTTGTTTTTCATGTTTTCATTTAAATAAGATTTTTCTAAAAATTTCGAGGCTTGTTTTTAAATTTATTCTTTGGTAAGACAGAAAGTTTCCTTACACATACCGGAAACTTGAATATGGATGATGG
Source organism: Liriodendron chinense (assembly GCA_003013855.2). Lineage (NCBI taxonomy): Eukaryota > Viridiplantae > Streptophyta > Magnoliopsida > Magnoliales > Magnoliaceae > Liriodendron > Liriodendron chinense. Next base: position 3,981,942 of record PVNU02000440.1, on the reverse strand, counting down.
CACATGTGAGTGCTTAAGTTTAATGGTGTCACACGCAACATGTGTGGGTACTTGAAGTTGTACAGTGGCACATGTGACACAAGTGACACATTGGCATATATTGATGGGATTTCCTTCTCTGGGTGGTTGGGCACCCGGACCATTTTTGGCCGGGCGACCGAAATTCCACTAGATAGGCAGCAACATTGCTGGACTGTTTTTCAAACAGTCGGGTGCCCGAAATTGGAGTTTTCTCAAAGTTTTCTCGTTGGACCTTTTTGGGCTTAGCTGGGGCGCCCGATGGTCTGGTGACCGAGCGCCCGACCCGGCGCGGACTGCTTGTACGCAGTTTCCTTATTGGGCTCTAATTCCTCCGTTTTCTTACTTAAGGAGTTCCAAAACGGAATTAGGGCATCCCATTGAGTGGTTTGCACGTCCAAGGTGAGAAAGAGAGAAAAAGAGGAAGAGAGAAAGAGAAGAGAGAGAGAGAGGAAGTTTGTAGAAGGGAGAAGTTTCTTGAAGAGGAGTTCTTCTGCGCAACCGTCGTCTCAGCGCTTCTACGTCCTCGGAATCGGTGAGATCGCTCTACTTTTGCTATTCTCTTATTGTTTATCCATTCCTACGTGAGTGAGGAAGGTTTGATCCAAGTGGTGTGTGCTTGAGATCGGTTGTAACAGTTCCCTAAGATAGTGGATTGTTGATCTGGACTAGGTCCCATGGTTTTTACCTCTTTAGAGGGTTTTCCACGTAAAAACTCCTTGTGTCGTGTGGTTGATGTTTATTCTTGATTATTGTATTATCATAGTCCATAATTCTACTGTATTGGGGGGCAAGATCCGAAAGTTTGTGTGAAACGCACCCAACATATATGACATATGTGGGCACTCAAAGGTGGATGGTGGCACATGTACACATAGAAATGTAAGCACAAGTGGCTTGTTATCATGGGTCTCTACTCATGGCTTATCACATGTGGCATATGTAGAGTGATTGAAGATAGGTAATGACGCCCATGGCACAACGGGTGTTTGCACATTTGTAGTGTAGGGAAGGATGGTGGCACATGTACTACACAACAAAAGATGGACACTAGAAATTAAGTTGGCACATGTGAGGCTTAAATATAGACCGTGGTGGCACATGTAGCACAACGACATGTGTACGACACAACAGAAGATGGACAATGAAAACTTCATATATATCGTGCCCAAGTGAAGATGAATGGTGGCACGTCTTGCATGATAGAAAATAGATGGTGGAACATTCGCACATGACATGTTAGGCCAGTAGAGATGGGTGTTGGTATATATATTGCCTTTAACTCTTGAGCAGTTCATTTTCCTCATTGGTAGGAAAATGCCTATTTCAGGAAGAATTGGGAAAATGTATTTTGTTGATATTCCAATAGAAGGAAGAAATGAGAATCCCACCAATACCTAAGAAAAAGTTTTCACAAACAATACAAAAGCGAGTGTTTCCTCCCCTTTCCTTTTCATGAATCCAAACAGGCCCTTTACTGCAAAGACCCACAGCAACTATTAGTATGGTTTGCATTAGTGAAGTGGCAACTTTCAGCACTTGCCAATGTGGCATGCGTGTAAGCAATCCTGCCCATTCATGCCCATTCATTAGGTAAGCTCTCCTTGAACATGGCGAAATCGGATTGCGTACTGAGTTACTCAGTGAGCTTTTATCGTACTCAGTAAGCGATCAGTTGGGCCCACTGTGAATGTATGTGGTTTATCTACACTGTCCATCCATTTTTCCATATCATTTTAGGGGTTGAGCCCAAAATTGAAGCATATCCAAAACTCAGATGGACCATACCACATGAAACAGTGGGCGTAATGATTTCCACCGTTGAAACCTTTCTAGGCTTGCAGTTGAAACCTTTCTAGGCTCTCAGTGACGTTTATTCATCATCCAACCTGTTCATAAGATCCCGCATACATGGATGAAGGGAAAACACAAATATCAGCTTGATCCAAAACTTCTGTGGCCCCCAATAATTTTTCAAGGTAAGCGTTCAATTCACACTGTTTCCTATGGTGTGGTACACTTGAGATATGTATATGCTTCATTTTTTAATTAAGCCATATAATTATCTGGTAAAATGGATGGACGGAGTGGATAAAATACATAAATCACGGTGGACCCCACAGAGTTTACTCAGTACGCAATCCACTTCATTCAGGCTGTTCGACTCCTTTGATGTAAACACGGTTCATTTCCAGATCGTCCATTTTTCTCGTACACGTCTGCCATGTACTTAGATTCTTGGACCATCCTGATTACCAAGGCAGTGTGTGTCCGTTATGGTCCCACCTGATGAATGGCCTGGATCTGCAAACATGCCACGTCGGCATGCCAATCAGGGGAGCGGATTAGGTGAGACCCCGGATCCACCGAGGTGAGTGGGACCCCTGACTGTGTGGCACACTTTAATGTATGTGTCGACATACACGCTGTCCATCCGTATTGAAAACTTATTTTAGGGCATGATACAAAAATGAAGAAGTTTCAAATCCCGGATGGGCCATAGTACAGGAAACAGTGGTGATTGACCATTAAAAACTTCTTGTGGGCTACAAAAGCTTCGGATCAAGATGATATTTGTGTAGTATATTCATCTAGGTGTTTGTGACCTTATCAACAGGTTAGATGGAAAATAAACCTTCTGGTGGAATCCATGAAGTTTTTAATGGTGAGGATTCAGTGGTACATCTAAAATTTGCGTCAGCTTCATTTTTTAGATCATGCCCTAAAATGAGATTTCAAAATGGTTGGACGGTGTGGATTTAAGACAGATACATCACTACGAGATTCACAGTCAGGGTCCCACCCACCTCGGTGGATCCGGGGTCTCACCTAATCCGCTCCCGCCAATCAGGTCTTCAAAATTTCCTTCACGTAAGAAGCATTCGGAAGATGAAGGTGACCTCCTATTGGCCCAATGTACGAGGCAAAGTTGCAGTGCTCCATAATCCTAACCGTTCGATCTGCAGCTTACGAACGGAAAGAGAAATGGAGCCGTCCGTTTTCAAGCCTCAACGGATAATCAGGATCGCCTGACGAGTGCAATCGAGCTACCTTGAGTCATCCAAGGAATTCCTCTCGGGGCGCCAAAACCCCTATCTCGTTAAAGAACGCGCCAACAGCCACCCGCTCGTGGGACCTGCATATTCTAGAAAGGAGCCATACTACGAGGGACGCTGTTTGGCTGGTCACCGCAACACTAGCCAGCTAGCTGGTGTCAAAGTTCTGTCGGCTCAACCATGGTGTATGTGTTTTATCCATACCGTCCATCCATTTTTTCAGCTCATTTTAAGGCATGATATGAAAATTGAAGAATATCGAAAGCTCAAGTGGACCACTTCACAGTAAACAGTGGGGACCGAACTTTCACCATTAAAAATTTCTTGGAGGCCACAGAAGTTTTGGATCAAACTGATGTTTGTTTTTGCCCTTCATCTACGTCTATGTGACCTTATGAACAGGTTTGATGACCAAAGCAAAATCACTGTGGGCCCTTGGAATGTTTCTACGGTGGATGTCACTATTCCCACTGTTTTCTATGGCGTGATCCACTTAAGCTTTGGATATGCTTCAACTTTGGGATCATATGCTAAAATGATATGAAAAAGTGGATGGACGGCATGGATAAAATTCATACATCATAGCAGGGCCCACATAGCTTTGACATCAGCTAGCTCGCGAGTGTTGGTGTCACCAGCCAAACAGTCTGGACCAGGAGGTGCGTCTGCCACAGCTCACTCAACTTGGCATATCATCTACTGTACACGTGGCATACACCAACACGGATCCAGACTCTCAGGATTGTGGGCCCCACAACGGATGGATTGTATGGGGGAGAACGGCACTTACTTGAAGATTCTTACCATCCTGAGTTGCGGCCCCAAAACTGATGGTTAAGATTGAAATGGTACACAGATCAAGTTCCACATGAGCAATCACGATTAAAACCGTCCGATCGTTCGCTCCTGATGGATGTCTGGATTGCTAGGGATGATGCCACGTGTACGGTCGATAACTTGCCACTCCACATGGCGATTCGTGCCAAAACGCACATTCAAGTATCCGTCCTGCCCTAAAATGATATCGTTCCCGCGCTTCGATGCGTGAGGCGAAGCATGCCGTGGATTCTACGCCCAAATGCGCAAGTTAGGACCGACGTGCCACGTCATCGCCACTCTATAAAAGCCCCTCGATCTCTATCAAATTCCAACCGTTTCTCGTTCCACGCATCTCTCTCTCTCTCTCTTCCTACCTCCCCCGCAAATAAAAAGCCCCTTTTCATCCTTTCTTGCAAATGAAAACCCTAGCCCTAATCCAGATCTCTACACCTGCAATGGCAGAAACGAAAATCGCAGGCGATTCTAGCTTCGATGAGTTCTTTGATGCTCTTGACGACCTCCAGCCGTCCGAGCTGATTGCCGTTCCCGAATCCGAAGAGTCTGTCGATCTCCCTCAGATCGTTCGAATCAATTCCGTCGAGAACGGCGAATTCGATGCAATCAAATCCCCGCTCTCGTCAGACTCGTCGCTTTCAAGCACCCTCCGCCGCAGATCATCTATCAGGATTGGCCACAGGAAAATCTCATTCATTGATGCAAACGATTCAAGCCTCGATGATTCGTCCGCAATATCTGAGGTCATCCAGGTATCGGAAGCAATCACTCCTCGGGAGCGGCGTAATAAATTCCTATCGTCGCTAAAAGACCATGACAAGGTACAGTCTGATTCTCCGCGTCTCAAATCAGGTTCTGATCAGATTAGCTCAAAATACGATCAGAATCATGTGCGAAATGAGAAATCGGAATCTTTCGATCCTCCCACCGAAGACCTTGATGGATCTTCATCGAATTTCCTGATTGCTTTGGCAGGATTCATAATAAAAGCGATAGGGTTTCAAATCAACTTATTGATCAGCTTCGTCACCTTTCCTTTCTGGTTATTGCATTGTTGTTTCATGCTTGTGACTGATCCATTTCAAATAGTAAAAAGAGCTAAAAACTTTTCGTATGAGAAACTGTCTAGAATTTGTGGTGCTTTGTTTGCGAGGGTGTGCCCTTTGATATACAAACGGTTGACGGGCCCACAATCGCTTAGGAAGATACGTGGTGAGATTCAGCTGGGGATTCTTCTGGTCATTCTACGTCTTTTCCGTGTTGTTTGGTTTTCTGGTGACTTCATTTGTTGTTGGTGGTATTGCTGTGCGGTACTTGGTTGAGGAGCCAATTCACATGGAGGAGAATTGAATTTCGACTACACAAAGCCTAATCCTGTTGCTTTCGTGCCGGTAATGTCCTGTGATGGTGTTTGTTGTGGTTTTGGGGGTAAAGGGATGGTTGAAGTTGGGAAGCTTGTAGGAGGGCGTGTTATTCCTACTAATCATAAGCTTCAAGTTACTGTCTCCTTGATGTTACCCGAGTCTGACTATAACAGGAAGCTTGGAGTTTTCCAGGTATATTTTCATATCATTTTTTGTTTTGTTTTTAGTATGTGTCAGTTCCATTTGTTTACACTAGCATTGCTAAAATGATTAAAATGTTACTATGATATTGTAAATGTGCCAAGATGGATTTCCCTGGTTATGCGAACGAAGTATTGAACGTGTCCGAGAGATCTGGATATCCATTTCATCTCATTCTATAACCTTAAGAATAATGCCTCCACTAAGGGCCTGTTTGGGTGCCACTTAAAAATGAGTTCATCTTGGTTTATTTTATCGTTAATCATAATTATGCACTAGAGATTATAAATGTTGGTTATCAAGATTATTTTTAATCCATAAACAAATATGAACTCTGTGACATAATTACTATTGACTAAAATGAGATGAACTCATTTTTAAGTGGCACCCATATAGGTCCTAAAGTTCCTTTTTCTATTAAGGGTCTGTTTAGATTCATAGAAATGAAATGAAAGGAAAAGAAACACCATTTCCCATGAAATTAACTCTCCTTTATTTGTGAAGTCCTTTTTTTGTGGAAATTTGTGAGAAACACAGTTTCCTATGTACCTTTTATTTTTTTGAAAATCATTAAATTAATTTTCCAGCTTCCACCCCTAAGAAAGGCATTTTCCCACGATGGAAGGAAAACGAGTTTTAATAGTTAACCCCAAATGTGCCACCATCCACCTTTGATAGTCTCACATGTGCTACATTTGCCAATGTAACCCCCAACTTGATATGGTTCATGTGATTTGGACAATGCCATTACAACATCACATGCGTCAACATGCCATTTGGTCCCTATAACCCCCGCATTTGGCAACCGTTGTAATGGCACGAAGATGGATATTGCCATTACAAGTTACGTGATTTGGACAATATCACTATAACATCACATGCACCAACACGTCATTTGGTCCCTGTAACCCCTGCATTTGGCAGTCCTTATAATGGCATGAAGATGGACATTGCCATTACAAGTTACATGATTTGGATTTTGGACAATGCCATCACAACGTAACATGCACCAATGTGACATTTGGTCCCTCTAACCCCCGCATTTGGTAGTCCTTGTAATGGCACGAAGATGGACATTGCCATTGCAAGTTATGTGATTTGGACAATGCCATTACAACGTCATGTGCAGCGTGTCAAATGCGAGCCCCACGACTGTAAAGGACAACATCAGTCATTTCACATTTGCTTTTCACTACATGCCCCACATCTAATAGCACATGTGTGGTGCCTTTTCAATGTCGAGGGTTAGGCAATTCGTGTCTCTTTCACCCCACATGCTCATGTGACACATGTGCCTTTGTCCATCTTCAATTGCTCCATTTATGCCATACGTACCAATGTGCACAAGTGCTACCCTCTAGCTTTAAGTGCCCACATGTCAAATGTGCCAATGTGTCTCTTATGCCACGTGCTACCACACTGCTTCAAGCACCTCACATGTGCCACAATTCAACTCAAGTGTTCCACATGTTGTGTATGCCACGTGCAGTTGTTCATTTTGTAGCATCCTATACAAGCTAAATGTGCTAGTCTGACATATTGCAATAACTATTAGGAATTTTTTTTCAAGAAAAAATTTCTTTTGCCAAACAAAAAATTTGAAAATAGGTCCAATTTTTCTTGGAAAATCTTGTGAAAACAAACAAGGAATACTATTAGGAATTTTTTTTCAAGAAAAAATTTCTTTTGCCAAACAAAAAATTTGAAAATAGGTCCAAATTTTCTTGGAAAATCTTGTGAAAACAAACAAGGAATACTATATTCCCTTTCTCACAGCTTCCTGGAAATAAGGTTTCCTGAGAAACACTAATTCCCTTTCTCACAGCTTCCTGGAAATAAGGTTTCCTGAGAAACACTAATTCCTTTACCATGCTTTTTACAAATCCAAACAGGCCCTAAGGAAACAACTTTCATAGACATTAAATTAAGATTTAATGCTCCTATTGTTCAGCCGCTATTTCATATTCTTCTGGATTTTACTTTTAATGAATGGAAAGAACTAAAAAGGCAAAAGTATCAAATGTGTTAGGAGTATCTTTCTATCTGAAGATGATTTTTTGAACACAGGTTGTCATTGGTTGCAGCTTTATGACCTTGTTGTGAGTGTGTATAAGAGAATTCTTGTGAGTGCTCAAGAGAGCAACTCTTTGATGGTACATGTTACGATGAAATTAGGATTTCTGAATCAGTATGTATCAGGAATGCATCATAAAACTATTTGTATTGCTATATGGCAATGTAGTGAAAATTATTATTTTTATCAGGTTTTACAGCTTGGAACGTATAGTGGATATATCTCTCTAAGTTATTATAGTGAAAGTCAGTATAACACCATGATTGATAGTATCAATGTATATATTATATCTTTTTTTTAGTTCTAGTAATGGTGTATGTGTGTCATGAATGTATGTGGGAATTTTATGTAGCAATATGGTATATGATACACTTAAATTTGAACCTTGCTTCAGACCCTTGTACACATGTACCATATTTAAAAGGATAGATTCAGAAGTAAATAATGCAAAAGTATGACGATAATCTAGAATTTTCTCATTTAAAAGGATAGATTCAGAAGTAATTAACGCAAAGTAAGTGACAATAATCTAGAATTTTCTCCTTTTGTTATCATCTTCTCTTATTCGCTGATTATTTTCCATGTCTGCTTTCAATGAAAATGGTTGTGGTTTGTTACTGCAATAGTTTTGTTGCACAAGTCAGGGTAGATGTCCTGTCTGCATATGTCAAACTCATCAGTGCATTTTGCTTTATCATTTGATCTTCTTTGTTGATAAATTCCCATTTCTCTTCTAATAAAACATTGAAAATGGTTCTGACTTGTAACTGCAATGGTTTTTCTACCTTTAGGTCAGGGTAGATTTTCTGTCCACGAATGGCAAAGTCACTGCCACTTCAAGGCATCCATGCATGCTACGGTTCAAAAGCATGGCTATCCGCCACTTGGAGACCTTCATTAAAAGCGGTCCTCTCCTTGCTGGCTATTCATCAGAGTCACAACTACTCAACCTAAGAATGACAGGCTTTACTGAAGGAACTGAGCCAACTTCATGTTTGAGGGTCATCCTCGAACAACGAGCAGAATTCAGGACCGGTGCTGGTATACCTGAAATTTATGCTTCAAGTTTGGTCCTGGAATCTCAGCTTCCTCTGTTTAAAAGGATCATTTGGAACTGGAAGAAGACAATCTTTATCTGGATTAGTATGGGGTTTTTCGTGATGGAACTATTTTTTATTCTGGTCTGTTGTAGACCTGTTATTATTCCGAAGGCAAGGGCAAGGACAAGGGAAAATCCAAGGCCAAGGCTAAGGGAAGGTTCCGCTAACAGAACATAGCATCTGAAGTTTGAACAGGAAACCCCAAGCTGGGTTAGGACAGCAACTCTTGTGATATACGAAATAGTGGTGGTGGAACATATGGCAGTTTTTCTTTCAGTTGTTTTAGATACCTAATTCCTCCTGAATTCAGAAGAGAGAGAGAGAGAGAGAGAGAGAGAGAGAGAGAGAGAGAGAGAGAGGTGCTGTTGTCTCGAGCATGCTCCTACGCACCATCATGTAGGGTATATGGAAGGTCTATAACTGGAGAACTTTTCATAACGCTTCCTTGCATATTTGTTTTGTGAAGGAGGAGGAGAGACCAAGTTCTTTAATTGTGAGCTGTGGGCACTCCAAGGAAGCTAGTAGTTTTTGGGTGTGCATGCATTTATTGTAACCAGAAACTGGCGTTTGGTCATCCAAGAGAAAAGTAAGCCCTGAAGAAGTCTGCCCTATGGGAACTGCCTCCTGGTTAGAGGAAATTGAACATTGACAGTAGCTCCATGCGTAATTTGCAGGTGTTGGTGGAAATGGCTGGGGTGATTACTGATTAGGAATGAGGAAGGCATGCTTTGCTTTCTCCAGCCCTGGTGGGGAACGGTGACTGTAATTATGTGAAATTGATGGCTGTCAATGTTGAGATTGATTTTATTTCTCCACCTTCACGGTGTTCTGTTAATAGTTAAAGGCGAGTTGGAGAAGGCTATTACTTGAGTACCCAGCAGTTGTGATATGCAGTGGAAGTATGCACTCCCTTGTAAAATGAAAATTATGGCCGAAGTTGTGAGTTTGCATATTTCTTTTCAGCATGTGTTGCATGAGGCCAATCCCTTAGCGGGTTCTCTTGCCAAGGAAGGTGTCTCAAGACTGACTCTTTGTACCAGGGCACAGGCATTGCCTTATTGTATTTATGTTGCCCCCTTTTCTCTTCAATAAAATGTTAGTTACCGATAAAGAAGTAAAGCAACACTTTTGATACCATTGATGCTTGACTCTAAGTTGCACAACTGCTGTCTTAAGATGATTTTTTTTTGGTTAGGCAATCGTAACTTTTACATGCCACTCCAGTGGTTAAATTTGGAGAAAATAACATAGAAACACAGTAGCGTGGAAAGTTATTTTAGCATTAGAAACTTTGTAGTGTCAGAAGTTACTCTAGCATTCTAAAATTGTGGACAGCCATGTTTTACATTGTTAATAACAAATTGCTTTGTGGTATCTTCATGTCATATATCATTTTAAAATGATGAAGATACCCTTGTTTTATTTCATTAGCTGCAGTTAGTGCATTGTGATATTTTCTTGTCATCAAATACTATATATTTTCGAGGTCAATGAAGAAAATAAAATTAGCGTTCCAAGATTTCAAACAGTCGATTTTTAATTTTATTTTTATTTTTTTAATCTTTCGTAAATCAGTTGAGAACCATCCACTATTTACCAATTCAAGTTTCAAGCTTCCGAGTGTGGTTCTATTTCAGTTTATCCTTCTTTTTTTTCATTATTTTTTTTCACAGGGATAACTGATTTAATGATGAATGGAAGTGTTCTCATCCGTTAGTTCAAGGAAATCAACTTTTGTTTCCTGAAATTTGTTGGGGTACTTGTAATTTATGTATATTTACATATAGATGCATATCAATGTGTGATTAATTAGCAATTCAAGTTAACATTCTTCTTCATGATTTCTTACAAATGAGACGGTGTTCCTTGCTCCCTGTGGAACAAGAATTTGTGCTGGCACCTCTGAAGGACCCCCTGATAAGGTCTTGATATGAGATGCCTTTTATTCATTTGTAGTTCTATCAAGTTCTCTTTTGTAGTTCCTTGGTATCATGAAAAACTGTGCTCCTAAAGCATAAATCTTTCTGTCCTTTGCTAATTAGTGAAGTAAGACGTATCACTACAATTAACTCAAACCACAGTTAACAAATCTAAGGATTAACTAAAACTATGTAAGTTGGTGTTTATCAAATACAAGAGAAATGTGCTATCTTAATCATGATTTGAGCAAAGGTTAAACATATAGGAATTATTACCATGGCCTGTTTGGTTGCCACTCAAAATGAATTTACTCATTTTAGTTAACAGTAATTATGAATTAGAGGTTTTGATAAAGATTTAAAATAGTCTTGATAAACCATAATTTATATAAATCATGATTTCTTTACTGTTAACTAAAATGAGATGAGATCCTTTTCAAGTGGCAACCAAACAGGGCGATGTTTCATGCGAATAGTTCCTCTGTTCTAAAGCTTCGAATTTCTTAAAGATGTTAGAAGATCCCTAATTCAAATCTGAAATGAGGTTTCTATTGCTTAGTTTCTCAGTCCTTCAACCACAAAAATTGCCATCTTCAATTTGTTGAAGAAAGGAAAACAATTATAGTACAGGTATGTTAGCAACAATGTCTGCATCATCCATGCTAGTGGTAGAATTTGGTGGTACCACAAGTGATGTAGAGGGAGAACCCCATGATCAAGGGCGCAGTCCATACTAAAAAATGACCGAAAGAAGATCAAGGAAAAGCAGCAAAATTTTGCAAATTTCGGATTCTCCGACAATTTTTCGACGGATTCCCGATGCTTATGGACCATCGTTCTTTGTGATCAATTGACGAGGCCTAGTCGATTAATTGCAAAGCGACCAGAAATCATAATTTGTCTCTGGACCTCTCTGGACTATTTTGAGGTCAGTGATTGGAACAGTCGATCGCCCGCTTGGGTCGATCAATCACCAACGCATGCAAATTTGCAGTGAAAGTTGCTATTTTGAGTTTTTATATTTCATTTTTTGTTTCGGATTCTTTCTTTATGCAAATTAAGGTTTCTTAGGGTTGCTTAGGTTATATAAACTCTTTTAATTTCATTTTTATTAATCTATTAACCTATTTCAATAAAAAAATCTTTCAGTTTTTTACTCTTTTGCTCGTGGATTCGAGTGCTCCTTCGTTGATTCGAAGAAGATCAGTTGAGGAATCCCAATAGTTTCATGGATTCGGAATATTTGTCCTTGTGAGAGAGATGATGATCGATCTCACTCATGTCCACGCCTGCAGTTGATTGGTATCAAAGAGAGGAAGCCCCTTCGATCCGATGGCAACTAACGATGGCCGCGACAACAATCCTTCTAACATTGCTAAAGGGTTTCATTATCTTTCAGAGAGAATCAAAACTCTCCACTGGGAGAGACAGAAGACTACGCAAGGGCTGCGGGCTTCCCTCGACCGTTCAATGAATGCGCCGATTCCTCCACATAATCAAGTACAACGATAGGTTGATTAAGTTATGCAAGAGTTGCTAGCTGGATTCAACCGTATAAACGAAAAATTAAATCAAATCCTTGTTCAAAGTGATCGATCCTGCAGAAAAAAAAAAATTATAGATCTTCCCATCTTCAATAGCCAAGACCACGTCGACAAATGGCTCTCTGAAGTCAAATTCTGCTTCGACTACATGCAAATTCCTGAAGAAAGAAAAGTCTCAATCACGACATTCCACTTGGATGAGGACGCTTGACATTAGTGGATTGAAGACGTTTAGAGGCGTCAAAAGCAAGAAGGAAAACCATCAATTCGCTCGTGGCAGCGGATGAAACGACAATTGTTGACCTGTTTCCTAGTCAAGGAAGAAGATCCGAAGGAGACGGAGTCACCACAGGTCTCCATCCCTGTCAACAATGCTTATATCGCCCCTGCGAAATCAGCAAACCCACCCAAAACTTTTAAAGTGGAGGGATAGTTTTCTGTCGACATGTAGAACTTTGCCAAGGACAAATCAACTAATGAAGACCAACAAGAGGTCACTCAAGTTCCCACTTAAGGTTTGGTGCTACCTCAAGTAGATGAAAATGCCAATGATCTGAGTGATCCTTCAATTTCAGATAGTCTCACTATTGAGCTTTATATGCTGTCGTCGATTGAAGATATTGAAGTCAAGATAGTGATGATTGGGGCCATCGTCAAGCAAGCATTAGATGTTGATTCTCTGTATATCATCACTGATGTGGTGCAAGAGTTGTCGGAGTTCTGAATCATTGTGTTCGATCAAATGATAACATTAATGACGCATTCTCCAAGGCCTAAGGAAACAACAAGTCCTTGAAGGTGCCCGAAGTTGAAAGCAGATCGCTATCATAACTTGAAGCAAAACTCGAGGGCAAGTTTATTTCAAGTGGGGGAGTCTGATGTAAAGGGAGAACCCCATGATCGAGGGCGCAGTTTGAGCACATTTCTATTAGAAAAGGACTGGAAGAAGATCAAGGAAAAGCAGCGAAAATTCTGCACATTTCAAATTCCTGACGCTTATGGACCGTCGTTCTTTGCGATCAATTGACAAGGCCCAATCAATCAATCGCAAATCGCCCAGAAATCAATTGATCGCCAATGCATGCAGATTCACACGAAAGCTGCTGTTTTGAATTTTTTATGTTTCCTTTTTTATATAGGATTCTTTTTTTACGCAAATTAGAAGAGTTTCTTAAGGTTACTTAGGCTATGGAAACTCTTTTAATTTCATTTTTATTAATCCATTAACCTATTTCAATAAAAATCTCTGAGTTTTTTACTCTTTTGCTTGTGGATTCAAGTGTTCCTTCATTGATTCGAAGAAGATCGGTTGAAGAGTCCTAATAGTTCCGTGGATTCGGAATATTTATCGTTGTGAGAGAGACAACGATCGATCTCACCACGTCTACGCCTGTTTCGGCAAGGATAGCCAAAAGGGATAGTGAAGATGACAGCTTATGAATCCATGTTGATGGAAGCGTTGGATGACACAGTGAGGCTGGTGCATTTTGTTTTTAAGCTCAGAGATTTCTGCTCCATGTGCTTTCTTGGGTTGCCATTACCTAGTGATTTTATTCTTGAAAATGATCCATTGAGCTAAGTGCATGGGAAACCTTCCCGTGCACCTAGCTGCATTTGGATTTCCTGGCACCCACATTGCCTATCTAGACTGTCCATCAGGACCAGACTATTTTTCTGCTATTTTTCAAAAATAACGGCAGTTGGAAGGTCCAAAACATCCAAGCTTGGATGTTGTCTTCTACAAATGTATCTTGTCCATCCAAGCTTAGAGAATGGTGAATGGTGAGGATAGGGCCCTTCAGCTGTTAAATTGTGAAGATATCGAGGCAATCGTCCGTGCATATTTCTACGCCTTGTATATTTAGCTTGTAGACAGTGCGTTTCAACAGAGGACATGCGTTTGAGTTCCCATGTGGTGTGTGTGTGTGTGTGTGTGTGTGTGTGTGAGAAAAAAAAAACTTGTAGAACAGTACCTACATATTAGGTGCATCCGAAAGTGTAGATAATATACTGCACATAACCATCACGAATCAGGGGGATAGCCCGCTAGCCCAGCTGGTAGACGCCTGGGTGTTTCAACTGCTAGTCTCGGGTTCGAAACCCACTTAACCCCACCAGTGGGTGGAAGCATCGTGTGACTGACCAGGTGGGTGCGTTTTGCATCTAACAGGGTGTGTGCGCGTTGCATGACTAACCCCCCTTGCAAAAAAAAAAACATGACCAATCAGATGAAGGGGGTAGTTCATGTGTCAGCTGGTTATTGTGCTAGGGTTACTGAATCTTCAAAATTAAACAAATGCACATTCACGGAAGAGTTAGACACCTTGAGATTGTGGTTCAAGTGCTAGGGTTTGCTTCTTGGGAAATGAAGTAGATCAATGTATGTGTGAACGCACATACTGCAGGGCTGCATGCGCCCAACTCTTTTGGTGCTTGAACACCTTGGTTAGGTGTATTTTGACTAGAGTCTGCTAGGCAAATGAATTTCAGAATCTATGGTTAGCTAAAAATCGTAGAATCATTGGTGAGTTGGAAAATTTCATTCATGAGTCAGAAGATAACTAGATTTTTCTTCTTACATGACCCATATTGTTGATTTACATTGTAGATTCAAGGTAAGGGCTTAGTTACAAGAAATGAATAAGTAAGGCGCCCTTTTCTGCCCCTGCGATATGTAGTCTCTATTTTACGAAATTTTATAATTTTTTAAGGTATTCAACAAAAGCGTAGGGTATCAAGATCCTGAGTAGACACAATAAAAAGTAGAAGGAAAATTGGTACATTTTAGGGATAGAAATCGCTAAAAATTGGTATCAAGATCCTGAGTAGACATAGAAATCGCCCTTTAGGTTGTGGGCCCATTGTGGTACCTTTCTCAACCAACCCTTTCCCTGCGCCACAATTGGTACATTTTCTCAACCAACCCTTCAGAGGCTTGTTGTGGAGTTTGTCTTTTTATTTGCAGCTTACCTAGTTTGGCGTCAGCTGATCGGATCTGGTGGTTGTCTCCAGGAGGTACCAAGGACTCTTTCAGCTTGGTTTTTTTTATTTTTTAGTATTGTTGAAATCTGGCATATGTGATTTGATTGATTCGTAACTCCAGCAAGCAGTTGCAATCTGATTTAAACCAGTTGTAGGAATGTCAATCCATTCTGCTAATCATCTTCGGGTTGTGTTGAGGATCGTTTCTAACGGACCTGCTTTATCTTGATGGCCTTTTGGGCCTAGCAGAGGTGATTTTATGATAATGACATGTTTTTTGAGCTCTCATAGGACCCCAGAAATGTAGGAGGAATCAGATTGGTTAGCATTTGATCTACCGATCCGGTCCGTTAGTTGTTTCTGAGACCTGCCTAAGACATACCCTCAATTAATACTGTTGTATGACAAGTGTGAAGCAGTATGGATACTTTTGATCGAGTGACTAAAGTTGAATAGTAGTTTTAATCTCATTTTTGGGTGGAGTGTCTACAATATGGTATCAAGCCCAGTGCTGTCTGGAAAAGGGAAACATATTCCTAGGATCCATCGTGATATATGGGTTTATCCAAGCCATTCATCCATTTTACTGAATCATTTTAGGGTATGAGACAGAAAATGAGGCAGATCCAAGACTCAAGTGGACCGCACAATTGAGATTGAACACACACCATGAAAAACTTCCTGGGCCACAGCAGTTTTGGATTAATCTGAAAGTTTTGTTTTCCCCTCATCCAGGTTTGTGTGGCCTTATGAACAGGTTGGATGACAAATAAACATCGCAATGGGCCGTCATTATCACTGCTGCTTCTTCTGGTATGGTCAACTTGAGCCTTGGATCTACCTCATTTTTTAGCTCATATCCTAAAATGATCTGGTAAATGTATGGACGGCATGGACCGAATCCATCCAGGCAGGGCCAGGATCCTGGAAAAGCCTCAGTTTTCTTATTTCATATTGCTCTTAATAATAATAAATAAATAAATAAATAATAATAATAAATCAAGATGATCTTTTCTTTTATTATTATTCCATAGGAGTTGTGAAAGATTCAAGGAAATGTGATGGCTGAAACGTCTTGTGACACTTGTAGGAAGAGATTTGAGCCAGTGAGATGGTTTTGCGACCAATCATTAAGGCGCGTTGAGGTGTCCAGAAAAGCCAAGTTAGACTTGATTTCCTGGGCCTTGTTTTGAAGAACATTTAGCTAGTGTGAACATAATAACGTTGATGCTTTCTGGTCTTAGTTGTTATAACCCGTAGAGTAGTTTTTCTCCCCTTTTCAATAAAAATTTGCATTATTCAATGCAGACATTGCTCAACTGATGGCTACACCTCAGGCCACACAAGATCCATCTGGTGCTTAGCAGAAGAGGGCTTGATCTTTGGCTTTGGCCACCCACATTGGCACGTCTGATGATTATGGGATTTTAGAGTGGCTACCAAGGTTTCCAGCTCTAACATTTCTCAGCAAGGAATTATCTTTTTATTTCTTTTCAAACATGGCAATTGCCTCAGGTGGTTCGTGTGTTTTTTTATCAGGGTCAATCGGCTTGTCTAACATTTACTCAAACGGGCTACAAATTTTCTTATGTGGTTAGTGTGTAGTGGTTGAACTAACATGAACATCATAGTCCAGTGACCATGTTGCCTTAGTGGTTGAACTAATAATGTATTTATAGAAATCTTCATCCCTAATACATAATGAGCTCTTCTTAACAGTAACTATGTATTGGAGATCAACATCTTTAATCCATAGTTACTGTTAACTAAAATGAGATTAACTCAGCCTTAAAGTCTACTCTTAAACCTGACTTGGGTTGTGGTGGGGAGTTGGGGTCAGTTGAGCCCAACTCAATTACAATTAAAGCCGTCAAGCTTGCTAATTTTTAAGTGGGTCGGATCAAGCCACAGAGTAATGGGCTATGGGTTGGATCAGGCCAAAGGGTAATGGATCATGGGTCATCTTTGGGCTAGACCCGAACCCAACTCATCGCCACGTCAGGGAAGTTATCCTTTTTTAAGGATTCAAACATGTCCAATTTGGATTGTGATTTCCCAAATATTTCCCAAAAGGGGAGCGGCATAAATGAATTTTCTAACCTTTTGCGTAAGGCTAAAGAAAAAATATATAGATACATAGAGAGAGAGAGAGAGAGAGAGAGAGTAGGCATTCAACAGACGAACCTACTTTTTGAATAAGGTATGCATCCAACAGAAGAGAGCATTTTTTAATATATAAGAAAGACCAACCACAACAGACGGAAGATTTCCTTTCCATTTCAACATAAAATAAATCTCCACCCCCAGTTTTTTTTATATATACAACCCCAGCTAGAGATTCGTTAGAGAGGGAAAGAGGAGAGATGTATTAAGAAGAGAAACGGGAATTTATGATGAAAATAGGGGGTGTTAGATGGGAGTTTCCCTATCAATATCTAATTTAAATTTAGTTGGAGCCATTCGTCCTAAGACTTTTCAAGAAAGAACCGCTCTTGGTGATCTCACGCACAGGCTTATTGGTGAAGCGGATGAGATTATAGGCCCACGCACCCAACACCGTCCCGCAGATGGGCCCCACAATGTAGACCCATATTCCCTCATAACGATTGGCTACGATCGCTGGGCCCAAGCTCCTTGCAGGGTTCATTGATGCCCCTGAAATTGGCCTGTCAAAATGCACATTTACAAATTAACCTGTGTGTTGGATGACTTGTACAAGCGTGTGGGCTTAGCAAAGCTCTTGATAGACAGTGTTATGATCCGTGCATGCACGCAGATGCATGTATCTCAATCTGAACCGTCCAAATAATGGGATCGACTGAGGACGTGGCATAACTCCAAAATCAATTTGATTCTGATCATAGACTGATGAAATTCCTTTGTAGAATTTGGGCTGTCGACCATCCGCTGTTTCCATCATCCTTTGGATATCACCCATCAGCCATTTGGGACATGATCTTGACGGTACAATTTGAGGTACTCATATGCCACGTGTAAGTGGTCCATTTCTGCGTGCATGTGTAAGAGAATAAATGCTTTTCTACATAGAAAGAAAATTACCCAGCAAATAGCACATTTAACAAAACGGTAGCACCAACAGCGAGGCCTGCAAGTTCTCCAATCTGCCATAAAATTAAATAAAATAAATGATATTTACACCCTTAGTTTCTATTTTGATGATGCAAAACTATTTTTGAAAGGTGGTTAAGATAAGTAACCACTTGAGATAAAGTCTATCTTATACCCATAAATAATTGTATTCTATCCTAACAACAATTTGGTGTAATTGTCTGTAAATTTCATTATTTAAAGAATGAAACTGGAACCACAAATGTTCAAGAGTGGCATGCAATGTTATCTCAAGTTTATTAGTTCATAGGTGGCAAACATCATGTGGGCCACTATTTGAATTTGAAGGTTTTTGAGTGTTTTTTACATTTTTTTCTACCAGTGGCCCACATAATAATTGTATAATATGAGCCATAGATAGTGACAACAAAAGAATCTGCCATTTGTTAACTGAATTTCCAAAAGATGGCACTATGCATCAGTCATGGAGGTAGATCCAAACCATTGATCATGTGGGCCCCACCTAAATAGAAGCCTTACATCATTCTACCATTCTGCTCTCAAGTAGACAATTGGATTGAAGGAATGTACCTTGGATGGTACATGACCTGACAGTGCCCTTTCAAGCATAGAAATAACGGCTGCAAAATGGCCTTGAGGTTACAAAATGGTCTTGCCATCCATTTTGCAATTGGGTCTGTGTCCAATCAGTAATGGACGCCTTCTATCTAAGGTCCACCGTGAGCATAGGTGGGCCCACCTTCTAATGGTGGATGAGAGCTCTTGCAATCGTTCTACGAAATTTATCTAAGAAAACTCACAGCTCGATTATCGGTGGCGACGCCGGAGATTACAAACATGAGGTAGAAGGAGATGATGAATTCAAGAACGAGGGATTGAAGGTTTGATCCTGTTGGAATCGTTCCTGGAAAATGCTCCCTCTTTCCACCGAATAATAAGCGAAGCGTTCCGCTCGCTAGGGTCGAACCCAACACCTGAGCTGATATGTAAGCTGGGACCTGTTACATCAATATCACAAAATCTCAAATCCAAATAACATTCGAACGATGGTGGGTCACATAGGGAAGTGCCAGAAAGCGACGGGTAGGATTGTCTGATTGGTGTGATGGTTGAGCCATGGACCATCTACATTGATGGCCCATTTCTCATCCATGTCCCACACGACTTTAGTTGACGGTAACCAATTAAGTACCTGTTTCCATGGAAATCTTCTGCAAGTGGCGAAGGCAATGGTAACAGCTGGATTGAAATGGGCCCCAGAGATGTGGCCCACCGAGTAGACCATGACCATGACGGCTAGTCCCCACACGATGCAGATCCCCGGAAATGTCACGGAACCTTTGCTAAGATTAACCACCACTGATGCGCAACCAGCGAATATCACAAAATACGTTCCGAATACTTCTGCAATTAACTACTCAAAAGAAAAAGGGGGGGAAATCACATTAGGACTGATAAGAAATCGTGAGAAATTAAAAGATGGAGAATTCCAGGATTCACATCATGCATGCATGCATACATACATAGAGAATTCTGGGTTGTTTTTGTTTTGTGGAGATCAGCAAAGGAAGCTAAAAGAAAAAGGAGTAAAAGTTACCTTCTGCATGAAAGATATAGAGAGCGGAAAGCTGGATCCATTACGAACATCCTCGCCGCCCTCTTTTAAATTCCCAACAACTCCTTCCTCCATCGACTTTTCGTGATTTCCGTTAGCTCCAGATATCTCAGACATGGCTAGTTCAACAGTAAAAGATCAGAGGATTTGATTTTCAGCTGCTACATCAAAATATGAATAAGCAGAGCTAACAGCTCGAGAGAAAAAAAATCTTCAGCTCCAAATGATCAAGACCAAGAAACCCAAATCAAAAAATTTGAAAGATTCAGATCAAAATTCAGTCATATAAGAAAGAAAAATCATGGGTTTTCTTTTCATTGACTGTTAGCTCTGTTTTTCTATCAAAGGAGAGAGTGGGAGAGAGAAACTTTAAATAGATGGGAGAAGGGATTTGATATGGTTGAGAAGTGTGAAGAAGGGAGCATTGAAAGCTGCTGTAACAACCTACCGAGAAATGCAGAAAAGAAGAAGAGCGTTTGGATGTCAATATTCGAAAACTAAGAAATGTTATTTCTTTTCTTGGATTTTACGATGAGTTCGGTTCCTCTGCAACGTTTGTAGTCGGTCGGGTTATTCAAGTTGGATTCGACTTGCGGCGTATGAGATCCAATCAATCCGTCCATCACGTGAGCCCCATCATTTTCTCTCGGATGCAAAAATCAGGAAGATAAAAAAGAAAACAAAAAAACTAGGTGGGCCATACCAAGTAAAGCCAATATAAAATCCTCTAAATCACCTGGTGTGGCCCATCTGACCATTGGAATGGACTTACTTTTGGTTTTTCCATTTATCTAGGTGGGTCTCGTCTTCTGAATGGATTGGATGGCATGTAAACAACACGTTTTCTGCGCACATGGTCCGAAAATTTATAATGGTGACTGTTCACATCCCAATGGTCCCCTGAGGTGTGACCCATCTGTTTTGAACCATCCTGGTTTTTCGGATAGAAATTAACCATAAAGGGGCCCGATCTTATGGACGGATTCGATGTTGTCCGTACGTCATGGTGGGCCCACATCCCGTTAGAATAAGCTTGTGTTACACACGTTTGTTGGTTGGGGAGCCGGCGTTGTGGAAGTTTGGCTTTTTATTGAGTCGTTTTTCGGGACGCGGATTGCCAGCGAAAGCCCTTTTACAGGCATCTCCTGCACTCGGAATTTAGGTGGGGCCCACCGTGATGTTTGTGAGAAATCTACTCCGTCCAATCGTTTTTTAAGATCATTTTATGCGTTGTGAAAAAAAATTAACAGGATCGAAGACTCAAGTGGGCCGCACTAAAGCCAAAGGTGGGTAGGGAAATTCCTACCGTTGAAACCTCTATGGGATCCACAGTGATGTTTATATGCCATCCATACTGTTCATAATGTTATTCCTACTGAGATGAACTGAAAACACAAATATTATCCTAATATTATCCTGATTCGAAACTTCTGTGATCCGATGAATATTTCTACTGTGGAAGTTCAATCGTCACGTTTTCGGCCCACTTGAGTTTTGGATCCCGTTCATTTTTTATCACAATGATTAAACTGATTTCGAAAAATGGTTGGACGGAGTAGATTTCTTACAAACATCACGGTGGTCCCCACCTAGATTCCGAGATGCCTGCCAAAGCCTATCCGCGTCCCGTTTGGGATTGTTACTGAAATAACCCTGACTTATGGCTATTTTTACTAAGAGTCCAATTTCTCGTCTGTTTTCATCGTTTTTAACCTTTGACGAGAAATTGAAAATTTATGGTCGAAAATGCCCCTCCGATGGATTCCTCATGATTGCTATGGATTCCTCCTGAGGCACGGTGGATTCCCCTTAAGCATATTATGGTTAGAGGGGCATTTTCGGCGGTAAAATTTTTAATTTCTCGTCAAAAGGTAAAAAAGATAAGTTAGATGAGAAATTGAACTTTTAATAATAATAGCCTTATCCCAGTGCAATAAAATCCCGTCCGAAAAATTGGGGGAGTGGATTAGGTGAGACCCCGGCCTCACCGAAGACAGTGTGGCCCTACCGTGGACTTACAGTGGGGCCCACCTTGACGTATTTTGTATGTATCCACGCTGTCCATATGTTTTTACGTATCACTTTAGGGCGTCATCCACAAAATGAAGCAAATCCAATTATCAGGTGGACCATACTATAAGCAACAGTGGTGATTGACCGTACTACCATTAAAAACTTCTTAGAGAGCATCTTAATGTTTTTGTAGTGTTTATTTACCATCCAATCTATTGATAAAGTCACATAAGCATGGATGAAGGGAATAAAATAAATATCATCTTCATCCAAAACTTTAGTGGCCCCATTAATGGTCAATCACCACTGTTTATAATGGTATGGCCCACCTAATTGTTGGATCTATTTCATTTTTTGCATAAGGTCCTAAAATGGTTTGGAAAAACGTATGGACGGCGTGGATATATAATAAATACGTCAAGGTGGGCCCATGGTAACCCAACGGTAGGGGCCGCACTGTCTTGGTGAGGCCGGCGTCTCACCCAATCCGCTCTCGTTTTTGGGTACTGGGGTCGAAGATAAAATCAACATAAATAGGGTGCATGCAGTTTCCGTTTTGGGCTTTGGATCTTCGTTGGAATCACCTGCCAGACTGCCATGGATCATTATTTTCGCATAGTCTGCGAGAAATGGTGGACCGTAGCATCCACAGGAGAACTCAATCCAAACCGTCCAAATCGTGGGCCAAGGCTCTGGTCATACTATCCAGATTATTTGATCAGTATGTATTAAATGGATGGATAGGAAGAAAAATAGCTGATGTTTGGAATCGGCAAGTAAATGTTCTTTCATTAGCTTTATTGTTGGATTATGTGATGTAAATAGTGGTCCCACATTTCGGACGGTTGAGATTGTGGCATAGGTTGGTAGTGAGTACAGGGACTTCTGTGCACTGCCAGTTTATAGCATTGCTCCAATTTACCATGACCATTTACCATGGTGTGAAGACTCCGTGGGCCACACCATCCAAAATTGATTTATCCACCCACCCTATTAGCTGGGCAACACACCCACTATTAGTCACACAATGCACCCACCCACTAGTAGGGTTAGTGTGTCTCCTTAACACTCAGAACCTGAGACCTGCATTTGAAATGCCTAGGTGTCTTCCAGCTGGGCCACCACACGAGTATTGGATCAATCTTATGTTTATTATTTTTGTCCCTTAGTTGGGGCTTGGGACCTTATAAACTTGTTTGAGAACAAATAAACATCATTGTGGGCTCCTTCCATAAAATGAGCTGGAAAAGTGGATGGACAGTGTGGATGAAACATATATACTAGGGTGGTCCCAATTAGAGCCTTCACACCTCAATAAAAGGTAGGGCTCTCAATGGAGCGGGTCAAATCCAAGATCCAATTCGCTCTGAATCTGTATAATGCGGATTTGAATCTTAAAATAAGTCTGATTAGTTAAATAGACCAAATTTGGATCTTAAAATAGGTCTGATTACTTAAATGGACCGGATTTGGATTCATCGGGACATATCTGAGTTCAATCCGAATCCAATTAAGATCCGACTCATTGTCACCTTACTGTATATGTTATATTCATGCTGGCTATCTATTTTCCAAATTATTTTAAGCCATGTCTTAAAATTGAGACATGCCACTCTTACATTCACCATACTGCACTGAATAGTGGGTTTTGCATCATTTTTCTATTAAATTAAATATATTACATTATATATTGTATATTATATATTTTTTAAAATTTGTAATGGGGTGGATTTGGACCTAGATCCGACCCGAATCCGATAGTTATATGGATTTTGGATGGGAAATGGATCTAACAATTTATAAATGGACCGATATGGATATCACCTTTTAGATCCGAGTTGGATCCGAATCCGATTCGAATCTATCTACAGGTATACGGACTTGGAGCTGGATCCAACCGGATTCGATCTAGATCCGACCCATTGAGAGCCCTAGTAAAAGGTGGGGAGCGCCGCCACGCAGGGAGCAAATTAGGTGTTACCCTAGGAATAGCTTAGTGGGTGTTATCCTAACCGTGTGGGCCCAATCTTGATTTATTTTTTATACATCAACGCATAGTACCTATTTTTTCATATCATTTTAGGATATGATACAAAACCCTAAGGGGATCCAAATTTAAGGTGGACCATAACACTACAAGCAGTAATGAATAACCATTAAGAACGTTGTATGGGCTACAAAAGTTTTGGATCAATCTGATGTTTATATTTTCCTTTCATCAAGACCTTATTGACATTATCAAGAGCTTGGATTGAAAATAAACATTAACAAAACCTTAGATGAGCTCTTTGGAATTTTTAATGGTCGAGCACTCAATCAAACTGTTTCTAGTGGTATGGTCCACTTGAGATTTAGATCTACATAATCTTTGGAACCTCATACTAAAATAGTATGTATAAAAAGATGTACGGTGTAGATATACAAAATATCATCCATGTGGGCCATACGGTAGGGGTAACACCCACTAAGCCGTTCCCCGAGGTAACACCTAATTCGCGCCCCTCGACGCAATCTGCGTCCCATTTCAGCGCGGATTCTGTGTTGAAAAACCCCATGGGGGAATTGCGCAAGGATAGACTGAAGCAGGCGATTCGCGGCACGTTTAACACGTATGCGAGATCCACTACGTTCATCAGGTGGGGCAGCACTGGAAAATGATTGATCTAAAAATCACACAGGGTACTCATCATGTGGACCACACGTTTCTTTGACAAATGGATAGTTAGGAAAAATGACCAAATGTTTATATTCAACGGAAGTGTGGTCCACCTGATGGGAAAATTTCCTGATCGAACGATCAGGGAATGTCGATGATGACCCACCCAATGAATGGAACCATGCACGTGCCATCCCCATTCTCTTCTGGCGAATCGCACAGGCAATTCTCACATCTTAAGCGTTCATTTTTAACTTTGGTTGGCAGATTCCATTCATTTGGTTATCTGGCGCGTACAATGCAAATGGGGGCGCGTACAAGGTGGGTGGGACCCCTGACTGTGGGGCTCACAGTGATTTATGTGTCTTAAATCCACACCGTCCAAACATTTTGAAAACTCATTTTAGGGTATGATACCATAAATGAAGCTGACTCGAATCTTATTTGGACCACACCACAGAAACAGTTGTGATTGAAGCTCTACCATTGAAAACATCATAGATTTTCAATGGATTCCACCGGAATGTTTATTTTCCATCCAACCTGTTTATAAAGTCAAAAACACCTAGATGAAGAGACCACATAAATATCATCGTGATCCAAAGCTTTTGTGGCCCACGAAAAGTTTTTAATGGCCAATCGCCACTGTTTTCTGTACTATGGCCCATCTGAGATTTGGAACTGCTTAATTTTTTGGATCATGACCTAAAATGATCTTTCAATGCGGACGTATGGCGTGGATGTAGTCACATACATCACAGTGCCCCCAAAGTTAGGGGTCCCACACACCTCGGTGGATCCGAGGTCTCACTTAATCCGCTCCCTTGGGGGAGAGGGATGTGACAGGGTGAGCTGAGATCAAGGGCTGAAATTGCTATAATTGCTGCAGCATTAAGGCCCATTTGGATGCCGCTGCATAAGTAGCTTTTTTTTAGCTGATAGCAGTCATTAAATTACTTATTTAACATAAGTTAAGTATTATTTATATGCTACTTTTTTACTTAAAAGTATAATAGCATTTTAGTAATGTTTTTTTGTTGCTTTTTTTACTTCGCTGCATGCACTACCTTGCTCTAGCCTTACCGTATCATTTCTAGTGAGTATTTATAGGATCCTCAACATAAGGGTTTTCACTGTATGTTCGAGTGTTCTAGTCTAATAAGTGGGGCCCATATCTGAATAATATTGATCATTGAATTGCTACATTGAACTTTGAGTGGGCCACATCTCAAAACTCTCACCAACATTCGAATGAATTCTTTCATGTGATTTGGAGACGATAGTTGTATTTTTCTTAACCGTCTATTATTATGTTTGAAATCAAATACCCTATGGAGATTTTTTTTATATGGAATATTTCATCCCAGGCATTATGCAACATTCCAATGGTTAGGATTACTGAACCATGTGGCCCACTTGTTACAACTGAGGGCTCAAGTATAGCATTGGGTCAAGGATCATGACATTTCTGGCTGGTATGTATGTATAATTGAGAGCAGGGGACCAATTATTTTATCACCCCAAAGACTACAAAATCGTACGCATAGAGGTAGCTAGCTACATGGTACAAGGTTTGTGGGCTCCAAAGTGATGTGTGTGTTTATCCAAACCGTTCATCCATTTTTCCCATATCATTTTCAAGCATGAGCTCAAAATCGAAGCACATCCAAATCTCAAGTGGACCACACTATAGGAAACCGTGGGGATTGAATGCCTACCATTGAAAACTTCTTTGGCCACAAAACTTTTGGATCAAGCTTATATTTATTTCTTACCTACATCCAAGTCTAGGTGACCTTATGAATAGGTTGGATGACAAATAAACACCACCGTGGGCCCTAGGGAGGTTTTAACAGTCAACATCATCATCCCCGCTAATCCTATGGTGTGGGCCCTAAAATGAGCTCACAAAATGGATGGACGGCGTGGATAAAATGCATATATCATGGTAGGCCTTATAGTCTATACACACGGTATTAGGTTCAACACACAATCTACCTCTTACAAAATATGTCGAAAAATTATCAAACATGCTTATCTACTTTTTTTGCTTTTTTTTTATGGGCTAGTTCACACACCCCCATTGTTAGTACACGCACCCATCCCTGTTAGTCACATCACAATGTTGGCCACAACCCACTATGGGAACTGATACGACACACTAATCTATTTATTAGCTCATAAGTATGTTATTTACCAAACATATTTACCCGCTTAATAAGATAAAACAAAGATAAGTTACTTATCCAATAAGTAGCTTATCTTAACTTACAATTCAAATGCGGCCTAAGAGTAAGGGTTAAAGCTTTTAGATAAAAATCTAATGAATGTTTTTGTGAGAATAAATCATTTAGGGCCCTTTTGAATACTACCAAATAAGTTACTTAAAAATTGCTTATCTTAATAAGTATTTTTTTTTAGCTTTTTGACTTTTGCTTTTCTACTTACCTCTCTCATGTCATACTTTTGCTCTCTTTTTTTCTTTTCTTTTTTTTGTGGGTTAGTACACACCTACACTGTTAGTCACCCTCTGATGTTAATTAACCACCTTCCAATTTGGCTTTTCTACTTTTCTCTCTCAGGTCACATGTACATATCAAAGTTCTCTCTCATGGTTCACTCAATTACTGCTCTCTCATACTGTCCATATCAAAGGAGGCCCCACATGATGGACTGTCCCAAAAATGGTTCTAGTCCACTCACCATGTGGATCGACTATTGGAAACAAATGAATGGGTTACAAAACTTCAGCCAAGTCTTCCAAAGCCGTACATTTGTTTTGCAGACTATGGCCCACCTGACCGTGAATCAACCTGATTCTTGTGCCATGTATCTCGGGCCAATCGTGCTATGCTAGCACATGCATGGCATGTAGATGAGCTTTATTGCGCGCCCGTGGGATTAGAAAAGCTCATTCTGTTAGGAAAGCTGTCTCAACACTTGGCTTTTTCTTTTCATGTCAATATGTTGCTTATTATATATAGATTTGAAATTTTCTTTCCAAAGGTTACTTATCAATGTGTTATTACCAAATATACTTATTTCGTTATTGGCTGATAAGTATGTTGTTTACCAAACATACTTATCAGCTTAACAAGTAAAAACTAAAATAAGTAACTTATCTGATAAGTAACTTATCTTAAGTAACTTACAATCCAAACGGGCCCTTATATTTAGGGATTTTTACATAAGATCCTCAAAATTTCTGACTTTTGGAAGGTTAAATGATTAAAATACCCATTTGTAAGACATGATAGCAATATTTCGATGGACTTCTTACCATACTACGGTAATAATTCGTATATGAGGCACAAGTGGGCCCACCTATGATGAAACTGAACCATTGGATAGTGATCGGAACGAATTGCACAATCACACGGATTGAATGATCACAACAGCCGTTCTAAGGACTCAGAATGTATGATAAGACCATCTTGAATTTTACTATCTATGTTGCATGCCCGTATTTGAATGGTTAATTATGATCATATGCTTAGATATTTTTCAGGACATCTACGGTCCACATTTGAACTCTCATCTACGGTCATTATGAGATCATAGGTGGCCCGGAAGGTAAAAATAATATCAATTGTAAAATCTCCTAAATCAGAAGGTCCCAGCCACTCAATTCAATGTTTGGGATAGTAGTAGACTGAGTTAAGACAACCGCATCTCAACAGTAAGGTTTAGGAGTCGATTCCCAACGTATGGAGTGGCTAACATTGCAAGGTGACTAACAGTGTGGATGTATGTACAGTACCCACACCATCGGGACACTGGTAAGTGAAGATGACCTCGTCTCAGTGCTGAGGTCTAGGTATAGGTATTGAATGACAACATGGGGGTGGCTAACATTGGGTGACTAAGAGTGTCAGTATATACGTAACCCACCCCCCCCCCCCAAAAAAAAAAAAAAAAAAAATCTTTGGACCATTGATGTAATTTCTTCTTGCCCGATGACCCGGTACCCAACTCTATGGGGCCCACTGTGATGCTGGCATTTCTCCATCTCATTTTAAAGCATGAAATGAAGCAAACCCAAACCGCTTTTTTTTTTTCTCTCTCTTTTCACACACACTTACACCCACCCACACCATTAAAAAAACAGTGGTGTTAATGATGCCACCACTGAAATCTTCCCAGGGCCAACATAATGTTTATTTGCCATCCAACATAGTCATAAGGTCACAAGGACCCTGATAAAGGGTAACTGCAAATATCAGCTTGATCCAAAATTTCCATCAACTCCAAGAATTTTTGAACGGTTGGCCTTTAGGGCCCATTTGGATACCACCAAATAAGTTACTACTTACAGTAGTAAATAAGTAACTTATTTGAGACAAGGTTGATTTATGATCAATTATAAGTAGCTTTTTTATTTAAAGTTAGTTAATCATAGGTAGAAATCAAGATAAGCTACTCAAGGCATAAGTAGCTTAAGTAACTTAAGATCCACTTTTTCCTATGGTGTGGTGCTCTTAAGCTTTGGATATGCTTCTTTTCTGGACAAACAGATGAACGATCTAGATAAAACACAGACATCATGTACGGTTTGTGGGACCCAAAGTCACCCTTCCTGCTTGTTCAACCAAAAATCTATCTGGTGGTTGTCAAATAAAGTGGGGCCCACTTCTATGCATTTTCTATTTTAATGTATATGTGGACCTATGTGGTTGGTAAGCAACCATACTTAAAACCGTATATCATCCTTGCTGAAGCTAACGAATTATTTGGGCATTCCTGTCATTTTCTCCTCATTCACGCTCCCTTTTTTATTATTTGCATTTCTCAACCAATTGCTTGACTAGGTAATGCATTTCCAAGTTCTCCAAAAACCACCAGCATAGGAAGTCCAGCGCATCCACACCTGTGCAAGTGGACCATTTCGTACAAAACATACAGGTGACAGTTTTCGCTGTCCGTTTGTCTTCTACACCTAACTCAAATCGTCTACAACAGCTGTTTTAACATAAACCACACATTCTCCATGCAGGCACCATGTTGTATATGTAAAATCCACTCCATCCATCAGTTTTCTCTCCAATGTTGGCCCATTTAATTAAACAATCAGTAAAATCCATGACTCAAATGGGCCACGCCAGGGGAAACAATAGAATGGGATGCTAACCATTGGTTCGTGTGGGACGCGGATTGCCTGTGCTCCCTAGCACAAGAAGTTCCGATAGTTGGAAGCTGTGTGGGTCCAAAAAGATGCCCATCACAAATCCACTCCGTCCATCAGTTTTGCAAGACCACAATATTAAAAGAAACTAAAAATCAGTCAAATCCAAAATTCATGTCAGCCATACCACACGAAACAATAGTAACGGAAACATCCACCGTTGAAACCTTCTTAGAGCCAACCTTAATGTTTATATATATGCTATCCAAACCGTTCATAGAGCAGATAAACTGTAGGCACAAATATCATCCTAATACAAAACTTCCTTGGCCCCCAATAAAGTTTTTCATGATGGGCATTCAATTTCTTTTGTTTCGTGTGGTGTGGCCCACATGAGTTTTGGATCTGCCTGATTTTTATAATCCTGTCCTATTATTGTCTTGCAAAACTGATGCCCGGAATGGATCTGTGACCATGTGTGAGGCGATCATGGTCCATATCTTTCATCAAACCCATTAACCAAGTGTAAGTGTGTAACCCACAAGCATCAAGGGAAGATGCCCAAAAACCAGCTTGAACCTGGTCTAAAACTCAGGCGGGCAACACCATGCGAACTTAGAAGTAAGTCCATTATTCTCATTGGTGTAGCCCATCTAAGTTTTTTTATTATTATTTTATGAAGTTGATCTTTTCTATTAATTAACGGTGATCACGAGGGTTATTCCTGAATGTGACAGAGTGGAATTTGCACATGCAACCCCAACATGGTGGGCCCCACCGAGTTTTGTTGCCTACGATTCGGATCCTTGTTTTTTTGTTGAGGCCCGCGTGAAGACTGAGGCAGCCTATTTTTTTTAGTCCGTCGATCTAATTAGTGGGTCCCATCTCACTGAAAGCTAGATTTAAAGACACGTGCCATGTTGGCACGTGTGCTTAGATAGAAAGCAAGGTCCCTACACGCGCGTGGACTTGGCTAGTTGCCTCGTTAGAAAAATCGGAATATAGCTGGCCATGTCCATGTAAGCGCCCTTTGCGTGACACGTTGCAAAACTCAGCTTTGAATTACGTCACCTGTCAGCTATCCTTTAATCCCCAATCCTTGTAGAAGTCGATCTGGGCCGTCCATTTGGTGGGCGCTACTTTGGAGAATCTATATTTCCATAGTCACAGCAATCGAACCATCCTATAGTCGAACTTCGACGAGCAAATGTCCTCAAATTGGACGGCTAGGATATAACAGTACAGTTTTAAGCACTGATCATGATCACTGTATGGTACGGCTGGCCAATCTCTTGAACGGTCCAGATACGGTCAACATGCTCCTGCATATTGTTTTGGTTTTCAAATGGTAAGCCCACGGTGGATGGGAGACGCACCGAATCACCTCGACAGGCGATCCACAAAATTCATGACCATCAGATACAGAAGATGTCAAAGGATGCTCATTTCCTGAAGGTGGGCCCACCAGTTAACGGCCCGGTCCTGCCCATACCGAGCATCATATGACACATTTAGTGGAGAAATGCTCCAGTGCCCTCAAATCGCTAATGGTGCATTAGTTGCACTGGGAGACTTGGACTGTCCAATCCATTGATCTAGTACTGTTCATCGGGTTCGACTCAAATTTCATGGGTACACATGCAAGCATCACATCAATCTGACAAATATTAACCATCAATCAAAGGTATTTGATATGGACGGTCAAGATCATTTACATAAAAATAGGTCCAATCAACATATTGAACCATCTATTTGTTAGTTATCAATTTATCATCATGGATTGCTTATGATTCTACAGACGCACTTTTGTTTGGCAATCGTAGCCATCCCAACCATCTCTTGGAAAAGGATGGTAAAAGAAAATGAGGCCAAACCAAGGACGGATTGGATCGTCTGATCAGTAAAAAAAATATATCGTAGCATCCCTATAAATGTGCTCAGAACTTAATGGACAGTTCAGATCAATTAATTGGACTTTCTAACTGACCTGATGCAACTTGGAGCATTATAACTTACAGTGATCTGATAGCACTGGACCATTTCTCTATTTATCATCTTAGCCATCAATGGAAACTTAGAGCTTGCTGACCAACAGCAGTTCATCCACATTCGACCTCCCTTGATCGGTGGGCCACACTTGGATGGGGGCACATCTGGAAGTCTCCCTATTGGATTGGCCCTTTTTCTCTTTAAACGTGGGCCGGTGCCGTACTTTATATATTAACCATCTATTTGTAGACCACCCCTCAGCAAAGGGTTGAAATTCACCCATCCCGGTCGTCTCACAGGTGGGGCCCACCAGATCAACATTTTTTTAGCAGAACAATGGGCCCCACGTGACTGTACGATTCGTCCGACCCCGCCACCTCCTCTATTCATATTCATACATCTGAAGTGTGGAAAAGTTGGACGGCAGAGATTAAAGTATACATGCAACGAGGATTTCGTGACCCTTCTTTACTAATTGGGCATCCATGTTGACTGCCTCAAATGAAATACTAATATTTAAAAGTTGAGTTATTTATTGCTCTGGCAGAGCATCATGCTTGATACACAGGCACTAAAAAATTGTACGCATTTTGTACAATTGAATCCAAATAAACTTAGTAAGCCAATGTTGCTAAGCCCCAGTCCCAAAATGAGATTGCTTGAACCATCTCAAACTCTGATTCAATGGATGCTTGGCTGTTGAAATGGGACCCACTGGATTTTATTCATTTTTAACGATCCTATTAACGTAAAGTCAGATGATCGAATAAGCTTATTTTTTGGTATGTAACACATCTAAGATGATACCCATAATTCAGACTCTATGCACGAAATGCAATGCCTGGGTGATTTCTAAATGCCTGTGTATGATCCATTGTCGTCTGTCAGAGTATCAAAGCTCTCCCTATTTTAACATTTCTAAAAATCCGTCCATTATCTGCCCATCTTTGACAATTCATTCCTCATAAAGTCATACTACATCACATCTCTCGTGTTCACATGGATTTTCTCATCGATTTTGGGAATTCGTTTTGCCTGAGTCATGTCTATCCCATTGAGGCTACTTCCTAATATAATCAATGATCGGAACCGTCCATGTTGAAGGCGGTAATCGAGATGTCTGAGTTTAATAAAACTGGGCTGAACGGATGATGCTGACCGCTGATAGGTATGGTCAAATGTGGACCTTTGGGAAGAAAGTTGTTCAGCAGTCCACGTTCAACTCCATGAACCAATGGGTTGTGATCATCTTTTCAGCGTGACTCCCAGAGGATGGACGGTTCTGATCATCAGACTAGCTGTGGATGTGGGCCTCTTGGGTGACACGTGATGATGATCTGGAGTTGCTACGTGGCAAAACTTACCCGGTGATTTTAAATCTGCATGTATATCCAGTTATCCGGTTATGGTTGAGAGGAAATGACAGGAAATAAGTATATCCACTTATCCGGTTATGGTTGAGAGGAAATGAGAGGAAATAAGTAGTTTGGTCAAAATCAATCCATGTACATTGCTTTTTGAAACACCTTTTCAGTTGAAAATCATGTTTATCATCATTTTTGTAAAGTCACGTGGGGAACCCGTGAATGGCCTACCTTTTTCTCTCTTTCCAGTCGGTTTTTCACGTCTTTCCAATGTCGAATAAGGTGGACAATGGACGGTGGAGGAAGAAGCCACATGGAACCTTCGATCTGATCTTGGTCAAACATAAAAGTACTCGATGGGTTGGATCGATCTGATGACTGTCAGGCCTGATCCAAATCAAACCTGGGCCTGAACCCATATCTAGGGCCCAGCTACTAGGATCTGTCAAATCAAGCCTAAGTCTCAGGGCCCATTTGATTACCATGAAAATTCTGTCAAATAGTACTTTTGAATGCATTTATAATGTCTCAGTAGATTCTTGTGATGGACGTGGATAGGTCGTAGCCAGGAGTTACAGGATATTCTCAAAGCTCTTAATAAGACTCGGTGAAAAGGCACTCAATGGCAATACTAGATTAAGCCTATTCGAGTGCATTCGGTTTCCAAAATTCTTGATGATGTTATATACATGCTAATGCTAATGATACTCCAAAACAATTCAATTATTGATAGCAGCACTAAAATCATATATAATAGAATGATCTGAGCTATCCAAACATTAATCATATAAATTAATTATTAGAAAACGTTCGTTTGTAATTTTTATGTTTGTGGCCCACCAAAAGCTTGGAATTTCATCATTTTTGCCAAAGCTTATATTTCAGTAGGCTTATTACAACCATTCGTCTAATAAATATTGAAATTGATTTAGTAATCAAATTCTCTTCTTATGAATATACTATAGAATTTCAAAATGCATTTCAATTTTTTGAATTGTAATGAATTCTAATTACATTCCACCAAGTATAAATATGGATTCAGAATCAATTCTTTTATAATTGTGATTTGGATTCTAATGATTTCCAAATACTTGCTCTTAAAAGAGCCCTAACCGAATACGGTAAAATTGTCATTTTCAATAGATAAGTCTTCACTTTTGCTTCAGATGCCACACCTAACAAGTGCAATTGGCACATGGTTATAAGGCTACTTGAAACATGCACAATGGCACATGGATCACAATATATGACATGTGAAATACTTGAAGGTTAATGTGTTGCACAATAGTTCAAGAACTCAATATTTAACCAGGTCAACTCAATTCAAGGACTCAAACAAGTCTTTAATCAACTTGACTCAAGATTTTAATAATTAATTTTATAGTTATTTGGTGTATTTAAAATTGTTGGAAACTTAACGTCTAGTGCAGTACACAACTATGCAGTGCAATGTGGTGGTGCAATAAACCATTTTTGTCATATATATATATGTTGTTGCCTCCTATTCCAATCTACGACACTCTCTCTCTCTCTCTCTCTCTCTCTTTTAAATGCAAAACGTTGCTAACTGGGCCACTAACTCAGCTGAGTTATGCTTAATCATGCTGAGTTGACCGAGCATTCAATCCAACTTAACAATTCAATTGAGTTATGTGGAGTTATATTAAGTTGGCCAAGCATTTGATCCAACTTAACAATCTTAACAATGACTTGATGATATTTCATCAAACTCGTACAATGGAATTTTATTTTCTCCAAATCAAAAAATAAATCATAATCCTAAGATCTCTTGAACACAATTATATACAATTTCTTGAATTGAATAACTAACATGAGAAAGTTATATCATACATGAATCTGACAATATATGTTAATGCAATGTTAATGATGGTCCCACAATTTAGGAGGTCTTTCCTTAATCTATTCCAGTATCGGAGATATCTAGACATCCCAAGAAATTTTTTCTCTGATAATCGCTAAGGAATCCCACAACCATTTACAAGAATGGATCACATAAAGATGGAGAAGAGGATGAAAAAATCATTCGCTCTCTTTACATTTTTTTTTTTTTTTTTCTGATTCACACATCTAAAAGAAAAGGTGTCCAAGGCTTCTAGTTAGAGTTGTATAAGAGCCAAGCTAGCTCGGTTAACTCGCTTGACTTGGCTCGAACCAGCTCGATTTGGCTCGATTTGAAGGTTAGGTTAGAACCAAGCCGAACCATTTTTCCAAGCTCGAAATGATTTTCAAGCTGAGCTCGAGCTAACCCAAGATCGATTCGGGTCGACTTGGCTGACTCAGTTGGAAAAGTATGTTTTTTTAGTCCCACGTTAGAAGTGAGCAGAGAAATGAGAGGGTGAAACTCTCTATAAAAGTAAGTGGGGGTTGTAAATGGGCTTTGGACAACATTTGGGCCCAATTTTAACACGTCAGTCCAACTCGAAGGTCAAGTTGAACATGAGCCAAGGTAGGTCATTAAACGAGCCTAGCTTGAACAAGGCAAAGCTCGGCTCGTGTACAGCTTTACTTCTAGTATCTGCTCTTGTAAAATAGGATTAAATAAATAAGGAGAAAGTAAGGTTTTTAGGGGAATACCAGTATGGTACTCTGCCACCCTATGCACAACTTTATAACTTACAATGATGGAAGTGCGTCGATCCTCTAAATCTATGCATATACTCATATTTTAATCATTCTACTACCATGGTCATTTACTAATGATCATATCACATACCAATCAAAAGTTGACCATTAGATCTAGACCATCAAGTTATCATCTACGATCAAAATAGTTTTAACGGTTAAAACAAAATTTCAACGATTAAAACCATTTGAAAACCCAATTAAAACAATCAGAGTGATGGGCCCAACAGAAAAATCACTTAATGAGTTCCTGATATATCTAAATCAAAGCCATAAACATATTCCTAAGCAACTAGTGGATCTTTTGTTGAACCGTACAAAAATCAATGGTTCCTTATGGAAGTACCCAGCTACATCCACTTTATTAGCCCCTGTATGAACCTCATAAGAAGAGCCAAAGACGAATAATCAACCCTTACACATCCTCAGGTCTAAGGATTAATCATCATTCATGCATCATCAACTTCTGATCTCATGATCATAGTACAGGCTAATGGGCCCCCAAACTGTTGACTTGATCTCAATCCACTACTAAAGGTTTGAACTCGAATCCTTTGTTTATGGCACACTCACACTCCTGTGTATAGGCCTGGAAAAGTTCCACACGACCCATTAACTCGCACGAAACCCGTACGAAAAAATCAGTGTTCAGGTTTAGCCTTATCGTGTCGAGTCACTAATGGGTTGACCCATTAACATAACGGGTCAGGTCAGTGTTTCACCCACGAACCCTTTTAACCCGTTTAACCTGTTAACATAATGGTCTAGATCACTAAACCATGGCCCACCTATAAACCTTAACACTCCATCATATGCAATATTGCAATGTATAGGTGATTCCTCCTCGTCTCACTTGTGAATCTTATTTTTTTGTGATAGAATGGGCCCACTGGGTGGACCACAGTTGTATGTTGGGTTAGAATGTCAATTGTCCTCATCAACGGTGTGGCCATCTGATGAGTAGATTGGCCTAACGGGTTAAATGGATAGAGTTACGGGTAACCCATTAAATTAACGAATGAGTTTGGGTTTCTAGATTTCGACCCGCTAGTTAACGGGAGTAACGACCCGAGATTTTCGACTCTCGTGTATAACACGACGACCGAATTCCCAAGTAAATCATAGACTAATTGATTTGTTAAATAATGAAATATAGCATTCAAGCACAATGGCGTAAACAATCATCATCTTATTCTATCAAACTTTCTACATCATCATCAATGTTTAAATAAGGGAACCAACCAATATCCATACTGATTAATTAAAATACTGAAGACTTATTACAATTCCATAAATGTATCAACTACTCAAAAGAAATATTTAATAAATGATAACATCAATTAAGTTTCTCTAACATCGTCATCTGCCATGTGATCGTACGAACCATTGAACTCTTCTCCTTAAAAATCAGGTTCAATACCTAGATCTTCACCTGCATCACCTAAATTGTATTTGGGATAGCGTTAAACGCTATCATAGTGGGAAATATTTTCTCCAGGACAATCAAGAATAATAATAACGGTACAGAGTAAACGCAAGCAGTATATTATCATTTAATCAAATCAAAACAACCAACTAAAAATCTTTGTTAATGCGATGCATGGAATGCATGCTCTGGCTAAGGTACCCTGGCTAGAATCACAATACATGAAGTGGGAGACTCCCTGTTACGACTTCACGCTAGCCACTAGTCACCAGAGGTTCCTGGGACGCACAAGCCCATAGTTTTGCCCGACCACGTGAGAAACGGGACGCTCATAGCCCAAATCTACAAGTAACAGTGTACGGGAGAAGTAGGACGCTCTAGCCTATTCTCAATTCCGTACACCCACATGGAGCCAAGTGAATGCATGACTTTAGTTTCACATTTATTTAAGTGTTTTCGCATACAACCGATTTAAATAAAACTCAATGGTCACTTCTGGGAGTCGTAAGCAACCCAGCATAGGCCAACAGCACGGGATTAGTGTCCATAGCACCAACCCCGGCTCATGAGAATTTGTATACCATTAATGTTTACTCATTGTCCCGTTTTATGATTTCATCATGTCCCAAAAAGCCAATGTTATACATCATGACCAAATTCATTAAAATACTCATGTAATGTAAATGGATCAAATCAAGCATCATGTACATGTAAGGATCCATTAACAAACAATCACTTCATTCTCTCAGTCAAGTCAAGATATATTCTTCCATCATGGACACCTCTCACGGGTTCCATCTCTCTACATCGAATAATTTTACCAACTTAGGGACAAAGAGTATACAATAATAGGATGTCCATATGATGATCTTATACACATATTTCATATCACAATATGAAAACCAATGTTACTTGTAAAACACAGATTAAGGAATAAGGGCATAGATTTCACAAAGATAAATAACACAAATACACATGCTTCTTAGTAAAAAATCTAAACAATGAATCACATCATTATATAATGATATTCATTACAAATCTTACATTAAACTTCATGTTATATGGATCAGCAATTCAAAACAAAACAACTTCACATGCCACAAAAGAAACTTATGATAATCATAATATTATTAATGAAATGCTTGAAGGAAAATCCTCACCTTAGGATGAACTTAGAAGAAGAGAGTTGTAGAAGATCCTAGCCGCTGGAAAAATATGAGAAAGAACTCTCTTCTCTTCTCTCTCTCTCTCTCTCTCTCTCTCTCTCTAGGGCATGGAGGCTAGGGTTAGGAGAAGGATTTGGAGGTGCGTAGTAGAAATATGGAGAATGATGTGCACGCGAGGTCTTGTGTAACAATCTCTTGAGGTGGGTTTCTCAAATCTCAATATTCAGATGATCTTTGATCAATTCCAATCCGTTCATCTTATCAAGCTCGAAGAGTAGAGTCAGAATAAGTAAATTTCTTAATGATCCACATTCTAGATTGGCCGATCCTTGAAAATGGCCTGACGGGTGCTAAAATGGGCTAGATCTCAATTAATGGTCTACGCTTGATGATCAGGGCCTAAATTTTGAAAAAAATATGTAGTCATGATAGGCAAACAATTGTACAAAGTTTAGTTGTTGATTGATGGTAAGAAATGCCTAGATCTGAAATTTCAACTTTTGGCGGAAAAGGAAGGGGTTGGCTTTGTGGTTCAACGGTATAAGATTATAGATTGGGGTCCAAATTTTGTGTAAACTCGTAGTCATATGAGTATATAAGTGGTCCAAATTTAAGAAGCGATTGATGGTGAGAAGTCGGTAAATTGAAAGGTTCAGATTTAAAAAGAGTTGGTAACTCGTTAATTTCTAAAACGGGATAACTTCGCGCATAAGAAAGATGCTTATCAAGGTGGGGCACTCAAATTACACTATTGATCCATGATAAAGACGATCCAAGTCACTCATATGAAGAGAAATATTCGACTACGACTAACCATCTACTTTCCTCACTCGATGGATATGAAAATCAATGGTTAAGGGGCTGATTTCACAATCGGATCACTTCTACTATGATCTAAGGGCTGAAATTTGATGTGTATGGTTAATATGTGCCCAAAAGCTTAAATTCAAGGTTTTGCGTGAAAGTGATCGTCAGAAACTATAATACGTAAAAATGACATCTTAACTTAAGTTTAACTAATGGCATTTTCGTAATTATCTGAAAAGTGCGTGATTTTTGAAATCTGATCTTTGTACGATGTTTATGGGATCATTCTAAACAACTTTTGTAAAGGGTCCCCTATCGGATCTCCTACGGATGTCATGCTATTCGTAAATCAACGGTAAATGTACGATAATTAATAAAAAATAAATTAAAAATAAATTTTCAAAAATTTTCAAATAAATCTCGAAAATCTGGGGCGTTGCAACGGGTCAGGTTTGGGTGAGAAATTTTTTGACATGACACGAATACGGTTCAACACGACCCGTTGTCGGGCCTACCTGTGTAGGGTAAGGGTAAGACATAAACTAACATGAAGTTGGTTCTCAATGGTAGAGATTGTCCATCCTGACCCAAGTCAGTCCCCTCACACAAGATGACTGTAAATCTCATGAAATGATGTCCATACGAGTGTCCCATGCACCTGGGACAGTCATCTTCTAATAGGGTACTGAGATCCGTGGAACATGACTCTCCTTGGTCAATAACTGTCATGTCCAATCTAAAGTTCGCAAAGACTATCAGAGGAATCACTCCTCATTAAACCCATAATGAAGATTCAAGGCAACAGTATACACTGATGATAAAAAAGATGTCCACCAAGAACTCATGGTCATCATGATATATAACTGAGATCATCCTAATCACATCCATATAGTTAATAGATTAGAGCTCACATTAGTTTTCAAGGACATTAGCTCCAACCAGATCCAACTGAGTCATGCTACTCAATGAGTTTCCATGGGACTCTATTCAAAATCTTGTTGAGTCAAGTTAGCTTGTGCATGTTTTGAGTTGACCCACCAATTATTATAATTATGTGTGATATATGTGAAGTCATTGAAGATGGACAGTCTCACTTTGTGGTATGTTCACATGTGTTCCATGGCTCATGTAACACATGTGCCACGCATATCTACAAAAGATGCTACTAATTAATGGACTTAACCAAAAAAAATGAGCTAAACTTAACCGTGTAATAGTCGCCTTGTATGCAAATGACTTACTTTTTTACCATTGTCTTTAGTTTCATTAAAATGGACACTATTATTCAAGTGATAGCCATTGACAAACTATAGGCACGTGCCTTAATTAGTCAAGGCAACTCAAATAGACTTTTTTTCAGTAATCAAAAGACCATTAGATCCTGATAGCAATTCTGACTAGTGCAACCCCAAGATAATAACCCATTTACCATCCTGGAGCAGGGCTATCAATTGGTTGGATTATTAATCATAGAGAGCACGGGGCTATCAACAAGTTTGGTTAGGGTCCTATAATACTAGTATCTGGCATTACCAGGTTTGAATCTCGCTGGTCCCAATCTCATTCTTAAATACCCAAACTCAATACAAGCTTTCCCCAGGCTACCCTACAGATAGATTGGATCTCATGCCCATGCCACTTTGACACATGCATGGTGTGCAAATGGACTCTCTTACATGCGTATGGCTAGACATGTACACAAGTCGAGTCGAGTCGAGCTTTGCCCTACTCGTTGCTCGACTCGTACCACTCAGCCCCTGCTTGGTGCTCAACTCGACTTGGCCGAGTCGAGCAAGGACATGCTCGATCAACAGACCGAGAGAGCTCGAGTTCGAGCCGAGTCCTAGTTCGGTTCTTTCAAGGGGGGACCAACCAGTCACCCTAAAAAAATTCACTGGCAGGCAAGGTCGGTCAGTAGCCCAAAAAACTAAAATGAAAGAGGGATAGAGCTTACCGGACAAGAAAAATGGCAATGCAGGCCAACAGCGGGCAGGTCAGACGGCATAAGCAGCTCGAGGGGGGCTGTTGGGCAAGCAGACAGGCAGCGGATAGCAGGCCAGGTCTCAATGACCACTAAGCGAGCGGACAAGCAGCGCCGCAGCAAGACTGCAAGAGAGAGCGGACTAGGGTGGCCGGCCGTTGAGCTAAGAGAGAGAGGGAGGGAGGAAATGGGGTCATTGTGGCCGGCCATCAAGCTCAGAGAGAGAGTGGGGGAGGGTTAGGGTTTGGGAGAGAGGGGGGTGCACAAGTACGATTAGAACTTAGAAGTTTAAGATTTTTTTTAGGTATTTATACTCCGAGCCAACTCCTCGAGTTGAGTTGAGTCGAGTACGAGTTGAAGTTCGAGTCGAGTGTGGTCCTGTTCGATGCTTAACTCAATTCATTTAAGTACTCAAAATATGACTGGACTGGGCTCAAACTCACTTCCATCTAAGCCGAGCCAAGTGAATTTTTCAAGCTTGCTCGACTCATGTACAACACTACTTATGGCCCAAGAAACTTTTATCCCATCACTAGAATATAATAAAGCAAGTTAACATTGTCTAGGACAAAGGGATGGACGGCTGCTGTCGCTTCGCTTGGACGCCGTCATGCGTTTCTTACTCATCCGTTCATTTCTTTTATACTATGGCTCTGAGATATTACTTAGAATCTGCATACGTGTCATTCAAATAATTCATATTAAAGTGCCCAAGCTATTGTTCTCATTTTAGTTGTATAATGAAGAGAAATTATAATTATTGGATTATCCGAATATAGGATTGGTGGGAATTTGTTAGACAACTAAAAACGAAATATATCCGATGGACCTAATTCAATAATCAAGTGTCCTCGGAGATTAGGATTTCTCAATCAACCTGATTTTAGAATTCTGAATTGGCGAAAGGGTTTCACTATTTAGTCGATTTTATTTGAGTTATATATGCCACGTCTAGAATTTCTGGATGCCTGAGTATCAAGCATCATATTCCACCTAAGTATCAAATAACAGGCAGATATTCATCCGAATGACGGGAAAGTAAGGAAATCCAGAGGAGCGGATTAGGTGCGGCCCTAGCCTCACCCGACACAGTGCGGCTCTGATCGTGGGGCTCACTTTGACGTATATATTTTATATCCAAACAGGTCCATTCGTTTTTTCAGTTCATTTTTGGGTATCTAGGATAAGATCTGAATCTCAGGTGGACCACACCATAGGAAATGATGGTGATTGAATTTCCACCATTAAAACCTACCTAGGGGCCATCTTAATGCCTAACGTAATGTTTATTTTCTATTCAACCTCTTGATAAGGTCAGACAGTCCTGGATGAAGGGGGGAAAAAAAAAAAAACAAATATCAGCTTTATCCAAGCCCACAAAAAGTTTTAATAATCAATCGCTACTGTTTCATAGGTTGTGGTCCACCTGAGATTTTAAATCTGCTTCATTTTTGGATACATTCCCGAAAATGATCTAGAAATCGGATAGGACGGCGTGGATATACAATACATACTTCAAGGTGGAATCCACGGTGAGGGCTGTACCGTGTTGGGTGGGGCCGCGGCCGCACCTAATCCGCTCCCGAAATCCAGACCGCTAGCTGGACTAGGGCTGTCAGCGGACTGGCTTTGGCAGTGGGCCCAGGTCTGTACAAACTCAGCCACAAAGTAAAACCCAGGCACAAGTCCAGCACTGGCCCGTGACGGTCTTAAAACAAACAGCCCGAGCCCGGCCAGTGCTGATTTTTCATGTCCTAGACCCGACTGGGGCCCAAGCCTGCCCTGCCACCCTCTTTTGTGCAAGAATCAAGATATTGGCTGCTTCATTGCACGTGACTCGTCCAGTAAGATATTGACAAAATTGCACTTGGAACCTTCAACTTTCCAGCCAGGCTGGGAGTGGGCCACGATGATGGACTTTTTGACAGCCCGAACCAGCTCTTAAATTTAGGACCAAGGTCTGGCCTATGGAACTAGTTTTTCAGCCCAAGCCCAGCTCAAAGCAGGCCAAGCCCAATCCAACTCAACCCATTGACATGCTGACAGCCCTAAGCTGGACCATGAGGAAGACCCACTTCACATGCTAGGCCCCACCATTGATAGGACATGGGCTGTCCTTTCATTATAGATTCTCCTAACCGTTTGAAAAAGGTAATCTGTTAATTCTTCTATCATATTATCTGTCCATATATCTAACGGCTAGGATTATTTGTAGCAATTGGGTACTTTAAAGGTGGCCTGTTCATGTGGGGAGCTACCTATTGAACGGTTCTGATCGTTGATCTGTGTTGCCCAACATCCAGACTGAATTCATTACAGTAGTCTGCAGACTGCTGAATGGGGCTCTGTTCCTTTTCTTCTTTATCAACGGAACCAGATAAACTCCGGGAGACCGGCCCATACACATGATGTCAGGCACGATCTGGGCCTGAAGCCATTCAGGCCTAATATATCAAGTCCAAGCTGTACGAAACTTACCAAGTAAAAGTTCCAAAGGCAAACCAAACCAGATAGGCCCAACCCCAAACATGCCAAATCTATGGCCCCCAAAAGACCCTAGAATGAAAGAAAGGTGGGCCACCATGCAAGTATTTGAAACCAAGGAACAGTTGAAAGGGATACCTGATGATAAGATGGATCCAGGCTAGGGCCAGAACCGGTTGACCATAGCCAAGTGCTAGTCTCCCAAGTCCTTACCCGGCTAAATAGGCCTTCACCCTCACCAAGTCTTAGGATCAGCGTAAATATAATCAAAGGTTTGAAATAATTCAATTATTTAAATGAAATAAAAACAAATATCAAATGGGAACCACAAACATGTGTTTTTAGACTAGTCATTTAATTATTGAATTGGGCCATATGCCAGGTGGCCATTCATCATTAATGGACCGCCCTAGATGCTACATCTATATTCCGAGCACAGGCCCGGCCCTCAGGCCGAGTTTAAGGGTCCAAGCCCTATCCCAACAGCTGGCCTAAAACCTCCTCATAAAAGGTAAAGATATTTCCCAAATGGTACACACGGCAGGTGTAACTAGGTCTACAGTTTGGTGGAGGCTGCTATGGCTACTCATTAGGTAGGATGCACTTATGCATTGCATCACTTGTCAATGTTTGTTAACTGTCCATTGTTATCATACGTGTAGCTTAGGATTGGTGTGATTTTCGGGCCATCACAGAAACACGATGGACCCTACCAGACGTAGCCGTCCATTTCTCCGAGTAAGCTGGCCCCTTTCTC
This sequence comes from Liriodendron chinense, assembly GCA_003013855.2. Taxonomy (NCBI): domain Eukaryota; kingdom Viridiplantae; phylum Streptophyta; class Magnoliopsida; order Magnoliales; family Magnoliaceae; genus Liriodendron; species Liriodendron chinense. The sequence continues at coordinate 3,937,737 of PVNU02000440.1, read as the reverse complement.
GCTGTTTGAGAACTGGAACCAGACCAGTTTCTCGAGTGAGATTATTCCGGGACAGAAGTATCTAACTAGAGATTTATCCGGAACCGATCGATTCGACAAATGCATTCAGTTATTATTTGAGAGGGAGAAGAATTTGGTGCGCGTTTGGTATCCTTAAAAGTGGGTTTGAACGAGATTGAGGTGATTGATGAGATCATCAAAAGTCATATAGATCCCACCTTTGATTTTCTATCCCACTCAAAAATCAGTTTGATAGCTTGATCTTAACCATCCGAACATTGGCTATGAAAATGAATTGTCAAGATGGATATGCAAAATGTCCATTATGAATTTTGCCTGTGCCTCTCAAGACTCACTTAGATAGTAAGATCCTAACCATCTAATTAACGGGTAGGAAAATGGATGATTGATATCAACCCTATTACAAGAGGTTTGTTCTTCAATATTGACTGTCTTTGGTGTCGGCTCCAATCTTTATTTCCTGTATCTCTCAAGAATCAGTTTCATTGGACGTTCTTATCCATTCGATTAACGGCTAAAAATGTATGGCCCAGATTGATCACAATAGAAAACATTCAATCATCGATCTGGATTGTCCATCATGTTGGGAATTCCTTTTGATTCTCATGCATCTTAAAAATCACTTTGATCAAGTGACTGAACTGCCCAATTGATGGCCATGAAAATGACCGGTCCTAATTGATGATGTTGGAAAAGTCCAATAGTCAATCTGGATTCATCCTCCATGTGCACCACATCTTTAGCTGACCAGCGCATCTTAAGAACCATATGGATTAGATTATCCGTACGTTTATCGATGGCTAAGATGGTTTGATGGACAATATGAAAGATTTTGTCATCAATTAAGATCGCCCATCACATGGGGCCCACTTTTAATTAATTGTACATTCAAAAATTTATCAATTAAGATTGCCCATCACATGGGGCCCACTTTTGATTAATTGTACATTAAAATTTTCATCAATTAAGATTGCCCATCACATGAGGCGCACTTTTGATTAATTGTACATTAATTGCTATTTGCCCATCACATTATATAAAGCATCAATCAATGGCAAAGAAAGAGCATAAACCAAATTGATTGTACGTTTGTAATCGTCCGGTGATCTAGGCCATCCATCATAGGGGGCCTACCTTTAATTGTTTGTTCCTCTCAAGAACTGCTTTGATCAAAGAATTTTAACCTTTTGATCAATGGTGTGGATTGATTATTCTAGAAAGTATACTTCATTACTATGACTGTCAATCATGTAGCCCCACCTTTGATTGCATATGCACTCAAAAATCATTTTGATTACATGATTCCAACCAGATGTCAATGGCATAGAAGTGGATGGTCCAAATTGGAAAAGGTCCAATCAATGATCTAGACCATCCATCACATGGGCCTACCTATTTATTATAATTTATTAGTTACTAAGAAAAGGGATGTGCCAAATCAATTACACAATAAATATATGATAATTAATTTGAACTTACCCATGTGGACCCCACCTTTAATTGCCAATGAATTGTAAGAGTCACGTCGTCATATAGTTCTAATAATACAATCAATGACGGAAAAATGGACGCTCTATATGGGCCCGCCATTGATTGCTTGTTATTGTGCCGCCCAAAATCAATTTGAACCAAATGGTCTGTTCATCTTGATCATGTGGGTCCCATTTAGACCATCCACCTTGTGGATCTATACGTGATTGCTTATGAATCTCAAACACATCCTGTCCGTCAACCATTCTGTAGCTTGTGTGTGAATTTATTTGTTCGAACCAGATCACCCAAAGTACACGGGGTACATCAATTCAAACCGTTCAAACATTTGGGCCCATTGTAAACAGTACATAGCATCAAAACTAGATCATTGAATGATCCTGTCCGTTCAACTGGCGCCCATCCAATACACAGTAAAGCATGAAATTGTCGCTGTGCAAATTCAATGGGCAAAACGAGATCGTTACAATCATTCAATTGTTATGACCTGTGGACCATACACCGTAACAGCACTGACTATTTGGACGCTCCGGATCCCCACACGTGTCTATGCAGGTGGCCAATGAGAAATGTTGCAAAAGCAGATTGTAGTCTATTTCAATTTAGTACACCGTTATAACGTCCGTTATCAACATAACGACCCTACTTGAAAACAGAGCAGTGTGATGCAACGGTCGCCGTTCTTTTCATTCTATTTCAGGGAAAGCAACGAAGCAAAATAACAGCGTGTAAAGGCTAGCTTCGGTTCCGAACCAAATTTCAGGACCGTTACACCGAGCCTAACTTTAAACCTCCAAACGATCGCTACCGTCCAAAAAGATGCCCTTAAACTCATCAAGATCGTCCATTCAAAAACTAAAATGATACCTTCCATACAAAACCCCATTTCTCGCCGCTCCCTCTCTCTCCTATCTCTACCCGTTTCATGCCCTAAAAATTCCCCAAAATGGTTTCCAAAAGCATCAAAAGAACTCCCACAAAACCCACCAAAGATCGCCGCAGCAGCAGCGGATGCCGGAGAAAGACACCCCTCAAGAGCGTTGCCAAAGCCTCTTCGATCGTCATCTCGTCGATCAACAGATCGATCTACACATGCCGCCGCCGTCTTCTCAAAATCTTCACGAAACTCACGATCATAGGCACGCCGAAGTGCCGGAAAGATGGATTTCGAATCTTGAAGAAGGCCTTCGAGGACAAAGGACCGGCCCCGGTTTGTCCGATTCCCCAGAAGCCACTCCCTCCATCGGCATACCCCGAGAAGAAGACGGTCTTTCTAGACCTCGACGAGACGCTCATCCACTCCAAAACCGACCCACCGCCTGAAAAGTACGATTTCGTCGTGCGGCCCACGATCGACGGCGAGATCTTGAATTTCTACGTCTTGAAGAGGCCCGGGGTTGACAAGCTGCTGGCAGAGATAAGCAAGAGTTTCGAGATTGTGGTGTTCACGGCAGGATTGGAGGAATACGCGTCTTTGGTGCTCGACCGGCTCGATCCGAAAGGGATGATTTCTCATCGGCTGTACCGTGATTCGTGCAAAGAGATGGAGGGGAAATTCGTCAAGGATTTGTCGGAATTGGGGAGGGATTTGAAGCGGGCTGTGATTGTTGATGATAATCCAAACGCTTATGTGTTTCAGCCGGGAAATGCAGTGCGGGTGACTCCATTCATCGACGATCTTGGAGATCAAGAGCTTCAAAGGGTGATGAAATTCCTCGAAATTGCAGATTGTTTTGAAGATATGAGAGATGCCGTAGCATACTATCTTTCTGACGGCGAATAGAAAATGTATTTTTTCATACTCCCTGAAACTATTGAAAATGTATTTTTTCAGACTCCCTGAAACTATTGAATTTCTCTCTCTCTCTCTCTCTCTCTCTCTCTCTCTCTCTCTCTCTTTCAAGTGGAGAATTCTATAATGCGCATGAAGCGTGATGAGCATTGCCCTGTGTTGTGCTGTCCTCACACTTCCAAAGCGCCATGGACTAGGAAGACTACGCACTCTGTGCATTATAAGCAGGGATTACTATAATGCGCATGGGGCGTGATGAGTGGCCTCTCTAAATCAAAACGCTGGACTGAGAAGAGACTACGCACTGTGCGCATTATAAGCGGAGAACGTTATAATGCATATGAGGCATGATGACCATTGCCCTGTTTTGTGCTGGCCTCCCTCCACCGAAACGCTCTACTGGAGCGGGACTACGCACCGTGCGCATTATAAGGGAATTGGTCGTTTTGCGTCTGGTGGTGCGGGTGATTTTGTAGTAATTGGAATTTAGGTTCCCCGATCGTCCATCTGGTGGACCCTGCTTCATTGCAAAAATCTGACTGGTTGGACAACCCTGACCATTCGCTTCTTTTAACTGTTCATTATAAAAAAAAAATCTCATTTATCTACGAACGATCCAAACCGTTCAAACAATGTAATGTTGATAATGTGGATCATTGAGAGGTATGCTAACCCCCAAAAAAAATGTATGGGAGATTGGAGCCTTCCGCTTGGCGTGCCACATTGATTGATGAGGCAATTTCAGACTTAAGTGTCCCAAAACCTTACTGCAGTGGACATCTACAATGAGGGCCACAAGATGGATGGTCGAGATTCTTCGATCATGTGATCTGTGGTGATTGGAAAAACCCATATATGTTTTCCATAAGCAAAGACGTTGGTTGGGGCAGAATAGCGTTTTGAAGTAATGGTCGAAATCAATGGCCATCCAAATAATGTATTAAGCTGTCCATCATGCACATCGCCTTTGATGGAATAATTGTATACATTCAATCAATGGTTAGGATAGATCGGTCCATATTTATTATAGTAGAGAAATGTTTGATTAACCTTACCTGTCTGCTATATGGGGCACATCTCTAATAGATCCTAATCATCCAATCAATTAACGGAAATGGACGGTTTATATTAATTATACTAGAAAAAATCTTGTCTATGATCTGGATCGCCCATCAAATTTGGGGTACCTTTTGTTGTTGTCCTTTCTTAGAAGTTCACTTCGATAGGATGACTCAAACCATCTAATTGACGGCCAGGAATGTAATACCATAGACAATGCTAACTATTGTCATCATGTGGACCCACATTTGAATTACATATCCTCTTATACATGATCAGGACTGTCCATCATGTGGGACCCACCACCAATTGCTCATCATGTTTGAAAGTCACATTATTTGGATTATTTTAATCATTTGATCGATGCTTCGAGAATTGAAGTTTTTATCATTGATACATATACCAATTATGATAGAAAAGTTCTTATCATTGATATAGACCTTCATCATGGTGGCCCCTTTGATTGCTCATCCATATTAAAAATTTATTTTGATCAGATGATCCTAACCATTTGATGAGGGCTAAGAAGATGGGGGATCCATATTGATTAATCAATGGAGGTTCTTCCAAAATGTGGGCCTATGGATCTCAACTAAATGATAAGTAAGCCAACCGATTGACCAAGGACTTCCGCTTATGTTTTAAACTGCACACTTCTATACTCAGAACATGAAGTACGTGTTGTCAGTTTTCTTGTGTACTTGATGGAGGCGATTCAAGGGTGGCAATGATCTCGGATTAGGTACTACCCCACTCACGCCCACTCGAATGCATTAGGAGATAGATAGGTACATGTCAAATCAGTATTGGTGAAAAGCAAGTAAGCCCTTAACACTTCACCAATACCAAGGTGTGAGCCTTTCTTACTATCAACCAATACCGATGTAACTTGTACCTGTCTGTCTCCCAATGGGGGTAGTACCTAAACCAAGCTAGGCGGCAATGCGTTGGGTAGCCTGCTATGAGCCTGACCTGTCTTTGGGTTTGGACCTATTAGCTTGGCCCGTTGGCTGGGTTGCGCCTCGCATGGATGGCCCGGTCAATTTTTGGCTTTGGGCTTGGGTTGAAGTCATTTTAACTTGTCCAATATTCACAATATTCACTAGTCAACTCATCTATCTTAAATGTATACCTTGGGGATTCATTTCTATATAATATTTATTTCTTTATATAAACATGTCCCGGTGATTAAGGAGTAGATTGTGACATTCAAATTGGAAATAAGGATTTTATCAAGTTTTCAGGCTGAGTTGAACCCGGCATAAACCTGGTCCATTGCTGCCCCTAATTAGAGACACCATACCTCATGGGGAATTTCTATTTGCTTATCTTCTTCCTAGCCTATGAGTCCGTTTGTGATTCATGCATTTTGCCTTTGATTGATCATTCAACGAATCGTCAAGATTCATACAGTAATTTCGTATGTGATTCATGCATTTTTCTTTTGATTGATTATTCAACTAATCGTCAAGATTCATACAGTAATTCCGTAGGTGATTCATGCGTTTTTCCTTCGATTGATTATTCAACTAAATGTCAAGATTCATACAGTAATCCAAGACTTCACATTTTCATCGACCATACAATTTTAAAGCTGCAGAGTTGCGTTTGCTTTCGGGAAAAGCATTGTCCTCCATTTTTCTTCAGGAAACGAGGTTAGCGAGGTGAGGGTTGAATGTCTCTCACACAAAATCCAAACCGTTCATCAAACTTGGCGTTCCCAAAAACCCATTTTTGTTGAAAATGTGCGTCTGCATGAGAAAAATTACTCATTCTCAGTGGCACCCAAACACGCTATTACTAACCATCACCTGGAAAATCGTTTATCCATGACTTACTGAGAGCCCTCCCCCAAACACTTTGTTGTACATAGTAAAAAAATCAAAATAATAATAATAGAAAAAAAAAAAAAAACGAAACCACCTCATTTTCAGGAACCAAAATCATCACCATCGAAAAAAAATCCATTCGAGAAAGCAAGATATCTTTATCCGGATTACCGCAAGCCGTCGAATCCTTTTGAATCTCAGACGTCGCCAATGTGGAACCAAACAAAATTTCGCCGGTTAGGACCAATTAACATGCCAAGTACACTTAGTTTAAAATGTACCTTATGATGATCGGACCAAAATCCAAATGCCGGTCGATTTGTGTCCTTCAAACAGATGGCCCACTACCATCAAAGTCAATTTATCCGGCGTTCATGGTTGTTTTATCGATTGGAATTACTACTATCAACATTGTTTGGCCCACCTAATCGTAGTAGTGTTACAAATGTGATGTGACCGGACTGAGCAGAGTTAAAATTCAAATAGGCCCAGCCCGGTTGAGCTTCACTAATAGTGTGTGGCCCACCGCTGAATTTGGAAGCTAATTGAGATTGATTAAGATCAATGGCACAATCCCACATAACCTGGATGAGTTTTTGTAGATAGTTCTCAATTTGATAAGTGGAGTCCATGATCCAGCAATCTAAGCTGTCCGTATGAGGCCAAATCATGGATTAACCATTAACAAAAAAATGTCCCAAGATTCTAGCTATTGAAATGTCAGGCTTTTATGAGACTGAACGTGGACCATCACTAAATTGTTTATTCGTTTCCCATTAGTTGACGGCTAAGATTTCCCATCGAAAGTGGACACCACGGCATTGCATCACTCCACCATGGCTCCCACTTGTACAAAACCATCCACAAAGCAGGTAGGGTCAATTGGCCGCTGGGCCCACCCGACACATTGCAAACCCTACTTCAAACAAGTCATAATGGCCGAGAGGTTGTACTTAGAGCTGTAAATGTGCCAGGCTCACGCGTGGCAAAATCAAATTTTTGATTCGCTCAGCCTAAGCAACTCAAAATCCGGGCCCAAGCCAACCCCATGACCGTACGTTGAAAGCCCTACTTGGTCCCTATGAATAGGGTTCTCTCTTTGCACCATTGGAGGCATGTGTGATCCAAACAGCTGATGACATTGTTTGTTGGAAAAACCAACAGCGGAAGCAGCAGGCCAATCAACACAATAGATAATAGAATTAACCGAGCAACACAAAGCATTCACATTCACATACAATCAACCACGCAGAAACAATTCGATTTTAACGTGGAAAAACTCCTCACGAGTAGAAAACCACGGCACAATGCGAATCTACTATGAATCATAAGGTTACAGAGGTGAAAATATCCACAAGCAAGCAACCCAAGAGAAAACACAAGTTCTCTCTCTCTCTTTCTCTCAAAACCCTCTACCCACACCCTAATACAATTGGGAAACCTTAGACATCTTAGGATACACTCTAATCCTAGTTACAATTCCCTTACATAAAAGAAGACCCAAAATTAAAAACATCTTACGCAGATTTACATAACCATGCAGATCACCACCATTTCTGTCAACTGGTCGAACATAGCACAAAAATTGTCCAGAGAGGAAACTTTTAAATTCGACCCATTCGGCTTCAACAGTTGACCGATCGACAAACCGATCGGAGCACACCACCAATCGGTCGACGACCAATCCGAAACACCCGAAGACTGTCCAGAGACAAATTGTGCTTTCCCAGTCCAAAATTTGACCGGTCAAACAGACTAACTGACTGGTCGCGAGACCCTGTAACAACACAGTTTGAAGGCTCCACCAACATTCTCCCATTATGGATGAATGGCCTCATGCCAAAAACCCCCAGAAAATCAGATAAATCCTAGCCCTTTAAGCAAATAGAGAACAACAAGAGTTCGCATTCAACCAAAAGAAAAAAGATGCCAAATTATAACCCAAGTAGTAGCTTTTACCCTGGAAGATTATGGTCCATAGGCAACCAATGGTTTCGATCATTGAACCATGGCCCACTTGTACAATTGAAAACTAAACCATGCACTGTACAAAGTTACACAAGAAACTACCATGGGTGGGGGTGTCAATGGGCTGGGTTAGGGCCGAGGCAAGCTCTATCTAAGCCCGACCCGCCTCTCTCAATATATGCCCAAAGTCGGCCCAGACCCGTGATGGGCCACAATAGTCTAGCCCAAGCTTGACTAGGGCTGTTAACGGGTCGGATAAGTGATGATCCATATCTGACCCGATTAAGGATATATCCGAACTGAATCCGATTCGAATCACAAGTATATGATCTGAACCCAACCTGTTTAAATATTTTGAAATCCGTTTTCCGATCCGATTATAATCTGACCCGATACTCAGGAGAGAGAAGAGAGAGAAAGAGAGATGCTCGTGCGTGGAGAGTAGAGACGAAGGAGACGGCTGCTTTTTTTTTATTTATTATAATCGGGTCATTAACGGGCTGGATCAAGGTTGATCCGAATCCGACCTGAATATTAAATGGATCATCTTTGGGTATCCATACCCGACCCGATGATTCGATTATTGATCCGAATCCGATTAAATCGCACCGGATCTGGATCGGATACGGATCATGATCCGTGCCGTTGATAGCCCTAAGCTTAACCCAAGAAACAAATGCAGGGTTCAACCCAAACTCGGCCCGGACCAAGCCCAACCTTTCACATAGAGAGAGAAATTATCAATTAAGCTTGCGCTTTTCCATATATGAAAAAAAAAAAATCATTAACATTATAGAGAATAAAAGGAGTTTTATGAGGGAGATGGATTAATTTTTAGGAAAAAAAATTGTGTAAAATTTGAATTTTCAAAGAAGGAAAAATATTTTAATTTAAATTTTAAATTAAAAATATATATTCCGGCCGGGTCAGGTTGTCAGGCTTTTGAACAACCTAGTCCAAGTCCGACCCCTTTAAAAAAAGGGATTATACTTTAGGCCCGAACCTGACCCACGAGCTTGATACTCTAGTCAAGCTCGGCCCAAGGCGGGCCAGGCCTGAAAGCCTTTTGGGCCAACCCAGTCGATGGGACTTATTTGATACTCTTTGCATTGTACGATGGATGATACGATACACTTGCACTTGCTCTTTTAAATGTCCCACAAATGTAACTTAAATCAAACCATACAAATAATGAAAGCCACTATCTACGGTTTATAACCCTAAAAGTATATTAATATAATTATTTGAATCTTTGTTTGATGGATGTCCGTTTCTTAAATTTGAACCGTTGATTTAATTTTACATTGACCGTCCATTAATTATCATTATTGGAGCATCCAAACCATTGGTTTAGTATTATTATTGTTTTATAAATCGTCTAAAGTAAAACCACTATTTGGACATTTTAATCACATACGCTACATATTAAATTTATTAGTGCTAGTGTATCATTTGTCAAATTTTGCTAGAGTATCAAAGTACTATAGGCGGAGCGTCATTTAATAGGGGTGTCAATGGGCCGAGTTAGGGCCGGGCCAAGCTTTGTCCAAACCCGGCCCGCCTCTCTCAACATATGCCCAAACTCGACCTAGGCCCATGACAAGCCACAATAGTCTAGCTTGAACCCGACCCTAGCCTAAACTCGACCCTGGCCCGAGCCCAACCTTTCACCTAGAGAGAGAGGAACTATCCTTAATCCCACACTATTCAATATATGAAAAATTTTCATTAACAGTACACAGAATGAAAGGGGATTCAGGATGGAGATGGATTTTTAGGAAAAATTTGTGTAAAATTTAAATTATGAAAGGAGGAAAAATACTTTAATTTAAATTTTAAATTAAAAAAATATATATTCGGGTCGGGTCGGGCAGGGTTGATGGGTTTGTGAACAGTTCAGTCCAAGTCCGGCCTGTTTGAAAAACGAACTTCTCCTTTAGGCTTGAACCCGACCTTTCGGGCCTAATGCTCTAGCCCAAGCCCGGCCTAAGGCGGGCCAGGCCCGAAAGCCCGTTGGGCCCGGTCCATTAGCAGCACTACGTTTAAGGGTCATTTCCGTAAATTCCTTGTCTTACAGTCTTACGGAAACCCTAAAACCTATTAAGACGCTCCCTCTCTCCCTCTCCTTGGACGTCTGCGAGGCGAGCCGTGAATCCAATCTCATCAGGCGTAGCTAAAATGGTAGGCAGCCAAGTACTGAATTTCTTCATATTTTGATATCCCCCCCCCCCCCCCCCCCCCCCCCCCTTTTTCAAATCTGATACTGATCACTCCATCTCTCCTTGTATTCGTAATTCGTTCTACTCTTATTAATAATAACAGACATTCAAAAGGAGAAACGGAGGAAGAAATAAGCACGGCAGAGGCCATGTCAAGTTCATCCGCTGCTCCAACTGCGGCAAATGCTGCCCCAAGGTACTCTTCGCCTACAACCGGTTGTACGCTAAACCCAATCTCTTTCATGCTTTCAGGATTTTTTTTTTCTTCAGATTTTTCCTTGAAAATGTCATTTATTTACATATAGGAAGTGGTTTCTTACAGACATGCATCAGAATCTAAGCTGTGTCCCGATCCCCGATTGTAGTTTTGCTAACTTCCCCACTTTCATGGCGATGTTGGCAACGTCCCCAAACCTTTTAAACGGCACACGGGGTGACCTATTGTCGATCCGAACCGTTCATTCATTTATATAACTAGGAACAAACTATTTTGCAAAAAAAGTATGCCAATCTGGTGATCCGAAGTTTACAATCAATAGCATGAAAATGGACGGTCAGGATTGACAGGAGAAACGAAATATGTCCAATCATCATCTTGAAACATCTAGCAGATAGATATCACTTGTATTTCTTATGATTTGATGATTCTAACCATATGATTTATGGCTTGGAAACAATGGACGGTTGTAACAAATTGGCCCATTCAAAGGGTTAGGATTATCTAATTGGTGTGATTCTTGCACAGTGGCTTGCACCTAGTGAATGGATGAATGGTTCAGATCGACAATAGGTCACCCCAGGTGCCATTTAAAGGATTTGGGAAAGTTGCTATTGTCCCCATGAAGGTGGGGACATTGGCAGAACCCATTTATAAATGGGATCCACGTTTTGGTCCTCCAGACTGTTGATCTTATGATCCTTGCTGCGTAGGGGGGACTGTTCAATAAGGGGGCATTTGGATCGGGGGCATTAGGATCTTAAGTTACTTATGCCTCAAGTAGCTTATCTTGATTTCTACTTATTAAACTGAAGTGATTAAGTAATTTTAAATAAAAAAGTTACTTATAAGTTATCATAAACCAAACTTACTTATCTCAAATAAGTTACTTATCTACTGTTGTAAGTAGAAAAAGTAACTTATTGGATACCAATAACTTATTTGGTGGTATCCAAACGGGCCTAAGATTCCCAGACAAGAGGTTCCTAACCCCTTGACTAGATGCCCACAGGCACAGATAGATCGTTTAGAAAGACATACAGCAACAGTCCATAAAAAGGCTAAAGATTTTATGGCTAGGATATTCTGATCTGGGATGGTTTTGGGTTAATCTCCCATTTGCAGTGATCACCATTATGTCAATGGTCTGGATCAATAAACCATCGGTTCCCTATCCCTAAATGGGTGCATCAGGACATTATTTACTTTCTGATGCATCACCATTTTATAATATACTCTTTCCATCAGGTTGTCATGTATCTAGAACACCTCAAATGTGGACAAGATGGGCCTCTTCATGAAGATCACCCAACCTGAAAATCAGGCCAATCCACTCATATGTTGGGTCTCACCCTTCCGTTCAGTCAGAAACATCAGCTTTTGATTGATTTTGATTGTGGCCTGATGGATGAATGGAGCAGACCTGATTTTCACCCCAGCTTTTCTCTGTGGTGTGGCTCACCTTTGGCATGGCTCTGATGTTCTATACGAGTTACAGGTTGGTGTGGCTGTATGTTATGGTTCACATACAGTATGGCATTCATATACACCAGGCAAGTGTGTATTTCAACCAAGCATCCTAACCAAGGTATTCAGTAGTGGTAATGGCCTGCTTAATGGTCGGCCATAAGACTGTTAAGATATGGCTCCCTCATGGCTACTACTGCCCTGTAACAGTCGATTTTATTTTTAAAGAAAAAAAGTATCAGCCCCATACCAGCCTGTTATGGGCCCAAAGTGGCCCGTTTCGGCCTTGTATTGCCATGTTAAGGGGCGTAATGGATGTCACAGGTCTGTTAGTCTTTTTCTTTTTTTTTTTTCCAGATCGGGCGTTACAACCCAGTATTGTGTAATGGGTCCCACCATTACTATTATAGCTTCTATGTAACTGTTTTTTAGTACCGTGGTCCTAACTAATAACCACCATGCCACAAGCAGAGTGCTTGTCAAGTCCTTTTCTTTTAATTATTTTAAGTTAACTGCATTTCCAGGCTCCAATGTGTCTCTGATTGGTTGGGACTGAACTGTCCACAAAAACTGGTCTGGGTCTGCTCCAAGTTTTAAGACATTGGTACAGGGTCCCATGCATCGAGATGTATGTGATCTCGTAAAAATGTATTTAGTTCCTTCTCCATTTATTTTTTATTTTACAATGTGATTAGGATAAGGCAATCAAGCGATTTCTAGTCCGGAACATTGTCGAACAGGCTGCTGTTAGGGATGTTCAAGAAGCCTGCGTCTATGATGGTATCTTTACTATTAAATTCTGTAGCTTTTCTTATTCATTTCTCATTCCTTTTCTTAATTTATGTTGTATTCAGTTTGATTTTACATTTTGGAATCTGGTTTAGGCTACATGCTTCCGAAGCTGTATGCAAAAGTGCAGTATTGTGTGTCGTGCGCCATCCATTCCCATGTTGTCCGTGTCAGGTCCCGCACTGCACGCCGAAACCGCGAGCCACCTCAACGTTTCAGACGCAGGGTATATGTACAATATTTATTTCTTTTCTTGTTTGTAATTTCATTTTGTTATGATTAGTTCGGTTTTGATTTCAGTTTCTGCTTGTTTGTTTCTTGTTTAGGATGACACGGCTAAGCCGGGACAAGCTCCTCGCCCGGGTCAGACTGCGAACCCAATCCGCCAGGGATGATCTTCCTTTGGTCTCCTCGAGCTTATAATTGTATTGCACTGAGATTAGTAAGTCTTGTGAAGGATTAAGTTTTGAGCTTCTGGTTGAGTTGACAGTTTACTTTCTTTATAGTTGCTGAAATTGATTTCGAGAAATTGAACGTTGATGATGTTCTTCAGAATTTGATTATGTTCCATTTAGATTTTCTTGAGATATTGTTGAGGTTTATGTTTATCGCAATTTGTTGTTATTAGTATCATAGTTCTGGTGAGTATTGAATCTAATTCTCGGGCCCATTTGGATACACACTCCGAAGGGATGTTTGAGATCTCAACGCCATTTTAGCAGTTGATGTTGTGCGTTTGGATGCACTTTCCAAACTCCCATCTCATCCCTAGCTCGGCAAAGTGTTAAAATGCCTACTCAGCAATCAGCAAAGTCAACTGAAAAAGCAGGCTTCAAAACCCCCTTTTCACAAACTCCCTTTATAGGAAGTACGTCTGAACAGGCTCCTGATGTATGATTCATTAGGACTTCACATGCCAATTATTATTATTATTTTTTATTATTATCATTTTTTTTATTTTTATTTTATTTTATAGTGGAACCATGGCAACGGATTGTTGGGCTCTACATTGAAACTACTACCAATTCTCTCTTAGAAAAAAAATGATTTTCTCAGTCAGTTTTAGATGTTCTTTTGGTGGAATTTTCTTTAGAACTCTAAAATGCTGTGTTTGTTTGAGTAGCTAGATTGGGAAAATGCTGAAACCATTAGCTTCTATGCAATTTTGTACAATCATTTACTGCCAAGGAAAGAATGTAAACTTGACCTTTTGCTTTCATTGGAGACTCAATTTGCATCCATAAGCCTTTTAATTCCTTTATATTCAATCACCACTTCGAGCATTGGATTTTGTGGCAGTCAATATTTCGCAAAAGAGCCATATTGTTAACCATGTCTTCTGCTCATTTCTTAGGCCACTTATCATGACTATTCTAAAAGATGTCTTGAGTGGAAGCACTGCGAATCGCTTGAGATGCAAATCATGTGTCACTATTAGACTTCATTGCACTAAAAGTGCTATTGGTACCAGGGGAATGATAGGATGCTAGGCATTGTACCAAAGTTGTGGTGCTCGGTTGGGCTGCAACTTGGATTGGTTGACCTGAACCCAACTGACCCAACCCAAGTTTGGGTTGGATGGGTCGCGTTGTCAGGTCCTCCAGTCAGCTTAGGGTTTGAAAACCCTAACCCGATTTGAAATCAAGTTGGGTTTGGGTTGAGCAAATCCAGGCTGGGTTGGGATTTGGGAATAATCACATGTATTTGGGTTTGGGTAGGTTTAGGATTGAGTATAGAGGATTTTGGGTTGGAATTTGGTTTAGGTCGGTTGTGGGTTGGGTCCTCTTTAGGTTGGGTCGTGCTTAGGAGTCATGCTCAGGTTGACCCTCAAGCCAACCCAACCTGCCTGAGTTGCACCCTTAGTCCTTGGTGCCTTCCCTAGTATATTTGTGGCATGTACCTCACATCCAAACCAACCAAAGTAGTGGGGCCTGATATATACAGACTGTACCCTGAAAAATTACATTGAAAGTATGATCTTATCTGGCGAGTTGGTGGACATCTGATGGATGATAAAAGTGGATTGTAAACAGTCCAAACTCAACAGACAAATGGCCATTTAATCAGAGGCCAGAATTTTCTGATTTAAGGAATACTGCTAATCTAATGTGGGTCGTACCATTTGGGGTTTCAGATTTGTGGTGCATGCCACATTTACAGCAGAGGAGCTGCTAAGCAGCATCGTAGTAGTAAAATGCACAAAATCCTGTCATTTCTCTAATAGTTGAAAAGATGCTGTCATATACACCTCATGGTAACCCGGCTAATTGATCTTAACAAAGTGCTATCTACCGCTTGAATTTCTTGATCCAATGTCACACCTTCCATTTCCCTTTTGCAGCTCAAGAGTGGCTTGGGCTGTTACGAATTGAAACACTGTCCAACAGAAACACCACACTTGCGCGATTTGAAAGTGATGAAACGTCACTATTTGAGGTGTTCAAATGTGTCTGCCATCTATTCGTATAGGAATGCTCAACACCAAGCCGGAGAAGAATGCATTTACCTGTATGTACACTTGTGATAATGAGCTGGAGTTGCTTGTGTGTTGATCTACCATTTAGAAGGCTTTACTAGATCTTAGTCTTTGAGGATGCATCATTGGCGATGTTGTACTTTGAAAATTGAAGAAACTTCCACTCCACAAGGGATCACCGAAAATTTTGGGAAGTGCCATATTACAAGAAAGCCCCAATGGAGCCCAGAGGTCCAAGGTTTGTTGACTTGTGGCTGGATCCCTGTGGCCATTACGACCTATGGGCCATTGGAAATGGTTTTTAAGGGTCCAATAGTTTCAATGCAACTGCACTTGTGATGATTGGCAGGTTTATGAGACCCAATTCAAGTATGAGAATGTGGATTTTTCATGGCTGTGATCCTGCTATTAGAATCCAATGTTTGGAAGGTTTTGAAATTGGAAAATCAGGGTTATTTGGACGAGTGGAGGGTGGAGTGACTGGGAATGTTGTGTAGGGGAGGAGCTGATCCTATAACTAAATGAACATGTGATCTTGTGTCACTACCCTAGTACGCCTGACTTGGTGGAACCAGATGTGAAAGATGAAAAGGAGAGAACATTATCCAGTTGATTGGCAATGCCCATATGAACTATGACATTGTTTTGATTTAAGATTTTTACAAAAAGCCACCTACTTTTTGTCATAATTAGACTTAACCACCTAAAACAAGAAATTTAGAACTCAACAACCACATTCTTGAATTTGACTTTATTTTACCACCTTCTATCATTTTTCACTCACATCTCTTGCCATTTTTTTTTTAAATAATGAAACTATCCCTTAACATATAAAATTACAAAAACGACCTCCCTCATTGAATGAGGGAAATATCCTTCAAACACATTAGATATTTTAGTTGTACAAGTGAAATGCATTTGAGGACATTGCACCACAATTTGGACCATCCAATGATGTGGACTACAATCTGGACCATTCAAAAATCTTTTAACAGTGATGGTGGACAGTAATCGAAACCATTCAAAAGTATGTGGACAAGGAGTTAAGACCGTCCAATGATGGTGGACTATAACCTGGACTACTGAGAAGTCCTTGGACAGCAATCTAGACCGTCCAATGATGATGGAAAGTGATATGGACTGTTCAGAAGGTTGATAGGGATTTGAATCGTCCATGAACTGTGATTTGGACTGTCCAAGGATGGTGGGACAGTGGTATGGACCTTTCAAAATTTTGTGGACAGCAATTTGAACCATCCAATGATGATGGACTGTGTTTGGACCGTTTAAAATTCTGTTGACAGTGATTTTGACCATTTAAAATTTCGGACATTGATTTGGAGCATTCATCAGGTTCCATCCTCAATTCTAGGACCTGGGTCAAAAAATCAATGAGATCTGCGTCTTGGGTGTATCTGAGATTGGCTACACCATAGGAAACAGTGGGGATGGGATGCCAACCCTTGTTTGTGTCTCAAATGTGAAATGTCTCTTAAAGTGAGGCGATGACTATGAGGTATAAATAGGATCAGAATTGTCTACAACACCTGGTTAATTCAACACTTGAAACACCAAGCTCTGTGGTGCCCACCATGTTATATGTGAAGAATCCACTTTGTCCATCAGGTGCTCTCCTCGATGCTAGGCCCTCCAGACAAAAATCAGGGATAATATCTAATGAGTCATGTGGACGATACCATAGAGATGGAATGCCATCCATAGGTTTCTATGTGGGCCACCCCGGTGTGCATCTTTCATCAAACTCGTTAATCAGGTGTAACTTATCAGGATGTAGAGAATAGGCAAAAATCAGATTGATCCAAAACTCAGGCAGGTACCCTGCATGAAATTAGGAGTGTTAGGAGCATTTTTACATTGTTCCACTTGTATGAGTGCAAGGTTTAAAGTACCATCCAAAATTGATACCTTTCACCTACCCGATATCGTCGATGAATGATATGGCGTTAACGGCCTGAAACAGCCTGATACAATGCTATAGGGGGTGATATGGAGTTGTATCAGACTATCAGTGATGAACAATGTGACACGTGGTACACCAATTTTAAACCTTGGGTGGGACCATGTGTCTTGTATGAAAACTAAGATTTTGTTTGTAAGATTCATATAAGCGTTCACGTGTACGTGCAACTGAAATATCTAATGTGTTGGGAGGATATTTTTGTCATTTATGAGAAGTAGATATTATTTTTATCATTTCTCTGTGCTAACGGTAGTTTCATCATTTTCAAAAAAAAAAGGGGTAATGTGTGTAAGTAAAAAATGATGAAAGGTGGTAAAATAAAGTCAAATCCAAAAATGTGGATGCTGACTTCTTGTTTATTGTTTTGGGTGGTTATGTATAAATAGGGCAAAAAGTGAGTTTTTGGCAGAAAGGGTTGGTCATAAAAATCTCTTTTGATCTTGAGTTGTCAGCTTCCGGGGCAAAGCCAAGCACGATAGAGTGATATATGTCTAGTAGGGAATTTGTAGGAAAATGACAGGAGGAAAAAAATCATAAAAGTCATCTGAACCTACTTGAGAATAAAAAACTGAGTGGTGAGATAAAGAAAGGTCCACATGGTTGAATCTTTATCACTTGCAATATAGTTATTCTGCTAGAAAGCATGTGCTTTCACAGTATATTTTGAGCGGTGAACAGCAGACTAAGACTATTTTGACACGCCTTTCTCATACAGCAGAAGAATGTTTCGACAGGCCCTGTAGTGATGCTTCAATTGATCCTGCAAGGAAAATCACCATTAGATCTTCCTACCAAGGCAGTACACTATTGAATATTCACGTCGTTTAAGCATCTTAAAGTATACTTCCTAGTGATTCTTGAGAACTACAATACTAATGTTGGTTCAAACCTTAAAGCATAATTCTCAGTGATTCTTGAGAACTACAATATTAACGTTAGTTCGAACCTTAAAGCATAATTCCTAGCGATTCTTGAGAACTACAATACTAACGTAAGTTCAAACCTTAAAGCATAATTCCTAGTGGTTCTTGAGAACTACAATACCAATGTTAGTGCCTGTATGGTTCAGTGGAAACCAAAAATTAGGTGAGGAAAGAAACCTCATATTTGAGGATAATTACCGGAAAGGAAAACTGTGGAAAAGAATCCTTAGATAACCTGTTTGATGACACGATTTCAATGGAAATGTTGAATTTTCGATGTTCAAAAAATGAGAATTGCCTCTAGAAAGACTGGAAATCTCATTTCTTAGTTTTTAGAGAGTAAAAGGAGATGACCCTTTTCTAAGGAAAACTATGGAAAGGAATAATGATGTCCTCACTCTTCTTTCACAAACCAGGGGAAGTGTCGTATCAGAAGAAATTTTGATCCTAGTTTAGATGTATGATGAACCAAAAGTGATGCTTATTTGATTACCTTAGGGTGGGATTGGCCAACCAATCTGATCTTGGGAGGGGTTTCATAATTTAGTCAGTTTTTTGCCACCTGTATAATGTCTAAGTGCCGACATCTCAAGCGTCAAGTCCACCGCAGAATCAAAGTACTATACCAATTTTAGTATTTTAGTACATATAAGTGAAGTAAATGCGTTTCTCAACTCTGATGCTATTCTCTCTGAAGCGGTTTGCTAAGGTCACATGTGTGTAGCCCTCCATCTATAGGCTGAGAAAACTGCTAATATGGGACAATTGTGCAAGATTTGAGTTCATCACATGGGTCAAACTATTTCTAAATCAGACCATTCTGCTCGTCAGGTCATCTTAGTTATATGGAGCAAATAGACATCTAGAAACAAGAAATGTTTTGCTGTCCATGTGTTAGTCCTTTAAGGTAGAGTCCATTTATGGTGGGACACAATGTACATTTGTGTGGACCACTGAATCATGGGTCCCACTTGTTAGAATTGGAACTCATGTTTACCTTGTAAAGATCCAGGCCACACACGGTATGTTTTTTGGACAGCATTTTTCTGAATGATATCTGATCTGTTCCACAGGACCCTGCCAAGGGCGCGTGGGATCTAGGCCTTTCATCCTCACAGTATATGTTGGGCCCCAAGAAATGGCCCGTCCTACTTATTTGGGGGCTGCAGGTATATGCTGTCATGTTGAAAAAAGATGGCGGATGGATCACATACGTCTAACAATTGTAGCCTGCATGACAAGTGAAGTAGACAGATTTTGTGCCATGGAAAATGAATGGTTAGGGCTGTTTGATGAGTGGCCAGGATTGTGTCCTTGTGTGGTGTGCTGGCGTGTGTGCCCCGATAGCCATTTTAACTCTACCTGGAAGAGTAACTTGACACCGTCCACAAGCAATGGCATTGGAAGAGTGCAAAATGAAGATATGGGAAAGAGTAACATGTCTTAAGCTTGACAGCGTGGAAATCCTGACTTGCTCATCTAGTGATCCCACCTTGTATGGCCCACATGGCGGTAATGTCACTGATCAGTAATCTTCACTGTGTATGCAAATGTTGAGTTGGAAACAACAGTCCAGATTATCACATGCGTAGATTAAGAGAGTCTGATCATCTTCATTTTTTCCCACACGGGCCCCTGCTAGGCAGACGTCTGGATCACCATGTGGTGGGCGAGGATGGAAAACCTCTTAAAATACCTTTGATTTTGGTGGATGAACAGAATGATGAGGCATGCAACTCACTCATGCAGTGCAGTTAGGATTGGAAGGAATGGGCTGGGTGTAGGTGAAGTCACACTTGGTCAGGTGAAGTTGAGCCACCATCAAGGTCAGTTGGTCAGGTGAAGTTGAGCCACTATCTGATTGATTTCTAGATTTTTGGCCCCCTCATCCTTTAAACATGGTCAGGTGAAGTTGAGCCACCGTCTGATTGATTTCTAGATATTTGGCCCCCTCATCTTGGAAACATTGGCACATCACTTGCCCATGTGCTGGTGTGTGGATCCCATTTACGGTCACAGCAAGCCCGTTGCAACAGCTCTGTGGTGGTGCCTGTGCCATTTTTTCTGATGAGGTAGGGCCCACAAGGCACAATTTCTTCAGTGATGGAACTGCATTCTGGTATGCTAATTGTTAGATGTGCGAGGAGGATGAGGAAGAGCATGCATGCATACAAGAAAACGGTAGAATGGGAGTGAGACATGGTGATTTCTTTGTAAAGTATCAGTGATGGATGTGAGTATGGTGGTGTGGGCTTACCTTACCAATGGATGCTGTTTATAGAGAGGGAATTCGTAGATTTACTTAAACATCTCACCTGCTAATCACATGGTAAAGATCTTGTAGCATCCCCGATATGCTTTCCCATTTCACGTGGAGTGGTGGTGCCCTTTTAAATGCGTAGATTCCTGATGGGCTACTGTTGTGATACATCAGCACTGTGCAGTGATCTGGACCCATCCGAATTGTGAGCCCCATCTTTGATTGAGTGCATCATTGGATCACTCCTTGAATTTGAACTGTTGAGAATATTGTCTTATATACTTGGAATTTTGTAAATGTTGCGATATTATTGCAGATGATTGATCAAATAATATTTTCTTTGATAATATCACGGGATTTTCAAAATCTCAGAGTCTACAATATACAACGATTTTATCATGAAATTATTATATTTTCTAAAGTAAGAAAGCGTTTAAGCCCTGTTTGATAGATGCCTAAAAATGAGTTCTTCACATTTTAATTAAGAATTATATATGAGCTCTAATACATCATTTCTGTTAACATGAACTCATTATATTTAATAGATTAAGATCTCTAATATAGAATTATTGTTAACTAAAATGAGATGTACTCATTTTTAGGTGTCTACCAAACATAGCCTTAGAAGATTAGACAATTCATTTTATAACTATGTATTTATATTTTAAAATTGTGTTGTGCTAAGGTCCGCACTTCATGGGATGTTAGCAATTTGTCCTTAAGCTTTTCATTGACATGTGGGGTGCCTAATCATCAATCCGAACCACCTTCTCTTTTGGACAACTAGGTACAGGTCATGGTGCAAAAATCATGCCAACAGATGACCCGAAACATCTGCTCAGTAGCATGGAAAATGGACAGTCGAGATTGAGCAGAGAAACAAAATAGGTCTAATCATCATTTTGAAACTGCTATTTGATAGATTCGACTCTCTATTGCTTATGATTCCAAAGTAGCACTTTGGTTTGATGGCTCTAACCAAGTGATCTATGGCTCTTAACTAACAGACATTTCTAACAAACTGCCCTTGTTCAAAGAGTTAGGATCATCCAAGTGGCATGATTCTTGTACCATGATTTGCTTCCAATGGTACTATGGGGGAACCTTTAGCGATTGAGTGCCCCATAGGGAATTCAAAAGGTTAGGAGATGTTAGCAAAAAACCCTAAAATTATTTATTAATTTCTAATAATATTTACTAGTTTATTTTCAGCAAGATTTGCCTGAAACGTTAAAATCTGAAAATCTCCTAAGAAACTTCTGGCTGAGAATGAGATCTGTCGCAATGCCTTTCATTTGATAGTCACCAACTTGATCATAGTTTTAAAAAGTGAGACTTTTGTGAGCTTGACTCATATTATCAGATATTCTGAGGCCTGAGACGAGCTCAATTTGGTCATGACTCAGAAGAAAAACGGCCCAAGGAAACTAGGATAATGACTCAATGAAACTTAACGACGTTTCCACTTGCCAAGACTAAACAACATTTACATATTAGTACATTTTAACATTAAATACCACTGAACATGCTCTGAAAGAGAATAAATAAATAAAAGGAGATGGGAGGGAGGGGTGGGAGATTTTGTGCCTGATGAGGCAACTATAATTGTGAATTACCATTGCACCTCTCACTGAGAGAGAGAGAGAGAGAGAGAGAGAGAGAGAGAGAGAGATCTGTAAATGAGAAGTCTGAAACAATATAATATAAAGAATAGAGCATGAAAGAGTTTTGAATGGTTTCATATACACCTGAGAACATGAGTTTCCTCTTAAAAGAGCTCTAAATATCGGGTCCAAAAGGCCTACAAGTGCATTAGAGATACGGTGAGGGAATTTCCTGATGGAAAAGAGCCAAGGCAGAAGAACACGTTTTGCGGTGATTTAGTGTGGTGGGTTTGGTGGACAGGTATACATGAAAATTTAGCATAGATTCATTTTTATGATCCTTTTTTTTTTATATACCTTTGACTTGTAGATTGGTAAATCGATAGCTTCAAAGTTCAGATTTAATAGCAATTGGTGCTGTGGGAGAGATATTAGCATTTCTTTTGAATTTGGTGGTGATGTTTATTGATGTCTAATGAAAAAGTTGCCGTTGTCAAATTCAAATCTTGGGAGGTGTGGATATTGCAAAAGTTGTGGCCTTTAGAAAGTTATTGGTGGAAATGAGGTTGAGATGTCAAAAATAATCAACCCAAGTATGAATTTGGGGAAAGAAAAAAAAAAAACGTTAGTGGTTTTCAATGTGATTGTTTGTCATGTTTGGATACGAGTAAAGAATTTGGTTTATCCATCCTAGGTTTGGAATAAATTTGAAAAACTTTCTTTGAAAAGTGATGTATCACAAGTGCCAATGGATTACTGAGTGGACGATTTTGAAAAGATTAGTTTCTAAAGATAAAATTATTGAACTGAATTTTGAAGATGATATTCATAAGTTGAATGAGATTGAAAGTGAAAGACGCAATGATACTTTTAGTGTTATGGGAAGAGGAGGGAAAAAAAAAGACGGAAATCTAGCTGACAATTTTAAGTCCATCAGAATGTGTGATTAGGATGTGCATATTGAAAAATTCTTACTTCAAATTATTAAAGAAGTCAATAAAAGAAAATCTTGGATAAAATAAAAGAGAGTTCGATGATCCTAAAATCATAGAAATTAATTTCACCAAAGGTAAGAAGGGTGAGAGAAGAAATGCATGGCCTTACCTGAAAAGTTCCATGTATAGTGTCCTGAAATATAAGAATGTGATGAAGTTCCAGAAATTCTAAATTCTAAATTCATTAGTGGAGATGTGAAAGTAAAAATGAATACAAGAAGGTTAGTGTTTAAAGATGAAGAGAATTAAAGACATAAATATAATGTGAAACCAAAGGTGACAATGTAGTATATAAAGTTTGAATTTTTAGTACAATGTGAGTTTGCCATAGATGATGTAGTCCAGATGTCAATGACAACTGTGGCAATTGATAGGATCTAGTGGTGCTGGTGTTTTAAAAATCCAAAGACGGAGAGGTGGATAAGTTTTCAAGATCACTAATAATCGAAAGTATGAGAAGATCAAATATGATAAATCAAGAATTAGTCTTGAAATGTCCAATTTTAAGAAAGGATGTTGGAAGTCCCAAATGAACATGACTTTCTAAAGTACAAATGTGCATGGGTAGATTTTGTTGTTTATGCTTTCCCATGGTTGGAAGTTTTTTATTGCATGGGTTTTGGAGTCTGTTTGGAATCCAATGAAACGGAGACTTGGTAACTATGTTAAAGAAGTATGCATGAGAATGAGTTTCCTCTTAAAAGAACGCACAATGCCATTTAGGTTCTCTTCTAGTAGTAATGTTGATTTAAGCTATAGGGCTTACATTCCAAATCAATGAGAACCAATGCCTTCTTTTTGAATTACTATCTTCTGGGCCAGCAATAAGGTGCCGTGATGGTCCTACAATGGATACTTTCAAGGGATGGTCCATTCATGGTAGGTCCATTTGAACAGTGGTAGGCTCATGATCCGAGCAGTGAGGTCATTGGAGCCCAACTGTACGCTTTTGGGTTACATTGCTTGACACAATTAAGTACTGCAGAGCTTTGCAGAGTAAGTGGGGTTTTTTTTTTTTTGGTGAAATCAAAGTAGTGGACGGTTAAAAAGAAGTGGCAGACATGTACAGTATTCAAAAGGGTCATTATGTAGGCCCTTCCTTGGATGGGACAAAAGGTTCACATCCCTTGGATGATCGAACCCTGTGATTCAGCTATATTTGGGAAAACTGAATTGTCAAAGAAACTACCGTGGGATGGTTATGATCAGTGTGATTTTTGGGGTATCACACACCGGGTGGCCCAAACAATTGAACCCACTTGGGTTGCCATTGAAAGCAAGTGGGCCACTTTGACAACCCAACCATTGGAACTTTTTTTCTTTTTAATTTTAAACTGCCCATCTGATGACCGCCTATTTAGTAGCCAGATCTACATTCCCAATGAGGTCCATGAGTCCAACGGTCTGGATTAAAATGCATGACTTTCTAATGGCAGACAAAATGAGACCACTCATTGTAATTTTGGACCGACACCACAAACGAGGATGGCCCATAATTTCACAGGTCACAGAACTCTCAGCTTCATCTGCTCTATTAAAATCTACCCGCCAAAAGCAATCAACGGCTATGGATATGGAGGCACCTAATCCATTCTGCGGAAGAGAGTAAAAGAGCTCGTTTGAGTAAACTCGACTTCCAACTCGACAGATCCTCAAGTTGAGCTTGAGTTAAAACCTGATTTGGATGGCTATGGTCATTGGTCTGCAATGGGTTTACCCTGGGCATCCAGGCATTGCAAAACGGACGGTTCAAAAACATTTAGGCTCTGTGTCTGTTGGTCCATTTTCAACAGCCATTATCATTCAAGTTGAAGTAATTTTCCGCAGTAGACCATACATAATGCGGTCCACCAAGATGGTCCCACTGACCCTAAAGTAAGCATGTGGCCAACGTTCAGGGAAGATGGTGGGGAACGGCGTGTGGAAGGGCCACGTAGTGTTCCTTTCTGTCCATTACATGGTGGAGCCTGTAGAATCTAAATTTGGTAGAGCTCTCTCCCCTCCAAAGTAAATGCGGCCGGGGCCGTTCATCTACTTGCTTCCATGATGGATGGCTTATGCATCAGAAATGAGGCCTATCAAACAGTCGTATCCATCACTTCACCTACCCACACTTCTTCTATGTGGCAAGTGTTTTGGTTTTCCGTTGTTGATTTTGGAGGCCACCAATCGGATGGTTGGGATCATACGATCTTCATTTAGGACCATTACTATCCATGGCAGGGAAAACTGGATGAACGTTCCACCGTATTTCTCCATAGTTAAGCATAGTTCAAAAATTCAGTGACTCAAGTCTGGAAATTCAACCGAGTCAACTCTACGAGATGAGGCTTGAAGCTGAGTCGCTGGGAAACTCATAGGTAGAGCTGGGCACAAACCAAGCCAGCTTGAAAGCTTGGCTCGGATTGGTTTGAAAAAGCTTGGCTTGGATTGGTCCGAATGAAAGTTCAAACCAAACCAAGCCTCAGAGTCGAGCTCGTTTGAAAAAACAAACCAAGCTCAAACTAGGGCAGTACCGGCTCGGCTCGGTTTAATTAAGCTCAATTTGATTTAACTTGTAGACTGTAAGCACATTATTTCCTATGGTGTGATCCACTTAAGCTTTGGATATGACTTCATTTTGGGATCAAGTCCTAAAATGAGAAGTAAAACAGATGGACAGCGTGGATAATACATATACATGGATGCATACTGTTTCCTTGCACTTGTAAAATTATGCTCATGTACTCTTCTTTGAAAAATGTTCTTACATGTCTATTTTGAAGTTGCACTCTTTTGGAAGATGTTAAACATCATATAGTAAGATACTTTTATACTTTTTTTTTTCCAACTTTTTAAATTATTTTCTATGTAAATAAATAAGCAAAAAAAAGAGTTGCCCCGATTGTTTGAACCCGGCCCGTTCAAAATTTTCGACCAAACCGATCCCAGCCCGAATCTGGAGCAAACCAAACTAGAGCCGCATGGGTCGACTTGAAACCCAAACCAAGCCGATCCACAAATTGAGGTGGCACAAAAACAAGCCAAACCAAACTAGGGCTAACTCAGCTCGGCCCGGATTGTTGCCCACATCTACTCATAGGTGGGACCCCAGTCTCCACTCGTCAAGTTGGTTTGCTAACTCAGTTAAGATGACTCATAGCAACTCAAGTTGAGTCACATACCTGGTCAGCACTTCCTCTTTTAATGAAAAACTAAATGGAGCAGGTAAGTTTTCAAGTCCCGATCTTGCCAAAGGAAGCAGAACTCTCGATTCATTTTAGTACTCCATCTATTCATCTTTACAAGGTCGAGCTTCAAGTTGATCCGACGTGGCCAAACATCGGGATTTTGAACTATGTTTTTAAGTAGAGACTTGGGGCCAACAATTGGTGGGCCCCGCCCAAAAAATCAGTCCAATAGGAGAATCCCAACCTTGCAACTATTGGCCTGAAAATGAAAAAAAAATAGACCAAAAGAAAAGGCCAAAAATCCACATCCAACGCAAATGTCCAGTATCAGACATTTTGGAGAGTCTAGTCATGATATTTTTCAGGCTGTGGCCCATCCATTTAGGGGCATCCCAGATGAAAGATCCTGATCATTGCACACACAACAGATGCAGTTGAGGCCAGGTGCTTCTGTATGCATGATGACATCTATGTTTTAGCATTACAAGTTAGATATAAAGAAAAATGTTCACAAGCTTAGCAAATTAGGACTCACAAATTTCTCGGCATGACAGGCAATGGATCGACCAACAGCATCATTGCATGTGGCACTGTGGAACATAGTTCAAAAACCCTGAAACTCGACTTGACTCGATGCTCAGCCAGTTTGGGTTGAATAGAAGATCTCTCTCACTCTCTCTCTCTCTCTCTCTCTCTGAAAGGCCAACCCGGCTCAACTTGATATTTGAGTATTGTAAATTGAAAATATTAGGAGTTTCAATAGGGATTTAAGAGTAACTAGAGATTTAAAATAGTTCAATTAAGTAATATAGAACATAAACCAACAACAACACTCTTACCTCACTGGTTAAGGGTGTAGCTTACATCGGCTGATGCTGGGGGTTCAAATCCCACTTTCACATATTTATTTTTAGTAAAATTCCGACTCAGATGGGAAGTGACTCAGTTTGTGTCATGCCTAGTCATGTTAAGTCAACTGAGCCATCGACTCGACTCAACGAGTCTCTCTGTTGAGGGCAAGTCAGGCCCAGTACTGCACATGCTACACACCCTTCATGCCACCAGCACAGTAGACCTAGGACCAAACTGCACTCTATCCCATACCATATAAACAATAGAGACAAAAGCATCACCAGCGCTTCAGAGAAGAAAGGGCAATTACACACAGACAACAATGCACATTTTCATACCATACTCATATCTTAATGTCTCTTTTTATATCTGCTCATAACCCGAGTTTGTGTTCCGATGCAATTATAACCTAGGGCCTTGCAAAAGGTTCTTTATTATGTATAGAGACTTGCAGACATGCACGATAACTTATATAGTTGCTAGAAATAGAATACTCTCTTATATGCATCCGCCACCGCCTTTTATAGGATCAGAGCTTAGGAAGGGTGATTTGAAGGAACCCATCTCTGCACCCAACACACCAAGTTCATTCAATCAATCAGGCCACCTTTTAAAATCATGAGTATCCAATATATGTGCATGTATAAATAGAACATGGATGACTAGTTGATGTTGTATGCAGATGATGCAAGATATCAAACAATGAAGTATGTGTTCAGATAGGAAATATAGGACCAGTCCTTTTTCTTGGGCTTCTTGACCATTTCCTCTACATAATGGACTCATGTAGTAGTATGCTGGTCTAATAACCTCAGAAAAATAGCATGGTTGAAAGAATGGATCGAACTAGCTTAAATCACACCTCATCTTCTTTTCCTAATAAAAGGTTCCCAAAAAAGGGTAAAAAAGGCGGACTGATAGGTCTTTCAATCGAATTGTCACCCAAGTCTTTGGCAACAATTTCCTTCTAGTATATGGTTCTATGGTTGTGAAGCAATCGGACCCATCATGGATGTAATGCAGCATGAATAAGCTATTTTATCTACTGTCCCATAGCACTAATTAGCACATATCGGCTGGGTTTGGAACAGCGAGTGAATTGAATTGTGGTCATTCAGTACCATCAAGAGGAAATGACAAGAATTAGTTGTTTCCTAGTATTCCTATTAAGCAGATCTCAAATTTAAGCGAGTTGATGGGTCGGTCCAGCCAGCTGAGGTTTGAGCTTGAAACATCACTGGCTTGGGCATATAGATGCCAAGAACATTGGATCAGGTTGGATCTAAAAGTACAGACTTGATTAGTAATGGACCCAGGCTCAGGTCATGGTCATTGGTCCATCGGGTTGAGTTGTGCTGACCAAGCCTGGGCCTTGATAAAAATGCAAAACGGGTTCCGGCTTGACAATATTTTAATGGGGTCGAGCTTGGGCCTAGAAAACTTGGCATGTTTCAGACTTGGAGTTGGGTTTGGGCCTCGTATTATCAAGTCAAGCTGGGGCTGACCCTGACCCAACAGGCTCATCATGTTGACATCCCTTTCAAATTGCAGCCACATTTCTTTCAGGTCCAACTTGGAAACTAATGCAGATGCTATTTGAGGCCCAAATGCTACCAATGCTAAAGAAACCACAATTTCTTAATTTCCATTTTATTGGAGAAATAATCGCAATGACAGTGCATCCAAACACGTTCATCAACTATCATGCTAGAATAATTTGGGAGTCCTAAGATATTCTATAATAAAAAAAACTCATTTCAACAATGATGAATTTGTTGTCAATACAGAAATTTGACAAAAGCAAGCTAGATCTTGAAGTTAAAAGAGAAAAGGTTGATACTCTGTAAAAGTATGATGGTTGATACACAGGCCCTAAGAAATTGAACACATGGCATACTAGCAACTCAAGTTAAACCATCCAAATTCATTGTCATTATCAAAGCCTTATCCCAACTAATTGGGGTCAGCTCCAAAAATCCTGTTAAGCCATTGTGAGCCACAATATAGATAGACCATTAACCAGAAGTTACACTGATTTTATTAACTAGTCAGTTCATGGAGATCTAATGGATGATTGAAATGAATAATAGCCAATGATCCCGATTCAGCAAACTAAGTTTCCACTAATCTACTTGGTATAAGGCACAATAGACTTCAAAAGCCAAATCGTTGCACACTTATGCAATACTCTACAACAATAAGAAAAAAGATTTCTATGTAAATTGATGCAAACAAATATGGTGAAAGATCTGTCCGCACAAAATGCATTAACAGTCAGTGCACCTCTATCTCCCACTGTCTGAAAATGGTGTGTGAGAATCAATGAGTATTCGAATGTAAACTTTTAACTCCTGTTCTGTAATTTGCCGGTAGGATATGTTTGGGCAACAAATCCTACTGGGGAACAAATCCTACTGAGTGTGCACTGAAGTTGGGCCAATGAACCTTCCGAAAAATAGCACATAAAAATATGCCCAATGATAAAGCAGATGATTGCACATCAATACAATAAAACACAGGCATTAGCAAATTCAGGTCTTCTTTTACTGATTGATGTCTCTGACACGTCCATTTGACATAACAAATCTTAAAAAAAGCAGGAGGGTGGGGGGGAAGGAAGCACCGAATATCATAAAATTTCATGATATTTTTCACCAAATTAGACTGATTAATCATGAAATTTCTTGATATTTGGTGCAACCAAACACAGCCCAAGTAATCATGCTAATCACATGTACTATGTCAAAACACAAGGCAATCATGTTTTGCACTGTTCATGTTTCCAGTCCTGTAAACTACCACAACTGAGGATGCAAATCAAATCCATCATAGATATGGAAACTTGCAGCATATCAAAGGAACCCACATAAGGAATCCACAGGAAGGAAAATGATAACAAGGAGAGACGACTTACACAAACTCTGCAGAGACACTATCCTTGTTCACGTCATCGGGGAGTGGCCAAACAACCTGGTATGGACCTTGTAAAATCTCCCTTCGATGATATGTTGGGTTCAAATTGACGGAAACATTTGTAACTCTCCACCACTGAATCGACCGTTTACCCGTGACAGTCAGGCTATCAGAAAACGATATAGCTTAATCAGATAATAAGTTTAAACCCAGCAAAAGATTGATATTGTCAAAAGAGAGATTGGGTTATAGTAAATTCCAAAACCGATCTTACTTGCGGTTGTCCACCTCCACTCTTATGTCATCCATACTGACACCAGGAATTTCTACTGTCACAACATAATTACGCCCTGACTCTGCAATGTCCATTCGCGGTGACCATTCGAAACCTGCATTTAACTTCATTAAATCATTGAATGACGACCCAAAATACTCTATCCATGTGAGCTCTCTCAAGTTTGACTCCATGTCATGCACAAGCACATTCAGATTAAAAAACTATATAGAAACAAAAGCTTTTGTATAAAGCATGTATTTCTTACAAATGCTGATCTCAATAACCAACTATGATAACCACTTTGAAGCTTTCTTTCGTTTTCTTTCTTGAGCTGCGCCTGCTATTGATACCCACCCTTCTTATTTACCTATTATTTCTAATTTGGTAATGCATACTATCACCTTACTCAAGGTAGAAAAGGGGTTTTGTGATCTATCAAGGTGGGTGTAAATATCAATTTGCTATCTTTAACAACTGGAGGATATGTGCATGAAAAGTAATCTATGAATATCATTCATAAATTTTCAGTAAAAAAAGACATTTTCCAAGAAGTCCACAATTTTTCCTAGAAACTGGAGAATTCCGTAACTATATTTATTTGTGTAACACACCAGGCAATACATGCAACATGGAATTTTTAAGGAGAATAAGGGCCCGTTTGACCGCACCCTCAAAAAGGGCATTCGATGCAAAAATGCCATTTTAAGCCAAACCCCAGATCATTTGTGGGTTTGGATGCTCTCTTGCAAATGTCCTCTAACCCCACACTCGAGGAAATAAGCATTAAAAAGCCCACTAGCCAAAAACCATCAACCAACAAATTTGCAGGAAACCTTGTTTTCCAGGATTTGTGCCCAAAAGGGCCCTAACTTTCATACTCAGGCAGAGCGTAATGGTTGATATGCAAAACTAAGAAATTGTACATGTGGCATAAAAGTAACTCAAATGTAAATCACCAAATTGGGAGCCCAATTTTAGATGATAATAAACTGAAAGTTACACAAATTTGATTACTTAACCTGTTGATTAGAGAACACTTAATGAATGGCCGAGATTGAAATAGCCAACGGTCAGAATTTTGGCAAACAAGTATCCAATAATCAAAGTTTAAGATTGTTCAACCAATCTGATTTTAGGTTGACGACCTATCTGTAGTGGTTCCACAATTTGGACAGTTTTTTTTTTTTTGGTTAATCTCCACCACATGCCCAAATCTGAGTGCCTCTGTGTATCAACCATCACCACTCTGCCAGAGTATCAAATAACACTCCCCATTGTAAAATTTGAATTCCGAAGTATATTTATATGCTCATCAGTATAACATTATCCAAAAAAAAAAAGGAAGAAAAGCACAAAGTGTGAAGTATATGAATCACAAATCATGACAGTTTACGAGTTCAAGAAATTGCATACCATCACAACAGGCAGCATGTCTTATCATCTGGACAGAAGGCTGTTTTTGTCCAACCATCCCTTTACTCGCCCTAGCAAAGGCAGGAGGCTCAATCGAAGATAATTCATGTTCTTGTTTCACAGGTTGACAATCTCCCACATTCGAGATATTCACATCTGTTTGTGCCGGCCTAGCAAACAAGGGCGCCCCAGGAAGTTCATAAGAAAATTTTTCATTCTCTAGGCCAGAGGATTTGAGAGGTGTACCCTCCTGAAGTAGGCTATTGTGCCCGAATTCCTGATACTCATTAAATTTAAAGAGTTACTCTTTGCAAGAATATCAAATACTGAATTATCATCATCATAGCATTGTCCCAACTACTTCAGTTCTGATTTAATGTAATGTAATGTAATAAAAGGTTTACACACCTGTTTGATTGAAACCTCTCGCATAAAATAACCTTGAGAGATAGAACCCTGGCGAGCGAAAAGTGTTCTATTATCGCGCCTTCGGATAATGGAGTTTAGACTGCTGCTGCAGTTCTGAGGCAAGCGGAAAAAGTCCGTTGAATTGGTTTATGCATGCGATAACGATAAAGATTAAAAAAATACTTATTTACCAATGGTTAATCAGTATTGATTATTGAACTAATAAAACCATATAATAAATCAGAGCAAATGCAATAGAAATTAGGATAAAAATTTGATCTGATAGTCAAAAGAGGATCCAGTCAGTGCTATCAATTTATCAAATTGAAACATTTGCACATGGGGTTCACATGCATGAGAACTGGACCTTTCATCCAATGGGGCTACTGTGGATGGGGTGTAATCCAAAAGTCACACAGTGGGCTGATCCTCACTACTGATTAAAAGACTCTTGATGATTGCAAATGGACAGCTAGGAAAAAAGTCCATCAGTCAACATAAAATGGGCAAGAATCCACCAAATGATGGCTAGGATCATCTGATTCATGTGGTTTTCCGCATATTGGCCATTGATCGTATGAAAAAATAGACAAACATTCCAGATCTAGTACACATGTGCTATGTCTAGGGAGAATGGGTGCATGGTAACAAACTTCGATGGTATCATTTAAAATTGGATGCTTTCTGAAAGAAAATTTCCTAACATTGATAATCCTTTTTCGATGTTTAGTATGTGACATGATAGAAATGGCAAGGTTCCCAACTTCCACCTTAGCAAGTGCATGTGAGATGTAGGCCATTCATGAGGTGGCGCCGGGCCCGTTGAGAACATGCGCTGGCCCAAAAGTAAGGCTAGTCCACATATCAGATGATCCACATGAGTTTCAAGAAAATGGACATTCATCATCACCATCATCATCTAAGCCTTAACCCAACTAATTGGGGCCAGCTATATGAATCATGTTCAGCCATTCCACTCCACAACGGGCCACAACTTCGGTTAAGCCATAGATTGTCAAGACTAATGAATCAACCAGACTGAATTTTGGGACAATGCATGTTCATGGTCAGACCCACCTAATGAATGGTCCAGAACTCGCACAGGTTGGCACGTGTGCTGGGAATCACCCCTTCAATCTGTCCCTAAAGCATTTCTGTTCATACTTGGGGCTGTTTGGATACAAGAATCTCATCGAATTGAATTCCTATTAGCTCCCATAATTAAATCGTTTTTAATCACTATCAAGAGCTTTCTCTAAATCCACACGCCAGCCCAAGTGCCAAATGGATAGAATTTTTCTAAGCCATTCTTTATTTTCTAGCAGCGTGGCTAGTTTTGGCTTGATGGACGGATTGGATCTGACAAGCATTTGGGCTTAAGAAAGTTCTCGAATTAAAAGGGAAAACTGAAGGGGAAAAAAATGAAATTCAAGAACGGAGCTCACCAAAGGAAAGATGTGGTTAGGGGATAATGCTTCCTCGTTCGTTGCTGTAAAATGACTGGCGATGATGTTCATCCTCCGCCTCGCGATCTGATCCTCCATGATTCCGACTCTGATTCAGACGCAGCTTCTCCACCACCACAATCCAACTAAATGCTCTCTCACTGATATGAAGTGGAAATAAATAGATTCTTGAAAAGAAGCGGTTGAATAGTGGGAACGCAGAGCGAGGGAATGAGACCACACTAGTAGATTTTATTATTATTATCATACATGTTAGTTTTGCACCATTTTAAAATGGTGGTGAGTTATCCTCTGACACGCGGCACTGACGCAAATAAGTGATGGGATTCCATTGTTGTAAATCACACCGAAAAACGTGATATAAGCTGGAGTAAATGCTACAGGGGAGCGGATTAGGTGTTAGTGTTACCCGGGTTACACCCCAGTGGATGCCGTGTGGGGCCCACCTTGATTAATTTCTTGTATATACACGCCCGTCCATCCGTTTTTCAGATCATTTTAGGGTATGATCTGGGTAAATGAAGCAGATCAAGTTTTGAGGTGGACCATACCGTAAGAAATAGTGGTGATTGACTACTAGTGGGCCATATATAAGTTTTGAATCAAGCTGACATTTGTTTCTTCCTTTCGTTTAGGTTTATGTGACCTTATCAACAAGTTGGATGGCAAATAAACATCGTGGAAACATTACGGTAGGCCGAAGAAGATTTTACAGTTGGAGCATTCAACCACCACTATTTCTTGTGATATGGTCCATTTGAGAATTGGATCTGCTTCATTTTTTAGGCTCACGCCGGAAAAACAGATGGGCAAAGTGGATATAGAAAACATACATCAAGGTAGACCCTATAGTCAGGTAGTATTATAGTTGAGCACGAGTCAAGCCAACTCGGTTAGCTCGCTCAACTTCGCTAATTGGAACCAAGCCAAGCCATTTTTCCAAGCTCAAAATGATTTTCAAGATGAACTCGAGCAAACCCAAGCTTGATTCGGCTCATCTCGATTGAGGCTTGATTTGGCCCGGCTGATTCACTTGTAAAAAACTAAAAAAAGTATATTTTTCAGTCCTATATTAGAAGTGAAAAGAGAGATGAAACTGTATATAAAAGCAAGTGGGAGTGTCAATGGGCTCTGGGCTGCCTTTGGGCCCAATTTTAAACAGTTTTAAGCTTGACTTTTGGGCTGGGCCTACCAGGCTTGAACTCAGTTTGAATTGGGCTCAAACTCGCTCTAAAGCTCGGTCAAGCTAGCTCGAACATGTCAGTCCAGCTTGAAGGCTGAGCCGAGCCAAACACAAGTTAGGGTGGTCATTGAGCGAGCCTAGCTCGAACAGGGCTTAGCTCGGGTCATGCTCGCCTCTAGGTAGTACCCACATCCACTCATATGCTCTTTCTTTTTTTAATACATGCACTCGCACCCCACACGCACCACAATGACTTTTTTAATACCACAATGAGTACCCAAACTTATGACCTCGTGTCGAAACTCTTGTGAGTCTACCATGAGGCATGAGTAAGGACCGTTGGATATAGATTATCGGATCTCATGCTAGACAGCTCAGATGCTACTTGCATGTGTCAAAGTAACACGTATTCACCCTCAATCATTGAATTTTTTTATGGGCCACTAAGATATCCAGTAACACGTCCTCTATCAACCATTGAAATCTTTTATGGGCCTCTAACATATCCAACCCATTTATAAGGTGAGTATATGGAGGACCAACAGGCAATAGGAGACACGACTACCTCACTCCAAATGATCAGTTATTGGGTAAGTCGTCCAAATTAAAAGAAATATTCAAGGGATTTTACTGCAAAGTCCTTGGGGATCTAAATTATACCCAACAATGCCATCCATGACTAGAAATTACATGATGTCCTTTTTTTCAAAATGAAATTACAAAAATGTCTTCATTTAATTTTTTCTCTACAACATAGTGAAACTCAAAACTTGCGGAGCCCACGTTACAATGTAATGTGTATAACATCCAATCTATTAAAATGTATGTATTGTACCTTTGCGATAACAAGAATAAACATAAGGTTTCACATGGTCTGCAGTTGCATTTGGATATTTTAAATGGTGTACATTATTTTTTTTACTAATAAGCCCACCTCATGATTGCATAATAATATCGATCGAGGTGAGTGGGACCCCTTATTCTGTATGTGACTACATTCACGATTGTCAACTCATTTTAGGTCATGGTCCATCCACTTGAATAGAAAACTCATTTTAAGGCATAAAAAAAAAAAGCATTTCCAACCCCCTTATGTACTAGAGTCAAGAAATAGTGGTGATTAACTATTAAAATCTTCTTGTAGGCCGCAAAAGCTTTGGATCAAGATGATATTTGTGTGGACTCTTCATCTAGGTGTTTGTGACCTTATCAACAGGTTGGATGGTAGATAAGCATTTTGGTGGAATCTATGAATTTTTTATGGAGGAGATTCAATCATGACGGGCTATTGGTGGTGTGGTTCACCTAATATTTGAATCAACTTCATTTTTGGAAGCTTGGATTAGGTACTACCCGAGCTTATCCCGAGCTCAGGACAGGCCCGACGTGGCATGTACGTGTCACATTTGTATTGGTGAAGGGCACGTTGTCAGAAGAGACCTGCCACATCAGCAAGCCTGACACAATCATGTCATACCTACTCTCCCCCAATGCCCACATGCCACGTACTAGCCTGTCCTAAGCTGGGATAGGCTCGGGTAGTACTTAATCTGCACTCCATTTTTGGGATCATCTTCTAAAATGAGCTTTTAAAATGGTTGGACTATGGATGTAAGGCACATGCATTGCTGTGAGCCCTACAGGGGTCTCACCTAATCGACTCCTCTAACAATAATGCTAACGGTTGGACATAAAACACCACGTGCGCTCCACAACTTTTTATTTTCTACGTTGTATTGTACCAAAGAAAAAGCGGAGGGGAAGTGATTAAGTTCTCTTTATTAAAAGGACGGCAAGAAAAATCAATTATTGGAGGTATTATTTGGTAAAATCTGAGGTAAAAATCCCAATATTCAAATGGTTAATATTAGGGCTTGTGATTCTAGAGAAAATCTAAATTTAAATGTTGGAATCCAAAATTGCAACTGAATGGAAAACCTAGATTTCATCTCGAATTTGCAGTTTGGTTGAAAACTGTGTAGTCCAACCGATGCTTGCGGCATGGCCTACTTGGGCCCTAGATCTACCTGAGAACTTGACCCTGGCCTATAGTAGTCCTACAAGACATATGGTCGGGTTGGATGGCTAATAAACATTATATTGGGCCCTAAGAAGATTTTACTGGTAGACATTCAATCAACACTATTTTCCTGTAGTGTGCTCCACTTGAGATTTAGATCGGCCTCATGTTTTGTCTAATCCCCTTAATTGAGCTCTCAAGATGGATGAACCGTGTGGATATAAAAGGGATACATCATAAATATTTAATGCATATATCGAGGTGGCACCATCCTAGGGGTATTATCATAAATATTGAATGACACTCACTTCGGCTTCTTTTTCCGTCCATGGAAACAGTACCCCTACACTGATTCTACTAATCCTGATTCCAATCAATTTAAGTTTCCGAATGGATTCCCATTTGATTGGATTCCCATTTAATTGAAATTTGCCACTGTTAAATTAGGTTTCGCTTGAATGCCAGATTTTAAGCTAAAAAGTGGTTTCTAGATGC
The DNA here is from genome assembly GCA_003013855.2 of Liriodendron chinense. Classification (NCBI taxonomy): domain Eukaryota; kingdom Viridiplantae; phylum Streptophyta; class Magnoliopsida; order Magnoliales; family Magnoliaceae; genus Liriodendron; species Liriodendron chinense. The sequence continues at coordinate 3,900,449 of PVNU02000440.1, read as the reverse complement.
CAACCAAACAGGCCTTTATATTTTCTGAGAAAATGTTCGACTGTGCTACATCCAGTTGACTCAGATTTTCACGTGGACGTTTAAAGAGTGGCCTTCTTTTAAGATGGTGGAAAACTAACATGGAGTAACTCATGGACGTTTACGGGAAAAAATCTGCATCTCGTCGACAAGGAATTAATTATTCGTGGCCTGTGCATATTTTGTCAGTACACACGCATTTACAATTTGAACAAGCGGGACCCATTTTTTATTAATCCATACCATTAGTATGTGGTATCTCATTGTGGATGAAATATGAATTAAGAATATATTTGATAGAAAAATATTAAACTCTCATTTTGTGGCCCACAGCTTAAGAGTAAAGGAGAGAAATATAACAACAGTCCAAAGTCAACTGAAAATGTCATAATATTATCTTTATTTTTTCTCAATCTGCAAAAAAATCAAGAGAATGATCCATCAGAGCATTGATTCAACAGATCAATGGTCTAGATTACCAATCCCTGGGCCTCACTTTTCAGTAATGGTCTAGATTACAATCCATGCGCCTAACATTGAAGTGTGACAAAAAATGTCGGTGTATACTAATAGTGGATGTGTCTACTAACCCCAGAAAAAAATCCATGCGCCTCACTTTTCAGCGAGTTTTTTGGTACTCTGGCGGAGTGTGAATGATACACATGATCTTAGTCCAACTGAAACTAAACCCACTAAATCCTGTAATTCATCCTAGATAGGCCATTGCTCCAGTAACATTGATTGAAAGATCCTAACCTGTGATTTTCTGGACATTTTTATTGAATGAAGACCCTTGAATTCTTACCCTTACACCAGATGAGCCAATCGAATCTTAAGAATGCGATCTATGAGTAATTTCAGTCAAGTGGCCCACTTAAAGTGGGTAATGTAATTTGGACGGTTTACTTTGGTTACAAATAACACGTGTGAATGTGAACGCGTGCGTACTATGAACTGTCACGCTCCGTCAGAGCATCAAAAAGTGGTTCACAAATCAAATCGAAATCATGCGCCACGTCTCTGAAACGAGGAAGGTCTACGTATTCGTGCCGGTAGCCAGAGAGAGGCGTACGGAATAGCCGAGATTCGCGGAACAGATGCTAAGCGTGACACGCGATCTGTAGAGCATCCAAAGCACGCGCTATAAGCTTCTCTGGCCCAAAATCAAAATGGTCCTGATGGTTGGACCAGACTGATTTTCATCTGCGGTATGATCAATGCTTACTACCCGATGAATGGTCCGGATCTATGACAGACATTTCTTCTTGGCACGTGTACAGAAAGGTTCTCACTTGATCTGACATGAACAAGTACACTCGCGACTCTACCTTTTCCCGTCGCTCTCGCATCGCCATCCCATCAAGATTGCATGGGACACCGATCCGAGATAACTTTTTTTTTTTTTTTTTTAATTTTTTATTTTGTGGAGTTTGCAAGCGGATTGCCCGTTACCCCGGGCACAGAGATATTCTTGGGCCCGGGGCTATGTGGGTCCAAATAGATGTCTATGACAAATCCACTCCGTTCATCTTTTTTTAAAGACCACACTAGTACATGAAACTGAAAAGCAATAAGATCCAAAACTCGTATGGGCCATACATCATGAAAGAGTGGAAATTGAACGCCTAGGGGTGATAGAAGTTTTTTTTTTTTTTATCAGAATGATATTTGTACCAACAGTTTATCTGAGTGATAATAACCCTATGAACGGTTTGGATGGCATGCAAAGATCATGGCCAGCTCCTGATTTTGGATCTGCCTGATTTTTAGATGCTGTCCTGTTGTGTTCTTTCAAAACAGATGGATGAATTGGATCTATCACGGACATCTCTTTGGGCCCCACAGTGCCCAGGATGACCGGCAATCCGCTTCGTTACTTGATACTCTGGCAGAGAACGACACTGATATACGGGCATTCAGCAATTGTACACGTGGCATACGTTAACTCAAATCAAACCGGCTCAATTGGAACCCGATTAAACTGGTTAGCTAAAAATAACCTCTAATTCGTGGGGTGAAAGCTGGTTTGTTGAATGGAACCATTGGATGATTTTGGAAGCGGATTTCGCGTTAAAGCCTTTCCTAAGAAGTTCAGTTCCTGCGCTGGGAACCTAGGTGGGACCCACCGTGATGTTTGTGAAAAATCCACTTCGTCCATCCGTTTTGTGAGCTCACTCAGTAGTAGAAAAAAAAAATGAGCCGGATCGAAGACTCAAGTGGGCTGCAACATGTTAGAATTCGTACGGTTGAAATTTCCTGGGGTCCACAGTGATGTCCATATGACATCCATACCATTCATAACGTCATTCCTACTAGGATGAACTAAAAACACAAATATTATCCTGATTCAAAACTTCTGTGGCCCTATGAATATTTCAACTGTGGACGTTCAATCCTCGTGTTTCCAGCCCACTTGAGTATTGGATCACGCTCATTTTTTGGTATTAAGTCCTAAAAGGAGCTCACAAAACGGATGGACGGGGGGTGGATTTCTCACAAACATTACGGTGGCCCCACCAAGGTCCCTAGCGCAGGAAATCCGCGTTCAATGATTTTTTACTTTTAACCGTTCAATAATGGGCACCGATGGGACAGATAATGAAAAAGAAAAGCATATTCTCGGCTCATGATTCATCTAACTGAGACTACTATATAATTTCGGTAATTCAATATGAACTTAGGCAACATGGCGAATCGACATTAATCCTAGGATGAGCTTAAGGTATATATCGAATATGTGGGACCATCATGATGTGCTAATGACATCCAATCCGTCCATCAACTAGGCCCTCCTAAGATTCTGGTTGGTACCTAAAAATCCAGCTGATCCAAATCTTAGGTAGGCCACAACTGATGGAGATTTGCACCATTGAAAAGCTTTTTAGTTTTTATGTGGGGTACACAGTCTTGTATATGCCATCTAATCCATTCAGAAGATGCATCCACTAAAGATGAATGGACACAAAAAATCAGGCCGTTTCAAACTCAAGTTGGCACAACATGTGATTTTAAAAGGTTTAGGCATGATTTTTACATAGTGTAGTGTGCCTGAGTTTTGGGACGGATTAGATTTCATTAATATGCCACAGTGGGCCCATAGATTTGTATGTATTAGAGATTTTCTCTCTATTAGTTTGTCGAGCTTATCTTATCATAAATAATTTCCACGTGTTGTCATCATCCATCACAGTCTGCCCGGCTAAGAAGGCTTTTCTCAGCTTTTCTTTTTTCTTTTTCTTTTTCTTTTTCTTTTTTTCTTTTTTCTTTTTCTTTTTTTCTTTTTTCAGGAAGGTTTATTTGATACATATGCATGGATTATGCATATGACCCTCAACCGTCCAAATTGTGGGGCCATTGAAAATAGGTGATAATCTAAGCCATGTTGGGATACATGGAATCCAAGGGAAGTTTTCCTTGATATGACAGCAACAGTGTTTGGTTGGATTGGGAGCGAATTAGCTGTTACCCTATTAACAGTTTAGTGGGTGTAACCTTAGCCGTTTGGAGCCCTCTGTGATATATGTTTTGTATATCTACTCCGTCCATCTGCTTTCCCATATCATTTTAGTAAGGAAACCCAAACCTTAAGGATATACAAATCTCAAGTGGACCATAGCACTAGAAAACTTAATGAATGACCATTAATAGCTTTTTGTGGGCCACAAAAGTTTTGGATAAATATCGTCTTTGTATTTTACCTTCATCCAAATCTTCTTGACATTATTAAGAGGTTGGATTTCAAATAAACATTAATAAAACGTTACTATGGGCCCTTTAGAATTTTTAATGGTGATTCACTCAATCACTACTGCTTACTGTGGTGTGATCCACCTGAGATTTGGATCTGCATAAGTTTTGGTACCCTTCCTAAAATGGTACAGAGAAACGGATATACGGCATAGATATATACAGAAAATCATCAAAGTGGGCCCCGGTTGGATTTCGCGTGGCAATCATTGTACTCATAGACATGGCAAGTTCCTCATTCACCATACAAATGAGACTCCTGAAAATCTTTCCAAGAGCATGGCGCCCTAATAATCTTTTGAAGAGCTAGCATCCGCCATCTCACCACTCCAACCTCCTGAACGGTTCATGTTCTGTAATCTATGCTACTGGGCCATCATAAGAAGCATTTGGTGAACCGGTGATTGTGTATGAAAGATGAACCTTCAATGACTTATGTTCAAATCGAAGATTTAAATGTGAAGAAAATAGATAAAGACAATGATTTTATTTTTTTAAATTGGTTGATGGGAAGATAGTTAATGGATAAAAAATAATTAACGATCCAAATTCAATTAATAAATATGCTTATTAATTGAAAATCAATTTAAATTTTAAAAACCAACCTATTAAAGAAAAATGCTATAATGCTCCAAGTTATATATAATACTCCTAATTGCGGTATGACACTTACAATTCAATCCATTGATCTAGATTGTTTCATTAGGTCCAACATACATTTCATTGTCTACCATGCAAACATCATAACAATCGGCTAAAATTTTAACCATTTTGATTGATGGCCTTTAGCATGGATGGATTATTTAATGTACAATAAACAATTTGGTACATCTATTTGTTAGGCACCATCAGGATTGCTTTATGATTCTAAGGGGGCGTTTGGATCGTAAGTTGCTTAAGATAGCTACTTATGCCTAAGTAGCTTATATTGATTTCTACTTATTAAATTGAAGTGATTAACTTTAAATAAATAAATAAATAAGCTACTTATAAGTTATCATAAACCAAACTTATCTCAAATAAATTACTTATCTACTGCTGTTGGTAAAAAAACTAACTTATTTGGTGGTATCCAAACAGGCCCTAAAGAATCAATATTTTTATGAGGCCATCGTAACCATCCAGACTTGGTAAAAAAGGATGGCTATAGAAACTAAGCCCGAGTCAAGGATGATTTGGATCATCAAATCAATGCGACTTTTGCATGGTAGTGTATAAACTGTGGTGTGGTCTTAATGTACGGTTCAGATTGACCGATTGAGCTGTCCAAGTGGATCAATGCAACTAAGAGCACTAATACATGAAGTGCTCCGAGAGCACTGGAGGATCACTCCCTATCTAATATGGGGGGTGCAGATTCACTGCATATTTCCAGACAAGAAACTACTATATAGTGGGCCACACACTTATCGAATATCTTCTTACTCGCCGAGGAAGGGTAATTTGATAACATGCAAAGTGATGCCTCTAGCAACAAAAAGAAATGTATTCTGATTTTTTTTTTTTTAAACAAGAGGTTGCAAAGAGAGAAAAAAACACAAACAAACAAAGAGTTAGGTATGAAAAATTGCCTCACAACTAAGGGATTAGATGGAACAAACCCTTTATCCCTACTTTATATCACGTCAGCAGCATGTGTGGCTAATTTTACAGCTACAATCAGTCATGGGAGGGGCTTTGAAAAATAAGAAGAGCAAACGCCTTCCAAGCAAGGGTACTTTATCAATTCATTTGCTTCACTTCGGGATGCGGTATGCCGCGTTGCTACTGGACGGTGCTCTGTGGGCCCCTATCATGATGTATGTATTTTATTCATGCTGTCCATGTATTTGTTAGATCATTTTAGGGCATGTGCTAAAAAATGAGACAAATCAAAATCTCAGGTGAACCACACCACAAGAAATAGTGGTGGTTGAACACCCACCATTAAAAAAAAAAAAATCCCAAGGGCCACATATTATTTTTGGGCATGAGCTAAAAAATAAGGCAGATCAAAATCTCAAGTGAACCACACCACAGGAACAGTGGTGGTCGAAAATTGGGGGGCCACAAAAGTTTTGGGTCAAGCTGATATTTGTGTTTTCCCTGCGTCGAAGACAGGTTGGATGGCGAATAAAAGTTGTAGTGGGCCCTAGGAAGTTTTCGATGTCGAGCATTCAACCACTACTGTTTTGTTGTGGTTTAGTCCACCTGATATCTGAATCTGCCTTATTTTTGGGCTCAATCCCCTAAAATAATGATTGAAAATAGATGAAGGGTGTGGATAAAACACATACATCATTGGGAGGCCCATAGAGCACCATCCTTAGCAACTAACATTAATGCCAGTGCATAATCGGCATCATTCACTTCTTGTGAGTAGCCTCTCTTCTAATTTCCTCTCTTTATCTGTAGCCCACAGCCTACCCCGATGGTAGTACTATGGAACCTCAAAGGTTGTATGAGGCTTATTGTGATGACTACATGACATCCACTTTATAGATTTATCAAGCTGCTCCATGTTAGGACATCCATTAAAAAAATGATACAAACATAAACCATTTTGCACCATTTCTTTCCATTTCAGGGTGTACCATGCACTTGTGTAGCTACACTCTTTCCCTTTGTCTCTCTTTCCTTTAGTGGGGTAGTAGGGCTAGGTGTGGGCCAAATCAAGTTAGGTCAAAGCCTAGCCTAATGCTTAAGACCTAAGGCCTAACCCCAACATGGGCTTAGTACATCAAGTCCTAGGCCTGAGCTTTGGTTGGAGCCTAGCCCTGGCCTATCCCAACCTAGCCTAAAAATTGATGAAATCCTTGTTTCTCATATGAATGCTTCTAATCTATTGGTTAGTCAAGTTAGCCACACATGCACAAAAGGAAGCATTTTAGAAGCAAGAAAACATCAAGCTACATTTAAGATGGATGGGTTGTAGGATTGGAATGGCATATTTGTAGGATATAACACGTACATGTGAAGTTAGGGTTGAGCTAAAATGAATTAAGCGAAACCCAACACGAAAATTATTCTGGCCATGCATGTAAGGCCGAAGCTAGGCCCATGTGCCAAACTAATAGGGTCTATGTTATTTACACCTAATAGATCATGGCTAAATCTAATGGTCAAAAGTGTCATGTGGCAGTCATGCCACACACTGTGTAGATGGACTTCAAGAGGAGTTACAGACGTACACATTTGAGAGTATTAAATATTAGAGTTCTATCAAAAGTAACTATCTATAAAGAGTCTCATCAAAGCAAGTCTCTCTATAAGCATTAAATACTAGAGTCATACTAAAAAGTAGTGTAAAAGGAAAAAGTCCAGTCACAGTCAAGACTCTAGCAAAGCCTACTATAAATATTGATATACCAAAATAGCAAGAGACATGTGCTCTGATCTCTTATACTTGTGGCATGATACAATTGGTTATGCTTGCACAAGAATCAAAGAAATTTCATGGCCGATTATCCGAATCTCTCGTAGTGCTGAAACTTATGCATGGTCGTCGCTTCTCAGAAGCTTATATAAGCAACACTTGATGAAGAGTTTAAAGTACCAACCAAGTCATCACACATAACCTCTTATAACTCAACATTGTTTTATCTTAGTTTTACCTTTAAATCCCTCCACTTCTGTCCAGAGTTTAGCATAGTTTAAATCCAATTGTCTAATGCCATCACTATAGTATGCCTAGGAGTAGTGTAAATAACCATGACTTACCATCGGCAAATCTCAATCAACCGAGTTCATGCTTGAAAGATCACACCAGTAACATTCTACTAACCATCCACCTCAATTATTTGTCCATATAGGCAATTATAGGTATTTATTTTATTTTCTCTGCTTATTTTATATTCTCATTGATTATATCAATCTTTCTTTTAAATAAAAAAAAATTAGCGATTATCCTTTATTTTTAATTCTTTTAATCCATTATTGTATTATTGAGAAATCTAAGGCCCGCAATTATTGTTGAAAGAGAAGTTTTTAGCTCAAGGTAAAAAAAAATTAAATTTAAAATGACTAACTCCCCTTTATCATTGCACATTATTGGCTAGACAAACAGATCAACCTTCATAGGTCTGATCCTATAACTAATTTGGTGCTTGGAGTTACAAGTGTTCAATCAGACTCGAGTCAAGTACGACTCTAGCATGCTCAACACTATCTTAATCGCATACATTTGACTAAATATATTTGATTGAATTGCATCACACGGCTAGCCCAAAGCCAAGCTATGCCATGCTTGATGGGTTAAGCGGGCTACCTACCCTATTGCCATCCTTTCTTCTGTATCTTTCCTTTTGCTCTCTCCCCTGCTCTCTCCATATGCGTTGCACATGCCATACCCCCCTTGTCCATGATCATTTACTACTCATGGCCGGTCATAAATATTTCCAACCAACAAGCATGATTATATGAAAACATGGGTTTATGGACCCCACTTAACATAGTAGCTGAGGAGCAATGCATTTATTTTTCCGATCACTTAATCAATGGGGCTGTTCATACATACTTCCTACTGACAAACATGGTGTGTGTGTGTAAAGCATTTGGACCACTTAACATAGTTACAACAAAAAATGCCATGCGTGATCTTTTTTAATCTACTGGAGCGGGAAAAACAAGTTGGAGAGTACGAATGGTAATCACATCCTTGCAAAACCAAATCCACCATTTTCAAGCTCCCATACTGTGCTCTTGAACATCTCCATCTGCAATCCCCACATTAATAAGTAATCAAGAAAACATATATAGGCACAACATTCATAACGTGCAGATTATCCTTGAGCCTTGAATTTGGCCAAGTGGGACCATGCATGCATAGGGATCCACGTTATTTATCCGTCCGATTGATCTGATCCAACCCAGACAGGCCTCCCAGAATACCCAACCCCAACCAACAGTCTGGATCACTGATCAGTGGGGTTAGTCACACGAGGCACTCACCCACCAGTGGGGTTAGTGTGTCTCCTTCGCACTCGAACCTAAGACTGCTGTTGAAACGCCTAGGCGTCTTCCAACTGGGCTAGCCCGTGAGACACAAGTTAAAGAATATATATAAACATATATACATCAGTGCGGATTATCTGTACTCTATTAATTTGTTTAAGGTGTTCTGCACCGGAACATGCACAATTACTGGATGCATACAAACATAACATCATGCCTGTTACTTTGTTTCGGGTGTTTTGGAACGGATCGAGTCATCCAGCCCAGCACATTGATAAGTGAATGATCAGTTCGGGTTGAGTATGGTTCAACTCAAGCCCAATCCATTTACTCAATGAGCCAAATTTTCTAACCCAAGACCGACCCACTACCCATCTAGCTTGGCATAAATCTAGGTCACAGGCATGTTGGGCCACTTGGCCATGGGCCTTATTGACCCACAGAGACCCCTAACTGAGTGGCCACTGAAAGTTGGTGAACATGTCTACCATCCATAAATGGTGGGTGTGAATTTTAACATGCATTTTAAAATGTACTCTTAAAATGTACTCTTTAAAATGTTGCTAGATTCCCGCCAACCATCTTAAAATGGTGAGAGACACGGGCGCACCCTTAAAAATAAATAAATAAATAAAAATAAAAAAGAAAGAATTACTTTGAGTGCATGATACACATCTCTCTTCCAATTCCGTGATTTGTAGTCCATCGCTTCAAGCAACAATGAAAATCAAGTTAAACATGGCACCTTAGACCTGAAACTTAAAGAGAGTTCCTTCAATTCACTTAGTCTCACATGATCAGATGATCTGAACCATCGATCTGGTTGGTTGCAATAAGTCATATAGTTCATGTTCCCAAAAACACTCCACTTGGACACCTTAGAACACAAAATTTAAAAGATGAATGTGAACCGTTAGCTCTCTCTCTCTCTCTCTCTCTCTCTCTCTCTCTCTCTCTCCTTTTTCTTTTTTATCCAACCATCTATTCTGAATAACATTAATGATATGGTGAATGGTCAAGATCATCAATGAACATGATCTTTGGACAAGGGTCATTGAATGGGGCCCAAGAATCATCATCATCATCATCATCTAAGCATTATCCCAATTAATTGGGGTCTATTGCATGAATCATGTTATGCCATTTCATTCTATCAAGGGTTGCACCTAGGGGTGTCAATGGGCTGGGCTCAGGCCTGAAATCAGAAGTTTGAATAAGAAACAATTCAAAATCTGGGCCGGGACCTACCCCAGGCATGGCCGTACGTTGACAGCCCTAGTCACACCTTCAGTTAAACCACCGGTCATCAAGCGTGTTCTTATTGCCTCCTGCATGTCATTTTGAGCCTTTCCCTTATCCCTTTATAGCCTTCAACTTATACCAACTTGCTTTTAGCTAGTGTAGTTCTTGGCCTCTGACCAAACCATCGAAGTAATGGAGCCGGAGAATGGAGGTTCAAATAATTCAACCTTACCTAAGTTTTGCATGTGTGTTGAGGAAACAAACAAGATTACCAAATGCAAGTATACAAAGGATTGATTAATTACAAACCTTTTTTAATTCCCTCCTGTAGAATTGGCCCGCTTGTGGGACCCGCAGCGTGGACCAGGCCACATGCAACTCCGCTTGTGCCGTTGTATCGCTTCCTACACAGCCAGAACCAAGATTTGGCTAAGGTTACAAGTTTTATCCTAAATAGGAAACCAGTAGATATGTATGAACATTGATTAAGGTGGATAGTTCACAGTTTTATTGAATTATTACCCTGTGAGTATTGCATCTTGAAATGTGTTTGTCGGTAGCTTGAGCCGGAGAACAGCCACATTCCCGGTTGTCAATGAAAACCCCAAATCAACCTATGCTGACTATGTTATCAGAAAGACGGAAATAAGAAATGAAAGTATCCATGTCTATTTCCTAACTGAGTTAAGCTAATTTAGGCTGTGTTTGGATGTACAGGTGAATTGAATTTTGATTGCGAACATGCAGTTTAATAGCAAAGAAAGATTTTCTAGTTTCCACAACGAGTATGTATACTGTTCGAAATGGATGCTTAAGGGCCTGTAATATTTACTAAGGAATGATTTAGTTTTGTTTAGTTGATACAAAAACCACGAATGTTGAATTTCTCTAGCCCAAAAACCAAAAAGTGTAAACTAAACACTAACTTTGTAAAAATTAGGAAATGTCTAAGCTAAGAAATACAAAAACCAGCAACCAAACACCCCTAAGAAATCTATAGTTTGGGAATTAAAAACCAACAAAAAGCGTGACCCAAACAGGATTTCTATAACAACCAGAGAATTTCTAAGCTGAAAAATATAAAAATCCAACAACCAAACACCTCCTAAGAAATTCACAGTCAATTACTTAGAAATCTTTATACTAACAATTGCAATGCAATCCAAACACGCTTAAGAAACATGGGTAGCATGGCCATGATATATTGAAAGCTGATATGAAAATTAAACTTTAGATATTTCTAACTTGTGAAAACGGGAATAGCTTAGCTTGTGTTTGGATGCATAGTTAGATTGAATTACATATACCTACTCAAGTAATAATAACTAGGCTACAAATTGAAATTGTAACTACAATTTGGTCATGAAAGAACAAATTCAATAGTTATTGCAATTCAATTCAATTATGCATACGAATGCACCCTTAGTCATTTTAATCATTACCTCATTCATGAAAATATAACCATAGTTGGAGGTCATGAGTTGATAGTCATGTGCCAATGCCAATATACAGCCTGCACCAACCGCATGTCCTCTGCCTGGACATTCGCCTTGTATTAGAAACTAATTCCAAGATTAGGAAATAAATGTAATCATTTGAACTTGGAAACATGTTAGAATTGTAATCAGCAATAAATAATAATTATAATTAATCTCCGTTGTAGAAATTCACCGAATTACTGCAATAGTTGGGACACATAATGTCAAGATCTTGCTAACAAGCCTCTGAAACATTAGCACGTATTCCTGCCCAATGCAGTGAAAAGTAGAATCAAGGTCCATAGCTAAATGGTTTGAACTTTTATAGGCTTTTTAAAGTTTTAAGGGCAGGCCGGCCACGAAGTTAATTGATTTTCTAATTTGGGGTGTGTTTGGATGTCATCTATTTCTTTTCCTTTCCATTAGACTAGAATTCATGGGGAAAGTTGGTGTTTCCTTTCTTCATTTTTTCTTCTTTTTTTTTTTTCTTGAAAAATGAGGTTGGTGAGGTGGGGATAGGACCGTAAGACTCTTATTAGGTGGGCCATACATGATTATTGATTTTGATCTGACTGTTGGATTTTCAAATTGAGCAATTTAGTGGGCTCTACTATAGTTGTGATCATTACGAATAGGTTTAGAGTAGAATGCTTAACCATTACATGGTTATTAAGATGAATATAGAAACTTACGTGTAGAGACTTCTGAGGGAAGAAGTGTGATCGGGTAAGTTTTTCTAGTCCACTCTTTTCTATAAACATATGTCTTAGATCCCTTCATCAACACAGTTAGAAAACCTTAGTTACATTGCGAAGTTTTCATAAGAGTATAAGGCACGAAAGATCAAGCATATCTCTTGGCGACATCACGGCATCAAAAATATCTTCTCATACAAGTACGAGCTTAAGATTATGGTTTGGAATCTCGATTATTTTTTGCACAGACAATTCACTTATTGCGTTATTCAAATTATATTGACCGCCTAAATCTAAACGATCAATCAAGCTTGGCATCACTTAAAATCAATTAGTCTTAAATTTGAGGCTAACGTAGGCTTACCTTGGCTTCCTTTCTGTCAACTTCTTTTAAATATTTCAGGTCCATATCGTTTGAGAAGAATTTACCCTGTTTCCACACTCATTAAAATCTCCATCATTTCAAAAATATTCAAGAAGCTCAAAATTATTAAGTAAATATTTACATAAAGAAAAATAAATATCTAAGCACAAAATCCCTCAAGATTTTCCAATTACCAAAGAATGCCCTCACTAGGTAAAAAATCCCACAAAAGGCTTAGGAATAAAATGACCAAAATACCCTTTCGTTTGTTATTAAAAAATGTCGCACATTGTGCAGCTCACGTGGGTTTGCGTACGACATCCAGCCTATCCAAAAGATGCACCCCAATATGATCAACAGACCAGCTAATTAGGCCGACATGTGAGAGATCTAAGCTTTTCATCAAGTGGGCCACACTTATTACAATAGATAGCTAAAACAATTTTCTGGCCATCCATTTGTTTTGTACACTATACCAAGCAAAATCAAAATGTTGAATAGGCTCAGCCGAACATTTCAAAATATGGACCCAAGCCAACGACAGGCCAGCCCGTTGACACCCCTAACTATGGGCCACCTGATTTTTAGGCCAATAGATCTATAAAGAGTATGGCCCACCTAATGGAAAGCTACGATATGACACACATGCGACCTTTGGCATTTGTGAAACCATGTAGAATCATGTGGGCTGAGGAAGAAGCCCGTTCTAAAAAATCACATTGATTTACCTGGTTGGTGGTAATCAAAGCACATGCTCCCTCGTCGGTTGACACCTGAAAAAACCATCAATTTCCAAACTGCCATTGAAGCAGTAGCATGCACATCACCCCGGGCACAGATATTCCTGTACGGGGCTGTGTGGGGCCACAGAGATGACCGTTGAAAATACACTCCATCCATCTGTTTTGCATGGCCATAGTAGGACAGGAATCTTAAAAATCAGGGAGATCCAAAACTAATGTGAGCCATACCACACGAAACTGTGGGGATTGAATGCCTGAGGGTGACATAAGTTTTGTATTAGGACATATTTGTGCCTACAATTTATTTTAGTGGAACGGTTTGGATGGCATATAAACATCATGTTAAGCTCCAGGAAGGTTTCAATGGTGGACGTTGCCATTCTCGCTGTTTCGTTTGGTGTGGCCTAGAGTTTTGGATCTTCCTGATTTTTATAGTCCTGTCCTATTGTGGTCTTTCAAAACAGATGGACGGAGTGGATTTTTCACGTGGATATCTCTGTGGACCCCACACAGACTTGGGCATAGCTATATGTCACTGTGCCCGGCGTCACAGACAATCCGCTTCCGGCCAACTGATTCCGGACGCGGATTAGGTGGTGTTACTCGTACCACCCCCAGCGGTGTTGTGGTAATGTGATGGACGCTGTGGGGCCCACCTTGATGTATGTGTTTTATATCCATGCCATCCATCCGTTTTGCAAGCTTATTTTAGTTCTTGAACTGAAAAATAAGGATCTAAAATTCAAGTGGACCACACCACTAGGACACTGGGGATAATGAAACCCACCATTTAAAGTTGCATAAGATCTAAGTGGTTCAACATGTGGACCCCACTCTTAATATGCTCTGGCTCTAAAATCAAAGAAGTATGCACATCATGTGTGCCTATCTCTCGTACATACAAGAAGTAGAAAATAATAAGAGTGCATTTATGATGTCCGTGCACAATTCCAATGGCGGATTTTCTTTCTTTCGTTCTTTCTATTTTGTCTCCTTGGCTTTGGATGTTTGATGTCACGATTTTATCTTAAAATAAGATGAAATATAATATTTTATATTAGTTCTTTGTCGTCTTTTATATTAGTTCTTTGTTGTCTTTTGATCAACCCCGATCCAATTAATTTTCACCTTCTTTTTGTATCTTTTGTTTCTTGTAATCCTTGAAATCATCAGGGCCTACTAGTAAAAGACAGTGGACCGAATCATCTCCGACATGACCCACCCAATCATCAAGAGGCCCACCTACCATGTTCTATATGCGAAATCCACTCTGCCATCAAGTGAGAACCCTTATGCTCCCCATTTTCCTTTTTTCTTTTTTTTGTTAGTCATGCTTCATTCGAACCTAAGACTTGCTGTTGAAACGTCAGGCCTTGTAAGAAAGTAAGATGACCCACACATGTGGGAACATCATAAAATTGCACCTAAAGCCTTAAGAGTGGATCCTTCCCCTCTTCTTTAAAATTCATGCTTATTCACATTGTTAGATATTTTTACTTGCTATTGCACTGTTATGACAAATTGCTGCAAAAATTAAGCCTATGTAATTATTATGCAAGTCACACCATAGAAAAATAGATAACCACCTTAGACATTTGTGTGACTTATCTAATCTTTTATTAAATCTATGGGCTTACTTTTATGAGTTACCTAATGCTTAGAATTGCTTTATTTTCTTGGACGATGGCTATCTTAGAATAATTTTCTTATATCTCATGCATTTGTCATATTAAAACATAGGGGACAATTTACCTCGTATGCCTCTTTATGTTCATCATATTAGGAATAAACAGAAAATAATTCTACGAATCCCTAAACATGACTAAAAAATCAGTATTTAAAAGCTAGGGCTTGAAATCCTAAGTTCTAAATTGAGGATTTCAAATCCATGCTCCCAATGGCACGCTGGAAATCAGAAATTTTGGGGCAATTTGGAATTGAAATCTAAGCCTTAAAAACCAAGTCATTTTATATTATTTTGGCTCTTTTCTTCTAAAACCTACAAAGAAAAAAAACTGAGTCATAAAATCTAGGAACATTCAGACTTGATTGATATCTGCATATGAATGGAAGATGCAATGTTTCAAAAGTATATTTCAAATGACTACAAAAGTGAAACAAGATCCTATGTAATTTTCAATCCTCTACAACTATCATAATTAATATATTCTTTCACCGGGTCTCCTAAAATTCCTTAATTTGAATTCCACCCAATTTTCAAATATGAGATTTTGGACCCTTTCCTAAAACCTAGAAAATAATAATAATAATAAACTTTGTAAAATCTAGTATTTTTAGTCTTATACAACTGTTATAACTACCTTATACTTTTTATCTTTAAGGTATATACAATTATCTAAGGTAATGATGAGATCTAATAAAAATCAAGTTTGAGTAATGTTACATAAATGACACTATAGTAAAAAAGAATTGACAACCATATAAAAGGAAATATAAATTATAATTTACTTATGAAATTAGTAAGTCCACGTTTTTAGGCCATGTAGAGCTTGAAATTATCTTACTTTTAAGCCAAAAAGTTTTTTTACACTACCCTCAATATAATAAGTATCTTACATGTACACACATGCTATATTAAAGTATTTGAATCAGCTTAACTCATCTCATTTATTACTCTATAAATATATACAAAATTATTTTAGAAATCTTGTCTGAAACTTAAGATTTTGAAAATCCCCGATTTAAACGGTTTAATGAAAGACACACATCATAGTGGGCCCACACACAAACGTATGGTTGGCATTCCATCCCGTTGCTCTTTATGAATGGCCCACCTCAATTATAGATCTGGCTGTTTTTTTTTTTTTTTTTTTTCACTCATATCGCCCTCATCAAGTATGGAAACTAGCATACCTTATCGAGAGATTCGTCGATCGAACGGATTGCATTTGGAGAAAACCTGATTAGTTTTAGGAAGAAATAAAAGGCTGGTGAAAACCATAGCATGAAATGCAATTAAAAGAAGTTTGCTAGGCTAGCCCCACACGCATCTCCACATGCAGACGCACGTGCCAACCTGGCATGTGGATGGAAAATCCGATCCATCCATCCATTGGGACATGAGAAAAAGGAGTTTGTTTGGCCATCAGGTGGGACACACATGTACGGTAACAATGGATATCCGTTCTTTTTGTACATGGATGAAGTTTGTGACCCACCCTAATATTTGAACAGCCTCAGCTTTTGTCCAGATCATCGAATGGTGCGTCCCACCTGAGATTTTGATAGGGTACGGAAGCCAGTTTCCACCTCTAGAGTTCGATATTAACCGTTCATCATCTGGATTCTATGCTACGGGGACAATAGTAAGAAACGTTTGTTGAATGAGTATTGTGTATGAAGATGAATATTTAATGGACCATTTTCAAAATCAAGATTCGAAGGTCAGGATCATCAATGAAATATGATTATAAGATCATATATATAGCTTCTAAATGGTAGTAATTAGAACATGAACGGTTCAGATCAATCTAAAGATGCACTCCGAGGGTGGAAACCGGCCCCTACTGCGTCAAAACCCGTTCCACCTGTAACCCAATCAGATGTATTATACGCTTACCAAGTTTGCAGACATTCACTCATGATGATGAATGCTTCATATGTTTGTAAGATGGATAAAGTGCTTCGCAGCATACACGTCAGCTTGGTATAGATGTGCACGATCCGAACCATTCCTCTGGTGGGTCACGATGTAAGCATTTGATGGACCAAAATTCAGACTGGTTCACTCATCACTGCCACAACCGAATAAGAAATAAGGATTACTAGAAATTTTTTATCATTATTATTTTTTATTTACAGTGGACCATACCATTGCATGCTGATGGACCGATTCGAATTTAGGACCATGGTATTATCAGAGGATGCCCTACCAAAGCAACGACTGGCATCTTAAACACGTGCGCTGAGTTGGCACGTGTGGGGCTCGAGAAAACTGCTACACCAGTAAAATAAACATACCGGTGATCGGCATTGCCAACGAAATTTAGGAAGTAAATCCCTCCTTGAAGCCTCTTCAGATCACAGAATCCAGACCTTTCATCAGATTTGCAGGTAGGGTTTGGAAAATGATCGCCCATCAATCCAAAGAGCTTTGCTAGAGACCCTTTGTATTTTTCCCAACTCATTTTAGCCATCACATGATATGAAATTTATAGCAATCAACGGCCAATGAGAAAACGATGGACTGCAAACGTTTTCACCACAATCGAGATGCAAATAACATATGTGGCCCCACCATGTTTTTTTGATGAAATCCACTCCGTCTATCATGCACTACTTCTCATTTTTTACTATTTACTCACAATTCATCCCAATCCATGACTCAGGTGGGCCACTCTATAGGGAACACTTGAAAGGGTAGGAACTCTCCCTCCCAGCTGTATCTTCTCATGTGGCCCACCTGAATAAGGAATTGGCCTAATTTTTGGGAATTTGGTAAAACGAGGGATGGTATGTATGATGGTTGGAGTAGATATAATGAGCACATGGCAGTGGAGCCTACACAACTTATTTGCACTGTAACTATAGTGGAAAAGTTCGTACTAGATCATGACTGTAGTAATGAAGATTCCAATGAGATTGGGTTTATATTCTTCCTTGAGAGATTCTACTACAACTGCAATTTTTGGAAGGGTCTATGCAATCTGGCATCCACACTACATGCCTTGTTTCAAGGTGGTGTTGATGTAGAACAGGTCGTTGACTATTTCATGGCCCAGATGGAGCAAAAGAAGACCGGTCGAGGTCAAAAGTGATCCGGACCGTCAGGACCGTAAATCGGTCGTATCTCACAATCCCGAATGAGTTACGGGACCTATAATATATTAATTTGAGGTAGCTCGAGCTACTTTAGCCAACCAACCCCGCCACGCCTGGTTGCCCAGGCCGGAATCGCGAGATTCGACCATATCGACAGTCATCAAGCTAGTTTATTTTCAATTTTACTATTTATAGTAAGTTTTAATTCGATCATAACTTTGCATCTGTAGGGATTTAGAGTTAGTGCCCAACATGAAAAGGACTTAGAATATTTAGTAGAACAACGTGATTGAAGCCATTTGATAACTTTCTATTTTTGGCCGAAAACCAAGAGTTCTAGTAGGATTGAACGACTTCTATAAATAGTAAGTTTACTATTTATAGTAAGTTGCGTTTTCTAGGAGTTTAAGTTGGAGTTGGATTCTAATACTTTACCTAGGGTTAGTTTCTTATTTATATGCATTGTAATTCCTTTTTTATTCATTCAATTATCAATAAATCAATTATTTGGAATTAAATTCCTCTTTTTATCTTTTATTTCTTCTCGTGGATTCGAGGAACTATCGGTTAGGGAGACAGTGATCGACCTACCACGTCCTCCCTGCATCAGGTGTACTCCTAGACCTAATAAAATTCAATCCAACCCGCTAACCCAACTTGACCCGACTTCTTCTTTTCCAGTTTAGGGTTACAAATTTTGACCCAACTTGACTCAAAATTTTATGGGTCGGGTTAAGGTTAAAGGTAACCCAACTTGACTTGACCTGAATCATATTGGGGTTAGGTAGACTATTATATATTGATTTTCTTATTAGTTAAATAATATAATTTTTTCCTCACACAACATGCCCGAAACTGTCCACATGTTTGTTAATTTAACAAGCATTATAGTCGGCCCTAAGACTATTATATATTAATTTTTTATTAGTTAAATAATACATTTTTTTCTCACACACCCTGCTAGGAACGGTCTACATGTCTATCAATTTAATAAACATGATTGATGTGTCTGAAGCATCATTCCATCATTCCAATGATGTTGATGCTCAAAAAGATATGCTTTAAATCTACACTACATTCTATCCTTTTATTTTTCTCTTTCAATATTTGTGTAATAGAAATACTCTTTCTCTCTCAGAATTTGTATAATAGAAATATTCTAAAAATAACCTCGGTTTATATATATATATATATATATATATATATATATATATATATATATATAGGCACTTACATACCTATTAAATATAGATGGTTTGGTTTCAATTGAATGCTAGTGTTACATGCATCTAGTTTAATCTACAGATTAGTTAGTTGATCATTAAAATGTGGGTCAACCTGACCTGATCCGGTTTAATTTGGGTTGGGTAAGAGTTGGATCCCATTTCACACATGGAACCAGGGTAGGCTCAATCAACTCCCTCCACGTCGGGTCAAGAGGGACGTTGGTGGTGGCAGGGCAACACGCAATCCCTGATTCCCCGTCCCATGGGGGTCGTGGATTAGGTGGTGTTGCCCACACCAACCTTAGCACTGGTGCGTGATGTGTTAGTCGTTGTGGGGCCCACTGTAATGTATATGTTTTGCATCCATGCCATCCATCTGTCTTTCCAGCTCATTTAAGGGCATGAACACAAAAATTAAGTAGATCCGAAGCTCAAGTGGAGCACACCACAGCAAACAGGGAGGATAGTGACACCCACCGTTGAGGGCCCACCGTAATGTTTATGTTCCATCCTACCTGTTGATAAAGTCAGTCGGACTTGGATGAAGAGAAAATACAGATATCAGCTTGATCCAAAACTTTTGTGGCCCAAAGAAGTTTTTAATGGTGGGCGTTAAATCATCACCACTATTTCCTGTGGTGTGGTCCACTTGAGGATCTGCTTCATTTTTGGGTTCATGCCCTAAAGGAGCCGTAAAAACAGACACGGTGGGCCCCACAGCGCCCAACTCAGCCATACAAGTATACAACAGCTCTGGGGGTGTTGACAATACAGCTGATCCGCGCCACCTTTGGAGCTGGCAAGCCTCGGAACCCAGGCATTATTCCTTGGTACTTAGGAAAACTTTGGTACTCAGGCAGAGGGTGATGATGATACGCAGGCACTTAGAATTTATATACATAATAAGTCTATTAAATTAAACTGTCCGTATAACTGTAACTACTTTAGATGATTTATAAAACAACAATCACAGCACAGTGAGATGATGCCTTTGCGTTTACGGTCTGATTAGCTGATACCTAATGAACGGCGACATGGATATCAAACGACCATTCTAATTCAATTAGCAATTTTTATAAATGCAAAATTAATATCGATCCAGTAATTTTATTTTAGGTTTACAGCATATCGATGGTGTTTTCCGTTGTTTGAACAGTTTGATTTGAGTTGTTGTACTCTGTTTTTGGCAGGTCTGAGGAGACCAATTACATAAGTACACGTGTAATTGCACAGCCCTGTGTGTAATGGAAAAGTAAAAGAAGTAGTAAGAGTTATAGCCGATTTCATGGTGAGGCGTACTGGGATGATGTCACGTCGCCATAGCAAATGAGCAAGTGTAGATAAGTTGGCAAGTTGGTTACAAAAAGTCATAATGAAAGGAAAAGCTCTAAAGATCAATTGGTGGAGGAAATTAGGTGATTATGTAATTGATGATTATAAATAGCAAGAGGGAAAGCCGAGTTCGAAGTTCAGCACCAACCAAATCAAATCAAATATCTCAATTCATCATGTTTTCTATTATTATATTATCTACATTTTTTAGAATAATTTATTTTTGTTTTCTTTTAGAATAGCCTTTCTCTAAGTTTGAATGTTGGGATTACATTCCATAGCAGAAAATCCATAGCTGAAATTTAGTAAGCAAAATGTACACTCATATGTCAGATTTAATTTAAATGATGTATTCAATATCGAAAAGTGAACTATAGTCCATTCCAAGTGGTCAATTGTTAAGTATTCCCTTTTTTTTTACTTAATTTATGTTATTTTCATATTAAAAAGTCATTTTTCGAAAGTAAAGAGTATAACCTATCTTTGGAGGACGAACCCCACCCTCCAAGTATCGTCTGATTCTCTTTAAACAATTGAGTGAGTGGCTAAATAAGTGGCCGATCTACACAGATTTTGGTTATATATAGCTGATTATAGCGTATATTCATATTCTAGCACTCGGGGTCATCATTGTTCGAATGGAATTGAGCTGCACAATTGGTGCACAATTGGTTCTAGCACGCCCACACACATTTCACATGCGTGACCAAAGAATAGAGAACAACATGAGTTACGTCATGCCACATGTACAAATGAAAATGAGTGCGTATCATCCATCGCATTTCAGCCAGAGTATCAAGTAACTCGTCTTGTTTTTATAACACTGATAGTCATGATGGATAAAAAGATTTAAGTCATTTGTAAAGAATGAATAATGGGCTAATTGCAGGGGAATCTTCTTATACACAGTTGCATGTGGACCTGTGTAGACACCCACATCACCTGCCAGGACCGTGCATTATGTCTGGTCCACTCTTCATTGGGTTGCCTGGAAAAAGTTCATATAATCAGATGATCCAAACTGTCCAGTCAGTGGCATGTAAAAATGGATGGACAAGATTGTCCGGAGAAGATGGGCACAGTCATGGATGATTAGGACCATCCCATTACTGTTATTTTTGAATCCATATGGACTGTCGAGTTGAGCAATGTGGTGCCAAAGAGCCCAAATACAACTATAACGATTCAGCCTTTTTGGGTGTTTATAAAGTAAATAGTAGGAGAGTTGAAGGAGATGTTGCATGGGTTATACCAACTTTCTTTGATTTTGGGATCCAAGTTGGCTGATGAAGACAATTACGATGATTCAATAACATAAAACAAAATTTACACTGCTGGACTTGGATTTTTCAATTTTGAGAGTCGAACAAATAGTAAAGATGCTACAAAATCAACTCGAACTGCTAGTTGGCATTAGTTTATGTGTGGATAATTCGATGGAGTAGATGACAAGCCCAAAGAAAATGCATGTATGATGCTAGCAACATTCTTTCAGGCACATTGCTTGGCAAGCTTCGAAAAGAACCGCTTTCATGAATGGGACTTGAGAATAGGATTTTTTTGGCTCCTGGTACATGGAAATGGACATCATATCATCTTCGATCCTTTCCGTCCAATCGCAGAGGCTGACATTGGGATGTCACACATCCATCATGGCACATGGGTTGATGATGTGGCATGAGATTGCAAAGTTATGTGATGATAACATGACCATACAACACGACCAGCCCATGGTGCAATGTACATGTAAATCGTCCATTTATTTTTCTCAAAGATCCCGTTTCGCACACCTAGGCTAACAATGAAAAAGAACGCAGGGGTGGCTAAAAGTGTGGGTGTGTAGACTAACAGTGGGATGTGTATACACAGTGTACTAACCCCTAAAAAAATACAATGAAAAAGAAGGCGGCAATGACACTACGGACTATTTGTCCAACTTCAGTTGGGTCAAGTGAACCTGAACTTTAGGTTGGACAGGTTGAGGCTGGGTTTTGCTTGGGTTGAAGCCTTGGACTTGGGCAACCAGGCCTGGCATTACAATACATGAGTTATGATTCGTTTACCTGATATAGGCTTTCATGGAAAATGGAACTCATTTTATTGGAACTGCCCTAGTCTTGGGACTGTTATACACATGTTCATAATCAAAACCGTCCATGCATGAAAAATAGGGTTCGTGATCGGAATCGACTGCAGGACCATGAGTGATCCAATGTCTTTTGAATGGTCCCTCTAATCATTAATATGTTCTTTTAAAGTAGTTTTAAATTTTGTTTGTTCACGAGTGGCAACTACTGTTTTGCTGGTTGCGTTGGTTTATACGTGGCGTTAAACCAATCCAACCCAACCCAAATTGGGTTAAGGTTGAGCATTCAACACCTTGGGTTGTGTGTCTAGGGTTGGGTTGGACCTTACGCAGACTCGTCTACAGTTTGGGTCGGGCTTGGACTCACCCTCAATCCAGCTCAACCCAACCCACCCGAGTTGCAACCATACTATGTAGGCCAGGCCAATAGTGACAAATTTTGCTCTCAGATATTTTTCTGCCTAAGAATATCTCGGGAGACTTTCAGTTTTTGACATTTTTCACACAACACTACTGGAAAATTTTCACCAAAAATAAAATATAAAAATATTTATTATGAATAATTTTAACTGATAAGTTTTTGCATTAATCGTGATAATTTTGCAACATTTTAACTGATAAGCTTTTGCATTAATCGTGATAATTTTGCAACAAAATATCAAAAGTCTGGAACTGCTGAGATTTTGTAAATATCACAACTTAGCAAAATGTGGATGAAATCATACACATGGCATACAATTAACTTGAGCTAAACCATTCAAATCACTAGCCCCAATTCAGATGGATTACACTGATTTTTCTTATATAGCTAACCCATCGGTGGATGATGACCTACCTACAGTGGGTCCCCACAATTTGGATGGTTCATTTCAGTTAAATGTACCCTGGGTACACAATTCACGACAGCAGTATATCAACCATCACACTTTGCTGAGTATGAAATTAACTCCTCAAGGTAAACAACCAAGTATCATGCAGAGACTAAAGGAATCCCATCAATGACATGTCCATAACAGTTAAAAGCCCATACCAGTTTCATTAAACCTAATATAATCAACAGCTTTACAGAAACAGAGGCAAACAGGCAATGGACAAAACATCCTTTCATGCTGAATAGCCAGGCGGAATGAGCAAAGATTTCCAAGTGATGACCCCAACAACCAACGATGGGATTAACATTATGTCATAGGTATATATTGAAAATTTTATCTATATTTTTGGAAGATCCAGAGAGTATATATATACACTTGCATATGTACAGGGGGGAGGGGGGAGGGGGGAAAGATCAAAACTCAACACCAGTATTCAACTGAACAGAGAAAGAAGTCCTGCCAACATTGCTGAGAGGTGTTTCAACTCTAATCACAATCCCTGAGCTTCCAACATTCCCATTCCATTTTGACCTGCCAAGCTGCATTTCACCCAATTTTATTTTATTTTTCAATGTAAGACACAAATTTTATAACATGTAAATTGCTAAGTACAATTTATGAAGTAGACGTACAAAAATGAGAAAATGGGAATATTGCCCCAAGCAAAGATAAAAGACATAATTATACTAAGGGTATGGCACATGCAACACGTGGAGAGAGAACAGTTTAGATAAATAAGAGAGAGCGATTCCAATAACCCCCCTGCATACATGAAAGGCACAAGTTCTGTGGGACCCACTGTAATGTCCATGTCACATCCACTCCATCCATCAGTTTCGCCAGCTGATTTTAGGACTTGCCCCAAGCATGAGATAGATCCAAAACTCAAGTGAGCCACGCTACAGGAAACAGTAGTAATGGAAACGCTTAATGTTGGAACCTATCTGGGACCGATGTTTTCATGCCATCCAAACCGTACATAAGGTTATTCCCATTAGGATGAACGGAAAACACAAATATCAGCCTGATCCAAAATTTCTGTGGCCTTTGAGAAGGCTTCGATGGTGGGCATTCAATCCCACTGTTTCCTTTAGTGTAGTCCACTTGAGTTTTCAATCTGCCTCGCATTTTGTCTCATGTCCTGACAAGAGCTGGCAAAACTAATGGAGGGAGTGGATGTCAATAGACATCAAGGTGCAACCCAGAGAGCTAGAGTAGTGGAAGTGCATGAAATTAGCATTCAAGAGGGAGAAATCGGGGAGAGATATAAGGAGAGAGACAGGTTGGCATTTGGCAGCTAAAATCTTAGCCGTTTCCTCTCTTTTTGCAGGTGAAATCCTAACCATGCGTAGGACAACAACCCTAGATAACCCTATTTTCGTTTAAAATATCTTCTTTAAAATGCCTCCCCATGTCCTTAAAATGATCAAAGTTCTCCGCCTGGGGAAACTAATTGCAGGGGCAAAGAAGTCCGAACACTACTCATATATATATATATATATATATATGTGTGTGTGTGTGTGTGTGTGTGTGTGTGTGTGTGTGTGTGTGTGTGGCAGCAGATCCTTAGCCTTTGGAGGCACGGCATTTTTTGTGCCTCCATGTCATTTCAAACACATGGCATGCATGGATGAGATTGAAACCATCCATTTCTTGCTTAACGGGCTGTGGTCCCAAAAAGCACAAACTTCAGATAAATCTAGCCCTTTACTTGCTGCATACAAATGGACACTAAGAGACAAGAAACCAGCAATGGCTCCCACCAATCAAAGAAAACTTTGGTTAAGAGTCGATATATGGCTGACCCCACAGGATATCTGGTTTGGATCATCATCTACATGTTCCACATGTGTGGTACACAATCTAGAGGCACAAAAATGCCGGGCATCTAGATGGGGGTAATCTGCTCCCTAATTATATTTGCATACCATAACTAGAAAATAATAGGTGCCGATGAGCATAAACTGGGGTAGACATCCAAATCTAGAACAAACGTGTCTTTAAGCACATCAAGGTATCAAGCACATTATCTGAGCAACTTACAGATATTGATGCGAATGCAGAAGGAAGAGCTGTGTAGGCACAACCACAGATTAGCTTCAATTTCTCCTTCACAGAATGGATGAGCTCTGCACGCAGCCCAGGATTGCTTCCACCAAATGTGGGGCATATGCTGACCAGTGTAACAAAAACGGAAAATGTAAGCCTAAGTGGCATGCAAGTTCTTAATTTCTTCAAATATGAAGGCAGGACAGTAGCAACATGTGGAAATCTAACAAGGAATTCAATGTTTTACAAAACACAGGGTACTCCAACCATTTTGTGGATGAATGATTTCAACAGCTGGATCGGAGAAACCGCCGGACCGAGAAGGTTGAATATCTTGGATCGAACGGTTTCTTTCCCAGAATGGGTCTTTTAATGGCGCAACACATTTCGTCGGGAGGGCCCAGTCCAACCATCTGGTCCGGTCTAGATCTTAAAACAATGGAAGAAACTAGAATTTACTAATACAAGAGAAGGGTGTAAAAGGGCTTAGGTCAATTCGGAAGTGACAGTTTCAGCATGCATTGCTTTTTACTGATGAAAATGCAACAAGCAACAGGCAAATGAGATCTATGGAGATCAGGAAGCAAATGACGAGTACTGTTCACATTGCTAAAGAGCAAATGGGGTCAACTGCAACCTGTATTTTATGCATCTGAATGATTATTATGTTCAAAGGCAAATGGAGTCAACTGCAACCTGTATTTTATGCATCTGAAGGATGTAAAAGGGCTTAGGTCAATACAGAAATGATGGTTTCAGCATGCATTGCATTTCACAGATGCAGGGAAAGGTCCCAAAAAGACAGGATGCTAGTTCAGTAAATTTCTAAAACTAAGAGGTTTAATGCAGTTTCATGACAAACTGGAGTGGCTGGGTCTATAAGCTGAGTTGATACTTTTATCCATGCTCATGCTTTCTCCAAAAAGCAACAAGGAACAGGCAAATGAGATTCTATGGAATCAGGAAGCAAATAACAAGTACTGTTCACATTGCTAACAAGCAAATGGAGTTTACTGCAACCTGTATTTTATGCATCTGAGTGATAATTATGTTCAAAGGAATGGATGCACAATTGACATCAATATTTTAAAACGGGATCAGAACTGCTTGTCAGAGCAGTATGGACCAGAAGCAGTGGCATATCCGGCCGGGTCTCTATAGGAGCTGTTTTTGGAACTGTACCACCTAGGTCACATGGGTTTTCTGGTCCAACCACCAAATTGTTCAACCCAGGGGATCTGGTTTGGAACTTGCAGCCTTTTTCTCTCCGATTATTTAAGCAATTGTAACTAATTCAATTACACCACATGGTGATGCCACAGGTTGACCTGGTTAGACCAGCAGTCAGACTGATTGGGACCAGACTGTCCCACAAAATCAGGTGGGTGTCCAGTCCTGGTATTAAAGTATCGGTTGAAATAAAAAATAAATGATAAACCACCGAGCGGTAGCTCAACTGGCCAGGACACCTCACCTCAGGAAGCGAGAGGTCTTGAGCTCGAAGCCCCTTGGTGGCCACCTCTCATTGACTTACCCGGTGCGTGTGGGTTGGAAGGTTTGCACGTGCCCCGGGGGACCTCGAGGGGTGCTCCCTCTGGAGACCTAGCTGAGGACCTAGTCAGGTGCTCTAAGAGGCTTGGATACCCCGGTTATCAAAAAATAAATAAATGATAAATGTGAGCAAATGGACGGATGGTTGGGTTAAGATGTGTTTCAATACTGAGGTCTCTGCTTCAAGCCCAGCTTACCTATCCCCACAAGAAAAAGAAGAACAAGATGATGTATGGTTGGGCACCTGAATTGGATGGTTGGTCGCACCATGAGGCCCGATCTCTGCCAACATAACGCTTGCACAAGTCCCAGCGAAAAGGATTTGTCAGGCCACTGCACCATTGGTGTAATGCGTGTGCCCCGCTTATTCTGCAAGAGAAGTAAACACTAAAATCTGCTTGTGATATATAAAAGAACAGGCATAGGGCATGACAGGGAGAGATTTGCAAAATAGTCCTCGCCATAGTTATTTAAACATAAAATATCCTGTCGTGTTAACTTGGTGGATATGGTATCTTTACAAATCACTAACCTTACATGAGAAGCTAAATCTCATTTCTCCTGGATATTGACCTTGAGCTTGAAGCAGACCACCAAAAACAGGTAGGAAAGCACTGGTCGTCAAACCCTCGCCAGATACATATGTAAATTGCCCATTTGGAAACTGCAAGTCCATGAATGACTGAAACAAGAGATCAAGTTAATAACTCCAAAAGGCCCAGATAGTCCAATAGCTTTTGAAGGAGCCTTGCATGCTTGTTTCCATGACTGGCTAAAAGCTCACTAGTAGGGTCTTTTTCATTCAATACAGACATCCAATAACTTTTCATTTTAAATTTAAAAAAAAAAAAAAAAATTGTTTGGGGACACTTCATCCTGATCATGAGTCCAGAAGCTTTGGAATTGAAACAAAAAGAACAACACAAAACTTAAACAAGGAGCCATAAATAATAGCCCTACATAACAGCTGTATCTCACATAATGAGACCCTAACCCTTCAACTGGAGGACTTTTTATATGAGAACTGGACAGTTGGCTGTACAAAACAAAGAGCAGCCGCATCTCACACAATGAAACCCTAACCTTTCTACTGGAGGATATTTCATAAAAGAAATGGATGGTTGGTGCCCAACAAAACCTTCACGAACCTTCTTCCTCCTCTCCCTCTTCTTTTTCTTCTTCTTATTTTCAAAAATTGACGACTAAATATGTTTACACCATTCAACAAAACATTTACTAAATTTACTGATAGAATTGAGATAAGGGAAGAGAATTTGGCTATGTCGTGGGAATGCCCAATATGAAGGGCCAAGTGGCCCACCCCTTCTTTTGCCAATACATCGGCTATACCGTTAGCCTCTCTCCCCACGTGAGTAAACAGTATATTTAGCCAAGAGGTAAGAAATGTAACTTTTTTATAGAATTGAGAAGGGAGAGAATTCCCAATATGAAGAGCCAAGTAGCCCACCCCTTCTTTTGCCAATACATCGGCTATATTATCAGCCTCTCCCCACGTGAGTAAACAATATATTTAGCCCAGAGGTGAGAAATCTATTTCACTGAAAACATAATGAAGATCCCACGGTTTTGAACTAGCTGTTTTCACCCATTTAATGACATTGGGGGAATCACCCTCCATGATGACCTTCTATGAGGCCTCCCTCTCCAAAATGCCAAGAGCTTCCCAAAGACATAAAGCTTCCACTCTGTGGGCTGAGGATGGGGCCTGAATAGGCGGTTGGTTTACCTAACCATCTATTACCTTCTTCTGAAGTCCTCCAAACGAATGGTTAGGATTGTCCGATCCGTGTGATTGCACTCTAGACCATTTAAGCAGGGGCCTGTCAAGTGATCAGCTTTTGTTTTCATGGACAGGTGCAGCATGCCCTGGGTATAAAACCCAGTAACTAATAAATAAATTGAGATGTGCATATTTAACACCATAATCTAACTATTTATGCTAGTCACCCCTTGTACCTGCTGCCTAGGCATACATCTTCAGTCCTAATGGGACGGTATTAAAAAAAAAAAAAAAATCTTATAAAGATCATCTCATGAGCAGGTCACATGCCAGATCCGAAGTTTGTGTGTATTCAGAATGAGGAAATGGAGGACCATCTGGTCCTACACTGGAAGTCTTCAGGAGTTGTTTGATACAAATTCTTCAATCCTTTACCATTGATTAGGTGATGCCTTGGTGGATCCAAGACTTTCATGGCATCACATCTGAGAGGGAAGGAGGAGGTACTTATGGTGCCTTTGTCTGCTGACAGTCCTATGGTCGGTTTGGAAGAAACTCAGCAACAGAACATCCTATAATATAACTGATCGGAATGAGGTGGTATTCCAAAGGGCTAGAGGCAGGGTTCTAAGTCAGTGGTCAGGGTTCAAAGCCTTACAAGGTTGAAATAGGGAGCATGAAGATTGTGTTGTGGGTCTAGCTTCGTCTTAGAGATGATTTCTCATCATATTTACTTGCAATTTCAGATTTCTGAGCTTTTCTTTCTTAATATAATTTTTGTTGCTCTCAAGAGGAAACAAAAAAAGCAGGTCGCATCAATCTAAGAAAGGTCATTGCTTGGTTCACAAGAAGTGTTTTCCTTTTCTTTTTCTTTTTCTTTTCTTCTTTTTTTTTTTTATAAACGTGGATCACAAGAAGACTTGCATAAAATTCAGATAGACCAGAGCAGTATCTCCATGCAGTTAATACCAATCTCTCGCTGCTCAAGGAACCTTTAAGAAAACAGTTACCGAAAGAGTGGGTAACCTGGAGCACCCAAGGATGCCACATTTGTAAATGTATTTAAATGGAAGAACAACAAATAGATATGTGACAGGATAACCATGCAAACCAGCTTTCTAGGACATTATGCCAACATGATTAATACTTACAACCACAGCTGAAGCTGCTGAGATGCATGCATGCATCCATCCATCCATCCAATGCACGCACGCACGCAGATGGGTTTTGCTAACATCCCCACCTTCATGGGGATGTTAGCAATGTCCCCTATCCTTTTGAATGACATGTGGGATGCCCAATAATTGATCGTTCAGAAGTACCAATGGGAGCAAGCCATGGTGCAAAAAGTCACGCCAATCAACAAATGATCCTAACCCTTTGAACAAGGCCAATTTGTTACAACCATCCATTGTTTACGAACCATAGATTAGATGGTTAGAATCATCAAACCAAAGTGCTACTTTGGAATCATAAGCAATACAAAGTGGGATCTATCCAGTAGATGTTTCAAGATAATGATTGGAGCTATTTTGTTTCTCCACTCAATCTCGGATATCCATTTTCCATGCTATTAATCAGATGCTTAGGACCATCCATTCGGCATGATTTTACACCATGGCTTGGTCCTAGTTGTATGAATGAATGAATGGTTAAGATTGATGATAGGTCATCCCATGTGCCATTGAAAAGGATTGGGGACATTAGCAAAGCATTGTGTGCACGTGTCTCTGTGTGTGTGTGTGTGTGTGTGTGTGTGTGTGTGAGAGAGAGAGAGAGAGAGAGAGAGAGAGAGAGAAGATAACAAAAAATTTATTGATCAGCAGTGATCAGAAAGAACAACAAAAAGATACATGGCAGGATAACCATGGCAAGCCAGCTTTCTAGGACATTGGGCCAAAATGATTACAACTTATAACTACAGCTGAAGCTGCTTCCCATTCTCTTAAATCAAATGAAATTCAATACCCAGTGTGTGTGCGCGCGCGCATATACATACATACATGTGTGTGTGTGTGTGTGTGTGTGTGTGTACATATACATTCATACATGTGTATCTGTGTGTGACGATAACAAGAATCTTATTGATTGGCAGCAATCAGACTAAGGGATAGCCACACTGAAATTCAGCAACTCTATAAAAGATGATCACCACAATTGACACCATCTATTAATTGAGAGGGTTGGAAACTCTGTGAATGAACTTTCCTCGGTCTCTCTGTCATGTTCTTACAAGTATACCCACTATGGTTTACTTTTTGAGAATTCCAGAAGATGAGCAGAAAAATAAATTCTTTCAAGTATTTGCTTATGCCAATTTACTACGCCATGGCTCTTATTTCAGAATAAATCAAATATACAATCAAATCAATACCCTGAGACATGATTTCATAAATATAAACATCAAAGTAAACATTTTGGAATAAAATGTCTTTTGAATCAAACACATGGAAGTGGGTTCTATTTACTTTCAAAGAAGCAAACCCAAATTTACAATGCCTCAACCTTTTGACCTATTTGATTATTACATGTTCTACACATAATGAAACCAAATATATAAAACCACAACAGCCTCGGATTTAGCTATAAACCACATGATAGTGAAAGATATATTGTAATAACACTATTTTGAAACAAATGGGCAACATAAACTTCTGTTCAAACTTCAGATTTACCCACCAACTTCGAAAGAGAACCATATTATCAATGAATCTAGAACCAATGTCCAACTTGTGGTTTCAGAAAATCGATGTGCATGCGTGCCCAATTTTCAGAAATTTAAGTCTTTTCTTGTCAAGTGTACTTTCACAGTTTAGTCGCATGCCAAAAACCAATTTTTAGCTCTGAGGTAGACTGAGATCATCCCAAAAACCAAAAACTTAATGACAAGAATAATTATTATAGATGTAGACTGAGATCATTCGAACTTTCTATAGCTCTGAGGATTCATCTAGTCGCATGCTTCCTTGAGAGCATATTCCTACAGCATCCATTGCGCAAGCTCATGGAATCACATTGATGGTGTAACATGGCATACTTCTCACATCAATTTTGAGCCCTCAGGCAATAGCCCACAAAATAAAAAAATTAAAAAATTTAAAAAAAATTTAAAAAAAAAAGAGAAAGCCTAGCAGATTAACAATCTTGAAACAGAAATTATGAGAACAGAAACACTTCTCCTTAAAGAGATATTAGACCAATGGATGAATCTAAAGTGATCATTATTGAAGACTCAGACTGAAACTATCTTATTCCCTTAGGTTGCTAATGCATCCATCTCATCTCCAAAGTAATTGTAATATGATCCATTAAATCATCAAAGCAATTATAGCATAATAAATTCCATGCAAGCAACTCAGTTCAATAACAGCCCTATGAAAACAGCAATTTGTTGAGTTAGTTAACAGTGAAACACCATGTCCTTCAAATGCTTCAACTATCTTAAGAGCTTTTCTCATTCTCCTTCTTTCTTAGAGTGTTATGACTTCATTAGTCAGTTTCTAACACTGGAGCAGGAGCGGTTCCTACTAATTTTCCGCCTTATGCTAAAGATGCTAGCAACAGATAGAAACAGAGGATGCAGCTAAAAGGCATTGACCTTAGAACAAATTACGTAATTCAAAGTTTGCTTAACTTGTAAGCAAACACAATAAAAATATAACTTGCAGTGTGTTCTATTACACTAGTAAAACATCTTAACTTACACAAGCCAATGGGTTGAGACAGATCATCGACATCAACAGCCATCTTCTGTGCTTTGACCATACGGCTGGACAGAGAGAATGCATTCCATTCTGTAAAGAAAGATCAAGATGAGTCAAAGAAAATAATTCAAGGCAACTGTTTTACTTCAGCATAGATGAGAGTCAAAAAGCAACCATACTGATAAAAATAAAATATAAAGAAAAATGCATGACAACTGTGAACAAAAGTCCTCTTTTTTATTTTTGTAAGATGCATTAGAGCAAAAGTCAATTTACAGTAAGTAATTACAAGTCAAGCCATGATCAATAATTAAGCAATGCAATTCAAATATTTCGGCATGGTCTTATTCAAGTGACAGATTTTGATGGGAAGATGATAAATCTTTTCCAAAATTTTAATCCTATTGTAGAGATTAAGATGCTGAAAAATTAAGGGCATTGGCACAGGCAGATAATGAAGGTCAGACTTGAATCAAGTATTATTTCTTATTTTCGGTAGGTAAGTTGGCATCAAACTCTTTAACTTCAAGGTTGAAACGCAAAAAACCCTCCAATGAGCAGCGAGTGATGCAGAACCAATCCAATCATTGAAAGTGTCCAAAAGTCAACACCACTGCTAGCCGACTGAAGATCAGGGCCAATTTAATGGTCCAATTCATCTGACGGGCACACAGATCCAATCAGTTGGCCAACAATATGAAGCAATTGGACTGTGGGGCCCATGAGTCCAATTGGAGGTCTTCGCTAGGGTTTATATACAAACCATGGAAAGTATTTTGGGGTGTTCTATAAACCATACAGCCCTATAGCCATACAGACGTATACACAAGTCTTTTAGTATCATTCGGATTCTCTAGGATCATCATCATCACTGCCTTATCCCAACTAATTGGGGTCGGCTACGCAAATCCCGTTCCGCCATCCCACTCTATAAAGGACCATATCTCAGTTAAACCATAGGCCGCCAAGTATTTTCTTACTTTTGGGCCTCCCCTTGCCCTTTTAGAGCCTCGAATTTGAAACAACTCACTTCTTCTAACCGGTTTGGTCCCCATTGCACATGGTCAAACCATCTAAGCTTACATTCCTCATCTTATAACCAATTGATGCTACTCCTAAGTTCCCTCAATGCATGCCATTCTAATTCTATCCTTCCTCATCTTGCCACTCACCCATCTCATCATCCTTATTTCAGCTACGCCCATCCTATGAATGTGTTGTTCCTTAATTGCCCAAAATTGTATCCCATCAATCATTGGCTAATGACCACCCAATAAAAATTCCACTTCAGTTTGATTGGTATGCGGCAATCACATACAACTCCAGAGGCACGCCTCCACTTCATCCACCCAACTCTAATTCTATGAGCAATGTCCCTCTCAATCTCTCCATGCTCATCAATTATCAACCCCAGATATCGAAAATGATCATCATTGGGCACTTCTTGTTCATGAATCTTAACCAATTCCTCATTTTCATTCCTATTGTTACTGAAATTGCATTCCAGATATGCCCTTTTAGTCCGACTATTTTAAAACGCTAGATTCCAAAGCATCCCTCTCATCCGTCCATAACTCTAGCTATGTTTTACTCCCTCCCTCGTATCGTCAATTAAAACTATGTCATCTGCAAACAACATACACCATGGGACCTCTTCCTATTAAGTACCTTGTTAACTCATCCACAACCAATTGAAAAAGATATGGGCTCAATGCCGGCCTGGTGTAAGACAAGTATTTTGAAACTCACTTAACCCTCCACTAGTAGTCCTCACATTTG
The DNA here is from genome assembly GCA_003013855.2 of Liriodendron chinense. Classification (NCBI taxonomy): domain Eukaryota; kingdom Viridiplantae; phylum Streptophyta; class Magnoliopsida; order Magnoliales; family Magnoliaceae; genus Liriodendron; species Liriodendron chinense. The sequence goes on along the minus strand of PVNU02000440.1, from coordinate 3,866,108 downwards.
TTACCACTCCCTCATGCATATCCTTAGATATGTCAATATATCCTCTAGAAACCCCTTTCCAACACCCACCAAATTAACTCTCTAGGGACCCTATTGCATGCTTTCTCTAAGCCAATAAAGACCATGTGGAGATCCTTCCTCCTCTCCCCAGATTTCTCCATTGGCTGTCTAAGAAGGAATGTACCCTTAATGGTTGCCCTTCCTGGCATCAATTCAAATTGATTTTCTAATACAGCTGTCTCATGCCTTAATTTTTGCTCGATCACTCTCTCGCAAAGTTTTATAGTATAACTCATAAGTTTAATACCACGATAGTTACTGCAACTCTATACGTCTCCCTTTTCTTATAAACAGGTACGACACTATCTTTCCCCATCCAACTAGAATTTTCTTCGATTGTACAATCTACATTTAATTATTTAACTGTGTTTTCATTGTAACGAAAGCTCTATATAGTTATATCTTATATGTATGGATATAAGACAGCAACTTTATACACTATTCAATTGATGAAAAAGCTCTCTTGTTTGTTGTGACTGGAAACACCCTCTAGAAGTGACTCTTCTAGAAATCCCAGGGATAAGACTTATTTAGGGCCTGTTTGGTTTTCGGTAATTACCTGTAAATACTAGCAAATAAGTAATTATTATTTACTTCACTAATTCATGCCAGCCGCCTCCCCATGACGTTGACAGCTACGACTGTTTGAAAGGCTCTGACATTAAAACAGAGGAAGGAAAACAAGGTACTTGTAAAATCTGTCGGGCCTGCTGTTATGTATGTGTCTGATCCACGTTGTCCATCCATTTTACCTGCTCATTTTAGGGCATGAGCCCAAAAATGAGGTGGATCCAAAGCACAAGTGGACCACCACCACAGGAAAAGGGGAATTGAACGCCTACTGTTGAAAACTTCTTGGGGACCATAGAAGTTTTGGATCAAGCCGGTATTTGTGTTTTCCCTTCATCCATGTCTATGTAACCTTATGAACAAGTTCGATGACAGATACACATCCCTGTAGAAGGTTTCGGCTTTCAACGATGGACATCATTATCACCCATGTTACCTGTGGTGTGGTCCACTTGAGCTGATAATCTGCCTCATTTTTTGGGCTCATGCCCTAAATGAGCTGGTAAAACGAATGGACAGCATGGATCAGATACATACATCACGGAACCACAGATTTTACTCATGCAATCCCCATCTAAGTTGGATGCATGCGATCACAGTTTCCATGGCTGTAATTAACCCGCCATTTCCCTCTCTTCCCAACCTTGGTGAGAAGTCATCATTGTTGATTTACCACCATTTACTGTGGAAAATGGAAAAACAAACAGGCCCTTAAGTAATTTTGTGGTGGGATTCCACACATTTATCCTTCTTTTTTTATTTTTCTTCTATGCTTTCTGCTGCAATTGAAGAGCAAAATCTAGTTTTTAGCATCTAGAGGTGGATTTGATCCCTTGAACTGGCACATAGTCAAGTTCTCTCCAACCAATTTCGATACAATCTTACTTGCTACATCGATGAGCTTGACTACTAAATACTTGCATCAGGTGTAAATACATCTTGCTCTTTTATCAGACAGAAGATTCAGCTAAAACTGGATCCAATGATGGCCAGATCCAGCCAAGGCTAGATAATCTTGCTTTTGGTCAGATGGAGGATTCAAGCATTGCTTGGTTGGCGAAGCCTTCCAAGTAACCAGCAGTTTGGCAAGCAATTGCAAACCTATGCAGAGATAGAGCCCTGTGTAAGGAAGGATTTCCCATTGCCTTTTTCCAAGTATATGGGAAGACATTATGGGTGATGTGATGGCCTTTTTTCTCTAAGGTCTTTGAAAGAGGAAGATTATCCAGAGAAATTGTACATCCTTGTTGCCTTGATTCCTAAAAAAGATGGTGCAGAATGCCTGAAAGATTACATGCTGATTACTTTGACTGGAGGTAGTACGAGATCTTGGCTAAAGTTCAGAGTCACAGGGTGCTGTTGTGTATCGCTGGCAGATTTTGGATGGGCCTCTCGTTGCTAGCAAACACATCAATTCTCATCATAACTGAGAAATCCGGCATCGTTTGTAAGTTACATATAGAAAAGCCTATCACTTTTATTATAAATAGGAAAAAGAAAAGGTCTTATGACGTTGTTGATTGGAAGTTTGTCCTCTATATGCTTAGCCGGTTGGAATATGGAAATTAAATGGAAATGTTGGATATTTGAATGCATGATTTTGGCCCACTTCTGGTGATTGTCTATGGGTGAAAGGCTTTTTCGTAATTGGTGTGGATTCCTGCAAGTGGACCACCCATCCTTTCTCTTCATTATTATTGTTGAAGCTCTGAGCGAAATGTTGGATAGGGCAAGTTGATCTGGGGGCTTATCAAAGGATAGGTGGAGGCACACTGTTTTTCATATTTATCATCTTCAGTTTGCAGATGACACACTCCTCTATTGCAAGACAAATAAGGAGCAAATGAATAGCCTTCGTAAGGTCATTCATTGCTTTGAGGTTGTGTCTGGGCAGAAGATTAACATAAAAATAATAATAAGAAGTTGTTGGGAGACCCTATGAGTGCCATTGGGGTGTCTACCTTCGCTCAGGACTTTGGTTTTAAGCTGGTTCTCTTCCTTCAACTTACCTTGGGCTTCCTCTTCATATCAACAAGGCAACTAAACACCTTGGAGACATGGTTGAAGGGAGGATTGAAAAGAAATTACTAGATGGAAAAGGCGTTACTTGTCATTTGGGGGCAAAAATCATTTTAATCGAATCAACATTAGTTAGTATGCCTCTATATTTTACATATTTGTTCCATTGTCGTGCTAGTGTCACTCAAACGGCAAAAAGGATTCAAATGGACTTTCTATGGCAAGGTTTAGAGAATAAAAAAAGTTCCACTTGGTTAGGCGGAGTTTTGTAAGCCTGAGGAATCTTGGAGGTTAAGCATCAAAAGACTGAAGTACATGAACTTCGCCCTCTTGGGCAAGTGTGTTTGGAGATTTGGGGATGAGGTGCACAACCTCCAAAAAAGGGTGATAGCTCATAAATATGGAGTGCATGAGGGTGGTTGGTTCTTGAGGCAGGTTCCTCAGTATAAGAGTTTCAAGCATTTGGAGAGTTGCGCTGATAGTCAAATTCTTGTTTAAAAGGGATATTTCTTTCCCTCCTAGGGTGGGCTCTCGAACTCATTTTTGGGAAGATAGATGGTGTGGGAATCGGCCTCTTTATACCACATTACCTAGGGCTTTCACAATCACCACTGAGGAAGATGCTCTTATCTATCATATCATTTTCCCTAGGCGTTGCGCCGTTGCCGCATTACTCTGACGGTCGAGACAAATGGCCATGAAATACCAATAGGCCGGGTCGATTCTCTGTTAAATTATTTTATTTAGCCATTCTCCACAACCACCCCTCCTCCCTTGTCAGATTCCAGATCCCAATTGTTGCATCTGGAAGTGCCATGGATCACCTTGTGTCCTGGTCGTTGCTTGGTTAGTTGGCGAGAGCAAGGTGCTTACCATTGATTATCTAATAAGAAGGAACAAAATCATTTCAAATAGGTCTATTTTATGGCTTTGAGAGGCAGACTCAGTGGAACATTTATTCCTCATTACCCCTATGCGATGACCTGGTTGAGATTTGTCAAGCTCCTGGCTGTGGAATGGATTTATGCTCCGCTCCATTGGGGAGCTAATCCTAGCATGGCACAACGGTATAAAGATGGCAATAGAAGATCATTCTTACATCGGGTTATCCTCCTTGTTGTCCTAGGGACAATTTGGTCTGAACACAACAGTAGGTCCTAGGATAAACCCAGCTCACTGGGGGGTCATCTTTTTGAAAGCTAGAAGCCTTCTTCTGATCGGTGGGCTAATCCACTCAAGTGCTTCATGGGCAAGCCTACTAATCTATTATGGGGTTTTTGGGGGGTTCTTAACCCTTGTATTGTTAGGGATGGTTCCTTATCAGTATTCTTTCCTCCCTTTGCTAAGAAACTTTATTGTTAACCCTCAAAAAATGTAGATGAATATAGCTATCCAGATTCCAGTCAAACAAAATTAATGAAGTAGGAGATTAAGCTAAGCAATTCAGGACACAAGAAGTCACAATGACCGTACTTACTGTGGATAAACATGTAGATGAGTATCCATAAAAAAAAAATTATTTATATATATATATATATGGACAAATATGTCAAGTTGATCATGGATAGGCATGGATAGGGAATGGGACGTTGTGGTAAGTTCTAGGTGGCTGGGAATCGAATGAGATGAATGAGCTATGGTAACTGTTGGAAAAACTAGCCGTTGAATCTTCTTACTGAATATACTCTCCATAAGCCAAGACAGGAGTAACGAGCTTAGCAATATGACCATATGCCAAAGCAAATTCACAAGCTATCAGATATCTCAAAAGCTAAGAAAATGCCACATTCCTAGGTGAAAATTTAGCCAAGACAATTGTAGTGCGGTAGACAATGTCAAGGGCTAAGAAACATCAAGGTTATCTGAGACAAATATCATACGCAAAATTGATCTGCTGGCATATGAATGAAAATACTCTCAGTCTCATCATTTTCAATGAATCCTGAGATCAGATTGGAGAGAAGCAATTAAATACTTGATGATACATGCATCTCTGATAGAGAACTAATAATCCACAATCATAAAATAAAGCTACAGGTCATCTCTTCCTTTGCTGAATGCCTTCAAGTCATCAGAGATCTGCTAATTGCATTCAATGCAGTTAGCACTCTGAGGTGTCAGGTCCAATCCAATAATTCGTAACGATATTGATCCTCATGCCAGGCATAGACAAATAACCTATTGGAAGCATGCCTCCAACTCAACAGCAAAGTGTCAAAAAAAATAATAATAATAAGAATTATCAATTAATGATGGCAAAACAAGTTCACCAAATCCAAAAAAAAAAGCCCACAACAAACATGCAGGCACACAACTAGTTAATTGCATACCATGATCCTTTTTTTTACTCATTTAAATGTTACATCTATGCCCTTTTCTCCAGAAAATATTGAACATCACAGATTACAACGAATATATATGGCATAAAAAGTACATTAATACATAACTAAGTCTAATGTTTACAAATAAAAAGAAAAAGAAAAGAAAAGAAACTGCTGAGTATATCTCTTGAATTTCATAGCATAGGATTGAAGTTCAATAGCGAGCCAAAACTAACTTATGCTAACATGCAGCTTCAACAATGTATGGTTTATTTTATGCAGTTTCCCTTTACTACAAGCAAATTAATCTGCAAAACCACAAAAAAAAAATACAAAAAATACAAAAAATACAAAAAAACAAAAACCCCAACGTGCACCATCTGATAAAACAAAGCAATTTTATTACCTTCCGATCAAAACCATACCAAAGCAAATGTTGCTTTGATAAATGAATTGGCAAAAGAAGTGTTGTGTCACGAACAAACAGCAGTGGTCCAAGCTGAATAAGGAAGAGAGGGGAATTCTCATTTCCCGAAGTGGAACCTCCGTGTGATGCCTCTGCTCGCCACAAGTCCCCCTTTGCGACTAATGAACTCTCAATGTCATTCGTTCTACTATCATATGTTGATGTAATATTAATGCTCCCCTGCACAATTTAGAATTATCTTATTACCCAAATCAATACGGAACATTCCTAGTTATTTTGAAAAGCATAGAAGACCAATTAATTTCACACTGATGAAACAATAATAATGCATTTTCTCCAAAAAAGATCACTTACTGGAAGTCTGCATCCAAAAATACAAGAAAAGAAATTCAATAATGAAAAGAAGAAATTTTAAACCAGAAACAGCCAATGCTTTAAAACCCTGATCATACAAACAGTTGGATCAGTTTGGGCTGGAAGTCCAGAACCAACCATGGAAACTGGTTGGGTTACCTAGAAACCCTCTTTGGGTAAGATACCGTTTGAACCATCCGGTCCAACTGATCCATAGATCTGCGTTCGGCATTTCACCTCATTGAACAGTCCAATTCAACTATTTTTTAGTAAATCTTTTAAGATGAGTTTTGTGGGGTTTGATTCAAAACCACAATCAATAATATCCGAACAAAACACACTAACAACTCAACAAGAGGATTTTATTGCTTAGCATCTATCATTTTTATTTATTTATACATGTGATGGGTTGGGGTATTATTTATACATGTCACAGGCCCAGTCCAGGTTTTAGAACATTGAGAAAAGCTGAAGGATGAGAAACCATTCAACAGAGAATTGATCCTAACAATAAGAAGCCACCAAGAAAACACCTTAGGCAATCTAAGGCTCTAGGCAGCTAGGCTGGTAACCTGGCACCCACTGAATTGGGTGGGTCCAAGAAAGGCACAAGGCCACTGATCCTGCCTTGAAAGAACCCTTTAGCTGACAGGTTGGTCACTTCTGATTACTCACCTTCAGCTTGTTCAAGGTTGAGATGGCTGTCTTATTCTAAAAGGGCAATAGAGGTTTCAGATTAATTCTAACTGTTGCATGTATAACGACTGGTTAGAAAACCAATATTTTGTATGCATAGCTTGTGGGTGAACAAGGCGAAATAGAAATAAAAAACTATTTTTATTTAGGGGTATTTGTATACTCCCCCCTCACCTATCTAAAATTTTTGGATTCCTCCTTCACCATTTGATATCTGTATTTACTTACCTTGAGGTTTCTAACAATTGTAAACGCCTCCCTACCATCACTAGCCGTTAGCGGTTGTCACTGTTGAAGTAGCTTTTGTGGTTAAAGAGATGAAAAACTACCAAATATTGAGAAGAAACAATGCCCTTTACATACACACTCACCTTCATTTGAAACTGAACATGATCACTCACATGAGCGGTTGACACACGTGTCATTCTCCATGCGTACTGCATACATGTTGCAGATCCAGGCCTTCCATGTTATATCATGAACATGACTGGACCAAAATAATTTTAATCCAGGCCTGAGGGAGGTCAAAATTATGAGGATGGGTTGGATGGCATATAAACACCATGGTGGGTTCTACACAAAACTGGTGGTTAGCATTCCATCTTTATCGTTTGCTGTGGTGCGGCCTACCTGAGTATAGGATGATCATGATCTTTGGGTTCAATGGTCAAAATAAGGCAGCGTACCTGACAGATGGGGTGGATCTCATGGAAGTTCCACCCACTGGCTCCAGTAACCCCAGTAGACACCTAGTGCGAGTTGGACTAGTGCAGCTGCTCGCAAAAATGTCTTTGACATGAACCTCACAAGTCATACCAGCTGTCTTCTCAGAAAGAGACTGTGTAATGATAATGTAAGTTCAAATGTACAATATTTACCATATGTTCTGAGATGTTTGGAGCTCACTTATTATGTGGATATGGAATCCAAACCATGAATCTGGTCCAGCTCCTCAAGTTCGCCAAACACACCAGGGATCACCCCGATTCACAAGTCGGGTGGGGCACCCAACAGCAAGCAATATATGATCGCCCCTAAAATCTAATTCACGTGGTGTGGCCCACCTGAGTTTTGGTGTGTCCCGTCATCCTTCTAGGTTCCACCTGATGAATAGTTTGGATGTTCGGTAAAGCATACATTGGACCCCACAATTCATCTGAAAGTTCTATGGTGTATGCTGCATTTACCAATGTCCCCCCATTTTTTCCTTTGGTATTGGCCCACCTGTGTTATGTATAAAACTGGATCTTGGGATCTACACCAGCGTTCCTAACATGGGTAGGGGCTCATCTACTGTACGGGTTGGAAGGAACTAAAATATAAAGGCGGCCCCAACACATTTCGAGTGTTGGAGGTACGCCATCATTCTCCATTCTCCAAGAGAGATTGTGAGGAGGAATCTACAAATGTCAGAAACTTTAAGGAGGAATATACAAATATCCCTTTTATTTATTGTCCTTCAAGGTTATAAGTTGCTAAACTTAATTAGCAATCTTGAATTCTTATGAGGGAAGGTTATAAGGTTCTTTTAGGCTGCACTTGGATGAACAAATGAATCAGATTGTGAATATTCAACTTACTCGAGAGGAAATGAAAGATGACGAAGAAGAAGAAGAAGAAGAAAGAAAAAAATTGTGATGCTTTGTAGCATTCATAATGAGAAAGTAGCCCTCCAATTGCAGTTAGATTTTATTTTTTTTTAAAGCAAAATTGCAGTTAGATTTTTCCCAAGTCCAACTTCAAAGTATTGTAATTGCAATTAGGAGCCTGCACCCTAAAAGATGAATGCTAATGAAGGAAATCACAATTTGGTCAATCCACTTTATTAGACTATTAATTGCAGTTTACTAGACTAATTGCAGTTAGATCCACCAATGCATCCAAACGGACCCTTCAACCTTAGTGTTTAGGCAAGCGAAATACGAAAGGCAAGATTGAGAAATGTGAACCTTTAAATACAGGCAAGGAACATCTGCAAAGGGGCTTTTTTTACTGGCCCTTGTTTCCTTCAAGAGCCTTTTCTTTTATTCAAAATTATCAGTCCTCCCCTTTCAAGTAGATAAATTTCAGTAATAGATTCTTTAGTTCCAATTTGAATTTTGGAATTCCCTACATCAGATGTCCATCATTCATCATGATTTCATCAAAAGGAATAAATCTTTATGCATCTAATAGTAAATGTATAGTAGAACAGTCTGAATAGACAGGATATTATTGGAAAGAAAAAACAAACAACATGGAGTACTAATGATTTACCTGTGGCCGTCCAAAGTGCCCTGAAGGTTTCAGATTCAAGGCAAAACCATCCTCTTCCACGAATTCATCAGAAACAGCTGTTGATCCCACAAGCCCGTAGTCTCTAACCTTCTCTCCCACCAATCCAAAAACCTCTTTCCGCTGATGAAAAACACTATCTCCCCTCCTGCTCTCCAGACCTACCATAACTGCCGCTCCCTCGTTCTCATCCTGCCGGAATGGTGATGGCAGCCGCCTGAAAAACTGCTGAACGACACCGTTCAAGCAAGACCCAAACTCCGCCCCAGCCTGTCCTAACCTGTTCCCCATATCGAAGATTGCAGAAACCCCGTTAATTCCGGAATTATCAGCCATCAGATTAAAATCCCGTTTTCCGGAGAGATGGCTCGAGAAATCAGCATCAAAGAGCTTCTGATGATTGGGCCATGGGAAGGAGGGAGGGTTCATATGAGAGTGGAGCAGACCGGTGAAGCCCTGCGCAAGACGGTCCGCGAAATCGTGGCCGTGGCGCTGCATCTCTTCCCAAGCCTCGAACGATCTTTCGACCGACATTGGGAAGAAAAATAGGGTTCTTCTTCCTCAGATGTAAATGAATTAGGGTTTTTTTCAGCTAGGAGTTGGGGGAGATCCTGGCAGTGAGAAACTAGGGATTTTTCATCCTTTTTTTTATATCTAGGAGTTAGATTGCGGTAAGGAGATAGGAAAATTTGGGTTTCTTTTTCTCTTTGGAGATCGATAGAATTGCAAGATCGAGGCGAAGAGAAGAGGGTTGGTTGGGAAGAGGTAGGAAGTGGGAGACAGGAAAGCAGATAAGAGGCGAGTTTTTGCAGTCAGTTGTACGCTGTCCAAACAGGAATCGAATTGCATTGAATGTGAACGGTGCGTACGTTTGGAGATGTTGTATGATGCTCAGGCAGCGTGTGACGCTTGATACACAGGCATTCGGAAAATTTACACGTGGCAAGCATTAGCCGAAATTAAACCGACGAAACTGTGGGACCCACTGTTGCTAATCATGGTCCCGATATCAATTGGCTTGAACAATCTTAACCTCTCATTAGTGGACAAATGTTTCTTGAAACAGGTCCACTGGGTATTTGACATTTTTAACCACGAAGTAAGCGTCCACAAATTAGACAGTTTGATAATTTTTAAGCGACTGAGTATTATCTATCACACTTACAGAGTATCAAAGTGATTGTGATTTTGGTAGAGGCGCAGAATGCATGTTACGACAGGTCGAAGCATCTGGACCAAAAATGTGGCGGGGTTATCTTTCAATCAAGACCAGTGGGTGCTGTGAAATTTGAAAACCAGAAGAACGAGGTGATCCTTGACATCTTATCTGTGAACTGACCGCGCAATGAAAAGATAATGAGAAGAACTTTGATACTCTGGTAAGTGTGACGCATGCTACACATGCACTTATAGATCACTTGAAAATTACATAAAAGGTATATGTGTAATACAAATTAAACTGTCCAAATTATCTATCCGATGGATATATAACCAAATTCTACTCTTAATTGATTATCTAACATTGATTAATAGACATTTATTGAACGGTTAAATTATAATTAAAAATTTTAATTAGTTTTATTTCAACAAACAAGTGTGCAGATGTTACGATCGTGCAACCAATATGATTTATGCACTCGGCAACTGTCGGTTCAAAAATTCAGCTGGTCCAACTTGAGCTAATGCATGCCATGTATGGCATTTTGAAGTGCTTGTGTATCATGCATCATGCATAGCCAGAGTATATCAAATAACTCCCCTGCAAGATGGATCTAGAAAACTTGAACTTCTAGAAGTATGCAATTATCACGGAGAGGATCATCAATTCTGTGCCATTATTGAGCTGATTACCAGGTCAGTGCCATTTTTTGAACTATGGGCCATCCAACGCCCATAGGCATGGGTGACACTAGGCCAAGCTGAAGTTGACCCTAGCCCAGCCCTCGAGCCAGGGCTGGAGCTCTAATGGACTAAGGGCGTGTTTGGTTGCAAAACCTAGATTCTAGAGAAAATCTAAATTCCACTGTTGGATTCCAAAATTGTAGAAACTAGAGTGGAACCCAGGTTTCATCTGTAATTTACTGTTTTGTTGAAAACAGTGCAATTTAGATTGTGTTCCAACCGTTGGTTGTGGCATAGCCCACTTGAGCTTCAGATCCACCTGAGAACCTTACCCTGTCCTATTATAGTCTTGCAAGACAGATGGCCAAATTGGACGGCAAATAAACATTATAGTGGGCCCTAAGAAGTTTTTAATGGTGGACATTCAATCAACACTGTTTTCTGTGGTGTGGTCCACTTGAGATTTAGATTTGCCTCATTTTTTGTCCAATGCCCTTAATTGAGATTTCAAAACTAATGGACCATGGAGATATAAAACATATACAACATAGATGTACAACGCATACATGGTGGTGGCAACGCTCACTTCTGCCTCTTTTCCCTTCCGTAGAAACGGTCCCCAACACCGTTTCCACTAATCCGGGTTCCACTCAATTTAGGTTTCCAGACAGAATCCTCTTTGATTGGAACTTGCCACCAAACACCTTAGTTAAAATCGGATTCTACTAGAATCCCAATTTTAAGTTGGAAACGAGTTTCCAGGAGCCAACCAAACGGTCCCTAAAGAAGCTTGGCCCAGGGTGGCCCTATAAGCTTAAGATAGCAATGTAAGCTACATGTACAACTGATGTACATTTATTTGAGTGCGTGTTTATGAACCATCATGTCCTTCTAAAGAAGATAATTTTTACTTTGGCATGCTTGTGCCAAATGAGAGTACTCATCAACTCCCCCCCCCCCCCCCCCCCCCCCCCCAATCTCCATATTGGAATGGGTAGGAGCTCTGAGGGGTCACTGTGATGCATGGGTTTTATCCACACTGTCCATTTGACTGCCACATCCTTTAAGAGTATAAGCCTAAAAATGAGGTAGATCCAAAGCTCCAGCGGACTACACTTTGAGGATTAAACTCCCGCTATTGAAAACTTCTCAAGAGCTTCAAAAGTTTTGAAGGGAGTTGATAGTTGTATTTTCCCTTCATCCAGGTCTATGTGACCTTACGAATAGGGTGGATAGCACTTAACCATCATGGTGGGCCCTATGAAAGTTTCAACCGTAGGTGTCACTACCATTGCTACTTCTTGTGGTGCAGTCCAGTTGAGCCTTGGATTGGTTTATTTTTTTATCTCATACACTAAATCAATATGGCAAAGTTAATGGACAACGTAGATAAAACCCATACATCATGGTGGCCCCTAAGAGCCCCTACCTTTCTGCCCCCTACCTTTCCGTGTGCAAAGGTACGCCCAACTCAATTAGCCAACATGCACAGACTTCAATAAATGCATCAGTATGTTGTTCATAATCTAGAATCAAGTCCACAGTTTGGACAGTCTACGAGTGTTGTGTATCATCCATCCACTACTAAAGTATCAAAGTTCTTCATATTATCATGTGTGTTAGCATACAATTCAATCATCAATGTTACCGATATGCATGTATTACATAATATATTCATTATTGACTCTGGCCCAACTTGACCCAAACACTAAGGCTGAATTCAATTAGGGTGGGGGTCATTCAGGTTGGGCAACACAGCTCAATCCATTGCCACCCCTAGTGCATACCATTGCCACATGTATATTGGAGGTCCCTACTATATTGGAGCTCAATCCATTGCCACCCCTAGTGTATATTTGGGTTTAATAAATAGACTTGCTTGTAACTTGTGGTGATAACCCTAAGCTATGTGAGGTCTACTATGTTGTGTTATAATCGCTCAGTCCATCCATTTCGCCAGTTAGTTTTAAGACATGGGGCAAATTCAAAGCTCCAGCCACACCACAAGAAACAAACATTAGGGAACCCTCATGTTACCCACCAAGATAAGGTGGTTTCCGCCGGGTGAAGTGAAAACCCAAATATCAACTTGATCCAAAACTGGATTAAAACTTTTGCAGCTTCAAGAAGGTTCAATAGTTGGCATTCAATCCCTAAAGCCTCCTTGAGTTTTGAATCCACTAGATTTTTTAAGATAACATCCTAACATGGCTAGCAAAATGAACAGACCAAGTAGACATAACATAGACATTATGGTGGGCCCATAAAGCTGAAGATGGTGTTTGGATTGTTGACTTCCATAGTAATACATGATAAAAATAAAAAAATAAAAAAAAGTAATGATTATCATTATTATAATAGTTAAAAGTAAACAAAGAAGTGATTGTATCTAATATTTACCTACATTTTGGACTTTTGACATATAAAGTAATTCGGTTGTTTAGATGAATTTAGATGTAATTTTGTCAATATATATTATATCCACACCATCCATCTATTTTACAATATCATTTTAGGATCCAATCTAAAAAACTGAGCTTAATCCAACACTTTTGTCATGGTGTGGTCCATTTCTTCTTTGGATCTGCCTCTTTTTTGTCTCGTTCCATTAAATAATCACACAAGAGGAATGGACGGTGTGGATATAGCACATATATCATGGTGAGGCCCACGAAAATATGCCACGCCATCAGACTTTCTCCAACCCATGTCATGTGATGATTTCTTGGGATTACTTTAATTTGACAACTAGTAATATTCAATTAATAGAAAAAGATAATGATGTGAGTTTTACACTGTATTACAATCCTTTCTAGAAACCCAAACACACCCTCAGGCCTGTTTGGAGCTTGGATTTGGAACACCCGGGATTCAAAACCCCCAAGATTTGGAACCCGTTGGATTTGAAAACCCTCGGTTGTGTTTAGCACCCTAGATTTGGAATCCCCTGTAACCCGAAAGTATGATATTTTTGAGGGTTTAAATTTTAATTAATAAATCAACTTTAATATTCCTTATTAGTGTATGAATGTAATGTTTAGCACAATAGTTGTAATAAGCCTGTTGAAATATATACTTATGCAAAAAATGATGAAATTCCGAGTCTTAGATGGGCCACAAGCACAATATCACATCCGAATGACCAACCAACGATTTTTAATCGTTGATTTACATGGAAAATGTTTGGACGGCGCAAATCTTCCTATTAAAGTAATTTTAGTGATGCAGTTGATAATATAATTGTTTTGGGATATCATTAGTGGGTCATGTGCCCAATAGACTAGTAGCCTAATGATACACATGTTACACATGTGACTCTTGGAAGGATTTTAGATGTAATCCAAGCTTCCACCTTGGATATCAAAACCCCTCATTGAGGGGATTTGAAACCACCCGGATTTGAAACCCCCAGTTGATTTATGTGCCAAACACACCATGGGATTTGAAACATTCCCCCCCCCCCCCCCCCCCCCAAATCCATGTTTGAAATCCATGGTGTCAAATGACCCCTAAGATTATAGGGGCTTCCTATAACCCAACTAGCTGGATGAGCCCATGGAGTCGCGTCCCATTCAGTCTACTCTTATTGAGATGAGCCGGATGGCAGGATGGTTCGTTCACAATAGATTATCCATGTTCCATAAATTTTCCCACTTGTGCAATAATCAATGGGTCTTGATTCAATGAGCATCCACCTACGACGGGTTGGAGCATGTGCAAGGCAATCGGACCATTTATCAATCACTGCACGTGCCATGAATCAAAATCAGTGTTGGTTAGCTGAGTGGATAGGTGATCGCATGCGTGACTCACTTGATGAGCTTATTTCCATAATTTCTAGTACATAGCACGTTGACACCTATGGATGTTCCCAACTTAATAAATGCGTAGATCTTTTTCTTGAGTCTAGCCACTCGCATGAAGGGAGGCTGTTTGGCCAGTGACCCCAACACGGAAGCAGATTAGTTACGACCCGAGCCTGTGCAAAGCTCAGGACAAACTATATGAGTGGAGAGCACATTGTCAGCAGAGACATGCCACATCAGTAAGCCTGACACAAGCCTGTCACGTTTGCTCACCAATACACACATGCCACGTACTAGCCTGTCCCGAGCTCTGCACAGGCTCGGGTAGTACCTAATCCTCTTCCCCCCCAACACCTGCCAGTTAGTCAGTGTCAAAGCTCCGTGAACCCTACTATGATGTGTATGTGTTTTATCCATGCCATTTATCCTTTTTGCAGCTCATTTTAGGGCGTAAGCCCAAAAACAAGGCATATCCAAATCCCAAGTGGACCATAGCACTGGAAAACAGTGTCGACTAAATATCCGCCGTTAAAAATTTCCTGGGGCTTGTAATGTTTATTTGCCATCCAACTTGTTGATAAGGTCACATAGGCCTACGACACCCACACTATTGAGACAGTGGTAGACTCGGTGAAGATTGTCTGTCTAAACACTGAGGTCTAGGTATCAAATCCCAATGCGGAGTGGCTAACATTGCAAGGTGACCCATAATATGGGTGGGTGTATTAACAGTAGGATGTGTGTACTAACCCAAAAAAAAAAAAAAAAAAAAAACGTGGGGGTGGCTAACATTGTAGGGTGACTAATAGTGTGGGTGGGTGTATTAACAGTGGGATGTGTATACTAACCAAAAAAAAAATGTCACACAGACCTGGAATGAAAGGAAAGCACAAATATTAGCTTGATCCAAATCTTTTGTAGCCCCCAATAGTCTTCAACAATATGCACTTAACCTTACTGTATCATGTGGTGTGTTCCACCTGATATTTGGATCTACCTCATCTTTTGCTCATGTCCTAAAAGGAGCTGGAAAAACGGATGAATGAGGTAGATAAAACACAAACATCATGGTGGTCCACACAGCTTTTACATCAGTTAGCTGGCTGGTGTTGGGGTTACTAGCTAAACCGCGTCCCACATGAAGGCTTGTTGAATCACGACAACTTCACGTAAAGGCATCCCGGTCACATAAATTCACCACGTTGGTATGTGTGCCACAGATCACTGTTTAAATCACGTTAGCATTTATGGTCCAATCGTAGGCCACAGGGACGGTGTATTGGCCATTGATATTAAATTCCCCAGAATATAAATAAATTAAAAAACAATCCTAGCAGCACAGAAAATGACAGCGAGCGAGATTTTTTTTTTTTTTTTTCCTTTCTTTATTATAGGAACACCCTACCACGCAAAGCATGGTTTCATGGGAGGACCTTCTGCATCCTTCATACTCAGGATCCAGCGTGTGTTACCACCGAGGCACACATACTCAAATGGTCCTATGATCTGAACCGTACATATTATCAGTAATACCACATATAAAATCCTGTCCTATAATCACAACTCAGTGATGATCCGATCCTTAATTCTATGAGTTGACTACAAGCCATTGAAAACTTTCTTTTCATTGCTCTAAATTCATGTACGGGTAGCGATGGTCACAATCACCAGTTAATTATAAGTTTCTTATGATGGCCCATATATGACAGAGCCCACAATATGAACAGTTCTGCATATTGTAATATCCAGGATGTGGGTCCCAGCGGACGTGCGCACACGCTGGAATCTATGGGAGGCAAAACAAACTATGTTGTGGGTTTAGTTAGCTGGGCGCGGACGCATTGATAGCAAAACGGTTGGGGTGGTTGGTCGCCAGTCGTGACCAAGGGTCCCTCCGCATGGATACTCATGTGGAGCCATTTTCCATAATCGAATGATCTGAAGCTGCCCGTAGAACTTCCCACTACTGTCCAAAAATGGATGGCATGCTAATCAGGCATGTGGAACTCGTACGAGAAAAATGGACAGTTGGAGTAAGTCCAATTACCCAAATTCAGTGGAGGGGTGTAGGCTTGATTGATGAGATTACCATAGTTTTTTTTATAAACTCAATCAATGAGTGTACGGCATGTTCATTTTGTGCCACTTCTGCATCATGAACGGCCCAGATCATGACATGTATGCTGTTCCTTGGTTACATGGTACAAGCCACTGTCTCAAAATCACACTCATTTACAATCTGACAACCAAGGGCACCTCTGTAAATGGAAATGATACAATATAGGTTGAACCATGACAAGGTTAGAGTACCATTCAATGTAGGACACGTGATTGACC
The DNA here is from genome assembly GCA_003013855.2 of Liriodendron chinense. Lineage (NCBI taxonomy): Eukaryota > Viridiplantae > Streptophyta > Magnoliopsida > Magnoliales > Magnoliaceae > Liriodendron > Liriodendron chinense. Next base: position 3,849,402 of record PVNU02000440.1, on the reverse strand, counting down.
ATCAGCGACACCATGCCAATTGACTGCATACGGATATTGCAGCCCTATGTGGGCCCCACCGTGAAGCATGTGTTGTGTCTACTCATTTTAGGGAATAGGCCCAAATACAAGGCAAATCCACAGCTCAAGTGGACTACCCCCACATAGAAACTCCTCTTGGCCACAATGTTTTATATCAAGCTGTATTTGTGTTTTCCCTCCATCCTCCTTGTGAACAGGTTTGAGGGCAAATAACCCCATGGTGAGCCCTAGGAACGTTTCAACAGTGGGCATTATTATTCTTGGTGTCCCGCGGTGGCCCTACTTGAGCTTTGGAGTTGGGGGCACGGCCACAGTGGGGTCCACCGAGGTAGGTGGATCCCTGTGGCGTCCACCTTGATGCATGCGTATCATATCGACACTGTCCATCCATTTTGCCAACTCATTTCAGGCTTGAGCCATAAAATGCAATAAATCCAAATCTTAGGTGGACCGCACCATAGGAAACAACAGTGATTGCTATTAAAAACTTCTTAAGGGCAATAAAAGTTTAGAATGAAGTTGACATTTGTGTAATCCCTTCATCCAAGTCTTTGTGACCTTATCAATAAGTTGGATGGCAAATAAACATCCCCGTAGCCATCAAGTAGGTTTTTAATGATGAACATTCAATCACCATTGTTTTCTATTGCATGGTCCACCTGAAATTTGAATAAGGTACATTTTTAGGCTCATGCCCAAAACTGAACTAGAGAAATGGACAAACAGCTTGGATGGATGACAGATATATCATGTTGGGCCCCATGGTTGGGGATCCACCCACGAGGATCCACTAAACTGCACGCCCTTGGGTTTTCTTCATGTGGGCTCACGCCCTAATTAAGAGTGGGCAAAAAGGATGTATGTCGATATATCACATATATCAGGGCCAACTCCACAAAGCTTAAGGGTAATTTGGCACTAAAGATTTGGGGGGAGTAGAGGGCATTCCAAATTGATTGTTGTTTGACTGAGTGGATTGGAAGGTGTTCGAAATAAGGGGATTTCATTTCCTCACTTTTGATGAGTTTTGCAATCTTCCACTCCATTGGAATTTTTATTCCTCTCTTCTTTTTTTCTCATTTTTAAAGATAAGAGAGTCACATGTGTAACATATGTATTATTGAGCTGCTAATCTATCAAACAGTTAACTCATTGATAATATCCCAAAATAATAAGATAATCTATTGCATCACTAAAATTACTTCAATATTATGATCCAAGTAATCAAAACATTATCCATGTAAATTAATGGTTAAAAATACTAATTAGTCACTCACTTGGTATCCTATGCTTGGGTTTTAGCCAAAGTATATATTTCAATGAGCTTATTATAATTATTGTGTTAAACATTACTTTCGTACACTAATTAAGGATAACAAAGTTAATTTAGTAATTAAATTTAAATTCTTATACATATACTACACAATTTAAGTGCATAGCTTCTTTTGAATCACAGGGTCTCTAAATCTAGAGTACCAAACACGATAGGAGTACTTGGAATCTAGGATATTTCAAATCCAGGGATTTCTAATCCGATTATTCCAAATCCCTAGTCCTCCCTGACGAGGCGTTACCGTTGCAGGAGTTCCCTACAAACGCGTGATGGCCAATCCGCATCTGATTTAGCAATTGCCTCTAGTCGTGTATGCCGGGTAGACGTGTCATATATCAGGGCCATTCATCTAGGACGCGGATTAGCGACTGACAGGTTGAGTAGTGGACATCGCTATTGAAATGACGTCACCATGCTATGTGGGCCCTAAAATGTTGTATGTATGGTATCCACACAGTCCATCCATTTGGAGATACCATTCTAGGGCATGACTCAAATAATGAGGCAGATCCAAAGCTCAAGTGGACGGCACCACAGAAAACAGCGGGACAGTGACATCCACCGTTGGAAACTTCTTAGGCCCACCATAATGTTTATTTGAGATCCAACCTGCTCATAAGTTCACACAGATATGGAGGAAGAGAAAACACAAATATCAGCTTGATCGAAAACTTATGTGGCCACTAAGAAGTTTTCAACGGTGAATGTCACTGTCCCCAATGTTTTCTGTGGTGGGGTCCACTTTAGCTTTGGATCAACCTCATTCTCTGAGTCATGCCTTCAAATGATCTCTCCAAATGAATGGACGGTGTGGATACAACACATACATCATGCTGAGGCCCACGTGCCATGGTGACGTCACTTCAGTAGAGATGTTCGCTGCTCAACCTGTCAGTAGCTAATCCGCGTCCATTCATCAAGTAGGATATTATACAAACATGCCACAGGCTAAAAATAATGTCGGCCGTTGATCAGGCATGTCAAACTTACATGAAAAAAATAGACGGTTACGAAAGTGCAACGTAGGGCTTGATTAACGAGCGTACCTCCTAACTTTTGCAGGGTTGATTGATGAGCGTGCAACGGGTGTTTGGCATCTTATGATCAATGGTCGGATTTTTGACATGTATGCCGTCCGGATTTTTTCACGACCATTTTTCATTCTTTTTTTTTTTTTTTTTTTGGGTTTTTTTCACGCCGGAGCCATGCTTGCCACACTGGTGATATGCACAGTGCACTGACTGCCCCACATGATGAATGGCCCGTGTATCGCACACGTGTGCCATTATGGCACATATGATGGGATTGACCTCTCCAAAATTACCTCCCACGAATGGCCAATCGTCATAGCATCCCTCAACGGACAAGGAAAGCCGTCCATATTCTGTCAATAAAAAAGATGACATCTAACGGTTTTGATACCATGATCCTTAACCCATCTGGTGAACCAAGTGAACGGACCGGATCTCTTGCCCACATATACAAATGGCTGATGGATGTTACCAATTAATGCCTGCTTTTGTAATTTTTTTTTTTGCCAATGAGTTCTCAATGGAATTTTTTATTATTAATTAATTTATTTTTTATGGTGCTGGACCGTTGATCTAAAGGATTATTAAAATATGAGGTGGCAGCGGTGTAAACGTGTTAAAAAAGACATTCTTTTGTTGATAAGAAAATGGCGCAAAAGAAACTTATGACGTTGAAAACCCAATCAAGAGCATCCAAGAGCTCAAATGCTTGTTTGTTGGTCAGAAGACAAGGATGACCTGAGATGAAACTTGAAGAGAGATTCTCGGTACCGTCCGGTCAAGATCAAGGAGGGATGATTTGTGTAGGTAGGGCCTTATATCTTGCTTATTTCAGTCTACACCGTTCAATTCACTTGATCAACGGGTCTATTTGTTTTAACTGTCTATTCTGCAGGCTACTGATCGAATGGTTAGGTCCACCCAATTGGTGCAATTTTTGCATCGTGGACATCAATGATGAGGCCCACCAGATGGGCGTCTCAGATCTTTGCACTAGTGGACCTTTTTTACATTGGTGATGGGCGAGACACACTTCCAGGGCATCCTCGCAGGACACACTAGATGCTAGGAGGGTTTGATCTTTGAACGGATGGTGATGGGATGAGCTATTTGTATCTCATGTTGGCTGAAGGAGGGTTTGATCTTTGAACGGATGGTGATGGGATCAGCTATTTGTATCTCATGTTGGCTGATTCCTAGTCATTAAGCTTTAAATGTATATCATTTTCCCAGGTTAGCTTCTTCGCTATTGATGTATTTTTCAGTATTGGTTGACACTTGACCTTCCAATACATTTGACCAACCAATTGATGGGCCATCTTTTGGATAGTTAGGGCGATCAGACGGATGCAGTTTTTTTTTTTACCAATAGTCCATTAAAAAGGCGTCCCATATACTATATGGTTTGGATTGATGACATGAGCTATCCTTTGGATAGCAGAGGAGAAAAGAGCTTAGATCTTTCAAAGGACAAAACCAGTGGTTTAGGATCCACTCTACAGGAAGCCCACGGTCACGCTTAAAAGACTGGCTGGTTCCAGTCGTAAGTCAAGATGTGACTCCCTCAAGTTGAGGGAGATGCGGATTAGGTAGTCAGGCCCATGCTACCTTCAACGGTGGTGTGATTACATGACATGATGTGATTGGTGGGGCTGCTGTAAGAAATGGGCACAGCTTTTTTTTATGTTTTTGGCTGAATATGTGCCCTATCCATCTCCAACAGCCTGTGATTGGTGGGGCTGCTGTGAGAAATGGGCACAGCTTTTTCGCATGCATTGTAACTAAAGTAATATAGATCAGCTAAAAGAAAATTACCTAATTCATTGTAGTGTCGAGGTATTATCGCTACCAAGTCCCAGTCGGCTCATGCAAGTGGCGTGGTACTCTGCTCTAATTTTAAAACTATGTCCCCACTTCATGATGATCAGAAGCATTCATCTGATAGGAACATGAGGCATGTGCACAGATCCCACTGTGTGGATGATGTGATTGGTTACTTAGTAGGCCACTGTTTGCAAATATAAGGGGGCGTTTGGCAAATCTATTAATAAGATCTTATTTGCTTATCCTAAAAAAATAAACTTTTATTATGAAAATAGACAGTTCAATAAAGCTTTCAATTTAAAGCTTATATTTTTTAGAAACTAACAAAATAACTCTTAAATAATAAGTGATAGGGAGGTCACTTTTTCTTTAAGAACATTTTTAGCTTAAGTTAGTAGACATTTTTAATTAATTTTTGGACAAATTTGTCCTTAAACTTTTTAAGTAATTCTCATCTTGCCCTCTTCTCTTCTTTACAATATTTCTAAGGTGGGCCCAAATGATGAACAACCCATATTGAAGGTGGGCCCACATAATGCATGGTCGCATCAAAGGTGGGCCCCACATGGTGAACACTCACATCAAAGGTGAGACCTACATGATGGATGGGGGACATTGAAGGTGAGATCACATGATGGAAGGTTGACATCAAAGGTAGGCCCACATGATGAACAACCCATATTAAAGTTGAGCCCCACATGATTGACGGTGAACACTAAAGGTGGGTCCCACATGATGGATGACCCACATTAAAATGTGGCCCTACATGATGGATGGACTATCCACATCAAGTGGGCCCCATATGACGGACGGTTCATAGCAAAGGTGGGACCCACATGGTGGATGGTGGACATTGAATGTAGGACCACATGATGGAAGATTGACATTAAATGTGGGACCACATTATGAATGACCCATATTAAAAGTTGCGCCCCACATGATGAATGGTCCATAGCAAAGGTGGGACTAAAATGATGGATGGTGGACATCAAAGGTGGGTCCCACATGATGGACTATCCACATTAAGTGGGCCGTACATGATAGATGGTCCACAACAAAGGTGGGATCCACATGATGGATGGTCCACATCAAAGGTAGGATCCAAGTGATGGATGGTGGATATCGAATGTGGGAGCACGTGATGGAAGGTTGACACTAAAGGTGGATCAACATGATGAATGACCCATATTGAAGGTTGGATGCCACATGATGGACAATCCACACCCAAGGTGGGACCTACATGATGGATGGTGGACATCAAATGGGTCCCACATGATAGACTACCTATATGATGTGGGCCCCACATGATAGTGGTCCACAACAAAGGTAGGACCCACATGATGGATGGTGGACATCAAAGATGGGCCCCTCATAATGAATGACTCATATTGAAATGGGGCCCCACATCAAGGTGGGCCCACGTAATGAAAGATTCACATCAAAGGTAGGCTCCACATGATAGATGACCCACATCAAAGTGTGGCCCAACATGACAGAACATGCAAATCAAGTAGGTCCCATTTAAATGGCAGTCCATGTTAAAGGTGGGATCCACATGATGGATTATGGTCATTGAAGGTGGGTCCACATGATGGTCAGTTGATATCAAAGATGGGCTCACTTGATGAACGACCCATAATGAAGGTAGGGCCCCACACAAAGAATGGTCCACATAAAGGTGGGTCCACGTAATGGTTGGAGTGGGCTTCACATGATGGATGGCTCACATAAAAGTGTGGCCCCTCGTAATGGATAGTTGACATCAAGTGGGCCCCACCTAATGGATGGTCCACATCCAAGGTCTCTCATGATCGATGAACTATATCCAAAATGAGCCATATGATGGATGATCCATATAGAAGGTGCACCTCACACGATGAATGGTATATCAAAATTGGGCCCCACATGATGGACAATACACTTTAAAGGTAGGGTCTATACTATGGACACATCAAATGTGGAGTCCACGTGATAGTGATGGGTAGCGGACATTGATGGCCCTCACATAAATGACAATTAGCATTGATGTTGGGCCACGTATGATGGATGGTCCACCCAAACAACCATTTGGATTGCTCTTATATTTAAGTTGTTGTAATCTTTAAAAATGACATCAACTACCCTTAAAAAAGCTTTTATTTAAAAGTTTTACCAACGTGATTATTTTAAATAAGAGCTTTTTTTTTTAGATTTTACCAAACGGGCTTATTTAAAACAAGAGCTAGAACAAAAAGAGATTATTAAAGTAGCTTTTATTCAAAAAGCTCTCATTGACTTAGAGTAGAGATGCCAAATGCCCCCTAAAATTCCAACAATACACTGTACACATGATAGTCCTCATACTGAAGGAGAGAGATCAGGCCATCTGGGACTTTCAATAGCCGGGTTAGCCCGTTGGGCTTTTGGTTGGGCTTCCACTGGTTTATCTGTCCTTGGGGCCAAGTCAATGCCTACCTAGTATTCAAACAGTTTACTAATTGCCCACAACTTGGGCCTTGTGTGAAGCCCACCAGCTAGGTTCATTTGAGACTAGCCAAGTTGTCTAGGTTTTTCAAGGGCCTTTTTGCAATGTCCCACACACACTACATGTATGGTTGGGTGCATCTAATCATATTAGCTTGGGCGCAAAATCGAGTAGTCTCCTCAAGCTGGGCAGACTTATATGAAAGCCCAGGACAAGTTAGATTGCCATTGAAAAATGAGCTTATCTTATTTCAAATCATAATATCATGTTAGAGATATATTTATATAGATTGTCAGCTGTATTTTTAATCCCTAGTCCCTGTTTAGCATACTCTTCAAAGTGACTCAAATCTTTTTTTAGTCTATTAAGAATAATTATATATTAGAGATCTAATACATAATTCATTGATATTAACAGAGATTTTGTATTAAATATCAAGATCTCTATTACGTAATTATTGCTAGTTAAAATTAGGGTGCATGTCATATGCGACTGCTAAGTTAGGAGATAATTGAGTATGCCTTGACCTAGTCAGAATCTCATGAGGCTCCTGAGCTTCTAAAATATCTTTCTAACCATGATAATATGCCTCACTTCAGTTGGCCTTGTACATGTGACTATCCATCAGTAAAAGGACTGCAATAGATAAATGATGGTATGCAATATTGGTCAGTCATAGATCCCCAATTAGGCAATTATTAGATCAACTCTATAAAAATTAAGAAATTTAGTATATTTTAAACAATTCAAAATGAAAAATGGGGTTTTGCTTGCTTGGTTAAATTAAAATAAAGTTGGATAAAAAGATTCTAATTTAAGATAAGTTCATAAGGGGTATCTCCTTAGGATCCACTTGGCATATACAAATTGCTTAGTTGGTAAGATTTGGTGTCTCACTCAAGAAAGGACCAATGTCTTAGGAAGCCACTAAGTGATGATTCGACTTAAATGTTGGAAATTGGAGTTTAAAAAACTATTTGAAAATTAAGAAAACTTATCGGTTTGTAGAAGTCGATGCGTGATTTGGAATAACTCGACTTGAAATCGAATTTGCTTTCCTTATATCGCGTCCCAAGTGCAATAAAATTCTCTAGGCAATCGACTTTCAGGATACAATGACTATCACCCAATCCCAACGGTGCACTCACTGTACATGGGCTTGAACCATTTGTATTCTTAACCTGAACGAGAAAACACTAACCATACTTTAAAAGAAAAATTAAACCTTTTCCTTTATTCTTTTTCACACCCGAAAACCAGATAAAGAGAAGCCTATTTATAGAATTTGAGAGGACACCCTTATAGGTGTAAAGACATCATTTCATAAAGGGTTGGGACATTGGGTTTAAACTTGATTGGTGCAACCCTTGGATTTGAGAAGACAAATTTTCAAAACAAAACATATGAAATGGTGCTACCTTTTGGACTTATGTAAAAAGACACACATGTGAGTATATGCATATCCATGGCCACAACAATAGCCCGACCTAATGGAAATTTTGAAACACCAATTTATTTTAAAAATAACTTAAAAATACAACATTAGATTCTATACCTTGTAAGTAAATTTATCTTAAAGGAGTTCTATGATAATGGGACCAATTGTAAAAAAGAATTAACACCATAAATATCAATGCACCAATTGTAGTGTGATGGAATGACTCACTAGTTATTTCAAATCCTTGCCAAATTTAAAAAAATATTAAAGGTTATTTGCACACGAAGAAAAAAAAAATAGAGATATTAGAAGAGGGAAAGTTAAAAATCACTCGGGTAGGTCGTGTAGGAAGCTATTAAGGTTTATTTCACTAACATTGAGGTAAACAACTCAACATGCAAAAAAATTATGATGTCAATCAAGTAAATCCCTCTTGTTTGAAAGTGAAAATACCAGGCTAATTCAATTTGTAGGTGGGCTAATGTAGACACCCCACCCAAGCTAACAACCTGATGAAGCATGAATGATTCTTAAGAGTCATTACATTAGCCCTGGCCTTATTTAATACTCAAGCCACCACCCTAAGCCATAAGCCATGCACAAGCCTTAGTCAAGCTAAGTCCAAACAAAGTAAAATTACAAGCCAAGCCAAATCAAATCCTAAGCCAAACTCCAAACCAGATTCAAGCCAAATTCAAGTTAAATTCAAGCAAAATTCAAGAGGTACGTTAAGGGGAGGTTTATAGAAGGGAGAACATATCTAAAATCCCCAAAATACTCTTAAATTTCTTCTTAATTACACCATCTACCATTCATAAAGTAAATGAAGGAATGTTAGGTGGCAACAAGCCCATCTTAACCAATAAGAACCTTCCATTTGTTATTTTTATCCATTGCATAACATTTAATTACACTCTTGCCATCCCTCCAATTATAAAAGGAAGTCTCCTCTCTCATTCTCCACATACCGAGAGAGACAGAGAGAGAGAGAGATAGAGAGAGCTCACCCACACCCTTATTCTCCTTAAACCCAACCTAGCCACCTAACTTAGCCCAACCTAATTAAACCTAGCCGTCCAACCTAGCCTAACCTAACCTAACTTAGCCACCCAAGCTAACCGCTCAACCTAGTCACCCAACCTAATCGAACCTAGCTTAGCTTAACCCAACCTAGTCCCTCTAGTCCATTCAACCATCCAACCCTCTTTAGCCATCTTCCGAAATCACCCAAGCTAAGACCACCAATATAAAACCGATAACTAAAACTATCAATTCAAAACCACTAACCAAAACTACCAATCTAAAACCATCCAATTCAAAACAACCCAATCCAAAACCATTAACTAAAGCCACGAATTCAAAACCACCTAAACCATTAAAGACATTCATTCAAACCATCCAATTTAGCCCACCTAAGTCATCTAGTCCATCCAAACCTTCCTCTTCTCATTATGCACACTAAAAAACCCAAGAGAGGGAGAGTGAGAGAAAGAGAGAGAAAGTAAGTGAGAGCTTAAGTTTCCAAGCTTCCATCCATTCTTACCCCTCTTCAACCTCCTTCATCCCTCTTCTAGTCATCTAGTTCACATGGGTTAACCCTTTTAAGCTTAAGTTCACCCAAGGGTTATAAGTTTCAAGTCACCTCACGTAGCAAGTCGAAGATCGTGCCATTACTATTAGCATTTATACTTTATCAAGCGTATCATCATCTCTCTTCTTAACCCTCACTACTTTTTAGGCTATTACTGAATGCATGCTCTTTGACTTGCTAGAAATTTGGATTTTATCGTATCAGAAACTTGTGGTAGCCTAGTCTTTCTCTTGCTTGTAATTCTAGCATCATCACACCTCCTCTTAATCCCTTTCTTTTTTATAAACATTCTCTGGACGCATGCTATATGGCTTGCCGGAATTCTAGATCCTGCCATATTAGAAATTCAAGTTTACCTAGTATTATTTATTACGTTGCATTTTATCATCTTATCCTCTAAGATTAACTAGCCATATGAAATAGAGGCTGTATACCTATGCGGGTAAAGAGGGTGCCTAACAACTCCACTCTATGTAATCGAAGTACTTTACTTGAAATCTTAGGTCGCAGTTTAGGACTCACTTTAAAGTAATAAAGTGTTCGAATTCTCTGTGTCACGCCCCAAACCCAGTGACCGGGCTCACTAAATTTTCGATCTCCGACCTTGGTGCCAACAGCCTCCGTAGTACCCCATTCTCGGCTCCTAGCTCTCATATGCCAGGTTCCGATCCTGAGATCCCACCATGAGGATTTTCAGGATAATTTTTTTTTATAATGGAGCATAACAAAACCACAAAACATCATCAGATATCTACTATATAGTTTGTTGAGTATAGTGCTGAAAAGGGGAAGTACAAAATGTAGCAAAAGTTCAAAATATCAGGTACATGAACCAAGCTCAACGCTGCTGATGTGCCCTAGTACCTGCAGTGTAAACAAACGCGCATAAGCTTCCTACAAAGCTCAGTAGAGTGCGTGTGTGCTTGTTTGATACATATGACGAATATACAGATATCAAAGTAAGCGAAAGTGATAAAGGGCTAAGTTACCAAGTTCATGAATGCTATCAGTCATCCCAAGGCTATGCGATGCAAGAGCCTACATGGCCGAGTGTTACATGCTAGAGATGCAATGCAAACATGACAATCCTCAACTAATCCACGTATCAAAATGGTTCTCATCTGGAACATCATCGAGGTCTAGTACACTCTGATACTGACCGCCGCACATCACGCACATAACCAAGCAAGTAGAAAAGACCTCACTATCCGCCTCGTCAGTGGTATGCTAATGCCCACCCGGCTCGCCGATAGCGGACCCATTTCAAGAGCCGGTCAGACTCGACCTAGCTTATAGCCCACTACACCCGGGCGGATAAGGTCACACCCCTTTCCAATCGACCTTGACACAGTGAGAGACGCGGCCTATTGGTATTTGGCACTCGGACGCTCATGTTATCCACTCGGTTTCGATGTTGGAACATCCTACTGGTACCACAAGGTTTAGAGACTTTCACCCAAGGACATCCATAGAGCCCACGTGCTAGAACATGTTTCCGGTGTCCATTACTGCCAACTACGATGTGACTATGGTGGCCATCACCTCGATGCCGCTAGGGTGTGAAGGCAATCGTGACATAAATAATGCGAGATGCATGAGTCATACAATCCAAGTCATGTACCAAACCTATGCATGCTGCGCAATCATGTGGGGCGACCCTGTCTCGCACAGGGTCCCTTGAGTATAATAAGCCAAAATAGCATATGCTATGATTAATTGTGATCCATAACAGGCATACAAATGATGCATATGGGCATATGAATGAGCATGATATTCATTATACTAAGCATATTATCAGTGTGACCTATCAAATTAAATATACTAACATGTTATCAAACATATCATGTGATGTTAGCCTTAAATGGCCAAATATATATAGAGGGTGAGACCGAGACTGTGGGCCTTATTGGGAATGTAAAGGTCTTCATGGCATAGCCCACTTGAGACCACATTGGCCCCATACTTGGGCCTGCACATACAAAATAGGCTGACGAAATAGGTGTACAACATGAATAAAGCATATATATCACAGGAGGGACCATAGCGGGCCCCGCCCACCGGTTGGATAGCAAATACACATCATCGTAGGTCTTAAGAAGTTTCAGTGGTAGGTATTCAATCACCACCATTTTCTAAGTGAAGCCCACTCAAAATTGGGCCCCAAGCATCGGTCAAGACAGATGGCATGATACACAATACATCCATCAAGGTGGAACCTAAAGATGGGTCCACAACCTCTAGTTGGATAAAAATAATCATCATAGTGGCCCCAAGAAAGTTTTCAATGGTGGGCATCAATGACCACTGTTCCCTGCGAGTGTGGTCCACCTAATGTTTGGATTTGCCTCATTTTTGGGGCCATGTCCTAAAATGGCATGGAAAAACAGATGGGCAGCGTGAATAAGACAGATACATCATGGTGGGACCCACAGGGTGGGCTACCTGTTGGGCAGCGTGCGCACGCACGTTGTCTGCAGCGTGGGACCCCCCTGGGGTCACATTAGTTTTGAATCAAGCTAACATTTGTGTTTTCTCTTTCATCCAGGCATGTGGATGGAAGATAAACATTATGGTGAGCCTTGGATGGTTCCAACGGTGAACATCATTGTCTCCTACTGCTTCCTATGTTGTGGCCCACCTACTATATGGATCTGGCTCAGATCTGGGCCCATGGCCTAAAATGATCTGGAAAGCAAGAAAGGCGGTGTGGATGATACATATGCATCATGGTGGGTCCCATTCGGGGGCTACCTTACGGACGCCCAAGGAGTCCAGCGTCCAGAGACATTGTGAGTGCTAGTGTTCATGCTGCCTTTTTTTGTTTTTTGTTTATATATATTTCATCAAGTGAGGTCCACATGAGGGCGATCCACTCCGTTTATCAGGTTCCCCAGATCACTATGGGCCGAATGAGCCCTGATTTGAGTAGGCTCAGCGGTGTACAAACATCACAGTGGGTCAAGAAAAGTTTCAACAGTGGTATCGTTGTCTTCACTGTTTTCTATGGTGTGGTCCACCTGAGATCTGGTTATGTCTCATTTTTGGGCTCTAGTGCTAACACAATTTGACAAAATAAATGGTCGGCGTGGATAAACACATACAACCCGGTGGGTCCCACAAAGTGGGCCACCTGCTAGACAGCGTGCCTAGGCACGCTGCCGGACAACATGGTCCACTCGTGTGGACCCCTGCGGTTTTGGATCAAGCTGATATTTTTTGTTTTCACTTCTCCCAGGCCCACGTGGCCCGATGAACAGGTTAGGTGGAAAATAAACATCAGGATTGGCCATGATAAAATTTCAACAGTGGACATTAATGTCCCCACTGTTTCCTGCGGTGTGGTCCACTTAAGATTTGGATCTGTTTCATATTTGGGCCCTGGCCCTAAGATGATCCGGGAAAACAGATGGACGGTGTGGATCAAACACAAACATAAAGGTGGGTCCCACGAGTGGGTACCCCACTCACGCCGTTCCAGGTCTCTGACGCTGAGGACGTCCAACGTCTGGACCCTCTTTTTATTATTATTATTATTATTATTATTATTATTATTATTATTATTATTCCAGCTCCGTGGGGTCCGTACATGGACGATCCAATCCGTCCATCAGTTTAGCCATCATAAGGTGGGCCCAAATTTTCTGGATCAAGCCAGTCTTTGTATTTTTGCTTCATCCAGATCTTTGTGATCTAAAGAATGGGGCGAGATGGAAAATAAGCATCATGGTGGGCCACACAGGGTGGTCCACGCTGTGGCAGCGTGTGGGGCACTCTGTCTCATAGCATGACCCACTTGTGGGCCCCAGAACAGTTTAAAAATGGGACTAAGGGAATAAATGGAAGGAAAGGTAGGGAAGAAGCGGTGAGAAACGTCCGTCGGGGTGGTCCCTCGCCACTATGGGGTCCACCACACGTACCATACATGCACAAGATAGGGAAGGAAAAAGTGAGAGAAATGATAGTTAATAGTTATAGGGTAGGGTAGGTGTTGACTTTGAGGGTTTTTGGCATGACATGTGATGGATTGATGGAAAAAGGTGATGGGGGATTGATTGATGGATAGATAGAGTGATTGATTGATTGATTAGACTTTCTAGGAACTTGTGCAAGTGGGGCCCGCGCCACACGTGCGTTGCGCGGCCCGCCTCAGATCGCGCAAATGATCGTAACTTTCACACCGGGTATCGCAATGGAGCGTGCCGCGCTGCGTTGAAATCGCAGCGGCTACGCGGTCGCCAGGGTATAGATCTTGGGTCGATGCAATATTAAAATAGGGTCGCGATCAAGGCTCACTAATCTGGTCCATCCGGGACGTACCGGCATCGGAAACTAAGCGTACGGAGGGCAAATAAGAGTACGAGCCTTACACTCTGGCTTTTCTAGATTCTATGTGATTTAGCCGACTGTGGGATTTTGAGCTAATTGACTAGCGATGACTTCAACTCCACTATATCATTAATCCAAATCAACCCATACACTCAAAATAAAAAAAAAAAACATAAAATGCATGGTGCTAATTTCCAACATTTCACGGCATGAAAATATACTAAAACCTTTAAATTTACATGGTAGAACCCATGTAAGTCATAAAATACATTGATTTTTGAGTAATTTTTTCATCCTAATGAGGTGAATTAGAGGAATGGATTATATGACACATAAACACCTAGGTAGCCCTTAACGGTGAGCATTCATTCCCAAATGCTTCCTACCGTGGTTAAGTATTGGATTATCATGATTTTTTAACTTGATGGTTAAAGTAATGCACTGTAACCGATGGATAGTGTAGATCTCATAAAAGTTCCACCAATATGGCTTTCTATTTATTAAAATAACTCAGTAACCAACTAACCATTTAGCCGGGAGAAATTAGCTTTAGGGAGCAAAGTCTGCACAAGTGCCGAGGATTTTTTTTTTTTTTTTTTTCTCCAAAAAAAATAATCCATTTAGTGTACCTGGTTAGGAATGCACTTTTTTGTAATTTTTAAAATGCCTATATTTTTACTTAAAATGTCTCTAAACGTAGAAACATCACGACCGGACAACTTTTCCAATGAATATCACATGTTCATGGCCCAGTAGGCCATTGATGGAGAATGCCCCATAATTCTCCCCGAATGCCAGCGAACAATAGTAGGACCCATTCGGTCTTTTTATGGACCGTTGTTTTATTTTTCTTATATCCTATTTGCAAGGAAAAAAAATTTATCCGATTTTTGTTAGCCATGGTCTAACCACAGTGGGACGCACCAATACCAATGGTCTAGATTACTGAAACATGGCCCAGCTTGTTACAACCGAAAACACACGCCCATTAATAAAATTTCTCCACTCAAGCACAAGAGAGGGACGCGGATTTCCTGCAAAAGGGAAGTTCCTGTGAACCTAGGTGGGGCCCACTGTGATGTTTGTGAGAAATCCACCCCGTCCATCTGTTTTCTAATCTTATTTTAGGACAGGTAACAAAAAATAAGCCGGATCCAAGATTCACGTGGGCTTAAAACGTGAGGTTTAAACTTTCACAGTTGAAATATTCGTGGGGACACAGAAGTTTTGAATCAGGCTCATATTTGTTTTTTCAGTTCATCCCACTAGTAATGACGTTATGAACGGTATGGATGTCAAATAAGCATTACTGTGGACCCCAGGGAGATTTCAACGGTTGGAGTTTTTCTACCCACCTTTTCCTGGACGCGGATTAGCTACTGACAGGTTGGGTAGCTATCTCGCTACTGAAGTGACGTCAGCAACTTCTGTCGACCCCACAGTGATGTATGTTTTGTATCCACGCAGTCCATCCATTTGGAGAGATCATTTTAGCCTATGATTGAAAGAATGAGGCAGATCCAAATCTCAAGTGGACCCACCAAATAAAACAGTGGGGACAGCGAATCGACCGTTGAAACCTTCCTCGAGCCCACCATGATGTTTTTTTGAGATCCAACCTGTTCATGAGTTCACACCGGAATGGAAGAAGGGAAACACAAATATCAGCTTGATCGAAAACTTCTGTGGCCTCAGTAAGTTTTTAATGGTAGGAGATCAATCCCCATTGTTTTATTTGATGAGGTCCACTTGAGCTTTCGATCTGCCTCATTCTTTGTATCATGCACTAAAATGATCTCTCCAAATGGATGGATGCGTGGATACAACACATACATCACGGTGGGGCCAACAGAAGTTGCTGACGTCACTTCAGTAGCGAGATAGCTACTCAACCGTAGCTAATCCGCGTACCCTTTTCCTGGGCGCTACTTCGGTGGGGCGCGACTTAGGTGAGACCCCGGAACCAGCGAAGTCGGTGGGATCCTGACGTGGCGGAGCCGCATTAGTCCACCAAGCGGCATGTATGCTAGGCATTTACACGTGAGAGACGGCATCGTTTAACGGCCGTTTTCTCCGTTTTCTCTCTCCATGCGTCTCTTCCTCTCCCTCGCAAAGGAAGCGGATTGTGTACGAACTCAATACCCTTGCATTAAACTAGATGTGGTCCACCGTGATTTATCTATTTTATCTAATCTGTTGATCCCCTTTAACAGATAATTTTATGGCTTGAGACAAAAAATGAAGCATTTAAATTTCTTAAGCGGACCACACCACAGGAAAAAGTGTGAATTGAATGTGTACCATTGAAAAATTCTTGAGGGTCACGGAAGTTTTGGATCCAGCTGATATTTGTTTTTTGCCATCATCAATGTTTCCGTGATCTTGTGAACAGATTGGATGACAAAGAAACATCACTACGGGCCCTCGAAAGGTTTCAACGGTGGGAATCATTATACCCACTGTTTCCTGTGATATGGTCCACCTGAAATTTCGATATGCTTGAATTTTGGTTTCAACTCCTTATATGAGCGGGAAAAACAGATGGACGGTGTAGATAAACCACATGCATTTACAGTGGGCCCAGTTAATCTGAAAAAAAAAAAAAAAAAAAAAAAAAAAAAAAAAAAAAACTGGGTTGGGGTGATCCCGCTGCCATTATTGGAGAGAGAGAGGCCAAGATGGACGCGGATTAGGTACTCACACGTTGAGTTGAGTAGCGATCCGGCTACTGAAGTGACGTCACCAACAACTGTAGGGCCCACCATGATGTATGTGTTGTATCCACACCGTCCATTCATTTGGGGAGATCATTTTAGGGCATGAGTTAAAGAATGAGACAGATCCAAAGCTCAAGTGGACCCCACTAAAGAAAACTGTGGGGACAGTACACGACCGTTGAAACCTTCCTAGGGCCCACCATGATGTTTATTTGAGATCCAACCTGTTCAAAAGTTCACACGGACATTGAAGAAGGGAAAACATAAATATCAGCTTGATCGAAAACTTCTGTGTCCCCAAGAAGATTTTAATGGTAGGAGATCAAGCACCACTGTTTTCTTTGGTGGGGTCCACTTGAGTGTTGGATCTGACTAATTCTTTATCTCATGTCCTAAAATAAACTCTCCAAATGTATGGATGGTGTGGATACAACATATACATCATGGTGGGGCCCACAAAAGTTGGTGACTTCACTTCAGTAGCTAGATCGCTACTCAACCTGTCAGTAGCTAATCCGCGTCCGGACAGGATCTCTCCACTCTCGCGAGAAGTACGTGGAGAGCGAGAGGAAGAGGCGGCTAACGAGCGGAGAGAGAAATAAGAGGGAGAGGCGGAGCCAGGTAACGGCCGTTAATTGATGCCTTCCCTCACGTGTGGCTCTCTCACACGCGCCTGCCCAAGTGGACGAATCCTAATACGCCACGTCAGGGTCCCACCGACTTCGCTGGTTCCGGGGTCTCACCTAAGTCGCGCCCACTTCGGTGAGACCCCGGAACCAGCTACGTCGGTGGGATCCTGACGTGTCGTGTGAGTATTGGTCCAGCTAGCAGCCGTCGTGCGAGATGAATAGACGTGCAAAAAAATAAGAGCCATTGTCTTCTAACGTCATCATCAGGGATGGGCCCTCTCGTCATCTCTCTCGCGAGACCCATCTCTCTATTTCTCGCTCATTTCTCCTCTCTCGCCATCTCTCTTGGTCCAGCAGTGGTAGTGGCCCGACAGCGGGAGTGACAACAAGAGCGACACCGGATGTTGGGTTTACAATGTAATTTGTTGAAGAAATCTGTTGTTGGGTTTTGTTTGTATTACAATTTAGTAACAAAGAATGGTATGTTTGGATGCTTAATTGAAATGAATTACAATCCTCATCTCACCAAAAGAGGGACTGATGATTGTAGGGTAAGCTCTACTTTGTAAATCTAATCGTTGGTATAAAGAAATCATGTGTCGGAATTATTTGGGCTAGAATCTAGTAGTGAAGAATTGTGTGTATAGAGTAACTGATCAACATAGAATTAGTCAACCTTCAATTGAAGATTTGTTTGTTGATATGGAGAAATCAGGTGTGGGTTTGTTTGGATTAGAATCCAATAATAGGGTGTGTTTGGATGCTCAGTTGAATTAAATTGCGATGTTGTGTGGCGGTGTCAACCAAGAGGAACTAGCCTATAAATGATCAAGCAATGCAGCAGATGCAGGAATTTTTCCTGTCATTCATCTTGCTTGGACTGTGTTATCTACATTCATAGTAAAATGTCTTACTTACCAACTGATTTCAAGATGGAAGTGCACTCATGTATGTGCAACAAATAACTTGGGATGACTAATTTCTTCCCTCGCATGGGGCTTTTCATATCTAGATCCTCTGCTGACTTGTAAAACTCATGGTTAATTATTTCACCAATGTGTCTTAAAGTGTAATAGTGTCTGATAAAGCAGATATTTTGTAATTAATCTTCCAAGGATAAAAATACGAATACCAATGTATGATGGGATATAAGTCCTCCAAGATAGCTACTACCTATTTAGAGGATCGGTGGTATCTAAGTGGAAAGTGGAGAAAAATTGCATTTCTATTTCTTTTTTCTACTAAAAATGTTGTGAAAAAAGTGCATCAGAAGCCCCACTTTGCCTGAATATGATACTACTAATTGGGAGTGATTGGATATTAAGATTATTTGGATTAGAATCTAATAGTGGAGATGTAGACACCCCACCTTCGGCTATACTGTTGGTAGAGATAGCTGGATGAATGGAGGACCATACCCCCAAATCCTAAGTCCAAACTCAGTCAAACTCACCCTTGTAAGCCCCAATCCATAGCCCAACTCAAGCCTGAACCCAGTCAACCCACCCCTAAACATCAGCCTGAAAAACTCCCCATAAGAAAAGCTAGTCAAAAAATCTTTAAAAAAGTCAAACTCACTGAGTCAACCCACTGAGTCAACCCACTGAGTTAACCCATTGAGTCAACCCGTCGAGTCAAAACACCGAGTCAACCCGCCGAGTCAAATCACCGAGTCAACCCGCTGAGTCAACTCACCGAGTCAACCCACCGAGCCAAACAGCAGCCCCGAGAAACGACCGTACCGCGCGCTGCAAATCGAGGAATGACCGTACGGGTGACCCACAGCGGGCCACCCAAAAATATTTACGGGTTCTGCCACTGTTCGCTGCTATAAATACCCCCCTCTCCTTCTCATTTCAAGACACCATTCAGTCCAGAGAGAGTCCGTCCGTTCCAAGCTTCCTTCTCCATCCTTTAGCCCATTTTTCCACCAAGGAGAGCCCGAGTGAGGAGAGCCTAGCCCTGGTCCAGCCCAGCCTAACCACTGGTCCAAGTCTCTCAGGCCATCCAAGTCTTGATCCAGCCACTCGAAGCCAATCCTTGCGACACCTCCGTCCATCCAGCTACTCTTTTGCCAGCATCATCTCATTTGCATCTAGCATAAGTGCAACATTCACTTTTCTTCCAACCCCCCTGCTTCACTGCAAGCACTTTGATTATTCAAACACACAGCATGCATCTTGCATAAAGTACCTGTCAGTTCGAGCGTATGCTCTGGGCTTGCCTGTTAGTGGAACCTGCCCATCAGAAACTCTTACTGTTCAGACCTGCATTCATGTACATACCACTACAAGCACTTTGAATATTCAAACACACAGCATGCATCATCTTGCATAAAGCACCTGTCAGTTTGAGCGTATTCTCTGGGCTTGCCTGTTAGTGGAACCTGCCCATCAGAAACTCTTACTGTTCAGACCTACATTCATGCATCATGTCATCTATGAGAATATACGAGGATTAAGACAGACTTTCAAGTGTTAGTTCGATTCTGTGAAGTAGAGACCGTACTTCGGTACGGGCAGTGCGTGGGGTGCTTAACCTCTTCCCACCCTGTAACCGTGATCCCTTACCTTGAATCTCTGGCCGCAGATCAAAAGGAGTCATTTTAGAGGAAGGAATCTTCGGATCCCCTTCTCTAACGTTTCTACGGGGTCTAGCCGACTGTAGATTCGAAATAACTGGCTAGTGGCGACTCTGGTCTTATATAAACTTATTTAAACACATCCATCTTAAACACGACTACTAAACAAAGCCCTCGAGAACGAGGCAAGCCAGTGGCACAAACGACGATTCGTACTCACGCACCCTCTCCTCCTTCTCCCGAAAGGGGAAGGGAGCGCGGAACGGCGAGGGTCCACAGGAGAAAGAAGTGTTTGGATCCTCTATTGAAATGAAATACCATAACCCATCCCAACAACAGAGAAACTAATCAGTGTGGGGTTAGCTGGCCTTCATAGACTTCCATGTCCCAATCTTGTATGTGGCCTACTAGTTTATGAACAAATCATTTAAGGGGCATTATCTAACTAATACCTTCCTAAAAGCGCAGTATGTTGTTCATCATTTTGGAGTTCCACTGGTGTGACCATTCCAAAAGGTTATTTGGAACGCTCTATCTTTAGTTGTTGTCATAATTGAGTGTGAAATTGAGAGAGAGAGAGAGAGAGAGAGAGAGAGAGAGAGAGATGGACTTTACTAGGCTGTTGTGTGCTACAAATATTATTATTAGTTGAAGGCTGGCCATTAGAGAGATATGGCCTTTACTAAGCTGCCTCATTTATGGTCATTGCTAGCCAAGAACTAGGGCTTCCCTTCTCTCCAATGCAAACATAAATAAGTCTTCACATTCTTAGATAAATTTTGTTACAACTTGAAATGTGTATATTTTTTAAAGATACCACTTGAAATATATTGATGTTGAAAACTAAAAGTACAACTGTTCGGGTGGGCCTGACAAAAAGAACAGGGTCACGCCCATCAAGAAACCCAAGCCAAAACAGGGTTGTACAAAGAAAATATACTCACATCAAATACAAAACTAATAAAAAGAAAAGGAAAAAAAGATTATCCATTATGGCCATGCAGATCATGAAGAAACGTCCCATAGACTTCTACTTGCTCACAAACCATCTGAGAAGGCTTTGAACATTAATACCCAAAACCGGCTAACAAACTACTCACTCCTCCACCATCAAGCATTTGCAGCAACAACCTTTAAAATGGGTCAATGAACCAAATCTAAAGCATCTCCCAGCATAGAGTTGATGAGCTTGAAAATTTAGCACCAGTGTCTATGAAGGAGTTTGCATGTGAGCAAGTCCTAAAGGATTTCTGCAGAAAAGCCAGACGATGCTAATGCAAGAGATGCCCACAATTGCCACCAGGTTCATCTATGAAGAAAACAACAATGAAGCCTTTAAAACCAACCACTTGGCATCACGAATAGAATAACACAATATTTATAACCCCAATAGCCTGGAGTGCGGCCAAAACAAATTCAGCCCTCCCAACTTTTCCTTGAGCATTAACAGACGATTTTTTACTCCATCAAAATCTGCAGTAACAAATAACACCAATCACTAAAGTCATGAATAATTATAAAAAAAAAAGGAAGAAAGAAGGAAAGAATGTTGTTAATGAGCTTTTGTAAGCATACATACATTTACAATTAATAGGGGATTGCCACTCAACAACGACAATACAACAATGCTCACAAACTTTTGGGTTGTCAGAAATATGAAGTTCTAGCCCACCGCGCTGCAAAGGCACGTCCCAAGCTGGTTTCGGGTGTTGCTTGCAGAAGTGGACTACCTTAAAATCCATTTCCCATGGCAAACCAAACATGTAGATGACATTGGAAATGGTGCCCCATAGATTCATTCTCAACATTATATCCCAAGCACTTGTCTTCGGTACCTGCATGAGAATGCATTGAGATTAAATAACCCTTTGTTAACAAGGGACCTCGAGACAACTTGCTATATACATGCTACATGGATGGACATGCATATATAAATGTGCATGGATGATATGCGGATGGATGGAGAATTTTTCCTTTGTAAGCATGCCATATGGATATTGCCATTGTCCATGTTTATGGATTGTTGTACGCTAACAGAGTACTACATAATTTCCAGTCCACACCTAATAAACAAAATAGCCTCCAAGCCCTCTAATATATATTTCTTTTAAAGGTCAAAGTTGTTTTTTGAATCAATTAATTGTGGGGGAATTTTTACCCCAACAATGTTACATTGTAGAATAGAGACATAAACGCATATTGTTCGAAACACTCCTTAATGTAAAATCAATTGTGGTGTGGCACGGGCTGCTCATTTTCGAGGATTTTGCTAAGACTTGAACACATAACAACATAATGTTACCTTGAATTGTCAGAGGAAATAACTATTTACTTTTAAAAATGCAAGTGTTTACATCATCAACTTTCTGCAACAAAATCAATGAACTAGAGCAAAACTGCATAAACTATTCCAATACACAGGAAATCGATCAACACAATGTTGCTACGTATTTAATCCATATAAAATGTTAACTTTCAAACATAGGGTGCATTTGGATGCTCAATGAAACAGAAATGCAATAATTCAATTCAATAAAACTTGACACGACACCCACTAGCTAGAGTTTCAGTAACAAATGATAGTATTCTGCTTGTGTTTTATAGGACCCTGCGTTGATATCAATTTAGAATTTAACAAACTTGAGAATTGCAATAAAGTGTTTATGCAATCAAGTAGCTTCCTAGTAGTCTCGGAGAGATTTCTATTCGTCATCTGAGCATTATCTCAATTAATTTGGGGCCCCAAAGAGATTTGTGTTCCATCAGAATATTTCCAAAAGTGTAATTTTAAATTGGGTCACTCAAAAAGGAACCATTAACCAAGAAAGAGGGGAAAAAAACCCCACACGTCTTCAAACATCAAGACTCAACCTTCAACCTTCAACTAACAAAAAAAAAAAAAAAAGATTCGACCTTCAACTATAGTTTTGAATCTAAGCATCTTGTAGGGGCATTGCCGGTACTGCTTCTGGACCATGGTTTTATCACTGCTCAACAGTCCAAAGATAATTTTAAGTCTATATAGTTGCTTCGTATATTAAGGAAATACTCTACCCCAAAACCTTTTCTTTTTTTTGAAAGCCACAAAAAACTGTTTCTATAGTAGGAAACAGAAACACTGACTAAAAAACATATTAAAAAAAAAACTAGCAACTTACCTATTAATGACCAAAGAAAACAAATGATATTTTGCACAAGTTTAAACATGACAGGTGTTCGAACTGCTGCCATCTAGGCCAAATCGCTTGGTGGTTAAACATGACAGGTGTTCGAACTGCTGCCATCTAGGCCAAATCGCTTGGTGGACCTGAAATCAAGATGAGGCTATGTTAGATCTTATTTTAACTAAGAAAAGACAACAAAAATCCATTCCGTATATTTCAATAATCTAAGAAAGGTGTAATCCAGTTAAGATCAGACAGTTGGAACTTTGCATTTTACTCGAGGAGAGTAGCATTTCACCGAAGTGTTTCCGTGGAATTTAATTGCTTCAACATTATAGGATTTGAGGTTCAAGGGTTAGCTTGGTAATTCCAGTACTATTTGAGCAAGTTTCCAAAGATAAGCACCGATCGATTTCCTGAATTGTGTTAGAAGTAGTTTCGTGCAATCAGATGTTCC
The DNA here is from genome assembly GCA_003013855.2 of Liriodendron chinense. Taxonomy (NCBI): domain Eukaryota; kingdom Viridiplantae; phylum Streptophyta; class Magnoliopsida; order Magnoliales; family Magnoliaceae; genus Liriodendron; species Liriodendron chinense. The sequence goes on along the minus strand of PVNU02000440.1, from coordinate 3,825,826 downwards.
AATGCGAAAACATTACAAAAAGTAATGCAGTAAAATAAACAAGTTGCACCTTACTTAGCTGTAGTGAGTATGTGGGGCCCATCATTGCTAAAGCACGGAACAAAATTACCCCTGAACCGAGCAATCCAAACAATCTAGTTGATAGCCATTCAATGGGCGGTTAAAAATGAAATGATCAACAGTCCAAATTTCACAAGCAAAATCAGATAGTTGAGATTGTTTGATCAGTGTGAATTTCGAGCTACAGTAAGTTGGAAATAGGGCCAGTGATTTGGATAGCTCGGATTAGGAGCTACAACTTAAGAAATGGTAGTAAACTATCAAATAAGCAATAGCATATTCTTCAAAATGATTTAGTGAAAATGCAAGTACAAAATGTATTAACTCCATGCCCTTGATATTTCAAGAACGAAAGAAAAATGGAAATTTTCCATCCAAATGCTCTTTCAAGATCTAGGACTAAAGAAAATTTCACATTTTCTCCATTCGTTCCAACGCAATAAAAAATTCACAAACATAAGCGAGAAATCAAAGAATCAGAGAGAGAGAGAGAGAGAGAGAGAGAGAGAGAGAGAGAGAGCTGACAGAGTTTCTTGAAGACACCTTGTGAGATATACGACGACCGGATCCCAGAGACGCAGAAGGTCAACACAAGAGCTCGGCCGATTCCAGCGGCGTTGCCTTCAATTCCAACGAGAATAATGCCGGAAAATTCGAAATCCAGTGAGGTTTCCCGGCGAGGAAAATAGGAGCAAAAGAAATCATCTAATTTGGTGTAACGGAAGATTGGGAGTCCTTCTAAAGAATTTTATAAAGGTGGCGCGAAGGGGTGAGAGAGAGAATCAGATCTCTCACAAGAGGTTTGCAAGAGAGAGATCAATGAGGGGATTAGCTGAGACCTCGAAACCGTGACTGACGGACGTTACGTCCTAACTAGGGCTGTGCATCGAGCCGAGTCGAGTCGAGGTGGGCCAAGCTTGGCTTAGCTTGGCTTGTCTGTGCCCTACTCGAGCTCGAGCTCGCCCTCGAGCTTACCATTAGAGCTTGTTTTGTTTGCGAAATATTTCGAGTCGAGCTCGAGGCGAGCTAGTGGATAAAGTCGAGTCGAGTTTACCTCGAGCCGAGTCGAGCCTGCTCCTACCACAATTTATTATATTTTTTGCTACAAATTATTAATTAAAGAGAAAATGAAATATCTTATGGAACTTCAATATTAAAAATTTGAAATTTAGATTAACTTTTTATGGATTGAAGAATATAATAGCCTACCTGATGGTTTGGATATGATCTTCAGGTTGCTGGATTGCTTCGCATACACCAGTCAAAAGTTTGAACTAGCGTCAGAAAGAGGAAATCAATTCGATCTCTAGCAAGAAAAATAACAAAAAAAATCAGCTAGAGAGAGAGAGAGGAATGTTGGAGCCATTTACATATATTGTAAATTAATGCATTTGTGAATGACTATTATATGCCCTTTCTCAAATTCGGGATTAAATTGGAGGTTAATATTATGGGGTCCACGCGGTGTCTGCATTGCATCCAATTCGTCCAAAATGTGAGGCCCACCATGATGAGTGGGTGCCCCAAAATTCAAAATGATCCAATCGTCAAGTGGAGCACACCATGATAAATGGACCAATATCAGTTTGGGTCTGGGTAGCTTGTTGGATCGGGCTTGGGTCTCACATGCACGGGCCAATCAATGTTTGCTGGACCGGGCTTGGGTCTCCACTGGTTGGGGGGTCATAGTTTGCAGAACAAACAGAATGCTCCAAAAAACCTTAGTTAAAGTTTTCTAACAGTTTACCATTCGGACACGAATTGGCTATTGACCCTGCCACTAGCCATTGGCTAGTAGTCGGTGCTCTCTGGGCCTCACCATGATGTATATGTTTCATCCACGCTGTCCATCCATATTTCCATATCATTTTATGGTATGAGACAAAAAATAAGGTAGATTCAAATATCAAGTGGACCACATCATAGAAAACAAGTGGTGATTGAGCGTCCACCATTAAAAGCTTCTTGGGGCCAATAATAGTTTTGGATCTATCTGATATTTGTTTTTTCCCTTCATCCAGGTTAGTATGACCTAATTAACAGGTTGGATGTCAAATAAACATTACAGTGAGCCCTAGGATGTTTTTGACGGTGGACATTCAATCTCTACTATTTTCTGTGGTGTGGTCCACCTGAGATTTATATATATGCCTCATTTTTTGTTTCATGCCCTAAAATGATTTTAAAAAATGGATGGACCGCAGGGATAAAATACATACATCATGGTGAGGCCCACAGAGCACCGACCACTAGCCACCTGGCTAGTGGCTGGGTCGCTAGCCAAACTGCGTCCTCACCTTTCACCATTTTCTAATATTGGGTCCACATCACTGTCCCTATTATTTTCTTTGGTGGAGTTCACTTGAGCTTTGGATCTACCTTATTCTTACGATCATGCTCTAAAATGATCTCTTCAAATGAATGGACGGTGTGGATACCACACATACATCATGGTGGGCCCACAAAAGTTGGACAGGGGCGCGGAAGCCTTGCGAAGGAAATTCCTACGCTGGGAACCAAGGTGGGGCCCACAATGATAGTTTCTGATAAATCCACCCCGTCCATCCGTTTTGGGAGCTCATTTTAGAACATGAGAACAAAAATGAATCGGATCCAAGCCTCAAGTGGGCCTCACTAAAGGAAACGGTGGACAGGGAAATTAGTACCGTTGAAACCTCCCTGTGTCTACAGTGATGTTTATATGACATCCATACCGTTCATAACGTCACTACTACTGAGATGAACTGGAAACACAAATGTTATCCTGATTTGAAACTCCTATGGCTCCACAAATATTTCAATTGTGGACGTTCAATCCTCACGTTTTCGGCCCACTTGAGTCGCGTATCTGGTTCATTTTTGTTCTCATGTCCTAAAATGAGCTCCCAAAACGGATGGACGGGGTGGATTTATCAAAAACCATCATTGTGGTCCCCACCTTGTTCCCAGTGTAGTAACTTCCTGCGTAAGGCTTGACGGGCAGGTGGGGACACGGATTAGCTACTGACAGTGACGTGACAGGTTGAGTAGCCATCTCCCTACTGAAGTGACGTCACCAACTTATGTGGGCCCTACCGTGATGTATGTGTTGTATCTACACCGTCCATCCATTTGAAGAGATTATTTTAGGGCGTGAGACAACGATTGAGGCAGATCCAAAGCTTACGTGGATCCCACCAAAGAAAATAGTGTGGACAGTGACACAACCGTTGAAACCTTCCTAGGGCCCACCATGATGTTTGTTTGAGATCCAACCTGTTCATAAGTTCACACAGACATGGAAGAAGTGGAAACAAAAATATAAGCTTGATCGAAAACTTATGTGGCCCCAAGAGGTTTTTAATGGTAGGAGATCAATCCCCACTGTTTTCTTCAATGAGATCCAGTTGAGCTTTGGATCTGACTTATCATTTGGCTCACGCCCTAAAATGATCTCTCCAACTAGATGGACGGTGTGGATACAACACATACATCACAGTGGGGGCCACAGAAGTTGGTGACGTCACATATGGCTACTCAACCTGCCAGGCAGGTGGGTGAATGAAAATTGAAAGGTGTGGTGTGACCGCGTGAGTGGACGGGAGCAGCCCCTACAATACAATATAGGAAGTACAGGTATAGGTTAGTAGGGGTAAGGTGACAAGAGTGAGTGGACAGGAAGCTTATGAGGATTGGCTGGTGCACACTTGGTGCATTGACGTCACCAAGTTTCGTGGGCCCCACTGTGATGTAAGTGTTATATCCAAACCGTCCATCCATTTGATGACATAGTGATAGGGCTTGATCTTAAAAATAAGACAGATCCAAAGATTAAGTGGACCACACTGCAGAAAGAAGTGGGAGATTGAACGTCTACCATTGAAATCTTCTCGGGAGTTACAGAAGTTTTGGATCGATCTGATATTTGTAAAATCCCTTCGTCCAGGTCCGTGTGACCTTATGAACAGTTTGGAAGGAAAATAAACATCATGGTGGGGCTTAGTATACTTTTAACGGTGATAATCATTTTTGTAGTGTGGTCCACTTGAGATCTGGTTATGACTCAACTTTTGAGTCATGAGTTAACGTCATCTCTTCAAATGGATGGACGGTGTAGATGTATGAAATACACCATTGTGGGGGTGGTCCACCGTTTTCACGTTCATCGTGCTGAAGCATGACACGTACCCACTGTAGCCCGAGAGCGGATTAGGTGAGATCCCGGCCTCACGCAAGACGGTGCGGCCCTTACCGTGAATTATCTTAGGGCCCACCTTGATGTATGTATCCTGTATCCACACCGTCCAACCATTTTCCCATATCATTTTAGGGAATTATGCCAAAAATGAAGCAGATCTAATCATCCAGTGGACCATACCATAAGAAACAGTCTTTATTTACCATTAATGAGACTCATAAGTTTTGGATCAAGCCTATATTTGTTTTTTCCCTTCATTCAGGCTTATGTGACCTTATCAACAGATCAGATGGTAAACAAACACTACGGAAACATTAATTTTTTCCCTAAGAGGTTTTTAATGGTAGGATGGTCAACCACCACTGTTTCTTATGGTATGGTCCACCTGATAATTGGTTCTGGTTAATTTTCTGAATAATGCCCTAAAATGATATGGGAAAACGGATGAACGGAATGGATACATAATACATACATCAAGGTGGGCTCCACTATAACCCCACTGTGAGGGCTGCACCCTCTTGCGTGAGGCCGGTGTCTCACCTTGCTCTCTAGAAACCCACACCATAGTGTAGGGTGCACCAACCAATTCGCTTCCGTTCCTGCGCTGAGATGCAAGGTGGGGCCCACCGTGATGCTTATGAGAAATCTATGCCGTTTATATGTTTTGTGATATTATTTTAGGACGTGTGGCAAAACATCAAGCATATCCAAGACTCAAGTGGGCCTCACAAGAGGAAACAGTGGGTATTCAGTGACCACCGTTTAAACATTCGTGTGGCCACACACATTTCCAATCAAACTTTTTTTCTTCATTTTTTTCACTTCATCTCAGTGGTAATGACCTTGTAAACGGTTTGGATAGGGTACAAACATAAAGGTGGAGCCCAATAAAGTTTTAACGGTAGGAAACTCATTTTACCATTTTTCCTCTCATGTGGCCCACTTGAGTTTTGGATCCACCTTATTTTTTGTTGCACATCCTAAAATGATCTTGCAAAACGTATGGACGGGTTAGATTTCTAATAAACATTACGGTGGACCGTGGACCCCACCTAGTATCCCAGCAGTGTGAAGAAAAGAAGCATTCGAGGCTCCGAGCATTACCTTGTTTAAACTTCAAAGGAAATAAAGTAAGAGAAAGAGGAGGAGAGCTGGAGAGGTGCGGACGATTCCCCTCCGATGGCTAGCCGGACTAAGTATGAGAAAGAAGATCGGGGAGAGGGAAAGAAAGGTGCAGGGCTTGCGACGGTTTTGAGAAAGAGAGGGAAGATGGACGGTAGGGTTTTGGAAAAGAGAGGGAAGAGAGGTGTGGTGTTAGGTTTTTTTTTTTTTAAAACTAACTATATATAGGCAGTAAATCGAGCGAGTCGAGCTACGAGTCGAGGCGAGCTTCGAGCCGAACCGAGTCGAGGGACTGGGTGCTCGAGATTGACTCGATTTTAACTCGAGCTTTTAAATTCGAGATTGCCCTGACTCGCCCTACTGAGTCGAGGCGAGCTTCTCGAGCTGACTCGGCTCATGACCAGCCCTAGTCCTAATGCAAATTGCGTTTGTCATGTGTGAAAGTCCCACATGTATATTGCTTAGGTAGGCGAATGAAGTGGTGGCATGTCAGGGTCCCACCCACATCGCTGGTTCCGGGGTCTCACCCAAGTCGCGCCCCGCCATGTGGGTGGGACCCTCAACCTAGGGCCCACCTGGATGTATTCTTTGTAGATCCATGCTGTTAGTTTGATTTTCCAGATTATTTTGTAGTATGGTACCAAAAATGAAGAAGATTAAAATTTTGGATGGACTACAACATAAGAAATACTGGTTAATGACCATTAAAAACCTTTAGCCACAAAAGTTTTCTATCAACCTGATATTTGTTTTTTCCTTTCATCCCTGTCTACGTGACCTTATCAACAGACTGGATGGTCAATAAACATTACGGTGGACTCCAGGAAGTTTTTAATGGTCACGGTTGAATGATAATTGTTTCTTGGGGTGTGGTCCACCTAAAATTTACGTATGTTTCATTTTTGAGACTGCATCCTAAAATAATATGAAGAAACAGATGAACGGCATGGATCTGCAAATAATACATCCAGGTGGGCCCTAGGTTGAGGGTCCCACCCACATCGCTGGTTCCGGGGTCTCACCCAAGTCGCGCCCGTCCGGCACACGTGAGTATTGGATCCGGGTCATTTTTGAACTCACGTCTAAAATGAGCTCACATCCCCTCGCCAGCTGGATCATCTCCATTCCTTCTACGTATAGGTTTTCCACCACGTCTCTTCTCTCAATACAAATTCATCTCTCTGACTCTGATGGCGATTCTCATCACTGATGATCTCGTCTCTCGATCTTGTCCCTCGATCGAAGCTTTCTGGCCAATGGAACAAAGCAAGGTCTGCCCTAGCATCCCAGCTGGAGATTTCGAGACTCTGGAATCTAGGGTTTCTCATCTAACCCTCGGAAGACAACCCGTTCTCGAGGACTCTCCTCATCCCTCGGTAATTTGATTCTTTCGTAGGAATTCGTGCGTACCCTTTGGGGATTTCGTTCCCTTTAAATAAAAGGAATTTCATTTGGACGTTTGATTCAATTTGATAGATAGATAAAATTTGGGGATTTTCCTGTGCTGGAATTTCCTCCCTCTCTCTGTTTACTGTCGATAAAGGGGCGTTTAACCAATGAAAAGAGCTTGGATTTAAGTTATCATGTCTGCTGCACAAAAATTGGACATCCGACCATTCATCTGTTTAGGGCCCGATTTGGTTGGGCGACGGTAGGAAAATCTCACTGATCTTCTAATGTCTGGCCATTGAAAATGCAAATGGTTGTGGAAATTGGGAAGAAATGCTGTCACAGTCAGCATCGAATTTGATTCCACCGATCGATTGGGCTGGATTTTCCAATCCATTCAATTTGGGGACAGCGGCCCATCCACGGTGGCACTCACATGGTTAGTGGTCTGGATCAGTGTATCACTGACTGTCATGTCCTATATTTGTGCACCACCCAGCTTAGAAAATCCCCTTTTCTTTATGAAGTCAGATCATGCGAGACATTTTAATTTGAAATTCTTGGTGTTTTGTATGAAATATTAGATAACTCTAGAGATTCTTATTGGTCTTGGATTTCAGTACTAGAACTAACAAATGCTTGAACCTCTTTCGCTGCAATGCAGCAACTTATAAAACATGGTGCAATATCTGGCTTCACCTTATTAATGAGAGAAAAATAATTGTTAGCCCTTGCAAGAGCTAATGTAAGCTCAGTGACTCGTTGTGACTTCTGATTTGCTTTACACATCGTTTATGACAAACTGGGAACTGCATGAAGCTTGAAATCATGGACAAAATACTTATCAGATTTTTGGACTAGTTATACATAGGAACACTGTATGGCCTGCATCACCATAATATATTTATACATAAAATTACATGTGTATCAGTGTATGTGTCCCGAATTTATGTTACAAGCATATTATTTAATGTTATATCCATTTCTCATTCTTCTTTTTCTTCTTCATTTCTGTTCATGTTCAAAATTTCTTCACTATTTTCCAAGGAAAAAAATGATTTACATGGTATGATTCAATGTGTCTGATATAATATCAGTTACCGAAGTGGTTGATATGTGCTCAGATTCTGATATTTTAGCCCTTGTTTGAATTTAGGCGTCTAGTGTTGAGGAACAAAGTGAGGATGGTCAGTCCACAACAATTTCTGACTTGCCAAGTCAAGTAACAACTCCTGCCCAAGAAGGCAATGCCAGTGTACCACTAGAACTCGTGGAAAATAATAGACAGGGAGATGCAGGCGATCGGAAGCAGGGTAGATACTTTTATTATGACTCGCCGCTTTATGAAGAAACCGGCATCTGGATTCCTGTTTCTGTTCCACCTATGTCGGAAAGCAATCACGAAGAGTGGAGGCAGGGGTTTGGGTGTAATGGCGGGCTCTTTCCTGAAGAGGAAATGAGTTGGAGCCAATTTGTTGGAGAAGATAAGGAACTGACAATGTGGGATGTGTTAATTGAGATGTTGCTTGCAGCCCGAGGTAAAATGGGTGCTGTTTCTTCTGGTGAGATTCAAAGGCGTGGCATGTCGTTTATATCAGGTGCTCTCTTTGAGCAAGCTTGGAAAGAGATGGCTCAGACTCTCACTGAAGCAAATTTCGGTAACATGAAGGAAATTCTTGAAAGGGAACCACCAAAATGGCTGGCTGACAGTGCTGCTCCATCTTGCATGCTGTGTGGTGTGCGTTTCCATCCGATCATGTGCTCCCGGCATCACTGCCGGTTTTGTGGCGGGATATTTTGCAGTGAGTGTTCAAGAGGAAGGAGCTTGTTGCCAGTGAAATTTCGCACAGGGGATCCACAACGGGTCTGTGATGTGTGCTATGTGAGGCTCGAGTCTGTTCAATCAGACTTGAGGGACCAAGTAAGCCCAGCTTCTCAGCTGCCTACCCATGATCTGACTGACCTCAGTACTTTGAGATCTTGGGTAAACTTTCCATGGGGACAGTCAATGGAATATGAGATTTACAAGGCCACAAACACAATTCGAGGTTATAATAAGGTATGGTTTCTGTACTTCAGTTATTGGCTCTTGCCATTTTTATTTTGCACAATGCTAGTGCTCCTCCAATGCAATCCTTTTTAATTCTGTTTATTATTATTATTATTATTCGTTTGTGACAAATGAGTTCAATTCGGAGTTAGCTTTCAAAAAAAAAAGTTTAATTTGGAGTTCAGAGAATCTAAGGTATTAAAGAAGTCATCAGTAGTTCTGAGAATTTCAGGTATGAAAGATACCTGTTTTCGATTTCAACTGAATTATTCCAGTTTATCAGAACTGAGAAATTGTTGAGATATGTGGACATCGCTGAGATCCATCAGTGCACCTGGTTTTCAGAATGATCGAAACTCTATATTGACAAAGCTCTCTTTCAACACACACACAAAGCTCCCTTGTCTTTCACTTAAACAAAAAAAAAAAAACTTTCAGATTCATTAGTTTATTTTCCTTTTAAATAACAGTTCCAGTTGAAAGGCAGTTTGTTAAAAGCATAAACTGTCCATTTGACACCCCTGATTTTTATGAACTGTTCAAAACGTTCGGGTTGAAATTTCCTCTCACTCATATCACTTCATAGCTTTAACCTTGCGAAGTAAAATTCTCTTTTATATTGGCATCATGCGAAGAATCAGCACAATTGTGTTAGTTTTGAAAATCAGGGGATTTACACCTTTCCATGGAAACTGTTTGAAACTAGGGCATTTCAAGAAATTAGGGATTTGTTTACCACAACCAATTGCGTCTTGGTAAATTGGCTTTATATACATTGTCAGTAGAGTCAAAACTGACAAATCATTGCTCAGGTGGTTTCCAGGCGACCTGAGAGGTCAATTCCAGATGCTATTCTCGGAGATGCAAAAGGTCTTGCGATAATTACTATTGTGAAGGTTGGAATGATGGCTAGTTATAATATAGGAACAGGGATTGTTATTGCTCGCAGGGAAGATGGGTCATGGTCCCCACCTTCTGCCATTTCTTCTTTCGGTGCTGGATGGGGGCCTCAGGTAAAGTCATTCTCCATCTTTTTATTACATGTACCACCAGTCACGAGTCCTTCAGGATTTAGGATTTTAGAATATGAATTCCTTATTTGATTTATCCTTCACACACAAACACAAACACAAACAAACAAAAGAAAAGAGATCCTTGATTTTCTTTTGCATTTTAAAATTTGAGCATGTGATCATATTTGTAGTTTTGTACGAAATAACTTCGAATTTTATTTCCACATTTCTTTCTAGTGAAGTAGAAAATGAGTTCATCTCATTTTAGTTAACAGTAATTATTTATTAGATAATTTGATATTTTAAGAGAATGCCTGGATTTTTTTTTTCACATTGACTGACATATTGCGAGTTTGCCACAATGGCTGGAAGACTCTTAGGGGTCCATAAATGAACTATGCTACCCGGTTTTGACTTGCCTCCCTCAGTCCCACTCTCTGTCATCATTCTCTTGAAGGAAGCACTCTTTCACTGGACTGATGTCCACAGGTTGATCACCTATTGGGTTTATATTTCTAATGGTTCTTTCGTTCGCAGGGTGGAGGTGAGTTGACTGACTTCATAATTGTGTTGAGGACAAAGGAAGCTGTCAAGACATTTAGTGGAAATGTGCATTTCTCAATAGGGGCAGGTTTCAGCGCAGCTGTTGGCATTGTTGGACGAGCAGCTGAAGCTGATGTACGTGCTGGTGATGGTGGTTGTGCAGCTTCTTATACATACAGCTGCAGTAAAGGTACATTCTGTTCAAATACCCCTTATACTTGAGATGATATTATGACATTTCATTGCCCTTTCCAAGTCTAATTTAGTTGTTTTATGAAGTTCATTGAATTATATTGTACTTTTGGAATAAAAAATAGTATAACAGTACCCTTCTTGCTTTTAATATAAGTATATAACTATATAGTATAAATATAGTACAACTTTTGGAATTATATTGTACAATTTTTGCCTTTTGGTATATTCTGTCTTTGGCTTCTTTTGCAATAAATTTTGTTCTAATCACTCAAAAACAAAAAAAAAAAAAAAAAGAAGAAGAAGAAAAAAGAAAAGAAAAGAAAAGAAAAACAGTACCCTTCTTTATCTGCAGAATTGGTGACGGCATTTGAGGTATAGAATTTATCTTGATGTTTTAGACTGGAAAATGCTGTGCTTGCTAATTATATATCTATAAAACAGAGTGACAAGGATCGATGCAAAAAACCAGTGGGTTACTAACAGCTGAGGGCAAGATTTTGGCTTCTTAGATAGTCTGAACAATTGAGTCATCATCATCTAACCCTTAGCCCAACTAATTGGGGTGGCTACATGGATCCTGTAATGCCATTCCACTCTATCGAGGACCTTATCTTCAGTTAAACTATAGGTCATCAGTCTTTTCTTACTACAGCCGCCCGCATTCTTTTGGGCCTTCCCCTTGCCCTTTTAGAGCCTTCGACTTGAACCAACTCACTCCTAACCTGCATGGTTCTTGGTCTCCATTGCACATATTAAACCATCTAAGTCTACTTTCCCTCATCTTTGTACCTATTGGTGCTACTCCTATGTTCCCTCGAATGCATTCATTTCTAATTCTATCATAGTTCATCTTGCTACTCATCCATCTCAACATCGTCATTTCAATCATGCTCATCCTATGAACATGTTGATCCTAAACTGCCCAACATTTTCCCCAATAAATGTCGCTAGTTTTATTACTATCCTATAAAATTTCCCCTTCAATTTAATTGTTATGCGGCGATCATATAAAACTCCAGATGCACATTTGCACTTCTTCCACCTAGCTTGAATTATACGAGCAACATCCTTATCAATCTCTTTGTACATGAATTTTCGACCCAAATATTGAAAATGATCACTTTGGGGTACCCTTGGTAAAAAATCTTAATAATTCCTCATTTCCACTCCTATGGTTACTAAAATTGGCATTGCATATACTCTATTTTATTCCAACTAATGTCGAAACCTTTAGATTCTAAAGCATGCATATGAAGTTCTAGTTGTGTTTACTCCTGCTCTCATCTCATCAATGGTATTGAAAAATGGTTACGCGTCAGTTGCATCGACTATGTAGAGGAGATGGTTACCGCAATTATGTGGTATGGGGTGAATTGGTCAAATATGCAAAATGGGCAGACAAGCCCCATATCGGCACCCTTACAGGCATATACGACCCCCCCCCCACCCCTTTTTCATTTCAACCATGAAGGAAGCTTAGAAACTAATTTTAAACTAGGTCCAGGCCTATTTTGAGGATCAAAGCATAAAATTTAAGTAGGATTCAATGAATTGTAGCGGAGTGGGGCACTTTGGGAAATATTAGAAGATAGGGGGAACCATCAAATTTCTTTTTTCTTTTTCACTTTACCATTAATTTTATTTTTATATGCAAGGGTCCCTAATCCACCAAATCATGCTTGTTTTGTGTTCAATTAGCGGAGTGGGGCACTTTGGGAAATATTAGAAGATAGGGGGAACCATCAAATTTCTTTTTTCTTTTTCACTTTACCATTAATTTTATTTTTATATGCAAGGGTCCCTAATCCACCAAATCATGCTTGTTTTGTGTTCAATTCTCTCGATTGTTTCGCAGAAACAGAGACAGTAAGGCTTAGATATGAGATAGAGGTATGTGATAGATAGTTATCTATCTTGATAGTCTATTTTTAGGCCTTTTGCTTAGAGCCTATTCTGATAGACAACATTCTTACCAAAGAATGGCCCCTTACACCAAATGCATGTCCAAAACCATTGGGTGTTAAAGAAATCTATAGCAAATGACAGAAATACCCTTGTTTGAGGAGTTCATTTTGCTTGCTTTTTGGGCTCACCATTATGTTTAAATGGCATCAAACTATCTGGTCAGGATGCAAAACGAAAAAAAGCTAATGAAATCAACAGGAGGGCCATAGCTAGCCACATCAAACAGAAACAAAATTTCTTTTAGGATTACCGCCCTAGTTTAGTCAAAAGGTTAAAAAGACCTTATTGGAATGTAAAATGGCGGATCTCTAAACTATTAAAGGGGGTGAGCCGGTGAAATATGGGTATTTGGAGGAAACAAACGTTTTACCAAGGCAAGGAAAAATAAGAAGGTTAAGATCATTGTCATCAAGGCATGCTAGATGAACGAAAGAAGATGTAAGGGCTTCGAGTCGATCTTTCCTCTTGGGTTTTAGAAGTCGTAGAGTTTGTTGTTGGCATTTTGCTTTTAGCCGCCGAATCCCATTGGTAAGGATTCATCATTCTTCTCGGTTCTGCAAATATTCTCGAGACAAAAAGTCAGGAAGAGAATTGGATGATCCTTTTAGATATTCGATATCAAAATCTACTATTGCTAGCAAGGATTGCCATTTGATTGGCTATAGATTTAGCTATCTAACCTTTCTTTTCCTCATCGGACCACTCTATTATAGTGATCTCATTTTAAAACTATTAGATCCACACGTATCCTTATCCATTTAAGGATGCGGACTGACTATCTTGTTTACTGGAAGTATATGAACTTTTCCTATCTTCGTTTTTCCATTTCAACGGACCCTTATGGGCCCATTTGGATTCATGAAAAGCATGAGAAATGATATAATGTTTCTTGGAAAACCTTATTTACAAGAAACTGTGGGAAATGAAATATTATTTTCCTTGTTTGTTTTTTAACAAGATTTTCGTAGAAAATTTTTCAAGTTTGTTGTTTGGCAAAACAAAAACTTTTCTTAAAAAGATTTTAGGTAGTCACTAGCATGTGCTAGATTAGCACGTGGTACATGTGGCACACGTGGGATGCTTAGAGATGAATAGTGGCACATGTGGCATACATGGCATATGTGGGCACTTGAAGTTGAATTATGGCACGCCATGGTACATGTGAGGTGTTTGAAGTTGTACCGTGGTGTTAACGTCAGTTTTTGTAACGAGATCCTCCGGCTTTTCTCCTTCGCTCCAGGAGGGGTTTTCACCACCAGACCTGAAACAAGACAGCGAAAAAGGGTGGCTGGGGACCAGCCGTTAGCCCTCCGACGCTTAAGTTAGGCCACAGAAGAGAATCCAAGCCAAACGGGACCAAGATTGAATGATGAGTACGTACCTCCCTTCAATGGAGCCGTCCCCTTATATAGATAACAAACAATCCAGTCTGTTACGTAAGATGTTGAAATCCCGTTGATGTCGCGTACGATACTGAGAATCCTCTGATTTCGTGGGATAAGATCCTATTTAGTCAGATCCAACCCAATGATTTATTCCAACAATCACGCCCCTAGATGGCAATCCCTTGAAGTCCGGCTGGATCCGGACGGAAGCCGTAGCTAGGAGTCATGACCTCCGAAAAGGAAGGAGACGCCCGTAGCTGGGAGTCAGGACCTCCGAAAAGGAAGGAGACGCCCGTAGTAAAGCTGCTCGCAGATTAAAATGTGGTCGCGAGTCCAAGTACATGTTTTGGGTGTAATATCTTTCAACGACTTGCGAGAAGGTCTGCTCGCGAATCTAGCTTTCCGTATTTGACCATCCATGACTCCCGACCAGATGATTTCGAGAGTCGAATGGGCGTCCTGCAATTGTCCAATATTCGACTCTCGATCAGATGATCTCGAGAGTCGAATGGGCGTCCTGCACTTGTCCAATATTCGACTCTCGATCAGATGATCTCGAGAGCCGAATGGTCATTTCCACGTGAAATCTTATCTCCACCGTTTTGCCTATAACAGATGCCCCCGAAGTCCTTGCTGTCAAGAATCCTTAAGGGAAGGACTTACTTGCTGTCATGCGCAGCTGCCTCTTGCTTTCACCGAGACACCGTACATGATTAGGCTGGAATTAATGAGCGCCAGCCTTTCCGCAGTCAGGAAATGAAGAGGCGCTTGCCACGTGTCCGAGTATTTAATGGGCGTGCCTGCTTGAGTGCTGTGCCGAACGAAAGATCGCCACGTGCTACCATATACGGCGGAATGATTGCCTATAAATATACGGAGTCCACCATATCTTCTGATTTTCACAGAAATTTCAGAATCCTCTTTTGCTTTTCCCATCATCTTCCTCCGGAGCTCCTTGGTGTCTTCCTCGATCCCCTTTGGTGCTCTTTCTTTCCTTTTCCAATATTCTATTTCTTCTTTCCTCTCTTTTTGTTTTTTTGAATATCCCATGGCTTCTGAGGAGAGTACCGTTCCTTTAGGAGATGCTACCCCGGAATCCTCCGCTTCTAGTAGCGCAAGGGTTCCGGCAGGTCAGTATACAGCGGCCGGATATCCCTCCATTCTGTCGGAGAACCGGCTGCTGGAGTTACGGGAGAGATTTTCGATCCCTGACTCAGTCGATCTCCGGTTACCCAGAGACGGAGAGACGCCAAACTCCCCTCCCCCAGGATGTGTGGCCTTCTATGAGTATCAACTCATTCTGGGGGTTCGCCTTCCCCTCCATCCTTTCATCCGGGATGTGCTTCGGTGGTATAAAATTGCCCCCGGGCAACTTATTGTGAATGGATGGAGGGTGGTCCTAAGCTCATTCGTCCTTTGGGCTCAGGCCGGGAACGGGGAGCTTACAGCTGATGAGTTCCTCCGCATGTTCCGCTTGAAGAAGGCACCCTCCAGCGAAGGCTGGTACTATCTATGTTATTGGCACCGGGATAACTTTGTGCTGGGGAAGCCCACATCGAATTATCCCGGCTGGAGGAAGCGTTGGTTTTACGCATCGGGAAATTGGGAATTTGCTTCTTCCAGGGGCCCAAGAGTAAATCGTTTTTTCTGTGAAGGTAGGCGGTCCCGCATTGTGATCCGTTTCTCCAATAAAAGGTTTTTAGGTTTTCTCCATCTGACCCATGTTTGTGCTCGCAGGTATCCCAGCCTCGAGAAAACCGAGCTTGAAAGGGGGGATCAACGAAAAAATCGTAAAGGTGTACAAGGTGCCTATTGGTGATAGGCACGTCGAGACTTGCTTGTCTCCATCTCGCCTAGCAGCAGCGGGCTTAATACCTGTAAGAGAAGTCGAGATGACGCAAGTTGGGGAAAAAAGAGGTTTGCTGCCCCGGCTGAAGGGCACGAGCTCTAAGAGGCAGAAGAAGACATCTGCTGGTCCATCTCACCCATCCACCGAGAAGGGTAGCGATCAGCCTGCTCCTCTCGCGAGCAGAGTGGGGGAGGCTCCAGCTGGACCCACTAATCCTTCACTGGCTGTCGTGCCCGGGCCGCCAGTAATCAATATCGCTGACAACTCCCCGGATGGGGTAGGGTCCAGCTGTCCCCCAGCTGAGGAGGCTCATGAGCGCATGGAGCCTCGAGAGATGGCTCCTGCCCGCGAGCTGGTTCCTGCTACCGAGCAGGGACCTGCTCGCGAGGCGACGGCTCCTCCTCGCGAGTCGTCTGGGCTGATCGTCGCCCAACCTTCCGGTGGTGGAACGTATTCCGTTCCTCGCCATCTCCACCCCATCTGTAAATTTTTATTCGAGAATGTCCCACCTCAATCCTTCGGCTCTCTTCCCGAGCCAGGCCCCGAGAGCCTCTTCCTTGAGGCAGGGATGAGGATGGCTCAGGTAGAACCTCATAACCCAAAAACTTTATTATTTTGGGGTTTTTAAGTATTTCTTCTCATCCATCTTCTTGTTTGCAGGGACTAGACCTCATATTGCGGACGAAGCGAGACATCGTCGCCGCTCGCCGCGTAATAGACGAGGCCGATGAAAAAAGGATTGCTTTGGAGAAGGCGGTCCTGGGGCGAGATCAACTCCTCAAATCCCGTGAGGCTGTGATTTCCAAGAAAGATGAGGAGATAAAAATCCTCATAGAGAAAGTCCAGGTGTTGACCGAAAGGTACCAAACTCTGGATAATAAGTTCGCGAAACTCGCCGACTTGAAGGAGAAGGCGGAGAGAGAGAAGGAGATCTTTCGCCAAGACAAGATTTCCCTGGAGGAGCGACTTGCGGAGGCTAGGTCGCAGCTCAAGGAGGCCTACGACAACCTAACCAAGGAGCGCAACGCTCTCGCGCAGCTTAAGGACGACTCGATCCACTGGGACGAGGAGAGAGTCGCCCTTGCGAAAATGCTCTCGGAAGAAGGGCCTCGGGCAATTTCCGAGTTCCGTTCTTCGCAGCAATATGACGACGAAAGGTACGAGTCGTATGATGCTGGTCGCGACTTTGCACTAAGAGTAGTGCAACGAATGATCCCATCCTTTGATATGGGGGAGTTCGGTCGAGTCGCGACCACCATTGCTGCCGAAGAGCAGGCTGCTGCTGAGAACGAGGTGACTGAAGCCACTCAGGTTGACGGAGCTCCAGAAATGGGCCCTGAAATCGAGAGCGCAGCTCCTCCAAGGGATTGATTTTCTTTGTTTTCTTCTCTTGTATTCGTGAATGGACATTGTAAACATTTATCATTAATGAAAGAAAAGATATTTTTGGAAGTATTGTCCTCGTCGCCTTTTCCTTTTCACGCAATGAATGCCTTCTCGTTTTTGCTTACTTTCTTTTCCTTGTACTGAATGCCTTGTTGCAACGAGAATGTGCCCAATCTGGGGGCAAGTTGGCTTCATATTGAGTCATCAGTTAATGCGACCCCTTAATCCGAGCACGAGTTGCTCTGCTAGCATTTTAAGGTGTATGACGAATTGTGGTGCTCACGATTAAGGTGTATGGCTAATTCGGACTCGAGCTACGGTGCTCGCATTCCGGAGTGTGATCCTTCCTTGCACCAGTCGTGAGCAACTAACTCATGAAAATGAATTAGACTCAATCCGGGGGTCGTACGACCATGTCCGCGTTGAGATAGACTGATCTATCGATTGAGATTTTAGTTCTACCAAGGGTAGGTAATTGGCCAAGATGTGTAAACACTCTTCAGGGCTATTCAGGTCCATACAAATGGAAAAGCAACCAACCAGTAATGATTTCAGTCCTACCAAAGGTAGGTAATTGGCCAAGATGTGTAAACACTCTTCAGGGCTATTTAGGTCCATATAAATGGAATAGCGGCCAAAAGATATCTTTCACTTTATTCATAAAATGCTATAATGAACTACATCGAATCTAAGGGTAGTATCGTAGCAAATGCTCCACGTGCCAAGGGCGACGTACAGGCTTCCCTTGCATGTCTTCTAGATAATAAGTACCGGGTCGCACAACCCTAATAACCCGATATGGGCCTTCCCAATTCGGATCCAACGAACGAACAGGAACTCCCAAATTTCGCCTTAGAACCAAATCTCCGAACTGGAAGGATCTATGTCGAACCTTTGCATTCCGATAACGAGCAATACGTTGTTGATATGCTGCCACTCGTACTTGGGAAGCATTTCTTCGCTCTTCCAAGAGATCGAGGTGAAGTCGGATATTTTCCTGATTGCTTGCGGGATCATACTGTTCGATCCGATATGAGGGCACTTGGATTTCCACTGGCACCACTGCGTCAACACCAAATGATAAGGAGAAAGGAGTTTCACCTGTCGATGTACAAGCTGTGGTTCTATAGGCCCATAGCACTTCTGGCAGAAGTTCTGGCCACACCCCTTTACATTCACTTAGCTTGGTCTTTAAATGATGCTTTATAATTTTATTCACTGCCTCGACCTGCCCATTCGCCTGTGGATGATATGGAGAAGTGCGGAGATTACGTATTTTCCATTTGTCGCAAAATTCATCAAAGGCTGCGTTGTCGAACTGCGTTCCGTTATCGGTAATTATGGTATGAGGAAGTCCGAAGCGACATATAATATTTCTCCACATAAACTTAGTAGTTTGTTTTTCAGTAATTTTGGCTAATGGTTCTGCCTCGGCCCATTTGGTGAAATAATCAACCGCCACAATCGCGAACCTATTCTGTCCCTTTCCCATAGGTAAGGGACCGATGATATCGATCCCCCACTGAGCAAAAGGCCAAGGGCTGTCGACTGGGGTCATCCGCTCAGACGGTACGCGAGGTATAGGTTGATATCGTTGACACTTGTCGCATTTTTTAGAAAATTCTATGGCGTCTGCTTTCATAGTAGGCCAATAATATCCTTGCCTCATCGCTTTATATGCTAGAGATCGCCCCCGGGGATGATTACCACATGCCCCCTGGTGTACTTCATCTAGAACACGATGTGCTTCTTCTGGATGAAGACACCTCAAATAAGGCAAGGAGAAGCTTTTCCGCAACAAGGTTCCTTCTTGTATGGTGTATCTGGCAGCTCGAAGCTGAATTTGTCTTGCAGCTTTCTTATCTTCTGGTAGGTATCCATCTCTAAGATAAAGGATGATAGGATCCATCCAGCATGGAGACGATTGTAACGGTATAACTTGCTCGGGAGTCACTTGGTCGATACTCGAATGTTGATGGTGCTCGATGGGGATCGAATGTGATAGTTCTGATTCTGGTGCAGAAGCGAGTTTTGCCAAGGAATCGGCCAGTTGATTCTGCTCGCGAGGGATATGGAATATTTTGTAAGTCTTCAGTTTGGCGAGCAGGATGAGAACACGAGACTTGTATAAGGCCATTCTTTCTTCTTTGGTTTCGAATTCACCAAGAACTTGGTTGACAATGAGCTGGGAGTCGCTATGAATTATCAAATTCTGGACTGCGAGGACGACGGCTAGCTCGAGGCCGACAATAAGAGCCTCATATTCTGCTTCATTATTGGAGATGCGTGATTCAAAACGCAGGGCGTATTGAAAATGTGACCCGTCAGGAGCCACTAAAATCAGGCCCGCTCCACTGCCACTGGCCCGTGATGACCCGTCTACAAAGAGCGACCAAGAAGGCTGGTCGCTGGTCATACCGCTATCTTCAGAAGAATATGTAAATTCGGCGATGAAGTCAGCCACGGCCTGGCCCTTGACTGCGGTCCTAGGACAGAATGAAATATCGTGCTCGCTGATCTCGACAGCCCATTTAGTTAAGCGTCCGGAAGCCTCAGGCTTTTGGAGGACTTGACGTAGTGGATGATTCGTTGGTACTAAAATAGGATGGGCTTGAAAGTATGGTCGCAGTTTTCGAGCTGCCGTGATTAAGGCTAAGGCCAGTTTCTCCAAGTCAGAATACCTAGTTTCTGCATCAACCATTGCTCGACTGATATAATAAACGGGCCTTTGCACCCCGGAATCTTCTCTTATTAAAGCGGCACTAACGGCCGTTGAAGACACAGATAAATAAAGAATGAGTTGCTCATGTGCCATAGGCTTGGATAAAATGGGGGGAGCGCTCATATATTGCTTCAGTTGTTGAAAAGCTTCTTCACATTGAGGTGTCCAATTCCAATCAGACTTGGCCGTTGCACGGAGGAGTTTGAAAAAGGGCAGGCACTTGTCGGATGCTCGCGAGATGAACCTGTTCAATGATGCGACGCGACCAGCTAGACGCTGAACGTCCTTCAGAGTCACTGGGGATTTCATCTCTATCAATGCTTTAATCTTTTCTGGATTTGCCTCAATTCCGCGTTGGCCAACCATGAATCCAAGAAATTTTCCTGCAGATACTCCAAACGCACATTTTTCTGGATTTAATTTCATCTGATACTTCCTCATCAGATCAAAGGCTTCTCGAAGATCTGGAATGTGGTCATCTTCATTGATGCTTTTCACGAGCATATCGTCGACATATACTTCCATGTTCCTACCGATTTGAGCAGCAAATATTTTGTTGACAAGACGCTGATAAGTGGCCCCTGCATTTTTGAGACCAAATGGCATTACCTGGTAGCAATATAGCCCTCGATCTGTGATGAAGGCAGTGTGTTGGCCATCAGGTGGATGCATCATAATCTGGTTGTAACCAGAGTAAGCATCCATAAAACTGAGGAGGGCGTGTCCAGCTGTTGAGTCGACCAGCTGGTCGATTCGTGGTGTCGGGAAGCTATCTTTGGGACATGCTTTGTTTAAGTCTGAATAATCGACGCACATCCTCCATTTGCCATTAGCTTTCCGGACGAGAACTACGTTGGCGACCCACTGTGGGTAGTCAACTTCTTTTATGAAATTTGCCGCGAGCAGCTTCTCAACTTCAGTTTTGATCGCCATCTGTCTTTCTGCAGTGAAGGCGCGTCGACGCTGATGTACTGGTTTGTGCTTTGGATCAATGTTGAGACGATGTACGACAACATTAGGATCGATGCCCGGCATGTCTTTATGAGACCAAGCAAACACGTCCTGATATTCAGTGAGGAAACGAATCAAATCCTCGCGGTAGATACTATTTAAAGAGGAACCGATGTACACGATCTTAGACTGGTCGTCTTCGGTCAAGCGGATCGCCACTGTTTCCTCCCCTGGAATCCCTGATTTTAGAGCACTTTCCCTTGGATCCAACGCGGAGGTGAGAACGTTGGATGAACCTTGAACTACTGCCATGACCGGTGTCGCTTGAGCTTTCTTTCGATCTTGGAGGGCTATCTGGTAACAGGACCGTGCCTCCTGCTGACTTCCTCGCACGACCCCTATGCCATTTGGGGTCGGAAATTTAACGCATAAATATGAAGGGTGCAAAGCCGCTCCAACCTTAGTTAGTGACGGTCTCCCCAAGATGGCGTTATACGCTGATTTTCGATCCACGACGAGGAAGTTTACGAAGACGGTGGTCTTCGCTGGATTCTCCCCAAAGGTGACTGGGAGATCGATGCTTCCTTCTGGTGTCACAACTTCTCCTCCAAAGCCGACAAGAGGGGTCGATACTGGCCTGAGGAGGTTTCTGGCTAGTGCCATCTTGTCGAAAGCCTCCAAATACAGAATATCGGCCGAGCTACCTGTATCCACCATAATTCGATGAGTCAGATAATTTGATACCTTCAGTGTGACTACGATGGAATCTTCATGAGGGAAATGAATTCCCGCTGCATCTTCGAGGGTGAAAGAAATTGGGGGGTGGTTAGCTTTCGAAGAATTGGAAGTTTGTTCCAGCCAATAGATCTGCTGGGGTTCTTTGGACGCCTTCCGGGCGTATGCCTTTCTTGAAGCTTGAGAATCACCCCCACAAGCTGGACCCCCGACGATAGTGCGAATTTCTCCTGTGGGCTCAGCATCTTCTTGGTCGGTTTGAGACGGTTCCTTTTGGCGAGATGAGGTCTTTGCCTTTTCTGGTGATCGATTTTTACGAGCAACATAATCCTGGAGATGGCCTTTTCGAATAAGTGCCTCGATATGGTCTCGTAGAGAGATACAGTCCTGGGTCCTATGCCCGTGATCTTTGTGGAAGTAACAGAACTTACTTTTATCTCTCTTCTCGGGATCGGACTTAATCTTTGCAGGCCACTTCACATATGGCTTGTGTTTTATCTCCATTAGAACCTTTTCAGGAGACCGGTTAAGAGGAGTGTAATTATGATATTTACCAGAGTAAGGCTTCCTGGGGGAACGATCGCGCTGATCGCGATGGTATTTTTTATCTGTAGAAGTTCCTTCTGGCTTGCGTTTCTTACTTTGTACTCCATGGCGTGTCAATGCGACTTCTTCTGCATTGATATATTTCTGAGCTTTGGCTTGGAATTCCGCCATAGTTTTCGGCGGACTCTTATCTAAGGCAAACCTAAACTTCTCACTTGTTATTCCAGCAATGAGGGCTGTAAGACCCTTTTCTTCAGTGTAACCCTCAGTTTGAACGGCCTCGGCAGTGAACCGTACTGTGAACTCTTTTATTGTCTCTCCATGTTGCTGTTTTAGATTCATCAGATGGGAGGCTGGCTTTTTAATGCGAATACTTCCCATGAATTGAGAAAGGAATATCTCCGATAATTGGGAAAAGGAACTGATGGAAAGTGGCTTTAACCCCCGAAACCACGTACGGGCCGCTTCCTTCAATGTAAGGGGAAAAGCCCTACACATGATTTCTGAACCATGTCCCTCCAACTCCATGAGGGACCTATATGTTTCCAGATGTTCCAGAGGATCGCCAATGCCTGTGTACGGAGCGATAACAGGCGTTCGATACTTTCTGGGCAACGGGGCTTCCATGACCTCGCTTGTGAAGGGAGATTCAGATTGATGTATAGCCGCCATGACAGCAGATGGCCGATTTGCCTGGTATCTCTGCTCCATGATATCAAAACGGTCTTGAATTCTTTTGAGATCTCCTTCCCATGGCAAGGTATAGCTAGACGTTTCGGCGGTGGAGCCTTGCGGTAGAGGTTGTCGAAACGAACTGGAATGTATAGAATGTGGAGACGGCACAGGGGGATGACCGCCGAGTGGTGGGACCTGTGGTTCATCCACAGAATGTCTGGAGGCAATTGGTATGGGCGGCGGTGGTAACCCTTCGGAGGGTTGTCTTTGCGGTTCAGGGAAGTGCTGATCAAGCCGATTTGACAGTGCCTGAACTCCAGCGTTTAAAGTTAGGAGAGTGTTCCCGAGGAATCGTAGGACATCATCCTGATTTCCAGAGGCCTCCAATAATGGATTTGTCGATGGCATATTTGGGGCTCCTTGAGGGATATCCGTCGGAACAGGTGGGAGGGCAGGTGCGGATTCCGTCTCACCGGGCGGAGGTGGTGCCTGTCTCGAAGTTGAAGGATGAACTGTCTTTTTAGGAGGCATCACCGAAGGATTTTGATTGGTGGTTAACACGATTGTTTTTGATAATCAAATCGCTTCCCACAGACGGCGCCAAACTGTTAACGTCAGTTTTTGTAACGAGATCCTCCGGCTTTTCTCCTTCGCTCCAGGAGGGGTTTTCACCACCAGACCTGAAACAAGACAGCGAAAAAGGGTGGCTGGGGACCAGCCGTTAGCCCTCCGACGCTTAAGTTAGGCCACAGAAGAGAATCCAAGCCAAACGGGACCAAGATTGAATGATGAGTACGTACCTCCCTTCAATGGAGCCGTCCCCTTATATAGATAACAAACAATCCAGTCTGTTACGTAAGATGTTGAAATCCCGTTGATGTCGCGTACGATACTGAGAATCCTCTGATTTCGTGGGATAAGATCCTATTTAGTCAGATCCAACCCAATGATTTATTCCAACAATCACGCCCCTAGATGGCAATCCCTTGAAGTCCGGCTGGATCCGGACGGAAGCCGTAGCTAGGAGTCATGACCTCCGAAAAGGAAGGAGACGCCCGTAGCTGGGAGTCAGGACCTCCGAAAAGGAAGGAGACGCCCGTAGTAAAGCTGCTCGCAGATTAAAATGTGGTCGCGAGTCCAAGTACATGTTTTGGGTGTAATATCTTTCAACGACTTGCGAGAAGGTCTGCTCGCGAATCTAGCTTTCCGTATTTGACCATCCATGACTCCCGACCAGATGATTTCGAGAGTCGAATGGGCGTCCTGCAATTGTCCAATATTCGACTCTCGATCAGATGATCTCGAGAGTCGAATGGGCGTCCTGCACTTGTCCAATATTCGACTCTCGATCAGATGATCTCGAGAGCCGAATGGTCATTTCCACGTGAAATCTTATCTCCACCGTTTTGCCTATAACACGTGGTAAATGTGGCACAAGACATGCATTGGCACATTTGACATGTGGGCACTAAGGCTAGAAGATGACACTTGTGCACATTGGCACCATTGGCACGTGGCATATTTGGAGAATTGAAGATGGACAATGGCACCTGTGGCACGTTGGTGCATGTGGGGTGCTTTGCACATGTGGGGCATAAGTAAGATAAATGGTGGTACATGTGGCACAATAGCACATGCGGGGCGCAAGAGAAGATGGATGATGACATATGTGGCACATTAGCTCATTGGAGGGCTCTTTACATGTGTGGCATAAGATAAGATGGATAGTGGCACATGTGGCATGTGTGGGGCACGATGGAAGATGGACAATGTCTCATTTGGCACATGTGAGGTGATTGAACATGGATGGTAGCGCATTTGGGCTTTAAACCTTGTGAAACCCATTTTCCTTCCACCATGGGAAAATGCATTTCTTAGGGGTGGAGGTGGGAAAATAAGTTCATTTATTTTCCTACAAAGATAGAAAGTGGGAAATACTATTTTCCACAATTTCCTACCAAGAAGGCTTACTAAACAACGAAAGGTGAGTTTCATGGGAAACACTTTCATTCCCTATACTTTCCATGAATCCAAATAGGCCCTAGGTTTAAAATATAAACTTAGAGAATCTAAGGGCTTACATGCCTATACTCATGAGCCATGTTCAAAAGCATGTTTCTACACATCGGATTGTGACGAAATTTTAACTAAGTGTTACCTGACTTATTTGATCCGTACACTTATGGCTTCCATACATGGATCCTAAAACTCGACCGTCCGTCACAATTTCACTCTATATTTCTTTAATGACCCGTTCGATTATCGAACCGCAATTACCATTTTGATCCTCTTACTTTTTCCATAAAGCATACTAGTTTATGTTTTGGAATAAAATATGTTTAGACACTTTTTCGGAACCATCAGATCATAGAGAGTTTATGAAAACGGTGGGGATTGAACAACCATAAGTAAAACATTTGTATGCACCCATAAGTTTTGTATAGGGCAAATTTTTTTGTGTTTTCAGTTCATCCTAGTGGGAATGACATTATAAACGGTTTGGATGACATTTAAACATCAATGTGGACCCTAAAAAGGTTTTAATGGTAGGCATTTCTTTCCGCACTGTTTTCTCTTGCGTGGCCCACTTAAGTTTTGGATCCGCCTTATTGTTTGTATCGTGTCCTAAAATGAGCCGAAACAATGGATGGGCGGAGTCGATTTCTTTGAAACATCATAGAATGGATTTCAGTTAGGTTTTTTTGCGACCCATTGAGCAGAGCAGTTTTAGGGTTAGAGAATATGAGTTTTACTCTCGAATCTCCATTTCTCATCCTCACCCTCAAATCTCGATTTGTCAGCTTCTATTAGGGTTGGAGAGAGAGAGAAAGAATGCAATTCTTCTATATAGGGTTGAATTGTCATTCGATAAAGTTCCCTCCGTGCAGATTGTTCTTGGGAGTTGCTTGCCACGGATTGCAAATGTATGGGAGGCTTTCATTATTTAATTTGTCGAATGTTTTATTTTTGTATTGTTGCATTCTTGATAGTACACGAGGAGTAAACGATTTTGTGTGGTCACTCGACTCAAGAAATTTGGTTGCGGTGATTTGAAAGGGGTGATGATGTTTTATAAGGTGCAAGTTGGCTCGAAGCTTGTTTTAACATTGTTGAACATGCTGATTCAATAAATTTCGTTAATTGTAATGAACATGATGGCCACGGCAGCTTTGCATATGCATACGATACAATCAATCTTTTGGATGTTAGTAACAACACTAAGGTTAGAACAGTCGACCACATTCCATCCGCCAATTATTGCTGTAGGTGGAGCGCGGATTTACCCTTCATCTTAGGATCTACGTTCGATGGGATGCTGTATATCTATGATTCTTGTGTACAACACGTCACGATGGTGATGCATACTAACGATGAGCCTAGCCCTAGTAGGTATTGTTGGTCGAAGATGTAAATGGGCTATATCACCACTGTTCTTGAAAGAGTAGATGTTTTTGGAAATTGAGACATTAGATTTGTATATTATCGATTCAATATAACTTCGGTGGAACTTTAATCGTGGATTAAACATATGCTATTCAGATAATTGTGTATTCTCATGGCCCCGTTGACCACATACTGATCGGTTCTAATAATGGTATTGTTGCTCTTTGATGTATAGAAGCATTATAATGCCAAGTAGTCTTGTTCCAAAATAATCACATCGGTCCTGTGCACGGGCTAGCCACCAGCTGTCAAGATACCAACTTAATGGCTAGCTGTGGAGAAGACACTTGAGTGGCGGTAAGGGAATCAACCTCTAGTCATTCCGGTGGACGCGCCCGTTGAGCTATGTAGGTCAGTTGCATTGATTTATAGAGTTGCATCGCACAGCTGTCTGTCATGCTTGTTAGGTTTTCAATCACGCATAAGTAGTCGTGGCACAAGCTAGACTGTCTTCAATCATGCATAAACAGTCATAATTGAAACTCCAATTTGCTTTTTAATTTTCGTGTGCAACTCTAGGGATGTAGTTAGAAAATTTGCTGGTTTTGTGACCAATCAAATTTTCCTTCATTTCTCCTTTTTATAGTGCCAATGAGAATGTCACTCTTTGATGTGATTGTTGTCCACTGGAATGGTTGGAGGCTGGTTCTCGTGCCACCACATCTTGATAAGTGTCTTCGCTGTAACTAGCTATTAAGTTGGTATTTTGACGGCTGATGGCCAGCTCGTGCATAGGACCAATGTGATTATTTTGAATCATGACTGCTTGGCATTGTAGGACCTCCATAAAAAGCAACAATACTATTATTAGAACTAGTCAGTATATGGTAACAGGTTAATGAGAATACATAATTATTCGAATAACATATGTTAGATCCACAATGAAAGCTCTAGCGAATTCTTATTAAATCGGATGGGATATGAATCTGATGTCCCAACTTCTAAAAACACTTGCTCCTTCAAGCACAGTGGTGATACGACTCATTTGCAAATTCGACTAACAACACCTAATGGGGCCAGGTTCATCGCTAATATCTATCGCCATTATCACATGCCGTAGATATGCAGTGTCTGTTGGATATAGATCCTAAGATGAAGGGTAAATCAATGCTCTATATACATCAATACTTGGCAAATGTAATGCGGTCGAATGTTCTGACCTTAGTGTCGTTACTAACGTCTAAAAGATTGATTGTACTGTCTACGGATGCGATAGTTGTTGTGGACATTATGTTATTATAATCAACCGAATTTATTGAATTATTATGTTCAACCAATGTTATAACAGACTTAGAGCTAATTTGCATGTCATGAAACATCACCGCCCCTTTCAAATCACCTTTAACTAAATTTGTTGAGTCGGGCGACCATACAAAATTGTTTACTCCTCATGTACTATTAAGAATACAACGATACGAAAATGGAACATTCGACAGATTAAATATCGGAATTATCTCATACCTTTGTAGTCTATGACAAGTGATTCTCAAGAATAGTCCGTACGGAGGGAACTTTATCGAGCGACAATTCAACCTTGTATAGAAAGATTGCATTCTTCCCCCCTCTTTAATCTTAATTGAAGCTGACAAATCGAAATTTGAGGGTGAGACTGAGAAATGGAGATTCGAGAGTCAAAACTTCTATTCTCTAACCCTAAAACTGCATTGCTCGAGGGGTTAAAAAAACCTTTACTGAAATCTAGTCTATGATGTTTGTGAGAAATTGATTGTCTATCCATTTTTCAGCTCATTTTAGGACATGAGACAAAAAATGAGGCGGATCTAAAACTTAAGTGGGCCAGGCAAACAGTGCGGAAAGAAATGCCTACCGTTGAACCCTTTTTGGGATCCATTTTGATGTTTATGTGGCATCCAAACTATTTATAATGTCATTCCTATTGGGATGGACTGAAAGCACAAAAAAACTTAACCTTACACAACTTCTGTGTCCATACAAATGTTTCAATAGTAGTTGTTCAATCCCCATTGTTTTCATTAAGCTCTACGATTGATGGTTCTGGAAACGTGTCTAAACATGTTCTATTTCAAAAACTAAATCAGTAGGATCGATGGAAAAAGTAAGAGGTTCACAATAGTCATGGTGGTTCAATGATTGAACGGGCTATTAAAGAGATATAGAGTGTAATTGCGATGGACGGTCGGGTTCTAAGATTCATACGTGAGCGTACGATTCAAATAAGTCAAATGATGCTTTGTTAAAATTTTGTAACAATCGGATGTGTATAAACATGCTTTTGAGCATGGTCCAAGAGTATAGGCATCTAAGCCCTTAAATTCTCTAAGTTTATAGTTTACACCTAGGGGTCAATTGAAATAAAAAAGCTACGGTAGAAAAGGTTCATACGCCTCCTAGTAAATAAGATGGTCGGTTTACATCCTTGGACGGACAATGATACATGTGGATCTAATGGTTTTAAGATGATATCACTATTATAGAGTGGTCCGATGCACGTGAATGGTTAGATTGCTAAATCTATGACCAACTAGATATCTCTACGACGGTTTGGCGAATAGGCGAGTGTTAGTTTGTATATGAATGGCTAAAGGTGGCCTTTAGTGTAAAAGTGCACATGAATGAAAGTGTACACATCTAATTTTGACATACATGACAACTAATATATGAAAAACAAAACATTTACAATGAAATGAAAAGACCAAATTATCCTTTAAAAATGCACGGGATATTACACGAAGTGCATAGGTGTTGTAGGATTACCATGTGTCGGGATGTACTGCCATAGGACATATCTAGTAGACATGGTGGGGGAAAAAATGGTAGTTGTCCTGAAGTTGGACTCGATCAAGAATGGTGACGCATGGAAAGAAATGGACATGTCAATATTCAATACATGGCATTGGTGGCTTCACAAAGGGGCACAACAAACATAAGATCTTTGGAAACCTTGTACATGAATTAGATCAAGATCCATTTCGGGTGGGGTTTTCAAGTTCCTAACAAGTGGTCCACCACATTGAGAAAATCTAACAGGAGAGAAGGTACCATTTTGTTTTTAGTACAAATGGGACCACTTTGAAAGAAGGCCACATGTATTACAACCCATTACATGTAAGCTCATTGTTCTCTCAAAGACCCTAGTATTTTCTAAGGATTTCTCCAACCCATTACATGTAAGCTCGCTGTGCTCTCTTAATGCATCTTTTCTCATTTTCATTTCTATGGACATGAGTGTGGCGGTATGTGCTCTATGTATATAACTAAATATGTAGATGAGGAGAGCATAATTCGAACACCTGACCTCCACCAATGAAAGCAATGCTCCTAACCAAGATGAAAAATGCTATGCTGTTGTCTAAGTTGCTATTTTTTATTACTAATACTAAGATACCCATTTATTACTCTTATTAACATTTTTAATTTATAATAATTAAAAATCAAGTGGATCCGAGTCGACTGTCCATTGGAGAATACTTTGAGTCTAATGGGAGGGTCTACCTTCTTAAATTATTTGAACATTTTCAAGTATTCCTCTGAAAGGATGGGAATGGCTGCGCTGAAAATAGTCCACCGTTGCTCGAAAAACCATATTGGGATTTTTTCAGGGCCAATTTCATCAAACTGGATAAACCACGAATGCTTGAGATAACTGTTTTAGGTTAAGAGAATATCATCCCGTGCTAACTTGTAATCCCAATAGCTAAATTTAATAGTTTGTCCATTTAATCATTTGATTTTGGCACGTGGTTAGGAAGGATGTTATGGACTTCATTTTTGAATCTGTGGAGAGGGGTTGGTTGTCTTCCAAGATGGGAGCTACATTCATCGTTTTATTGCTTAAAGTAGGAGCGGAACATCCTAAAGACTTTAGGCTGATTAGTCTTTTAGGTGCGCCTTATAAGATCTTGGCTAAAATTCTTGTGTATAGATTCAAGGGAGTGCTTTCAAGAGTCATCTCGGAAAGTTAGGGCGCCTTTGTTGCAGGTAGACAAATCTTGGATAGTGCCTTGGTGGCTCACGAATGTATTGACTCCAGGTATAGAGACAAGTTGAGTGGGCTTGTTTGCAAGCTCGACATTGAAATGGCCCATGATCACTTCGATTGGGAGGTCCTAGATTATATGCTTCTTAGGATTGGGTGTAGCTAGAGGTGGAGGAATTGGATCATAGTTTGTGTTCAACGCCCTCTTTTTCGGTTCTCCTTAATGGCTCTCCCAAGGGTTACTTCAGGTCTTCAAGATGGGTTAAGGCAGGGGGACCTGCTTTCTCCGTATTTGTTCATCATGGTAGGGGAAGTGCTTAGTGCTACACTTCGTAGAAGGACGAAGTTTGGTTTGTTTCAAGGTTTCCAAGTCGCCGATGGCAATCGTCAAATATCTCATCTCCAGTACGCACATGACACCTTGCTTTTTTGTGAAGCAGAGGCCAAGGCAGTGGACAATCATCGCAAGTTGATGGTTTGTTTTGAAGTGGCTTTGGGTCTTAAAGTCAATGTTGCAAAGTCAGAGCTTCTTGGCATTCATGTTGGGGAGGAGGAGTTGAAATCTTTTGCAAGTATCTTTGGTTGCAAGACTGGGTCTTTCTCTTCCATCTACCTCGGCTTGCCTCTCTGTATTGGGGAACCGGTGTCTCATTTGTGGGATAGGGTGATCGAGACGAAGCTTGCTGGTTGGCAATGTCGCCTTCTCTTGTTAGGGGGCCGTCTAACCCTAATTAAGACGACTTCCGCTAACATGCCCATATATTTTCTATCGTTATTTCGGTGCCCGAGAGCTGTTTTGCTAAGGTTAGAGGAGCTGAGGCGTGATTTTTTCTGGAAGGGTGCTAGTGAAGGGAATAAATTTCATCTCCTCAAGCAGGACGAGGTATGTAGGCCTTATGAAGGAGGGGCTGGTATCAAACCGTTGGGGTCTATGAACAATGCAGTGCTTGGTAAATAGGTTTGGAGGTTCAAAGTGGAGGAGGGCAGAATGTGGAGGGAGGTAGTGGCTGCCAAATATGGTACTCAGGACGTGGGGTGGTACGTCAAGAGGTCTTCACTGTATCGGGCTTTAGCCATATGGAAGGCGGTAGCGGCCACTGAGCATCTTGTTTGTCAGGGTATTTCTTTCGTCCTTGGGAAGGGCTGCTGTATCTGTTTTTGGGTGGACGTTTGGTGTGGGGACCAAGCATTGCAAGAGCTTCACTTGAGGATTGCTCATCTGGCTCCTGATCGTTTCATTCTTGTAGCCAATTGCTTCTCGGTTATAGGAGGATCGTTGGTTTGGCTCCCCCGTGCCGCGGGAATTTTATGGAGGTTGAAGTTGTCGACTATTGATTTACTCGTTATTTTCAGTAAAGTGAATATCAACCTTTATGAAGATGATATGATTGATTATTTGGAGTGGAAGTCCTTTTAGGAAGTTTACAGTTAAATCTTTCTACTCTTTAATTTAGGAGTCTTTTTAAGTGCCCTCTTATTCATCTGTTCCAACATTGGTTTTATGGGGCCTCTCCTCGGGTGGCAGTCTTCGTGTGGTTGGTGTGTCGAAAGAGGATCCTCACTATTGATAATTTGAAAAAAAAGGGCTATGGTTCTTCCTAATATTTGTTTGTTATGCATGAATAGTGGGGAGTTGA
This sequence comes from Liriodendron chinense, assembly GCA_003013855.2. Taxonomy (NCBI): domain Eukaryota; kingdom Viridiplantae; phylum Streptophyta; class Magnoliopsida; order Magnoliales; family Magnoliaceae; genus Liriodendron; species Liriodendron chinense. Next base: position 3,794,024 of record PVNU02000440.1, on the reverse strand, counting down.
TTGATTATTTATTTATCCATTGCCCTTTTGTCGGGAAGGTTTGGAGCCATTTCTTATCCATTTTCCATTTGATGTTAACTGGGTGATGTCGGCTTCGGTGGAAGAGCTTTTGTGGGTGTGGCATGGCAGTGAGATCGGCAAAGGAAACAAGAAATCCTGGAGGTTGCTTCTTATGGCTGTGTTTTGGGCCATTTGGGGACCAAGGAATGGGAGCTGCTCTAGAAATGTTCCGGCTAGAGAGGAGGAGATTATTTCTAAAATCAAAGATTTCGTTGAGGGTTGGGTTTGCTTTGGTTAGGCCTTCGTGGCCTTTCCTCTAGCTCGTTTCTGTTGTTTTGCCTTTGGCGGGTGGTGTATGTGAGATTTTTAATAAAAGTAACGTTACCTCTAAAAAAAGAATAAGAAAAAAAAAGAAGGTAAAACGAATTATGTCCCGTCTTTTGAAGAAAGAACATAAAGGATTTTAAGTTTGGAGAAGGCTATTTCTTGGGAACGATACCTATGTGTAATTTCAATAGAATGGTTTTGAATAAGGATTTGTTCAGAGGTGGAGTAAGACAAGAGGGGTTGAGTAAGTGAATTATGGGTACTTGGAAGGAACATACGTTTTACCAAGGAAAAATCAGAAAGGTTAAGATCATCGTCATCAAGGTATGCTAGATGAATGAAAGAAGTGGGAATGTAAGGGCTTTGAGCCGATCTTTCCTCTTGGGTTTTAGAGGTCGTAGAGTTTGCTGTTGGCATTTTGCTGTAGTTGTCGAATCCCATCGAGAAGGATTCATCCTTCTTCTCAGTTGTGCAAATATTCCCGAGATAGAAAGTCAGGAAGAAAATTGGATAATCCTTTTATATCGAATATCGAATATTGCTAGCAAGGCTTGCCATCTGGCAAATATTTGTTTTGACGCTAATTTTTTTTTTTTGAAAAGCAACTAATTTTATTAAAGAGGGCAAAAAAGACAACAAGCTCGACTCGTTGAGATAGCGAGACAGCTAGACACCAAGAAAAAGAAAATTACAACCCTTTAACTTGTATACATTGGACGCCCATTCTACTATCAACTTTCTCGCCCTTAGAGATACCACCTCCGTCGTCCGATTCTCCCCTCTGAGAGATACCACCTCCGTCGTCCGATTCACCCATTTTAACGTCCTTTTCAAGAACATCTTTAGCCGTTTTGCAATCTATTCGGAGAAGAAACCGTTGGTTTGGTAGATCATCCTGGAATTTAAGGATACATCTTACTATTGATAACATCTCACTTTTTATGGTGGAATAATTTTGTTGAGTTTTATTCCACGATCATGATGTGAATCGAACACGTTTTCCAGGATCATTTCGAGTTTTTCTTTGTAAGAGAATTCCTCCATATCCCTTTTCAGAGGCGTCTGTTTGCACAATTTTGAAATAGTTGGGATGAATTAAATGCAAACAGGGTAAATTTTTAACTCTCCTTTTAATTTCTCGGACTGCTTGGGTATGGTTGTCAGTCCATTCACAGGGTATCTTTTGAAGGCATTGCTGAAGAATTGCTCGTTGACAGCTAAGATCTTTGTAGAAATTAGAGATGTAATTTAAACATCCTAGGAAACTTTGTAATTACGTTTTATCCTTGATTTCATCAGGGACTTTTTCTGCAAACTCAATACTCACAAGATCCGACTAAGAGTTTGATTGTGGATTTTAAATCCCAAAAATTGGATTTCTGTCTGAAATAACTTAATCTTTCTTTGAGAGAGTACCAACCCTTTTTTATAATGATTTTTTGAAAAGTATGTAAATGCTTCCAATGCTAATCAAAACAGCTAGTTGCGCATGAGGTAGGGATGAAACAGTCGATTGTTCAAAAATAAAAAGTGCTTACAGACGGTGTTTCCTTGTATGGAGGAAAATCTGCAATAGATCTTTAGAGGTAGGGGGATGAAGCAGTCAATTGTTTGAAGATAAAAGTGCTAGCAGACGGTGTTTCCTTGTATGGAGGAATCTGCAATGAATCTTTGAAACAGGGGTGGTATCTGTAATAAAACAAAATAGAGCGGAGGCATATATAATTGTCAGATAACTGAGGGGAGATGGGTACAATTAACCCAAAGAAAAGGAATGTATAATCTTTCAGTTCTATTTCATCCTTCCCCCTTCATCTACAATGATCAACAGACCACACACTTGAGCACTCTCACACAACATCTGACACTGCACCCCTGCACCCTCAATGCGCTACTGTCTGTCTTCCCTTCCTCCTCCAGGACAAACACTATTGCACCATTCATTCCTTGATTAAATCCCACCTGTCCTGTAGTCAAAGTGAATAGGATAGCCAATCAGGGATGCCAATTTCCTATAAACGGGGTTTCCAGGGGATTCCTTTAACCCTTGACGTGGTCCAATGAAAAAGCCTCCTGTGCGCTAGTCAAGTGCGGGCCCTGAAGTGGAAAGAAAAGATTCTCCTGTGTGAAACGACGATTTTGGCCCTTTTGGGGGGGGGGGGGGGGGGTCTGACAGGAGCACGTGGCACTTTCATTGGGCCATGTCGAGGGTGGTTACGGGCAATTTGTGTCTGCCAATCAGCCTTAAATTCTGGGTCATCAAGCCTTGGCTGGTTCTAGAGTAAAAGAATATTGTAACATATGTTACTTCACCCCAAATCCTTCCCACGATTTGCAGCTTGAGACCTATTCTTCACTTTCTAAAATCTTGCATGCAGTCGTCTCCCTCTATATGATGGCAGTACAGCGAGTGCTTCCTTTTTTTGTCAATCAAATTTCATGTGATTGGTTTCATTTTGCAGGTGCATTTGTGGGATGCTCGCTTGAAGGAAGTATGGTCACCACCCGTCCATCGGTAAACTCCCGTTTCTATGGCAGTCCATCCATCAAGGCATCAGATATTCTTCTTGGGTCATTGCCTAGGCCCCCTGCAGCTGCTATTCTATACCATGCACTTTCAGATCTATTTCAAAAGTTGAACGAGTGATGGATTGGTGTTAGACTTGGGAGTCTGGTTCGCTCAAGAACTGGTACTGAAGGTGTGCTTTCTAGCCCCTGAATTTCCTGTAGCTTTATGTGCAGATTCGTTACCTGAGTTTCCATGTAATTGCAATTTCGATTCTTTGGTTCCTTGTAAAGATTTGGTATGTGACAGTATAGGAAACTCCACAAATAAAAGTGATTTCATTTGTACATAGACAGCTGTCAAGGTATTGCAAGAGAATTCTACCAGGTAAAACCATGCAGTGCAGTCTCTGTTTGTATATAAGACTGATATAGTTCGGTAAGTTTTTATTGGTTGGGGAAAATCACTGATTGAAGCAGGGATCACTGTATAAATCCTTATTTGGTCAGATCCATGTACCCCTTTTTATTTTATTTATCTATTGGAAAAGAAGAGCACTGCTTGCCCACTTTTTGATCATATAGACGGATGGAAATGGGAGAGAAGCTCATCCCTATTAATATCTGAGGTTTGGTTTAATTCAGCAAAACTCATCTGTTTTCTGAAGGGTGGGGGGTCACTGTAGTCGCTATCAGCCAGCTGTAGAAGCTCATGCAACTTCTCAGATCTGCTTTGGGTTGGTGTGTCAAGGTCCTCCGGGTTGGGTTAGGGTTTGAAAACTCCAACCCAATTTGAGATCGGGTTTGATTCAGGTTGAGCAAATTTGGGCCGGGTTAGATCAAGTTGGGAATAATTGCATGTATGTGGGCCAGTTCAGGTCTGGGTCGCATGAGATTGGTTCTGTTTAGGGTTGAGGATAAAGGAAATTGGATTGGTGCTTCAGGCTGGAATTCTGGCTGGGTTGGCCTGTGGGTTGGGTTTACTCGAAGCTGGGTCGGGCTGAGGTTGACCGCCAACCCGACCCAAGCCCATGTTGCACTCCTAATTAGAGATGAGAGGAAGATCTTAAAGGACTTCAGCTTAAGGTGGTGAGGGGGAAAGGGTGGCTTGAACGTTTAGGAGTGCAAGGCCTTCTTTTATCATTAACACCTTTTTTTTTTCCCCCGTTTTGAAAGGTATTATTAACACCATTTTATCACATGGAGCATTTCAAGAGGGCAGAAGCGGTCCTCCAAACAACTACCACCACATAATCTGAAAACATCAGAAACTAACCACATTCTTAGAAACAACTTATCTAGCCTAATCAGTGTATGTTGGAAGTGGCCATAAAGTTGGTATGAGCACAACAGATGCCCACATTTGCTACAATTACCGACAATAGGGCCATTGGTAGGCCCGAAAGGACAAACAGGAGACATGAAGTGAGAGTCATAAAGCCTGATGCATTACAGTTGGATTCCACAGGTGTTTGATGGGCAGTTGGCCTCTGCAAGTCGTGACAATCAAACTGAATGGGAGGAAAACTGTCTGAATCTTAGGACCAGTTTGGCATGGGTGGCTCTTTGCAAGCTTTGTCTGCCTTGTTTTAGTCTTACTCCACCGTGGCTATCTTCCTCATTGATATATATTTGATCAAGGTTTAATAGAGCCATCCCATCAGGAAATGGTGTGAAAGGGTGGTGTAAGTCAACCAGAGATCCGGACTGAGTCGAGTCTTTTGAAGCAAGGAAATATGTATGTTGCCGAGCTGCATAGGAAGTTTGAATAACTCTTGGATCCAGCTAGCACTTGTTGGGAAAGAAGTCAAGTAAAGCTCCTATTGCGCTGAAGTTTTTCAGCAAGCAAGCAGCTTTGTCAGAAGGAGCCTGTCACTAATACAGTGAGCGCGCATAGCCTTTTTTTCCTTCTCATTTACGCCCATTTTGGAGCATATGAGCATGATCTCTCTGATGTCAAATGCCTTTTTAATTTTTTTTTTTTTCCCTTTAGAATTTCATTGGATACCCACACACACATTTGCCGCCAAAAGAAGAGCCAAATAGATCGTTGAAACTGATTTTCAACCATGGTTTTAAACCATCAATACTAAAGATGTTTGCTTAAGGAAGTTGATACACGTGGATCTAGGGTGATCATCAATAAACAGCAACTGGTATCCAGATACGTCAAAGTGTTAGATTGGGCATGGCCCCCATGCATGTGAGTGAATAAGATCCCCCACAAAAATCGGCATCTCACCTCTATTTTGTGGTCGGAAGTAGATCCCAATGGAATGGAAAATGAATCCAATAACAACAAATGTGATAAAAGAGAAAACTACTTTTGCGATCAAACAATTCCCCATTGAATTCAACCCTGAAGTTCAACTGCAAATACCAAGAAAAGTAGTGGACGAAGAAAAACATCTTCTGCATTAAAATAGCTCCTAGTTTGAATTCAACCACCAGTTTAGATCATCCAATATTCAAAGGAATGCCTAAGAGACTCTGGTATACAAACACCATTAGTATGAAGAAAAATGGGTGGACCCCGCAGATACATGTCATGATATTTAAAAATAAACAAGAACGAACAACTGCTACTCTCACTTCTTTTTCCTCACCATTTCTGAAATCCCCATCCTTTTCACCGTTTGGTCCACACAACACCCAAACTCAACACATTCAATTACCAGAAGTCATCTCAGCTATTTCCCCCTAGAAGAGGATGGTAAACCAACAAACCATAATCTCTCTCTCTCTCTCTCTCTCTCTCTACATATTACAGATGACGATAGAAAGACAAAGGATAGAGAAGAAAACATACCAAGCATGCAACTGTCACATGTCAGTTCCAGCGCTCCTGGTACGGGAGCTACCCAGTGTGAGCTCGAGCTCATCTGAAACAACACATTCCTCATGGATCCTCTCCCCCTCCCATGGCTTCACCAGCCCCATCGTGTTGTTGCTGCCAAATGCAAACTCATCTGAAGCCCCATCCGACATATGCACATCAGTATGGAGGGGCGCTCCTGTCACTGCTGGAGAGCATGTGCCACTCTGCCCTGGCGTCCACATGCGGCAGCTGCCGCCTGCCAACACATCATCCTTAAATCCAAAAGGGTTGGCAGAGACGAGGCTGAAGGTTGGCGAAGTTGGCCCACCATTCGGGATCCGAATCCCAGAGAGCCATCCAGAGTCGGGATGGATCTGACGCCCAGGGCTCGGAGGGGTGGACGAGGGCAGGAAGCAGTAGTTATGTGCACCCCATGATGGAGCAGCAGCAGCATCGTCCCAGTCATTCTTGATTCGGGGGGACCGGGCAGTTGGAGAACTCAACGGAGGGGTGACAGGGGCACTTATGGAGCCTCCGGGGATGTAGAGGTGGTGGGGAAACTTGGAGGAGGAGGCCGACAATGAGGATGAGGAGAGGTTCTTCAACCATGGGATGAGGGAATTGGTGTCAGCGTTAGAGTTAGTGTTAGCAGCATATGATGAGGAGGCGGGGCTGGGGAAGGAGGATGAGGCTGGGCTTGGGTTGTAGGATGCACATGGGCTTGGGTTGTAGGAGGCACATGGGCTAGGTTGGTATGATGAGCAAGGGCTCACCGACCCACTCATGATGTCCATGCGCTCCAGCGGTTTGCATCCCTGAAAACAGAGTAGGAGAAGCAGTGCACTGTATCAGCTCGGAGCTTCAAAACAAAAAAGGAAAGAAAGAAAACAAAAAATGCCTACAGGTGTGGAATCATGGCCCTGAAATTGTGGGCCTCTGCATGGATGGTCATAGTCCAGAATCAAATCAATTAAAATCGCCCAATTGGTGACCTGCCAATGTACAGTTGACAAGTTCCATTGATAGGACCAGTGCAGTGTGCCCTGTGGAGGGTTGGGATTCATCCATGGATCAAAGTTTATGCCGAGTATGGAGACTAACACTTGAACCAGTGCTGGGCACCATGCATGCAGCCGGTTCAATGTTGATTTGGACCATCCAAAATTATGATCAGACACCCATAACAGTCTGATTGCCAGCCTGCAAATGGACACTAAAGGAACTCTCTGAGACATCCCCCTTCAAACGATCATGACTTATTTCAGACCATCAGAAGGTTGTGATGGCAACAACCCCCATCCAAACGATCATGATTCATTTCAGACCAGAAGTGTGTGATAGTGTCCCGGTCATGGAGCCATAGTTGAGGGTTACAGATATTACCAAATTCGGAGAAATTAAAAGCTATGGACTAACATAAAGTATATACAATAAAATAAAATAAATAAATAAATCCAGTGTCCATTTCTTCCCGGAAATGTGTCGTGTGTAGAATATCAGATCCATGCGTGGCCACCATGATGATCACCTGGTATAAAGATCAGGCTGATGCGTGGGCATAACATGAAAATCTATTTTATTATTATTTCTACACACGCCACATGGGTACTTGAACCCATGATGTCCTGTTGAAACCCACAGGATCTACCACTGAGCCATGAGTAGGGACCTGATATAATGACTTAAGTTACTGGTGTGGTCCACACATTGTGTAAATCAGCTTGATTTTCATATGAGGTATCATCATGATGTGGCCCATAGTTTGCAAGGATCGGATGTTCTGCAGATGTGACATGTTGGAGAAAAAAGAGTGGAATGGCAAGTACCATGCCATAAAGGATGAAAATTCGATGAAATAAATGAAGCGCCATAAATATTGCAACTCATGCACCTACACCAATGGATCGTTTCACCCAATTTGGTCACGCCAAACCCTACGTATTTGTTTTTACAGTCGTTAATAGAATGTGCGGGTTACACATTCACAAATCCACTATTGAAGTGGGCCAAATGAATTTAGGTTGTGGGCCCATTGTAGATGGGGTCAAAATAAAATACAACATTAAACTGACCGGGCATTGAATGGACAGTTTTAAGTAATTAAAAAAAAAAAAAAAAAACCAACAGCCAAAATTCACAAAGGTCCATCAATCCGAGATTAGAGCCATCTAATCAATCTGATTTTGGAGCTATAACTTATATAAATCGTGGCCAACAGTTCCAAACGGTTTGGATCGATTTAGCCATGGAATCATTTGATGATCCTAGGCATGCATTGAGAAATTGTACACTGGGAATAATGTAACTCAAATTAATCCGTCTGGATGATGCAACCCACTGTGGATGGATCATGGTCCTAAAATCCAGCCGATTGGACGATACCAACCTCTGACCAGCGGACATTGGTTCATCAAACTCTGACCGGTGGCTATCAATGTACTTGTTGGTTAACGACCCAATTTAGAGTGGGCCAACATGGACGGTTTGATTTGAGTAAAAATGCTGCACGACATTTTCTGAGTTCTTGAGTACGAAACATGGCTGCGACAAAGTATCCGTTTTGTGCGGAATTGTGCCAAAGTGCGGAAAAAGGCTAGAGAAAATCTGTTGGCCATCCTACAACGAGAGACGGGAGGGCACGATCGTAAATTCCTCGAATTAAGTGACCAGATGTTAACTAACCTTGGTCACGTGATTATCGCCATTCCAGATAAACCCCCAGGAGTCGGCCCATGGGAGGCGATTCGAGCAAGTATCAGGCATGTACGAATCGAATCGAATCGCATCGCGTTTTCATGCGCGCGATTCGAGCAAGTATCAGGCATGTACGAATCGAATCGAATCGCATCGCGTTTTCATGCGCGCGATTCTTGCCCAATAAAGAACAAACACGAAGTCCGAAAATTTCGCTGCTTTTGGGCGAAAATTACTTTAGAATCCCTCGTCCGGGAATCTCCCTTCAGAAAAAAAGTATTAAAATAATCCCCTGGTCGTACCCCCTTTAAAACAATGAAATATGGAGGTCTCACAAAATGACGGATATAACCTCAATGTATAGGGAGCTTGTGCACTGGGTTTCAGATTCCCCAGGGGTGGTTTTGTCAATATGTAAAAGTGTGGTCCAGTTACGTAATTGCCCCTGAGAAAAGCTTCAATTTTCACAAGCATCCGGTTGCCGGGATCACGTGAATGGAAAACGCAGCAGCTGAAAAGAAAGGAAATCATCCAAAACAGAACTCCACTGAATCTAGTATTTGGCAGAAATGCCCCAACATATGGCAAAACTACCCCTTACGAAAAGGCAGATTTCTAGAGTCGAACGTAATCCGGAAAGCCCTTTTCTTGAATAAGGAGGGCACTTTCGTCCATATTCTGTGCCGTTTCAGTCAACATGTGCCTCGGACTCGCGTGAAAGAAAACCCACAGACGAACTAACATGCGCCGGTAGTCCACGGGCGATCTGAGCCGTTGGATTGGAAGTGCCATTTCCCGGCGGCAACGGATCACTGTCCCATAGACACAATGATACAGATCACAAGGCACCTGGTAAGTGCTATGCGCCGAAGCGTGCATGTTATGAAACCCCGCCCGATCCACGGGCGCCGATAAATGGGCCGGAGCACCCCGGCGACTATCCGGAGAGAGGTGACTTACACCGATCGGACTCGCTGAAATTACAAGATCAGGTCGGTATTCCGCCCTCCCGAGTCATCAACAGCGCACGCTGGTTTTCTTATAAAAGGAAGTGCTATCGTGCGCCGGGAGAATTTTTCTTTTTAGAGAAGAAAGATGGGGAATCGGAGCTTTACCTTTCTGTAGGTGGTGCCGTCCTCTTCGACAGTCCAACCAGCCTCCTTGCAGAGGGCTTTCAAGACCTCGTTGTTGTCGCAGTGCTTCGGGAGCTTGTAGTTTCCATACATCCGCAGCCCGGAGTAGATCTTCGCCGCGATCGCTCGCCTTCGTCTTTCCCTTCTCTTGTTATTCTCCCTCTCTTTCCATGTCGGCAGCCTCGTTCCCGACGTCATTATATCTTCCAGTAAAATCACAGAAACGAAAAGAGTGAGAGAGGAAAACCGCTTCTCAGAAACTCGGAGCTGATAAAACCACCCGGAAAACCATTTCCCTGCAATCCGCAGCTCAAACCACCCGGAGAACTCCGAAATCACGGATCCGACCTTCTACCGAACAGATTCTCCTATAAAACCCCCGAAAATACAAATCCACCAGAACCTGATGCGGATACCACTCGAAAAACTAGAAATGTTGAAATCCAATCGAGATTTTCAGAAATACCGGTTGGAAAACTAGATCCATCTCGGTGGAGCCTCTCGCGTTTGGGAATGAAACCAATCGGAAAGAAGAAAACCCACAGAGAAAGCTCTCGGAGAACAGGTTTCAGACGGAGAATCGTGGAAGATTTTCCGACAAGCCGTTCAAGAAACCAGAAAAGAAGTCGCAATCGCAAAAGCACCGCTCAAATAAATGAAGGGTTTGTGAGAGGTTTGTTAAATATAAGGCGTAATGTAAATAGCCACCTTTTGTTACTAAAACTACGGAAAATGCCACTGTAGATTTTCGAAGGATATGACAGAGGAACAAGTCGTGGCGTCCTTTGGTGAGATATCGGGTCCGACTAAGGGCAAAATGGGGAATGGAAAGGGTAGTGCGGTCGTTCTGCACGAGATTAAGCGATCATTAGTTGGCTAATAATAGAAAAGTAAAGGCATTTCGTTACTGTCGATATTATCACACGGCGAGGGAGAGACTGTTATAGAGAGAGAAAAGAGGAGAGAGAAAGAGTAAAGAGAAGAGAGAGAGAGAGCTTGGTATTAGATACTCTGGCAGAGTGGTGGATCATACGCAGGCACTTAGAACCTACCTGAAGACTGCAGATGTGATATATCATAACTCAACTTAAAAATGTTCCGATTACGTGTACTAGTAGATGCTTGTGGCTAAAAAATGGACATCGAATGAGATGGTTCAATCACAGTCGCTGGACGTGATGATGCCCGCGATCTCCTTTGGAAGAATGAACTAGGTCAGAGCTTGGAAGCTGCTGGATCCTCCCTTGGAATACATAACAAGCTAAGGGGGTAGCCTGCGGTCAGGCCATTGGCCCTCCAATGCTTAAGTGAGATGGATTTGAAGGAGCGTACAGAGTCAGATGGGTTTGAAGAAGAGTACAAAGGTAAGTCGCAAAGTGGATTTGTGCATACCTTGGCCTATAGGAGAGTGTATCTATTTATAAGCTATCATGGTTTGAAGAAGAGTACGGAGAGTGTATCTATTTATAAGCTATCATGGTTTGAAGAAGAGTACAAAGGTAAGTCGTAGAATGGATTTATGCATACCTTGGCATATAGGAGAGTGTCTCTATTTATAAGCTATCAGAGAGAGGTAGATAGCCATGATCGTGGACGTTATGCCCGCTAAGAGGGGTGATTCTCAAAGTTGTAGATCACGCCTGAACTCTTAGGAGACATGTTTCGTCTTCTTTGGAGTTGTCCCTAAACTCTCGTGCACCTCTATGGCGGTTGGGCCTAGGTCAGTCTGGTAGTGATATAGGCCAAGGCTGAGCTCTCTGCTTGTTGGCCATGTCAGTAGACAACGTAGTTCAGGTTTGTTTTTAATATATCTAAAATGACCTTTGTAAAGGTTAAACTATTGTCACGTTGGTTTTGGTCCTCGGCTCTCTTCTTGTCATTATTGGCCATCTCACGGCCGATGTCAGTTTGTGAGCCTGAGGACTTATTCCTAGGCCCGTGGGCTTTCCTTGACCTGAGGTCAACTCGAGATGTGGAGCTTGGCAGTCTGAGCTCCTCCCCTTGGGCTTATCACTCAGATTGTAGATCTTCCTCGAGGGTGAGTCCTCTCTTACCGAGTTCTATGCTCTGATAGATCAACTCGTCTTACTGTCCATGATGCCGACGGGATTGGGCATTCCTTGTAGATTTTTCCTTGGTCGGATGTATGAGTTCGGCCTCACTCCACTTCTACTCGGTGATTTCGGCCGCTTACTTGTACTATGTAAATGACCTCAGGTGGGTCTTCCTCGGACATCTCATCTTGGAACAGCTTGTCCTCAGACATTAGCTCATAGGATATAGCTCTAGCTTTTAGGCTCTCTTCAGCTCTGCTCGGCTTTGACTTGCGGTGGCAGAGACAAGGACTTTTACTTGAACCTTCTGTCTTGAGTGCTTTATTCCTGTGTGTAGGACAAGGTGAAAATAACCCACAACAGTTGCCCCATACTTTCGAGGTTGACCTGTTGGGCTTGAAAGTAAGATCTTCAACTAGTCTGGTCATGTGAAAACGATGAAATTTTACGCTGGTGCTTGGATTTCACCAGTTTGGAAGTGGATGAAGTTCAGAGGTACTTTCTCGAGCTAGATCGTTCATGGATGGACTTTGCTAAGTTGGAGAAGTCCTGACCTGCTGACTAAGGAAGGAGTCGTTGGGGATGCCATTAAGTAGAAGGGCCCTAACTTACTCAGATGGTCTCATCTTCACCCTCAGGTCCTACTAGTTGAGTTGCTAGCCTCCTCAATAGTCCCTTCGATTTTGTAGCCTCATTTTGTATTTTTTGTGTGTTGATTGCCCACCCTCACTCATGCGATCGAGCGCTTTGTCTGCTCGGTGAAAGTGGTAAAGGGTGAATTGCTGTATGGGTCTCCTCTAAACGCATTTCGTGCTTGATCTTACCACCTGGCCAGATCGACATGGTAGGATGACCTCGTAGGCTCAGCAATTGCGTTAGGTCGACCTGGTAAGGTACCCTCGTAGGCTGGCCAGCTGTGTCAGGTCGACCTGATAAGGTGGCCTTGTAAGCTGGCCAATTGTGTTAGGTCGGCTTGTAGGAGTGGCCTCGTAGGTCGACCAACTATTCGAGTTGGCATATATAGGTGGTCTGTAGGCTTTGCCAATTATTCGTGTTGGCATATAGAGGTGGCTCGTAGGCTCTACCAACTGTTCAAGGTTAGCATATAGAGGTGGCCCATAGGCTTTGTCAATTGCACGGGTCGGCCTATGGGGCCCTGGTTAACATTCAGGGCCTTGTCGGCCTTCGGGGCTTGGTCAAACGATGGGGCCTAGTTAGCCTTCGGGGCTTAGTCGACTTATCGAGGCCTGGTTGGTTTTTGGAGCCTTGTTGACTTATGGGGCTTGGTCTATCTCGGACAGGTCATCTTGTGTGAATGACCTTGGGCAGGTCTTCCTCGGATAGGTTTTCCTGTGTAAATGGCCTCCCTGCTTGGATCATTGGTCGTTGGAATTCGAATGCTTGAAGCGTTTGTCGAAAACTGAGCCTGAAGCTCTTGTAGGCGGTTGAACGCCTAGAGCGTTTGTAGAGGTTGATCAGATCAGTCTTTATTAATAGTAGATCTTTAGATGCTTTATGTTCCAAGGATGGGGCATTGCTCGTCCTTCTAAGGCTTCTAGTCGGCATATTTCTGGTCGAACGATACCGATGGTTTTGTCGAATCCTTCCCAACTTGGTCTCAAAGCTCCCAAGCTAGGTTCTTTTTGTACTGAGGTCTTTCAAATGGTGTGCCGAGCATCTCTTTGAGCTGCTATGCGATAACCTCTACTTGCATACTCCCTGCCCTGTGATCCGAGGCGGTGAACTACACTACCTGTTGTTCTTCCTCAGAGAGCTGTTGAATAGCATTGTCGAGCTTTCTACTGGTCACCCTTAACTTTGTTGATACCTTGGTAGGTTTGCTCTTCATCGAGGAGCTATCGAGTGACCCTACCCTGGGCTCTTCCTCGACAGGGCTTCTTGGACAAGTTTTCCTAGGCAGGTCTTCCTCGGCTGTTTCCTCAGCCTCTTTATTAGATTTGTAAGGCGGTGCACTTTCTCAGACAAGATGCTGAGCTATTCTTCGAGGGAACCAATTCTGCCTCTTCGATTCTGCGACTTTTGTTGATTTGCGGCCTGTGAGGGCAGTTGAGAAGGGGACTAGTAGGGCTGAGAAGGTGGCTGTGGAGCCTGCTCCTCCCTGGATAAGGTTCGATGGGAGGGCTCAATTGTAGCAAGGGCCTTCCCCAACTTCTTCTCCATTAGGCAGAGAGATGAAGACCTAGCATGTGCCTAGCTAAAAAATGGTGAGAACACAACTTTGTCAGTTCCCACAAACGACGCCAATCTGTTGTTGTTAAAAACTAGACAACAGATGAGATGGCTCAATCACAGTCGTTGGACGTGATGATACATGCGATCTCCTTTAGAAGAACGAACTGGATCAAAGCTTAGAAGTTTGCTGGATCTTGTAGAACAAAATACAAGCTAAGGGGGGTGGCTGGGGTCCGGTCGTTAGCCCTCCGATGCTTAAGTCAGATGGGTTTAAGGAGATTATGGTTAAGGAGATTATAGAGGTAAGTTGTAGAGTGGATTTGTGCGTACCTTGACTTGTACGAGAGTGCCTTTATTTATAAGCTATCAAAGAGAGGTAGAGGGCCATGATCGTCGATGTTATGCCCGCTAAGAGAAGCGTGATTCTTGGAGGCGTAGATCACTGCCTGGATCGTTAGGAGACGTGTTTCGTCTTCTTTTGAGCCGTCCTTGGACTCTCGCGTGTCTCTATGACTGGTCTTGGCCTAGGTCGGTCTGGTAGTGATATAGGCCGATGCCGAACTCTCTGCTCGTCAGCCATGTCTGTAGACAACCTAGTTTTGGTTTGTCTTTGATGTATCCAAAATAACCTTTGTAAATGTCGATCCGTCGTCGTATCAGTTTTGTTCCTTGGCTCTCTTCCTGTCATGGTCGATCGCCATGCGACCGACGCTAGTGTGTGAGCTTAAGGACTTGTACCTGGCTTGTGGGCCTGTGGGCTTTCTTTGTGACTTGAGGTTAGCTTGAATTTACCTATAACGGTAGATATATTATGAATAAAATATTGTGTTGATAATTTGATATCAGATTAGGGTCGTTGAAGAGCTTATAAATGGAATTTACTATAAATAAAAAATTATGCTTGTTCTCATTTCAAGTGTAAATGACTTAATTAGTTGTGTTTGGATGGGAATAAATGAAGTGCATTGAAACCCAAATACAAAAAAAAAGAAGGAAAGGAATCAAAATGCATTAAAAAATTTCAATGTATTCCTAAAAATATATTTGATATCCCAAATCAACTTTAATATCCCAAATGAGCATACATATGTGATATTTGATAGAAGATCCAGGATCCTCTGTTAGCTGTAAACAAAACCTGTTGGCAGCCTTTTTATTAGTCCACATCATTTTGCAACCGCATTAGATCCTTAGTGCAACCTCATCACACTGGCATCATGCAGTGTGACATAGACTAATAAAAAGGCTGCAAGCAGAGATTTCCTATTTTACTCCCAACAGAGGATCCTGACTCTTGATAGAATCATTTTAATAACCTCATTAAAATATATATTTTAGCAAAATATAGGAAATTGAAAGTCTCAAATGGACTACAAACACAAGGACCACAAACAAGCACCTTACCAAAGTTTTTTAATCATTTATTTAGATGACCAATGCTTGGATGCTTTGGATTATTTTATAGGTACAATTTTAGTAATATAATTAATAATTGAATTGTTTTGGGAGTATCATCAAAGGTAAACATGCTTAGTGATACCTTTGTTCACTTGTGTCTATCAAATAAAGACCGAAAGTCATTTCATCCCATCTTCTGCCAAATCTTTTTTACTTACCATTTTATTATTTACTCCTAAGTCATTTACCCAATTTCAGTTATCCCCATCCAAATGCATCTCTTGCTTTATTTACTCCTTATTCCTCCCATTTATACTTGTTGTGGGGGAGTTTGAGCTAGTCTCACATACAACAAAGGAGGCCTAGAGGCCTAGTAAAGACTCTCATCTCTTCGTAATGAGCCAAGAGTAGCGGCTGCCAAGTTAGGGCAAAGCCTATGTCCTCATCCCTTCATTAGGTCGAGGACCGAGCAACTGTCTATTCCACCTTCCAAGCTGGGGAGCAGCAACTAGCGTTCAGAGCTGGACCGACAGAGACAAAGTCCGGCTTGTCCATTGAGGCCGATAATACTAGGTAGGAAACCCTAGAAGGGAAGGACCCTGGGCATCGAACTCCACAACCTGAGCATTGCCAAAGAGGCATGCAACAAGTCCGGAGCAGATTAGCCCAATACAGACTAGGTAAGCATCCGACCCTATCTCAGTCGGGAACTTCTCTTACTGTTACGGAACACGACTCCCGATTAATTATGACTTTCCAAGTAATATATACTAGATAGACTCTAACACTTAAACCTCACTCAATCTTATAAATAGGGTTTCCTTCTATAAAATAAGGTACTATACTTCTACCCTTATATATTTCTAAGTACCTTTTACCTTGTATTAGACTTGAGCATTAGAGAATCTATTGCCGGACAACCACACCTTCCCTTAACTCATTTTCATTCGTCTATTCACGTTCGAAGATCGCCATTAGCATAAGTTTTCTTTATTTCGAGGGGGATGAACTCACGAGACATCACTAGCGGG
Source organism: Liriodendron chinense (assembly GCA_003013855.2). Lineage (NCBI taxonomy): Eukaryota > Viridiplantae > Streptophyta > Magnoliopsida > Magnoliales > Magnoliaceae > Liriodendron > Liriodendron chinense. The sequence goes on along the minus strand of PVNU02000440.1, from coordinate 3,777,871 downwards.
TGTCAACCAATCACACCTGTTGTTTAAATTTGATCAACAACAACAGTCGTCCAAAAGGCTCTTTAGAAGACATTTCCTGACAATTAAAAATGAAAAATACCTAGGACTAGAGTCCAGGAATCACAGGTTAGGAATGTTTAACCAACGTAATTTTTGTATGGTAACTTAGATATTGTAGGTAACAGATTTTAGTCAGTTTAACTTGAGTGAATGTATGCGTACCAATTTCGAGTCCCTGCTGTACTTTTTGGTGAGTCGTCATTATCCGAAATAAAATAATGGAAAGTGGAACTGAGATAAACTCGGCTCGGCTCGGCTTCAATTGAAGCGTAGTTGAATTGACAAAATTGCCCTTTACCTGAGGACCCGAGTGATTTCCATGTCTGCCCTATTTGGTAAAAAGTGCGCAGTACTCTGTGAAGGGACGTGTCGGTGAATTTTGATCTCAAGCGTCCGAATTGTGGGAATCCCAAAACCCGAGTATCTCGCAGATCAGATATTCCTCGACATGAGTTCATTGACATCCAAACGAGCAATTGTCCAAAATCAGCGGCTAGGATAATCTTATTGTTCCACGTCTTTTTATCTATGATTAGGGCGCGAATTAGGTGTTACCCTAAAATAAACATCACGGTGGCCCTGGGAAAGTTTCGACAGTGGAGGTCATTGTAACCCTACTTCCTTTGGTGTGGCCCACTTGAGCCTTCGATCTGCATCCTTCTTGGGCTCATGACCTAAAATAATCTGTTGAAATGGATGGACCCTTGGGATAAAACACATATACCACGGTGGGCCCATAGAGCCCTGACAGGACCGTCCTTCCCTAGCTAGGACCTGTAGGGGTACTTCCAAATTCGCGTGGTGACTGGTGAGCGCCGAGAGCTGATTAGCTGTTACCCCGGAACAGCTTAGTGGGTGTTACCTAACTGTGTGGGGCCCATCTTGATGTATTTGTTGTACATCCATGCCGTCCATTTGTTTTTACATTTCATTTTAGGGCATTATTCCTAACCCTAAGAAGATCAAAATCTTAAGTGGATGATACCCCTAGAAACAGTGATGAATGACCATTAGAAACTTCTTGTGAGCCACAAGAGTTTTGGATCAAGCTAACCTTTGTATTTTTCATTGATTCATATCTTCTTGACATTATCAACCAGTTGGATTGCAAATAAAAATTAACAAACCCTTACGATGGGCTCTTTCATATTTTTAATAGTGGGGCGCTCAATCACCACTTTTCCAGTGGTATGGTCCACCTGAGATTTTTGTTCTGCATAAATTTTGGAACCCCTTTCTCAAATGGGCTGGAGAAATGGATGGACGCGTGGATATACAAAATATCATCCATGTGGGCCACACTGTAGGGTTAACACTCACTAAGCTGTGCCCCAGGTATTAGGTGGGATTAACATCATTTATTGCACAATGATTACATGTCTAGTAATCCCATGGTATTTTCATATCCAATCCCATGTTTGGGATCAAATACTTACCCTGGGAAAACCATTAAATCAAGTAAAATCTTGTTTAGTGGACCAAGGAATTGCAATCAATGGACCAAATTCACAAAGGATGTTCATCAGTTGAACATGTATAAAACCATAGTGTCATGTATAAATGACTTATATAGATGGACGACATGGATAAAACATATGCATCAATGTGGGGCCATGTGTGTGGGATTTTGAAATCCCACCGAAATCCTACCTGGGATAAAGTGCAATTCCATCCCACCTAATCCCAAGCCTCCCATCCTCCCTAAACTTCATATGGAATTTTCACAGGAACTAAATGCAATTCCATCCCACATAATCTCATCTATTATCATGCCCCTGAACACCCCCTACTTCACTCCCGTGAGCACCTCCCGAAAAAGAATCAGCCCCTCTAGGATCAAAGCTAGGGACCCTGGTAAACAGCAAACCTCAGAAGGGCACTCCGTTGTTTAAAGCAAAAAGGCATAAATTAGGAGAGCGGGTTGCGTACCTAGCAAGTAGCAACTCAGAATGCTTTAGCTTACTGAGTAAACTCTGTAGGGGTCACCATCATGTATGTATCTTATCCACACCGTCCATCTATTTTTCTTGATCATTTTAGAGCATGAAACCAAAATTGAAGTATATACTAATCTCAAGTAGACCACACCAGAAGAAATAATGTAAATTGAATGGCTACCCTTGACAACATCTTTAGGGCCACAGAAGTTTTGGATATATTTGTTTTTGTTTTTTTTTGTTTTTTTTCTATGTATCTGTGACCTAATGGACAGGTTGGATGACAAATAAACATCACTGTTGGCACTAGAAAGGTTTCAACATTGGACATCATTATCCTCATTTCTTCCCATGGTGTGGTCCACTTGAGCTTTGGATATGCTTCAATTTTGGACTCATTACCTAAGATAAGACGGTAAAACTGATGGACGGTGTGCATAAGACCAGAGTGGATTAGGTGAGACCCCGGCCTCAGGCAAGATGATGCGGCCCTTACTTTGGGGCCCACCTTGATGTATATATCCTGTATCTAGTCCGTCCATCCGTTTTTCCGTATAATTTATAGCATTATGCCAAAAATGAAGCAGATCTAATTATACAGTGGACCATAACACAAGAAACAGTCCTCATTGACCATTAATGGGACTCAAAAGCTTTGGATCAAGCTGATATTTGTTTTTTCTCTTCATTCATGCTTATGTGACCTTACCAACAGATTAGATGGTAACTAAACACTACAAAAACATTAATGTGAGCCCTAAGAGGTTTTTAATGGTAGGTTGGTCAACCACCACTGTTTCTTATGGTATGGTCCACCTGATAATTGTATCAGATTGATTTTCGGGACAATGCCCAGAATGATATGTAAAAACGGATGAACAATATGAATACATAATACATACATCAAGGTGGGCCCCACAGTAACCCACACTAAGGGCCGCACCGTCTTAGGTGAGCCCCAGGTCTCACTTGAGAGCGGATTAGGTGAGACCCCGGCCTCACCCAAGACAGTGCGACCCTTACCGTGGGTTACTGTGGGGCCCACCTTGATGTATGTATTATGTATCCACGCCGTCCATCCATTTTTTCAGATCATTTTAGGGGATTATACCAGAAAGGAAGCAGATCCAATCATCAGGTAGACCATAAAATAGGAAATAGTGATTATTGACCATTAATGGCCCACAAAAGTTTTGGATGAAGCTAACATTTGTTTTTTCCCCTTAATTCCGGATCATGTGACCTTATCAACAGATTGGATGGTAAATAAACACTATGGAAACATGAAGGTAGGTCCTAATAAGTTTTTAATGGTAGGATGGTCAATCACCACTGTTTCTTATGTTATGGTCAACTTGATGATTGGATCTGCTTCCTTTCTGGTATAATCCCCTAAAATGATGATCTGTAACAATGGATGGGCGGAGTGGATACATAATACATACATCAAGGTGGGCCCCACGGTAACCCCACGGTAAGGGCCGCACCGTCTTAGGTGAGGCCGGGGTCTCACCTAATCCGCTCCCGGTCTCACCTAATCCGTTCTCATACATCACCTGTAGGCCCTACAGAGTTTACTCAGTACGGCTCCCATAAATTACCTCGGCGGAGTATGAACATCCTGACCACCTCGTACCGAGTCATATCACCACTGACTGGAACGTACGATAATCCAATGTCCAAATATTCAGGCCCACTATGCTAGATCACATGGATCAGTTCAAACAGCCCTCGGGTTGCCAACAAACGGACGGTTGAGTGAAATTAGTCATGGGTTCAAAATTAAAAGTAACATTTTCACTGGCACTAGACCAGGATCTTCCAATCTATTTACTTTGTGAGCATCCACATACAGTGGGCCAACGACTTGATCGATTTGGACGTTGTACATGCATGCACGTGTACAGTAGCTATGTGCACGCGCACGAATTTCCATACTCTATCGGCGTTAATAACGGTATTTCGGTCAGTTTCGTATATAAGCCGCTCAAGTAGCCAGCTAGCTAATATTCGCTGCCGCTATTGGCCAGAGCCGAGAAGAGCATGCAAAAGAACGTCCTTCCCTGCTGCTTAAGCTCCTGACCACGTGGATCGCGTCAGAGCCGGTTCCGAAAACCGCCTCTGCCAGAGCTGGGCCCCGCCTCCCATCAGTAGAATTTCGGCGCACGAGTACGGTGTGGGCCCGCTCGTGATCGAGCGTGAGAAGGCAAGCGCGGCGCTGTCAGCCTTGTGGCACACGGGACGTGCGTGCATCACGTGACTGAGGGCCCCACCGTGCGATTTCCAGTCCATGGCCCCACGTGCGTGAGGATAAGCCAGGCCGGTCAGCGGAAAACTCCTCCGGACGGGGGAGTTTAGGCCTGCGGCCGCTTTCCAGCTCGGGCCTCACGCGATAACGGCATGGATTGCGGTAGGGTGGGGACCACGCCATCTGTCAGCGGTGGAGGTGGGCCACATGCTGACCGATATGCTTGCCATCCACGAGGCAGAGCAGTGGAGAAAAAGCGGAAAAGAGAAAAGGGGTATACAATATTACGGAAATACCCTTTTGTTTCTGCGAAATAAAAGCGAGAAGCTTCGGAGAACAACGAATCTCCGAGGATTAGTCTTTTGACGAAAATTCAGGTGCTACTTCCTGCGCGGTAGGTTGAAGTTCGGAGCGGATTACTCTGCAACACCTGTTTTACCCGCAGCGTAGTGCAATCAACATCCCGGGCCCACAATGTTGTCCAAGTGAAATCTACTCCGTCCATCACGATCGTCGATGTTAGGCCAGTGGAGAAAAATCATCCAGATAACTCACGTAGGCCCCCAACACAGGGAAGGATGTGACGCCAGCCCTTACGTTTACGTTTGTGTGTGTGGCCACTGGCCACCATGTATCTTTCATGAAACCCGTTCACCAAGTGTGACTTACGAGGATGTATTAAGTATTTAAAAGTAGCTTAATCCAAACTTCAGGTGGGCCACACCGGGCGCAATCTCACATTGTTCCCATTGGTGTATCCTATTGGACTGATCTTTTGCATGTACTGTGAATATGAGGGTTCTCACCTGATGGACAGAGTGGATTTTCACACATTTATCATGGTGGCCCCTACTTATCTTGAGAGTTGTACGTGCTGCGTGAAACATGGCGTCGATTTCAGCTGTCTGCTCATGGTCCACATGGCAAACAGGTGTACTGCTCGTGAATGAGGAGTGGATAAGTGATAATCAGAAAGTCGGGTAATTGGACATTGCTCGCCATCCGATCGGTGGTTGCTTGCAAAAGGAACGGTTAGAAAACCTGTACGTCCTCGTTAGCCAAAAACTCACTGCAATTGGATGATCAGATTCTTCCGACCGCTAAGAATCTTGGCCGACAGCTCATCTTCAATGTGGCAAATCAGATCGATGTTGTGATTACCACACATATTTGCCACGTATTAACTTAGAAGTTAGCTGGATGGAACTTATGTGATGCGAGCTTCATAATTACGATGAGAGGTTTAGAGGTCGTTTGGTAGCTTGTATTCTGCATTTCCAATTGGCATAGAATTCATGTGAATTGAAATCACTATTTGTAGTTGGTAGCGTGTACTTAGAATTCAATTGGAATTTGATAATTTGGCAATCGGAATCACCGAATTGTATCTGGCACCTGGATTTGGAAGTGAGAGAGAGAGAGAGAGAGATAAACATGACTTTCAAACATGTGGTAACTAGAATCAATGTGAAATGGAATCACATGCTTTTGCCATGATTTCTAAAGAGGGCCTAATGGTTTATTTGATGTGAATTGAATTCTAGTTCACTTCATAGTAAATACACTCCCCTAAACACACTAATTGCCACTGGTTTACGTGCCCAAACAATCCTTTCATTTCCTTTGATATTTTCTTAACAATAATTTGCTCTTTCCTTTATTGCCAAAAATCTTTATTAGTGTTTCAATTTACTTATTATAATAACGTGTGTTGTTGTCCAAAATTGGTCAACAGATGAAGGTAGAGTTAAGATGGCCTGAAGCTTTGTGATTGTTCTCTGGTCGTCAGACCAACAATGAAGAACAAAGAATAAGGGGCTGTGGACCTTCTGATGCCTAAGTCAGGCTAATAGAACTTGGACATAAGGGTTGTAGAGGGTAGAACTGTTGTACCTTGGTTTGGAGTTGATGACCTTATTTATAGGGCATGAGGAAGCTTCTGGATCCGAGAGTCCCGTTAGGCTACGTTTGTAGAGTCTTAACTAGGCGGGTTCCTTGTCCCTAATTTGTAGGAGATATCTCCTGCTGGATCTCGATTTCATTCGAATTTGGCAGGCTTGCTTCGGATTCCTCGCACTGCCTCTTTGGCGTAGTCTTTCTAGTCTACTCGGGATGTGGAGCTCGGTGCTTGCTGCGCCCCAGACTTTAGATCTTCCTCAGCGGACAAGTCCCCTAACACTGAGATCCGTGCTCCGACGGTTCAGCTCTGTAACTTGTCTTTGAGCTAGAAGAACTACTTGTCCTGCTCAGGTGGTTTCCTTGCTCGGACCATCAGTTGCTACTCCTCAGCCTTGAGGGTAGAACATTTGTAGATAAATACTCAGACCCTATGCTCGATAGAGGGCCGAGGACATGGAGATACTTTTCTCTAGTTTTGGCTTTTGCAGTTGTTGATAGGATTGCAGTAGGAAGCTTGACACTTGACGATCCTCAACTCGATGGGATGATAGACCTATCTGCTTGGCCCCGTCACTTCTTAGCTCGATGGGAAGGGCCGATGATTTATACTTGGGCCTTCGGACCTCCTTCCCCATGTGGGGGACCAGTTCGAAATCCCCCACAACAATGTCGGCATTTAAATTTCTCCCTCATAAATTTTTTTGTTGAGGATTGACACTTATGATCGATATGTACTTCTACACAATTTGAATAATCTTGATTTCTTACCTCATCCTACTCTCCTTGATTTGGTTGAAGAATGCACTTCTATTTGGCATTATCGTCTCGACCATCCCACTCTTCATATAATTTATCAAGTCATTTCTTAGCAACATCCTTCAGTTGCTAATAAAATTGTCACCTTTTGTTCATCTTGTCAAACACATAATGGAGAAAAGTTACAAACTTCCCTTTCTTCCTATACTTTGTCATTAATAATCCTTTAGATTTAATATTCTTTGATGTTTGGGGATATGCACTTGTTATTTCTGTGAATGACTTTTATTATTAGATACATTTTATTGACATTTTAAAAAAGTTAACATTTTCCCCCTTAGTTAAAAAATATGATACCGTCAATGCTTTCTTAAATTTAAAGCAAATGTTGAAAATCTTTCTAATCGCAGAATCAAAGCTTATAAACTAATGGGTGCGGTGAATATTCCAAGTTCAAACATTTTTTTAACATGCATGGGATCACTCACCTTATCTCCTACCCTTACACTCATGACAAAATAGACTTGTTGAACTGCAAGCACTGTCACAAAGGAGAGATGGGTCTCACCATGATGGCTACTGTCTCAGATCCCACACCTTACTGGGATATTACATTTGAAGCAACTGTTTTCCTCATTAATCATATTCCATCACCATCCATTTACAATGCATCTCTATAGGAACACCTATTTAATGTCTTGCCTGACTAAAAATATCTGTAATCTGATCCCGAGATGTCACGTGTGGAAAGAAAATAATTCCAGACTGAAACTTCTCTTGAATAAAGCAACAATCAACCTTAATGTGTTTTATCTTTTCACGAAAAACATGATTTAAAATAATTTGGACAGTGTTGGTGTTACCTACATGAGTGGTGTCGGGAAAGTAAGATGAATCCCAATATCTAAAAGAAGCCTTTGTAGCTAAATGATCCTACTGTAGGTGGAAGACATATCTGTATATTTAGCCTCTATGCTGGATTTGAAGACTATCAATTACTTCTTACACTTTTAAGATATTAGTAAAGTACCAAGAAATAGACAATACCCGGTATTAGATATACGAGTGAGGGCACATTGAGCTCAATGCATGAAAGATGCAAAAAAGAAAAACAATAATCGATCTAAGGTCCTCTTAAATATTGGATGATTTATAGGATAACAGTCATATACAAGTATGATGAAAGTTAACAAACCGACTAACAACCTCTACAACATAGGTAATGTCAGGTAAACAAGATTGCCAACTAGGCGATGAAATATGTCGATTGCTCTAAGAGATTACGATCTTGTTTACCATATTAAGCATTTAATTTTGTTAGTGTCGTTTGGTGATTAGAAAGTTGTATCAAGTTTATAGATTTTAGGATATGTTGCTTCCAATTCAATCAAACAAGGCCACACGTGTTAACGAGGGCCTGTATTTGGTTTTTCATTTGTGGGTATGATGTGCGGGCATGTTAGAGTCTATTTGACTTAAGGTTTGATCAAATTGTCGGTGTTCCCTCACATAGGATCCAGTTATCCTCTCAACCACCAGTTGTGCTTAACTTTCAGGCTATTTGTGAAAGGGTAGGGTTAACTTTTCCAGATTGATTATTTTTGCTTTATGACGATATTAGACTTGTGTCTACAGACTTAATGACTTGTTCATTTAGCGTAATTTACTACCATAATTCAACAATTACAATAGAGAAAGAAGATATAAGCAGAATGTATTATTCTATTAATGATTTTTTACAATAATGACACTCACGATCGACTTAAGGGACGACGATCTGTTCATTGCCCATTGGGACTGAGCTTTGTAGCAGGACGGTCGTGATGTGCGGGATGGTCATCTGTTCATTGCTCGATTGGGGAAACTAGGCCTCATGGTGGGACGATCGATGGAGGGAAGATCTTTGACAATCTATTCATTGCTTCGGTCAGAATCAGACTTTGTGACAAGATGGTTGGTGATGTGACAACCTGTTCGTGGTCTTGGTAGGAACCAAGCATGTGGTGAGATAGTCGTGAATTAACTATCCATTCATCGTCTGGTGTGGACCAAATTCGTGACGAGATGGCCGATAGAATCACCTAGCACGTAGCAGGAAAGCCACGCAGTCTTTCGTTCGGAACTGAGCGAATCTTCCTTGTAATCCAGCGAGGTGCCGTGGATAAAGTGTGGAAAGATAAACTATGAATTAAAACTAAGGTCCTATGCTATTAGTAACGATAAGGGGTTGGGCTTAAAATTAAAAGAAAATAAAAAGATAAATGTCCATGGTGGACAGATAAATAAGAGCTATTTGGTTGTATTGGCATGAGGCCTGAAGCTCTTCATTGAGTGCTGCTTATATAGGCTTTTGGGAGACAGTGGCTTTACGTCATCTTTGACATCTTGAAGGATCTGGACGTTTGGTTATATAAATCTCTTTAATTCTCCCACATGAGCTTAGCTTATCATGTACGACTATGTGTACAAGAGAGCTCTTGCGTGCCTCGACTGGAGTTTTCACGTATCTGAAATCTTTCATAGGAAGGTTGCTGGGGTTCTTACTTCACTTAGCGAGTGCTTTTGGCATGACTATAGTATTTAATGCTAGATAAGTATTTCATTTAATAGGATTTTGGCATTTAATGCTGAGAGAAAGGCTTGCTTTTAATGAGACTCTTATGTCTTCTGGATCGTTTGATCTGGGCACGCTAGATCGGGTGTAAACAATAATGGAGGGTGCGAGTAGGATTTCACCTGTCATTTAGTGTGTAGTGCCGACATGTGGCGGCATCTTATTGGCCTGCGTAAGTGTGCAAAAAAGGGTGTAAACATGTATATTTAAGTTAGGTAATAAGTATATATACCATGGTTTGTACGAGAAACGCTTAAGTTAAGGAAGCATGTAAGCTGGCCCAAATCCTTCATTTAGAAGAACGACCGAAGGACCTGTTGAAGCTTTGTGATTTTGACTATGTCACTATCAATCAGGAGCAAATCGTCAACATACATAAGAAAATAAAAATACTATACAATAATGATTGTGTAAATAAAGAGGGATCATGACCACTTTATCTAAACACAACCCTAACATAACGTCGTTGAATTGTTGAAACCAGGCATGAGATGCCTGTTTTAGCCTTAATTCTCTATGAAGGTGATGCATCAAAATCTTTCTAACCTATGTTAGAACTAGGAGGGGTGAAGATATGTATACAATTTCTTGTAAATCTACATGTAACAACAGTGCATTCTTTACATCTATCTGTCAAATAAACCAACCATGAGTAGCAACACCTATAATAACCATTTAGACAATCTTGATCATGGCAACTAGTGCAAAAGTCTCATTACAGTAAATGCTATACTCTTGCTTATAACCTTGGACAATGAAACATGCTTTGTACCAATCAAGGGATCTATATATCCATTTGCTACTAATTAATTACATGTTGACTAGGTTGGCGAGGAATAAGATACTACATATGATTATTTACTAATGCTTGTAACTCCTCTGTTATGGCGCGCATTCAACATTGATGTGTAAAAGCTTAAGAATAGGAGGTAGGAATAGAAACGGACTTGAGACTAGAAAGCATATAGCAAATAAATCTATTTTGGATGGTGTGATGTAGGTAGACTAATATACTTTTTTAGGGAATGGATCAACTTTAGGTTGAGTAGAGGGGGAAGGAGGGGGGGACACTTTTCTTTCTTATTGTGGATAAACATGCAAGGGAGCTAAAATGATACTTAAAACATAAGGTATATTAGGAAGATACATCAACTTACTACGGACAAGAAAACTAACTATTGAATTTAGTGAGGGTTGAGCATGAAAGGAAACATGTTCTAAGAAGACTGGATTCTCGAAATACGAAATTGACAAATGTGATGGTCATAGCAATGATAGCCCTTTTAAGTGTCTTTGAAATTAATTAGATACATATAGTGAATGATTTTGAAGACATTTTATTGCAATCATGTAGAGAAAGATGAACATAATAAATACATCTAAAGATATTGAACAATGAGTAAGAAAAAAGTTAATGGAAGATTACAAATATGGATAGATATTTCCAAGAAGTTTAGTTGGCATGCAGTTTATGAGATAAACAATGTAACATTTCCATCGACTTAGAATTTACATGGAATTAAGGTTTCTGCCATCAGGTTAATAGCTCTATTGACAATGTATCGATTCTTCTGTTCATCAATATCATTCTGTTAGGGTTTGTCTAGACAAGTCTTCTAATGAATAATTTTACGATCATGCAAATATGCCTCAAATTTTAAAGAGATGTACTCTTCTTCTAATATGAGTAGGGTATTTAATCTTCTTCTTGAACTGAATGACTATTATACTTTAAGACTATTGAAAAATTGTAAATATTTATCACCATTATATATGCATCGAGAATTCTGTTGGTTTGTTCCACATTGGTTAGGAGGGGGGCAGGTTTTGTCTTTATATATACTGGGGTTACTCCACCTAACAAGTTAGCCTTTTGGGTGTGATACAACAGTGGTATCAAAGTCTAGGTTATTTGCCCGGTCCATGCCCCAGGCCCACATAGGCGGGAAGGAGGGGGAGGCCCCCATGCATGTATGTTGCATGCCCCAAGTTCCGCTATAGGGAGAGGGATTGTTGGTTTGTCCCACATCGGTTGGGAGGGGGGCATATTTTGTCTTTATATATATACTGGGGTTACTCCACCTAACATGTTAGCCTTTTGTGTGTGACACAACAAATTCGTTTATAAATATCAGTAACGCGATTTCAAAATGAGTAATAAATCGAGAAGTATTAAGAGAAAAATGTATTTATATCTACTTTTAGATAAAGAATATGAATGTCAGAAGATATAAAAAAAAGATTTATTAATGCGATTTATTAACTTTTAAAAGCTATAATATCCTTACGGCTATAAAGCTTTTATAGGCAATGCAGATATCCAAACAATCCTTGCATTCTAATTATTGGTAATTCTTCCGTAACTTAAGTATTTTACAAGCATTCAAATGAACCTTAAGCATCTATATCTATGTGGTCTACCTGATGAGCAGATCAACTAGTGTTTTAAGGAACATCTAGTTGGTTCTGCCCTATAAATGGACCAGATCTTTCAGATGTCTATGGTGCTTGATCAAGATGCTGCGTCTTGAATTAACATTCCTCCTTGGGTATTTGGATGTGGAAAAGTTATGGTGCCAAACTGAATTTGAGTTGCGTACGTGGCAGCTCAGGATGAAGAGATACCTCGCGAGCAAGAGGCCACAAATAGAGATGCTGTGATGATCAGGAACATTCCAACATTTGGGATGTCTTGGAAATGGCACATGATCAATAATAACTATGATCGGATGAACCTGGAAATTGATATGTAAACTTAAATATGAGCCGTTCAACAAGGGACAGAGTTGATTAACCAATTGTGACGGTCAGATTTATTTATTTGGCGTAAATATTTTTTTTTTAAATAGATGGTCTAGGACAGTGCATAGAGCATGGATAATTCTGTTCATCAGACCATTTCTACATGCAACCGCAGTGGAAGCGACATACAGCTAGTAATACAGATTGTGCTAGATCCACGTTGTTTATTTATTCACCATGATATTAGATTAGCCATGCATGAAAGTCACACGCCTAAGAATTCCCCAAGGGAAGCAGATTGCCCGGTGACACCAAGGACCGGACATGCTGGGATTTGATTGGGCACGGAGTACTTTCAAACATTCTTTAGGTCCCTTTTATTACAGTGGTAAGTGACTCAATCAAATCTGGCCATGTTGAGATCCTTACCCAATCATCCGAGTTTGGGCCAAGTCAAGTTAGGCCCAGGTCCACCAAAGAAATATATATTTTAGAGAGGTGAAACTAACAGTTTACAATTTACAATCTACATTCACGGTTTTCGTAACTGAGGATTGGACCTGGATTGCCTAGTGTGGCACGCACCAACACATGAGTGCTATGTGCTTCTGGAAAAGCTCTTTGGGCCCTACCATGATGTATGTGTTTTATCACACGGTCCATCTATGTTTCCGGCTCATTTCAGGGCATGATCCCATAAATGAGGTAGATCCAAATCTCAGGTGGACTATATCGCAGGGAAGCGGTGATTGAATGCCCACCATCGGGCTACAATTTTTTTAGATCAAGCTGATATTTTTCTTTTCCCTTCATCTAGGTTTGTGTGTCTTAATTAAGAGGTTGGATGGCAGATAAACATTACACTAAGCCCTAGGAAGTTTTCAACGAAGGTCCAAGCCTAGGCCAAGGGTAATGTTAGCAGGTCTTGGTTCAGGTAGGTCACCCGGCTCATTGCCACCCTTAGGGCCTGTTTGGTTGCAGAACCCAGATTCTAGGGAAAATCTAGATTCCACTGTTGGAATCCAAAATTGCAGAAACTAGGGTGGAACCTAGGTTTCATCTTTAACTTACTATTTGGTTGAAAACAGTACAATCCAGATTTTGTTCCAACCGTTGCTTGTGGCGTGGCCCACTTGATCTTCAGATCCGGCTGAGAACCTTACCCTTGGCCTATTGTAGTCCTGCAAGACAGATGGCCAGGTTGGATGGCAAATAAACATTATAGTGGGCCCTAGGAAGTTTTTAATGGTGGACGTTCAATCAACATTGTTTTCTTGTGGTGTGGCCCACTTGAGATTTAGATCTGCCTCATTTTTTGTCCAATGCTCTTAATTGAGATTTCAAAATTAATGGACCGTGGAGATATAAAACACAAATGCATACATGGAGGTGGTGACACTTACTTCCGCCTCTTTTAACTTCCATAGAAACGGAGGCCCGCATCGTTTCCACTAATCCCGGTTCCACTCAATTTAAGTTTTCAGATGGAATCCTGTTAGACTGGAACTCGCTACCAAACACATCAGTTAAAATCGGATTCCAGATTTTAAGCTGGAAATGGGTTTTACCTAAGTCTACACCAATCTCTAGACAGGCAACTCCACACGCGGTTGAGTATGATGTCCACAGTTGAAACCTTCCTAAGGTCTACAGTGATGTTTATTTGTCATCCAACCTGTTCATAAGGCCACACAAACCTGAATGAAGGGAAAACACAAAATCAGCTTGATCCAAAACTTTTGTGGCCTTGAAGAAGTTTTCAATGATAAGCATTCAATCTGCACTATTTCCTGTGGTGTGGTCCACTTGAGCTTTGGATATGTGTCATTGTTGGGCTTTTGACCTAAAATGAGCTGACAAAATGGATAAACGGCGGGGTTAAAACAAATATCGACACCACCTAGCTGGCCGGTGTTGGGGTCACCAGCCAAACCGCGTCCCCACATAAAGCTCAAGTCGGTCCCCCCTTCGGGCCAGTCTGGCACAAGCTGTATGTGAATCCTGGCAACTTCTGTAACAGTTTATTGTTTTCGCCCGTGTAAATGTCATGCATCTGACAAGGTTCGCTAATTCCACGTCTGTGGAAGCTCAACACTTCCTCACGCAGGCACACCCCAAATAACTAACCCTATCTTGAATATGAGCAAAATTGGTGTGATTGGATGGCTAGGATGATTCCATTTTAGTGATTTATCGGGTCTCATGGATCAATCCCTCTTTAACATTATTCAATTTTTACATTTTTTTTCCTTCAAATATATTCCCTTGATTTTTGCGTACCAAATAAATATTTGAATATAGTCTAATATGATATATATATTTTATCCTCAAGAGTCATCCAATAATAATCACTTGAATGAGCTGGTCCATGATCTGAACCGTTCATACTGTGAGCCCCACCCCTCGATTAGCCACAGTTCAAGATTTCTTTGGACCATCCAAGTATCGGGATTTGAGGCCTTTTGACTGTTGAATGAGGGTTTTTCTAACCACTCATCTGCTGACCATTGATTAAGCAGTGAGGATATCCAACCATTGTACTTTGAATAACTACTAAAAATAGGACGGGCCCATTGAGTGAATGGTCTGAATTAAAAGAATGGCAGCACCGTAATAACACTTTAAAAACCTTACAGTATATATAGTTTTTTTATTTTTATTTTATTGTTTATGCAAGAGGTTTGCTAGCAATGTCAGAGAATGGTGGAGATGATTGTTCGCCCATTCCTGGCATATCCTCTGTGAACGTTGGCTACAGTGAGGGAAACCGTTGATCCGGTGGGCTATTACAAGCACAAGCCATAGCTAAAAAGTTGCGTCCTTTCTTACTAAAGTAGCTGTAGCATCGGTTGTGTGCAAATGGATGGTTTGAAAAACTTGGGTCCACATAATTTAATACTAATGGATGACATGCATGTACATATAAATTACTAAAAAAATTGCATATTTAAAATGATGCAATTTAAATTAAACGGTCCAAATTGTGGTTCATAACTTAGATGCATTATGAATCAAAATTCAAGATCGTTAGTTTTTAAGCCTTATTCTAATTAATTAACTTCCCGCTTTGATACCACTTTAATATGGGACAACTAATCACTTGCTTTAAAAGCTCAAATTGGTAAAGCAGGACGAGTCGATCACTTTATCTCATAGCACAGGCTCTTGCTTCACATAGGCCAAGTTCTCGGCCAAATCCTTTTTCGTGGGCTCCACTTCACATGAGTTCGCATCATACTAGTCACTTGCTTCATACGGGTCACATGAGCCACCTGCCTCACATGGCCACCCATTCAAATGTGTCCCCGCTTCATATAGGTTACCCCACTCGAAACCAGTGTGAAAATGCCCCTACATTATAATTAGAGTCAGATTCGTAAATTCTTTTCTATCGTTCCAGTCCTATCTAGGATTATAACTTTCATTAAACTATAGGTCATCAAGTCTTTCCTTATTATATTCACAAATATTTTTTAAAGCCAATTTTTTTTTCCCTCTTGGCACATTACTAACTCACTCTCAGTTGCCTATATCCAAGCTATCCATTTCTATTTTATGGTCTTATTCATTTTTTTTTTTTTTACTTCATTCATTTTTAATTTCATCAGTCCTTATCTTGCCACTCATCTATTTCAACTAAATCACCCCATACGTTTGTTGTTCCATAATTGTTGAATAGCCTGGACCACAAAAGCCGGAGTTGTTTTATAAATTTATTGTAAGATTTTTCTTTAATTTAATTAGTACATGATGGTCACATAAAACTCTTAAGGAGCATCTCCATTTCTTCCACCTTGGTTGAATTCTATGGCAATGGTGAACTAAAAATTAAACCTATTTAATTATTGGGGATGCAAATTGCGTAAGGATATCTGGTAGGGACATTGCTATTGGATAATACCCTATGGACTCCACAATGATGTATGTGTTTTACTCATGCGGTCCATCCATTTTGGATCGTTAGTTTAGGGCATGATCCAAAACATCGAGGCAAATCCAAATACCAGGCGTAGTCCTCAGAAAAGAGTGGTGGTTCATGAACACCTACCATTAAAAACTTCTTAAAGCCTGCGCCACCCAACCTGTTGATTAGGTCACAAAAGACTTGGATGAAGAGAGAATACAAATACCACTTTGATCCAAAACTTTTCTGTCCCAAGAAGTTTTTAATTAATGGTGGGCGCCCAATCACCACCTTTTCTCGTGGTGTGGCCAACCTGAGATTTTGATCTACCTATTTATGGGCTCATGCCCTAAAATGAGCTAGCAAATGGATGGATGGCTTGGATAAAACAAATACATTAAGTGGGTCCACAGAGCACCATCTAAGTGGCTACTGGCAGTGTCCGTAGGCAATCCTCGTCTAATTATGGTACGGGTCTATATAGATCGGTGGACATTTAACGGGCGGTTGAGAAATGAAAAATATCCAACGGTCCATGAATCAAAGGCTATGATTGTTCAACCAATATGATCTTGAACTGTGAGTTAGCGACAGTGGGTTTTACAATCTGATTGGTTTAACTCGAGTCATTAACATATGACACGTGTACAATTTGGGAACGTCTGTGCATCAAGTGTCATACGCAGCCTTAGTATTATGTAGCTCCTCTTACTCTGAAATTCACGACGACCTAACGGCTTTGATTGTCCAACCATGGTTTTATTTTTTGGGCCATGGATCATCTGCATGGTTGTTGTCTCTCTCCCGCGATTCAGGATCCAGCGTGTGGCCTCCCACTGGGGCCCACATGACGATATGGTCCGATGTTTTGAACCATCCACATTCTCTTTACTACCACGAGTAGACTCTTGTTCCATAATGACACTTCAGTGATGATCCTGACCTTTGACTTTAACAGTTGATTGCTAACCATTGAAAATATACTTTTCATTTTTCATTGTCCTAAATTCATCTACGTAAAGTGATGGTCACAATCATACATGAGCGCAAGTTTCATACAGTAGCCCGTGTGCTAGGGTCCACAACATGGTCAGATCCAATTATGATTGGACCACTCAGCAAGTGGGCCGCGACACAGACGTTCGATCATGAGTCGCAACAGTGGCAAAGGTGAAGTTTAATAATTTACTCTCAAGTAGAAGGTAATCGAAGTTCATGAGTGTAGCAGAGTTTAAAAAAAAAATAAAAAAAAATCGTGATTATTTTATCAATGATACAACAATCTCTGTATTTGAAGTGGGATGCATGATGATGACGATGATCATCATGAATTTATGGTGATGATTGCAGCACCCGCTGGCCCCCTTTTCTGAGTCAAACAAACGATGAAAGGTGGCCCACCTTAATTACATGATGCCAACAAGATTACCCTTTTCGTTGTGCATTTCCAGGCTGGGTCCATGTGATATCCCACTGGGCCTCTGACGTCGTTCATTGGCTAACCTTTGATCATGGGACTTCTTTAAGTATCTAATTGATTTGCTCATTGAATATAAACTATTGGGAAAATGGGAAAAATGGGCCATCTCAAAATGAGGATGTGTCCCTCCCTCATTAGGATGGTGTGAGGCAGGGCGAAAATAGGGAACAGTGAGGATGGATATGCATACCATTTAAAGCTTCCAAAGGGCACCGATGTTTTGGATAAGACTGATATTCGGTTTTTACCTGCATCTTGATTTATGGTGGGACCTAAAGAGGTCTCAATATTAAGTGTTTTCATTCCTGCTATTTCTTTTTATTTATTTATTTTTAAAAGGAAAGTCTTATTCACATAGCAAAAGATACTTATATTCAGGCAGTCCCTTGATAGCAAAAAGGCCCCGGATCACCTATCATATCAGTCAGCTAGTATCAAAAACAAAAAAACAGACAGAGGGTGAAAGGACTCTCCTCCTAAAACCAGTCAAAAACACGACTACCGGCCCCCTGCCCAAGAGCTCGAATGCATACCTGAGCTCGCCTTTAAACAACACCCTCATTAAAGCCAGACTACTTAGATGAGTTTCCAAGACCTACCTTGTCAAGAAATATAAGCCCCCGGATTTCCTGAGGCAGATTAGATAAGCGGTTGAATGTCCTCTTAGCTTGGGTGTCACTCTCCAATCTTGCCAGCCGATCCGCCACCGAATTCCCTTCCTTCACCACATGAGATAGGTTAAACTGACTCATTTTTCTTAGTCTGTTAATCTGCTCCTTCCAGTACTACCATTTTCAATTTTGTACAACACCCCTCTTGGAGGGCTTTAATGACAATTGAAGAGTCACTTTCAACCTCAACATTGGACAAACCATACTGCCTACAAAGGAGGAGGCCATCATGTAGAGCCTCATTTCCACTTCATTATTTGATCCTATGCCATAACCGTTTGAGAACGCAAAAATGAAATCCCCTTGAGGACTCCTGCAAATGCCTCCTCCTCCTCCTCCTGAATCTCTTGGGTTGCCCTTTGCCGATCTGTCAACGCTCATCTTCACCCATCTTGACAACGGCCTCCTCCATTTGACTAAGCTTAGTTTTTGCTTAGCTATAGGTCTGGGAACAATGCCTATCTTACCCATCGCAAACTAGGCAGCCAACGAGTGGGGGATTTATATTCGGGATAGAATGACCTATCCAGCAAAGCCATCTCTTCATCCGTCTAATTGTGGCCTCAACTCTTTAGAATCATCGAATTTACAGGCATGTATGAGCATTCCTCTTTTTCTTGTGTTGTGGTTTACTTGAGTTTCCTATTGACCTGAGTTTCAAGGTCCCATTAGAAGATGATTTGGTGCAACTGATGGCCAAGAGATGTCTCACCAGCATCATTGGCATCATTGATGAAGCTTTTTGTTGCAGAAGCGAATATCATGGCTCATTCAAAGACAAAAAAACAAAAAAGAAAAAAAGAAAAAAAGAAAAAGAAAAAAGATTGAGATGATATGGTTGGCATGACATATCTTCAACTCACCCATTATCTACAAGGTCTTGGTTTCATGGCTTCTACTGCAGTACGCGTACACGTAGAGGTAACCGAATCATGTTAGAACCGTTTCAGCAATACATATGGAAAGGTTATGTATAAATCGAGAATTTCCCCTAGTGAGTCCCATCCATCATGGATGGATCATGTTTCAAAACTACACGCGCTAAACAGTCTTCGGTCTTCACCTTTCTTGTACCAAACGGCTCAAATTACTTGTCCATAGGTGTTCAGGCCAGAGTACTAGGTGCTGGACTATTGGTGGACATTTAGTGGACAACCAACGGTCCAAATTCAGCAAAAATGTCCTTAAATTAGTGGTTATTATTGTTCTACTAGTATTGACCTATGATCTAAACTAAAAGTTCTGAAATTTTAATGGCTTATTTTGAGTTAATATATGCTGCCTGTATAACTTTAGCACCATCGTACCAATTACATCATGACACCATCAAGTGTCACCTTAAAAGACATAAAAGCTTTTCTGCAGCCATATAATTCACGGTGAATTATGAATTAAACCATTTAAATTGAGGGCCCCAATTTAGATGGTTCACACACACACACCAAAATAAAAATAAAAAACATTTAATCTAGTTTCTAATTAGACCTCTTTGTGGATATTCGATGGTTAATTGAGACCAATGACTGAAGCAGGTCTGGCTCCATGGCTCAATGGTAGACAGTATCTATTTCAACACTGAGATTATGGGATCCAATGCTCAAGTGATATGTGTGTGCATGAGTGAGTGTGTGTGGGAAGAAAATGACTAATGACTGAATTGAACGAACTATATAATGTCCATTAATTTGAGGTAGATGTTGGATTGACGTGATTTTCGGCATGATGAACCATCTACATTAGCGTAGGGGTGTTTTGGTATAACTTCAGTTCGGTTGTGCAAATTGTAATTTAACTAGTATTTTGTGGAATTATATTTTACATACGTTCACTTTAAGTGAGCGTGTCTGTGTTAGTGAGAAAATTTTCGAAATTGCAATTTCCCTTCTAAAGTCACGGAGAGAACTCTATAAAAAAAGTAAATTTATTTATATCTAAGAAAATCTTATCTACATCTCTCTTTAGACCCTGCATTCAATTGAAGTGGTCTTTTGGCTGTCCCATGTAATGCTATTCTCAATGACTCGACCTTTCTATTATAATCAATATGAACGGTAAGTCCATTTTCATAGCCATTTATTAAATGGGTAGGATCATCCTATCAAAGTGGAGAGGGATTCAATGGATCCTATCTGATGTATGTTCCAAATCAATGGTTGGATCTTCGTCATTGTAATTAGGATGGAGCATTTACTAGCCGCCGATTAGATAGTTAAAATCATCAAATCAAAGTAATCTTTTGGAGGGGGGAGGTTAATCTAAAATAGGACTGACATGAAGGTCCATATCAATAAATGGCTAAACTACCCTCAGATGCATGCAACTGAATTGATTTAACCATACAAATAAAAGATTAAAAAATAAAAACAATTGAAAAGCCACACACCTTTTCCTTCGGTGCGCAACTCATTGGGATTAACAATAAAAAAAAAATTAATGGATGATAATACTTCAAACACAAGCAAGTGCAGGAGAGATTTTTTTTTTTTTTACAGTGGGAAACCCTTCTTGTGAAGGGAAAAACCACGGGACTTAGTCCAGCAAAATCCACTATAATAAAGATAATAAAATTACCAGTCTTCTTCTTCTTCTGCTTCTTCTTTATTAATTTTTTTCTTTTTACTTTCTTTCTTCTTCTTCTTCTTCTTCTTTTTTGTTTTTTTGTTTTTGTTTTGTTTTTTTTTTTTGGTCATAAGACCATGTGGTAAAAAAAAAAAAAAAGGCTCTTAAGCCAAAGCGTGTGGATCTCACCTTCACATGAGGAGTTTCCTCAACACACAAGTTATTCATCTTCAAAGAAACAAGCCCAATATTCCTTCTGTTAAGGAGTCAATTGCATTTTCCTCCTTTTCTTGTAACCATGGATGACCTGAAAACATTATAAACATAGAATTTCGGGATTACAAAGATATATAAGAAGAAGAAAAAAAATTATAATCCAACAGGAAAGAATCAATAGCTTTGCATGGGGCATGCCTCAGCCTCACAAACATGTTTGTCACGTGGGTTCACACCATCCATCTTTTGGGGGCTACTATGCATGCCCAAAAGATCTTGACCATTGATTGGTGTAGTTCAAGGCATAAACCATTGGGAAATTTCTTTTCAGCTGACCAAATTCAACCAACAAATCAATGGTAAATATGATATATTCAATGTGACTTTAGAGCGACTCATCTATGGAGGAAGGGCCAAAGTGTGGGATGCAGTAGTAGTGCAGATCATTAGAACAGTTATGCCCCAAGGCTGGACAGTCATAAATCACTGTCAAATATCAAATAAAAATCTTACTTAGAACTTCTTCTGCAGTTGATCGTTGAGAAATGTCCTTGGTCAGCATTTTCTTCACCAGATCTTTTGCAGAATCTGAGATCGACATCCACTTCTCATCATTGAAATCCATCTCTACAGTTCTTATAGCATCATATACATCTTGGGTAGACTTCCCCTTGAACGGTTGATGGTGAACCAAGAGCTTGTGCAAGATGACACCAACAGCCCATATATCGGACTTCTCTGTGGCCTTCCCTAGGATTACTTCCGGGGCCATGTAACAAGGAGTCCCACCAGCGGCTGATACTTCACGACCTGTAGTTGAAATCAAAGCAACCCAATTAATTTCAATTGCCTTTAAACTGAAGAACATGCAACGCTCATTCGGGTTAGTTATAGTAAGGGTTTACTGTATTCGGTGATTTTGCCAACCACTATATATTTTTCAAATATTTTATTATTCTTGAAGGAGAGAGGGTAGAGTGGAAACCCCAACCCATCTTCATGATGTAAAAGCTAGGGTTTTGAAAACCCTAGGCCTTCTCTCTCTCTCTCTCTCTTATTGCTTGCAACCATGGCACCCTATGTATAGCGACAACGATTGCCATCAATGATAAAATCCTCACCACCTTCTTTAGTTACCACTTTTGTAGTAATTATCTAATGTGGTAAAATAGGTATACACTATTGTTGCAGGATAAGCCAAACCATAAAAAAATGATAAATATAAAAAACCCGTGAGGGACCGAAAAAATGACCAATATAAAAAAGTCAAAAGCTAATAAAAAGAAAAAGAGATAAGAAGCACATAGTTTGTCCTTTAGACTTTTGTTTTGATTCATTTATTTTTGTGGTTTGACTTGTCCTATATAGTTGTAATTTTTACCACTATTAGAAAAAAAAAATCTTCCCAGTTGACAGACTAGTCATCATTGTATCCAGTAGCCACTGTCCACGAGTTGTATGGTCATATGGTCATAGCCAAAGCATTAAAATCCATGATCACAAATCTCCCTTGACCATATGGTGTTGCACCTAATTTTAGTGTAATAACTAATAAAGGCAATAATTAGGTAAACCTCACAAACCTAGATCTACTCATAAAAACAAATCACATGAAGAGATATCAAATATAGCTTTACAGGGTGGTGCCCTAATAATAATAAGATGCAAGATCGATTGACTAGAAAAGAGAAGTTACGTACCTTTCAATGTCCTCACTGCTAACCAAAGTCTGCAAGCTTCAACTTCCCTGACATAGTTCGAAGTATGTTATGTGGCTTGAGATCGCCGTGGATGACTTCCGATTCATGACAATACTTCAACGTGGACATGATCTCCTTGATCACAGCGGCAATCTCTCTCTCCGACTCTAGTCTTCTATTCTGGAGGTCATCCAACAAAGAGGTGCCGTCGCATATCTCAATGATAAGGTGGTAGTAATCAGAATCCTCGTAGACGGCCCAAAGGGTGACAACACCAGGATGGCCTGATAAGTGCTGCATGATCTCTACTTCCTGATGGATACCGTCGGCTGTGTTCTTTGGCACCGATTTGCAGGCGAAGCGAATGCTTCTTGATTTTATCACGGCAAGCGCGGACAACACCATAAGCTCCACGTCCCAGCACTCGGCCCACTACATAATCATCCTCAATCTTCTTCTCGCCGATCATGGGAACCGTCCCCTTGCTGTTTATGCTGGAGTCTATGTCTACGCAACCGCACCTCCTCTTCACTCCTCTCTTTTCACTAACCATCTCTCTCTCTCTCTCTCTCTCTCTCTCTCTCAATGAAATGAAATGAAATGGAGGTTTGTTGAGAGTCCCTCTTTCTTTTATAGGTTCCTTCTGCGATAGCTAATCTAGAAGTTTCTAATTTCGCGGGCAGGGTCGTTTCTTGTTTCTTGCTTTCATGCAGTCGATGGGTTGTTGCAGGCGTTCTTGCATGGCGTTACTTTAAAGCACAGCTCTGTAGGGCCCACCGTAATGTCTGTGTGAAATCCACTCCGCCCATCAGTTTCACGAGCGTTTGGTAGAATGAAATACCAAAAAATGCGTCAGATACTAGACTCAAATGGGACAGGCTACAAGAGCATTGGGGATTGAACGGCCACCATTGAAACCTTCTTGGGACAACGGAAGTTTTGATCAGGCTGATATATGTAGGTTTATTTCTTCGCCAGACAATCTTGCCGTGAGCCTCTGGAAGGTTCCAACTGTGGCCATTTCCATCCCCACTATTTCCTAAGGTGGGGCCCAGTTGAGTCTCATATTTAGCAATTCTAATTAATTGTTACCATTGGTGTGGCCCATTGAAGCTTTTTTGCTGGCTGATATCTCGTATTTACGGTTAGAATAATGGTCCTCCTCAGATGGACAGAGTGGATTTACATATACGTGGGCCCCATCGTGGTTGGGTGTTTTACGCAGATTTTGGTCCGTTACAAAATTGACTATCGGACACTCAAACACGTCGATGACCCACCCATGTCTTGACAGCCATCCTGATGCTCGGGCGAGTAGCGCGCATACCAATCCCACGTGGTAAACGTCCCAGATTTCCTCCTTGGCACGGGTGGGGAGCGGATTAGCTGTTACCCGGGTAACAGCTTAGTTGGTGTAACCCTAACCGTGTAGGGCCCACCTTGATGTATTTTATGTATGTCCATGCCGTCCATACGTTTTTCCATATCATTTTAAATGGCGATCCCAAACTATAAGAAGATCCAAATCTCAGGTGGACCATACCACTAGAAACAGTAATAAATGACCATTAAAAACTTGTCGTGGGCCATAAAATTTTTGGATCAAGCTCATCTTTGTACATTTCCTCTGTCCAGATATTCTTGACATTATCAACAAGTTGGATTACAAATAAACATTACTAAAACCTTACGATGAGTTCTTTGGACTTTTTAATGGTGAGGCACTCAATCAACACTGTTTGCTGTGATATGGTACACCTGATATTTGGATCTGTATAATTTTTGGACCCCATCCTAAAATGGACTGAAGAAACGGATGGGCAGCGTGGATATACAAAACATCATCAACGTGGGCCCTATGGTAAGGGTAACCGGCACTAAGCTGTTACCCGGGTAACTAATGTAAGCCGTCCGATTTTCTAGTTGGTTCTATTCCTAAAACCCAAGCTATCCTTCCTTGGCAAGGGTCGATCCGCCACGTTTCAGGTGGAGAGAGGGTAATAGCATATTCCGGTTCTTAATGATGGCGCGGATTCGGTGGATCCCGAGACACCACACAGAGCTTGGTGGATCTGTGACTGTGGGGCCCACCATGATGTATGTTTTTTTTTTTATACCAACGACGTTTTTTCCATCACATTTTAGGGCATGAGCCTAAAAATTAAGAAAATCCGGATCTCATTTGGAGTACACTATTGGAAAAATTAGTGATTGAAAGGCCACTGTTAAAGCCTTCCTAAGGCCCACCTAAATGTCTATAAGCCATCCAAACCTGTAGATAAGGTCACTCAATCAGTTGGGTGAAGGAAAGGACTCGAATATCAGCTTCATCCAAAATTTTTGTGGCTCTCAAGAAGTTTTTAATGGTGGGCATGGATATAAAACACATACATCATGGTGGCCCCACAGTCACGGATCTACCGAATTCCTGTCCCTTGATGATCTACCATATCATCTCCCCAAGCTACCATTTGAAGCACCAACGTAGTTGCCTCTTCTCTGGGATCTTACCACTGTTTTACAAGAGTCATATGCCGTATCCGTGGCGTACATTTACTGCAATCTCAACCATCCAAATAGTAACCCCACACTGTTGATTGAATATAAACGTCTCATTTTGCTGGTTGAATTTGGACTGCTCCTTTACTTCTAGGTGTTCATTGGATAGGCTTAAAAGGCTCACGATTCTCAGCAGGATGATCGGCGTCTCATTTACAGGTTAAATTTGGACTGATCCTTCGTTTTTAGGTGTTCATTTGATGGGCACTGATTAAACGGTTTATGGGCTCGATGTTTCGGTTGTTCGAGTACACTCTTATCCACTTGTGGTGATATGTGCAGGCGTGCCATAACTGATTTGTGCGGTTCAACTCCAACCGAATCAACCTCGACCTCAAGTGCCAAGATAGGTAGATATGTCGAATGCGATAGCATATGACCAAGATCTAAGAAGATCAGTTACCTATTTAGCCACTCACAACCGATAGAATTATTTGGATCAAATGATTGTCGGAGGGTGGGGTTCCTTCTCAAATGGGTAGCTCATTGCCTTTCAATAGAAATGACTTTTTAGACACATTCAAGGTTAAACAAATTAAAGTAAATACTACAAGTGGCTAACTGCGAATTACTCTTCTGAATAAAAAACTTGCTTGTATTAAGAGCATTGCGTCCCGCGCATGAGTTTAAGACTTTACAGCTAAGGATTATGCTACTTGATTACCACTACTCTTAAGAAAGGATTGCGCTAAGAGTTATGCTAAGGATTACTCTAAGATAGAGATTATACTAAGATAATTGAAAAATAGATTTGATTTGATTTTGCTTGGTTGATGTAAGACCCCTTGTTCTTTCAATTTCCTCTTCTATTAATAGGCTTGCTTGGTAGTGATGAACTCTCTAGATTCATCCTCACGTGCGGTTGTTACACTTGTCACGCCCCTTCCATCTCTTCGTCTACCTGTCGTTTATTTGTTAACTGCCTTGCCGACTTAGCTCGGCCACTAGATAATGTGTTTCAACTAGGCATCGCCAACTAGTCATTCCACATAGTGCACTCCACCTATCTCAGTAGATTGCATGCGTATTCTACATTCCTTTCACATCGCCACGCTTCTTCTTTTGATTGGCTTATCCAGGAGTGGAAAAATTAGGGTGCAACATGGTTTTTATCACTCAATCAGTTGGATCTTCTTGGCTGTGGAGAGCCGATTAGGTGAGAACCCGGTCTCACCCAAGATGGCACAACCCTTATCATGGGGCCTACCTTGATGTTATCTATTACGTATCCATGCTGTTGGTCTATTTTTTCATATCATTTTAGTACATGATCCAAAACATAAAGCAGATCCAATTATCAGGATCGTGCCATAGGAAATGGTTGTGATTGACCATTAATGGGCCACAAAAGTTTTGGATGGAGCTGAGATTTGTTTTTCCCCTTCATCCAGGCTTACGTGACCTTATCAACGGATTGGACGGCAAATAACCACTACAAAAACATTAAGGCACACCCTAAGAAGTTTTTAATGGTACGGCATTCAATCACCATTGTTTCCTATAGTATGGTCCACCTAAGATTTGGATCTTCTTCATTTTTTTGGATCATGCCCTAAACTGATATGGAAAAACAGATGGACGACGTGGATACAAAATAGATACATCAAGGTGGGCCCTACGGAAAGGGCACGCCATCCTGGGTGAGACCTAGGTTTCACCTCATCCAATCCCTTAGGGCCGTTTGGATTGTAAGTTACTTAAGATAAGCTACTTATCAAATAAGTTACTTATCTTGCTTTTTACTTACTAAATAGATAAGTATGTTTGGCAAACAACATACTTATCAGCCGATATGTAAATAAGTATGTTTGGTAATAACACATTGATAAGTAACCTTTTGAAAGAAAATTTCGAATCTACATATAATAAGCAACACATTGACATGAAAAGAAAAAAACTAAGCGTTGAGGCAGTTTTCCTAACAAAATGAGCCTTTCTAATCCCACATGCGTGCAATAAAGCTCATGTACATGCCATGCATGTGCTAGCATAGCATGATTGGTCCGAGATGCATTCCATCCATCAGAACAGGACCACTATATGGATGCCCTGGCACAAGAATCAGGTTGATCCATTGGTCAGGTGGGCCTCAGTCTGCAAGACAAATGTATGGCTTTGGAAGACTTGGCTGAAGTTTTCTAACTTAGTCACTTGTTTCCAATAGTTGTTCCACATGGTGAGTGGACTAGAACCATTAGAACCATTTTTGGGAAAGATGTAGAAGATCAGATCAACCTGATTGGTGGATTGGATCTTGCACCAATTAATGTAGGGCCCATCTTTGATGTGGGTGGTCCACTGTGTGAGTCCCACCTCCATCATGTGGGGCCTCCTTTGATATGGACAGTATGAGAGAGCATTAATTGAGTGAACCATGAGAGTGAACTTTGATATGTAGCGTGACGTGACCTGAGAGAGATAAGTAGAAAAGCCAAATTGGAGGGTGGTTAATTAACATTGGAGGGTGAATAACAGTTTGGGTGTGTACCCCCACCCCCACCCCCATATATATATATGCAAAAGCGAGATAAGTAGAGAAGTAAAAAGTCAAAAAGCTAAAAAAAGATACTAAGATAAGTTATTTTTAGGAGATGAGAAACTTTTCAATTATACTTACCAAAGGAACTTAAGTGTCAAAAGTAACTTAGCATCTTAAATTCAGTAAAAAAGTAACTTATTTGGTAGTATCCAAACGGGCCCTTAGTGTTCAAATGCACTCGTCTACCCGTGAGCCATGGGTTGGATACCCATGTTAGAGGTGCTACACGAGCCTGCTCATCAGCAAAAGGTATTGTTTCCTCAGACACGATTCTTTACAAGTAGTCGCATGCTTTAGTGATCCAAGCCGTTTACATAATGGGCCTCAACAGAGAACAACGAAATCTACGAAATCTCCCACGAATGTACATCCAGCAGGGTGGGGTGCATATGTTTGACAGAGTGGGCGTTATACACATACTAAGTGGGCCCCACAAGTCTCAAGCTTCCCTACTTATAAAGAAAAACAAAGGATATATTTTTGTAATTTTCCTTAAAAAATCACCTCCCCATAGAGGCATTATTTGGTAAAATGCAGAATCTTCAAGAATTTTGTGGTGAAAATCCCTTTTCCTTTTTCTTTTTATTGACTATTCATTTGTTTGGAGGGTTCTGATTGAATGGAGGGCCTGGTCCCTGATGGCACATGCGCCACGGCCCACCATGATTGAATGGAGGGTTTTTATTGACTATTCAAAATGAGTATGTGTCCCTCACTCATTAGGATGGTGTGAAACAAAAAGATCTATCAAGCCCACGGCCCACCATGATGTGTTTATGATATCTAATCCGTCCATCATTTGTGGCAGATCATGTGAGAACGTGAGCTAAAAAATTAAGCCGATCGAAAACTCAAGCGAGCCTACCTACGTCCTGATTTACAGTGGGCCCCAAAGAGGTCTCCATTGGTGAGTACTACCATTCCCAACATTCCTTGTGTTGTGGCTTACTTGAGTTTTCCATTTACCTGAGTTTCAACTTTCAAGGTCCCATTTGAAAATGATCTGGCACAACTGATGGACAGGAGATGTCCCACGAACATCATCGACGTCATTGACGGAGCTTCTTGTCGTAGAAGCGTCACTCATTGAAAAAGAAAAAAACGAAATAAGTAAAAGAAAAGAGGGAGATGATATGGTTGATAACGTGTATCTTCAACTCACTAAAGAGGTTTTTCGGATTGTAAGTTACTTAAGATATGCTACTTATGCCTCAAGTACCAGTTAAGTAATTTTAAATAAAAAAGTTACTTATAATTAATCATAAAGTAAACTACGATGTACTACCGTAAGTAGAAAAATTACTTATCTGGTGGTATCCAAACAAGCTCTATTTATCTACAAGTCTCTGCTTCATGGCTTCTACTGCAGTACGCATAGAGTTGCTATAACCGAACCATGGTGGAGCCGTTTTGACAGCCCTTCTCTAAGCTGTCCATTTTCATAGCCATTTATTAAATGGGTAGGATCATCCTATCAATTGAAGAGGGATGGGGCAACCAATGATGGGTCTCATTTGATGTATGCTCCAAATCAATGGTTGGATCTTCTTTCTTGTAATCAAGATGGAGTGTTTACTAGCCACCAATTAGATAGTTGAAATAATCAAATCAAAGTGATCTTTTGAAGGGGAGGTTAATCAAAACTAGGACTGACATGATGGTCCAAATCAATAAATGGCTAAACTACCCTCAAATGCGTGCAATTGAATTGACTTAACTGTACAAATAAAAGATTAAAAAATAAACAATTGGAAAGCCACACACCTTTTCCTTCTATGTGCAATTCATTGGGATTAACAATGCAAAAAAAATTAATGGATGATAATACTTCCAACACAAGCAAGCTAATTATCAAATATGTAAAGTGCAAGAGAGATTTTTTACGTGGAAAACCCTTCATTGTGAAGGGAAAAACCACGGGACTTAGTCCGGCGAAATCCACTATAATAGAGATAATCAACGTACAAGTCTTTTTTCTTGGTCTTGGGACCATGTGGTAGAAAAAAAGAAGAAGCTCCTAAGCCCACGTCCCACCACATGTGGAGGGAGTTTCAAAGAAATAAGCTCAATATTTTTTTGGTTAAGGGCTCAATTGCCTTTTCCACCTTTTCTTGTAACCATGGATGACCTGAAAACATTATAAACATAGAAATTCAAGATTACGAAAAGATACATAATAAGAAAAAGAAAATATAATTCAATAGAAAAGAATCAATAGTTTTGCATGAGGCATGCCTCAACCTCACAAACATGTTTGTCACATATATCGAACATAGTTTTGCATGAGGCATGCCTCAACATGCCTAAATGATGAATCTACTCATTAAACTAACACATGAAGAGATCAAATATAGTTTTGCAGGGCACCATCCCAATAATAATAACATGAAAGATGGACTGGAAAAGAGGAGTTACCTTTCGTGGTCTTCACTACTAAACCAAAGTCTGCGAGCTTCAACCTCCTTGACATAGTTCGAAATCTATTATGCAACTTGATATAGTTATAAATGACTCCTGACCAGCATAATAAAGGTTAAATATGTAATATTTAAGCATTAGTCATACTCTCAAACCAATATTTAACTAGTCCCGAGTAAAAAAAAAGAATTTTCAAAATCTAAAAGCAATTTCTTTTTAGACGAATCATTTTGTAAATCCACATTTCTTTTGAAAGCAATTTGAATAATAGAAACTCAAGTCACACTAGCTTTGAAAACTTTTAATGTCTTATATCTAGTACTTAGTACATTACCAAATTTAGTTCAAACTATTAATAATTCAATTGAAACATTTCAAACATTGAGTTCCATGGTGTATTGTGCAATCTAACTTAACATCTTCAAAATTTCAGTTATCCACTATAATGTAACACCCATAATCACTAAGAATGGTTAGATCAACCAAAGCCTAAACAAAAAACTTGCCTTACTGTTCAATGCAACTTTTCAGTTTTTGATTTTTTCCATCGATGGCTTTCACTCTATTTTTCCTTTTCTTTTCTTTTTTTTTTTTTCTTTTTTTCATACTTCTTTCTATTCAATAGGTAGCCCTTTTCGATGGTTGCTGATTATTAACTGGAGTTTTTTCTTGAACATGATGGACAAATTCCCCAGGCTTGGATCCTAGCATTCTCAACAATCATCAGATCACATTATGGTATCAAACTTCAATTTGAATAATGTAAGCTAGATGTGAAACTGTGAAAATTTATGACTCAATCAATGTTTAGAATAAATTTCAATTGAAAATTTATAAAAAGAACTCAAACTTTGAAATCTACCAAATAACTAGATCATAAGCTTTAAAAATTCTAAAAACCATGTGCCTTTTCATTCTATATTCAACTACTTCAAAAGTCACTTGAATCCACAAAAAAATCATTTTCTAAAAAGAAAATTTTCAAGGAAAATCCTACCCCCAATCTAAATAATGCATTGTCCTCAATGTAAAAATGTTATGCAATAAAAATAATATGAGAGCAATCAAAATGTAATCAAGTAGAGGATAGGAAGTACCTGAGAGACGATGAATATATAAGAGCTACTCAGTTGATGCTTCAACAACCAAACACTAAGAACTAAACAAAACAACCTATCCTACTAAAGAAGCTATCCTAAGAAAACAAGGGAAACGGACACATCTTCTTCTTCCTCTTTTTTTTTTTTATAATTTTTTTTAGTTTTTAGTTTTTAGTTTTTTTTTTTTTTTTTTAGTTTTTTTTTTTAGTTTTAGGTCACAAGACCATGTGGTAAAAAAAACTATGGAGCCCAAGTCCCACCTCCACACCCGAAAGTATTCATCTTCAAAGAAGCAAGCCCAATATTCCTTCTGTTAAGGAGTCAACTGCGTTTTCTTCCTTTTCTGGTAACCATGGATGACCTGAAAACATTATAAACACAGAATTTCAAGATTAATTACAAAGATACATAGTAAGAAGATTTTTTTTTTTATAATTCAATAGAAAAGAATTAGTAGCTTTGCATGAGGCATGACTCAGCCTCACAAACATGTTTGTCACATGGGTTCACACCATCCATCTTTTGGGGGCTACTATATATGCATGTCTGGAATATCTTAACCATTGATTTGTGTAGTTCAAGGTATAAACCATTGCAACTTTTTTTTTTTTTTTTTCAGCAGATCAAATTCAACCAACAAATCAATGGTCGACTTCATACATTCAATCTCACTTTAGAATGTAAGGATATATAGCAGCTCAGATCATTACAACAGTTATGCCCCAAGGCTGGACAATCATAAAAAATCACTGTCAATTATAAAATAAAAATCTTACGTAGAACTTCTTCTGCTGTTAATCGTTTCTCAACGTCCTTGGTTAGCATTTTCTTCACCAGATCTTTTGCAGGATCTGAGATCGACATCCACTTCTCATCATTGAAATCAATCTCTACAGTTCTTATCACATCATATACATCTTGGAAAGACTTCCCCTTGAACGGTTTATGGTGAACTAAGAACTTGTGCAAGATTACACCAACAGCCCATATATCGGACTTCTCTGTGGCCTTGCCAGTTTTCATTACTTCCGGGGCCATGTAACAAGGACTCCCACCAACAGCTTTTATTTCACGATCTGTAGTTGAAATCAAAACAACCCATGATTTAATTTCATTTTCATTTAAACTGAAGAACATGCATGCAACGCTCATCTGTGATCACAAATCTCCTATGGCTATATATATACACATGCTGTTGCACCTAATTTTAGGTAGTAATAAAGACAACAAAGGTAAACCTGACAGACCCACATAAAAACTAAGCTAACCACATGAAGAGATATCAAATATAGTTTTACAGTGCACCAACCGAATAATAATAACATATTGGAAGATCGATTATCCATCGATTAGAAAAGAGAAGTTACTACGTACCTTTCAATGTCCTCACTGCAAAACCAAAGTCTGCTATCTTCAACCTCCCTGACATAGTTCGAAGTATGTTATGTGGCTTTATATCGCTGTGGATGACTCCCGAATCATGACAATATTTCAAGGTGGAGACGATCTCCTTGATCACAGAGGCAATCTCTCTCTCTGACTTCAGTGTTCTCTTATGGAGGTCATCCAACAAAGAAGTGCCGTCGCATATCTCAATGATAAGGTGGTAGTAATCAGCATCCTCATAGACGGCCCGAAGGGTGACAACACCAGGATGGCCTGATAAGTGCTGCATGATCTCTATTTCCTGTTGGATACCGATGGCTGCCTTCTTTGGCACCGATTTGCAGGCGAACGGACGTTTCTTGATTTTATCACGGCAAGCGCGGACAACACCGTAAGCTCCATTTCCCAGCACTCGGCCAACCACGTAATCATCCTCAATCTTCTTCTTGCCGATCATGGGTGCCGTCCCCTCGCTGTTTATGCTCGAGTCTATGTCTACGCAACCGCACCTCCTCTTCATCCCTCTCTTTTCACTCACCATCTCTCTCTCTCTCTCTCTCTCTCTCTCAATGAAATGAAATGGAGGTTCGTTGAGACTCCCTCTTTCTTTTATAGCTTTCCTCTGCAATGGGTACTCTAGAAGTTTCTAATTTCGCGCATGGGGTTGCTTCTTGATTTCATGCAGTCGATGGGTTGTTGCAGGCGTTCTTGCATGGCGTTACTTTAACGCATAACTCTGTAGGGCCCACCGTAATGTACGTGTGAAATCCACTCCGTCCATCAGTTTCACGAGCTTTTGTTAGGAAGAAATGGAAAAATTGCGGAAGTTATGAGACTCAAATGGGACACACCACAAGAAGCATTGGGGGTTGAACGGCCACCATTGAAACCATCTTGAGACAACGTAAGTTTTGATCAGTTTGTTTCTTGGCCCTCGTGGTAATATCGCGGTGAGCCCGGAAGGTTCCAACTGTAGCCGTTTCCATCCCCACTGTTTCATAAGGTGGGGCCCAGTTGAGTCTTGGATCTGCCTTATAATTGGGTCCATCGAACATATAGGCTTGGATTTATAGGTTTTAGGAGCAATTCTAAATTGTTCCCATTGGTGTGGCCCATTGAAGCTTTTAAGCTGATTGATATCTCGTATTTACGGTAAAAATAACGGACAGAGTGGATTTTCGTATACGTGGGCCCCACAGTGCTTGGATGTTTTAGGTATATTCCGGTCCGTTCAAAATTGACTATCGGACGATCAAACACGTCCATGACCCTCGTGTGGACGACCATCCTAATGCTCGGGCGAGCCGCAGGAACGTCCCAGATTTCCTCATTGGCACGGGTGGGGCAACTAACTAATGTAAGCCGTCCGATTTTCTTGTGGGTTTTATTCTTAAAACCTAAGCTATCCTTCCTTGGCAAGGGTGGACGCGCCACGTTTCAGGTGGAGCGCGGATTCGGTGGATCCCGAGACATTACACAGAGCTAGGTGGATCTATGACTGTGGGGCCCACCATGATGTATGTTTTTTACATCCACGCCGTCTCTATTTTTCCATCACATTTTAGGGCATGAGCCCAAAAATTATGAAAATCCAAATCTCATGTTGTAATCTCAACCATCCAAATAATAAGCCCCATTGCCGATCAAGCATGAACGGAGAATCACAATTCTCGCAGTATGATAGACGTCTCATTTTACCAGTTGAATTTAGATTGATCCTGTTTGTTTCTAGGTGTTCATTTGATAGGCACTGATTAGACGGTTAAGATCACTCAATCAGTAGGATCTCTTTGGCTGTGCTCCATTGACAAGTGCAGAGTGCAGCTATGATTTGACTAGTTCAGATTCAGTCACAAGAATATGTTCATGGTTTGAACTCATGCCTAACCGGGCAACGGTCTTGGATTGTTTTATTATTATTATTTATTTTCACACATTCACACTCACACACCCCACAATCCACATGGACACTCCAATCCCTGATCTCATGGTAGAAACACACTGTCTACACCTGAGCCTTGTTTGGATCCCCGTCTTGGAATTACACGAGCATTACATGAATACATTCATGGCTGGAACCAGTCCCTAAATGGTTAGAATGCATTTGTTAGGAGGGTTTTGATTGAATGCAGGGCCTGTTCCCCATGGCACATGCGTTAGCAATCCAGGCAACTCATTAGGTAGCACGCACTGTCAACATACCGTGTACCAAGTGCACTAGGATGTGTCCCTTCCCACTGGGGTCCACTGAGTGATCTGATGATCAGGACCATCCACGTTGTGAACTCATCCTCTACAATCCACCATAAGAAACTTGCACTGAACAAATGATTCCAGCCACTACCTAGAGATGAATATAAAAACAATGAAAATAAAATTTTGGCTCTCCACTCTGGAGATGAATTTGGAACATCTGGCCACTATCTGAACCAAATTTTTTTTGGCTCTCATTTGAATCCAAGTTAAGGATCATCAGTGATGCATAAAACATGGGACTGACTTAGTTGTGGTACAAACAAAAATATAGACTGTTCAAATCATTGGACCATCTCAGCAAGGGGCCCAGTGGGGAGCCAGACAGGTGACTACTCAGTTTCTGTGAGGGACACAGTCAAAACAAATGATCTCTCATTAAATTAGAAGATTAATAAAAGAGATCAGAGGATATTTGGGTGAATGGTCCATCCATGATGCGGGCAGTCAGATCAATAGCTAGGATAGACCAACCATGAACCCCACACCAAAGGAATGTCTAAACCTAATGATTCAAAGCAAAGAAAAAGGATACTAGAACCACGAAACGCCATTTTCAATTGTCTCAATAATTAGATCAGACTGTGAAAGGAAAATAGATTCTAGGCTAGACAAACAAAAGATATTAGAGACGGCTCAATAAATGTCTAAGGATTTCCCTTCGAGCTCTTTGAGAATTACCCAACTTGAGTTTTGAGTATGAATGAGATTTTTTTTTTTTTTGGAAGGAATATAAAAAAAAAAAAACGACTCAAATCGTAATCTAATTATTAATGATTTTATGGATCCATTTGCCACTATATACATAAATTCTAATCATTCTGTCAAGCCGTACGAGGAGAAAACCTCCTATATGTTTCTAGGGGGGGCATTGTTCATCTATATCTATCCCAATGAGCCATCTATCGAATTGTTGCAATTGATGTTCGATTCGGAAGAGATCTTCGTAAAGTGGATTTTTACGATCCGATAAAGAACCAAACTTATTCGTCTACAAATTGATTACTGAACAGGGATCAAATAGGGAACCTGGCCTCAAGAGATAGATAAAACAATTCAAGGTGTGTAAAAATTGCCCAAAACAGATAAATTCAAATGCAATGCATGTGCAGAGATGGTGTGCTCTTAATAATAATACATTACTATAAAAGAATAATAATAAAGAGAAAAAAAAAGAGAACATACCTATAAAATGGACTAATCCAAACACTGGATATGAGTATGGAAGACCATCAAGCATTTAGAAGGTAACATACAATACTAAAATGAGTTTGTGTTCGGCATTGTATGCGGAGCCCACCCGGTGATCTGAATCATTCATATGGCAGGCCCCAAGGTGGATTGGAGATATTCCCAAGATCTTCCCACATCACATGATTGTAACAATCCGAGTTGACCCTAGCGAACCACTGCTTGTACTTGTCCATTCCATTTGATGTCAGGGATCTTCTGAGAGGGTAGATATCAAGGCCTGTCAGATCAACGTCATAGGTTACTGCATTGTGAGGTCTCAAAAGTCCAAATGGTTAAGACATAAGTTATCATCCACCCAGCATATAAGTATAACATCGAGCCTGTCATGTACTCCTGACATCCAACCCCCCAAATAAGTTAGCCCTGTCATGACCATCACATTGTGTGAAAAAATAGCTGCATCCACTCATTAGGTGGACCGCACTTGTATTTTGTTATTTATCAGTGTCTAGATATCATTTTCTATGGTGTGGCCCATCAGATGAGTAAATGGGGCTGAGTTTTGCATAAAGAGATCCTCATTATGCTGCCAACCTATTAGAAGGATTTGATGTTATTTTCTGGGCGGACGGTAACATATGGTCTAACCGGTTGGACTTGAGGCTTCTCTAATATAGCCAGAATATATTGTTGAAGGAGCCAAATACCTAAACGAGCAGGAAAGCATTCCCAATATCAAAACTCTGCATAGACCAACCTTTGCATAAGTGTCTGACTATCACTTGCCGCCCTCCCTCATGTGATCAATTGAAATGTTTAACATGAAAACTAAATCAGACGACTCAAATATAAACAATAGCCTCAACAACAAGAATTGCCTTACCAAGAGATTACATTGCAAGAATCACCTTCAACAACAAGATTTCCGGAGTAAGATCTTGTTTTAAAAAAAATAATTCCAAGACCTTACCTTAGGCTTTCATTTCCACTTACCTTATAATATACCAGAAACATCAAGATCAGGACCCTTGATCGAGCCGTTACTTGCTGAGATTGACCACCTCCTTCAGCAATTTATTGATAGAAAGCTTTATATCATCAGATACTATCAGCTGCTGGGGCAGTGAGTCTGAGGCATACACGGTAAGGACCCTCAATGCGTCCACTAAATCCACGTTCTCCTTTTTCACTACTCTTTGGTTCACGAATTTGCATGAGCTCTTCAATTTACAAGCTCGGCACACCTAAGTGCATGAAAAATGAGGGAAAACAATCTTCAAGATGAATGATGAAGAACATCACCAGGCATCCAGCCCTAGGAAATGGATTCCATAGCGAGGAGATGAATTTGTGTTGAGGTCCTGAGAAAAGGGTGGGACATGAATTCCTATGGGAATCCAATTCCCAAAATATGAACCTTTTATGAAGACGGGTTGCAAAATTTTGGGGAATGGATTCTCAAAGAATCATATTTTTTAGAAGGATAAAAAGTCCCTTCTCTCCTTTGTCTCTTCTCCATCCTCAGTATCTAAACACAAACTGGATTCCTGAGAATAGCTTCCCAAGCAACCAAACACCTTAGACTATTAAGATTCCAGGGAGCCAAGCGAATCCTCAAGTAAAAGGTTGCTTACGAGAAAACGAAGGAAAATAATCTTCAAGATGAATGATGAAAAAAATCACTAGAAAAGTTGCTTACAACATCTTCCTCGATGCTGAAGAAAGTTCGTAGACCTTTGGCTGCAAAAATGGTTTTTCTTTCAACAGTAGGGCAGCCAAAAAGGGCAACCTTTTTCAAGTCACTGCCGGATAACCATCTGCAAAAGCAAGAATTTAAGGCAGTCGCCATGAAAGAAATCTGGATAATGTAAAATTGATTGTAAGAAAAATGTCAGTTGTGCTAATTTGCACAGGAAGCTCAAATTGTAATTATATGTTTTCCTATATTAATTACAATCATTTCAAATCTCTAATTGATTGTACAGATTGATTAGCAGTTGCAGTTGGTTAAGACCCAACATGATGAAAATAATTACAAATATCTCATTGATTCTTTTCCGTACAGAAGTTTTTCAAAATAGAAATGATTCAAAATTAGCAATAACTATAAAGTATCTGAAGTAAGCCTATTCAACCAGAGATCTCCGTCAGGCCAAGGAAGAGAAGCATTGCAGTTGATCCAAGTAAAGCAGGTTAAATGCTTGAAATTCCTAGCAAACCAGGTTCAAAGCTTGAAGACCCTCTTTCTATGGCCCTGAGCCCGAGGTACATCGCCAACCCAGGAAGATATGTTGTGTGAGCTACCTGCCTGTGAAGATTACCAGCCCCAACCAGAGCAAGTGATTGAAGGGGACAGCCACAGCTTTCCCATGTCAATGAAGAGAGAAAGTCACAAATTTCTAAGCTTGAATGTATTGTCCTTGGCATCATCCTATCTCAAGGTAATGCCTAGGGTTGCATTTGGATACACTATTAAATTGAATTGCAATAACTGGTTCAATAAAAAGGAAATGACCAGATTATTCATAAGTAGATATGTTGAAATGAAGAAGAGTTAACATAGCTTGCATTCAGGAATCCAAGTGAAAAAGGGGCCAAAACAAGAGAAATTGATGGATATATACTTAAAAAAAAAAAAAACATTTTTATGGTATAAACTTTGGCATATAGGAAAGGACAATAATAGAAATGGGGTAGGGATAGTGGTAGATAAAGATTTAAAGGATGAAACTTGTGTTAGGAGAGGAGATAATCAATGTTATTAGTGCATATGCGCCACAAGCAAGGTTAGAGGATAGAATCAAAAGACAATTCTGGGCAGATATGGATGGATTGAGGCAGGAATTCCGAAGGCAGAGGATACTTGTACGAGGAGACTTAATAGTCATAGAAGAAAAGAAAGTAAAGAATGTGAGAGCATGCATGGATATGTTTTTGGGAGAAGAAATGAGATGAGGGATATTCTCCTTAATTTCGCTATGGCATACAACATAGCTCTAGCAAACACATACTTTAAAAAGATAGAGACACTTGATAACTTTCAAAAGTGGACCATATACAAGACAAATAAATTTCTTTCAACCTAAGAAAACATGACAATCAATATGTACGGATTGCAAGGTTATACCAAGAGAGTCTGACTACACAATGTAGGTCAATGGTTATGGATGTTTACGTTAAGAGAAGGACAAAAGAGAGTGAAATTAATAGCTGTCCAAAAACTAGATCGTGGAATTTAAAAGAAGAGAACAATATTATTTAGAAATAAATTGATGGAAGAAGTGGAATGTTGTGGACGAAGTAAATGTTATGTGGGGAAGTGGCAAAAGATGTTTTAGGAGTACCTAAAGGAAAAAGCCAATCACATAAGGAAACCTAGTGGTAGAATGGCGATGTACAAAAGCTATTCACAAGAAACGTACATGTTTTAAACCTAGCAAGGGACTAGAAATGATGAAAATTTTGAACAATATATAAATGCCAAAAAGACTACTAAGAAAGTAGTGAGGCTAACCATAAGGCTTATGATGATCTTTATAATAGATTGAGGACAAGAGAAGGTGAGAAAGAAATCTTCAAACTTTCAAAAATGAGAGAAAGGAATGGTAGATCATGTTAGATGCATTAAAAGCGATAACCAAAGGGTATTTGACGCAGGACGACTAACCACTTGTTCTAAAAGCTCGAACTGATAGAGCGTGGCGAATCAATCCATTTGTCTCATAACTCAAGCTCTTGCTTCCAACAGGCCAAGCCCTCGACTGAACCCTCCTTCGTCGGCCCCACTTCACATGGGCCTCACATCACACGAGCCACTCGCTTCACACGGGCCATCTGCCTCATACAGATCGCCCACCCTGAGTGTGCCCCAGCCTCACATAGGTTGCCCCACTCGAGCCCAATGTGAAAATGCCTCTGCATTAATCACCCTCGGTGAGGAGTCCCGAACACGAGACCGCCCTCTCTGATACCAATTTTGATGCAGGACAACTAACCACTTCTTCTAAAAGCTTGAACTGATAGAGCATGGCGAATCAATCCCTTTATCTCATAGCCCAGGTTCCTACTTCACACAGGCCAAAAGCCCTTGGCCGAACCCTCCTTTGTGGACCCCACTTCACACGAGCTACCTGCCTCACACGGATTGCCTACCCCAAGTGTGCCCCTGCCTCACACAGGCTGCCTCACTCAAGCCCGATGTGAAAATACCCCTGCATTAGTACTAGTAAAAGACAATAAGATTGATGAAATGTGGAGAAGCCAACTATTAGTTTTCCACTTACGGTCCTATGGTGGTACATTTATGTGTAATTCATGCTCAGCGGGCTTGTCTGATACTACGTACCCCAAATATCAATTGTTTCCCCTCTGTGGGTAGCGTGCAAATTGTAATAGTAGTGCTAAAGGGTAGTGTGGGGCCTAACCATGTTGGCATTACTATTTTCCTAGTCAACTACTCGAGTATGACACTGCGTGTGTTGATGCCTAGAAACTGTCTTTCTATGCCTTTGCTTGCTCACTCTTTGGGGAGTGCATAATTGTTTCATTGGCATTAATAGTAGGTCAGACCATGTTGGCATGTGAGTGGTGTCAATGTGAGACTCTACCATTGCTGGTTCCAAGAGGCTGAGTAAAAGCGGAAGGTTAATCTGTGGTGGACAGCTGATTGTCAAACTTTTTTTTTTTTTAAAGGTAACCAAAGAATTCGTTAAAAAAAGTGTCGAGTGAGCACAAACTAAAACAAAAAAGAACAATCTTTAAGCCTCTCAATTGAAGAGGCCCATTCAATTACAAAATCCCTTACCCTTAGCCACACCCGCTCCACAGTGCTACTAGCATTTTTGAAACACCTCCCATTCCTTTCCTCCCAAATCGCCCAAAGACCCACCAAGAGACTAAGTCTCCAAATAACCTTATCCTGTTTCTTAGTTCCTACACCATGCCAAGTCAAAAGAAGACAACCAACTAAGTCTGGCATAGCCCAGGAAATGTAAAAAGACCTTAAAAATCCACCTAATGTACGATGAGAAAATGAACAGTGAACAAAAAGGTGAGCGACTAATTCGGCATTTGCCATGCACATGAGACAAATGTTAGGAATCATCATTGCACATCTGAAGGTCATCCACTGTTAGAACATTTTCCCTCCTAAGTAGCCATCTGAAAACCGCAATCGAGGGGCTCGTTATTGCAAACCTATCCCCCCTCCATTGCGCCAAATCACACAATAGAAAAATAGAGAAGAGCCTTGATTTTTCAATTCATCAAACCATCCTATCTTGTTCTCCTATCACTGGGATGCATAAATGGATGTGATCTAAGAGCCTTAATAACTCCACTTTATCCTCGTCATAAAATCACAGCAAGGAGGAAACCAAACAATGGTATCTTCACAAATGGAAAAGCAATGCTTCACACAAACATTACAAACCATAGCAAGCCAAGCCATTCTCGGAAACATAGATTGCAGTGGCTCTTCCCCAATCCATATGACCTACCAAAAGTGAATCTTCTCCCCATTCCGAAGGACAAAGTTGATCCCTTCATAGAATTTAGACTAAAGAATGCTATCACTTTCCAAATTCTTGAAGCTCCATACATGGAAGAATCTTTAGTCCACCACCCTCCTTCAGCACATCCATATTTACTTGTGACTGACTCATTCCATAATGCACCTTCCTCCATTCCAAACCACCACAACCATTTACCTCACAGAGCATTATTCATCAAACTTACATTTTTTATGCCACCCCCCCCTTCTATAGGCCTGCAAACTCTCTCCCAACTCTTCAAATGAAACTTTTTTCTCATTATAGCAAACCGGTCCCCCCTCTGTTGCTCCAAATCGCACGGTAGAATGAATGAATGAGAAGAACCCTGCTTTTTCTATTCA
This sequence comes from Liriodendron chinense, assembly GCA_003013855.2. Classification (NCBI taxonomy): domain Eukaryota; kingdom Viridiplantae; phylum Streptophyta; class Magnoliopsida; order Magnoliales; family Magnoliaceae; genus Liriodendron; species Liriodendron chinense. The sequence goes on along the minus strand of PVNU02000440.1, from coordinate 3,735,743 downwards.
CTGAACCATCCTATCTTGTTCTCCTATCACTGGGATGCATAAATGGATGTGATCTAGGAGCCTTGAGAACTCCTCTACTTTATCCTCGTTCATAAAATCATGGCAAGGAGGAGACCAAACAATGGTATCTCCACAAATGGAAAAGCAACACTTCACACAAACATTGCAAACCGCAGCAAGCTGAGCCATTCTTAGAAACATAGATTGCAACAACTCTTCCCCAATCCATGTAGCCTCTCAAAATTGAATCTTCTCCCCATTCCAAAGGATAAAGCCAATCCCTTCATAGAATTTCGACTTTACATATGCTATCACTTTCTAAATTGTTGACACTCTATACATGGAAAAATCTTTCGTCCACCTCCCTCCTTCAACGCATCCATATTTACTTGCTGCCGACTCCCTCTATAATGCACCTTCCTCCATTCCAAACCACCAAAACTATTTACCCAATAGAGCACTATTCATTAAACCCAAATTTTTTATGACAACTCCCCTCTTCTATGGGCTTGCAAACTCCCTCCCACCTTGTCAAATGAAACCTTTTCTTCTCATCCAATCCCCGCTACAAATGCGCACCTCAGTCTTTCCAACCTAGCCAACATCGACTTCGGGCATTTGAATTATGACATGAAGTATAAAGGCAGATTTGACAAAGCTTCTTTAATGAGGGTTATCCAAACACCAAGAGATAAATACCGGCTTTTCCACATTGATAACTTTCTTTCAAAATTTTCTATTACTGCATCCCAAAGGTACTGATTGTAAAACTTTTACCAATCTAGTGTTAAAAACACAACCCAAATTCTTACAATAAGGTTAAGATGATGATGATCAATAGATGACATTAAAACACAGTAGGGTGATTGCAATTATCCATTGACCATTGTGATTTATAAGCAAGGGAGTGACTGATGATTCTGGATATGGATAGTGCATGCCATGCATGGTATTTTGGTAATTCCATAGTGTGTGAACTTTAGTGAGTTCTATATAAATGCAGGTCACACCCAAGAGAGCCCTTTACATGAAGCACAAGAGCCAACCTGGAGCTTTTCAAGACATGTGCGAAGTGCATAAGTTGACCCTTGTTGCGAAGATGATTATACAAAAAATTTCAAGCCGATATACTCATTAGGCACATATGTACAGTCACCTTAGTTTGAGGGCCACCTCATGCACTCCTTAGATTTTCCAAACACTAGCCATGTTAGCACATTGGTTGCGTGTAAAGTTGCAGGGCTAAAGGGCGCCCGTGGTGCAAGACGCAAAACTGATGTAGCCTTTTGACTGAAAAACTACTGCATGAAAATGTTGAAATGTTGAAAACCTAAACTCAACAAATCGATTCTCAGAGACCGAAAATCAACAACACCAAAGACAATTCTATCCAAATATTTAGGCCTTCCTTAGTAGGCACATGGATAAAAGAGGATATCGTTGTCATCTTTTCAAAAAATAGCCTTTGAATCCACAAGGGAGAAATCTTTAAAAAAAGAGAAATAAAATGATATTATTGATGAAAGTTTGTTTAAAAAACCCTATCACAGTCATATGACTTATATAAGTCCTAAACCTTAAATTCATAACTTTCCCGAAATAGTAAAGTTTCCTAAAATAATAAATTTACTAAAAGTAGTAATGACTTCTAAATTGACTCAAACTCTTTGACATGACTAAAACAAGGACTTAAGCTATTATAGGACACTTAAAACCGTAAAAATGCCCTAAAATAGTAAAAATTGTTAATAAAAATAATAAAAATGACTTAAAATTAACCCCTAACACGATTTACCTTTTGGAAAACCATTTAGGGGCCAATAACCTGTGGCATTGGTCAGCATGTAGAACCCGTCGATAGCATTCCAATGACATACTATATGTGCGAAACAGAAAAGAGGTCGCAAAGTTATGGTGGTCGAAGCTATAATGCACGTTAAACTCTTAGATTGAACTTTCTAGCCTGATTTCATCAATCCTAGCTGTCGATGAAATTTTCCTTGACTTGTCTAACATTAGAGCCCTGTACTTGAAAAATCATACTCGTCCTCGAGTTTAGAATGATTGTAGCACATCATGATTATCTACTCTTATAGCATCTTTTTTGGTTTTAGCAACAACTAATGGTGAAAGCCTACACATCGGATTGGAATTTTATAATTGTGATGGAACTTTAAAAAATGAAACATTACCTTCCACTTCTTTCAATCCTTCACGTCTAGTGCATCAATTCCCACCTCTTTCCTCACAATGGGTTTGTAATTGGTTACTCTTGATTAATGTAGACTGGCCACGTCGTTGTTGTCATCACTACTAGCTTTCAAGTTATGCACTTTGATTGTTGTGGAGAAGGTAAAAGGGTGATGATCTGCTTAGACCTTGACAAAATGACCATAAAATTATTGATCTCCTTAGCCATTGAGTCATCTATATCCATCGATCCACCGATCCCTTTTATCAATCCATTCGCCAACTGAGGTTTTAACTCAATCATAACTTTTTCTAACTTATTGTCAATCCATCCGTAAATACATCAAGCGATCCAACAATGGATCCTTCTTGGAGTGATCGCATATGTTGATGCACATATGAAACAATTGATCCTTTCATGGATTTATTAAGTAATTCGACAATGGTTTCCTCGAGAGCAACTCCATCTGCATGTACCCACTCTTCTTCTTCATCTTCAAGAGGCACTCCTTCATCTTGCGTTGTATTTCATTCTCCTTTGAGTCATTTTGTAATGTGAAAGATTGGGCAAACCAGCACTTGGAACAATGTCAATGTGGTGCTGAATGTCCCTCATAGGAGACAATCCATTTGAAACATCTTTTGTTGCAATCTCCTCGAATTCCCTTATAAACGGTATTAACTTTTCTAGAATCTTTGTAGGTTCCATGTCTTCACCCTACACTACCAAGACATGCATCTTATTTGTTTTGTTAGACTCTTTTATAAGTAGAAAGGATCACCGCTCCGCTTAAGAAGCTTTAAGTTGACTCTCTCCTCTTATAGGGGGAAGGCTGATTTTCTTCCAAACTATGAAGAAAAATAAATATTATCCTTACTTCTATGTGTAAAATCCACATTGTACTGCCATGGTCTTCCAAGTAAATATGTGACAAGCTTCTATATCAACCACATCACGTATCACTTCATCTTTGTAATATTTATCAATTGAGAACAAAATTTGACATCTTCTTGTTACCTTGGTTTCACTAATATTTTTTTCTTCCTGCCAATTGTGTATGGAGAAGGGTGCTTTCCTATCTTTAGCTATATGCCCACCATGGCCTTGGACATAATATTCTCGCTATTGCTACCAATACCATTGATGATCACATCAAACCTTCTCATTAACTTTACACTTGATTATGTAGATGTCATTTTGTTGCAATATTGATTCTTGCTTTGGAGTATACCGTGGTTTCCTCACGAAAAAGCAATACCCCTCAAGCTTCGTAAGTCCACTTGTTGTCTTCACCCTTGTCCTGGAGATCTTCCTCTACCTCATTGTCAGGTTTTGATTGATGCTCATCCACCTTCCCTTAAGTAGTTAGGTTAGCCACCTATCTCTGAGGGCATTGGTTGGATCAATATGTTCAGGTTGACCACAATTGTAACACTTGGCTGGCTAGGGTGGAGCATAGGGGTTTTAACATGTGTTCCTGGTGTTGGGTGCTCCTCCTTGTTGCCCAGCTTGTCCACTCCCCAAATCTCGGATCATGGCAATGGAAGGTGGAGACCATCCCTTGATCGGCCTTTTGTCTCGAACTTGCATCGTGGCCCATGTGAGCTCGGAAGCGGTCCTCCCTATCACTTGGGCTCTCGCGACAAGTCGGTTTAGTTGCGTTTCTACCCTAATCACCAACTTAATAGCTTCATTAAAAGTTCAGATAGGTTGTATCATATGATATAATCTTCTATAGCCATCTACAGTCTGCTCATGAATCTTGCAACTTCTTGCAATTAAGTCTTTGTCAAGTCATCGCTTGAGGATAAGCGGTAAAATTCTTCCGTATAATCCCGCACCATACATCTTCATTGGCATCAATTTCAAGGAATTGCATAATGGTAACGATGGCCATAACGGCCACCATCGTTACCTTTACGATATGGGGTGTCATAGCTATTGCAGTCTCTTTTTTATTGAAAAAGACCCAAAAAACCTATATCAACCTTATAATGGACTGTTATAGGGCTGTTACGGCCTTTATGGGGGGCGAAACGGGCCGTTATGGGGGCTGTAATAGACTTTACAAGTCATTTTTCTGTAACGACCGTTACAGCCTCTACGACCCTGTGACATATAACGGTTGCCACCATTAGCTTTATGTAATGGCCTTTACGGCACAACATGATCAATTTTGATACCGTTGGAACAATACTTCGTGGTAGTTTGTTGGCCGGAATCACGCTCACATCAACTTCTTCGTTCACGGCTTGGTTCATATTGGTGCCTTCGATTGTCACATCCTCGAGAATTGGAGTTGTTCCTATCATATTAACGCTCCACCTTTAAACTTGTATGCTATAAGCTTTACTCTTTTTTCTCCTTAGGAATCTCCATGTAAACAAAGAATAGCTCTACCTAAGTGAGCAAGTCGATGAAATCCTCAATGTGAAGATGCCCATTGAGGGAAAGGAGATCTACCTCAAGTCAGTGGTCTCGATCTTGTCCAACGCCTTCTCACCCTCTATGATGGAAGATAATATCATCCACCTCCTCACTGCTAGACTTAACACAAAAAAATTGCAGTTTACGATTAGCCATAGTTGTTGGATCTGTTGAATGACGAAATGGTCAATTGCAAGCCCCTTCGCCGGTCATGGGCTATACGTTGACACAGATTTGGTTGCGCCCCATGGTCTCAAACAACTAAGCAACCACTGCTTATAGTTCTTAGATGGCTCTCCACACGGCAGCAAACTCTGCCTTAGTCACTGGTTGATTCTCTGGAACACTGTTCGAAGAATTGTTCCTGCCCTATCTACTGAAAGCAATCGTCTGAAGAAAGACCTCACTTTGATACCAAATGACGTAGTGGATGTGTCGATAAAAGAGAAGATACCACCATTTTCTTCTAAAAAAAATAGCCCTTAAATCCACCAAGAGAGAGATCTCTAAAAAATGAGAAATAAAAGTAATATTATTGATGAAAGTCCATTTACAATGCCTCTCATATGACTTATATAAGTCTTAAACCCTGAATTCATAACTTTCACAAAATATATTAAAAATATTAAATGACTTCCAAACTAACTCAAACTCTTTCTCATGACTCAAGGACTTCAAGTTATTATAGGACTCTTGAAACCCTAAAAATAGTAAACATCTAGCTTACTAAAATAGTAAAAATGACTTAAAACTAAAAAATAACCCTAAAATGACATGTCTTTTGGAAAACCATTCAAGGCCCAACTGCCTTTGGCATTAGTCAACATGTAGAGCTCATCAATAACTTTCCAATGACATATCATACCCACGAAACAGATAACCGGTTACAAAGTTATAGCCATCGGAAGTTATAAAAGTGCGCTAGTCCCTTGGATCAAACTTTCTAGCTTGATTTCTTTCAAAACTAGCCATCCATGAGAATAGCCTTGATTTGTCCAACATCATTATATTCCAAGTTGATCTCTATAACAAGCCAAAACATCTTTACAAAGCTAGACCTAAAATGCAGGCTAAAAACAAACATTTTAGCATTGAATTCTAGATCATCAGTCCTTCTAGCATAAGAATCCTAAACACCAAAAAGAAAATGAAAAGAAGAGGCTTCACACCATAATTTCCTAAGGTGAAAATGCTTACTTTGCAATATCTTGATGGTCACGCCCAAACTGTTCTGCCGCACCCTTTAGGAAGCTTTGGGAATAACTGCTGGAGAAGCATTCGAGATCCAACTGCCCCTCTTTCAAGAAATTAGCATTCCTCAGGTATCCTTCCTCGTGCAAACAGTTCAAGAACGAAAGCATCTCAGGTGAAAGTTCTTTCGGTACCTTTTCCAGAGATCTTGATTCTACAGCATCACTCGACTTCTTTCCCCTGCGCGGAGCATTTTTCTTCTCGGAAATCGAAGGTTTCACAAAGAGAGAATACAGGCCATTAGATTTAGGTCTGTCGGTTCCGAATCCATCTTTCTTCTCCATTTTGGGATGCGAACTTCCATTCGCTTTCAGAATCTCCACATCTCTCTCCAAATTCCGTAACTTCTCCTTCAATTCTCTGATTTCCAGCGATGCTGAACTATCCAAAGGCTTCCTATTCGTATTCTTCTTTTTCTTCACCGATCTGTTCTGTTTCTTGATAAATTGCACAGCATTTTGAGATTCTACGGCCGATTCGACTGCATTCGACTCGCTGCCGTTCTTCTCCGAATAGATCGAATCAGTTTCTTCGATTCGTTCTTCGGTGATGTCGAGAGCTTCTTGAGAAAAAGCCGCTGAAGATGAGATAGGTCGAGAGATGGAAGGAAGAGAGGAGAAAACCTGAGAATCGGGATGTCCGTGCAGGAAAAGAGAGGAATGAGGAGCGTGAGAAAGGTATCGCGAAGGGTTTTGGAGCTTGAGGATTTTGTAGAAATGATGGGAGCGAAGGGTTCTCATGATAATCTCCATGTTTTTGCTTTCAAGAGATTCTAGAGGAATGGAAGAAGTGCAGAGGAAGCTGGGAATTCTTCAGGGTTTTGGGTTTAAGAAACTCGTTGAATGGAATACCCGAAATACCCCTGTTTAGGGTTCGCATGGATTCGCGGACAACTGACTTAAGACACGTTTGGCCATGTCCAGTATTTGTTCATGGACGCCCATGTATTGTGTTTGGACGCATGTATGAGGCTGTGCCTGTGCATCGCTGTTTTGCATTTGGTTGACACCTCCACTTAAGTGACCTTTTCTGTGAGAAAAAAATCTTCGGAATTTTTTTTCTTCGTAAAATCGCTTGCCGTTAATACCATAGCCAGAAAAATGCCTGCTTTTAAAACTTCTAAAATTACTCACCTAGGGTCATTTGAATACTTGTAAAATCCTTAAAAGGGATTATAGGTAATCAAATTGCGCAGTGTTGTTTGATACTTGCATTTGCTTGTAGAGGCTTAACAATTGTAATTTAGTTATAATGTAAAACCTAATAAAAAGTTACACTCCAGATTACAGGTATAGGTTTTTACTGCTAAAAAGAAATTTTACATAATAGTTGATATATACTCATGACATGTGGGGTCACCATAATTTGTGTGGTACATTTAATTTGTTCATCATGTGCTTTCTTTGATGTTCTAAAAATAACCTAAAAAACAAATTAATTGATCATCAAATTGACCACACCACAGAAGAAGATAGGATGTCACCATTAAAATTTCATATTGCATTTGGGTCCACTGTAATAGATGGAGGACATCCAAATGACCACACGAGAGGGCTACTTGAAAAAAATGCCAAAGTGAACATTTAAAAGTCAAACAAAATAGCATATAACTGATTTACATGTGAAACTCTTTTTTAAGCATAAAGTGTTTATAGCTTAAAACTTTATAAGCATCCAAATGAGACATGCGCTTTTGTGATGTTAGATAATAAAGCCTACATCATATGCCGTTTCAATTTAAGGGCTGTTTGAATAGGGGTAAATGGAAGTAAATGAAATGAATTAGAAGTAAATGGGAGTAAATGACTTTAGAAGTCCATTTGGATGGAGTAAATGCATGCAAATGAAATGCATTGGGAGTAAATAGAGGTGTAAATGAAATCCTCTCTCAAAGAGAGGAATGGGAAGTAAATGGCTACAATGTTAAAAAAATTTACCGTTGCTGGTTCCGTCCATAAAAAGGGAGAAACGCACATCTTCATCATCTCTCTCCCTATTCCTTTCCCCTGCCATTAAAAATTTACTGGAAAATCTTGCTGTGATTAGAACACTCTACAACCATTGTCGTGACCAGAAAACAGACTATCGAAAATGTTGCCGTAATCAGAGAACATTGTTGTTGTTGCCGTACTTTTGAGGTTAGCTCATGGCCTCCCTCTCTTTCCGTTTAAAAAAAAAAAAAAAACCCTCCGGAAGAAGTTATGGATTTTTTATTTTTATTTTTTTTAAAGTAAGAAAAGGATTTAGGTAGCTGTTGAATGCTATACTGGATGGTGCAAGATAGGCCCCACCATGATATATGTATCTTTATCCATGCCGTCCATTCATTTTGGAACATTAATATAGGGCATGATCCTAAAAATAAGGCAGATCAAAATCTCAGGTGGACCCCACCATAGGAAAATAGTGTTAATTGAATGCACACCATTAACAATATCTGATGGCCCACTGTAATGTTTATTTTCCATCCAATTTGTTGTTTAACTCACACAAGACTTGGATGAAGGGAAAACAGAAATATCAGATCGATCCAAAACTTTGTGGCCGTATGAAGTTTTAATGGTGGTTCGTTTAACACCAATTTTTCCCATGGTGTGGTCCACCTAAGATTTATATCTTCCTCATTTTCATGTACATGCCCTAAAATGAACCAGCAAAATGGATGAACAGCCTGGATAAAACAAATTCATCATGGTGGGGCCCATATAACACCGTCTAGTAGGACTGGTGGGGTGGCAGTGTCGGTCTGCGTACTTGTGCTAAAAACGGATTGCATATTGCAATTATCACACTGAATAAACTTCGTTGGGCCCACAGTCAATTATGTGGTTTATCCACTCTATCCATCATTTTTTAAGCGCATTTCAGGGGTTGAGCCCAAAATTAAACATATCCAAAGTTAAGGTGGACCACACCACAGGAAATAGTGGGAGTTTAATTTTTCAATGGTAGAAGTGTAATTCGTACTATTTCATGTGATGTGGTCCACTTGAGTATTCAATATGATTCATTTTCAATCTCAAGCCCTAAAATTATGTGGTAAAATGGATAGATAAAATGGATAAAAAATATAAATCACAGTGGGTCACATAAGAGTTTACTCAGTATGTAATTTGCTTCTGCTTTGCCAAATCAACGTTGCCAGTAGCCAGGTTGCTATTGGTCAATACTTTGTGGACCCACCATGATGCACGTGTTTTATCCAGGCCTTCTATCCATTTTTCCATATTATTTTATGGCTTGATGCAAAAAATGTGGTGGATCTAAATCTTAGGTGGCCCACACAATCTCCAAGCAATTCTAACATTGCCTTCTCATGCATCAAGTACAATTTACACGGTGTATGTTACCATAAATTAGTATGTTTCATCACGCCAATGATATAATGTATTATTGGGCAATTTTAAAATCCGTGGGCCTACTTTTGTGGCCCACCCAAGGCTTAGCTTTATATAATTTTAAGCTAAAAACTATATTTCATTGGGCTTACGTCAATTATAATATCCAATGTAATATATGTATACTAATTTTGAGTGTTCAAAATTATTTACTAAATGAAATTTAAATTCTTATGAATATAATACAAAATTTCATTGCATTTCATTTACTTCCCTCCAAAAAGAATATTTGGTTTTCAATGTAATTCATTTATGTTGGGGTGTGAAGCCAATCACACCTTGCTAATCAGGAGGTGGTCGAGTGCTCGGACGGTCCAGTGGACCGAGCGCCTGATATTCAGGATTTTTGAGACTTAAGTCTCTGGATTGTTCTGGGAACAGTCGGGCACCTAGACGATCTGTGACCGGGTGCCTAATATTCGTCTGCTTTATGTTGTTAGCCGCTGGACTGTTTTGACATTGGGCGGGCGCCCAACCCAGTCTGACCGGACGCACGACCAGCCGCGACTTGTAAGTGCGGGTTTCCTATTTTTGTTCTATTTTCGGGGTTTACTATATAAAGTGGTGTAAATCGGAATTAGGCTAAGTAATTAGGGTTTCTATACGTCTAAGGTGAGAAAGAGGCGGGAGGATTAGCAAAAGGGCAATCTCTGTGCATAGGAGTATAAGAGAAGGCAAGTGTATTGTTTTTAACTTCGTTTTCTTCATAGTGGAAGTTTGCACCCGTGGTTTTTTATCCTTGTTGGGATTTTTCCACATAAATTCTGTTTTGTGGATTGTTGGTTTGTGTGAATTCTACTTCTAGTTATTATTTCTTCCTGTTTATCATTTATAGGGTGAGATCGGAGATTGGATCTCGGTTCACAGGTGTTGTTGGCGTGTTGCGCAACAATTTACTCCCATCCAAACATACCTTGAGTAAGTCATTTACTCCCAATTCATTTACAACCAATTCCATTTACCATTTACCTCCATTTAGAAGCTCCCAAACGAGCCGTTATACATTTAACAATTGTATTTTATAAAATTTGAAATAGCCCTTCAGTTAAAACAACTAAGGCTTTTACGAGGGTTAAAAACGCTGGTAAAAGTGCTCATCCCAATTGGAACATTGCAATAACTAAGTCGAGCTTTGCCTTGTTTGAGCTAAGCTCATTCAATGACCACCCTGGCTTGTGTTCGGCTTGACTCGGCCTTTGAGATGGACTGACATGTTTGAGCTGGCTCGACCAAGCTTTTGAGCTTGAAAAAAAATAAAATTTTAAATAGGCCTAGCCCAAAAACCCAGCCTAAAACTCTTTAATATTGGGCCCAAAGGCAGCCCAAAGCCCATTGACACCCCCACTTAGTTTTATAGAGAGTTTCACCTCTCATTTCTTCACTCACTTCCAATGTGAGATTAAAAAAACATACTTTTCCGACTGAGTTAGTCGAGTTGATTCAAGCTGCGCTGAATCGAGCTTGGATTAGCTCTAGCTTGGCTTGAAAATCTTTTCGAGCTTGGAAAAATGGCTCGGCTTGGTTCGAACCCAACCTCTGAATTGAGCCGAATCAAGCTGGTTCGAACCTAGTCGAGCAAGCCAACCGAGCTAGCTTGGCTCATGTACAGTTCTACAAAAGGCTTTCTGAGGGTTACATTGTTAATAACCTAACCAATAGGTCAAGAACACATAAAGCTAGGCTCCTTACAATTTTGGGAAAGTAAAATTTCACCAACTCTCCATAGTCGTCATTTGTGGTGGCCCAATTTGTGATGGCACTCACTCTGGCCCTTCTCCAAGTAGCCTTTTTCAAGGCACGGTGACTACACTGTGATTATTCAGGAAGCCTTTTCACCTGGCGGCACTCACCTGTGATTATACAGGAAGCCTTTTCACCTGGCGGCTGCACTCTAGTTATTTAGGTAGCACTTATTAAGCCTCGGCGCTTTCACTTTTAATCCGGGTCATCCTTTCGTCGTGTCACCCCTTCCTCATTGGAGCAAAAAACGTGATGTTAGCTCTAACATCAATTGTTAAGAACCTATCCCCAATCCATCAAAAGCCCATGAGTGATGGAATGCGCCAAGCTAGGCTCTTAAAACCATTGGGATCGGAACATGCGTAGTATTCAATTCTCGTTGCGTTAGCATCCAAAGGGGCTGAAACCAGCATTGAAGGAGCGAAAATGCCAATACCCAAATCTAGAAGTCTCCTTTTGGTTGCAGAAATCGACCGGAGAGATGCCTTGGATTCTGCATCAGAAAAAGAAGAAGGAAATGCGTTTGCTTTGAAGATACAGAGAAAGAGAGGTATTTCAAGGGTACGAGAGGGTTATGCTACTGTTACTGCTGCTACAGTGGGCAGTGTTGCGCCCCCCCCCCCTCTCATCTGGAGTTTGTGGGCTATGGAGATTTAGAAATGAGGAGGCATCGCACCTTCGGTGGAGAGTATACTCGACTTTTCAGTTATGAGAAGTGGGGCCATAGTAAGGTAATCCAGTCCGTTGTTCTGTTGAGGAATGCCGTGGATTGAACATGTCCCAAAAGTCGCTATATGAGAAGGTAGTGGGAATTGGTCTTGGGACTTTTCTCAGTTGAACGTGGACCGTTGCTGAATCTCTCTTCTCAACTGTTTATTTGCAGGCCATATATCTAAGGGTTATGATTGTCCATCCCCTGTGGGACCCAACACACCAACGGTCCGGGTCACTGAAACATGGGTTGTAAAGCCAGAAATAAAAACACGGTAACACACCGTGACGTGCCTGGGATCGTATAATTCAACGTGGAAGATCAAGGATTCAAGGCAAAATCCAAACGTGAGCAATGGGCCACATGGACCTCGACACGCAGGTGTACGAGACAGTGTGCAAGATCAAAGCCACTCAGTAGATCAGCACAACCGTGTCGATATCCTAGCCCCAATAATCATGGTGACCCCGCTCATCGGCGAAAGCAATGGATGTCTTGAAGATAAAGCCAACGGTCACATCAGCAAACACGTGTAGCTCAAATTGCGAACAAGGGACACTGGCATCTGGGCCTAGAGGTGTACGTGGGCCGAGCAAAGCTCATAAGGGAGGACTGCTCATCCTTGCAATGGCCCAGCTCATTTATTTGCAACGCATGAAAAATTGAGCGGCCCAAATCATGGTTCTGAAAAGCAGGGCCAGCTCCACTCCACTGTTTGGTGGGCCAAAACGTAGATCTAAAGCGCACCACAGGGACCAATGGGAATGATGATGTCGACCATTGAAAACTTTCTAGGGCCCACCATGATGTATGTGTGTGATCAACGCTATCAATTTATTTTGTCAGCTCCACGAGCCAACAAATACAGCAGATCCCAAGTGCAGATGGACCACACCAAACAAAACAGTGGGGATATTGCCATCCAACATTTTGATAAAGTCACATGGACCTGATGAAGAGAAAACACAAATATCAGCGTGATCCAGAACAGCTGTGACCCTAGCAAATTTTCAATGGTAGGCATTCAATCACCACTACTTCCTATGGTGCGGTCCACTTGCGATCTAGATATGCCTAATTTTCTTAGTTCCTGGCTTAAAATGAGCCAGCAAAATGGATGAACAATGTTGATCACACATATACATAAAAGTGGGCCTCACCAAATCTTTCGCACAACCATCCTGGGATATAATTGTGGAAATAAAGCTTTTCCATATGCTTAACTATCATAGGTCGTTAGTCAAAGTCAAATAAGAGTCACCGTGTTTCCAAATGTCAAGTCGGTTAATTTAAATATTTTAAAGCTAGATATAACTGGGGCAGCAGTAGCCATGACGGCAGGTGGTTTTATTAAAAAAAAAAAAAAAATCTCAAAATCTTTATTACTCTGTGAGAGAAAGATGGATGGTACACAGGCACTTAAAAATTATTTGAAAATTACAAACATGGCATAAAAGTAAATTAAAATTAAGCTGTCCAAATTTTGGGCTCCAATGTAACTGCATCATGTACCAAAAATTACATATTTTTTTATTGGGTGGTAAAAATGATTATCTAAGTTCAATTTCAACAAAAAAAAAAAAAAGGACCCATGAATCAAAGCTTAGGATTGCTCAGCCAATGGGATTTTAGGCATGTGACTCTGCACTAATGGGTTACACAATTTAACATGTTTATTTTGACTTCATGTATGCAATGTGTATAATCTCCGAGTGCATGCGTATGAAGCGTTGGATGCTGCCGGAGTATCAAACACCTATCCATCCCCAAAAGTTGACATTGAAGAGGCCCAGATTGAAACATGGACCAATATGGCAGACGTGTGTGAGATCCAATCTCTATATTAAGTTGGTCATAAAATATGAATATATGTGTGTTCTTAAAATCCAACCTTGCTGCGTTGAGTGGACCCACCTGGCAGAGTATGGTTGTAGTGAAGGATGTGGAGTAGAGAACTTTTTCTTTTCTTTTTGTTGGACAACTTTGTCTTCTACTCTCCTTGGTTGGACGGCATTAGATTCTTTTTTTTTTTTTACTAATCTTGTTCAAAAAATAAATAAGTTTGCCTTAAATAAATATGGTATCCAAACACAATTTGGGCTCTTTGGGAAATGAACTTTTGGTAGCAGAAGACTTTTCAGCCCGAGTTACGTACGGTTAGCCCTATACCATCCATAATAGCCCAGCTTGTTTAATAGTCAGGCCTTTGGTTTCAGGCCCAAGCCTGCCCAAATTTGCCTGCTCGGGTCTGGTTGGGCATGAATACTAGATTTTGCAAAACCTAAGATAGGCCCTAAAGTTTACTTATGGGGCTTCAAATCCAAGCTCTTGTTTGATCCATGGGCCTCAAATAGGACGGAGCCTAGCTCAAAATGGGCCAGCCTGGCCTGTTGCAACCCTAGGAAATGATAGGAAAGAAGAAGAATTCTGTTATAAATAAATACTATGGATTACACATGGCTAAAAATTCCACCAAAATGGCTGTTCTTAAACATGCCATTGTAGCTTTTAAATATATAATAATATGGACAAGGATGGATTTGACTATTGCAATAATTAAAGGGGACAAGGAGAGAAGGGATATTGACATTCCATTAGTCATGGGCCATGTAATGTAAAGCCAATTAAATGGACAGTCACAACTGTACCATCGGACAAATATTAACCATGTGATCAATGGCCTTAAATATGGATGGTGAAGATCATTTACACAAAATAAGGTCCAAGTAACATATTGATCCATCTAAGTTAGTCATGCGACGCACCCACTTGGTTAGTCACACAATGCAAACACCCACCCATAAAGGGGTTAGTGTGTCTCCTTAGCACTCTGAACCTGAGACCTGCTGTTGAAACACCTAGGCATCTTCTAGCTGGGCTAGCAGGCGAGACACACATGAATTGCTTATAATTCTAAAGAATCACTTCTGTTAGGCAATCACAGTCATCCTATCCATGGCTTGGAAATATGGATGGCTATAAAAAAAATAAGGTCAAATCAAGGATGGATTGGATTAAGAGATGATCCGCAGACAAATTGATGAACATCACATAGAAGGGCGCACAAGATACGTTGTTGGTTTTTCACCACTTAGAAATGGCGTGCTCGAGATTGGAGCTGCACGTACGTTAGTTCATCCCCAGTGAGTGAAATTAAACGACAGTCCAAATCCATGTGTGGCCGACACCATGATCATATCCACCTAATTCTTGGGATATTTTTAATGCCTACTTACACTGAGGCCCCAGTGTATTTTCAAAGTTCCCGTATAGCAGGTACATGTATTAAAATATATTATTTTATATTGTTCATTCAAGAATGGATTGGGATCCAACCGTCCACATCAAGGGATGCTTCATGCATGGACCTAAGCCCACAAAATATGGTTATCCACTAATACAAGTTGTTATTAGAACTAGTCCACACAGCAGGTGCGATGCATCTGGAGATAGGGAACCGTTTGCAAGAAGGTTACAGTGACTGTTCATGTTGAAGGCAAAAGGATGGAAATAATCCAACTACGAACTTTTATTAATTGACTTTCCACCATAGAAAGTGAGACTCATGGTATAAACGGTTTAGGATATGTTAAACCACATAAACTACATTGTGGATAGTGGAGAATGTAACTTATTTATTTCATTAGCTATCAAGAGAATATATAGAAATGATTGAGGATTTCTAATTAAACATCCAGGGAGATCCTAATAGAAAAATATAATAAAAGAGGTAATATCCTAATCTGTCTAATATACTTTAACATTTTCCTCAAACTCAAGTATAATAAGCATTTATTTAGATAAAAAGAAAAGGTACAATTGTAGTTGTGGGCGCTAGGATCCATGAGGGGTGTTGCACTCACGTGTGCCTCCCTTTTTGGAGGCATGCGTGTGTGATATGTTTGAGATGTGGAGGTATTATATTTGACTGGAGTCATCACTAGCCAATTACCCCGATTCCACAGGTCGATTAGACCATGTAGAAATATTAGGAGGAGAGAATCTGAAGGTTCTCTGTCCTAAAATGATTCATTAATCTGTGACCGAAAATTCAAAGTAAGAGACCATGATTACAAAGAGAAAATTTGTTAGGCACTTTTTCTGCCCATACAAATGTACGATCTCAACTTCACAAGATTAAATAAACTATTAGGGATTAAAGTTAGTTCTTATATACTTAGGATGTACAAGTTTGTGAAATATTGTGTTAATACACCATCGCTATGAAGTAGTAGCCCAGGTCAGATAAATCTACCTAACTCATAGCTTGTCAAAGTGGAAACAGTGACTGGTCAACCTCGAGCTTTTTAATGGGTGGGATCCGATAACTCGGCGAGTAATAGAACATAAACTTGAATTGACTAGATGAAAATGCTATGTATGAGATGCTATACTGATGAATATTATGAGCAGGGAGGTTGAGAATATTGTTTAATGTTTAACATGGTTTAGATGAAGCTAATCGAAGTTGAGTGGTAAAATGGGCGGTCTTGTCTCAAGGGTTGGATTGAGTTGTTTGAATTGGGGTTTTGGTTGTTCAGGTGATTGGTGGATGTGTTGTACTAGGTTAACCTAGGCTGGACTCATTTCCTTCTATTCTCTCTTCTCCTTGGTAGAGGGACGAGATGGAGGGCTTGGGGGATTTCTAAGGGATTTTTAAGTGCTTTGGAATGAAAGGTTAGGGGGCTATTTATAGCCTCCTGGCTCAATTTTTTGGTAATTGATGGCAAAAGTGAGGGTAAAAAGGATGAGATCTCAATGGTTAAATGGGGTGGTGAGATTGTAATTTTGGCTTAAGGGAAGGACAATAGGGTCATTTTTCTTTTTCTACACAATTGCAGCTGGATTTGGGGCAACTACACATGTTTTGCAGGAGAGTTGTCATGTCGCGGGTGGTGCCCTAAGTGCCTCCCACCATGCGACCTACTCCCCGCCTTCGCAGGGAGGCTGCTATCATGAGGTGCAACCCCTTATCCCTTCTAGGTTTACTTCGATGGAGTTTGGTTTGATTGGGTTAAGTTGATCGAATTTGACTAGTTTGATAGGATGAGTTGATTGGGTTGAGTTGATCCAGTTTGATCAACTTGTCAGCCATGGGATGGGTGTCTATAGTAGTATAAGGCAATGAAACAGTGAATGACGATGAAATGACGGATAGCTTCAAGTGAGTAGGTACCGTAAATGACTTTTGATATGTGAGCCAACAATACTTTAAAGGAATGGCGAATGATCTAGCATCAATTCCTGAGGCCATAATTTCACATATTTACTCTTTTGGTAGATATTTACTTCCAGTGGTTAAGAGAACAGCTATTTTGTTCTCGTTGGGTAGTCCTAAATATTCTAACATCAAATGAAAAATAAGTCCCATCATAACGATGACGAGTAACGAGGTCCGGTCCAACATATTTGGCAAAAACATAAGTGTAATCCAATATGCCCGGCACAAAAAATGAAAAGAAAAGAAATCACATCTGATGAATACTCCAGAGGATCATTGGAACATGACACAGATTCAAAAGCTAAAGTCTCGACATTTTATATGTTGCAAACCTTTTTGAAAAGAAACCTCCATAGGTACTCTCACGAGTATGATTATTATCCTACTCACGAGGCTGAAAGGGTCTGGATTATTCGTTAGGCGGGCCTTGCTGAATTCCTAGTAAACAAAATTAGGCCAGTTTGCTCATAAGGTGAACGGCTAAATTTTGGACAAGCGGCGCATATTCAAGCTACAAAAGTGGCTTGAATTTTCAGGTAGGATACATAATCATTTGTCCCACCTGATGAATGGTTTAGATCATACACATATGTGCCGCATTAGCACGCATGTGGGGACTTGAGTGAAAAGCCTTTGCATTTTCTTTAAACATATGATCTCTGAAAAAACAATGAATTTTTTTTTTCTTTAAAAATGTGTGGTGACTTTGCTGCCATGTGTATGGGTGCATTGCATCAATACAAAGGATAAGAGTGGAGTCAACGGCTCTAAGGAATGTATAATTTAAGGAAAAAGGATAATATAAGATAGAAATAAAGAAGAGTTGTACGTAATGTGGAAATCGACCTGTGACACATGATTCATGACTTATTTTTGCAAGTAGGCTGAAAATAACTGAACATGGTTTGCTTTAGGTCTGCTAAGTATGGAAACCTACAGGGCCCCACATAGGACAGCTCACCACTCTTTGGTTATTAGAGGTGCAAATGGATCCATGGTCCCAAATCTTGCTGATTTCGTGTCAGATTTGTATTTTATATTACTAATTTAATTATGTTCAATACCTATCTTGTTTTTGTTTTTTTAGTAACGTACAATTCATAATAATTGAGATGAGTCGGTTCGAGTCTTTGAGTCAACCCAACATGGATAACCGGAAAGTCGAGTCGACTTTTTGGGTTTTTGAACTATGAATGGATAAAGCTGGCTTGGGGGTGTGGTTTTGGCGCAGTGTAGACGGGTGAGGGATCGATCACTGTCTCTCCACTCATATGACTACTCTGAATCCACAGAACTATTGGGAATCCTCAACCGATCTTCTTCGATCTCTTGAAGGATTGCTCGAATCCACAAGCAAATGAGATAAATTTTAAAGAGAACTTTTATAAAAATCAATTCATCCCCTTACAATGAATTAAAACGAGTATTTAAAGCTCTAGTGGCATAATAGAAACCATAAGTGCGTAAATCAAGAGTTATAACTAAACTAGGAAAGAAAAAGAATCAAATTGGGAAGTTCTCACAAAAACTGCGCAACAGGATCGCGCATGGTCAAGCGCCCAGTCAGGACTGGTCGAGCGCCCGATGGAGCAAAAATTCGTCCAGGGGGTTTGGAGCATAAGCAGACCAATTTCGAGCGCCCGGTCAAAGTCGGTCGGGCGCCCGATGACCTGATGGTCGAGCGCCTGAAATTCAAGATTTCAGTCCAGCAACTCCCTAGATGATTGGGCTCATGGTCGGGCGCCCGGTGATGTGCGGTCGGGCATCCGGCTGGGTGGAATTTCTTGAAGTTTGGCCGTCGACTTGTCGCGTTGCTTGGAACCCTTCCAATGGTCCAGACTCTTCATGTAGGCTTCAGTGACCCCCTCTACATCAATCCCCTCCACTTGAAAAGAATTCGACCGCGAGTTCTCGTTCGCCTCTGGTTCATGGCATTCGAATGAGTCCGTTACATTGAACGTTCGTGAGATTTCATATTCTTCCGAGAGGTCCACCACATAGGTATTATCACCTAACTTTTTGAGAATCGGAACTGGCCCAATCTTCTTCTGTTTGAGCATGTTGTAAGTGCCGGTGCGGAAGTGCTCTTTGCGCAAATGGACCACGACTTGGTCGTCGATCTCAAACACCTTGACGTGGCGATGTTTGTTAGCATTTCTTGCGTAACGATCATTGGACTTAATGAGTTTATCTCGAACTTCCGCATGCAACTCGATGATCCGTTCGGCCATTCGTTCTGTGACTATGCTCTTGCCCGGAATCTTCGGCAACGGGACTAGGTCGAGGGTGTGTCGGGGAGTCCGTTCGTAAACGATCTGAAATGGCGACTTTCCTGTGGATCGGTTCACCATATTATTGAAAGCGAACTCGGCTTGTGACAGCGCTAAGTCCCATTGCTTTGGCGTATCTTCGGAAATGCATCTTATAAGGTTCCCCAATGTACAATTCACTACTTCAGTCTGGCCATCTGTTTGTGGGTGATACGCGCTACTGAACTGAAGTTGCGTATCGAACTGACTCCACAAAGTTCACCAAAAGTGGCTCACGAACTTCGTGTCCCTGTCAGAGGTGATGGTCTTGGGAACGCCATGTAATTGCAAGATCGCTCGGAAGAAGAGATTAGCCATGCTCGTCGCATCGTACGTCTTCTTGCACAGGATAAAATAAGCCATCTTAGAAAACTTATCTACCACCACAAACACGGAGTCCATACCGCATTGTGTCCGTGGGAGACCGAGGACAAAGTCCATGGAGATATCCTCCCAGGGGCCCTCTGGTACGGGCAATGGAGTATAGAGGCCCGTGTTTTGCGCATGACCCTTGGAGGATTGACAAATGTGGCATCGCTGAACCATTCGACCAACGTCACGACCTAGATGAGGCCAATAATATCGCTCCTCAACTAGAGCCTTCATCTTATCTCGACCCAAGTGGCCTCCAAGGCCTCCTCCATGCAACTCGAGGATGATCTTCTCTCGGAGGGAGCATTGCGGAATGCATAGTTGATTCCCATAGAAGAGAAAATCGTTTTGCATGAGGAAATCAGTCGGCTTACCTTCCTTGGCTGTAAGCCACATGTCCTTGAATTCATCGTTTTCCGCGTAGAGTTCTTTGAGGCATTCCAATCTGACAACTTCCGTGCTCATAATGACGAGCAGGTCGGCACGGCGGCTTAAAGCATTAGCAACCTTGTTCTGTTGACCAGACTTATGCTTCATAACAAACGTGAATTCCTGTAAAAATGAAATCCATCTGGCATATACGCGACTAATATTAGTTTGGCTATTAATAAACTTCAAGGTTTGATGGTCAGTGAAAAGAACAAACTCCATTTGAATGAGGTAGTGCCGCCAATGTCGAAGAGCGTGCGTACAACTCTATTTCATATGTGGACCACTTCTTGCCGGCCTCACTGAGCTTCTCACTGTAGAAGGCTACGGGCCTGCCTTCTTGGAATAAAACTGCTCCAATACCCACATAGGACGCATCGCAGTCCACCTCGAAGACCTTGTCAAAACTGGGAAAAACAAGAACCGGGGTGGATGATAATTTGTGCTTGATTTCTGTAAAGCTACGATCAGTTTCTTCCATCCACTGAAACGGTCCTTTCTTCATACAATTTGTGATTGGGGCTACGATCGTACTGAAATTCCTAACAAAACGGCGATAAAACGTGGCCAACCCATGAAAACTACGAACTTTATGGATGTTGGTGGGGGTAGGTCACTCACAGATGGCCTTCACCTTGTCTTCATCGACCCGGATGCCGGTGGATAATACTACGAACCCCAAGAATAACAGATGGTCTGTCATAAAGCGGCACTTCTTCAAGTTCAAATATAACTTGTTTTCCTGCAACACTTGAAGGACTTGCCTGAATTGTTCAACATGCTCTGCCTCTCCCTGACTATAAATCAATATGTCATCAAAGTACACCACGACGAATTTGCCTATGAATGGTTTCAGGACTTGGTTCATGAGGCGCATGAAAATACTTGGGGCATTCGACAACCCGAATGGCATCACCAACCATTCATACAACCCGTCCTTGGTTTTAAATGCTGTTTTCCATTCATCGCCGGGGCGGACACGGATTTAGTGATACCCGCTGCGGAAATCTAGCTCTGAAAATACCCTAGACCCCTCAAGCATATCCAGCATGTCATCAAGTCGGAGAATAGGGAATCTGTACTTACTGGTGATCTTGTTAATAGCCCTGTTGTCAACACACATACACCAACTTCCATCCTTCTTTGGCCTTAATAAAGTTGGGATTGCACAAGGACTCATGCTCTCCCTAAGTAGTCACTTGTTCAACAACTCCTCTACCTGACCTTGGAGGATCTCACACTCTTTTGGGCTCATTCGGTAATGTGGCCGATTGGGCAAGCTGGCACCCGGAATGAAGTCGATATGGTGCTGAATATCCCGCATCAGGGGTAGCCCATGAGGAAGGTCTTCGGGCCAAATCTCCTGAAATTCGTTCAACAACGGTTGTAGGACTGGTGAAATGTTGGATTCATTTTGAATCTCTCCCTTCATCACTACCGCGTAAACTTCACCGGTCTCCTTAGTTTCATTCACAAATTTCTGTAATGTGAGGAGGGAACTCCCCTCTACTTTAGAAGCTTTGGGTTGGCTCTCCGGTGCTCTAGGAGCTAAGATCCTCTTTCTTCCATCTTTAACAAATGTATAAGTGTTATCACGCCCACGATGGATTGCATCTCGGTTTGATTGCCACGGACGACCGAGAAGCATATAGCATGCCTCTATGTCTACGACATCACATAAAATTTCATCTTTATAACTTCTACCAATTGAAAAGGAGATGGGGCATTGTTCAGTTACCTTAGTATCCCTAACCTTCTTGATCCACCCAATGGAATACGGGGCCGGGTGCTTTGTTGTCGGGAGACGAAGCTTGTCGGCCATGACTTTTGACACTATATTCTCGCTGCTTCCACCATCGATGATGACATTGCACACCTTCCCATTTACTATGTAACGGGTGCGAAAGATGTTGGGGCGCTGGGGATGTACTTCTTGCCAAGGCGTATAGCATAAACGCCGCATAACCAAGGACTCTCCTCGGTCCTCTGATAACCATTCTATCCGATCTTGCTCTTCGTCAGCGACTAGGTCGGTTTCTTTTTCGACACCCCTTTCTTCTACATGATCCTCTTCCTGACCACCTTCATTAGTGGCTAAGTTAGCGGTGGGGCGCTAAGGACACACATTGGATGAGTGACCCGGTTGGCAACAACGGAAGCAATTGCCAGGCCTCGGTCGAGTATAAGGATTTGGGGCTCAACTCGGGCCTACTGTCGTAGGGGCGGTTCTCTATGGTTTATTTAGACCGCTTCTTGCATCGCGGTTTGTGGTTGGGAGCGGTTGTGCACGTCCACCCACCGATCCTCTTCCCTTAGCTGGGGTTGTATCTTGTGCTGAACCCGTCGAAGGTGCACGGGTCATTGGATATGTACGGGTAGGAATTCGAGCGAGTTGTGTTTCAGCCCGGACAGCCATTCGGGACGCATCCCCAACGGCCCAGATTGGAAGAAGATGTATCCAATCCTGGATCGCGGGTCGTAGGCCACTAATGAATCTGGCGGTCCTCTGAGACTCTGTGTCAGACAACTCATTTCGAACTGTTAACCGATCGAACTTAACCTAATATTCAGTGACGTTCCTAGACCCTTATTTGCAATTCTGATATTGCTGAAACAAGATTTGGTCATAGTCGCTAGGTAAAAACCTGGATTTCAATAGCCGTTTCATCCTGGGCCAAGTGCGGATGGGCAACTTGTTTTGCTGGATACGGGAAGTTTGTAACTGTTCCCACCATGCAGATACACCGGATTTTAGCTTGTAGGCCACAAGCTTTACTTGTTTATCTCCGGGGACACCGACATAATCGAAAAACCTTTCGACTTCCACAAGCCAATCGATGAAGGCTTCGATGCTTAATGAGCCATTGAAGGAGGGAAGCTCACCTTTGCCTTGGAAGCCTCTGCCATTGTGATCCGTGCGTGCATCTCCCTGTACAGCTTGTTAAACAATGATATCCTCGATGTCTTCGTAGCTGTGTTCCTTGTCATCATGTTCGGCCCTTCGAAGTGCCAGTTGTGGTGCTTGACGGAATGTTGGATTATTCCGTGCTGCAATCGCTGGTTAAGGCGCATCGACTTGGGCTTGGGGCTGGGGTAGAGCCAGCAATACCCTATCTAGGCAGCGATCATTCTCTCCATGTGCGTCCTATTTGCTTCCTAGAGATTGTCGATCTTTTCTGCAAGTAACTGAAACCTCTTGATCAATGTCAGAGGAGTGGTTGTCGCGGCCGTCGCTAGAAGCCATCTTTCCGAAGTTGTTCCTCGCTCTGATACCAACTTGGTGCAGCGTAGACGGGTTAGGGTTCGATCACCGTCTCTTCACTCGGATAACTACTCTGAATCCACCGAGCTATCAGGAATCCTCAACCGACCTTCTTCGATCTCTCGAAGGATTGCTCGAATCCACAAGCAAAGGAGATAAATCTCAATGAGAACTTTTATAAAAATCAATTCATCCCCTACAATGAATTAAAACGAGTATTTAAAGCTCTAGTGGCATAATAGAAACCCTAGGTGCGTAAATCAAGAGTCATTACTAAATTAGGAAAGAAAAAGAATTAAATTGGGAAGTTCCCGAAAAAACTGCGCAACAGGATCGCGCATGGTCGGGCGCCCCGTTAGGACTGGTCGGGCGCCTGATGGAGGAAAAATTCGTCTAGGGGGTTTGGAGCATAAGCAGACCAATTTCGGGCGCTCAATTAAAGTCGGTCGGGCGCTCGATGACATGGTTGGGCGCCTGATGACCTGATGGTCGGATGCCTGAAATTCAAGACAACTCCCTGGATGATCGGGCTCATGGTCGGGGGCCCGGTGATGTGCGGTCGGGCGCCCGACTGGGTGGAATTTCTTGAAGTTTGGCCGTTGACTTGTCACGTCGCTTGAAACCCTTCCGATGGTCCAGACTCTTCATGTAGGCTTCAGTGACCCCCTCTACATCAGGTTCCAAACCTGACCTGTTTGATATTTGGCTTTAGATGTTACCGGAGCCAGTCCATTGGTGTATGGATCAGATTTGGGTTAGCTTCAAGTTAAAATCAGCTGGATTTGGGTTGGGTCCCGGTTGGGTTCAAATTAAGAAGATTGAAAACCGACCCAATCATCCATATAGTTGGGGTTTATGTCAGGTCTTAGTTGAGTTGGTCTAAATCCTAGTTTTTGGTAAAGTCGGCCTAACCTGACTTGACTAGCTCTGCTGTCTAGTTGACTTTTAAATAGGTCAGCTTGGGACCACCTGCCAATATATTAAACTTGTGCTTGAACCAGGGTTCGACTTTTAAATAGGTCAGCTTGGGACAACCCACCAATATACTAGATTTGTGCTGGAACCAGGCTCGACCCGTAAAAGAGACCCTTCGAATCATTCCATTGATGTAAGGCAATTAACTAACATATTAAAGAAATACTCAAAGAAAACATGTTGTTGGAGTGTGGAAAACCTAGAAATGAAATTCGTTTATGCAGAAAACCCACTCTTCCTCTGTTTGAGAACAAAAAGGCCTTGTAAACTGATTTTCATTTTTTAATCTTTCTTAAAGTTGTGTATATTCATTTCGTAAAAATATTATGACTGAGAAAACATGTGAGGTGATTGCACGTGGAATCCATGTAAAACTGAAATTCAAAATGGATAATGGATAGAGAATCGGAATCCATAGCTTTCATTACTTGAGAATTCCAGGTTGCAATTCTCTATTCGTGTTTTAATTTGGGGCTCAGAAATTCCTATTAATTTATGATTTTTCTAAAAAAGTGCTTTGTCTCAGTATTAACAGTATCATTCGCTGACCGTACCCATTTGCCCTTTTTTTGGACTGGCTGCATATGAGCGAGTACATGCTCGGCCCATAGAAACCCCAAAACCACTCCTCTCTCTCTCTCTCTCTCTCTCTCTCTCCAGTTCTCCTGAAAAAATGCCATGTGTTGGACGTTCACACCATGTACATGTTAAGCTCCATAATGAACATCACCCAGTAAAAGAACCAGGTTGCTCACTGATCAGGTGGGCCACACCATTGGAATTAACGGACAAACAATGGTGTGCCTAGAAGGGTCCGCTAGATGGACGGTCCAAAGCCCACTGGCACCTAATAGCTAATAAATTAGATTTTGTAAGTTCTTGGGTCTCACAAGAGTTTCAACAGAAAGTCAGGGGGGGAGGTCAAGTACCCATTGTGGTATAAAAAAAACCACTATTGTGTGAGTGCGTGGAGTGTGAGTAGGACGTGCCACAGATTTAGGATGTGTGATGTAGGACGTGCCAAATGTTCATCCTTAGCATGGCTGGAACAAAAGAAGCTAAAGCAAAAGCAGAAGTAGTATGTTAGAACCGAACTTAATTTTACGTAGGGCATGACATAAGTTGTAACTAAGTTCCAAGTGTGATCAAGTTCGAAGAGATTCATTTCAGATTTGGAAAAAGTGTTGACCTCAAGAACTATCCCAAGGTTTGATTAGTTGGGAAAGATAGTGATCTTTCTTTTCATTGATTCACACTTTTCCCAACAATTTGTGTCACACCCCAATAATCTTCTTAACTAAAAGACATTTACCCTTTATTATTTAAACCATAAGCCATAAGAAAAAGGGGCCGCTAAATGGATGGTCATCCTTACTAAGGATGGGCCCTACTTGAGGACATGTTCATTGAATCGAATCATGGGTCACTAATATGTTGTACCCAAAAACTATGCTGATTTTAGATTGCCACCAAGCTAAACAAACAGCGGCATGCAAACTGAAGAGAGGCCAAAGATCATTGATTAGCTTCTAATATGGGAGGTGTTTCGATTGTGGTCCATCATAGGTTATGCATGCTATGCTCCATTTTTAAGTAAGAAGTGGGCTATGATGGTTCAGTGATACAAATCATTGCTGTTGGTGAGCCTCAACACATGGAATCTATTTTGTCCTAAAATCCTCTAACATTGGAAATTCCAAGCCACCCATCTTTAGTTTTTTTTTTCCTAGTTAATGCGGACCATTTCTGGATATCTGCAAATTCGCAACCATCTGCAACGTCTCTTCCATTTTTCTTAATTGCTTGAAAATTCAGAAAAGATGCAAATGGATCTTTTCTCCCCTCATTCAAACTTGCGAGAAGCATTGTCTGGTGAATATGAAACTTTAAATGACTTTTGAAGAGATGGTGAAACAAGAGGAATTTTCCGGAAAAAAATTCTTCTAGTTTTCTTCCATCCAAAGGCTAATATATAACGGGTTCACCATCCGTAAAAATTGGGTGGGAATCTTGTCTTATTTAATTCAAAATTTCAAAGGACGCGACACTCCTACCAACCATCTTTTAACGGTGAGAGACAATTTGGCACACTACCCTTAGCGAGCCCAATGTACAATGAAGAAAAAAGGCCTATTGAGCAACCCAGTCCACTTAAGCTTAGGGCTCAGATGAAATTTATTGAGGCAGACTCGAGTCAGAAAATGAGGCTGTTGTAAGAAAACGGGTTGTTTCGGGTTGACCCTGGCCCAAGATGATCCACCCATTCATATTGCTTTTTTAGAGAAAACCTCAATGCAATTTGCTGCTGGACGATAGTGTCATTGTTCAGCTAGTGCATAATCGGTGTGGCTTTGGTGGATCCCTAACTGTGTGATGTATGTGCTTTACATTTATGACCATCCGTTTTGAAAGCTCATGTTAAGGCATGATTAAAAAAAAAAAAAAAATGAACTGACGCAGGGAGGACGTGGTAAGGTCGATCACCGTCTCCCTCACCAGATAACTGCCTTGAATTCACAAGGCCTCTGAGATTACTCAAACGGACTTTCTCGAAATCCATTAGGAAAAATTGAAAAAGAAATAATTTTTAAAAAATTCGTAAATAATTAATTGATCATAAAAATGAAATTTCAATGCCTTAAATATGAAACCAAACCCTAAAGACAAAGTTGTAGAGTTAAACTCCAACCCAAATACGCTAAGAATGTAAATTACTATAATTAGTAAATTTACTATTTATAGACAACCTTTCTTCTTATTAAACTTCATGGTTTTTGATAAAAAATAGTAAGTATTCAATCCCGCCCAACCACCTCATTTTACTAACTTTTCTAAGTCCTTTTTATGTTGAACACAACTTCTACAACTCAATGAATAAATAAACATACTCAAACTAAAACTTACTATTTACAGTAAAAACGAAATTAAACTAAACTTTGATCATCGATCGGTTGAAATCTTGCAAATTCGGCATAGACAACCCAGCGTAGCGAGGTTGGTTGGCTTAACTAGATCGAGCTAGCCTCCAAGTCGTTCCCACCTCCGATTAGGCTTCCTCCGGTCCATCTGTGACAGAAAAGTGCTCAATTCATGTCCTTCATCAGGGGGCTCTTGTTCTGCATCATGAGCCTGATCTAAATCTTAGGTGGGCCACATCATAGGAAACAATAGCAATTGAATACCCACTACTAAAAACTTCTTAGGTACCATTAGAATGTTTATTACCATCCAACTTGTAGATAAGATCACAAAGAGATGACACAAATATCAGCTTGATTAAAAAAATTTGTGGCTCAAAAGCAGCTTTTAATGGTCATACTCCACCGTTTCCCCTGGTGGAGGCCATTTGAGATTTTTCTCTGGAATCATGTAATAAAATGACATGTGAAACCATGTGAATGTAAGGAAAATATATCAAGGTGGGTCCCACAGGGATCCACGCACCTCAGATCCACCGAAGCCGCGCCCTGTGCATAATAGTCAACGTGTCGTGTGAGCATGACAACTGGCCAGTCTATCTGGTTGGCCTACAACAAAGATCACGCAGCAACTGATGCACTCATCAGGCGCCTGTATACATGTGTGCTTTGGAGCAGATTAGCTGTTGTCCATTGTATTTTATGGTGTGGCCCATCTGATAAATGGATCGGTCTGATTTTTAGTTAGGCGTTTCCCATGTCAGGGGCAGGATTTGGACAGCCTAGATGCCATATGAACTTGGCACATGAGCAATTATGAAGAAAATGGAAGATAATATCATTGCATGAATTATGTTTGTGAATATATATATATATATATATATATATATATATATATATATATATATATAAACAACTGTAAAGATGTTTAATTAAGTAGACATTTGGGAAGCCTTGGAAACAAAATTGAAAGTACGTAATATGTTAGAGCCATCCACATATAATAACATGGTAGGGTAATGTATCAACGGAGACCACGCATCTGATTGGCCCTGCCATGGATGGCCCATGTTTCAAAAGTCTCTCTCTTTGAAATCGCATTTTTACTTTTCCTTCGCACGCGGTATTTGATTTCTCCAATTCTATTGTAAGTGCTAGGAAATAAATAATTATTACTTAGCTGTTTATTTTTGGCAGCAACCCCAAGGTCTGAGGTTGACTATTACCGTGCTTTGGGAAAATTTCTGGCAGCAACCCAAGGTCTGAGGTTGACCCCTACCGTGTTCGGGGATAACCAACAGGTGGAAAATGAAAATGTACAGAAATATTGTGGAGCCCACTGTTATGTATGTGCTTCATCCACACCGTCCATTAGTTTTACCTGCTCATGTTAGGGCACAAGGCAACAAATGAGGCAGATACAAGGCGGAAGTGGACCACACCATAAGAAAAAAGTGAAATTGAACACCTACTATTGAAAACTTATTTGAGGCCACAGAAGGTTTTGATCAAGCTGATATTTCTGTATTCGCATAATCCGTATCTCTGTGATCTTATGGATAGTTTGGATGACAAATACACATCCCGCCTTAGGAAGGTTTAATCTTTCAACGTGGATATCTTTCCTCCCTATCTCCTATAGTGGGCTCAACTTGGGCTTTGGATCTGCCTCATGTTTGGGATCATGCCCTAAAATGTGCTGGTTAAAGGAATGGACGGCATGGATCAAACGCATATTACAATGGGTCCCACAAATATTTTTGGTACACAATTTGCTGTATTTCTTCTTCAAACCAAACGTGTATGAAAAGTAGTCATAATTGTTGAATTGAATCCCCCCTTTGGAAAAAAAAAAAAAACAGCTTTTGTAAGGCTGGTGATTAGATAGCAAGTGATATTGATTTACTTGAGCTTTCTAGAATACATCCCAAGGTTTTGGGATAAGAATGCAATGACTACTAATCATTCGATTCGTAGCCATGTTTGATGATCCAAATAATTTATAAGATGGGCCTCATCATTGATGGAAGATATTAATTGATAATTAAAGTCTTCAACTAAAATACTTTGGCAATTGGCACTCTGATTATTTTACTTTTTTCAATTGAACATGGATTGCCTTCTTAACTATTGCTTTAAAGGCCATTGATTCGAAAGTCTTGGATTGTCCGTTCTTTAAAATTTTAGGCAGCTATTGTTTGCCCAATTCAATCAAACATGAAAACACAAATGTTAATGATGGTTTGTATTTAATTAACGTGTATGATTAGAAAAGTGTGGGCGTGCCAGACTTGTACTCGACTTGAATTTAATTGAACGTTGGTGCTCTTGTGCTAAGATGACCTTTTATGAATTCTAATACTTAACCGCCCTTTCAACCACCAATTGTAATTGCGATTAGGCGATTTATAAAAGGTAAGGGTTAGTTTTTCCTAATGAATTCTTTTTACCTTGTGTTAAAGACTTGTTTTTTGAACGTTTTGGAGACCGAAATTTAACAATTAAAAATTTGAAAGTATTTTTCTATTAATAATTTTTTGAATACTGGTACTCATGATTAGCGTAAGGACGATGATTCTTGTTCGTTGCTCAATGTGAACTAAGCTTTGTGATGGGGCGGTCGTGATGTGCAGGAAGGTCATATGTTCAACGTTGCTCGATTGGAAAGTGGGCCTTGTGGCGAGATGGTCGATGGAGGGTGGATTTTTGACAATTTTTTCGTTGCTCAGTAGGAACCAAGCTTCATGGCGAGATGGCTGATGAGGTGACAATTTATTTGTGGTATTAAAGGGAACAAGCACATGGTAAGTTAGTAGTGATTTAACTATCTGTTTATCGTCTGGTGTGGATCAAACTTGGTGGCGAGATGACTAGTGGAATCACTTAACACATAACAAGAAAACCCTATAGTTTTCAATTTAAAATTGAATAATCTTTCTTGCAATCTAGTAGAATGCCGTGGATGAATGGTGGAGGGATAAACTATGGACTAAAAACTAAGACCTCATGCTATGAGCAACAATATGGCTAAATTAAAATAAAATAAAAAAATAAATGGCCATGGTGGGTGAGTAGTGTAGAGCTGAGTTTGATTGCAATTGTGTGTAGCCAGCTAAACTAAAATAAAATCAAAATAAAAATGTCCATGGTGGATGAGCAACGTAGAGCTAGGTTTAGTTATATTGGGTCTCCTGATTTATCCTAGAGTGTTATTAATATAGGCTTTTGGGAGACAGTGGTTTTGTGTCGTCTTCAGCATCGTGAAAGATTTGGATGATCGATTATGCAAATGTGCTTAATTCTCTTCTGTAAGTGTAGCTTATCGCATATGACCATGTGTACAAAAGAGAGACTCTAGATTATTCAGATCGTGCGTCAACTGGAGTCCTTATGTCACTGGACTCCCTACATAAGAAAGTTGTTGAAGTCCTCATCTTACTTATCTTTAGCATCTACATAAGGTTGCTTTTAGTAAGACTAACATTAAATGCTTAATAGATATTTGTTTTTTATGGGATTCTAGTATTTAATACTTGCAAAAACTTACTGTAGTGGGATTCTTGCTCTGTAAAGAATACTTTTGATGGAACTCTAGCATTTAATGCTATCTTGCTAGCACGTTTCTAACTCCTTTTTTTGAAGTCATCTATACTACATATGACATAACTATCACGTGTCATCTTCTAGATTGCTTTATCTGATTGTGCCAGATTTAACAATGCTCTTGAATTTAATCCATCATTTAGCGTGTAGTGCCAACACGTAGTAACATCTCATTGCTCCGCAAGGTATGCAAAAAATGGATGTAAACAACCACCATAATAGTTCTACTATTAGTTTGGATCATTGAATATGACTCTCAAATCCAAAAGCTATAGTCTAAATATATCCTATGCCAATACATGGAGATGCATCATCACATTAGCAGGAATTAGATGGACAGTTATGTCTAATGTTGATGCATGGCTCCTCCATACCACCTCCCTAGGGGTCCACCAATTCGGGTAGTACACATGCTAAACAAAGAAATATATATCCAACTTGGACGAACTTGTGCACACCTGTAGCACCAACCGTCATTAAAATGGTTGGTTCCATCACTTCATGTACGGCTAGTCTTGGACTACCTACCTTTGGGCCTCAGTGGTAGGTGAACCACCAAACTGGGCCACAAAGGTGGAGCCATAAAAGTAAGTGATGGTGCCGGTCTCTCCAGAGACCTGTTGGCTCCAAATATGGCCCCACCTTGTAATGATGGCATCTTGGTTGAGTGGTCCACCGTATAAAAAATGGGTGGACTCTCTCGTCCTTTGAGCACTTGGGATATCAGGCCACCTTCTGGGTGGTGCTTGGTAGACTACCAAATCAAACCGTTGATGACATTTGCCACTGCCAGTTGGGAGCAATGCTGACTCCCAAACATGCCTGTTTCGTACCTGTGTGCAGGATCTGGGACGAGATGTTAAGGGGCGCGGTGGATACCTACCTGTGGGGCCACTGTGATGTATGTGAGTCACATCCACACCGTCCATACATTTTGATAGATCATTTTAAGAAATTAACCCAAAACTGAGGCAGATACAAATCTTAGGTGGACCATACCACAGGACCAGTCTCGATTGAATATCTACCATTAAAAAATTCATGGGGTACATTGAAATGTTTATTTACCATCCAACCTGTTGATAAGGTCACAAAGAACTGAATGAAGAGTCCACACAAATATCAGCTTGATCCAAAAATTTTGTGGCTCACAAATTGTTTTTGATGGTCGATTCCGACTATTTTCTTTATTATGGTCCACCTGAGATTTGGATCTACTTCATTTTTTGGATCATGCCCTAATATGAGTTTTCAAAAAGGATGGAAGGCATGGATATAACGCACACACATCACGGTGGGCCCCACTGTCAGGGATCTCACCCACCTTTGTGCATCTGCGATTCACCGAAGCCGCACCCATTGTTCACATACCCGTCTTCGTATTAGATATTTCTTAGACAAGAAAGCCAGCTGGTCCATTTGTAAGGGAAGCGGATTTCCTGCTAAAGGCTTCAGTAAGAAGTTCGTGGGCTGGGAACCTAGGTAGGGCCCACGGTCGTGCTTGTGAGAAATTTATCCCATACATCCTTTTTGTGATGTGCGACAAAAAATATCCAAATCCAAGACTTAAGTGGGTCGAAAATGTGAGTATTGAATGTGCACGATTGAAGTATTAATGAGCCACATAAGTTTTGAACATGAATGGTATTTGAAAATTCAGTTCATCCCAGTAAGAATGGCATTACCAATGGTATGAATAGCATAAAAAATTACTATAGACCCAAGGAGGTTTCCACAGTAGAAATTTCTCTATCCATCTTTCCTTTGGTGCGGCTCAATTGAGTCTTTGATCCAGATAATTTTTAGTCACATTTTTTAAAATGAGCTCACAAAATAGATGGACAAGATGAATTTCTCACAAGCATCATGGTGGGCCCCACCTAAGTTCCCCAGCACAAGAACTTCTTACCAAAGCCTTTCACAGTAAACCCGCGTCCATTTATAAGGTGGGCACACCTTGGAAAGACATACTTCTAGCAGCGCTGAGTCACTGTTTACTTCCCTTAAATGGTTATTTGGGAGTGTAGATTTGAGTGAATATAAATGTATTTGGAATTCAAAAATCTTTTGGCAGCACAAATTAGGATGCATTTGACACCATGCATGTTGAAGTGTCTTCAAATGTTCTCCTTTTCCTTTTAGTAGGAAAATACTTTTTTTTTACTCATTTACAAGATAATCACATGTGTGACAAAGGTGTCACTAAGCTACTAATCTATTATAGATGTGGCACCTTAACAATACCTTAAAACAATCAAAATATCAATTGCATCACTAAAATTATATTAATAAAATAATTTGAACGATCCAAACATTAGCTATGTAAATCAATTGTTAAAATGTTGGTTAGTTGCTTGTTTATGATCTTATGCTTGTGGGGCTCAAAATCTAGTCATTTTAACCAAAGTATTCATTTCAATGGTCTTATGACAATCATCTTTTCAAATATCACATGTGCACATTATATAGAATATTAGAATTAATTTATTTATAATAAATAAATTCAACTTCACGTAAATATACTACAAAATTTCAATACATTACTGATTTTAAATTTTAATGCGTTTCGATTACAAGCAGCTAAAATAACTAATGATTCCAAATTCAAGGCATTCTAAATACAAAGGTCTTAAAATGTGGTATTATTTTTTATTTAGAGGTTGATTGAAATGAGTTTTGCTTGTATTTTTAAAACACTGTAATTGATGGGACCACTTTGATTTATCAGCTGGAATTTGTCTTGCGGCGATATATTGAAGTAGATGCTCATGAAAGAGGACATGGATAAGGTGGGGACGTGGTGTTTCCAACACCACCCCGAGCGGTGGTGTGTTGGGAGCTGTGGGGCAAACGTGATGTACGTGTTTAATATCCATGTTATTCATTTATTTTTTCAGCTCATTTTAGAATATGAACAAAAAAAAAAAAAAAAAAAAGCAGATCCAAAGTTCAAGTGGACCACATGACACGAAATAGTGGGAATAACGACATCCAACATTGAAACCTTTCTAGGGTCAACTGTAATGTTTATCTATCATCCACCCTGTTGATAAGGTCACTCAATCTTAGATGAAGGGAAAACACAAATATCAGCCTGATCCAAAACTTTTGTGGCCTCCAAAAAGTTCTTAACAATGGGTATACAATCACCACTGTTTCCTATGGTGTGGTTCATTTGAGTTTCACAACTACTTTATTTTTTGATTCGTACCTTAAAATGAAGGGACTAAACAGATGGATGACATGGATATAAAACACATACATCACAGTGGGCCCACAACACCTAACGTATCAACTTACCGCACCTTATCCGCGTCCCTATGAGCAGGCACGGATCTATACCAGATACGGTCAACGCATGATCTTTGACTCAATCTCCTGCTTTTCTTGACGATTTTTACTGAAATAGACCTGAGTGTGGATATTTTATCAAAAGTCCAATTTCCCGTCTGGCTCATCTTTTTTGGCCTTTTGACAAGAAATTAAAATTTTCCAACCGAGAATGCCATTCTGACTGCCATGTGCTAAGGAGGGATCCATCATGCCCCAAGGGGAATCCATAGTGCCCGGGCGCGGATTTCCTGCGAAAGCCTTGCGCAGGAAGTTTCTGTGCTGGAACCAAGGTGGGGCACACAGTAATGTTTTTGATGAATCCACCCCGTCCATCCATTTTGGGAGCTCATTTTAGGACATGAGAACAAAAATGAATCGGATCCAACACTCAAGTGGGCCTAAAACGTGAGGATTAAACATCCACAGTTGAAATATTTGTGGGGCCACAAGGAGTTTCGAATCAGGATAATATTTGTGTTTCCAGTTCATCCAAGTAGTAGTGACGTTATGAACTATATGGATGTCATATAAACATCACTGTGGACCCCAGGGAAGTTTCAACGGTAGTAATTTACCTACTCATCTTTTACTTTAGTGAGGCCCACTTGAGGTTTGGATCCGGTTCATTTTCGTTTTAGTGTCCTAAAATGATCTCCCAAAACGGATGGACGGGGTGGATTCATAAAAAATCATCACTGTGGGCCCCACCTTGGTTCCCAATGCAGGAACTTCCTGTGCAAGGCTTTCGCAGGAAATCCGCGCCCATCAGTGGGAGGGGCATTTTTGACCATAAATTTTTAATTTCTCTTCAAAAGGGCAAAATAGATAAGGCCAAGAGAAATTGAACTTTTAGTAAAAAGCCACACCTCAGGGCTATTTCAGTAAAAATCCCATTTTCTCGTCGGTTGACCACGTATTGGGTCGCAATGTTTCACATCCAACGCATGTGATGCCGTGGCCTATTATTTAATACTCTGGAAGACTGTGATTGATGATACGCAGGCGCATGTAAATTACTTGGAACTTGCATGCATCACATACAAGCCAATTAAATTACTATCTAAATTATTGATGGGAATCGCACGGTGACTCTGCCGGCATGGACGTTCCTGGTGACCCCACGTGGCAAGATTTAATTAGGTTCGGTGCTGTAGATAGAGAGGAGTCGTTCTCTTTGACACTGGCATGTTATCCAATTAAACTTTGCCGCGTCAGGTTATAAGTCGGTGGGGAGCAGCTTAGTGGGTGTTACTCCTACCGTGTGGGGATAGTATTTTGTATATCCACGCCGTCCATCCGTTTCTCCGGCTCATTTTAGGATGTTCTTCTAAATTTCATGCAAATCCAAATCTCAAGTGGACCATACCAGTGGAAACAGTGCTGATTGAGTGCCACCATTAAAAATTTCAAAGAGTTCATCGTAAGGTTTTGGTAATGTTTATTTGCAATCAAAGCTCTTCATATTGTCAAGAAGATCGGGATGAAAGAAAATTTAAAGATCCGCTTGATCTAAAACTTTTGTGGCCTACAAAATGCTTTTAATGATTATTTATCACTCTTTTTATTGGTATGGTCCACCTGAGATTTGGATCTTCTTATAAGTTTGGATCTCATCTTAGAACCAGGTGTAACAACATACCAACGGCATGGATATACTAAAAATACGTCAAGTTAGGCCCCACATGGTAGGGGTGACACCCACTAAGGTGTTACCACGGCAAGATTCGCGTCCCCAAGCCGGCGGACCCCTGCCTCAAAATTGGCATCCCCACGACGGCAGATACCTGCCCTGCCGTAATCGAAGTTGGCCACAGTTACGTGTGAGTTTTATCCGCACAGTTCATCTATTTTCCCTTAACAAGTTAGGGTATTGTCAAAAAATGAGGCAGATACTAGGCTCAAGTGGACGACAGAATGGGGATTGAACGTTCTCCATTAAAAACCTCAAGTGGACCACAGTGTTTTCCTTTCATCCAGGTCTCTGCGACTTTATGAACTGGTTGGAGGGTAAATAAACATCACAATAGGCCCTAGAAAGGTTTCAATCCTGTGCATCATTATCTCCGCTGCTTCCCATGGTGTTGTTGAACCTTGGATTTACCTCATTTATCGGTCATATCCTAAAATAATTTTAAAAACAAAGGATGAACGGCGTGGATAAAACCACTAAATCACGGTGGGCCACGTAGCCCCAGCATGGAGAGGAGCGGATTAGGTGAGACCCCGGATCCACCGAAGTGGATGTGACCCTGACTGTAGTGCCTTATCTACATGACTACATCTATGCCATCCATTCGGATTGAAAGCTCATTTTAGGGCATGATCCACAAAATTAAGCAGTTCCAAATCCCAGATGAACCATTGTATAGGAAACAATGGTGATTCATCATTAAAAACTTCTTGTGAGTCACAAAAGCTTTGGATCAAGATGATATTTGTGGGGTTTCTTCATCTAGGTGTTTGTGACCATATCAACATGTTGGATGGCAAATAAACATTCTGGTGGAATCCATGAAGTTTTTAATGATAGGGATTCAATCAAGACTGTTTTCTGTGGTGTGGTTCACCTAAGATTTGAGTCAGCTTCATTTTTGGGCGTCATGCCCTAAAATGAGCTTTTAAAATGGTTGGATAATGTGGATTTAAGGAACATACATCACTGTGAGCACCACAATCAGGGGTCTCAACCACCTCGGTATATCTGGTGTCTCACCTAATCCGCTACCAGTCTGGACCGATTTCCGTAAGGGCGGGGGCAGGATGCAATCCGAAGACCCGACTGGCATTTCTCCTTCCCTTAAAAAATGAGAAAAATGAGAACGGTTCGTTTTCCCTCCGTGCGACTCACGGTCCACCATTTGTTGCAGCAAATCCACGACCACACAGTGAGTGTTCCCATGATCATAACCGTAGACCTTGTGCATTCTGTTCGGTACGAATGGTTGTTAGCATCACTGTCTGTAGAAGAATTTAGGACAACGAAAATTTTCAATATACAGCTTTCAGTTCTCAAAATCAAAGATCGGAATCATCACGGAACGTTCTCCGGTAAGCCTGTCTATTATAGGAACTGCAATATCAACAATTCGCATCACCGGACCATCCTGTTGTGTCGCACCTAACTAGGGCCCACATGCTGAATCATCCAATGATCTGAACCGTCAATGCTGAGGAATCTATGCAATTAGGGCCATTCAAATTTAGCTGAACGGAAAATTCTCATCAATTTAGAGAAACGAAAAGAAAATTTTCAATGGCTCTCAGTCAACTTTTAAAATCAAAGGTTATGATCATCAATTAAGGGTACTAAAGAGAACATAGACGGTTAAAATCATCGGACCATCTGGGCATATGTGGGCTCCAGTTGGGTGGCGAAAGACGCTGGATCCAGAGTCGCGACGGACGCAAATCGAACTTAACATGCAAGGAAAGCCAGCAGTCTCTGAAGACCCCAAAGAGAAGAAGACAAGAGACAGCCATTTCCCAGTCAACACCTTTCGAAAGCCATCTCCCTCTTTCCTTCCACGAAATTCCCTTATCCCACCCTTCCCAAAACCCTTCTAAAACCCCTATTTCCTTCCAGAAACAAAATCAAATCTCTCGTATTCCACAAACGATCCAGAAGCTTTAGAAAGAGAAAATCTCTGATATATAATTCATTTTTTGCAGCTTCCCTTTCTAAGGTCTTCCCTTTCCAGCTGCTTTCCATATATCATTGAAGTCTTGAATTTCAGTTTCATGTGGATTCCATCCCTTCCAACAGAAATAACCGCCCCAGATCGCGTTAAAGAAGAATCTGGTTCTTGGGCTTCAGACGCTGAGATTTTCAGAGTTGTGTATATATATTTTGTTCTTCTGTTTTGGGATGGATGGATCGCAGGGTTCGAACGGTCCACCGCCTTTTCTTACGAAGACTTATGATATGGTGGATGACCCGTCATCGAATTCCGTTGTTTCTTGGAGTTCTAGTGGTAAAAGCTTCGTTGTGTGGAATCCGTTGGACTTTGCGAGGGATTTGCTGCCCAAGTACTTCAAGCATAACAATTTCTCCAGCTTCATCCGGCAGCTTAATACGTATGTAAGTGATGGAGAAGCAGTTGTTTTGTTTGATTTTATAGGTGTGTTCTTGCCGCGTTTGGATTCACTATTGAATTGAACTGAGATAGTTATTTGAAAAATGTGGAAATACAGACAAATTGCAAATTACCGTTCTTGGTAATCGTATGGGAAATAGGCTCCAAATTGCAGTTATATTCCTTTCCGATTTGAATGTGAAAATGAATCTTAATGTGGTTAGATGGCTTCTTTTTTAATCTTTCTATGGGTATACTAGGAAACTTGTTATGAGTTGGTCATTTGACTTGATTGAATTGTATTTTCGCTATTTAATTTGGTTGGTTATGCAAGGGAATTCCCTTGAGGTAAGCCTTGGAATTGTTTGGGTGTGATTGTTTGTTCTGAATATGTAATTGGAGAAGAATAAGATCGGTGCCAGCATCCGACACCTATTTTGAATACTGAAAATCCATTGAGAAAATCATGTTTTTTTGGTGTATCTCTCTGTATTCATAACATCCCCTGGCAAATCCTGATTTTCTATGGATTGATTTTTTTTTTTTTTTTTAATAGTTGGAATTCTGTTTGTTGTTTCCTAGAAACTTATGCCTTTCTCAGTTACCGCAATTTGAATCTAGTAATTTTTCTAATTTCGTGTATTGGCAAATTTTTGTTGTCTTCTTTTTGTTATGGTTCGCATGTCCTCAATGAACTGGTCTTCGTAGTTTCTGATACCTTTTTTTTTTAAATTATTATTATTATTATTATTATTATTATTATTATTAAATTTCTGAACAATTGAAAACATGAGCTGCATCAGTTTCCAAAACTAGGCAGTGTTGGATATCTGAAAAAAAGAAAAAGTTCCTCCAGTTTTTTGTCTTTTTTTCTTTTCCATTCCCCATTCTATGCAAGACGCAGCGCTCTAGTTCAAACTTCAAAATCCATGTTTATTGTTCTCAATTTTCATGGGGTTCTTTTAAATGGGTGAAGTTCGTTTGTCTGGAGTTAGGTTGTGTTGATTTAGGTTGGACAAATCTTGATTTCCCCTTATATATATATATATATATATATGAACTTCTTGAAACTAATTTAAATAAGAAAAATGGCATCGATTAAAATTACTGCAAAATCCATGGCTTCTAATTTTCGGTTTTGCCGAGTTGACACTGGCTGTGTTGCCTAGCAACACCCATTCTTGGGATGCGCAAAATGGGTGGTTCTAGATGTGTCCTTTCTTTTTCTTTTTCTTTTTGTTTATTGCAGTTATGGAAGTAATTTTCGTCTGTTTAATATAATTTTTTTCCATGTATTTGAAGTATTTTTTTCTTTTTCTTTTTCTTTCTTTTTTCTTTTTTAACTGCTTGAGTTAAAAGTATCTTTCATCTTCAACCAGGGATTTAGAAAAATAGACCCTGAACAGTGGGAATTTGCAAATGAAGAGTTTATAAGAGATCAGAGACACCTCCTGAAGAACATTCACAGGCGCAAACCAATACACAGCCATTCCCTACAGCACCACCAAGCACAAGGGAACTCTTCGGGAGTGTTATCCGAAGCAGAGAGGCAAGAGCTCGAGGAAGTAATTGAGAGGTTGAAACATGAGAAAAGCGTGCTTCTTTCGGAGGTACAAAGGAACAATCAGCAGAAGCATGGAATAGATTTGCAGATGCAGTCTTTGGAGGAGCGGTTGCATCACATGGAACACCGTCAGCAGCAGATGAGGGACTTCTTGATGAGAATTGTGCAGAGACCTGGGTTTGTCTCTAACCTCTTGCAGCAGTCTGAGAACCATAACAAGAAGAGAAGGTTGCCAAAACCTGATAGTTTTGGCAATGACACTGAAGATGATGAGCATGTGGCTTTCCAGGCAGTAACGAGAGAGAATTCAGATATTGTTTCTGTACGCGTCTTAAACACAGATCCATTTGAAAAGATGGAATCATCTATAAATTCCTGGGAGAATTTTTTTCGTGGAGTGGGTCATGCTTCTGGTGAAGAACTATATGGTAGTAGCACACAGTGGCCGCCTTCGACAGTTGTTCTTACTGAAGTTCTAACATCATACAGGGATCCAGACAGTAATTTACAACCACAGTCGCCTAAGATACGACCATCTTCACCTCGTTCGAGAGATATCCGTTCCTCTCCAGATCTGACAGAATCTACAAGTTTTGTTGAAAGCCCTGCTATTTCTCCAATTTGTCTTCCTGCCGACAATCAACTTAAAGACTCTTGGATAGATGTGAATTCCAGGCCTGCTCCTATTGAGGTTCAGTCATCAAAGGAACGGACAAACATAGGTTCAGCTGCTCCCACAGGGGAGAATGATGTGTTTTGGGAGCAGTTCCTAACGGAGACACCGGGTTCATCAGATACTCACGATGTCCAATCAGAAAGTAGGGATGCTGATAGTAAAAAGAGTGGAAGCAAGCAAGCTGAACTTGGACACTTTTGGTGGAATAGGAAGAATGTAGATCACCTGACGGAGCAGATGGGGCAACTCAGTCCAGCTGAAAGAACCTGACTTTGACTGGTTCATTCAATTCATGGGTTTTGAATTGCTTGTTTTCTGCCATATAATGCCACTTAGCAAAGAGGTATGGCTGGTTGGATCTTGTAATTATGTCTTTCTTGTTTCGAGCTTATTATTTTTTGAGCATCTGCTGTAAATGGAAAACGTTGTGATGTTGTCACAGTAATTTCCCCTGTTCATTAATTTTTGGATCATAATTAGTATTTTGGTTTAGATGGGTTCATGAACACTCGGTAAAGCATCAGTTTCTCTTCTTTGATCAGTAACCAGATTTTGACTAGCATGCTGTTCCTGTTGCTCTATTATTTTAGTGTTGGGCATGTTACAAAGAGGAATTAAAGGATCCTTGACACAAGGCTTTCACCAGTATGCTTGTGCTTGGGTTTTCAATTCTGAAAGTGGGGCCTTGCGTTCTAGACCATTGTTCTGTCGTACAACCATGGACGGATGATGCCTGTAAAATTTCCTTGGGACAACCCTTATCCTTCAGTTTGTGTCCTACAAGTAGATGGTTAAAAAGAGAAATACCAATAGTGGTGCCTGGAACTTCCAATCTGGAATATTTTTGAGGCTTGGTCCATCCACGGTGGTATGCACCAGACGATCTCTGTACTACTGAAACATGGGCCCCACATGTTAGAACTGATAACCTGAGTATAAGGGATCCAATATTCCACTGTTATGGAAGTCCAGGTTAAGTGAAAATTACTGGTTAATTTGTGGAAGATGTTGTTAGAATTAGTAGATTATTCAAGGTTATTAAAAGAAGATGCAAGTCTCATTTGCTCATGAGCATTGGAATTACTTTGTGTTAGAACAGATGCAAGTGTTGTGTCAGCCTGCCAATGCTCAAAAACTTTTGAGAGAAGCTTTGCCTGCTATCAGTAATTTCAAAATTGACATTGGGGCATTCAAGAATTTCTTTGTTTCTTTTGTATAATATATGTAGTCTGAAGAAAAAAAGTGATAATAAATTTTTGTGTGACCAATTTTCTTCAGTCCTTTCATTATTTTAATATTTCATGGTATCGAAGCCTATCTTCTATGCTTCATCCAATTATCTATTATGGGTTTTCTATTTGTCTCATGCTAGCCGCTACTTTACCCTGTGGCCCATCTTACAGTCTTACCTTGTGGTCTTTAACCTCTCACATCAAGGATATTTTGAAGTTGGTTAACCACGATCATTGACTGAATTGAAGCATAGAGTCTACCGTGGGTACTGAATTTTCCTGCTGTCACTTGTTCTTTAAGGGCTGTTTGGGAAGCAGGAAAATATTTGAGTCCCCCCACTAGGGCTGTCAACGGGTCGGATTCGGAGCGGATAGTAGCTGATCCGAATCCGATCCGATTTGTGATCCGGGTGATCCGTATCCGACCCGAAATCCGACGGATCATGTAACGCCCCAGATTTTCGAGATTTATTTGAAAATTTTTGAAAATTCATTTTTAATTTATTTTTTATTAATTATCGTACATTTACCGTTGATTTGCAAATAGCGGGACATCCGTAGGAGATCCGATAGGGGACCCTTTACAAAAGTTGCTTAGAATGATCCCATAAACATCGTAGAAAGATCAGATTTAAAAAATCACGCACTTTTTAGATAATTACGAAAATGCCATTAGTTAAACTTAAGTTAAGATGCCATTTTTAAGTATTATAGTTTCTGACAATCACTTTCATGCAAAACCCTGGATTTAAGCTTTTGGGCACATATTAACCATACACATCAAATTTCAGCCCTTAAATCATAGTAGAAGTGGTCCGATTGTCAAATCAGCCCCTTAACCTTTGATTTTCATGTCCATCGAGTGAGGAAAGTAGATGGTTAGTCGTAGTCGAATATTTCTCTTCATATGAGTGACTTGGATCGTCTTTATCATGGACCAATAGTGTGATTTGAGTGCCCCACCTTGATAATCCTCTTTCTTATGCGCGAAGTTATCCCGTTCTAGAAATTAACGAGTTACCAACTCTTTTTAAATCTGAACCTTTCAATTTATCCACTTCTCACCATCAATCGCTTCTCAAATTTGGACCACTTATTATACTCATATGACTACGAGTTTACACAAAGTTTGGATCCCGATCTATAATCCTACACCGTTGAACCACAAAGCCAGCCCCTTCCTTTTCCGCCAAAAGTTGAAATTTCAGATCTAGGCATTTCTCACCATCAATCAACTACTAAACTTTGTACAATTGTTTGCCTATCATGAATACATATTTTCTCAAAATTTGGGCCCTGATCATCAAGCGTAAACCGTTAATTGAGATTTAGCCCATTTTAGCACCCGTTAGGCCATTTTCAAGGATCGGCCAATCTAGAATGTGGATCATCAAGAAATTTATGTATTCTGACTCCACTCTTCGAGCTTGATAAGATGAACGGATTGGAATTAATCAAAGATCATCCGAATATTGAGATTTGAGAAACCCACCTCAAAAAGTTGTTACACAAGACTTCGCGTGCACATCCCTCTCCATATTTCTACTACGCACCTCCAAATCCTTCTCTTAACCCTAGCCTCCATGCCCTAGAGAGAGAGAGAGAGAGAGAGAGAAGAGAAGAGAGTTCTTTATCATATTTTTCCAGCGGCTAGGATCTTCTACAACCCTCTTCTAAGTCCATCCTAAGGTGAGGATTTTCCTTCAAGCCTTTCATTAATAATATCACGATTATCATAAGTTTCTTTTGTGGCATGTGAAGTTGTTTTATTTTGAATTACTTATCCATATAACATGAAGTTTGATGTGAGATTTGTAATGAATATCATTATATGGTGATGTGATTCCTTTTTTTTAGATTTTTTACTAAGAAGCATGTGTATTTGTGTTATTTATTTTTGTGAAATCTATGCCCTTATTTTCTTAGTCCATGTATTACAAGTAACATTGATTTTCATATTGTGATATGAAATATGTGTATAAGATCATCATATGGACATCC
This sequence comes from Liriodendron chinense, assembly GCA_003013855.2. Classification (NCBI taxonomy): domain Eukaryota; kingdom Viridiplantae; phylum Streptophyta; class Magnoliopsida; order Magnoliales; family Magnoliaceae; genus Liriodendron; species Liriodendron chinense. The sequence continues at coordinate 3,692,056 of PVNU02000440.1, read as the reverse complement.
CATTATTGTATACTCTTTGTCCCTAAGTTGGTAAAATTATTCGATGTAGAGAGATGGAACCCGTGAGAGGTGTCCATGATGGAAGAATATCTCTTGATTTAACTGAGAGAATGAAGTGATTGTTTGTCAATGGATCCTTACATGTACATGATGCTTGATTGGATCCATTTACACTACACGAGTATTTTAATGAATTTGGTCATGAAGTATAACATTGACTTTTTGGGACATGATGAAATCATAAAACGGGACAATGAGTGGACACTAATGGTATACAAATTCTCATGAGCCGGAGTTGGTGCTATGGACACTAATCCCGTGCTGTCGGCCTATGCTGGGTTGCTTGCGACTCCCCATAGTGACCATTGAGTTATATTTAAATCGGTTGTATGCGAAAACACTTAAATAAAGGTGAAACTAAAGTCATGCATTCACTTGGCTCCATGTGGGTGTGCAGAATTGAGAATAGGCTAGAGCGTCCTACTTCTCCCGTACACTATCACGTGTAGATTTGGGCTATGAGCGTCCCGTTTCTCACGTGGTCGGGCAAAACTATGGGCTTGTGCGTCCCAGGAACCTCTGGTGACTAGTGGCTAGCATGAAGTCGTAACAGGGAGTCTCCCACTTCATGGATTGTGATTCTAGCCAGGGTGCCTTAGCCAGAGCATGCATTCCATGCATCGCATTAACAAAGATTTTTAGTTGGTTGTTTTGATTTGATTAAATGATAATATCCTGCTTGCGTTTACTCTGTACCGTTATTATTATTCTTGATTGTCTTGGAGGAAATATTCCCCACTATGATAGCGTTTAACGCTATCCCAAACACAATTTAGATGATGCAGGTGAAGATCCAGGTAATGAACCCGATTTTCAAGGAAAAGAGTTCGATGGTTCGTACAATCACATGGCGGATGACGATGTTAGAGAAACTTAGTTGATGTTTTCATTTATTAAATATTTCTTTGAGTAGTTGATACATTTATGGAATTGTAATAAGTCTTCAAGAGAAAACATGGTTTTGTATTTTAATTAATCAGTATGGATATTGGTTGGTTCCTTTATTTAAACATTGAAGCGTAGTAAGTTTGATGAATAGATGATAATTTTCCGCCCTTGTGGCAGAGATTCATTATAACAATCAAGCAGATTACGATTCGACTCTGATACACGAGAGTCAACTTTAGGGACAGATCACTAAGCTTCTATTCGAAATCCGACCCGGCAGAGATTCAACCGATCCGACTCTGATCCGACCCGATCCGATTATACATAATACTTCTCATTTCAATTCACATCCGCAACCAAACACAGAAGAAACCATTTGAACTACAAATCGAGATTCTTACCGATACTCCGATCAAGAACAAAGGGAGTCTTCAATGCCTTTTACCTGTACTGTCTTTTCGATGAGATTCTTCCTCTGCTCTGCGTTCGACACGTGGCAGACGACTCCGATTGCGTCAATCCCTTGAGACCTGAGATTGCCAACGGCCTCATCGACGTTCTTGTGCAAATCGGAGGAACCAGAGCCTGAGGGTGAGAGAGAGAGAGAGAACCTGCTTTCGAGAGGAGATAACAACGGAAGCGCCTTCCGATCCGATACGCTCGGCGATGCCGAAACCGATACCTTGCGTAGATGCCGTTACGATCACTACCTTCCCTTCAAATCTCTTCCCTTTCACCATCTTCTCTCTCTCTCTCTCTCTCTCTCTCTCTCTCTCTCTCTCTCTCAATGCAGGGCTGCTGCTTTGTCATGGACTAAGACCCAAATATATAATCGGATCATTATCGGATCGGAGTGGGGTCGCTCCGAATCCGACCCGATTAATAAACGGATCACAGATTTTGATCCGTATCCGATCCGTTGATCCGATTAATGATCCAAATCCTTTTAAATCGGATCGGATACGGATCAAGATCCGTGCCATTGACAGCCTTACCCCCCACCCCCTGCATTATTTCATTTTCCTCCCAAATACTCTCCCATGTCTCTCCTCTTACAATGGTCAATGGTAGAGGTGGGCAACGATCCGGGCCGAGCCAAGTTAGCCCTAGTTTGGTTTGGCTTGTTTTTGTGCCACCTCAGTTTGTGGATCGGCTTGGTTTGGGTTTTGGGCCGACCCATGTGGCCCGAGTTTGGTTTGCTGCAAAAAAATCTGATTCAAGCCGAGATCGGTTTGGTCGAAAATTTCGAACTCGGTTGGGCCGAATTCAAACCGGTGGCAGCTCTTTTTTTGCTTGTTTATTTAAATAGAAAAGAATTTAAAAATTTAGAAAAAAAAGTACAAACGTATATTACTATATGATGTTTAACATCCTCCAACGGAGTGTAGTTTCAAAATAAACATGTAAGAGCATTTTCCAGACAAAAGTAGACAAGCATAATTTTACAAGTGCAAGGAAACAGTGTGCATTCACGTATATGTATTATGTATTATCCATGTTGTCATGTATATGTATTATCCATGCTGTGATCCATCTATTTTACATATCATTTTAGGACATGATCCCAAAATGGAATCATATCCAAAGCTCAAGTGGATCACACCACAGAAACAGTGTGTTTACAATCTATGAGCCGAATCAAACTGAGCTTTGAGCCGAACCGAGCCAGTACTGCCCTAGTTTGAGCTTGGTTTGTTTTTTCAAACGAGCTTGACTCCGAGGCTTGGTTTGGTTTGAACTTCCATTAGAACCAATCCAAGCCGAGCTTTTTCAAACCAATCTGAGCCGAGCTTTCGAGCTGGCTTGGTCTGTGCCCTGCTCTAGTCAATGGTCATATCTCCTCTCCTTTCCTTACTCCAACAGTGACTTCTTCTGAATTCCGGTGCTATCTCCTCCAAACTCTGGTGACAATTTGCAATCTTTGGCATTTCCTCTTCCAGGAAAACTTCCAGACAGGAGAAAAGAGAAGAAAAAGTTTCCAAGAAAATTTTGAGAACTCCCAGACAAGTGAAAACAGTTAAATCTTGACTTCTTTTCTTGGTACTTTATTCCTTGGAAAGTCACTTTTTGTCCAAAATTTTTCCTGCTTCCCTTTGTCGAAGCATTGAAACAGTCTTTATTTTGAGGTCTTTTGTCCCCCTCTAATTTGCTAGCAACATTGTATTGAAATTAGAGACTTACATGTTCTCTTTGTAGTTATCTGCAATATAATATGAGAACAGCCATCCTTGTATTTACATGTTTCCAGCATTTAAATACCCACTTTAACTGAGTATAGGTACAGATACTGGTTGTGGCAAGGACTACGTATCTGACTTGGGTTCTTTCGAACTCCTCCCGAGCATCCAAGTCGGAAGGATCCAAGTTAGTCTCGTAGCCAATCTTGCATGGAAAGGTGAACACCATGCTTCGGTGTGATTGCTTGATTCATTATCCAATTGTGAATGATTTCCTTTTTCTTTTCTTTTTTTTCAGATACATTAACAGTATCTTTTCTGAAGTTTCCTTGATCTCATGGCGAGCTACCTCTTTCAGGCTCTGCTGAGCCAAGATCATTATGGGATGCATCTTCAATGTGGGCCCACATGCGATCTGATGATCTACCGCCACAAAACCCCAAATTGTACTCCCTTCACCTATCCTCCTCGAAATCTACTATCCACCATTGCAAACCTGATGTTGCTCGCCCCATCAGAGTTTATTCAAGTTGCTACCCCAGTTTCTCCTGTCCATAGTCCATGCTAACTTTTCCTTTAAATTCCTTTTGCATATAAATCCTGTCCATCACTTCACATGGGACCACTGATCGTCTATCAAAAGCTGTCTAAAACTGTAAATGACTATGAACTCGGTATTTAACTTCTGCACTGTCAATGACTGTGAACTCAGTATTTCACTTCTGCTGGCCATTATCTAAGTAGGTTTGAAGCTATAACAGTCGTTTTAGTTAGTAGGACAATATGAGTTATTGGATTGGTTGCATGCAATCGATTCTGTACTTCACCTCAGAAGTCTGCTTCATCTTCATTCCCACCAAAATCCAATATCAATTTCCCTGAAAGTTAGTGTGGGCATCCATATCAATTTCACTTCTTAAGCTGCCCTGCATTGATCTCTGTTTATTTTCCCAGTTCTTTTCTCGATTGTTTTCCACCTAGGATGTCATTGTACACGACTCTTTGATTTCCAATGAATCCATTGCCACCTACTTCCTGCTCTAGCATAGATTTTGCCTTGCTCCCCCTCAAGGTGTATGAACCATCCATCCTACTGGTGACCAGTATCTCGTAATTTCTTCAGCTTGGAACAAGTGCATTAGAAGATGGGGAGTGAGGGCCATCTTGGTTGTTCTTGTAGGGCTGGTGATTGGGTCCCTTGATTGTTCTTGTAGGGCTGGTGGCCTTGTTTCTATGGTGAAGGCCTGTGCCTGTAGTTTTGGGATGTAGTGCTTTGTCTTTTTTGTGTTTTCTTTTTGGCTGTTCTAGCCTAATAATACTTTCATTTTTCAAAACAAAAACAAGGGCATTACAAGATGGGGCCACTGGATGGATGGTTCAGATTCGTTTATGGGGCACACATGTTTGGTGAGATGGGGTCTCATCGTATTTCGATGTGTCCAAGTTCTACTGGATTATTCCTCTACTAATCAATTTATACACTAGTTACATCATAGTTCAAAAACTTGAAAACTTGACCTGACTCGATATCTAGCTGGGTTGGATCGAATCAATGACTCACTCGATTTTTAATAATTAAACTAGAGGGTAGCATTCACTAATAATATATACTTATGACTATAAAACTAGGCAAACTAAATCACATAACTAGTGTGTGGCCTGCTGGTAGACGCTGATGTCTTGCATGTTTGAAGTAATGAGTTTGAATCCCACCAACATCTTGCATCTTTTTATTTCAAGATGAATTAACTCTGCGAGTGACTTGGTTCGGGTCATTCTAAGTCGTGCCAACTCGACCAAGTAGGTGATCCGACTCAATGAGTCATGCCGAATTTGAATCAAGTCGAGCTCTTCAGTGAGTTTCATGGTGTCTCCACTTGATTTCTTGCCAAGTCGAGTTGACTTGGACGAGTTACAACTTGAGTCACTGAGTTTTAGAACTATGAGTTACAAACAAGGTTCAGATGGGCCTCGACTTGGGGGCATACCTACCCTACATTCTCATGAAAGCTGATCAAGGATCAGCCATGAAGCTTACTGATGGCACCATGGTCTACTGTTTACCATGAAAGTGTCGGTATGATTCTCAACCATACCTGAATGCATCGAGGTGGCTATGGTGCATCTGATCACATGGGACCATGTGGCCATCACCACAGATATAATCTCTGTTATATTCGTCACAACATTGCCATGTTCTTTTCTAGTACAAGTGGACCTGGATATGTGTAATCTTATCATTTTCTTATGCCTTCGTTAGTAACAAAATCCGAATTTTCTATTCCTGTTATCTGATTGATGAAATTGTCAAACACCTGTATCCTAAAATAAAACAGTAAAATAAAGCTAACTGAATCTGTAGCATCTTTGATGCATTATTAAAATCCATATAGAATGATTATGGTACTTTTGTTTTTTTTTTTTTGGTAATTTAGCTGCAATTAACACATACCTAAGATGCCTTTTGGGCTTGGTATGAACATTGCAACATGCAAGGTCATTTAAATAATGAAATTACCCATTTGCTAATACACATTATCTATGATGCCTAATATTATGACATTTAGCTAATGGTATTGAATGATAAAACATTACCTATGTATAGGATCATCTGATCAGTGTGATTTTTGGGCTACGCTCCATCCGCAGAGGTCCATGATTTTGGGTTTTATGGATTGACGGATGCATGCTGCGGGTGCAATGTGTAGATCCGTTGATGTGACATACCGTAAGTAATGCTGTGAGAAGACATTCTCCTGCCTGGTTAATTTCATAGGTGCCAATGATTAGTTGCATGTTCCTATGTTAACGACTCGGCCTTTCCCACATTCATGAACGTGTTCTAACCTTGGAATTAGGAGATGAACACATGAGATTGTTTGAGTCACTAATTGCATTTAACTTCAACCCATTTTTCTAATACGAATTCAGAATCTCATCAATCCCTATATAAATGCATCTTAATGACTCAGGGTTTCTCCTGAAAGAAAAGCAAAATTCCCACTGATTTCCATCTCCATTTTTCGATATCCATGGCTACAGCCAAGTTCCTTCTATGTTTGTTCTGGGCTACCTTCCTTCTCCTTTCCTCTCTCCTCACTCCAGTTCCAGCACAAATACGAAGGCGGGCCACAGATCCAACATTGGCAGCCACCACAATCAAGCAATTTCTCGACCCGCAGAACAGGGTCAGGGCACGACATGGCCTCCCTCCCCTCAAATGGAGTATCAAGCTGGCAAGGTTTGTGAGGTGGTACGCTGGTCAAAGGCAGAACGACTGTGCTTTGATTCACTCAGTGGGAGACTTGGGAGAGAACCTCTTTCGAGGAACTGTTGGAAGCCATCAGATGCAGTTGCTGCTTGGGCTGCTGAAGAATCCATCTACGACTACAAAAACAAATCAATGTTCACATAACAAAGATTGCCTGCACTACACGCAGCTGATCTGGAAGACTACATCGTCGGTCGGATGTGCTAAGATCATATGCAGGAGTGGTGACACGTTCATCACTTGCAATTACTATCCACATGGCAATATTGAAGGCCAGAGGCCTTACTGAGTGCCGGTTTACAAGCCCATCGAGTTATAAGGGCATGCATTCGAGTGTTTGGCCCAAGACCGGTCCATCGACAGCATTAGCCCAGCCCATTGACGGCCCTATTCATGGGTGAAGGTCAATGCGTGGAAGTGATTCCCATGTGTGTTTGGATTCGTAATCCAATTAAACTGCGATTTGTACAACAGTGGAAAATGGAATGACGAACTTGCAATTGCTTTCTTCCTTCATTTTGGTTTAACAGGGGTGTCAATGGGTGGGCCAGGCCTGGGCATAGTGAATGCAGAGTTTTGAATAGGCAAGTCCGAACAGTTCAAAATCCCTGCCTAATACAACCCTAGACCCAGCACATTGATAGCCCTTGGTTTAAGGGACCAGACTCTGGTTCCCAACAGCAATTTGGTCATTTTCTCTATGCTTAAGTAATCGTCACAATGTGATCCGATGGTGCATCCAAACGCAGTCTCTGCCTGTGGATTGTATTGTACAAGTGGGGGCCATGATGGATGGAAGGTCTTGTAATGGATGATGGGCAATGTCCAAAAAAGAAAGAAAATAAATAAAATGGAGGTCTGGGATCTTTGAAACTTGGGATATTTTTTGGCAGGGTCCATACGCAATGCAGCTAGTCACATCAATGGCCTGGATGACTGATCGCTGCACTGTTACATTCTTTACCTGTCAGTGTGACCTGATGTGGGGCCCACCAACCTAGCCAGGATGTGTTCCTGCAAGGGTGGAAGGAGACTTTAAAAATACTGTCTTCTGCGTCCATGGCTGGAGTTCAAATCCAGCAAGACCCATGTGGGCAGATCTGGCCTGTTCAACAGGTGGGGTGCACCATAGATGCCATAAGAGGGTCGATAACTCAAAATTTCAAATTCATTAGATGATCCTTCCATCAATGGTCTAAGATGCATGCAATGGTTGATCAACGACCAACGGTTGAATCCCTCTCTAATTAGAAAGGTAAGAATGTTTGATGAGACAATGCGTGAGGTAGGTAATGAATGGACTGGATGCATGCGTTTTGTCTTCCAAAATAATGCCCCCTTTTGACGACTCATCCGGTGGTACACAACCCATCATGGGAAACTTTAGATATGTATCCCAACAACCCATACACCACCACAAGACGACTACACGTACAACTCTGGCATGCGTGTGTGGTCAGGACGGCCCACCACATGGAAAACTTTCTATGTAAAAAGAGCATGCGCAATTTGAAAAGAGAAGAAAAGAAAAGGCTGCAAATTATCTAAATTTGAACGCATGCGGTCTTCATGACGGGTGGGATCTGTATGGCCCATGAGTTTGGATATCCACTGATCGAAGGGCACCGCTGAGAGCCCTAAGTTCAACACTTAGGCCCGTTTGGTAGCTTGTATTTGTATGATCCAAATATAATTAGCATGCAATTCATGTGAATTGGAACCTCATTTGTGTTTAATAGCCTTTTAATGGGAATCCAAACATTGTATTTCACATCCTTAAATGAAAAATTGGAATTCAAAAATTGTATTTCGCATATTTAAATAGAATGCATTGGAATTCTATGGTATATTTATAAAATCTGAATTTGATTAAAGTAAATTAGATTTGATAACTTAAGTTAATGTACATGTGATACTAAGCAAAAAATAAAAATAAAAAAAATAAAATAGAATAAAATAAAAATAAAAATTTCAAGCATTAGGTGGGCACAAAATTGCACCCACTATTTCTGAAGTCAAAAGGCATGTTCTTCCAAGCTAGTGTCTTTTTTTTTTTTTCTTTTTTATTCTTTTTCATGAAATGAGTTCTGCAAATTCTTGCATTGGTCTATTGTGATGTTTATGTGAAATTCACTCCAACACATACGTTTAACTCAAGTTAGGTCTAAGGACAAAAGTTCAACCCCATCCATGATCGTGGTGGACCACACAATTGAAAAATATAGAGGGGAATGCTTACTCTCAAAAGACTCTAATTGCAGTGTACCACACGATTGGAAAACAAAGAGGGGAATGCCTATCCTCAAAGGACTCGAATTGCATAGTGTACCACACAACACCAAGGTCAGTGTTGTGTGGCGCTGTAAAATCTTTGTGGGCCCCACTGGTGATGTATGTGTTTTATCCACGCTGTCTATCTATTTTGCCCCCCTCATTTTTGGGCATGAGCCAACTCTCAAGTGCACCACACCACATGAATCAGTGATGATTGAACGCCCATCATTAAAAACTTCCTAGGGCTCACTATAATATTTATTTTCCATCTAATCAATTAATTAGGTCACACAAACATGGATGAAGGGAAAACACAAATATCAGCTGGATCCAATACTTTTGTACCCCCCAAGAAGTTTTTAATAGTGGGTGTTTAATCACCACTAATTCCTATTTTGTGGTCTACCTGAGATTTGGATCCCTAGAACGAGGGGGCAAAATGGAAGGAGGGCGAAAATAAAACACATATAATGTGGTGGGGGTTCATAAAGCTTTTCCAACAGTACACAATATCGACGTCAGTGTTGTGTGATACATTATGCAATCCGAGTGCCCTTTAAAACTATTTTCCTTCATGTGGCCCACCTAAATCATGGTTGAGCCTGATTTTTCTTGTCTCGAGCCATAAATTTTAGGTATGGTATCTAATAGTTGGAGTAGATTTTATATAATCATCATGGTGGACCCTAAAAAAAATCAAGGTTGAATGTCTTACTCCCAACAATTTCATTTTGTGTGGCCCACCTGAAGCCCAAGTCGAGCTAATTTTTTTAGTCCTGAATCAAAGTTGAAATGACACACCAAATGATTAAGTATATTTTATGTAAACATCACAATTGGCCATATAAAAATCAAGAGTGGATGTCCTTGTCCCAACAGTTTCCCTTTGTATAGCCCTACATGAATCACGTGAATCGTGTGATAGGCTGATTTTTGTGCGATGAGCCAAACATGGGTGACGCACCTAGTGGTTGGGGTGGATTTTGGGGTCCATGCATGCCAAAGCCTCACTTTTGTGTCACCAATTAGTGTAGCTATTTTAAAAACCCTCATCTTAGCTAGTTAGATTTTGAATTATTTAAAGAATTTAGGGATAAATGAAATTGAAATCAAAGCCTTCATAAGAGATTTCAAAATTATTAATTCAATAGTAATTGAAGAACAATTCACACTAAGGGGGCGTATGGCATCTCTACAAATAAGAGCTAATTGGCTTATTTTAAAAAAAATAAACTTTTAAACTGTTTGGTTAAAGTCTAATAAGAATGCTCATCTGTTTAGAAAGTAGGAAATAAGATTTTATAAGTTGGGAAGGGATTACTTTTTGAAATAGAGTTTATTTAGCTTAAGTAGGTATACATTTTGGAATAATTTTTAAAACTTTTCAAGTAATTTCCATCTTACCCTCTTCTATTCTCTTTGCAATATCTTCAAGGTAGGCACATATGATGAACGACCCTTATTGAAGGTGGGCCCCACATGATGAGTGGTCCACATCAAGGTGAGCCCACATAATGGATGGTGTGGGCTTCAGATGATGGATGGCCCACGTCAAAGTGTGGCCCCTCATAATGGACTGTCCACAACAAGCGGGCCCCATGGAATGGACAATCCACATCCAAGTTCTCACATGATGGATGACCCATATCCAAAGTGGGCCACATGATGGATGATCCACATAAAAGGTATGCCCCACACGATGAATAGTGGATATCAAAAGTGGGCCCCATATGATGGACAATCCACTTCGAAGGTAAGACCCACATTATGGACACATTGAATATGGACTCTACATGATAGGTGATGGGTAGTAGGCATTGAGGGGCCCCACATGATGGGTGATGGGTAGTAGACATTGAGGGGCTTCACATGATGGATGGCCTACATCAAGGTGGGCCCCTAATGATACACATTTAAGACGGGCCTTGTATGATGGATGACTCAATTTAAAGGTTTGACTCATACAATAGATGGTTCACATCAAAGGTGGGCTCCATATGATAATTGATCTACATTTAATGCATGAGATAATGGATAACCCAAATGTTTTAAAATATGAAGATTGTAGCCCTCTATTCTTTTGTTATTTTTGAGCATGGTTCATCTATAATGAGATCTACCAAAATGACCATTTGGATTGTTTTTGTAATGGAGTTGTTGTAATCTTTAAAAATGACATCAACTACTCTTAGAAAAAAAGACTTTTATTTGAAGGTTTTACCAAACATGCTTAATTAAACTTGAAAATATAATTTTATCAAATGAGCTTATTTAAAACAAGAGTTAGAATAAAAGAGCTCATTGGAGTAGCTCGTATTGGAGAAGCTCTTGTTGAATTAAAGCAGAGACGTCAAATGAGCCCCACTATAACTATTCACTATTCACTATTCACGTTAATTCACACCAAATGCACCTGTACCTGCACCTGCACAACTAATTCACACCATTCATACAGAAATGCTCATATGCTGTGAGAACACTAAAAACTATGGTGCTCCTACTTGCATTTGTTCATTGGAACAATCTGTCCAATCGATTGATCTGACTGTCCATTTAAGTTCAGAAGACATTTCATAGACAAGGCAAAAGTCACAGTGATTGGACAATCCAATCCATTCTTGATTTGGCCTTATTTTCTATAGCCATTCTTTATGCAAGCAAAGGATGAGATAGACTACGATTCCGTAACAAAAAGTGGTTAGGCAGCATCATAATCAATTCATGATGGTCCAACAAAATAGGTGGAGCTTAGGCATATTATTAGGTAAATGACATTGAAGGAAGATTCTATCCTGCCCATGCGTGGACATTGGAGCTGTGGGGCCCACTGTAATGTATGGGTTTCATCTCCACTGTTCATCCATTTTTCTATATAGACAGATCCAAGGTTCAGGTAAACCACGTAGTGGTGATTGAACACCCACCATTAAAAACTTTCTGGTGGGCTTCATAAGTTTTGGATCAAGCTGACATTTGTGTTTCCCCTCCATTATTAAGAGATTGGATGGCATATAAACATCATGGTGGATTTTAGGAAGGTTTAAATGGTGGGCTGTCATTATTACCACTGCTTCCGATGGTGCGGTCCACTTAGAGCCTTGGATCCATACATCACGGATGGGCCCTCGGACCAATTTCAACGTTTCCTTTCATACCTTGAACACCATTTGAGGCAAGATTTAGGCTGGTCCACTCATCAGGCGAGCCATAAAATTGAAATAAATGATTCAACATACAGGTGTGCCCCACCTAATTAGCAAATCAGTCTGATTTGATGCCACGTAATCTTCATGGATTGGCCCATCTTCTTCAACGGCTCGGATATCCAATTAACATGACATGTAGGCCAAAAAGACCCGAAAGTAAACATACAATGCTTGCAGGTGAACTCACAACGGGAAAGAAGATTTACTAACAAGTAGAAACTAATCAAACATCATTATATGTTATTTACAGAGCAATTACGATCGTAATTAAGCTCTAATCCTATTACTAATTATAATTACTCAGCTTTAGCTCTGCCATTAAACGATCTCTGTTGAAAATTCAAATCCATCCATACCTGCTGGAATACCTTCACAATGAGATCGCGACACTCATCCGAATTCAACGATAGATAGCAAGCCAAGAGGCTCTCGAGCTCTTCTGGCCGTTCGATCCCATTCTCTGAGATCATCTCCACCATCGATTCTCTGAAATCTTTCTGTGGATCGAAGGAGCACTTCACCACAGCGTAGTTCTCGAATGATCTGCATTTATCTGTTTCCCTCTCCTTCTTCTTCTTCGCCTTCTTTAAATTCTCCAGAGCTCTTATCTTACACATGTCGATCCTTGAAGCGGTCCTCGGAGAATTCGATCCGCCTTTTGATCTTTGTCTGATTTTCCTGATCGGCTTTAGATCTCCAATCGTCTGATCTTTTGCTGATTTTTTCTCTGAGTCTGATGAAATACTGCGTGGAATTCCATCTTCATCTTTTGTGATTTGCTGATCTGGTTTCTGTGAATCCAGAGCCGTTGATTTCTGAATTTCTTCCTGTTCTGTTTTGTCGCATGATTTCATTGAATTCGGCGAATGAACCCTGTCTGTTTGATCCGATTCCGAGATCTTTGGATCTTGTTTTTGAGATCTCTGATCTTCTTGAACCGATTCTTCTCTATATGTAATAGCATCTTTTTCTTCTTCTGCTAAAATTCTTCCATCTGCTCTTCTTGATTTCCTATGTTTCCTAAGTAGCCTCCGCCGATGCTCGAATCTCATTTTATTCCAGTCTTCATCGTTCGCAGAACTTTGATTTTCGGGGGACATCTCGAATTTCACTGATACATGGTTGCAGCTCCTCTTAAGATCAAAATCTTTTCTTCCTGCTTTACCGCTCGATCTGCAGCTGCCGCAATTTGAGAACTGAAATTCGAGCTCGTCTTCGAAGCTCCCGCAGCTCTCCCTGCATTCAAACCTCTGCTTATGGAAGGAGAATCTCAAGAAATCATCTTCCGGTTCGACCAATCCGGTCAGATTCCGGTCCATCCTCCTGTTGAAAATTTCGGGCGAGAAGGAAAGGTCGGAGACGGAACGGAAGCCGCAGTCGGATGGCCGAGAGGAGGACCTGAAACAAACAGGTATGGATGAATTCTGGGGTGATTTGGGTTTGGTTTTTTGCTTGGATTTTGCAGGTCGGGGTTTGGTTTTGCCGCCCATCTGCTTGAGCTTTGAAAGCCATGGAATTGGAAAGAGGTGAGGAAGCGAAAGGCCAGGTGATTTCTTTCTTCCCCATTTCATCTCTCCCAGTCTTTCCTTCTGTGAATTCGAGAGAGAGAGAGAGAGAGAGAGAGAGAGAAAGAGCAGTTAGCCGTTGATAGCGTGGGTTTTGTTGCTTTTTCTTCTCTATTCAAAAGAAAAGCGCGCCCTTATCATGGGACCATTTGCTTCTTGGAAGTAGACCTTCGAATCGGGACTTTGGAGCTGGTCCACCTTTACTGAGTTTGCTTTGCATGTGTCGCGACGCATGGTCTAATCTCCATGCGTTTCCTAATTGGCCCTACTTTAAACCGCTTTCCCATCATCAGAACCATCCATTTTCTGAGAACTGCAATTGATAAGCTTTGATTCTAAAGTGGCCGCTTGAAGATAGTTAGAGCAGTCCATTTGTTCTCTTAACTATCAATTTGAGTACAACAATTCAGCAGTCAATGTTTGTTCATCGGATTATCTTTTAAACAGATAATCTATCCATAATGATTCCCCATAAATGGATGGTTCAGATCATCCTAGAACGTTCATGTATGGTACATTAGGGCAGACATGCTGCATCACTTATTGCGATCCATAAGAGGCAATAATCTTTCTCGCTTTTGCTTTTTTGTTTTCGAGCAGCGGTGGCGGTCGTTGTGTTCTTTTGCTTTTCTTCCTTTTTGTAATGGGGTTTGTATGATACGTGGCCCACATGTTTGTGCAGTATACAAGGGTTTCAATGATGGAAAATGGGACCCATATTTCAATAATCCGAACCACTTATCTCTTCACTCCATCATGGATGGATGGAAAATGCTCCATAAAAAAATCTGATAGATTGGAAAGTTTGATAGACTAGCATTATGACCATTTTCAGTCGATGTGGAGTTGTGGACCATTGTTGTGTTTCTCTACTTAAACGTCTTATCTCGGGCAAACCAAATCAAAAGGTCCATAGCATCTTAAGAAGGAGATTTTTTTATGAATAGCCACCAACAGGGTGGGGTCCAATAGACCAATGGTCTGGATTACAAAAGCATGGGAATCGGTGGCGCTTAATCCGGCCAAGTCCCAAATAAAAGGCTTATCCAGTTTATACACGGGCCCCATCTATTTTAAATCCCAGCCGTCCAAATCGTGTGAGCCACGGGACATTAATGTTAAACAAATATGAGATTGATTAGGCAATAAGTAACACTGATTAATGAACGTTTGTTTAGACAATACCGTTCATTAGATATCCATCAATTTTAGAGAGTTAGGATCATACTTTCAGTGTACTTGATGATTTATAATCCATTTATGGTAGGACCCACTATTTTGGCGGTCAGTACCTGAGGTTAATGTGACAAAGACAGTGGGAAGAGTCCAGAACTGGCCAGTATAATTGCTATTGCCCACTACCTGTCACGGTAAATGTTGGTTTGTCCTACATCGGTTGAGAGGGGTGTGAAGTTTGTCTTCATATATCCTTGGATTACTTCCCCTACCTCATTAATTTGTTGGGTGTGACACAACCGTAGCATCAAAACTTAAGTTATCCGCACGGTCCAAAGGAGGGGGTCCGTGCATGTGTGTTGCATGCCTAGTTATCACAAACATCACGGCTGGCCCTATGTGGCTTCGGGGAGCCCGTAAAAACAGATGAACGGTGTGGATAAATCACATAAATTCATGGTGGGCCCAACTGAGTTTACTCGCCACTTCGGCTAGGAAGTGGCGTCATAAATTCTGTGGGCCCCACCATTATGTATGTGTTGTATCCGCACTATCCATCCAGTTGGAGAGATCATTTTAGGACATGAGCCAAAGAAAGACACATACCCAAAGCTCAAGTGGACCCACCAAAGAAAATAGTGGAGACAGTGACACCTACGGTTGAAGCCTTTCTAGGGTCCACCATGATGATTATTTGAAATCTAACCTGTTCATAAGTTAACACAGACATGAAACTTATGTAGCCCCCAAAAAATTTTTAATAGTAGGCATACAATCCCCACTTATTTATTTCTGGTGGGTCTACTTGAGCTTTGAATCTGCCTCATTCGTTGAGTCATGCCCTAAAATGATCTCTCCAAGCAGATGGACTGTGTGCACGTAACACATACATCATGGTGCAACCCAAAGAACTTGGTGGCGTCAGTAGCTAATCTGTGTTCCTGTGGCAGGCAATCCGCGTCCGTACGTTGGGCTTCGGGTCCTTGGAGGAGGCAATGCACTAGGCATTAGGTACAAGAGCCAGATGGAGGCGACTTAGCTTGTATGGGCCACCATGGTATTTATGGACGCCCAACACATAAGTTTTGGATCTGTCTGATATTTGTTTACCCCCTCGTTCGGAGTCACATCATGATAGGCTAAGATCGTAGTGGGCCCTAAGAAGATCCCGAAATTGGGATGTGATTTGGCTAGTGACTCAGCACAAGCCGGCTAGCTTGTGTTACAACTTTGTCGGCCCCACTATGATGTATGTGTTTTATCTATGCTGTCCATCCAATTTTGCTAGCTCATTTTAAGCATGGCCTAAAAATGAAGCAAATCCAAATCTCAGGTAGACAATACTAAGAAAAACAGTGGGAATTGAATTCTTACCGTTAAATACTTTATGGGGGCAGTAGACGTTAAATCAACACTGTTTTCCTACTGTATTGTGTGCCTAGGATTTGGATCTGCCTAATTTTTAGCTCATTCCCTAAGAAATGAGCAGGCAAACTAAAAGGATGGCATGGATAAGACGCAAACATCATGGTGAGGCCCACATAGCTTTGTCACCGGTTTATCTGGCTGCTCTTGGAGTCACTAGCCAAACCGCGTCCTCAAACGTTCCGCATTTTCGTCCACACGGCTTACTAGGGGTGCCAATGGGCTGGGCTCGGGCCTTAGAATTTTGACACGGCCCGGCACGAAAACAGTCCAAAATCCAGACGGAGACCTACTCAGGCCCGGCCCGTTGACAGCCTTATTGTGACGTGTGCCACTAGACATTTTGGCTCGTCTGCTAAAACGAGACGAGGAAATGGAAGGACGGAGCGGACGTAAATCGATTACCACAACCTCACAAAGCTGAGGGTTACGCCGCAAGTCGAGTCCGGGCAGACCTGGCCCTGGCTCTCTACTGAGGCTCACTAAACGAGATAGAATTGGTTACGTCTCTGTCGCTTCACAGGATCTACCATCTGTAGCTGGATACTGAGGCCCACATGTTGAATACTTTGACAATAGAAACCGTCCATATTTTGGAATGTATGCCCTACGGGCCACCTTTTTGACCATCACTATCCGTTGAAGAATTTAGAAAAAAATGAAGATATAAATTCTCAATGGCTTGCTTTCAACCCCAAAAATCAAAGCTTAAAAATAAGCATTATTGACCGTTCAAATCATCGGAGTATCTCAGCTTCGGTAGTGGGGAGCGGATTAGGTGTTACCCGGGTAACACCCTTACCATGGCGCCCACCTTGATGCTTTTTTGTATATCCACGCCGTCCATCCGTTTCTCCAGCCCATTTTAGGACGTTGTACTGAAAAATAAGTAAATCCAAATCTCAGGTGGACAACACCACAGGAAAATGTGGTGATTAAGCGCCTCACCATTAAAAATTCTAAAGGGCTCTTCGTAAGGTTTTCATGAGATTTATTTTCCATCCAACCTCTTGATAATGTCAAGAAGAAGTGAATGAATCAACTTGATCCATAACTTTTGTGGCCTATAAAAGGCTTTTAATGATCATTCATCACTGTTTCTAGTATTGTGGTCCACATGAGACTTCTATCTTCTTAAGGTTTGGGATTATATTCTAAAATGAGATTAAAAAAAAAACCAATGGACGGCGTGGATATACAACAAACACATCAAGGTGACCCCCACACGGTTAGGGTAAAACCCACTAAGGTGTTACCTGGGTAACAGCAAATCCGCTCCCTCGGTAGTGATACCTCGGCGCTGGAAAAGCTCTCTGGCCTCACCACTGATGCCTCACCATGATGTATGTGTTTTATCCATGCCGATCATCCACATTTCCACTTCATTTTAGGCACAAGCCCAAAAATGGAGCGGATTCAAATCTCAGATGGACCACACCACAAGAAACAGTGGTGATTGATCGCCAACCATTAAAAACTTCCTACGGCCCAGTGTAATGTTTATTTTCCATCTAACCTGTTGATTAGGTCACAAAGACCTGGATGAAGGTAAAAAACAAATATCATCTTGATCCAAAACTTTTGTGGCCAAAACTTTTGTGGCCATCAAGAAGTTTTTAATGGTAAGCGTTCACTCACCAATTTATCTTATTGTGTGGTCCACCTGAGATTTGTATCTGTTTCATTTTTGGTCTAATGCCCTAAAATGGTCTGGAAAAAAGCATGGACGGCATGGATAAAACACATACATCATGGTGGGGCCCAGTACCGAGTAGTGCTTGACCCGTGAGAAATGCTAGGTGATCCACAAGGAGATATTGGGGTAATCCTCCACAAAAGTGCCTACTCGACGTACGTTCACAAGTTACTGTCAATTCATCACAGAGCGAAGGCAGTACGTCGAATATTGACTGTTGATCATTTATTTCTTGAACGTCCATTTCTGTGGTACAAGTGTGTCCCTTCTGAGGACGAGACAGGCGTGTTTTCTGGGTCATACATAGATTATTCACGGAAGGCCCCACAAGATGAATGGTCCGGATCTTCCGCGTGCTTTCCGGAACCGACAAATCAATCTCCACCACTCAAATCGAATTAACATTTGTAAAATTCTAGGACCATTTTCAAAGGTTCGGGACATCCAGGGACCCATGAGTCCAATCATCAATCAAGTCAACCACTGTTTCCATTTTAATAGTCCTACTTTTGTCTTTTCCTCGGCATCTGTCCAATTGGACCGTGTCCTTTCGACAGAAGATCACCATACATAACGTACCGCAATCCTGACCGTTCAAGTAGTAGGAAAGGCCATTAGATGAAAATCACCTGGATAAAATTATTCTGAGCACTCCACTCTGTCATTAATGGACGCCGATTGACTACTGAGTAAACTGTGAGGCAAACCATGATGTATGTGTCTTATCCAGGCTGTCCATTCGTTTTATCACTTCATTTTAATGCATGAGTCCAAAATTAAAGCACATCCAAAGCCCAAGTGGAACACACTATGAGAAAAGGTGCAGATGATGACGTCCACCATCAACGATCTGTTATCTAACCTGTTCATAAGGTTACACGGACATGGATGAAAGGAAAACACAAATAACAAGTTGATCCAAAACTTTTGTAGACCTCAAGAAGTTTTCACTGGTAGGCATTTAATTTCCACTGTTTCCTGTGATGTGGTCCACTTGAGCTTTGTATATGCTTCAATTTTGAAATCATGCACTAAAATGAGCTGGAAAAATGGATGGACGGTGTGGATAAGACACATCCATCACGTCGGGCCCTACAGAGTTTACTTAGTTCGCTATAGAGAATTGGATTAGTGAGTAGGCAATCTCATTGGGAAAAACAGAAGCCATTCAGTCAGAGAATCGGGTCTTTTAGTCAATCTGATTCTAGGTCTCTGAACCATCCAAACTGGGCCCATGATTCTTGATGGTTTGGATTCGGAATGTATATGCCACGTTGCAGTGGGCAGGTCCATATGTATCGATGCTCTTATTCTCCCAGGGTGAAAAGCTATCAGCGTGCAATAACAAATGGGGAAGGGAATTCATGTCTACACTCGCCTGATTGATTTTACATGCATCATCTTCGTTTTGACCGCTCGATGGCTCACGTTCGTAGTATTTCTATCCAAGAGCAGGATATGATAGAAGCATCTCTTCATGTGACACCAGAGGCTTTGAACGATTTGAAAAGACATAAGACTTGAAAAGACGTGAGAGGCATTTAAAATAGAGGGTCCTCTGGTTGATTGTAAATGGGTGGTAAATGGATGTTGAGGGGCAAAAAGGTGACTTGATGGATGATAAATGGTAGTAATTAGGATTATTATAAAATGAAATGCAACAAAATCATAAGAATTTGAATATTTTGGGTTAGATTTTTGTAAGTGGGCCTATTTTTATGACTCAACCTAGGCTTAAAATTTCTTTATTTTAGGCCAAACTATATATTTATATGGGTTTTTTGTAAATATTATATCAGATGTCACTTACACTAAGGATATGTTTGTTTTTCAAAATTTAATGTAAATAAATTGTAAATAAGTAATTATTAGTTTTGCAACCTGATTGAAAAAGAGGAAACGAGGTTATCTTTTTACTTCGAAATCTATCGTGCAAAATCATGTCCTCTTATCAAAATTATGGTGGTAAAATTTATAGGGCCTATCGTTAAACATGTATATGATCCACATCATCTATATGCTCTATGTGCACATTTTAGGAAATGAGCCAAAAAATGAGGCAGATACAGAGACTAAGTGATCCACACCACAGGAAAAAAGATGATTTGAACGCTTGCCATTAAATTTTTAAATGAGCCTAGGAACCAGAAGGATGTGTACCTTCCATCCAACTGGTTCATAATGTCACACAGACATGGTGAAGGGAAAACCAAAAAAGAAAATTAAGCTTGACTTAAAACTTTGGTGGCGCCAAAAAAGAAATGGGTGGTAGCATTCATTTTCCTCTATTTCCTATGGTGTGGTCCACCTATGCTTTGGATATGCTTCATTTTTTGGCTCATCCCTAAAATGATAGGGAAAAACGAATGGATGGTGAGGATCAAGAACATACATAACAGTTGGCCCTACGTATTTTAGTGGAAAAAGTGCTCGTTCTCTCTGCTATGTGCAAGGGCTTCTGGAAGAAGCTTGCCGTCAGCCCGTCACCATTAAGTCATTGTCAAGCAACGGTTGCTCGGTGTAAATACATGGGTAAATAATAAATACCCATTTGCATTGTATTTACCTTGGGATTTGAAAAACAAACGGGCCCTAATATGAGGTATTAAAATTGATTTACTTTTAATGCATTTTCAATAAGGCATCCCAATACAATTTTTAGATTTTATTTTATTCTAATTAGAAGCCTCCAAACACAATTGATGGTTCTAATTTGCATTGGTTCTATTCAACATATGATTTGGATTCCAATTACTCTAATGACAATCATTCGAACAAGTCTTCTAAGTAAGAATACTTGGGATATGGGTTGGATTGCAGGGTATAGCCTTGCCATGCAACCAGTCCGTGCTTGTGGGCCTTACATTGACAGCATTTAAACACATTTGAGGATTCCAATTTAAATTAAATACATTTACCATTTGATTTGAATTCTAATATATTTTAATTACAAGCATCCAAACAAGTCTCATAAGTAAGAACGATCCATACTCATGGCTCAATGGTAGATGATGTACGTGTTAATTCTTTTTTTCTTTTCTTTTTTTTTTTTTTTTACCCCAGTGGATTTAAGAACTACCTGTGTGCATTTTAGGTTTTAATTACTTAAAGAAGACGTGACTTTCCTCTCTAACCTTTTCTACTTGTGGATTTTAATTACCAAAATGAGATTTAATCTCTATATATATATATATATATATATATATATATATATATATATATATATATATATAGGGAAATGGTACTGTGAGGGGTGAGCTCTGTGGGCCCCACCGTTATGTGTGTTGAATATCTACCCCATTAGTCACGTGCACCATTGCATGATGGACCATGGGCTAAAAAATCAGGTCAATCCATGACTTAGGTGGGCCACACCATAGACAACCGTCGAGAGGGGTTACCTCCCCGTTAATACCTTCATGATCGTTTATTGGGCCCACCGAGATGTGGTTTACAAATCTAGCCCATCCATTTTGTGTGTCCCATTTGAATGAGGGGTCAGACCAAGTTTCAGCCACATCCAAAACTCAAGTGGGCCCCACCAAGTTCTTTTAGATGTTTTAGTCATGTTTTCACATGGTTTTAGAGGGATATCCTATAATCTAAAGGGAACTCATCAAATGCGTAGTGTTGATGTCCAACACATCACAATAGGGCCCACACAGCTTGACCTCATGGGAAGTTTCCATGAGGTTGACCTCATAGTACCATTTCTCATATATATATATATATATATATATATATATATATATATATATATATATATATATATATATATATCACGCGCCTGCAAACCATCTCTCACAAGAACTCGCGAGAACTTTTTGAGGACTCATCACACGTGATGTGTCCTCAAAATCTGAGTCGTTCACATGATGCACCACTCCAAAAAAACCTCAGGCCTAACTTTCATCCTAGTTCACAAATTTGGTGGGCCATAGAAGAGAGAGAGAGAGAGAGAAGGGGGGGGGGGGGCGCGCAAATCAATGATCTAACCATACAGTTCGCTGATGGCCACCATACACACTCGGGCCATGTGATTCTGTGATCTAAACCAGTGATCTAACCTGTCACGTCGTGATGGATGTCCCAAAATCTCCTAGATTGGATGATCTCAACCCTTCACTCTTCATGACATCAGGATGCCGACCGTTGTCGTGGGTTTTCTTATGAGTGTCTATTTGTGAGGCCATAATCAATGGGTCCATGATGGAGCCATGACGCTACAACTCAACATTGCTATCTCAGTTGCGACTTGCAAATGATGCAATGAACCTGTAGAAACATCGACAGCGAGATTTTTACTACCGAGTAGAGGACGGTTCATGTACATGTTCGCAACTACTCAAAAAAATGGCATGCATGCAGCTCCATCCAAACCATCCAGATCCCAAAATCCAGCCTCGTCCATAACTTAGATGGGCCAGAATAATGGAAGCAAAGGGGCAAATTGGGGAGGGTGATGGCCACCATAAAGAACTTCCAGATAGCATGTAGACTCCCACCTTGTTGTGTTGTATACGCCATCCAAACCACTCACCAGGTGCACCCCACCTGGATGGAGGGATACACTGAAACTCAGACCATTACAAAACTTAGGTAGGCCACACAACTATTAGTGGGTTGGGCTAAACTTGTGCCTGGCCCATTTGTCCAAATGGGTTATTTTTGGAATGAGACCGCCGCAGCTTAAGTTCAAGTAATTGACAAAGGGCCTGTTTGTTAAATCTGTAGTCTGAATCCTGAATTTGAAATCTAAATCTAAAATTTGAAACTAAGTATCAAATCTTGAACAACTGTACAGAAGTCATGTACATGGCTTCCAATCCGTCCATCCGGATTTCTCTGCCATGAAAGTTGGATATCCCAAGGCTCTGACCTATACATGATACAACCATTCATATAGGACACAACCGGAGTTTGGAAGTTTTTGAATGGTTGTCCATTATTTTCTATAGCGGGCCCACCTAAGAATGGTATTGCATTAGCCTGATTTTTGGGTCCTCCCATCATCTTCATCTGAAGCTCCCGCATTCCCAGTTGGGAAGGCATGTGCACAACATGCATGTAGGTCCCGCTATAGAATACATTGGACAACCATCCAAAAACGTCCATGCTCACATGGGGAATAGCATATGGTCGGCTGTCCACATTTTGTGGTTGGTCAACCTGATGTACAGCTGGATTTCATATGTAATGGACCTCACACGCAGGACTTGATGGGGCCAACCGTGACGTATTGTATCTTATCCACGCAGTCCATCCATTTTTCCAGCTCATTTTCAGGGTATGAGTCCAAAGTTGAATTATATCAAAAGCTCAAGTGGACCACACCATAGGAAACAATGGAGATTGTATGCATACCGTTGAAAACTTCTTTAACTTCTTGGGGCCATAGAAGTTTTGGAACAAGCTGATAGTTATGTCTTCCCTTCATGCATGTCTATGTGACCTTATGAACAAGTTGAATGACAAACAAACATCACTACAGGCGGCCATAGGAAGGTTTCAGCAGTGGACACCATTATTCCCATTGTCTATGTGGTGTAACCCACTAGAGATTTGGATATACTTCAATTTTGGGCTCATTCCCTGAATTGAGCTGACAAAATAGATAGACGGCAAGATATATACATCATGGCAGGCTCCACAAAGTTTACTAAGCATGCTGTGCTGCCCTTACTTTGGCACCCACCTGGATGCATTTATTCTATATCCACACATCCAGTCCATTTTTAGATGTCATTTTAGAGCATTATCCTAAAACTGAAGAAGATCCAAATCTTAGGTGGACCATACTCTAGGAAACAGTTGTGATTAACCATTAAAGGGTCAAAAAAGTTATATATCAAGCTGTTTTTTTTTTCCCCTCCATCCAA
The DNA here is from genome assembly GCA_003013855.2 of Liriodendron chinense. Taxonomy (NCBI): domain Eukaryota; kingdom Viridiplantae; phylum Streptophyta; class Magnoliopsida; order Magnoliales; family Magnoliaceae; genus Liriodendron; species Liriodendron chinense. The sequence continues at coordinate 3,668,439 of PVNU02000440.1, read as the reverse complement.
GTTTATGCGACCTTATCAACCGATTAGATGGCAAATAAACACTACAGAAGTTATAAGGTTCACCCTAAGAATTTTTTAATGGTAGGTCGTTCAATCACCACTGGTTCCTATGGTATGGTCCACCAGATAATTTGATCTACTTAATTTTTTGGGATAATAATCTAAAATGATCTGAAAAACCGATGGATGGTTTGGATAAAGAATATGTATACATCAAGGTGGGCCCCATGGTAAGGAACACACGTGATTCTGGGGTCTCACCTATTCTTCTTCCGTACTCTTACAGAGTAGTGAGTTACTCAATACAAACCGTTCGTACTTATAAACAGTGAAAGTAGTCCAAACCTAGAGTAAAAATGGGCAAGAGGCTACTGTGAAAGTAATCCAAACCTAGAGTAAAAATGGGCAAGAGGCTATTGAAAGGAGAAGGAGAGCCTGAATATTATTCTCTCTCCGATCTTTTTCAAGAATCTCTTGTCAAAAGCATGTTTAAGAGTATTTGGCAACGGATTCAACTGCTTGGAGTGAGACCTAAGCACCTCAGCTTCAGAAAGGATTAGCCTCTTGAGACCTATGGATGCAACGATCGACGTGCAACCTTTCGGTCACTTTCCCAGCTGTTGGTAGGTGGTAGATGCTTTGCAACCCCTACTTGCCGCACAGGATCCGAGACGCGCTTTGGGTGGTCCACGCCACGTGGGAACTCAAATTTTGAACCTTTTTGTTGTTGGTGGTGAGAAAAGGATCCTGTTGCTCGAACAAGTCCATGCACAAAAAGGTTATTCTAGGAATTATTCACCTAGGTGCAAAATATTCAGTGCTTTAAATCAGCCCCAGTGCGTCGATGGTATGCCCAATAATTCACATCTATTTCATCTCTAAGTGGACCGTAACAATTTATTGCTCCCCAAAAACCTCTAAATTCACATAGTGGCACACATGATGGTTAGATCAACCGTAGTTGGGGTGTCTATCTTTCATAGTAGTGCGGCCCTTGTTGGATTTTAATAGAAGATGTAGAGGGATTTAAATGGTTTTAAAAAAAATCATCTTTTAATTAACTATAGGAACTTCATTATTTGATAATCTTCTTATATTTCTAGAATATTTAAATGTATGATGAATGGTCAAGATCACACCTTAAGGCAATGTGTATCCATGGTGAAGATTTTTATGACTTGTGGATGTTGCTCGGAAGTAGGAAGTCTGTCCTCAATCTATCCTAGATGGAGGGAAAATGAGAGCTCACATCCACCTTAGGGTAGAACTAAGTGATGCACCATCTGTTGGGGTTAGGAGCCCCGCAGCGGAAGCAATCAAAGCAGGCGAGGAACACACCACAATGGCAATCAACAAGCAAATCATCACACACAAGAAGGCAAACCGATTTTTACGTGGAAAAACCCCTCACGGGTAAAAAACCACGGCACAAAGCGACACCAATCCACTATGAATCAGAAGTTACAAGAGATTACAGAAGAAAAACCATAGATCACAGCCCACAAGAGAAATCCCAAGCCACCCGAAGCTAATTCTCACATGAGGAGGACAAACCCATCCCTTTCCCTCAACCCAGAGAACTCCAAGCTTCCTCCATAGCTCTTTCTCTCCCCTAGAACCCTCTCAATCCCTCGGCTCATTGGCGGCCCTTAGCGGCAACCCTAATCTCGGATTACATCTCCTTAAATAGGAGAAAACGGAATTAGAAACTCCTTGCGCAAAACCGCGCAAGAAACCAAGTCCAAGAAGGAAACTGCGTACAAGCAGTTCGCGTAGGGTCGAGCGCCTGGTCACCAGACCGTCGGGCGCCCGGCCAACCAAAAAAAAATCCAGCTAGAAACTATTGAATTTCGGGCGCCCGGACCAACATGGTCGGGCGCCCGGCCGGGTCATGGGGCGCCCGGTCACCAAAAATCGTGGGTCGCCCGGCTGTCTTCATCTCCAACGTGACCGACTGGCCGGCCGGCCGGTCGGTGGTCTTCATGCTTGAAGGTTTGAGGCGTCCAAGCCCAACACCATCATCTACAAGGTGGAACCCATACGTGTGGATTGAGGGATGAAGGAGAGGAGAGAACCTCTCTCTCTCTCTCCACGCCCAAGGGATGGTGTCCAAGTGATCTCTGTCTCTACAAGTGAGGTTCCTTCTATGATAAGATCTTATTTCTAAGGAGGGTTTCGGATTTCCAGGCTATACTAGTCATGGTACTCCACCCACCCTACATATTCCCACAACCTTACACACGAATATGATCTATAACCGTTTTATCCATGTATGTATTTATGATCCAATCCTTTTATTGCCAAGGCCACTTATTAAAGACCTATTTTTCATGTTGATCAATAGTGAGCAGATTTGGGCTATTAGATAATCATTAAGTAAGATCAAAACAGTTTTAATAATAAAATTAAAACTTTAATGGTTGAAAATTACCCTTCATAAAGCCATCTAAAATTTACAAGTACTAGGCTCAATAAAAAAATTTACTTGATGAGCTTGATCTAATAGATCTCGCTACAAACATGTCTTTAAATAAAACTAGTAGCTCTCTTACTAACTCATGTAAGAATCGATGGACTGTGATAGATAAGCCCCAAACACACCTACTTTTATTAGGTACATGACAATCTTGTAAAGATACCCAAAGGCATACAATCAAGATTGTGACTCTTATGCGTCTTGAGGTCTAAGAACTAAATCATCTTCCCATACATCATCAAGTTTGATCATAGTTTAAGTTAATGGATCGTCAAACTAGTGACTTGATCTCAATTCATTAATATAAGCGCTCAAAGTAAAATAAAATCCAGTATTCATGGCATAATACATGCTTTTAGGCCCCATTAAAGAAAAACTTATTATTTGATTCCTAAATGTGCAAACGTGCATCTTTTTCACTGTCATTTTATTCTTAAACATATAAATATTTATATTTTAACATTGTTGTGGGTAAATCCAAGTTGACCTTAGGTCACAAGGAAAGCCCATCGGCCGAGGACAAAAGCCGAGGCCAACCCGAGAATGGGTTGAGGACAAGAACTGAGGTTTACAACAGGCTGACCAGAGACCTCTAGGTTGACCTGGCCCACAACCACTATAAGAGCGCGCGACAATCCAAGGACAGCTTCGAAGAAGACGGAAGACGTCTCCTAAAGGCCCAAGCATGATCCACGCCTCGATTATCATGCTGCCCTCCATGAGTGGCGCCCATGAATGTGGCCACAATCATGACTTTCTACAGCTCTTTGAAAGTCCTATAAATAGAAGCATGCACCCACAACTTAAGGTATGGACAATCTCCCCCAACACTTTGCCTCTATGCTCCTCAAACATTTGGCCTGACTTAAGCATTGGAAGGCTAAAGGCTAGACCCCGACCACCCCTCTTAACTTTCTTTAGTGATTCGCAGGGCTCAGGATATCTTCCAATCCGGATCCAGTCCTCTCATCTCAGGAGTTCAGAGACAGCAATTCGCGCAGCAGTGGATGTTACGTCATCTCATCTGTTGACCAATTTTTTACAACAATAGATTAACGTCGTCTATGGGAACTGACAAAGCTGTGTTTTCACCATTTTTTAGCTTGGCATACGATTTTAGCTCTTCCTCTCCCTGCCTAATGACGAAGAAGAAAGGGAAGGCCCCTACTACCACCAAGCCCTCCCACCAGACTTTGTCCAAGGAAGAGCAGGCTTTGTAGCCGCCTACTCTGCCTGACTAGTCTCCTTAGCCGCCCTTCGCAGGGCGCAAATATGTAAAAGTCGCAAAATCGGAAAGGCATAGTTGCTTCCCTCGAAGAACAACTCAGTGTCTTAGCCGAGGAAGTGCACCACCTTACAAATCTGATAAAGGGGTTGAAGAAAGAGCTCAGGAAGACCTGTCCAAAAGGACCTGCGTAAGAAGACCTGCCCCAGGACGACCTATCTGAGGTAATTCACATAACACAAGTAAGCGGCTGAAACCACCAAGTAGAGGTGGAGTGAGGCCGAGCTCATAAATTTGACAAGGGAAAAACATCTACAAGGTCCTACCAATGTCACAGACAGCAGGCCGAGCTAAGCTATCAAGGCACAAAGTTCGATAAGAGAGGACTTGCCTCCAATGAAGATCTATAATCTGGGTGAAAAGCCCAACGAGAGGAGCTCACACCGAGCTCCTCATCTTGAGCTGACTTTAGTAACTGGAATAGCCCTAGAGCAAGAGTTAAAAGATATACCTGGGCAATATGTATAGCCCTAGACCAAGAGTCGAAAGACCGACCTAGGTAAAATAGCCCAAAACCAAGAGTCGAAAGATCGACCTAGGTAGTCGAAATAGTTCTAGACCAAAAATCAAAAGACCAACCAGGGCAATTGGAATGGACGAAAGAATCAGACCAAAACGCGAAGTGTCCAGATGAGACCTCTACATGCCGACCCGTACAGTTAGTAGAGCCTACAGACCACCTTACCAGGCTGACCTCATGCAGTTGGCCAACTTACAGAGGCTAGAGGATGACTTCAATGGCGATCTACATCACCAAGCATGAGCCTACGACAGTTCGATATTTATTCAAAGGTCATCTCATCCATTTCTCTTTACTCCTGAGCCGAGCAAGTTAGACTCGAGAGTAGGGGGCTTCTGTTGTGGGTAAATTCGAGTTAATCTCAGGTCATGAGGAAAGCCCAAAGGTCATGGACAAGAGTCGAGGCTGACCTGAGACTAGGTTGAGGACAAGAACCGAGGTTACAACAGGCCTACCAGAGATCTCCAGGCTGACCTGGCCCACAACCGCAATAAGGGCGCGCGACAATCCAGGGACGGCTATGAAGAAGATGGAACACGTCTCCTAACGGCCCAGGTGTGATCTACGTCCCGTTAATCACGCCACCCTCCACGAGTGGTGCCTATGAATGTGGCCACGATCATGGCCTTCTATAACTCTTCAAAAGCCCTATAAATAAAGGCATGCACCCACAGCCTAAGGTATTGACAACCTCCCCCCAGCACTCTGCCTCTACACTCCTCAAACCTTTAGCCTGACTTAAGCATTGGATGGCTAATGACTAGACCCCTCTTAGCTTTCATTGGTGATTCGCTAGGCCCAGGAGATCTTCCAATCCGAATCTAGTTTGCTCATCTCAGGAGATCTGAGGCAGCAATTTGTACACGATGGAGGTCACATCATCTCATCTGTTGACCAGTTTTTGACAATAACAAACATCTCTTGAAGCATTATTGAAAAATTCCACCATTCTCTCCATATTTCTTTATTGTTTTTCTAAGTCAATGTTATATGCTTTTAAACACCTATAAAAGAAAACTTATTTTAAAGGAAATGGTACTATGAGGTCACCTCATGGGAACTTCCCATGAGGTCGAGCTATGTGGGCCCAATTGTGATGTGTGTTGAACATTTACCCCACCAATAAGATGTACCATTCCATGGTGGGCCACAAGCTTAAAAACCAAGTCAATCCATGACTTGGTAGGCCACACCACATACAACAGTTGAAAGGGGTTACCTGCCCATTAAAAGCTTCATGATCGTTTATTGGACCCACTGAGATGTGGTTCACAAATGCAGCCCTTCCATTGTGTGTGTCCCACTTGAATGAGGGGTTAGACCAAGTTTCAGTAGCATCCGAAACTCAGGTGGCGCCCACCAAGTTCTTTTAGATGCTTTAGGCATTTCTTCACACAGTTTTAGATGGTATGGCTTACTTGAGTTCTGTATATGACTGATCCTATAACCTAAAGGGGACCCATCAAATGCACAGTATTGATGTCAATCCACATCATAGTGGGGCCCACATAGCTCGACCTCATGGGAAGTTCCCATGAGGTCGGGGAAATGGTACTATAAGGTCAACCTCATGGGAACTTCCCATGAGGTTGAGCTGTATGGGCCCCACCTAGGCACCATTCCATGGTAGGTCATAGGCTTAAAAATTCGGTCAATCCATGACTTAGGTGGGCCACACCATATACAACAGTTGAAAGTAGTTACTCGCCCATTAAAACATTCATGATCATTTATTGGGCCCACGAGATATAGTTCACAAATCCAGCCCATCCATTGCGTGTGTCCCACTTGGATGAGGGGTCAGACCAAGTTTCAGCTACGTCCAAAACTCAGGTGGACCTCACCAAGTGCTTTTAGATGTTTTAGGCATGTCTTCACATGGTTTTAGATGGAATGGCCAACTTGAGTTCTGTATACGGTTGATTTTTGGGATATCCCATAAACTAAAGGAGACCCATCAAATGCATGGTGTTGATTTCCGACACACATCACACTGGGCCCACATAGGCCGAGCACATAGTAGAATGTTCACCTGAGAACCATCTCTCACAAGAACTCGTGTGAGATTTTCGAGGATTCATCACACTGATGTCCCTAAAATATGAGCCATCCATGTGATGTAGCACCCCGAAAAACCCTCAGGGTCCAACTTTTAACATGATCTAGAACTCTAGTGGGCCATAGGAAAGAGAGAGATCATGTAGGTTATATATATATATATATATAGAGAGAGAGAGAGAGAGAGAGAGAGAGAGAGATTATGAAGGTTTTTATGGGCAGGTAACCCAGCTACGAGTACTCGATAACCAGTCCACCTTCATATTCAAGGGGCATCGATCTTTTTTTATTATTATCTATTATGTACTTGATGATTTGTGAGTATACCGTGATAAATCCATCTCGAGATGCTCTAAAGTACTTGTCTAGGCTTTTCTCATTAGATCTGTTCTTTAATGCATTTTAATTAGGACCAGTGCCATAAACAGTTTACTGCTGAATAAAAAACAAAACAAAAAAGGCTCTTTATCGCACTGATTTCATAATCGTAAAAAAATCAGGTGCTTTGCATTCCTTCTGAGCTAAATCTCAAATGGTCACAGAAAGTTTTGATCATTGCACACATGAATGTGCTTGGTTAACTAATAATCTTATTTGACCTATAAGTGTACCATAAAAAAACCTTTAATTATCATAAAAGACAATGACCTTTCTAAACTTCACTGCTCATCTGCACACTAGTTGTATACAGAGCACACATTGTCCCTTATCATTAACTTAGAAGGTTGGCTCTGACCGTCCTTCCAGCAATAGCCGGACTCGACCCTTTATGGCGAGGGCTAAGGGTAGGGGTCTCTTTAGCCATATAGGGGCTCTGCCAGGCTAGGACATGCTATGAGGGGGGCCACTGTGATGTATGAGTTTATCAACATCATTCATCCGTTTTGAAATATCATTTTAGGGTAGTAAGTACCTAATCCTTGCGTCCGGGTTTAGGGCTGCAGGTCGGAGCAGAGTCAGTTGTCAGAGGCTATGAAGGACTATGAAAGACGCATGCCGTGGCTACATGTCATGATTCTATTGGACGCGTTTTACTTACTACTGAAATCAGGTGAGCTCGTTAACTTGCACTTTTTGTGAGTGGTGAACTCGTCTTATACGTGATCAACGTGTTCGAAATCTGATTCACTCATCAATTGCCTTCTCCGCTCTGTAGATTCCTCGTTCAATGTGGCACGTGTCTGAGACCAGAGCCGTTGTTGATCGAGTGGGAGCTGCCCCTTGAAGAACCCGATCTGCTGATCTGGTGGGCCACACATTCTATCAAAATACTTGGAAATGTAGATTGTTGTGGTCAGTTTCAGTTCACCGACCATTTCTTTGTATATGGATGGCCCACATGATCTGACTGGTTCGGTGTTTCAGCAACGCAATCTACATGGTGGGGCTCACCTCATGAGTTGCCCACTTGCCCGGTTCGCGTCACATTAACACGTGTGGTTCGAATACTATATAGTGCACTCGCACGAGTGCACTGAGTGGCCGGAACCGCCCAGCGCGACGGTTTTTCCTTCAGGACAGGAGCCGTCCGAAGCCCTTTTTTTTGCAGCGCGTAAAACATCTAAGCTATTTTGGGCCCACCATGATGTATATCTGAAATCCACACCTTCCATTAGGTGATAACCCTTTTTTTCACCGTACATGTAAAATATCAGACCGATTAAGAGCTCAGATGAGCTAAAATAGTGGGAACAATGTTACATTACGCCTAAATTTCTAAGTTCACGTATTGTGGTTTTTCTGAGTATTATATGAGGCTAATGTTTTTTATTTTCCCTTCATCCTTGTTATATAAATCTGATGAACGGGTATGATGAAAGATATATATAGTATAGTGGCTCCACATGCTAAAGTATTGTTGCCGTCCAATCCCCATTTTCCTTGTTCTGTAGCACACATGAGTAGTGGATCAGGCTGATTTTTGGAGTTTTAAACTAGGATTGTGAATCAAACCTAATGGACGGAGTGGATTTCAATTTACAACATGGTGGCCCCCATTTCAATTTACCCGCTGCGTAAAACAGGTGTTGCAGAGGATCCTGGCCCTCCCCTTTAGCTTGCTCTCCGTATTTATGAAAATTGAGATGGCAGTTATTTGATACTCTAGCTGAGCATGACGCTTGATACAAGGCACTTCGAAACTGTACACGTGGTTGCACATAATAAATCAAATCAAATCCGCTAAATATATAGTTGCTAGTCACAGTCCCAACATTAGGTTGGTTGAATAATCCTGACCTCTGATTCATTTCGATTTTTGTTAAAATAGGACCATTGGATGTTATTCATTTTCAGCCGTCCAATTATACGGTATTAATTATATAATCAAATAATCTTAGATTTCGGGTTATGATCCATCTAAATTAGACCCCTTAATTTCGACACTTAAATTTAGTATGTGCATCATCCATCACACTCTGCCAGAGTATCAAAGTGTACTCAAAATGCAACGGGGGGGGGGGGGGGGGGGGGGGTTCTCAAAGCACTTAATCACCACACGTGTGCAAGATCCAAACTGTCATCTAGCAGGCCTGATGGACGTCCTATAGTAATGTCAGGTCGGGTCGCTAGCGACACATATACATTGAATATGGACAGAGTCACAGAGGGCAGATTATTAGCCATTCACTTCTTTCGTACGTAGATTTACTCCCTTGTTGTGTGGGTGAATTGGCTACATCTTTTCACCAATGGACCTATACCTGGGGCTTACCTAATCAACGGCTTCGATACAACACACGTGCCATATTGGTACGAAGGAGTCCACTTACTATGGTTTCTACCACGGTTGAGCTGACTGATCACTGATGGCTTTTTCGAGATGTGACTTAGGCTCGAGCCAAACCAACCTACAAGCTGGTGCAAGGCCCTGGTCCCTTTTTACTGCCCTGTAACCGAAGTCAGATCTAGGCCCATCTCATACGTTTATCGTTTATCAAGACTCTCTATGATTATCTTGGGCCATTATTTTAACGCACGTAATCAGGGTTGGATGGATGAAGAAACTGCTAATGTCTTAAGTAGCTTATTTTGATTTCTACTTATTAGACTAAAGTGATTAAGTAACTTTAGATAATAATAAAAAAAAAGTTACTTATAATTAATCATAAACCAAACTTACTTATCTCAAATAAGTTACTTATCTACTGCTGTAAGTAGAAAAAGTAACTTATTTGTTAGTATTCAAATGGGCTCTAAGAACCAACTAGTAATTATCACTTTCACGGTTGGGTTAGGTCAGCGACTTAGAACTGAATTTGTCCTCCTAAATGCACCTGACTGATTTTTTTTTTTTTTTTAATTTAATTTGAACACCCGCCATTACGCATTATAAGGTTATCGCACCAAGTTCAAAATCATATGATCATCGCTTTTCCAATCATGTTTCATCCACAATCCACATTTGTGCGCTCACAATGGTGGTATTTTCAAATGTTTATATTGTTGGAATATGTGGCCATATATAGATCTTTGAAATACTTATAATTTTTAATGGACATGCTCCCACTATTTTGAGCCTATGTAAATGGCTAAAAAATAAAAAGATTAGTCAATTGAAAAAATCAAGGCAGCTGGCATCATCAATTTGGATTTTGGCTTGGTGTGGGACTTCATCTATATTACCTAACCATAGGCCCCACTTGGGAGAATTGAAAACTCATGTACCCCATGCAGAGAAATTGAACAAAATACCGTACAATGATTTCCTAGATATGAGAAGCTTTGAAACAGCAAAACCGGCCCGTTGGCCTTCTCCTTTCCTTCTTTCGTCTCCTTGTCAATTCATAGGCTGACAGAGTTCCATAAGACCACGCCTTTTTTTTTCCTATCGAAATATTGCTTTATTATCCCAAACACATCATACTGAAAAATCATGATCATTCATCTGGTGGGCGCTGTCTGAAAGTTACCGTACCTGACATAAAGCAAAGAAGTATACATGCTTAGTGTATATAGCAGTTTTGGCCATGTATATATGCTCAAAATAGTAGGGGTATGTTCATTAAAGTTTGAAGTATTTCAAAGATCTTAAGTAATGAATAAACACCAAGTGAATCAATGACCAAATAACCATCTATCATCAAACAATAATTACGATTGATGGACTAATTAACCTTATGTTTTAAGATGAAAAGTAATTAATTGAGCATCGGTCAATAACTATAGGTGATGGTCCAACTAATTACCTCACGCAGTAGAATGGAAAAGAATTGATTGATCATCAAACAATAAACGTAAGGGCTTGTTTGGCATCTCTACTCTAATTCAATAAGAGCTTTTTGAATAAGAACTACTTCAGGAAGTCTTTTTTGTTCTAGCTCTTTATAAATAAGCTCATTTGGTAAAATTTCAAAAAAAAAAAAAAAAGCTCTTATTTAAAATAAGCACGTTTGGTAAAACTTTCAAATAAGAGCTTTTTTGAAGGGTAGTTGATGTCATTTTTAAAGATTATAACAACTTTAATACAAGAGTAATTCAAATGGTTATTTTGGTGGACCATCTATCATGTGGGGCCAACATTCTTAATTGTTCTTTTGTGGGGCCCCTCAATGTCCACTACCCATCACCCATCACGTGGACTCCACATTTGATGTGTCCAAGTGTGGGCCCTACCTTTGAAGTGGATTGTCCATCATGTGGAGCGCACTTTTGATATCCACCATTCTTCATGTGGGGTAGCACCTTCTATGTGCATTATCCATCATACGGTCCACTTTAGATATGGGTCATCCATCAGGAGAGACCTTAGATGTGGACCGTCCATTGGTGGGGCCCATTTGATGTGAATAGTCCATTATGAGGGGGCCACACTTTTATGTGGGCCATTCATCATCTAAAGCTCACTCCATTCATTATGTGGGCCCACCTTGATGTAGACCATTCATTGTGTGGGGCCTCATTATGTGTCGTTCATCATGTGGGCCCATCTTTGATATCAACTGACCATCATGTGGGCCCACCTTCAATGACCATCATCCATCACGTGGGTCCCACCTTTGACGTGGACTATCCATCAAATGGGACCCACTTGATGCATATGTTTCGTCATGTGGGGCCCCACTTTAATATGTATCATTCATCATGAGGGGCCCATCTTTGATGTCCACCATCCATCATGTGGGTCCCACCTTTGTCGTGGACCACTATCATGTGGGGCCCACTTGATGTGGATAGTCCATCATGTGGAACCCACCTTTGATGTCCACCATCTATCATGTACGTCCCACCTTGGCTGTGGACTATCCATCATGTGGGGCCCAACCTTTAATATGGGTCATTCATCATGTAGGCCCGCCTTTAAGGTCAACCTTCCATCATATGGTCTCACATTCAATGTCCATCATCTATCACGTGGGTCCTACCTTTGATGTGGAATATCCATCATGTGGGTCCCATATTTGTTGTGAACCATCTATCATGTGGAGCCCACTTGATGTGGATAGTTCATCATGTGGGACCCACCTTTGATGTCCACCATCCATCATGTAGGTCCCACCTTTGTTATGGACCACCCATCATGTGGGGCTGAACCTTCAAGATGGGTCATTCATCATGTGGGCCCACCTTTAATGTCAATCTTCCATCATGTGGTCCCACATTCAATGTCCACCATTCATCGTGTGGGTCCCACCTTTGATGTGGACCATCATCAAGTAGGGCTTGCTTGATGTGGATCGTTCATTATGTAGGGCCACACTTTGATATGACTATGCATTATGTAGGCCCACCGTGATATGGGCCATTCATCATGTGGGGCCCACTTTCACTATGGGTCGTTTATCATGTGGGCCTCTCTTGAAGAAATTGTAAAGAGAAGAGAAGATGGTAAGATGGGAATTACTTAAAAAGTTTAAGGGTAAATTTGTTCGAAAATTAGTTCAAAATGTCTACCTGCATAAGTCAAATAAGCTCCATTTCAAAAAGTAACTCCTCCCCAACTTATTTAATCGGAGCTTATTTGCTTCTTTCTAAAAAAATAGCCTAAAAGCTTTTTGAAAGCTTTTTTTTTTTGAAATAAGCCAACAAACTGTTATTTGTAGAGATGCCAAACGTCCCTTAAGTGATAAATAAGTTAACCTTGTAATACTTAAACTTAATGCGGAATAATCGGATCGTCTATGCATCAATAATAGAGATTCCATACTGTAATCTTAAAGCCATACCTGATTGGGAAGACATTCCCGATGCCGCCGTGTTGTGGAGAAGAACTCTTGATCTTCCGCACCTAACACCTTTAGGAGAACCTCTCAATGGGGACTAGGGTTTCTCTTGTGTGTTGGTGAGGGGACCAAGACGTATATTTATAGGAAAGAGGGCCAGAGAAGCTTACCCATCACACTTCTCTCCTCTAGGGTCTCCACACCGTAGGTTTCCATATCTGGCTTAATAACCGCGCATAGGGACCACGGTTCAAGCGTCCCGCCCCAAACCTATTTGCAATGATCACAACTGTAGTGGGGCCCACTGAATCGCTCAATCTGAATAATCCAACGGTCATAATATAAACCGATGATCATGTGTGGCCCACTTAATGGAGCCTTACATTCTCCCACTTGGGCTACACTGATCTCTGAAAGAAAATAAAACATTTTATTTTATTTTGTGAAAAGCATTTCATAAAACATGTTTCTTTCAAAAGTTCTTAATGGGCGCCCTACTGATTTCAAAACAATACCGTTGGATGATTATGAGCAACGCTTGTCAGATCCGGTCCATCAAGACCACTGATACTGAATCATGGTAGTCAACATGACATTTAATATTTTCGAAGTGTGACGAATCACGATCACAAATACCAATAGCCTTAACGACATGGATCAATGATATGGGGTGTGGTATGAAGATTACACGTCTCATGTGATCATACGTGTTTATCTTCAAGTGGTCCTACTGAACGTGTCTCCAAGACACAAACCAAAGTCTTGCTTACTCAAAACTGAATGCGCACACTGAAGGAGAAGCAAGATATAAACTGAAAAACAGAATCATCAATTGCATAAAAGATATCCCAAAAAAAAAATGTCTGGACATAATCGGATCATACATGAAAACTCCCACTCCTGAAATACATCCTTGGGATCAACAACTCCCATAGATGTCACATGCTCCTTAAAGAGCGTGATAGAAAGGCCTTTAGTGAGAGGATCCGCTATCATCTGCCTTGTGTCGATGAGTTCCGCAGACACTTGACGATTCTGAACTCTCTCCTTCACAACAAGATATTTGATGTCAATGTGCTTTGACCTCGATGAATGCTTGTTATTGTTGGAGAAGTTAACTGCAGCTGAACTATCACAATAGATTTTCAATGGTTTCGGGATCATCTGCACAACCCGTAAACCAGAGAAAAAACTCTGAAGCCAGACCGCCTGATTCGTGGCTTCATGACAAGCTACATACTCTGCTTCCATGGTAGATGATGCCATAATCGACTGTTTCACGCTTTTCCATGATACTTTTCCATGATACGGCTCCACCAACCATCATGAATACATAGCCCGAGGTGGACTTTTTGCTGTCGAGACAACCAGCAAAATCTGCATCTGTATATCCTACCAACTCCAAATGGTCGGATCTCCTGTATGTGAGTTCGAAGTCCTTTGTCCTTTGCAGGTAGCGCAACACTTTCTTTACAATTATCCAATGATTCATTCCTGGATTGCTAAGGTACCTGCCCAACATTCCAACCACAAAAGCAATATCTGGACGCGTACAGACCTGAGCATACATGATGCTCCCTACTGCTGACGCATACGGAATAGCTTTCATCTTGTCCTTCTCTAGGTCATTCTTAAGACACTGAAATTGACCAAACTTGTCACCTTTTACAATAGGTGCTTGGCCAGGAGCACAACCTTGCATGCCAAACCTTTCGAGAACCCTATCAATATAGGCCCTCTGCGACAAGCCAAGTAATCCACGTGATTTGTCCCGGCTAATCTGAATGCCGATGACAAAAGGAGGCATCACCAAGATCTTTCATCTCAAAATTTTGAGACAGAAATTTCTTAATCACACGCAACAATCCAATATCACTACTGGCCAATAAAATGTCGTCAACATACAAGACCAAAATGATAAACTTACTCCCACTGATTTTCATATATATGCACTCATCCGCAGTGTTTTCAATGAAACCATATGAGGAAACAACTTCATGAAACTTTAGGTACCACTGTCGTGATGCCTGTTTCAACCCATAAATGGACTTCTTAAGTTTGCAGACTAGATGTTCTGAGCCTTTGGCTTTAAAACCTTCTGGCTGCAACATATATGCGTTCTCCATTAGATCTCCATTGAGAAACGCAGTTTTCACGTCCATTTGATGTAGCTCCAAATCCATATGAGCCACAAGAGCCATAATGATCCTAAAGGAGTCTTTCTTAGATACAGGTGAGAAAGTCTCCTTAAAGTCAATGCCCTCACGCTGAGTGAAACCCTTTGCAACTAGCCTGGCTTTATACCTTTCGATATTGCCCTTAGAGTCCCGTTTGGTTTTAAATACCCATTTGCAACCAATCGGCCTAATCCCTTCAGGCAATTCAATAAGGTCCCAAACTTTGTTGTCCTTCATGGATTTCAATTCATCCTTCATGGCATCGAACCAATGAGAAGAATCCGCACTTTGTTCAACCTGTGAAAGGGATACAGGATCCTTTTCAACCCTAATGTCAAACTCATGCTCCTGCAAATAGACGACGTAATCGTCTGGTATTGCAGATCTTCTCTCTCTATGTGATCGTCTTGATGGCTCATTATTCTGAATTGGGTTTTCCATTTCCTCATCAGTGGGTTGTATTTGAGGTTGTGCATGGTCGTCCATAGGGATCTCAGGGTCCACTACTGGACGGACAACCATGCTACTCTGAATGATTGTGGTGGGAATCACAATCCGCTCTTCCTTAAATACAATATCTCTTAAATTTGTGCTCCCACTATCTTCAGTGTTCTCAATAAACCTAGCATTCCCAGTCTCAATGACTCTCATGGAATATGATGGACAATAAAATCTTAATCCTTTTGATCTTTCTGGGTATCCAATAAAGAAGCAACTAACAGTTCTAGGGTCAAGTTTTCTTTCATGCGGGTTATACGGTTTGGCTTCTGCAGGACAACCCCATACATGAAAATATCGTATACTAGGCTTTCGCCCTGTCCACAATTCATATGGAGTTTTCATTACAGCCTTACTTGGGACCCTATTAAGGATATGCACAGCCGTTTTCAACGCATCACCCCATAAAGATTCTGGCAACGTAGAATTACTAATCATAGATCGCACCATGTCCTTTAGGGTGCGATTACGCCTTTCCGCTACACCATTCTGCTCTGGAGTACCAGGCATGGTGTACTGGGCGACGATGCCACAATCTTGTAGGTATCTAGCGAATGGACCTGGATTACGCCCAGATTCGTCATACCTTCCGTAGTACTCACCACCACGGTCGGATCTAACGACTTTGATCTTCCTGTCGAGTTGATTCTCGACTTCAGCCTTATAGATCTTAAATGTATCCAGGGCGTCTGATTTTTCGTTAATAAGGTACAAGTACCCATAATGAGAGTAGTCATCTATAAAAGTGATAAAATACTTCTGCCCATTCCAAGATGCTGTAGGGAACGGTCCGCAGATGTCTGTATGAATCACCTCTAAGAGTCCTACGCTCCTAGTGGCACCTTTTTTCCTTATTCTAGTCTGTTTACCTTTAATGCAATCAATACAAACGCCAAAGTCTGAGAAGTCCAGGGAGTGAAGAATTCCTTCACGTACAAGCCTTTCCAATCTCTCACGAGAGATATGGCCTAATCGCCTGTGCCATAACATGGAGGAATTCTCACAATCTAAACTTCATTTGATGCCTTTAGTGTTTCCATGTGATGAGTTAACGCTGTATACATGTGAAACATCCAAATCTAGCTGATAAAGGTTATTAATTAAAGTGCCAGAACCAATCACAACTGAATCATAGTAAATGCTTAATTTTCCATTTGCAAATTTAAACTCATAACCAAATTTGTCTAAACGAGAAATGGAAACCAAATTGCGCCTTATAGAAGGCACACAAACAGTATCTACTAGATCAAGAAAGTTTCCTGACGATAACCTAAGCTTACAGACTCCAATAGCTTCCACGTTTGCTCTAATGCCGTTCCCCATATAGACTGATCTCTCTGCATCAGTTGGCGTCCGGCTTTGGAGCATATCCTGCATGGAATTACAAATGTGAATAGTTGCACCAGAATCTATCCACCAGGAGTCTGTGGACATATCAGCTAAATTTGATTCAAAACAGACTAAAATATGGTCTTTACCCTTAGAAACGAGCCATGCTTTAAAATCTTCACAATCCTTCTTCTGATGACCAGGCTTCTTGCAGAAGAAGCAGCCATCATTAGGACCCTTCCTTTTCTTCTTAAATGTCTTTCCAGACTTAGGCTGATTGCCACCCGCAGGACCCGTAGAACCTTTTTCCTGAAATTTGCTTTCTTTTCTTATTTCCTTTTCGTCCTTGACCAGATGTCACTAGGTGTGCACTTTGTGTCTTGCTCGACCTTCTGAGTCTCTCTTCCTCCTGAATGCACTGAGATATCAGTTCGTTCAATGTCCACTTTTCCTTTTGAGTATTGTAGCTGATTTGGAATTGACTGAATTGTGGAGGGAGGGAGTTCAGAACCAAGAAAATCAGGAGTTCATCCTCAATCTTAAGGTCTAATGCGCGGATTTTAGCCACAACATCAGACAATCCACCAATGTACTCCCTGATATTTCCTTGACCGTTATAGGTGGCTTGAGTCAATTTATGTAAAAGTGAACTCAGCTCAGCTTTATCCGATTTCTGAAATCGTTTTCCTATTTCAGTCAGGAAATCTTTAGCTTTCTCAGTGTCGGGCATAACACCCTTCATGGTCTCAGAAATCGAGTTCTTTATGATTTTGAGACACATCTTATTTAACTTGGTCCAGGCTTTGTAGTGAGCCTTTGCTGAATTCGTACTAGAATCAGTTGGAGTAGGAGGCTCTACTTCCTCCAGGGCCAAGTCCAAGTCCATGCAACCTAGGACTATTTCAACGGACGACTTCCATTTGGAATAGTTGGACCCAGTAAGCAAAGGTATGGAATTGAATTGTGTTGGAATATTGGAAACAGTCATAGCTGGACATTCAAAGCATAAAACTCACATTAATAATCAAGTCCCTTATAACAATGCATGAACATAAACCACAAATATCATGCATGTATGAACATTCGATTGATTTGGGCCTTCAATCAAATGACCCAGAATGATGATGGGCCATAATCATCAAAATCTAGCAAGAGCCCAGCGTATCATTACAATTCCTCCTTTGGGCGAAATTATAACATACATGAGGCTCTACTGAATCATGAAGCTGACCAATGTTGGTGAAATAAATCTAAGACGCCCATCACCTTTGGGTGAAATGAATCTCTCAGACCTATATCATCATCACCAATCACTTCATTCCGCTCACATCCAGCCAAACGATGATACTTCTTTGTTCTGACTACCGCTCGCCTGAATATGAACGTAACTGAATCCAATCCTATAATGGAGGGTCACTGAATTCCAAGTACAGAAGTCTAGAAGTAGAAATCTTTGCCAATTGAGGTCACTTTGGTGGCTAACACAATAGGCTCCAATCCCTATT
Organism: Liriodendron chinense; assembly: GCA_003013855.2. NCBI lineage: Eukaryota > Viridiplantae > Streptophyta > Magnoliopsida > Magnoliales > Magnoliaceae > Liriodendron > Liriodendron chinense. Next base: position 3,650,430 of record PVNU02000440.1, on the reverse strand, counting down.
CCTAGACTCAAGGATTGCTTAATGGTCTTGCCCACAACAGACCATATTGCAAAATTTCTGATTCGGCCTAAAATATGGCTGACGTTGACATCTTCTAAAGTGATGGTTGGATTATATACTTAATGGTCAACAATTAAATATCAACCTTAAACATATGGGTAATGGCCCTATTTTAGGCCAAATCAAAGCTAAATAGGTATAACCTTGTATATTAAATTACTTGGGCCATCTAACAAGTGAAATCCACCAACCATCAATACACTTATTAAGGTTTTATTAGATTCTAAATTATGGCCCAAGTAAATAAATACAATGGTTTATTCTATCTTAAACATTGGGCCCATAGGTAATGTTTTTTTTTTTTTTTTTTTTTTTTTTTTTTTTTTTTTTTTTTTTTTTTTTAAAATAACACAAATTGGGCCTAATTCCAATATAAAAACCAAGCCCAATTCCTATATGAAGCGGATCATGGTTAGGCCCAAAATATAGCCCATTTCAAACATCCAAGAGAGCCCAACAAAATTGCCAAAGTAGGCCCTGAAAAGGGCCTGAGATTTGCCCAAACGGACCTCCCAAAATTGGCCCATAACCTGCTGAAAACGGGCCTGTGAATTGGGCCGTTGGACCCATCAATTGGACTGGGCTTGTGAATCGAGCCCAATAGTCGTGGGCCAGAGTCTATCCGAATTGGGCCCACTAGATCAGGACCTGTCCACTAGATCAGGACCAGACCACTCTGAAATAATGAAACAGGGCCTGTCCACTGGACTGGACCAAGGCCCTGTCCGTAGCCCAAAATCCAGCTGCTGCACCCTTTACACCCAAAGGCCAAAGCAGTGGACCTTATTAAGCACGCCAGAACGTGCAGCCTCTGATTTGCAGAATTTCCAAAACAGGAAACCCATGATATTGCCAAACCCTAGCCGCCGCTCACCATTGCCCGAAAATCCGGAAACCCTAACCACATACAGCCTCTACACCACCGGCGACCGATGGCAGGTAGCAATGGTGAAGCAACGTTGCTATCGCTGGTGCTGATATGGAAAGGTGCAATGGGTTTGGGGCCATGATCAGCGCTGGAATCGGATTCTCCTACGGCACCATCGGCCACCATCACCAAAAACCCTCCGCCATTAAAATCGGTTGCAGCAGAGAGATCGGCAACGAGCAATGGAGGTGGGTTTGATCTTAAGCGAGCAAACTAGTTACCCTGGGGTAGCAGCCATGGCGAATGGGGTTCCGGCTGGCTAGCCGTGATAGCATCATACCAGATGGGCAGGGGGTTTTCACGGCAGCCGGAACAGCGCGCCAAGATCGGTGGCCGTGATCGCGGCTGCTGACAGCGGCTGCTGCCGCTGATAGCAGAGTCTGCAGCAGAGGAAGAGATGATCGCGGCTGCTGTAATTTTTTTTTTTTAAATGAATGAGAAAAACTGGAAACCATCTATCAATGGTCGCGGCTATGATCAACTCCGATTTCTGATTCAATGGCTGCGATCATGATCAACTCCGGTTTCTGATTCAATGGCTTGCCGATCTGGATGGCCAAAACTTACAACAATCTGTCCAGGTCAGGTCTGCTATTATCGGGCTGGCTGGATTTCCATGGCCGATTCCGAATCTGATTGGGATCGGTGGTGATGGATCTGATCATCGCTATGGCCGTCCAGATCCTTGGCTGCGATAGCCAAAGGTTTGGCAGTAACAGTCCAAAAAATATGGATCTTCAAGGAGATGGCCCTCACGTCCAAAGACGAGGTTGGATCCACACGGATCTGGAGTATCAATATATCTATCATCTTGGAATCTCCAAGATCAATGCATAGTAGGCTCTGATACCAAATTGTAATACTTAAACTTAATGCGGAATAATCGGATCGTCTATGCATCAATAATAGAGATTCCATACTGTAATCTTAAAGCCATACCTGATTGGGAAGACATTCCCGATGCCGCCGTGTTGTGGAGAAGAACTCTTGATCTTCCGCACCTAACACCTTTAGGAGAACCTCTCAATGGGGACTAGGGTTTCTCTTGTGTGTTGGTGAGGGGACCAAGACGTATATTTATAGGAAAGAGGGCCAGAGAAGCTTACCCATCACACTTCTCTCCTCTAGGGTCTCCACACCGTAGGTTTTCATATCTGGCTTAATAACCGCGCATAGGGACCACGGTTCAAGCGTCCCGCCCCAAACCTATTTGCAATGATCACAACTGTAGTGGGGCCCACTGAATCGCTCAATCTGAATAATCCAACGGTCATGATATAAACCGATGATCATGTGTGGCCCACTTAATGGAGCCTTACAAACCTTACACCATAGAATGTAAAGTAATTAAATTATACACATTAGACAAATAAAAACGTCAGATTATACAATATTAAAATATTGTGTAGTCTAGATAAATTAGATAATACACTATATCATGTATAATGTGATTATGTAAAATGTAAAATGAAGTTAATAGCTTGTGCACCATACAGGCCTGAGAAATGAGTGATGATGAGTTAAAAAAATTACAATCACAGATGACGAAGAAAGGAGCCTTACATTGCAGGTTGAATCAAATAAAATAGCAATAAAGCTATCAAAAAAAAAAAACCCTCTCCTTGGAGAGTAAAAGGAAAACAGCTACTAAATTAGATTCAGTCATCTTTGTTTAGATGTTGTTCGATTTTCTAATTTCAATTGTAAATTAGAGTAAATAGATAACACTTATTTCCTATTATAATTTTGGCTTGCTTCTTGAGGTGACGTTGACTGCCATCCTCTCTTTAAAAAAAAATTCTCACGTCACCCAGCGATGAAAGCTTCAAAATTGTAGGGCCCACTGTGATGTTTACGTCTTGTCTGTCCATTCCTTCGGTCAAACCATTATAGGGCATGAGATAAAAAAATGAGGTACATCCAAAGCTCTAGTGGACCACACCACAAGAAATAATGAGAATTGACCGCCTACCATTGAAAACTTTTAAGGGCCCTGGAAGTTTTAGATCAAACTGATGTTTTTGGATTCTTCTTATCCATGACTATGTCATTTTATGTTCGGATAGGATGACAAATAAACATCATTGTAAGCCTTAGGGAGAAATAGTTTTCAACTGTGAACCTCTTTAAAACTACTGTTTCCTAAAGTATGGTCTACTTAAAATTAAATCTGCCTTATTTTTTGGCTCATGGCTTGATATGTGTTGGTAAAATAGAAAGACGGCATGGATAAATTACTTCTATCGTGGTGGGCCTCAAAATTTTAAATCAAAGCCTTCAAGTTTCTTTCCAAGCCAATTTTGGAGTAAAAAATCATCACAAATTTCCATCTAAAACAATTACATTGAAAAAGTAATTATTACTTATTTCCTTGTATTTATAGTGTTAAATAAGAAATCAAAGTCTCTTAAAAGTGCTTTACAAATATTTTATATTGTTTGCATAAATTAATTGACAAAGTAAACCACTAATTAGTGAGAGAAATATACATATGTTTATATATACTTTTCTCCGATTAACGATCTTTGCTATCTTCTTATATTTATGTCCCACCCAACAATTTAATGTTGCATGAACATTCGAATACAAGAAATTCAAAATGTAGATAGGAAAGTTCTAATTTGTTTCTTTTTTTTTTTCATTTTCACAATAAAAAATGAAAATTTAAATTTCAGAAGTTTTGTTTGAATTTAAGCAGAAATTTCAATTTTATTAGATAAATGTCTCCATACTTTGCACCAGGAAATTACTGATGGAGTTTTCCTCCTCAAAATAAGCAGAGGAGAGAGTGTTGCAGGGTGAGGCCGGGCGCCCGGGCCCTTCAGTGGCCGGGCGACCGGAATTCCTTCAGATGGGCAGCAATGCTGCTGGACAGGTTTGGCTTCAACCGGGCGCCCGACGGTCAAAGTGACCGGGCGCCCGATGACTTGGCCGGGCGCCCGACCAAGTTGGTCCGGGCGCCCGAAATTCGGTCTTTCTCATGTTTTGCACGCTGGACTGTTTTGGGTCTGGCCGGGCGCCCGACCCTGCGCGAACTGCTTAGACGCAGTTTCCTAATCTGGCTCTGTTTCCTCCGTTTTTGGTACTTAAGTGTTCTAAAACGGGATTAGGGTTTCCCATTGGGTAGCTAACACGTCCAAGGTGAGAAAGATAGAAAAAGAGGAAGAGAGAAAGAGAAGAGAGAGAAAGAGGAAGCTTGTAGAAGGGAGAAGTTGCTTGAAGAAGGATTCTTCTGCGCAACGGTCGTCTCAGCGCTTCTACGTCCTCGGGATCGGTGAGATCGTTTCTTCTTTACTATTCTCTTGTAGTTTATCCATCCCTGCATGGGTGAAGAAGTTTGATCCAAGCGGTGTGTGCTTGTGATCGGTTGTAACAGTTCCCTGAGATAGTGGATTGTTGATCTGGACTAGGTCCCGTGGTTTTTACCTCTTTTGAGGGTTTTCCACGTAAAAACTCTTTGTGTTCGTGTGGTTGATGTTTATTCTTGATTATTGCATTAGCATAGTCCATAATTCTAGTGTATTGGGGGCGAGATCCGAAGGTTTGTGTGAAACGCACCTAACAAAGTGGTATCAAAGCCAGGTTGTTTGAACGGTGTGGGATCGGTTCTGAATTATGGAAGGTGGCTCATCAAGGATGATCAGCCTCAATGGTTCTAACTGGACCATATGGAAGGCTAAGATGGAGGACTTGCTCTATTGCAAGGACTTGTATGCTCCAATTCTAGGCATATCGGCGAAGACGAAGGATATGTCAGATGATGATTGGAAGAAAGTGGACCGGAAGGCGGTGGGGTTCATTAGACAATGGTTGGATGATTCGGTTTTCCACCATGTGTCTACAGAGACCTCAGCCGCTAGCCTATGGCTGAAATTGCAAGGGCTGTATGAGAGGAAAACAGCCGGCAATAAGATATTCCTGATAAGACGACTTGTGAATCTCAAGTTCAAAGATGGTGGTTCTGTGGCTGAACACATGAATGAGGTCAGCAACATTGTGAACCAACTCTCCGCCATGAAGATGGTCCTGGATGATGAACTTCAGGCTTTGCTACTGCTTAGCTCATTGCCTGACAGTTGGGAGACATTGGTGGTGTCTCTAAGTAACTCCGCGCCAGACGGAAAGGTATCCATGGATCAGGTAACAAGCTGTCTCTTCAATGAGGAGACAAGGAGGAAATCCCTAGGGCCTGCTCAACAAGAGGCCCTTGTGACACAAGATCGGGGGAGAGGAAAGAACAGAAAGGGCGGAAAGGCCAGAGATAAATCAAGAGGCAAGTCAGTTGCCAGGAAAGATGTTGAATGCTGGAATTGTGGCAAGAAGGGCCACTATAAGCATGAATGTCACAAGAAGAAGAGTGACAAGAAGGGTAAAGGAAAGGAGAAGGAAGATAAATCAGATTCTACTGCGGTCGCCTCAGATGGTGACGTTGTTGTTATTCTTTCGGCAGATCACGATACTTGTCTCATGGCTTCGAGTCAGGACACCGACTGGGTGATAGACTCGGGAGCCTCGTTTCATGCGACTCCACGCAGAGATTTCTTCACAAGCTACAAGTCAGGTGACTATGGGACAGTGAAGATGGGAAATTCTGGTGTTTCGAAGATCGTAGGGGTCGGTGATATTTGTTTGAAGACCGATGTGGGCTGCACATTAGTTCTCAAGGATGTGAGACACATTCCAGACCTTCGCCTCAACTTGATGTCGACGGGAAGGCTGGATGATGATGGTTATGAAAGCCGGTTTGCTGGTGGGCGTTGGAAGCTCATCAAGGGTTCGTTGATCGCTACCAGAGGAAAGAAGTGTTGCACTCTTTACAATGCAAGTGTCAGTGTATGCAAGAGTGGATTGAACGCAGCAGAGGATTCAGTTACTGACGTGTGGCACAGGCGTCTAGGCCACATGAGTGAAAAAGGGCTTCAGCTACTAGCGAAGAAGCAGCTCCTTCCAGACGTGACAGGTATACCTCTCAAAACCTGTATTGACTGTTTATCTGGGAAACAGCATAGAGTTTCTTTTGTTAAAACTGCTTCTCATACTAATAAAGTACATGCATTAGATTTGGTTTATTCTGATGTTTGTGGTCCTATGAGGACAAAAACCTTGGGTGGGGCATTGTATTTTGTTACATTTATAGATGATGCATCTAGGAGGGTTTGGGTGTATGCTTTGAAATCCAAGGACGAAGTCTTTGGTGTGTTTAAACTGTTTCATGCTATGGTCGAGAGGGAGACAGGCAGATCATTGAAGTGCATCCGCACTGATAATGGTGGTGAATACATAGGTGACTTCCACGAGTATTGCAAGTCACTGGGTATACGGCATGAACAGTCAGTTCCCAAGACCCCCCAACATAATGGTGTGGCTGAGCGAATGAATCGCACCATTGTAGAGAGAATCAGATACATGTTATCCCATGCAAAGTTGCCCAAGATATTCTGGGGAGAAGCAATGCACACAGCGGTGTATTTGATAAACAGGTCTCCATCAGCCCCGTTGAATGGAGAAGTACCTGAGAAGGTGTGGACTGGACGTGATCCATCGTACAGTCATCTCAGGGTGTTTAGATGCAGGGCATCCGTTCATGTACCAAAGGACGAAAGGTCCAAGCTCGATATGAAGATCAGGCAGTGTGTGTTCTTAGGGTACGGTAATGAGAAGTTCAGTTACAGGTTGTGGGATCCGACCGAGAAGAAGCTCGTCAGGAGCAGAGATGTGGTTTTCATTGAAGATCAGTGTATAGAAGACATTGAAAAGCCAGAGAAGACCCAACCCAGTTCAGGTGAACTGGAAGACATGGATCCAGTTACTCCTCCCGTGGTGCCTGATGACGGGGGAGTACAGCAAGGTGCAGAGGATGAGGGAGTCCCTACAGAAGATGGACAGGGGGAGCAGCCCCAACTTGATCCACCTGTTGAGCCACAGGTGAGGAGGACATTAAGGGACAGACATCCATCCAAGAAGTACTCGCCGCATGAGTACATTATGCTCACAGATGGGAGAGAGCCAGAAGACTATTCTGAGGCCCTAGCCGACGAGCATAAGGGGGAGTGGTTGAAAGCTATGCAAGAGGAGATGGAATCCTTGCATAAGAACCACACCTATGATATGGTGAAATTGCCTAAGGGCAAGAAAGCTCTGAGCAACAAGTGGGTGTTCAGAAAGAAGAATGAGCAGAAGAATTCACAGACAAGGTACAAGGCCAGACTTGTGGTGAAAGAGTTTGGTCAGAGAAAAGGAATAAACTTCGAGGAGATATTCTCACCAGTGGTGAAGATGACATCCATTCGAGTGTTGCTTGGGTTGGCGGCTAGCATGGATCTGGAGATAGAGCAGTTAGATGTCAAAACTGCCTTCCTCCATGGTGACCTGGAAGAAGAGATCTACATGCGTCAACCAGAAGGGTTCGAAGTCAAGGGCAAAGAGCATATGGTGTGCAGGCTTAGGAAGAGCTTGTATGGGCTGAAGCAAGCTCCTAGGCAATGGTACAAGAAGTTCGACTCGTTCATGTTAAAGCATGGATATGACAGAACGGAGTCGGACCACTGTGTGTTCACTCGCAGGTTCTCAGACGGTGATTTCTTAGTTCTGCTATTGTATGTTGATGACATGCTCATCATGGGAAAAGACATCAAGAAGATTGACAGGCTGAAACAGGAGTTGGGCAAGTCTTTTGCGATGAAAGACTTGGGCCCGGCAAAACAGATCCTAGGAATGGAGATAACCCGTGACAGAAGCAGCAGGAAGCTCTGGTTGTCACAAGAGCGGTATATTGAGAAAGTCCTAGAGCAGTTCAACATGAATGCAGCGAAGCCGGTCAGTACTCCACTGGATGGTCACTTCAAATTGAGCGACAAGCAATGTCCCAAGACGAAGGCGGAAGTGGAAGAGATGCGGAAGATACCCTACGCGTCAGCGGTAGGAAGTTTGATGTATGCTATGGTGTGTACGCGCCCAGACATAGCATATGCGGTTGGTGTTGTCAGCCGGTATCTTGCCAATCCTGGCAAGGAACATTGGGCAGCAGTGAAGTGGATATTGCGGTATCTGAGAGGCTTATCCAGGTTGAGCCTATGCTATGGTGACGGAAAACCTGTGTTAGAAGGCTACACAGATGCAGATATGGCAGGTGACATAGACTCCAGGAAGTCTACATCGGGGTTCATGTTCACGTTTGCAGGGGGAGCGGTCTCTTGGCAGAGCAAGCTACAGAAGGTCGTAGCATTGTCGACGACAGAGGCCGAGTACATTGCAGTCACAGAAGCATGCAAAGAGATGCTTTGGATGAAGAGGTTCCTACAAGAACTCAGCCTGAAGCAGGAGGAGCACGTGGTCTATTGCGATAGCCAAAGTGTTATACACTTGAGCAAGAATCCAAGTCAGCATTCCAAGTCGAAGCACATAGAGATTCGGTATCACTGGATCAGGGATACTTTGGAACAGAAGGTGTTACAGCTTGAGAAGGTCCATACGGACGATAATGGGTCAGACATGATGACCAAGGCTTTGCTCAAGGGCAAGTTTGAGGTTTGCAGAAACCTGGCTGGCTTGAAGAAGGTGAATTTCCCCTGAGTCGGAAAGGGGGAGATTTGATGGAGTTTTCCTCCTCAAAATAAGCAGAGGAGAGAGTGTTGCAGGGTGAGGCCGGGCGCCCGGGCCCTTCAGTGGCCGGGCGACCGGAATTCCTTCAGATGGGCAGCAATGCTGCTGGACAGGTTTGGCTTCAGCCGGGCGCCCGACGGTCAAAGTGACCGGGCGCCCGATGACTTGGCCGGGCGCCCGACCAAGTTGGTCCGGGCCCCCGAAATTCGGTCTTTCTCATGTTTTGCACGCTGGACTGTTTTGGGTCTGGCCGGGCGCCCGACCCTGCGCGAACTGCTTAGACGCAGTTTCCTAATCTGGCTCTGTTTCCTCCGTTTTTGGTACTTAAGTGTTCTAAAACGGGATTAGGGTATCCCATTGGGTAGCTAACACGTCCAAGGTGAGAAAGATAGAAAAAGAGGAAGAGAGAAAGAGAAGAGAGAGAAAGAGGAAGCTTGTAGAAGGGAGAAGTTGCTTGAAGAAGGATTCTTCTGCGCAACGGTCGTCTCAGCGCTTCTACGTCCTCGGGATCGGTGAGATCGTTTCTCCTTTACTATTCTCTTGTAGTTTATCCATCCCTGCATGGGTGAAGAAGTTTGATCCAAGCGGTGTGTGCTTGTGATCGGTTGTAACAGTTCCCTGAGATAGTGGATTGTTGATCTGGACTAGGTCCCGTGGTTTTTACCTCTTTTGAGGGTTTTCCACGTAAAAACTCTTTGTGTTCGTGTGATTGATGTTTATTCTTGATTATTGCATTAGCATAGTCCATAATTCTAGTGTATTGGGGGCGAGATCCGAAGGTTTGTGTGAAACGCACCCAACAATTACCCCTTGTTTCAACCCAAAACCCTCGTTTTGTAGCCTGTTTGGATCACTACCTGAAACTGTCCGTGCTGTAGGCGCTAAAAATGCAAGTTCCTAATCGGATTAGTTTTTGGCAAGTCAGTTAAAACATTGCTTTTGATGGGAAAAGCCTTTTTATTTTTTATTTTTTGGGGAAGTTGGCATCCAAACAGGCCCGTAATAATGGACCCAGATTCGCTGAATTTTGATGCAACTTGGCGTACTGATCGATGGGATGGTCCAATAGATTTGGACCCTTGATTAGGTGGACCCTAAATGGAGGATAATATCGCATGAACTAGGCATTCCCTGACCATATGGTGCGGATTTGGACCATTCAACAAGTGGGCCCTGACTTGTTGTGTATGGCTTTATTTTAAACTGAAGTTGCAACCATACAAACTTGCGGATGCATTCAAGAACACATTTTTGTCCATTTACGAAATCTCTTGAACGTTGCAGTTGGTTTTTACTTTTGACTTGTTTCCATACGGAGAACCGTTCTAACGACCCGAACAACTGTTACAAACCTCCTACTACTCTGCGCACGGTGCGCAGGATACATGCCATATCTTTGTGCATTTGTGGGACACGGCTTCGGTGAATCCCCTACTGTGATGTATGTTCCTGCCATCCACGCCGTCCATCCGTTTGGAAAGCTTTTATTTTACCACGTGATGTCAAAAATTAAGCAGATCCAAATCTCAGGTGAACTGGGCCACCACGTGATGTCAAAAATTAAGCAGATCCAAATCTCAGGTGAACTGGGCCACAGGAAGCAGTGGTAATTGAATACCCACCATTAAAAACTTTTGGAGTTTCACCGTATGAAAGGACCACACAAATATCAGCTTGATCCAAAACTTTGTGGTCCACAAGAAGATTTTTATTAGTATGGTCCACTTGATATATGGATCTGCTTTATTTTTAGGATCGACGCTCTACAATGAGCTATCAAAACATCAAAGTGGATGACATGGATGTAAGGTGATACATCAAAGTGGCCCCACAGACATGGATCCGCTGAAGCAGTGATCGCATTTGCACGCCGGTTATCCATGGGCGCTGCAAAGGAATAAGCGAATCTGAATGCTTTGCCCCGTTTTAGCAAGAAAACCTGTTTGGGGGTGAGCTTATTTATTCGTGTTAGCATTGGCTGCATTTAATGCAGCAATGCTGTCAACATCAGTGTTGACATGGATAAATAACCTCAATGCTAAATAAAACTTCCCTGTTAAAATTGAGCAGAGAATTCAGATTAAAATCGAAAAAAAAAGTTGCGAAATCTAATATACCTATAGCCAAACTTATGTTAACCTGCCACCCATTTTACAAGTTAATCAGTCGGACACAGGCTGAGTTGGGGTGACTCATCTAGGTAACTCCTGTTGCTGAACTGGATTGAGTCCAACAAAGACCGAGTCAACTCTGACGAGTGACTTGTCCAAGTCTTAAAATGGGATGGAATTGCATTAGATGGGATTAACACTATTATTGACATGTCCAGAAATACCATGGTATTTGGACTATCCAATCCCCATGTTTGGGATCAGATTTTTCCCTTAAAAAAAACATTGTATTTAGTTAAACCCATATTTGTTGGACCACAAAATTGTAATCAACGGACTTACTTGCATACATATATAACTCAAATGTCATATGTAAAGGGCCCATATGGATAAAACACATGCATCAATGTAGGGTCCCAGATGCAATGGATCCAGAAATCCCATACAGGACCAAATGCAATTCCATCCCACTTGATCCCAACCCATCCCATCGCCTCCAAACCCCATATGGAATTTGCAGAGGACCCAATGCAATTCTATCCCACCTAAGCCCACTTAAACCTACGTACCAAACAGGTCCTTAAAACCATGTGTAAATCATCTACATTGCCTGTTGATCCTGACCATCCAATTGACAGAGTGAAGAACAATTGTAATGGCAAGTGGACTATTACGAGCGATTGAGCTAGAGAGCAAGGCCGGCAACGGACCAGGTCTGGTCTAAATCAGGGGTAGACCGTGCCCAATATGGGCCAAGAAGGGCCAAGAAGTTAGGCCGGGGCTGGGCCTGTTCTAGGCTCGTATAAAAATAAAAAAAATAAAAAATAAAACTGTGCACACCCCAGTCCTGCTTCCGACCATTTATTAGTCAGGTTTCAAAATCAGGGCCATATTGTGATTGATTAATGGGCCTCTGTTAGGGGCCCAGGCTTGCCATACTCCCTACGTAATGGATTCATCTGCACTGGACAGTGATGAGTGGTGGACCACTTTGCATTGAAGACGGTAGGATTTAGTGGAGCCCACTCTGTTAATCAAAAGTGGACTGGTATCTTGCAGGAAGCATCGTCTAACACCTGAGCTATGTGGGGTCCATAGTGATTTTCGTGCGTCATCCACTCCGTCCATCAATTTCTCCACTTACTGTCCACAGTACCCAATAAAAATCAGCTCATCCAAAAATTCATGTGGATCACATCATGGGAACAAGTAAATTTACGCTTTAATCTTCTAACTTCACGCGTGTGGCTCCCGTGTTTTGGAGCAGGGTGATTTTTTGAATTCACCCTGGTGGGCCTCACCGGATGAACTGTTGATCTACAAACAACACTAAAGACCCCACTAAAGTTTCCATGGGGAGCCATCCAACCCGACTATTCGCTATTGTTGAGATTTGTGAATCTTAGATTACAGATTTTCAATTATAGAATAAAATTGTGGAAATTGGAAATAGAAAATATAAATATTAAGGACAGGTTGAAGCAACACGTGTAATCATTAACGATGTCATTAAAGCGTTATTCACCCCTTTTTTAAGATACTTGAGACTATTAACAGTTTGCAGGCAAATAACTTCTAGGATACGATGAGCCTGTGGTGGTTCTGCGTTCAACAAACACGAAAGAACTATTGGTGGAACTCTATAAACATAATTTGCTGACAGATGAAAACTACAAGAAAAATCCCAAATGAAAAGAGATGAGAGAGAGAGAGAGAGACAGAGAGAGAAGATCAGTTCTACTGGGTTAGACCATAGCACTAGTCTAGTTTGTATGGACCTTTTGGTTTTGGCAGCCTTAGGTTCATATATCAATCTTTTTTAGCTTGAAGAATAAAAACTAGGCTTGCAAGTTCAGACGGATTGCTTGAGATGATGATTGTTGTTACGATCGAATGAACCAGCTCAACTCTATTTATACGCAAGGGTAGCTAGGCGTTTTGGTCCAAAGTCTTTAATACAATAGATCATTTTTTTACTATTAGAGAGAAACTAGCCGTTTTTTACGGATTCTGACCATTTTTGCATGGGCTAGCCATTTTTTATTGTTGGGCTAGACACATGTAACAATTTATGCATGGTTTGGGTTGTTATTGCATGAGCAGTTACACCAGGCTTCTTAAATTGCTCCATGGCTCCTATATAAGGCAAAGAGGTCTCTGTCATACCTCACATGCTCGAATCTGAGTCCACAAGTACGTCAATAGTGCCTCTACAGCCACACTGCCTCACAGGCCCGAGTTTGAGTCCAAGATCGAGCCTGTGTGCATGTTCCAGTTCACGGTACCCCTTTGTCTCAGTAAGCAAATTATTAAGGTATTAAGGTACTTGACACCTTATTAATAAAGTAGAGTTTTTTTTTTTTTTTTTTTTTTTTTGTCTTCTATTCGATATGAGAGTATTCTTAAAGGAGAAAAACCAATTCTTTTTCACACAATTTTATACTATATATTATTATATTTTTTATTTAAAATATTTTTAACCAAAACATTTTTCATAACATATGCTATGGCCTACCTGCATTTTGGAATGCCCTGATTTTCAGGGTCCTCTCTTGATATAGGGAGTAGATTAGGTGTGGCCCAGACCATGGAGCCCACCTTGACGTATGTGCAGTATATATATTTATGCATCCCATTCTTCATGTCATTTTAGGGAATGAGACAAAAAATGAAGCAGATCCAAATCTTAGGTAAACCACACTATAAGAAACCGTGGTGATTGAGCACCCACCATTAAAAACTTCCTAGGGCCCACTGTAATGTGTATTTGCATCTAACCAGTAAAATATTAGCTTGATCCTGACTCATCATAAGTTTTTAACAGCAAATCACCACCGTTTCCTGTAGTGTAGTTTACCTGGGGTTTAGATCTGCTTTATATTTTTGTCTTATGCTCTAAAATGATATGGCAAAATGTATAGATGGCATGGATATAGCACACATACATCTAGATGGGCCCTATAGTTAGGGCCTAGTGGTGCTGGGTGAGGCCCAACTGGCTCCCCTTAATATAATCTAACTGATTGCAAAACAAATATTAAACATACATCACGGTGGGACTCACAGAGCTCCAAGGCTGCAAGTGGTTCTTACAACATGTTAGGGTTGGCAATTGGTCGGGCTGCGAGGCGAGCCCCTGACTGACCAGCCTTGTATGCTATGGCTCGAGGCCCTAAACTAGGCCTGAGGGCTGGTCTAGGCTTGAAATATAAGCATGGTGATCGGGCAGGCTAGGCCAGTCCAATGATAAATGGCCCACCTCAGCCTATTGTCCGCGTTTAATAATCTTGTACAAAATGATGGATTGCCAGGAGACACTTTCCCATTTGACTTCATTTGTGTGTAATTTAAAAAACTTTTAAAATTAGGCCATGATTCTATCATCTAAATGATTTATATGAGCCTTGGCCTTACCTGGCCCTATCGGGGGTGTGTCGGCCTTCTTAGCCCAATTAAGGCTAGGGCTGAGCTAGGTATAGGGCTTATGGGACTAGGGCCGTGTAACAACCCGAAATTTCGGCACCCGAGTGCGGAGACTCTGATCCCGAGTTCCCGAGTGTTAACTAAATAAAATGCTATTTTAGGAATGCCACACATGGAAAATGCACCCACGTGTGTCCTCAATCAGATTTATATTCATTCCATTCACAAATAATCAGAGTAACGCATTTCAATTAGCGGATCATAAGCAAAGCGGAGGTAACTAAATCTAAAAATATAGGGCTAACACCCTAGATGAACAATTTAATCGCAGTGTAAGCCCATATGAGAATTATATGAATCACAATAGATGTAATAGGAAGGAAAACTACAACTACCAAGAGGGACGAAGCTAGAAGACTACTAAGGCGCACGTGCGCACCACCAACTGGTCCTATTCTTGAGACATCTGCATATGTCAAATAGAAGGCGTCAAAACGCCAACATAGTGAAAAAATAACCCCAAGGTTAAACTCGGGATATTTAAATTATAAACAGGTTTATATAAGTGTATCATTCTTAAGCATGTTGTCAAATCAATCAAGTTAGGGTAATGTCCACATACAAATCATACATCATCCTAGGCTAGTTGATTAAATGCATGGATGTCATGATTCCGCACACAATGCATGTCCCGGGCAAGCCCTGGCCCGACCAACTGGTATCAGAATCCACAGTCCACCTGTCAGCAGGTCGTAAGTCGTGACTGAGTACACAGCCCGGATGACACAAAGAAATGACATGAGGTGTAACAACCCGGATCCTTATAATAATAATAATATGATTCACTTGAAAATCCTGGGCTAATTTTATTGGTAGGTTAATTGAGAACAACTACGTAACCGTAACATTTTTAAAATTTCATGACTTAAGTTATAAGTCTATTTGCAAAAATTATGATTTCTGATGATCATTACCGTACAAAACTCTACATAATAGTTCTAGGACACGATCCAACCATACATGTCAAATTTCAACCCTCCGATCATCCTATAAACGCTCTAATCAGAAATCGGGCCATAAGTGGGCCATCTAACTTCGGAACCGTCTCATTTTTAGTGTCATACCCTAAAATAACGTGGCCTACCTGATGATTGGAGTGGATCTTTCATATACATTGGGGTGGGACCCACGTGCACAACGCGCACGCAGCGCGTCCGGTCAACACGCGTTGACCGCGTGTATTGCGAAGACGAGGGTCGTCTTCTTCGTTCGCAGTTTCTGCTGAGAGCGGACGCTGTCCGCTGGTTGCATCTGCGCCGTTCGTTGATGACGGTTGCGGGTGGGCCCCACATGAAAGTAGAACCTCGGGTGGGTGTACGTGCACCGCACGTAACAGTTGTGCGAAAACGTGCTTCTTTACCGCGTATGCACCTTGCGGAAACAGCGGACGCTGTTACAGCGTCTGCACGCTGTCAACAGCGGGGCCCCATGCGACCCTCAGGCTGGGCCCCATAATTCGATCCAAACCGTTCATTGATTCCGTATCTTCGACAGGTACATACCCCCCAGGTTTCTCCTTCAACAGCGGGATATCGGATCTTCTTGAAATAGCCGTTCAAACCAAAAAGTTACAAGATCCGGGTCCGTACCTTGCATGGACGATCAAGAACTGCTTCGATAGGATCGTGTGGACCCCACCTACCGTCCTAACGTCTCAAAGCTTGGTAGTTTTGCAAATCATAGGATCCGAATCCAAGTGGTATTCGGAAGCTTCGTCGGTTCGCACGGACGTGCGAGCTCGGCTATATATGGCCGAGCTTGCTTCTTTCGGTTAAAAAAAAAAAGAAAAACAGAGAGAAAGAGAGCTGTTAGAGAGAGGGAAAGAGAGTGGGGAAGAGGGCTACGAGAGGGAGAGAGAAAATTGTTAGAGAGAGAGAGTGTGGGTGTGTAGTGTGTGGGAAGGTGTCCGCACCTCACGGCTGCTGTTGTCATTGGAACCCGCTACTGTTGTTGCTAGAATCTGCTCCAGTAAAGAAGAAAGAAGGAAAGAAGGAAGGAAGAAAGAAGAAGGAAGAAAGAAGAAGAAAGAAGAAAGAAAGAAAGAAGAAGGAAGAAGAAGTTTTAACTGAGTCGACTCAGTCTCAAATTGGATCTTTAGATCTGTCTGTGAGTGATTCATCTTGGGTTGTTCTTGTTGATTTTCCTTGAGTTGCTTCTTGTTTCATTCGAAGTTTCGCCTTCCTTATTTGTTCGTAATACAATTCTAGGTAAGGAATCTGTTTTCTTCTTTTCCTTTCCTAAGTCTTAGATGTGAGTTATTATTATTTCTTTCCGCCATACATATCCGGTCGTAACTAATGGATTCATATCTTAATGCGTTCTTAAGTTCCAATTATTCCTTCTTAGTTGCACAAGTCTAGATTCTAGATAAAACGAAACTTAGAAGCACCAAGACAGTGATGTTGGTACAAAACCTTACTGACGTACGTCCTTCTCAACTCTCTTGATTTATGATAAACTAAAACATTTAGATGATGAATTATTTGAATAAAGATTAATCATGCACAGTGTGATTGGATTTGAATTCGAGATGCATTGTATGCTTGATGAATGCTTCCATAACTCATGTCATATACAAATTTTATACACACGACAGAACAGGAGCATGGTTGATTTGACTCCTGGCGTGCATGGTTGATTTGCCGCCTCGCTGTACCGATTAAGTGAGCATGGTTGATTTGCGACAGGTTCCTAATGTTCAGTGGCAGCGAGTTCTGGTCGTTCCACTTATTGAGCATGGTTGATTTGCTCGGTTGGATTAGTGGTGCATGGTTGATTTGCCCACTGGCGTGCATGGTTGATTTGCCGCCTCGCTGTACCGGTTAGGTGAGCATGGTTGATTTGCGACAGGTTCCTAATGTTTAGTGGCAGCGAGTTCCTAGACGTTTGTGCTCTTACACATATCATGACATACATGACATCATAATAATCATGTTTCATTCATAATAAACATAAAGTGTGTTAATCATCACCATAGCCTTGTATATGCCTGTGATTCTAGCGGTTGATATTTCACATCTAATATCTTATTAACTGGAATATTACCTGTGATGGAAATGACCTCAATGGGAATCACTACAGTTCCTGCAGGATATCAGGAGGAAGGAGCAGCGGCTGAAGCAGAATATCTGGACGACTATTTTTATTAGAAGGCTTATCATAATTTAGGTGTTGAATTTTATTTCTTTTGGAAGATGATTGCATCAGACTTTAGTAGATATGAACGTTTTGCTGATTAGAAGTAGTGGTTTAATTTAAACTTTTATTTGAGATTTAAGTTATGATTAATAAAGCACTTTAGTTGGTATTATTGTGGTTTGTAGAATGGGATTTCTCTACAGGTTATATTTGGATTAAATTCGCACTCTGAAACTCGGGCCTTGAGTTGTTGTACTCGAGTCTCGAATTTCAGGGCGTGACATGAGGTGCTCAAGGTAGCGCTGGCGTCATATCAAGCAACCAGGCTACACGAGTCCCCCTCAAATGCAATGTCATGTATGAATGATTAATTAAAGTATTTATTAGTCCAATTCATTCAGCAAATTGGTGAAGCCAGAATACCACATCGTATCATAAAGTCTAACCAGGACTATCTGGCTCTCTGCGATGCGTCGCCAATCCTCGCCAGTAGCCCCTCGATCCAAGGTTGAGTTATCCTACCATGAAAGCCTGGTTCGACCATGACTCGTCAGCCACGACCAAATCAAAGCGGAAGGTCTCATATCCCAAATATCAAATACGATTAATTTATTCAGAGGTGCAGGCGTTTCACTCGGAATTATCCCAATGCATGCCCAGGTCGTTCGAATGGTGCACAAGCACGCAAACATCGGCCAAGATCACATTTGTCACAAGGGCCATTCGAACAACAATCGGTCACCCCTGTCAATGCTCACTGGTCACTACGGGGAGGCACCACCCCAGCGTAGGCCGACAGCTCAAACACGGTGTCCCATACCACCATGCACGGCTCATGAGGCTTGGTGGATCGAGTCGCAATATGATTTTAAGTAGACTATTCACAGTGGGAACGATGGTATTCTAGATTTCATAGGATGTGATTCAAGAATGAAATACAAGAATGATTAATTCTGAGTTAGGCTTATTCGATAGACCCAAGTGGACGACGACAAACCAACAATGGCCACTATCGGTCGACCGTGTCCTGCTTGGTCGATCGAATAAGTCCCTGACTGCCAACCCAGTGGCAGGCAGTACACTATATCAACGGTTTTCAGAGCTTAATCCAAAGCAACGAATATCTTATTATAATAGCAATTTAGGTTATTAAATACCTAATCATAAACATATCTAAGCACCTGGCCCGACCGACTAGCCCGACCGATCCAAAGGACTCGGATGACATAGCCCGGATGACACAGGGCTCCACATACATCCACAATCATAAATATATTACAATATTGTATATTTACATCATTCAGGCATTTCATCGAGCATGTTATGAATCAAACAACCATAGAGGCATTTTATCGAACATGTTATGCACACATCAACAATTAACATATAAACTCAAGCAATCATTAATTAGGATTTGTTGAGAGTAAGCTTGAGGGTAGATCTTCACCTTGGAATCGAAATTACTCGATTCGGATGAGTCCTGGGCGATCCAAATACGGTCCAAACGCCGAAAATTGGAGAATACCTCAATGACCTACAATGAATCACAAATCTAGCGTTAATCAATTAGGGTTTAATCTAATTAAATGTTTAATTAGGGTTTAGGGTTTTGGTATCTCGGATTTGGAAAAATCTCAAATCAATTCGGTGAATCGGGCCGGAGTTGGAGCATGACGGCATCCACATGGGGCCTTGCCCGATCGCGGCTTCCACAACGCACGGGCCGCACCAATACAACAGCCGGGACCTCAAGCCCCAACATGAGTAAACCCTAAGTTAGGGTTTGGACGAATCCAACAAGGGTTTCTAACCCTAATGGTCCAAAGATGAAGAAAATGGAAGGAAGAGGAAAAGAAGAAGTAGAGAAACACCTTACCTAGCATAGGGAGGTGAATCCGACCCCAAAGCCACCGGATTTTGGCTGGAGAAGACGCGAGAACGGGCATGGAGGCTGGAGAGATCTTGAAAATTCGAGATTTTCACGGTTGGAGGAGGATTTGAGGAAGAAAGGAGGTTTGAGAAGGGAGGAAGAGAGCTAGGATGGCTTAGGAGTTTAGGGGAGAAGAGAGTGGAGGAGAGAAATGAGAGAGAGATGGATTGAATGGGGTTTGCAACCCCCCTTTTATAACCGACCAGCCATGACTGGTCGGCTGGATCCCACTGTCCATCCGTTTTTCTTCCCAAAAAGGCAGCAGCAACCGGTCGGCCGGTTGTCAAACCGGTCGGCCGGTCGTCCCTTGGCCATTTTCTCTGAAAATTCAGGATTTCTTCCCTGCACAGTGAGTTCCTACACAGTCCAGGCTACTTGTCAGCCTTATTTACAAAATAACATTTAAGTAAATGTCATGTTTAATTTATGTTTCCATTTACTTTAAGTTATTTATGTAAATAAGGAAGTACCCCCCATTTGGATTCAATAAAAAATACTAGAAAATTGAAATCCCAATAATAAAGATTTTGATTTTCCCCTCCAAGTACAAATCGCAACTTTTTGGCATTTCCAAAACATAGCGCCTTTTAAAAGAGAGGGTTTTTGCCAAATCTAAACCGTTCAAAAAATCTGAAATACCTCAAATAGGCTAAAACACCAAGGTCCAGTAAAATATTCATGATGGTCTCGTCGATCTACGTGTGGATTAATAATTCAGGGTTCTTTACTTAGTATCCACAGACAGCGACATACCTAAGTCAACCCAATCGTTGGAAAACTCTTTCGAACCATGTGATCTTCCAACTCCTAAACTAATTCCATCATTTCTTTGGTAAAAACATTCATTTTAGTCCCCAATACATGTGAACACACGTGCGGGTACGCACTATAACTGACAAATCGAAGGTCAACGCACAAGGACTTCCGATTTCCAAGTTAGCGAAAATCCGGGGCGTTACAGGCCGCCTAGCCTTGGCCACGCCCACAACATGTGTTTGAAAGGATTCAGGTCCATTAAAATATCTCTAATAGCCAGATTTTGGATGCTTTGACTTTATCCTCGTTTGGCCTCGAAAATAGACATATGTTTATAATTTATGTGATGAACTAATTATAGATAGAGCTGGACACAAACATCAATTTATTGAACAGTTCGCTCGTCGGTTCGATTCGATCCGATTTGAAAAAAAGAATCGAAAAACTAGTTCAAAAAAAACGAACCGGAGTGCGAACTTGATTTTGGTTATTCGAAAATATTTCGAACCATACAAGACTTCTATTTGATTTGATTTGGCTCGTTTTACTAGTTTGAAGTTGTCTGATTCGAATTAGTTCAATTCAATTCGAATGATATATATATATATATATATATATATATATATATATATATATATATATATATATATATATATATATATATATCATTCATTTTTCACTCGACCCCAACTGGCCCTAGCAACTTTACCATGCTCGAAGAACAACCGAAACCCTAACCCTCCCTAACCCGTCTGGCCATCCTTCTCCCTCTAGTGCTTGTCCTTCCTGCTTCCACCCTCCTCCTCTGTTACTCGTCCTTCCCACTCTCACCCTTTCACCTCTGCCCGCTAAATCGACCGAGATTCCGACCATCCTCTACACGTCCTTCAGTCCTGCCGGACGTCTGGCCATCTCTCTGGTCATCAGTCCTGCTCGCCCATCGATTTCACCATTCCAGGTCATCCCTCTACTCGTCACTCATCAGTCCTGCTTGTAGCTCATCCATCCGATTCCACCATTCCGGTCAGTCTACACGTTCAGTCCCAAAGGTTCAAATAAAGCCCCCATGCTTAGTTTCTCCCCCATGCTTAGTTTCTCTTTTCTATTTTTTAATTATTTAATATTCTTAATATCTTCTTTGTAAATGCCTGTAGCTACTGCTCATTCAATTTCGGTCATTCCTTTACTCATCAGTCTACATGTCCAAATTCATGACTTGTGATTTGGTTGGTTAAAAATCTTATGATCTATAATTTGTAATTTGCGAAAATATACTAAAATAAAAATATTTTTACACGAAAAAAAATAAATTGTTCAAAATTATTTGAACTGAAATAATTGTCTGAAATGAAAATGTTCGAACATGTGGTGGACCAGACTGAACCAAACACAAATAGGGCCTCATTGTCCGAATGTTTGTTCAAACATTGATAAAACATAGTCCAGTCAACAACTGAACCAATCCAACCTGGCCCACGTTCGACTCAGTTCGGTTCATTGTCCCACTCTAATTATAGAGATATTTGTAAAGACAACTCCAATTATAGAGATATTTGTAACTAGCCTCCCCTCCAATTTAAACTATTGCAAATAGCACCCCTGGTAAAAAGGTTGGAAGACTTTGTGCCAAATGACAAAAATACCTGAGGGTTCGCTGGTGTATTTACGTCACCAAGTTCTGTGGGCCCCACCATGAGGTTTGTGTTATATCCAAACCGTCTGTCCATTTGGAGAAATCGTTATAAGGTTTGAACCCAAAAATAAGAAAGATCCAAAGATCAAGTGGACCACACTACAGAATGCAATGGGAGGTTGAACGTCTACCATCGAAACTTTCTTGGGGGTCACAGAAGTTTTGGATCAATTTGATATTTGGTTTTACCCTTCATCCAGGTCAGTATGATCTTATGAACAGTTTGGATGGAAAATAAACTTCATGGTAGGACCTAGGAATGTTTTAACGGTGAAAATCATTATCCCTACTGCCCTTTGTGGTGTGGTCCACTTGAGATTTGGATACGACTCATTTTTTGAATCATGCCGTAAAATGATCTCTAAAATGGATGGACGGTGTAGATGTGAGGGGAGATGTGTACAATTGTCAGGAAGCAAAGGGGAGGTGTTTACAATTATTAATCATATGATCTCGAGAATGTACAGGTGCGGCCCACTCATGTTTCACTGATCAAGACCACTCATCTGTTGGGTGTGGCCATGGATGGGCTATGCCCTAGAAAATATCTCATACTTGCTGAGCATACCAACAAGTCTTAGGCCTTTACTGAGTTGAATTTAGACCGTAGCTGTATTTTTCTTTTTTGTCATCCATTTGCAGGATACGGTAGCGCCAGCTATATAGACGGATTTTTTTTTTTTTCTTCAAATTATAAACATATCAGTTGATCCTTGCCATCCAATTACTGACCTTCAATTCGATCATAGCAAACAAAACTAGTCGACCATCAATATTCAGTGAGTAAATTGGATAAATTTACGGGATACGATTGTCTAGTTGTGTGTTTTTTTTTAAAAAATAAGCCATTTATGATTGGGTCCACCACAGGGATGGATGGCATTATTAATGCATCGCCCGGCCAAGTGTATTGTGGAGAGGTGTGCGGCTTCCAAGGGCTCCGGATCCGCTGAGGTCCGTAGATTTCTCACTGTTGGGTCACCATGATATATGTGCCTTACATCCACGGTGTCCTCCCATTTTGTCCACT
Source organism: Liriodendron chinense (assembly GCA_003013855.2). Classification (NCBI taxonomy): domain Eukaryota; kingdom Viridiplantae; phylum Streptophyta; class Magnoliopsida; order Magnoliales; family Magnoliaceae; genus Liriodendron; species Liriodendron chinense. The sequence continues at coordinate 3,627,699 of PVNU02000440.1, read as the reverse complement.
CATTTTAGGGCACATCCCAAAATGAAGCATATCCAAATCTCAGGTGGAACAAACTACAGGAACAGTGTGGTTGAATGCCCACCATTAAAGGGTGTGATCCAAAAAGAGCAAAGCAAATAAAGATTTTAGGTGGACCACACTATAGAAAACAGTGGTAATTGAATGCCCCCAGTAAAAACTTTTTAGGGACCACAACATGTCTATGTTGTATGGCAAATAACATTACGGTGGGCCCCAGGAAGTTTTTAATGGTGGACGGTCAATCACCACTTATTTCTGTGGAGTGGGCCACCTGAATTTTGGATATGCTTCAATTTTGAGCTCATACCCAAAAATGAGCTGGTTAAACGGATGGACGGCGTGGATATAAAACAAACACACCATGGTGGTCCCCAGTCTCGGTCCGCGTCCCGTCGAGAAATGGCTCAACCAAATTCCGGTACTCGCGGGCTTGTACGGGACCATATCGAAGGAGGTCACGGAATTTAAAGCGTTATTCAAAGAGCCGTGAATCAGTGAGCGGCCCGTCATGCTCATGCGAGAGGGCAGGCTACGAGTCAAAGACACGTGAGTGCGAACACGTGTTAATGATCTGGACCATTCATAAGGTAGGGCGCGCTGTAATCGTGTGCCAAAAAGCATAGCAGTACAATCCTCACGTGTGCCACAACTGTTCAGCTTTTACAGTTAAGACTTTTTCCTAACCGCTCATTTCATTTCATATGAGATTAACCTTTCAGTTTAGATTTCCTACTTTATTTTTGGTCCATTACATGTGAACGATGTATCATACTTGAAGAACGGACCAGATCTATCAAAAATATGCCGTACCGACAGATATCTGACACGTATTCCGCCCCTCAAGTGAGTGGTTGCTCACTGACTGAATCGGCAGATTCGTCTTTTTATGGTTGACTACTTCCCTCTTATAGGTAGCGGTTTACGTGCGGCCCCGGCCTTACCCAAGACGGTACAGTGCTTGCCGTGGGCCTTACCTTGATGTATTTATTCTAAATCCACACCGTCCATCATTTTTCCCAGGTCATTTTAGGTCATGAACTCAAAAATGAAACAGATTTATAACGCAGGTAGTCCACTACTGGAAACAGTGTTGATTGAACGCTCTACCATTAAAAACTTCTTAGGGTCCACTGTATTGTTTCCATAGTTTCTATTCTCCATCCAAACTGTTGATAAGGTCTCATAAACATATATGACGGTAAAAAAAAAAAATCAGCTTGATTAAAAAATTTCGTGGCCCATTGGTGGACAATCACCACTTTTTCCTACGGTGTGGTCCACCTGACAACTGGATCTGCTTAATTTTTGGGTTCATACCCTAAAATAATTTAAAAAAACGGATGGACGGCGTGGATACATAGAATAAATACATCAAGGTGGGCCTAGGGCTAACCCAAAAATTACCAAAATATCCTCCATCTTGGTATGAATTTCGCAAGAGACCGAATAATATAACATATATGCGACGCGTCTCAGCACAAAATACGCGGGGCATTGAATTTTTGACAAGTGGACCCATTTTCAATAATCAAAGATAATCTGTTTAGTGGCTCCTACAGAGAGTATAGACCAAGCCCCGTAAATATCCTAGATTCTGAGATTCTGCATACCAAACTGGGGCTTTTATTCAATCGAATTTGGACCGTTGCTTTACTTCGCATCCTGCGGTTCCTTTTTCATGATACAAATTTAAAGGTTGGAATTGTCTTGTGGAAGATATTTTCAAGGCCTTTTCATAGCTGGCCCCAGTTAAAAGACGTCCCTGAGTCGAGGAACGCATGTTCTCTCGTTCTTTGAAAACGAGTAATAGACTGAAAGCGTGTTGCTCGCACACTGATACTTCTGCAGTGTTGTACCTACTTCCATAATTACCGAGATCCAAGCCACCAATCTGGTGAAACCCCACATGTAGATTACTTAGACCAGAAAATGGGGCAATCTGCTGATCTGGTGGGCCCAAAAAGTTTCTTAAATATGCACCATTGATCAGTATTTCGTGCGCAGGTGGTCCACGGCTCTTTTAGATAAGATATAGTAGTGGAAGCCATATCTAGACCGCTGATAGTGGAAGCACCATTGATCAGTGTCTAGACCGTTAGTTCAGTGGTCCACCTCTTCGATATGTCGTAGTCCCGTAACCACACTAATTGGAACCTATATCTATAGAGTACAGGATTCGTCGCCCATTTTTTTGGATGCTTTAAAAAAGTTCAGAACAATGTCCCAGTGAAGAGGTTTTTATTTTTTATTTTTTTGGAAAATGGTTAAACCCACTCGATTTTGTAATTCTAAGGGATGGCCCACAAATTTCTCTAATTGTCGATTCATGTGGAGTTTCAATCAAACAATTAGTCTCGTCTAATCAGAGCAATATTTTGGCCACGGCTAATCCATGGCAAGTACCTATAGAAGTATGGTCCAGATCATTCGATAGGTGGTATTTCTGAGATGTGGTCCACTCAGGTCCAACGTTACAGGTTGACTGGACCTATGCTGATCCTCTGACCGTTTAGGCACGACATATCAACGGAGGACGCACTTTGAAAATGATCTTTAAATTTTCAGGGTTGGGTCAATCCACGGTGTGTACACCGGTCGGTTGGTATGCATATGGCCCACACTTGTGAAAACACGAGTCAGTGAAATATTTTCGCGGACGCGTGACTCGCCCTCTTTCGAACAGCCAAAGAAACTACACTCCAAAGCATTTTCAAGTTTGAACGAGTCCACGGAATCGCGCCTAGCCGATTCAGCCGGAGCACTTAGTTGACCTTATGCTGACGGTGCACGAAACTACAAAGAAACATAGCCGGCAGTACTGGGTTTAGATGGGATAAAAGTTTAGGTACTTTGCGAGAGTATGATGGTTTATGTGCATATACACTTAAATTGTATACGTTTAATGTAGTGGATTGAAAATCAACCAACGTGTCGTGCTAACTTGTTTATATCGATGGAGATCTAAGGGACCGTAAAAAATGTACCGTTTAGGATAAGTCGGTGGATCTGATTTTAAGAACATAACCCATCTGCAGTATGGTGAATTGATTGTACTTTTCAATATGAGTTGCTTGTATGCCAAGCGTAGAATTACTGACCGCATGTGTATGAACTACGGTGGTCTGCCAGAGTAGTAAATAGATGCCCAAAGGGAGCAAAAACCCAAGTAAGCACCCACGCGGCCACTGGACAAAGAAAAACCAAAGACTACATTAAAATTTGAATTTCCATCTCATCTGACCAGGCAACGACTCGCTTGATCTCCACGCCTCTCTCTCTCTCTCTCTCTCACGCGGTTATACAGATGACTCCAACCGTCCATTCCTCCCAATAAAAACCCACCACTACCTCTCAGTTCATGCACTCGTCTCCTTCTCTCCTCTCCAGCAACAAAACCCTTGTATCAGAATCCATCTCCATCTCCCTTCCTCATCAGAATCCATCTCCAGCTCTCTCCCTCTCTCATCAGAATCCATCTCTCTCTCTCTTTCTCTCTCTCAATGGCTCGATTGGTTATGTTCTTCTTCCTCCTCGTTCTCTCCTTCTCGACTTGTCTACACGCAAGGAAGCTTTTGGGTGTGGAGAAAAACGTCCCTTCTTTGGAGGGTGGTTTGATCTTAAGCGCCCTTCCCAAGGGCCCTGTCCCACCCTCTGCACCCAGCAAGAAAGGCCACACTACAATCATTGGAGAAAGGCTCTTCGCTTCGCATCTCACTGTACACGATCGGATCTTGAAGTCGGTTCCAAGCCCAGGAGTCGGTCACTAGAACTTCCATCTCTCTCTCTTGCAGTGATTTTTTGTAGGGTTTATTTTTAGAATTTTCCTTTCATTTTTTTGGGATTCTTTTGATATATACACGTAAGAAATGTATATACGTGAAAAGGGTAAACACTAGATTTTATTTTATTATTGTTCTGGGTCCTTTGTAATTGTATTAAGCCCCATCAGCAAAAAAGAAAAAAAAGAAAAGAAAAATGTTGTGAATTTTTATGTCTTAGACTCTCATGTGGGTGATTCTTGGCATTGCTAACTTTTACTTCCTTTTTCGGATGCATGGGGACGTCATGTGTTTGTAGGGCTGTAAATGGGTCAGTGGACCCGATGGGGTACCCAGATTCAACCCGTTCTAGACCCGACCCGTTTGTTAAATGGTATGTGTCTGGGTCCAAGAGCAGACCCAGTTGCTAAATGGGTCTGGATCTGGTTTCCTTTTTGTTAGGCTCGACCCGCTCCCATTTAGTAAATGGGCGGGTTTGGTCTATATTGCAAGGGACTTATCTAGGCTTGGACCCATCCGGACAGGTTTTAAACCTAATAAAAATGCTTGCATACCAAAGTCAGAGCCAAACCCACTAGTAGACCCGACCCAGCTGGGTGGATCTCCTTCTACTAGACTCAGATCCATTTACGGGGTTGACAGAATCAAACCAGACCTGCCCATTTAGTAAAAGGGTTGGATTTAAAATTTGGACCCGTATCCATTTAGTAAATGGGTGGGCCTGGTTTGCACCAAACTTGACCATTTACAGCCCTATTTGTTTGTATTTACCAATAGGTTTTCTTGTGGCCGTCCATTTTCCGCCCATTACGTGATGTTCCTCGTCATTCACGGTCCACCCAAAAGGTCCCGCAACATGTGGCCCACATGAAAAAAGCTCACTGACTGAAGATCTTTAGTGACGTACGAACAATTGTCTTGAAAAGCAGTTTAAGATTCAGCTTTCTAACGGTGAAGATACCAATCAATGAGATCTTCACGGATGTAGGCCATATTATTATGGGACCTAGACAAACGGTGAGACCCAATAAGTGGTTCCGGCTCCATGGCTCAGTGGTAGATAGGCTCTGTTTCAACACTTAGACAGGATGAGTGCCCATATGATGGGGGTCGGGGTGAAAAAAAAAAAAAAAAAAAACCTAGATAAACGGTCTGGATCATGTCATGGGTGGGACAAAAGGGCGAGACTATTAAGCCAGCAGCCTACCACTGATTTTCTAGCAGGGTGCGGTGGATAGCAGTTATTTAAAAATCACTTAGAAATTGCAGATTAAATTGTGCCCATTCAGATTAAATTGTCCAATTTGTGGGTCCCATTTTAGATTGCATGAACCAAAACAATTAAGATTAATTGGTTACCTGACCACCAGATCGGTGGACATTTATTGGACGGTTAAGGATGGAAAATAATCCAACGGTCCAAAGTTCAGGGAAGAACTGTCCTTATGCAAAGGTTAAGATTTTTCAATTAATCTGATTCTGTTACCCTTGTGCACACTGTGAACCATTAAACGTAGGCAAGTGGTGTGTCAATATCAATTCCCTAAGGAGACATGCGAATCCCTTGCAATCTGTAAAGTTGTCCAAAGGTGGGCTTTAGATCCTGACCGTCCAAATATTTTTATAAGGAACAGCTGGACCCAGCATGGATGATTTTTGACCATTCAACGACAATACTTTCCAGTCACAAATTAACGATTGTGAGCTGCCCACGTAAGTAAACTTGGTTGATAGATTTTTTTTTTTTTAATCCTAAATTCACATGTACCATATACTGAGAAAGTGCGCTGTGTCACGCCCTTTCTTTCGATAGTCTACACCTAGTGTCGGTGATCCTAACCGCGTACACGTGGCACGTATGTGCCAGATCCAGACCGTTCATCTCGCAGGCTACGTCATATCATGCCAAACCCAAAATCTCACCCATTGGACAACCCAGACTGCCTCATTGAACAGCTCGAGGAAGAATGATAGGGAATCGGACACTGGTCGGTGCTGGAAAAGCTCTGTGGGACCCACCATAATGTGCGTGTTTTATCTACGCCGTTCATCCTTTTTCTCCATCTCACTTTAGGGCATGAGCCCACATGAGGCAAATTCAAATCTCAAGTGCACCGCACCACAAGAAACAGTGGTGATTGGACGCTGACCATCAAATGCTTCCGAAGGGCCATCGTAATGTTTATTTACCATCCAACCTCTTGATTAGGTCACACAGACCTGGATGAACCGAAAACACAAAATATCAGCTTGATCCAAAACTTTTGTAGGCCCCAGGAAGTTTTCTACGGTGGCCGTTCAATCACCACTGTTTCCTTACGGTGTGGTCCACCTGGGATTTGGATCTGCCTCGTTTTCGAATTCAGCCTAAAATGAGCTGGCAAAATGGATGGACAGCGTGGATAAGGCACATAAATCATGGTGGGTCCCACATAGCTTTTCCAGCACCGACCAGTCGGTGGTGTGTGCCGCACAACGCAATCCGAGTCCAGATAACGCGTGGAAGCCGATAGAAGGTACAAACATCTCTCCTTCGTACACGTGGCAGGATGATGTATCAGTCGGATCCGTCCATCTAATTTCCCTTACTGTGAATTTGAAATGGTTTAAAATACACATCCATTGGACGATTTTATCCATCTGGTCAGTTGCATTAACAGCGCAACGTAGTATAGAAAAGTAGTGCGGCGTGTGGTCAACGTTCGATCTGATAGTTGTCACTGAATGGACGGTGGCAGATACATCACCAAGTTCCACCTACTCATGGCATAGTTGTAGACCGTCCAAACTTCTGACCGAATTGTGGATTGAGCATAAATAGAAAATTAGACTGATAAGACTATGTTAACCAATTGATTCTCGCCTTCGAATCTGGAGGACTCCTTTTTTAACTTTTTACTGCTCATTTTATTGTCATCAATTGAATGGTTTGGATTGCCTGATCAGTGAGATTTTAGAGATATGATCCACTCATCCAATAACCCTTATCAATAGGTTGGATGGAAAATAAACATTCCGGCGGCCTTTATGAAGTTTTTAATGGTGGGGATTTAATCACGACTTTTTCCTGTTGTATGGTTCACCTAATATTTGGATCTGCATCCTTTTTTGGATCACGCCCTAAAATGAGTTTTCAAAACGGATAGACGGTGTGGATATAAGTCACATGCATTAAGGTCACCCATGTTGTGCTCTTGGTAATCTGTACACCACTGCCGGCAAGGATGAGTCATCACCATTTTGGTGAACTATTATTGAATTCTCAGTCAATTTTCTTTCAAATCTGCATTGGTTATTGGAAGCGTTAAGATGTGAATATGTATGATCGGTGAGATTCTTATACCATTATGGAACTGTACAAACATTGGTCATTTATATGGACGATTAAAAAATATTGGTGAGGCCTGCAACTTTATCAAATGTATTTGTGGCCCATCTGGGGCTTGGAAATTCTCATTTGCTATAGGTATATATTTCAATGGGTTCATTACAATCATTCTCTCAAATACCATATTCATATATTAATTTGGAAATTAAAGCTAATTTAAAATCTATCAGTATCCTATCGAATTTTAATATATTTGTTACAAATATTTAAAAATAATTTTTACATCCTAATGCATTCCTATTACAATTCGAGTGTAGCTGTGAAATTAGATTTACTGTAACATCTACACATTAAGTTTGTACGAGTGGGGCCGATTTTTTAGTCGTCAGACCGTTGATATTATGGGTCCAACTATTTATGTTCCATGCACCAAAAAAAAAAAAAAAAAAAAAATCCCAAATGTGCCATGCCTGAGATCTCAGAATGTGGAAGATTTTTTTGTTCATAGTCTATCCACTGTTAGGACCATCATACCAACGGTTTCGATCACTGAAATGTTGGCCCCACTCATAAAATTGAAAGCTACAACTTACTGTACAATCTCACGTGCCAGGCATTATGTGACGTCTGTCTCATATATGTTTGCGATGGGTCAACGATTCAAGTAGCTAGTGGAGCGTGGAAAAGGGACACAGATTAGGTGGATCTTAAAACACCGTGGTCGGTGGATCAGTGACTGTGCAGCCACCGTGATGTATGTGTATTATATCCAGGCCGTCCGTCCCTTTCTGTGACCTTATTTTAGGGCATGAGCCTAGGGCTCTCAGTGGAGCGGGTCATATCTGAGATCTGATTCCATTAAATCTGTATAATGCGGATTTGGATCTTAAAATAAGTCTGGTTATTTAAATGAGCTAGAATTGGATCTTAAAATAGGTCTGAACGGATTAAATTTGGATTCACATAAACATATCTGGGCTCCAGCTGAATCCGATGCATTGTCACCTTACCATATATGTTATATTCATGCTGGCCATATGTGTTACAGATTATTTTATGTCATGTCTCAAAAATTGAGACATGCCACTCTCAAGTTGACCATATCATAATAAATAGCGAGATTTGCATCATTTTGCTACTAAATTAAACATCCTATATCATATATTTTTATAGATTTGTAATGGGGTGGATTTGGACCTAGATCCAACTCAAATCTGATGGTTATATGGATTTTGAATAGGAAATGGATCTAACTATTTATAAATGGATTGGATGTAGATATCACCTTTTGGATCCGAGTTGGACCCGAATCCGTCTACAGATATTTAGACTTCAAGCAAGATCTAACTAGATCCGATCTAGAGCAGACCAATTAACAGCCCTACATGAGCCCAAAATGAAGCAGATATAAAACTCAGGTACACAACACACGAAACAGTCATGACTGAATGCCCACCACTAAAACATTTATGGGGCCACAAAAGTTTTGTATGAAGCTGATATTTGTGTTTTCCCTTCATCTAGGTTTGTGTGACCTTATCAGCATGTTCGACAGCAAATAAACATTATGGTGGGCCTTAGAAAGTTTTGAATGGTGGGTATTCAATCACCACTGTTTCCTGTAGTGTGGTCCACCTAAGATTTGAATCTGGTTCATTTTTGGGCTCAGGCTCTAAAATGAGCAGGGATGGAGGGCGTGGATATAAAACACATACATGACGGTGGTGCCACAGTCATGGATCCACCAACATGATCCGCGGAATCCGCGTCAGTAGAGAAGGGAGCCATGTCAGTGTGGGTGGATGGGCCCATGTCATTGTGGCTGCTCCGTGAAAAGATGAGCAGACAGCCTATCTGATGGGCCTTCAAGTGGATGGGCCACTTTTGAAAATGTCACGTCAGTTGGACCGCCCATCAGTGCGTCTTTTGTGCGGTGTCCCATCATATGCAGGGTCTCATAGATGGGCAGCAGAGATCATCTGAAATGACAATATGACCTACATTAATGGATGGACCACCTTAAGTACGACTCATTTCGACAGTGCAACAAACGCACCATCAGTTTTTCAAATCCTTCTGATACCAATACCACTTACGGCTAGAGCTGGGCACAAACCAAACCAGCTCGAGAGCTTGGCTGATGGTTTGAAAATGCTCAGTTTGGATTCCCCGTTTGAAAAAGCTCAGCTCAGATTGGTTTGAAAAAGCTCGGCTTGGATTGGTTCCAATGGAAGTGCAAACTAAACCAAGCCTTGGAGTCGAGCTCGTTTAAAAAACCAAACCAAGATCATACTAGGGTAGTAGCTCGGCTCAAATCTAGGTTTGATTCAGCCCAGTTTGATTTGGCTTGATTTGGATTGTAAGCACACTGTTTCCTGTGGTGTGATCCATTTGAGCTTTGGTTATAATTCAATTTTGGGATCATGTCCTAATATGAAATCCGGATCCCCTGCTGCCTCTTTGATTGGGCCAGCTCAGCCTGACAGGAATGGCACTGTCAGAGGTGAAAAGCAGGATTTCTCTACTAGGTTCCAGCAGAGGATCTAGATTCCCTAAAATGATTTGTAAAAATGGATGGATAACATGGATAATACATATACATGAATGCACACTGTTTCCTTGCACTTATAAATTTATGCTTGTGTACTTTCATTTGGAAAAGGTTCTTATAGGTCTATTTTGAAGTTGCACTCCTCTTGGTAGACGGTAAACATCATGTAATAGGATACCTTTGTATTTTTATTTTATTTTTTGTATTATTTCTAACTTTTTTAATTCTTTTCTATTTGAATAAACAAATAAACAAAAGAGCTACCACCTGTTTGAACTCGTCATGGCCAGTTCAAAATTTTTTATCAAATCGATCCCAACCCGAACCAAAATTTTCTGGAGTAAACCAAACTTGGGCCACATGGGTTCGCCCGAAACCCAAACTAGGCTGATCCACAAACTGGGTTGGCACAGAAATGAGCCAAACCAAACTATGGCTAACTTGGCCCAGTCCAGATAGTTGCCCACCTCTACTTTCGGCTGTCAAAGGCCTGATCACAAAGTAAAGCTAAGCCCAAGTCCAGCCTGAGCCTATGATGAGAGAAAAGAAACAGACCCAAGCCATCGGTCCATAATAATTCTACAAGGCCCGATCCTGATCGTAGCCACCTACATTTGTACAAGTTATGAGCTGTACATAAAGTGTGCCCCACCATATGAATGATAAGTGACAAAGATGCCCTTGAAACCAAAATGGGTGGGCCAGGCTGGGGTCTGACAGGGTCTGAGACATAGCTCAAGTCCGATTCATTAGCAAATTGGATTAACTTTCAGGCCCGGGCCCACCTATGGGCCTAATATTCCAGTCCAAGACCAGCTTGAAATGGGCCAGCCCAGCCCTTTACAGCCTGATCTCCATTGCAAGCATTTTGTGCCATCCGGCCAGAGTAAACCATTAGGGCCAGCAATCCATAAAGGTGATCCACATACAGTTCTAAACTGAGGGATGAGGTGTCCAGCCCATATACGAGGACACAAGCTGAATCCAGCTCACACATATCATGAGCCAGAACAATGGGCCCACTAAAGGAAAATGAGGTCTCAGCCCAGCTCAATACAACACGTTTGCAGTTTGTGCATTAGTTCTGGTCTGAGCCCAACCCAGTCTGAATCCAGCTCTAGCACTGATGGGCCATAGGTAAAAGATGGGACTAATAAGAGGATCTTAACCTTCCGGCTCTTGGATGTTGTTGATCAGAAATTGGGCTCAAAATCTACACCCAAGCCCAACCTAAACACCCAGCCCAAGCACGGCCCTCAGCGCAACCCACATGCTCCCCTAATTGCATATAGCTATTGACCACGCATTGGTATTTGGATCAGTTCTAAAGTCCAGTGATGCAACTTGAAACTCGGCCGAGTCAAGTGGTGACTCACCGATATTTGGGATACAGAACTACATCCATTATTGGATGGAAAATATCGGATGTATTGCATGTGCTTGTTTTGCTCTCTCATGTTCTTCATCGTTTAAGTGGGGTATGAGACAGAAAATAGAGACTGCCATGATACATATGTAGAATCCAAACCGTGAATTAGATGAGCTCCCATGTTATGCCTAGATCCCGAAACCCAGCCAGATTTATAACTCGAGTAGCCTACACTCAAGGGAAAAATGAGGGAGACGAGGGAGGGTGATGCCAACCGTAGAACTTTAGGATGAAATGTGGGGTCCATGGATTTATGTATATGCCATCCAACCCACCCACTCACATGTCCACCTCGGCAGGCAGGATGAAGGGAAACTAAAAAGCAGGCCATTTCGAAAACTTAGGTAAGCCACATCACGTGAATATAGGTTTTAGGTGTGGTTGTACATTGCTTCCAATAACATGACCCACCTGAGTTTTTGGTCAGGATGATTCTTGGGACGTTTGGTGAGAATGAGAAGGCACACCAGATGCATGGTTTGGATTCTACATAAATATCAAAGGTGGGCTCCACACAACTCGAACCTATGATACAAACCACCCATAACGGTAGTGAGGCTTGGGCATTCTTCAGCTGGTCCCGACTGTTGGGAAAAATTGGCCGCAGTGGAAGAAGCGAGAAATCAAATGAGATAATCGCAATGATAACAATCAAGCAATAATCAACACATACAAGATGACTGAAAAGGCGATAGGTGATCCACTTCAAATCTCACGCCATTGTAACAATCTTGGAAATTTTGCAACACCCAAACGTGCACTATATTTATTTTGTATCTATTTGGGGTAAGGCCCATAAGGTGGGGCCAGTGATGACTAGACCAAATCATCGTACCATGACCATCTGTAGGGATTCCTAGGTTTAAACGTTGTGTGTTGCTTCTTGCACCCCTTAAAAATGCTATTTCCACCCCATCAGGATAACAATGGGCTGGAAAGGCCCAGTTTGGACTGGGCTTGGGCTTCCCATGGATGCCCGATTATTTTCATGCCAGGCTTGTGTTCGGTCATTTTAACCCAATCCAGCTTGGTCCAGCCCGAATTCATATGTATGTCTGTTCTATCTTACAAATACGCTGTTCTAATCTTAGGAATGCCCAACCATTTTTCTTTCTGGTTCAGTCTTTGGGCCTAACCGTGGCTAGCCTAGCACGGTCCATTGACAACCCTAGTTTCCATGCTCCTGTCCGGTGTATAAGACAACCCGTACACACGATGAGCAGACACCAGTGTGATAGATGGTTGTGAGATCCAAGACATTATCATTAGGTGAGTTTTACTGCGTAGATATCTTGGTCTGTAATCGAGCCCTGTCCGTTCATTAGCTGGGAAGGTTTTAATGCCCTGACCAATTTCTTTTAAACCGTCTATTTAATGCCCCACCAATTGGGTCGTTTGATACTCTAGCAGAGAGTGATGCTTGTTACACCCTCACAGAGAAAATGTACACTTTGTACACAATTAATTTAAATCAAGCCATTTAAATTGTCAACCGTAATTTGATGGGCTATACACCAAAGTATTATATTGATTTGAATATTTAAATAGCTGATTGATGAGCATTTAATGGATGGCTCAACAACAAATATGCGATAGCCTGCTTAGCATTGCTCTAAACAATATAATTTTGGGATGATGTCCCATCTTAAGCAGGTTTCTCCAATTTGAACAGTTAAAACTTTAGAAGATAGCACGTACTAAAGTTATAGATGCATGCATACCGAGCAAGGGTATCAATCTTGCAAACGGCTTCTATCTTCACATGCATTTCACGTGTAAGCATGTCTGGCAACTTGTACTTTTCCCATCTATATGTTCACAACGGGACCTACCTTTTGAAAGGTTCCGATTATCCACATGCATTTTTGGTGGCAATGGACTAGGTGGCCTCAGCTAGCCCTGGTGGCTAGGCACTACAGGACTTGGACTTGGGCCCTTAAACTTTGATCGAGTGCAGAGTGTGGGCTTGAAATCTAGGCCCAATGTTTGGGCCACGTCAAGGTCTGAACCGATGATGAATAGCTCGATCCAACCCAGACCGCTGGCTCAGTCCAATCATCAAGTGGCTGCTATTATACAATAATAAGTAAGGTTTAAAGACAATTGGGAGCCCATGCAACATTTAGTATTTCAAAGTAAATTTTTTTTTGTTTTTTGTCAGTTAGTCATGCAACCCAACCACCAACTCAATTGCACAACACACCGACTGGTGCTGTCAGTAGCATTGGAATTTCACCACTGAATGGGTTTCAAGACCGAGACCCCTTGTTGAAACTTCAGCAGATCTACCAACTGAGGCAAGGCCTTGAACCCCTATTTCAAAGCAATCTTGAATCCAAGTTATGTTTCAATAACTAAAGTTAATTTTATGAATGGACTTGTTCTCAATGTTTGGGATAGCCTCAAAGATTGTTTTTAGCCTTTGATCATTTCACTTTTAGGCTGGGCCAGGGTGTGGACCAATGATGAATAGCCCAATCCAAACAAGCCCACTGGCTCAGTCTAACCAACAAGTGGTTACTATTATACAACAAGAAGTAAGGTTTAAAGACATTTTGCGAGTCCATTCAACATTTAGTATAATTTAAAAGCAATCTTAGAGACAAGTTATGTTTCAATAACCATAGCTAGCGGATTGCATCCCGCCTCGGCGACAATAATCCATCCAGGCAGGGATATGTGGGGCCCACCGTGATGTATGGATTACTTCCTTATCATTTTAAGGTATGAGCTAAAAAAATGAGGTGGATCCAAAGCTCAAGTGGACCCCACCACAGGAAGCAGCAATGGTAATGACACCCAACATCAAAACCTTTCCATGGGTCATCATGATGTTTATTTTCCATCCAAGCTGTTCTTAAGGTCATAAAGACTTTGATGAAGGGAAAAAAACAAATATCAACTAGATCCAAAACTTCTGCGGCTCCCAAGAAGTTTTTAATGGTGGCATTCAATCCTCTCAGTATGGTCCAGTTGAGCCTTGGATCTGCCTCATTTTTGTCTCTTTTCTTAAAAATTATCATGGAAAAATGAATAGACGGTGTGAATAAAACCCATACGTCACGGTGGACCCCCACAACCCTGCTTGGACCGACGCGATCCCTTCCATTCATATGACATGGAGCTTGCCGGACGCGGATTAGCAACTGACAAGTTGAGTAGCGATATAGCTACTGAAGTGACGTCACCAACTTCTGTGGGCCCCACCATGATGTATGTGTTGTATTTACACCCTCCATTCATTTGGAGAGATCATTTTAGGGCATGAGCTAAAGAATGAGACAGATCCAAAGCTTAAGTGGACCCCACCAAAAGAAAACAGTGGATACGGTGACACGACGGTTGAAACCTTTCTAGGGCCCACCATGATGTTTATTTGAGATCCAACTTGTTCATAAGTTCACACAGACATGGAAGAAGGGAAAACACAAAAATCAGCTTGATCGAAAACTTCTGTGTCCAACAAGATTTTAATGGTAGGAGATCAAGCCCCACTGTTTTCTTTGGTGGGGTCCGCTTGAGCTTTGGATCTGTCTCATTCTTTACCTCATGCCCTAAAATGAACTCTCCAAATGGATGAATGGTGTGGTAGATCGCTACTTAACCTGTCAGTAGCTAACCCGCGTCCGAACTTGCCACGTTTGTCTGAGATAGGCCCAAAAGTTTCTTAAATAGGATCGTTATAAAGGACGCGGATTAGCAACTGACAGGTTGAGTAGCTATCTCGCTGCCAAAGTGACGTCACTAATTTCTGTGGACCCCATAGTGATGTATGTATTGTATCCACACCGTCCATTCATCTGGATGGAACATTTTAGGGTATGAGAAAAAGAATGAGACAGATCAAAAGCTCAAGTGTACCCCACCAGAAAAAATAGTGGAGATTGATCTCCTACCATTAAAAACTTCTTGGGGCCACGGAAGTTTTCGATCAAGATGATATTTATGTTTTCCCTTCTTCCATGTCTGTGTGAACTTATGAAGAGGTTGGATCTCAAATAAACATCATGTTGGTCTTAGGAAGGTTTCAACGGTCATGTCACCTGTCCCCACAATTTTCTTTGGTGGGGTCCACTTGAGCTTTTGATATGTCTCATTCTTTAGATCATACCTTAAAATGTTCTCTCCAAATGAACCGATGGTGTGGATACAACACATACATCACGGTGGGGACCACAGAAGTTGGTGACGTAACTTCAGTAGCCAGATAGGTACTCAACGTGTCAGTAGATAATCCACGTCCCGTTATAAAACTATTATCATTACACTCTTTTCCTTAAAGGGTTAGACCTGGCTCAGGCCAACTCTAAAGAGTCAGGGCCAAAAGGCTTTTTCAGCTTGATCAGGGGCGGGGCCAAGGCCTAGGGGACTAGTAATTCACTTTTGTGGTACGCAGATTAAAAAAATTGGGCCTCCTCTTGAAATAATGCTGCATCCATGGTGGGCCCACTAGATGTACGTTCCAGATTCCCCTTCTGCACTGCACCGGGAACTTTTAAAACACACGCAAGAGTTTTCGTCACTTGCACGCCTCCTTCAATCAGTGTACCGATTCCTTCAACCGGTTTATGCGGCAGATAATGGTACACCCAGAAATCGGATTGCCTACTGAGTTACTCAATATGCTATTATTGTATTGAGTAAAGTCTACTGAGCCCACTGTGAATGTATATGATTTATCCACGTCATATATCCGTTTTTCGAGCTCATTTTAGGGGTTGAGCCTAAAATTGAAGCATATCCAAAGCTCAAATGAACCATTCCAAAGGAAATAGTAAGAATAATGATTTCTATTGTTACAACCTTCCTAGGCCCTGCAGTGATGTTTATTTGTCATCAATAGTGTTCATAAGATCACATAGACATGGATGAAGGAAAAAGATAAATATCAGCTTGACACAAAACGTCTGTATCCCCCGAGAGTTTTCCAACTGTACACATTCAGTTCACACTTTTCCTATGTTGTGGGCCACTTGAGATTTTGATATGTTTCGTTTTTGGGATCCAGCAATAAAATTATCTGTTAAGGTAGATGGACGGAGTGGATAAAATATGTAAATCACGGTGGGCCCCACGTTATTTTTAGCGTACTGAGTTACTCACTACGCAATCCTCTTCCGTAAACGCAAGAGAATGTTTCATTGTCAGACACGTGCATATGGCCCGTCAATCACGTGTGTGTCCGCCAATAACGAGACGAATCTACTCCTGGACGAGATTCCTTCCTAGGCCATTTCAGATTCGTCGCGATAAACACATTTGGCTCGTTGCAACTCACCATTCTATTTATGGGTGAATTCAGATCGCCCAACTAGTGGACCCCACAAAAACCATTCAGATTGAGCCATCAGGCCTTCAAATCAAGACAAAATAATTAAGAAGTCGCAATCAAAACATGAACATCAATTGGACGAAAAAGATTGTCCAATCATCATAGTTTCAGTACATTAGGCCATCAACACCAGTGCCCACCAGATGGGCGGTCCGGATTCACTAAGTACAAAGCCGCATGTTCTTGCTCGGGTGTGATAAATCAAGACGGTGTTCATTGCAATGAACCAGAAAGCTTCGCAGTATATTAAGATCTGTACATCTCTTGCAACTACCGACAGAGGGTTACTGGCTTCAACGGTTTAAAAGCTATCAGGCATGGTTGCAACGAACGTTCATTAGTTGTTAGAGGTTAGGATGCAAATGTCGCCAGCTTACCTACCCAAACATCAGATCAACCAAGGAGAAAAGGGGATAAAAAAGCTGGATGACTGTTTGATATTTTGCCAGAAAGCTTTGATTATTTGGCAGATTATGATAGTTCATACGTGCACACAACCACTGTAGACATGCATGTAGCTCAATCCAAACCGTCCAATTCATGGTGCCAGTGTTGATTGGCCATAACTGGGTTATTGTAGAGGGGAGAGAAGATCCTAACCGGATGATTGGCTGACATCGATTTCATGGTTAAAACTAAGCACGGGATAGGTACAAAGAGCAACATCCTTCAGTCAGATGGTATCCAATTTGAACCATTGATTTAGTCTAGATATTCCATGGTGACTTCTTATGTGGGCTAGACTCAATCAGATAATTTTTGGATGGGGCTGATTTACAATTTGGACCCTTGGATGCTGCTTCATCCAAGCTGGATTGGCTATCTAGTGGCGCTATCATTGAAAGACTTCTTCTTGAATAATTAATTGGGTTGCCTCAATTCCTACCTACTTGAAAAGAACTCATCCTTAAATTTAGAGCAGGAGTTGATCCATCCCTATAAGCCGTCACATCTAGTCTAGGTTGGCATATCTTAGGTAGGATGGCATTATAGAATCATAACACCTATATATCTATCTTCGTGGTCTAACATTGTCATGTTCGGAATTTCACTTGTTTTGGAGAAGTGGATGAGCTGAAATTGAAGGCTTGATCGCCGATTGTGGCTTCTTCTCTTGCTTTGTTCGGCTTCCTCTCATCGTTATGTCTCCCTTCTCACAAGAATCCTCCAATCCATGAGCCTTGAAGGTTGTTGGTCACTAGTGTATCCATTTCAAGTTTAATGGTTTCCTTGGGGGGTTGTTTGGACACTTGTAAAGTTTTAAAGTTGTAAATACTGTATATGAAAAAGGTTTTAGGCATAAATTATTTATATGTTATTTTATTTAACTTTTTAATGGTAATTTGTTTACAAGTGAAGAGATTATGTGTTTGGCTAATTTATAAAGTGTTTATAATATATAAAGTATTCACACCACATAAAACTTGTGACAGTAAATACCGCCAAAATTTGCAAATTGTATAAAAAGGACTTGAGTGTTTTTGGGTCATAGAAGAGCATCAAAGCATGCATGCATTGGATTGATTGGATGTCCTCCAGCCATAAAGTGGGCCTCAAATGTAACTTGAAAGGTTTAATGGTGGGCGTCCCATCCCTTCCTTTTACATGATCCATTTGATGGTCAATCAAGTTGTTTTTCAAAGAAATAGGAGAGCATTAAGGAAAGCGCATGATGGATGGATTAGATAAACCATACACATTATAATGTGCCCTACACAAGTTCGTATTAATCATTATGTTCTATTATGTATAACGTATTTTTAGCTATAAAAACTTTATTAATAATTTGAATCATAACTTTTTGTCAAGGTTCAGATTACAGTTAAAACATGTAATGTGTTTATAGCTTGTAAAGCTTTTACTGACAAATGCAAGTATCCAAATAACCCTTCCAATCAAATTAACTCTAATTCTTTTACAACTAAAAGATTTTATAGGCATTCAAATAACCCCTTAGCAATCACCAGTATGATCAGCATGTATTTATGGTAGTGTCTTAGGAGCCACTACTGTAATTGGCAATCACTAATTGCTAATGTTGTATTGGCTATAGTTATACACTTGGCATTCTGTGTCTTTGTATTTATGTTGTTTTCTTAGTTGACCTTTTAAATATTCGGATTTCATTGTGCCAATTCATACCGGATTGAACTTTGCTAGGGTGATAATGATGTAAGAGAGATTCCATGGAAAAGTAGTTATACATAGGGAAATGTAGTTTAACCTCCAACTCTTCTTAGTTATTTAAAAAAATAAATGAACGAAAATTCAAAAGGTTTCCTTATTTAAAATTACAAGCATAGCATGTCTATTCTCTATTTTGTTGAATCAAATCTAAGGATAATATTCGAACAAAAAATAGCTAATGAAGATATGGAACCCATACATGTTCTAACAATCTCCAAGGCAACAATATATGGTTGACGTATCTAACTTACTATTTGGATAAGGCACAAATGCAGTAATTGTTTTTAAGATAATTTATACATTTCAGTTGATTCAACTAAAGCGACAGGCTTCTGATGTGCTATCCCCAGGATACAATGCCTAGTATATGGGTTTTTTTTTTTCAACATTCACAAGCTGTAAAAGGACCCAACAGCATATTCACCAAAAGATACTCTCCTTTGCATGCCTAGAGCAAAGAAAATGAAGATTTTTCAATTGAGCATAGGAAAAACTATGCTGCTGTGGGAAAAAAAAACATAAATGATGGCTATGAAATGAATTTAAAAAAGAGTAGGAAAAACTGAGCCTACTAAAATTCAAAGAAAAGAACCTGCTCAAGCCTTCCAAGGCCAAATTCACACTCCTTTTCCTACTAAAATTCAAAGAAAAGAACCTGCTCAAGCCTTCCAAGGCCAAATTCACACTCCCTACATGCAAGTATCACATGTGTGTATGGATTAGGGCATAATAGATCACCTTTTTTTTTCACCTACACTCACACACCCTATACACGCCTGCGCACTCACACCACAATGGGTGCTTGAACCCATAACCTTATGTTGAAACTCTTGTGAGTCTACCACTAAGCCATAGGGCCCCAGGCAGCACAATAAATCACTCATCACTTACCCAAAAGCTTAAAAGTAGAATGCTTTATAAACCCTTCAAATATTTTTTGTCATTTTGACGTGAAACAGAGGTCTTGTACTTGAAAACCAAAAAAACAACACACTTTTTTTTTTTTTTTTTGGTATTTTCTGAAGTACACCAACACACTTTATACTTCAAAATGCACTATTTTTATAAGGGAAAAAAAACGTGCATTAATATTTTCCTAACCAGGATGGCTAATAAAAAGGAAAGATTGGTTTTTGAAGTTACTCCTAAGAACAGAACCAGGGAAAAAGTGGGGCCCATATGTAGCCCCAACAATTAGATGAAATTATGGAAAAACAAAAGAAATTAACAAGTCATCTGTTTTCCAATCCATGTATTTTTTTTTTTTTTTGAAAGGTTTCCAATCCATGTATGGGATGGTTTCTTTAAAATCATTAGTAATCTATGATACGCCGCAACAATTAAATGGCCCAACTTATCGCCAGACCTAATGGACAGTCTATATCAACAGATTGGATTGTCCAAGTGCCCTAAATAAGATACACTCGCCATTCCACAACACTATCCAACAAAAAGTGAAGTGAAATGCACTTGTTACAAAGATTTCAACCACGTTCCCCTTTTGTTTTTTAAATGAATCAATTAGGGGGGTGGTGTTGTCTTATCTGGGTTGGAGGATCGTACGCTCAGCACCAACCACGGCGGACCTGTGGGGGCTTTTCGTGAAACAATCCAGCCACGAATTGGGTGGGCTCCACCTTTGATTGGAAAATGTACGGAAACTCACTTTAACGGGAACTGTCGTGACTCTGTTAAATGTGGACCACTGGCCTTTTTTTCTAATTTTTAACCTGCAGGTTGTTCAATAGATGGACAAGATTGTCGAACTGGTGTGATATTTTTACAGTTACCCACCCATTACATGTCGTACCAGATGGATGGTCCAGATCGTCCATCTCTACAGCCAAGTGGGACCCCATGGATGGGCCACACAAAAACACCATCTTACGCACTGTCAGAGTTGGAACTCCGGAAGAGGTCTGTTCCGTTTAAAACGAGATCACTGGATTCCACTAAACCATGGATATTTTATTTTAAAAATCGAGATAGATTCTACCAATCCAATCCTCCCACGATCTCAGTTATTTTAATGTTCTCACGTCCGGCTTTAGCTCATTTACATTGAACCATTGACTAACCCACTTCGATTGTCAAATCAATTCACATGCTCATCACTTCTGACCCTTCGTTAGGTGGGCCACCTCTTGGATCAGCCATACTTGAGAACCTACCCTTTTTAAATGGCTACTAACGGTTTGATCAATCGATATTCACTCACAGGTACACCGAATTGAACGGCTGCGATCGTTTATATACCGAGATATGGTGGGCATTTTATATGGACAAGATCTTCACCCTTGTATTCCAGTCCAATCACAGACAAAAAAAACACAAAAAACAATAATAACATGAAAGAATATAATGAAAATTAATGGTCCGAAACCATTTTCTCAAATCAAGCTCTTTGTACGGGTGCTGGGCCCAAAACCAATGTGGCACGGTGCACCCAAGCGCAACATAAAACAACAACACACACAAGTTACAAAAACACATCTCTTCCCCGTTACATGAAAACATACAAACAGAGTACGTTACACAAAAATGAAAAATTGCAACATTATACAAAAAAGAAGAAGAAGAAGAAGAAGAAGAAGAGAGAAGGAAAGGTTAGTGGCCGACGCTGCTGTGACCTGGCGAAGAACTTGAGCCGATGGTTCGCCGGTCGTGCCCCAACCCCAACCGTGTCCGGAGTAGATGTCTAGTGAAAGTGGGAATGCTGTGGCCTCTGTGGCTTGGAGCGGAAGGCGGGACGTGCCCCCTTCGGAAGACATGGAAGATCGTCGTTAAAATGGGCTTCTCATGCAACATAGTGGTCTGTGAAGGAGCGTTTTCAGAGACCGGCGGTGCCGCCGGGCCCGTTCTGGCCTCGGAAATGTGGACCACCATGAAAATCAGTAGGATGGTTAGCTTGAAGAGGAATGCAGGAGTATGAGAGGAAGTAGCCATGTGTTTAAGTAGGGTTGAGGTCTTGGTTTTAGCAGTACGCCGGTTCTCATGTGTATATATAGGTGTTGGGAGTGTGAGAAGGTCACTTGGGTTTGCTGGAAATTACGAAATTGCCCATGGGAGTGCCATAAAAAAACAGACAAAAAAAGAAATAGGATGCTTTTAGAAAGTAGCGTATCGGTGTACTCATGTTTGTCTGACGAGGCTGAGTTTGGTAGCCGTCCTGACCATCCAAGTTGGTGGTCCGCCCGGTGGAGTAATGTCCTTTTCCCTGTACAAAGCAATCGGCTGATACAGCTAAAACTGATGTGGGCCCACTAGGACGTGATCCTGATCTTGTAACTGTTTATATAATTAAATTTAGGAAGTTTAGGTGAAGGGAAAGTGCTAGCTATATGCGTCCTCCATCTAAAACCGCACACGTGGATGGGGCAAGTGGTTCAATTGGAGGTTTGTGATGGATTCTGATGGACAAAAAAGTAACCGTTGAGTTCAATGAGAAGAAGTACTCTGATCACATGGCCATCTGATCGTTGTGATTTTTTAATCGTGGGACCTACAAGGTACGGGCCGTCTGATGGACGGTCTGGATCTTTCTTTTTCTTTTTTTCACATTTGGCATGCGTATATGTTTAGATCGAGGAAAGGAAGTATGTGAAATGTCCCAAAGCCTGACGGCTTTCCTGTGGCAGTGGGAGAACCCTGACACTTCGGTGGATGAGTTTGGCTACGGTGGTCGTTCACTGCTATTTTTTTTTTCCCAAGTGGCTTCATACGTTGCCTACCGGAACAGAGATCTGGAACATCCAAATTGCTGATGACTGACTTTTTCAACCATCATATTCATATGCACCAAAGATGGGCGGGACCGTTTAGTTCATGTGATTTTTTTTCTACAGTTCATCGGAAGCCCTACCATTTGTACACTATAGATTGACACGTGTTTACACTCATTTCCGGCATCCTGAAGTGGATCGATGGAAAGTTGCAAGTGTTGAAACTGTGGGTTTGATACTCATGAAAATCCCACTGGCATTTTAAGATAAGTTTGATGGATCTCTCTTCGGAGACATGCATTTTGTTATTAATGCACTAGCACATACCCTTACGCATGCCTTTAACGGAGCAAATAAACATATATCACATGGCCATGATTAACGTGTCAATAGATAGTAATTGCGGAAGTGTGGACTTCCAAGATCCGATGATCTACACGATGAAAACCTTCACAAAGCTGAGGATATGTAGTGCGATCCAGCGATCCGCCTATTTGCTACAGGAACAAGTGGGTCTAATCACCCCTCTGATTCTACGGTGATGATGGTCCCCGGATTATGATCTATGGCTTAGATCGAAAGAGATGGGCTAAATGGACACTCCTTTTACTTTCTTCTTTTTCTCTCCGTAGATGTCTTGCCTTTGATTACGGAAAGAATCCTCTTATAACTAGAGGGAAAAGAGATAAAGGATGAGATGAGATAAAGTTGGTTTAACCTTATCTTATCCCATCTCATCTTCTTCGAAGGTTTTAAATTTCTAACTGAATTTTTCAAACTCTCGAAGGAGGATGCAGGAACATCCTTATGGGCCCCACCCACAAGTGGTTGTCCACAAGTGGGCCCCACGGGTGCATCAACCAACATCTCCCACTCAATCACATTGTGGGATAGGCACATCATGTATTGTCCATCTAGCTCATCACATAACAATTAAAACTAAAAGAATCACGATCAAAAGAATCAGAGGCGTAGGATCAGATGGAACACCGTTATCTTCTCACAGGTGTTTGAGTACTAAATGACCACCTAACAAGCACTCAATAACCCAAGTTTTACCATGCCTGTCCTAGTCCGCATAACCACACCGGATAGAGTTAACTCCCAATCTAGAGTACTCGGCTAACATACGCACTTATCCAACTTATCGAGTTTATTCTATAAAAAAAAAAACTTGGTTTTCTACAAACATCAATTTGAATTCTTTTTAAAGTAATATATATACATATATATTTTGAAATAGAATATCGTTTGTAAAAGTCTAAGAAAACTCGATACTGCCGGCGGATAAGTCTTCAAGTGCGTATTTATAGTTGTAGAAACTTGGTGTAGCTGTCACGGGATCTTCCCCATGCAGATGTGTAATTTGGAATCGATCAAGCCGCTTTCCTAGCATAACCGAGTCTGACCAATCAAGAGCCTTTCGTCATCGTATACTAAAGTAGTGATACTCAATCTCATCCTCCTGTACAGAAGAGGAGGGTAGCTGAAGACACAAAGAGTCACCTACGGAACTGGCTACTCGCACGTTGCAATGATTAGATCGAATCAAAGCAATCTGTAGGTAATAGGTCCAAGCACGTGGCTACAATCCAGGCCTTAAAAGTAGACAATACTAGGTATCTGTCGGGTCTACAATACGCAAGTCATCTCACATAAGGTATGACTCATCTCATAACCTCACGACTTGGCTGTGATTCAGGCCATAACATTATTCGCATTATGAGTAATGGTGCGACTATGTTATTCGACTTTGTCAGTCTCATCTTCAATCTTATAGGACTGAAGGTGGATACAACTTATTCGCATCCCCATCCTTTATTATTTTCAATAAAAGGTGGTTCATACCTCAGTGTATGAACATCACCCCAAGTGTACCTCTCTTGTACATTTAGGGTTGGTCAACCGGTGCGAGTGGGTAACCGGCCTGCCGATAATAGTTGAAATCCTACTTGATCTCAAAGAAAATGCTGACGATCTACATACCTAGTCTAACAAGTGCTCAATACTGAATAAAATGAAATTTATTATTCATGAAAGATCAAAGATACATGATACAAGCATATCAATCAAGCTTTCCTCAATCCCATCTGCCTGACGTGAACCTGAAATAGATCTCTAGCTATAGGTTTCGTCATGGGATCAGCCATCATTTCCTTGGTAGGAATGTAACTGAAGATAACCTTCTTTTCTTTCACTTGATCACGAACGTAATGATACTTTATCTCAATGTACTTCGATTTCTAGTGGTGTTTGGAATCCTTTCCCAAGTCAATGGCCGAGGCGTTGTCTATCCTCAACGATATAGGCTCATGTATGCCTGGAATAACACCCAATCCTTGTAGGAATCTGCGAACCCATACACACTCTTGAACTGCAGCATAACATGCAATGTATTCGGCCTCCATAGATGAAAGTGCCGTGGATGTCTGTTTCTTGCTCGACCAAGAGATAGCTCTCCCTCTAAGCAAGAAGACATATCCTGAAGTAGACTTTCCCTCGTCGGCGTCATTACCCCAGGCGGCATCTGAATATCCTTTGAGCTCGAGACTCGCGCCTTCATAACACAGCATCAAGTCCTTAGTTCTTATGAGATAGCGGAATATACGTTTCACGGCTTGCCAATGAGACTGTCCCGGGTTACTCTGGTAACGGCTGACTATGCCAACTGCATAGCTAATATCCGGTCTGGTGCAAAGCATAGCATACATTAAGCTGCCTACTGCGCTCGCATAAGGTATCGAGGACATTGCTGATTTCTCAGCTTCTGTCTAGGGACACGATTTCCTGTCTAACTTTGTAGCTATATCCATAGGGGTTTCAACAGCTTTTTAATTTTTCATCCTAAACCACCCTAAGATCTTCTGTATGTAAGTGGCTTGTGACAAGCCTAAGAATCTCCTAGAACGGTTCCTGATGATTTTAACCCCTAGTATAAAATTTGCTTCACCAAGATCTTTCATCTCAAAGTTCGAAAAAAGCTAATCTTTAGACATCATCAACAGTTGCATGTCATTACCAGCTAATAGGATATCATCTACATATAGAAATAGTATCAGAAAAGATCTTCCAGACCATTTCACGTATACACAATGATCTTCTTCACTCATTGTGAATCCAAAAGTGGTGATGGCTAAGTGGAACCTCATGTACCACTGCCTTGAAGATTGCTTCAACCCATAAATAGATCGTAACAACTTACAGACTTTCTTTGGATACTTTTTGTCCACATAACCTATGGGTTGTTGCATGTAAATATCTTCATCCAAATCACCATTTAAAAAAGCAGTCTTTACATCCATCTGATATAACTCTAAGTCTAAACTTGCGACAATGGACAAGATCATGCGGATTGAGGAAAATTTTGCAACAGGTGAAAAAGTTTCCTCATAATCAACACCTTCTTTTTGTGTAAAACCTTTTGCAACTAATCTTGCTTTGTACTTGTTCACTGTACCATCTGCCTTTCTTTTGATCTTAAGTACCCACTTGTTACCAATTGCTTTGCGATTGGAAGGCAGATCTACAAGTTTCCAGACTTTGTTCTTCTCCATGGAGGCAATCTCCTCATCCATGGCAGTTACCCAATCAGCCGAATTCGGAGATAATAACGCATCCTGATAAGAATCAGGTTCATCATCGTCAATCGCAACACAAGAGAAAGATTGACCATCGATATCGAAATATCTTCTGGGAATCAAACCTCTTTCACTTCGACGTAACTCAAGAGCCTGCTGAGATGTACTCCCACTTTCCTGATGAACTATAGGAGTATCTCCATTTTCAAAAGCAGAACTCCCACTCTCTTGAGATACATCAGAAATTTCAAAAAGTTCTGTGGAAACCTTTTGTTTATTTCGGCTGGGTATTTGTCTTCGATGAAGGTTACGACCCGAGATTCAATCTCAGTCCATCCTCCACGATCCTTGTTGAACCTCCAATTTATACATTGCATTGCCCATTACACTACATAGTTTGCATGATTTTCATGGTTTAAAGGCCCACCTAACACGTGTTTCTGTGATTGTAGGGATGAGAGTGGATTTCATCAAATTGGAGCCAAAAGAATGTATTTGAAGCTATTGCATGAAGTCTTAGGATGGACCAAAGAAAGAAGGAGAAAGAGAGAGAAAAGAGGATGAAGAAAAGAAGAAAAAGCTGAAGAATAACAAGGCTGACCGGTCGTCCGACCGGTCAGACACATCAGAAAGGAGCAGTAGAAGAAGGCCGACCGGTCAAGACCGGTCGGCCATGAAGGCAGAAGACATTGAGGAAGGGCCGACCGGTCATGATCGGTCGGCTATAGGCTCTGGACGAAGAGGAAACAAAGCCCGACCGGTCATGACCGGTCGGGCTTGCACGCTGGAACAATGGACAATCCACGCCGACCGGTCATGACCGGTCGGCTGAGCTCTCTGGAGTATTTGAAAAGCCAGGCCGACCGGTCACGACCGGTCGGCCCTGCGTAAGAAGGAGTCCTTTCTAATTCGGGACTCCGAAAATTGCTGCGCAAGGCGTAGGATTTCGCAGAATCCGACGCAAGGGAGGATTATTGCTATAAAAGGCCACCTAGGGGCTCTCCCTAAGGCATCAGAGAAGAGAAGGAACGTGAGTTTGGAGGCTGAAGGCGACTGTGGAGCGTCTGCAACATCTATTTTCGGGTTTTTCTAGTTTTATGCTTTATTTTTGAGCTTTTAGTTGTGGCATGACTATGCTCGGCTAAAACCTCTCAGCTAAGGCTGAGAGGTGAAGCTTGTAGCCAGTTCTATGTTAATTTCAGTTTGATTCAAGTATTTTTTTAATTCAAGGTTTGAATTTTCTTATGTTCAGTCCAAAAGATGGTAGTTTGAGATGTCTTATCTGAGTTCATGTGCTCCAGACATGAATTCCTTTTAATTCTCTGAGATTATCACAGGTTGCTTGTTTAGATTCGAATTATAGTAATCCTTGAGCAGGCCATAGTCCATAGGCATGGCTGTTACTCCGCAGGCTATGAATTTGAATTCTACATTGATTGAATGGACTTGAACTTGGAAGTTCAACTTGAATTGGATGAATGTGTGTGAATGCTTTACTTTCCAACTAGATGAGAGATAGGACTTCAACTCTAGTTGTGTTCTCTACTTGGATTGACTGAATTAACATAGGATTGCTACAAGTGGATCCTTGAAAGCCTTAGTACATTATATCTCTGATTTTTCATTAAGTTACTGTTTTAATTAAACATCCCATTGAAATTGAATTTGTTCTATTAAACTGAGTTGCTGGAGTAATTAGGAAGCTGTTACTCTTTCCCTGTGGATCGACCTCGGTCTTACCGAGATTTATTACTACATCGCAGCCTTACACTTGAGGCGAGCGAACAAGTTTTTGGCGCCGCTGCCGGGGAAATTAGATAATAGTTTTCAAATAGTTTCAGTGGCTGTAGAAGTAGATAGGTTTTTCTGATTTTTCTTAGAACTAACAAAGTTTTCTGTTTTGTAGGAATTCTTCTTTCAGTTCAAGCGCATCAGGTGATACCTTTCTAACTTAGTTTTTAGAATTTTCAGATTGCAGTTTTCTAGGTTAGGATTAGTTTTGATTTCTGATTGAGTGGTTTATGTCCCGTTGGGAACGTAAC
Organism: Liriodendron chinense; assembly: GCA_003013855.2. NCBI lineage: Eukaryota > Viridiplantae > Streptophyta > Magnoliopsida > Magnoliales > Magnoliaceae > Liriodendron > Liriodendron chinense. The sequence goes on along the minus strand of PVNU02000440.1, from coordinate 3,599,730 downwards.
CATTCAAATCGTCTCCAATCTGAAGGTGGTTTAGTTGGACCATTGTCAGTCCATAGACGAGTCCGGAATCATCAAGAGCATTGTGAAAGTTTGGGGAGTATGGAGCAAACACCCTTAAGGAATCCTCCACCCCCTACTCCAACCACAAACGCAAATCAGGAAGGAATAGGAGAGAATGAGGTACATAATGTTCCTCCAATGAGATCACTACGGGATTACCTACAACCTGCTCGTACAATTACACCTTCTTGCATAGTTTTACCAGCTAACGGTGGGACCCTTGACATAAAACCGGGAGTAATCCAACTTTTACCTAAATTCCATGGGCTAGACTCTGACCGCCCATACTTACACTTGCAAGAATTCGAAGAAGTGTTGGCCACCTTGCATTATCCCAATGTTTCTGGGGATACAATCAGACTTAAACTTTTTCCCTTCACCTTGAAAGAAAGAGCCAAAGATTGGCTTCACTCTCTTAGACCATATTCGATTGGGTCATGGGTTGAGATGAACCGGGAATTCTTGAAAAAGTTCTTCCCAGCTCATAAGACAAACACTCTTCGAAGGGCCATAATGAATTTCTCAGCAAAAGAGGGTGAATCATTCTTTCAATGTTGGGAAAGATTTAAGGAACTCCTGCTTGCTTGCCCACATCATGGCTATGAGAGTTGGCGAATTATAAATTTTTTCAATGATGGATTAAGTCCTAATATGCGCCAATTTGTGAAAATGATGTGCAATGGCGAGTTTATGAGTAAAAATCCAGATGATGCTTGGAGTTACTTGGACATGTTGGCTGAAAATGCCCAATCTTGGGACACCTCGGATAAACCCAAGCCTACTCAAGAGAAAGGAGGGATATATGTCCTTAAAGAGGAAGACGACGTAAATGCAAGGATAGCCAACCTCACAAGGAAGGTTGAGGCCATGGAACTTAGCAAAAATGGAGTTTTCAAGTCCAAGGAAGCTGTTGAAACCACATGTGGGATTTGTCTCACCGACTTACACGCTACGCAAGATTGTCCCACAATTCCTGCATTTAAGGAAGTGTTGCAAGAGACAGCCAATGCCACATATGGTTATCAACGGCCCTTCAATGGACCGGTAGGTAATACATACAATGAGAGTTGGAAGAACCACCCGAATTTCAGTTGGAAGAATGCCCCAACGGGCAATCCTACCAACTCCCAAAGAGGGCCACCCATGCAAAATATGGCCCCACCTCAAGTCTCATTGGAGGATACTTTGAGAGCGTTTATGCAAGGGCAAGCGCAAATAAATGAATCAAATCAGCAATTGTTCCAAGAGCTGAAAGTCTCGGTTGATGAGATTAAGGGACGCTTGAATGCTAGGGAAGGGACCTTTCCGGCCCAACCTCAGCCCAATCCTAAGCAAGTACATGAAGTAAGCATCCCTAATCTTTCCAACCAAAACATGGAGCAAGCTAAATCCATTACCACACTTAGAAGTGGTAAACAAATTGACAAAACTATTCCGGCGAAGGCCGATGAGCCTAATGATCCGGTAAGTTCTGAGGATGAAAATGGATCTAACTTAGCCCCACAACAACCGGAACGCATTTACCAGCCCACAGCACCATTCCCATCGAGATTGGTTGCCCCAAAATCTCTCCCAAATTCCCAAGATATTCTAGAGATTTTCAGACAAGTCAAGATCAATATCCCTTTGCTTGATGCCATCAAACAAATTCCCTCTTATGCCAAGTTTCTAAAAGACCTATGCACAACAAAACGCAAATATAATGTGCAGCAAAAGGCCTTCTTAACTGAGCAAGTGAGTGCCATCCTCACTCAAAAGACTCCCCCAAAATTCAAAGATCCCGGTAGTCCCACAGTTTCATGTATCATTGGAGACTACCGGATTGAACGTGCCTTGTTAGACTTGGGGGCGAGTGTGAACTTGATCCCATACTCGGTATATGAGCAATTGGGCCTTGGTGAATTAAAACCCACCAAAACCACATTGCAACTCGCAGATACATCTATCCGTGTACCGAGGGGGATAGTTGAGGATGTTCTAGTCCAAGTTGACAAATTCTACTACCCGGTAGATTTTATAGTCTTGGACACACAACCGGTTTTGGATGCTAGCACCCAAATACCGGTGATATTAGGCCGCCCATTCCTTGCCACATCAAACGCAATCATCAATTGCCGGAATGGGGTGATGCAAATATCTTTTGGAAACATGACACTAGAGGTAAATGTGTTTCATTTGGGCAAAAGACATAGGGATGTTGATGATGATGAGTTCTTCGATGTGAACATGCTCGAAACTTTTGAAGAAGAAGAACTCCTCCAACTTGAACCACTAGAAAGCTTGGAGACATGCTTAGCACATATCATGGATTCCGAAGATCCCATCAGTAGTGAGATTGTGCAGGCATTAAATATAGAAAGACCGGTAGTTGATACTAGCCGGTGGAGGCCCCATTTTGAAAAATTGCCACCAACCACATCAAGGCCTCTACCGTCTAGCATCAAACCACCGAAGCTTGACCTCAAACCATTGCCATCCGAGCTTAAATACGTATATTTGGGTCAAGAGGAAACGTTCCCAGTTGTCATTGCCTCTCACCTAGAGAAAGACCAAGAGCTCAAGTTGATTGAGCTACTCAAAGAACATCGGGAAGCCTTAGGTTGGACAATAGCGGATCTCAAAGGGATAGATCCTTCGGTTTGCACTCACCGTATACACCTTGAAGAAAACGCAAAAACGACTAGACAACCTCAAAGACGGTTAAATCCAAACATGATGGAGGTTGTCAAAGCCGAGGTGTTAAAGCTATTGGATGTGGGTATCATCTACCCCATCTCAGATAGCCAATGGGTGAGTCCTACCCAAGTTGTCCCCAAGAAATCCGAAATTACCATCATTGAAAACGCCAACAACGAGCTTATACCGACTAGGGTGACCACCGGTTGGCGTATGTGCATTGATTATAGGAAGCTAAATACGGTCACTAGGAAAGACCACCTCCCTCTCCCATTTATGGATCAAATTTTGGAGAGATTGGCAGGCCATCCCTATTATTGCTTCCTAGATGGCTATTCCGGATACAACCAAATCGAGATAGCTCTGGAAGACCAAGAGAAAACCACATTTACATGCCCGTTTGGTACCTTCGCTTACCGAAGGATGCCATTCGGATTATGTAATGCACCCGCCACATTCCAACGATGCATGTTGAGTATTTTCTCAGACATGGTGGGTGAGTTTCTTGAGGTGTTCATGGATGATTTCTCTGTTTTTGGTAGTACATTTGATGAGTGTCTCGAGCACTTGAAGTTGGTCTTGATAAGGTGTGAGGAAAAACAGCTTGTATTAAACTGGAAAAAATGCCATTTCATGGTACAAAGAGGAATAGTCCTTGGACACATCATCTCGTCCAATGGAATAGAAGTAGACCGGGCAAAAATTGACATAATTTCCAATCTACCACCACCCAAAAGCATACACGATGTGCGGTCCTTCCTTGGACACGCCGGCTTTTATCGAAGGTTTATAAAGGACTTTAGTCACATCTCAAGGCCTTTATGCAACCTTCTACAAAAGGAGACCCAATTTGAGTGGATTGCCGAATGTCAATTAGCTTTTTCAAAGCTAAAAGACATGTTGACAACTGCTCCTATTATGCAACCACCAGATTGGTCCATGCCTTTTGAGTTGATGTGCGATGCTAGCGATTTTGCTATTGGGGCAGTGTTAGGCCAAAAGAAAGATAAAAAGCCCCATGTCATCTACTACGCAAGTAGGACCTTGAATCCTGCCCAAGTTAATTATTCGACTACGGAGAAAGAGCTCCTAGCCGTCATCTTTGCCTTGGACAAATTCAGGCCATACTTAATAGGATCCAAAGTTATTGTTTATACGGATCATGCGGCGCTGAAATACCTTCTTTCTAAGAAGGATACTAAGCCCCGTTTGCTAAGATGGATCCTACTCCTTCAAGAATTCGACCTGGAGATCAAAGATAAGAAGGGGGTAGAAAATGTGGTGGCAGATCATCTATCTCGCCTAGTCCTACCAAATTCCATTGATGAGTCACCTATTGAGGACTCATTCCCTGATGAGCAACTCTTTGTTGCTATGCATCCACCATGGTACGCTGATATAGCCAACTATCTTTCCACAGGTGCGATGCCGACTCATTGGACTGCGCAAGACAAACGTAAATTTCTAAGGAAAGTGCGCAGATTTTTCTGGGATGAACCTCTATTGTTTAAATATTGCCCAGACCAGATTATAAGGAGATGCGTCCCCGATGATGAACACAATTCAGTCATCTCCTTTTGTCATGATCAAGCATGTGGGGGTCATTTTTCTGCCAAGAAAACAACTGCAAAAATTCTGCAGTGTGGTTTTTATTGGCCCACATTATTTAAAGATACCCACGAGTTTTGCAAAGCATGCGAGCGCTGCCAGAAGTTAGGAGGATTATCCCGTCGCAATATGATGCCTCTCACCCCAATTCAACATCTTGAAGTCTTTGACTGTTGGGGCATCGATTTCATGGGACCATTCCCCTCATCTTTTGGACATGTCTATATTCTGCTTGCCGTAGACTATGTGTCTAAATGGATCGAGGCTATCCCATGTAGAACCAATGATCATCGTACGGTTCTCAAGTTTCTCAAAGAAAACATACTTTCTAGATTTGGGACGCCTCGAGCCATTATTAGTGATGGTGGTGCTCACTTTTGCAATAGACCTTTGGAAACTTTGATGAAGAAATATGGTATTAGGCACAAAGTGAGTACCCCATACCACCCACAAACAAGTGGGCAAGCTGAAATCTCCAATAGGGAAATCAAACAGATTTTAGAAAAGACGGTGAGACCGGATCGCAAGGATTGGTCCCTACGATTAGATGATGCACTTTGGGCTCACCGTACTGCCTACAAGACACCCATTGGAATGTCCCCTTATAGACTTGTCTATGGGAAAGCTTGCCACTTGCCTGTGGAGCTAGAACACAAAGCCTATTGGGCAATTCGGGCCCTAAATTTTGACATAGACAAGGCTAGCTCGCTTCGCAAACTTCAATTAAATGAGCTTGAAGAGATCCGGAACGATGCATATGAGAATTCGAGGATTTACAAGAGCAAGATGAAGGCCTTTCATGATAAGCACATCTTAAGGAAATCCTTCCATGAAGGACAGAAAGTGCTCTTGTATAATGCCCGACTTCATCTTTTTCCGGGAAAATTACGATCTCGATGGACCGGCCCATATATTGTTAAAGAAGTTTTTCCTCATGGGGCTGTTGAGATTGAGAATACAGCAAATGGTGACTGTTTCAAAGTTAATGGACAACGCCTTAAACCATTTGTTGAGAAATTTGATTCAGAGGACATGTCCATCTCCCTGAATGATCCTGTTTATCAGGATTATTGATCTCCTAGTCTGATGGAGGTATAGCATAGGTAGGTTTATTTTGTTTTACTGTTTTAGTAGGATTTAGTTGTTGGAATTGCAGACCTCCATGATCGCTCTCTCAGGTACTATTGTTCTCACTCTCTCATTGTTTACCATTGCTCTCATGTTCATGCTAATTGACGATCTTTTTACATTGAGGACAATGCAAGATTTGGTTGGGGGGTGAGATGAGATTCCTCATCTAGCATATTGCAACATTTCGAGCTTCATATGCACAAAATTTTTTCGAATTTTCTAACATCTCAAAACTCTTTTAGAAAATTTTGTTTCTATACATTTGAGAGGCTATGAGTAGAAGAGGAGGAGAAACGAAGTGTGTGATGTTGTAGTTTGGAATTTCTTCCAACATAATGGCTTTATATGTTAATTCCCCTATTGTTGTGATTGATAGAAAATTTGAACACCTTTACACCAAGTTCACATTACACGATTTTCATGAGTAACAGGTTTATGTGATTTGTGGATTAGATAGACTTTGGTTTAGAGGTGTTGAGCAGCCAAGCCGGGGTATTTTGTCCATCCTTGTCCATGGGAAAATAATGAAAGATATGGATTTCTAAAAATCCTATCTAAGTTAAAAGAAAAAGGAAAGAAAGGATGAAATCGGGAAGGAAAGAAAATTGGTGGAAAATTCCGAAAAGGGCTACCTATTACCAACCGGGGGATGGTCGAACCGTAACCAAAGCCGGAAATGGGATGTAGTGTGAAAGCCGTCGGAAGGACGGTAAGGCAAATTTCTGTCATAGGCTTGCTGTTGCTCTGTGCACCTTGAAATCCCTGGTTTACTTAATCTATAAAGAAGATGGTTCCAGGAACTCATGAGATGAACTTCACTATGCACACTAGGTTGAATTTGTTCGAATTCTTCTATTTATCAATCAGTCAGCGGGGATTTCATGTAAACACTTCTTATGTTTTGAGAGTCCAAGGTTCAGCTTCTAACACCTAATTTTTCCAAATTTTACACTTATACATCTTGAGATGGATAGAATCATAGGTTCTAAAGGGGAGTTGGATTTGGAGGGTTGAAATTATTTTCACTCATGTTTTGCTCGGGACTAGCAAAAAGCTGGTTGGGGGGTGTGTTGAACCTCCAATTTATACATTGCATTGCCCATTACACTACATAGTTTGCATGATTTTCATGGTTTAAAGGCCCACCTAACACGTGTTTTTGTGTGATTGTAGGGATGAGAGTGGATTTCATCAAATTGGAGCCAAAAGAATGTATTTGAAGCTATTGCATGAAGTCTTAGGATGGACCAAAGAAAGAAGGAGAAAGAGAGAGAAAAGAGGATGAAGAAAAGAAGAAAAAGCTGAAGAATAACAAGGCTGACCGGTCGTCCGACCGGTCAGACACATCAGAAAGGAGCAGTAGAAGAAGGCCGACCGGTCAAGACCGGTCGGCCATGAAGGCAGAAGACATTGAGGAAGGGCCGACCGGTCATGACCGGTCGGCTATAGGCTCTGGACGAAGAGGAAACAAAGCCCGACCGGTCATGACCGGTCGGGCTTGCACGCTGGAACAATGGACAATCCACGCCGACCGGTCATGACCGGTCGGCTGAGCTCTCTGGAGTATTTGAAAAGCCAGGCCAACCGGTCACGACCGGTCGGCCCTGCGTAAGAAGGAGTCCTTTCTAATTCGGGACTCCGAAAATTGCTGCGCAAGGCGTAGGATTTCGCAGAATCCGACGCAAGGGAGGATTATTGCTATAAAAGGCCACCTAGGGGCTCTCCCTAAGGCATCAGAGAAGAGAAGGAACGTGAGTTTGGAGGCTGAAGGCGACTGTGGAGCGTCTGCAACATCTATTTTCGGGTTTTTCTAGTTTTATGCTTTATTTTTGAGCTTTTAGTTGTGGCATGACTATGCTCGGCTAAAACCTCTCAGCTAAGGCTGAGAGGTGAAGCTTGTAGCCAGTTCTATGTTAATTTCAGTTTGATTCAAGTATTTTTTTAATTCAAGGTTTGAATTTTCTTATGTTCAGTCCAAAAGATGGTAGTTTGAGATGTCTTATCTGAGTTCATGTGCTCCAGACATGAATTCCTTTTAATTCTCTGAGATTATCACAGGTTGCTTGTTTAGATTCGAATTATAGTAATCCTTGAGCAGGCCATAGTCCATAGGCATGGCTGTTACTCCGCAGGCTATGAATTTGAATTCTACATTGATTGAATGGACTTGAACTTGGAAGTTCAACTTGAATTGGATGAATGTGTGTGAATGCTTTACTTTCCAACTAGATGAGAGATAGGACTTCAACTCTAGTTGTGTTCTCTACTTGGATTGACTGAATTAACATAGGATTGCTACAAGTGGATCCTTGAAAGCCTTAGTACATTATATCTCTGATTTTTCATTAAGTTACTGTTTTAATTAAACATCCCATTGAAATTGAATTTGTTCTATTAAACTGAGTTGTTGGAGTAATTAGGAAGCTGTTACTCTTTCCCTGTGGATCGACCTCGGTCTTACCGAGATTTATTACTACATCGCAGCCTTACACTTGAGGCGAGCGAACAATCCTCATAAACTAGAACGTATCCCTTTGAGTGCATTGGGTACTTGATGAATACGCACTCAATAGTTTTACTATCAAGTTTACTTCTATGCTGAGCAGGCAATAAAACATATGCTAAAGATCTCCAAGGACATAGGTCGACTAGAGAAGGAATCCTCCCAGTCTACATCTCATATGGGGTCTTAGGAATGGATTTAGTTGAGACTCTATTTAGGACATAGACGGCTGTAAGAAGCGCGTCTCCCCAGAATGTGGTAGAGAGATTGGCATGTGCCATCATCGACTTGACCATGTCCAATAGTGTCCTGTTCCTTCTCTCTGCAACTCCATTTTGCTGTGGAGTATATGTCATAGTGTATTACCTGATGATGCCAACGTTTGCATAGTATGATTTAAACGTTTCAGATGTATACTTGCCACCTCTATCAGATCTAAGAATTTTAATCTTTTTCTCAAGCTGATTTTCAACTTCAGCTTTGAATTTGAGAAAACAATCAAAAGCCTCAGATTTATGTGAGATGAGATACACATATCCATAGCGCGAGTAATCGTCAATAAATGTGACGAAGTATTGGCATCTATTTCTAGCACGTACATTTAAGAGTCCACAGATATCCGAATGGATTATCTCTAGCAAACCCTTTGACCTAGTCGCTTTAGGGAATGCTTTCTTAGAAGTCTTCCCGGACACACAATGTTCACAAAATGGCAAATCAACTTTGGATAATGAACCTAACAGACCAGATCTATCTAGTCTTGTCATACGGTCCTTTCCAATGTGACCTAACCTCGCATGCCATTTTAAAGATTCAAATACTACATGTTCATTCGATGTAGTAGACAAAGCAAGAGGTGCATTATCATTTTCTACATCTAGAATAAATAAATCTGAAATTAAATTTCTCCATGCAAAGATGAGGTTATTTAGTCTTAAAGAAACTCTTGTCCCAGAAAAAAGAATGTCAAAACCATTAATTAACAACCTAGAAACAGAAATTAAATTTCGGCGCATGCCCGATGCATAAAGAGTATCATGGAGGGTTATTGTGTGCCCTACGCACGTACGGAGATGATAAACACCAATCCCTAGCAAGTCTTCAGCAGCGTTATTCCCCATGTACACCCTGTAGCTCCTTGTGACTATAGGTTGAAATTCCTCGAGTCCTCAACGATCTCGTGTCACGTGCTTTGTTGCGCCTGAATCCAAAATCCACTCGTTAGATAGGATATCAACGGAAATGATCTCAGAACAAACGCCTACAAACAAAGTATCTAGTGATAGAGGAATTACCGTCTTTTTCTGGGCACACTGACGGGCATAATGGCTGGGATTTCCGCAGACGAAACAGGTGATGTTTGTCTTTTTAGGTTTCCTCTTTCCTTTTCCCTTCTTGGGATTTGGAGGAGGCGTTGCGGTCTTCTGTTCCTGATTGTTCTTCTTCGCCTTCTTGCGAGCTTTGAACTTTCTCTTGTTAGCTTTCCGCTTGTGGGTTTCTGCTGCAAAAGCATTGGCCGAACCTGGCTGAATTGCATTCATTTCAACCTCTTGTACCAGATGGCCACCAAAGTCTTTGAACGTTGTGATAGAATCAGTATGGTTCAGAATCGTTTTAATTTGGGCCCATGATTCGGGTAAGGAACGGTGCATAGCTATAATCTTTTGATTTTCAGTTAGTTTGCACCCTACATTTCTCAAGGCGCCTATCATCTGCTCCATCTTACAGATATGATCCTTAATGGGGCAACCTACTGGCATCCTGTATTCTTGGAACTCTAATTCCATAGCCCGAACCTTTGCATCTGACTTTTGCTTATAGGCATTAGCCAGTGCATCCCAGATCCCCTTAGCGGTTTCATGCACTTCATACGCGGGTATGAGTTTTTTGTGCATTGTGCTAATCAAAACATTACGGGCGGAGCGATTTTGTTTACGCCACTTGTTGTAGCGATTCATCGCGCCCTATGTTCACCTAGATTTTCATTTTCAACCAATATAGGTTCCTCTTGAACCCCATCCAGAGTGTGCGAAATGTCATCTTCGTCCAGAAGGCTTCGCACTGCGCGGGACCAGTCTTCGTAGTTGTTGCCGTCGAAATGTTGTCCTTTTAGTTGATCGGCGATCAATGCTTTAGAGGCCATCTCTACATCGCATCATGTATCACTACTTAGCCATGATCTAAAGTATTGGCACTAATCATCAGAATTTCTACTAGTTATACAAACTTTTAAGTTTATAAAAGTATGCAATCCATCTTATAAGGTATCTGAAAGCCTACATACCTGTATGGGTGGTGCAGATCAATCAAGTTCTCTAAATAAAATGAAATTGATGCGTTTACAACTATCTATTTGTATAACCTACAACCCACCATTATGGGTTTATACATTATATTAAGGAATGAATAAAACTCCCACTTAGGTTATGCACAACCTTGGGATATGAGATCTATATTTTAATGAAATGAGGAGTTAATTTTAATCATATAAAGATTAAAATAAAAAAGAATAAATCATTAGATTAAAGAAAACAATCATGTCCATTGAACGAATAAAAGAAGTTTTATGATTAAAGGACAATACAATCATTACATTGATCGTGTCCATTTATGATGGATCCGATCATTACCATTAATGTTCACCATTGATGATGGATCCTCTCATCAATGTTGATCATCATGGTTGATGATAGTTCCATTCATTTATGGACCCGTGATCAATAGTGATTATATGGATATAAAAAATATCATTCATTTGCACACACATATGTATTAATGCACGCACATGTACATTAAATAAATCATGAGATATGTGGAGACAGAAAAATCCATAATTTAAATTATATGCTTTCATTTTAATACATATATCGATCATCATGATAATTTTAGATTTGGACCGCTAATCACAAAAACGGACCACACCATCGGTTAGATCTTGTCGAAAAATCCAAGTCACTTCCCATTACTTGGTCTAAATCAGTCCAAAAATGATCGATTAAAGGCCCTTTCATAAGATACACTTAATCTTGAAAGGAAGTGAATTGGGCTTCTAATTCGGCCCATCTCAATTTTTGGACATAATATTGAGATCTATATGGGTTGTCCAATCACACGTGGATGGCTCATAATGGTCTCACAATTTTGTCCCAAACTATGGATATTGATTGTATTATCAAAAAGTTATGATAATTTTTAATTGTTATCAACTCAAACTTTGAGCCCATTTGTGATTAGTGGCTAGAGTTAGCACTAATTAATAATCATAAACTAAATAAATTATTTAATCAACTCTTAGCCATTATATGGGCTCATATCTATGGCCCAATTTTCTCTAGTCATGGCCCATAAGGTAATGCTCATTATCAATTTTCAAACCAGGCCCTTAAGGCCCATTGCCAAGCCAGGCCATAAAAGACTCATTAGTAAGCTCCAACCTAGGCCCATAAAGGCCCATCTCTCTTTCTTCTTCCATATTAGGGTTTTGAAGAAACCCATCAATGACTGCTTCCATCGGTAAAAAAAATATGAGAGATTCGGCTGGGGGCAGCAGCGGATAGCTTATGCCCCATCATCGGCAGCGGCAGTGGCTGGCGCTGCTGCTGTTGCGGCGGTGGGAGATTACCGGTGCTGCTACAGCGGCGGCGGCTCACGCTGCTGCTGCTGTGGCGGCCATGGGTAAAAAGGGAAAAAAGAGAAGGAGAGAAAATAGAGCGAGATGGGCAGCGGGGCTTGCTGCCACGGATGTTGCAAATGGCAGCGGTGGAGGCGGCAGCCATGACAGCTGCTGCCATGAGCGATTAGCTTGAGAGAGAGCAGGCCGCTCGGCTCGAGGGTAGCGGATGCTACTGCTGTTTGCTTGCGGTGGCAGAGGCAGACGCTGCGACGGTTGCTGCTGCTGTTGGCGGTGGCGACCATGGTTGCCGCTGCCGCTAGTGGTGGCGGTGGCGGCCACGGCCGCCACCTCTTGCAGCTGTGATTTCTATTATAGGTGTTAATCATGGCTGCCTTTTCACCACCGCTATGGATCATGGATGGATTTATTGAAATATCAGAAGGGGCATTTCAATATTGGGACCCATCTGATGGATAGATGGCTTATATCTCATACACATTTTGCATGTGGAAATCATTAGCCTAGCATGTGTGGTACTTTTGAATAATTCAATAATGTAATAAGTTACCGTGCCAATGATCTGATCCAAAATCAATATTGCCAATTCATAGATTGGGCCACATATGTACGGTACTAATGGATGGTTATATAAAGAACTACCAATAATCCATATTCAACATATAAAGCTTTTTAAAGTGATTTATCTATCTTGCGGCGGTGGCCCTGACCCATAAGAATCTGATCTATCTCAATAGCCTATTGGTCTTAATCACAAAATTCTAATTCCTTTAAATTAATTAATTAATAATCTCAATTTTATTAATCTCCATACCTTAGAAATAAATAAAATGAGATTTTGACAAAAAGGAATATTATTAAATGATTATTTGATGATCGACATGTTATTAGAATAAAATATATAATTTAAAAATATTTAGATTAAGGCCACTTACCTCGATTATGTTTTATTCCTCATTAAATCGGAGATCCGTCGTGCAACGCTCTGATACCACTGATAGTAATTGCGGAAGTGTGGACCTCCAAGATCCGACGGTCTACACGATGAAAACATTCGCAAAGCCGAGGATATGTAGTGCGATCCAGCGATCCGCCTATTTGCTACAAGAGCAAGTGGGTCTGATCACCCCTCTAATTCTACAGTGAGGATGGTCCCTGGATTATGATCTATCGCTTAGATCGAAAGAGATGGGCTAAATGGACACTCCTTTTACTTTTTTCTTTTTCTCTCCGTAGATGTCTTGCCTTTGATTACAGAAAGAATCCTCTTATAAATAGAGGGAAAAGAGATAAGGGATGAGATGAGATAGGGTTGGTTTAACCTTATCTTATCCCATCTCATCTTCTTCTGAGGTTTTAAATTTCTAACTGAATTTCAAACTCTCGGAAGAAGGAGGATGCTGGAACATCCTTATGGGCCCCACCCACAAGTGGGCCCCACAGGTCCATCGACCAACATCAATTAATGAGGTAGTGTGCCTGTACGTCTATAAAAACCCACTGAGAGATGACGAATCTTATCACAGATCTAGTTATGAAACATTTAATAAGGTCATCTCTCACAATCTTTCTAAAATGAAAGATTTTCACAGTGACATTCAAAGAGTTTGCAAAGGCTACGAAGATCCACAATATCTAAAGATAAAACCAATATCCAAGCAAATTTAGTTATGGTTCGGACCCAACTTGAAAGAGAGCGGACATCAACCAGATTGGGTCCCTGTCAATACAACAATCAGAATCAAGTGGATGAGAGACCTTGATGAAAGATCTAATATGATCCGTCCGATAATCGATCAAGATAAGGTCAATATGGTCCATCTAATCCCTCCAACACTCTAATCATCAAGGAAAGAGAGTTCAAGTTAAATGCATTGCGTAGTTTCATTAGGTCATATAAAAGCATAATCGTGATCAATTTGAGGTCTGTGATCAATGGAAGAGGTTCCCTTGATTAATCTCAAATTGATTAATGAGCCGTGAAGATCTCCCATAACGGGGTCAACTACAAGAAGAAGATCTGAGAAGTCAGCAATTTTGAATCTATTCGGAATAAATGCTAAAAAATATAAAGGATACATGATCAATAAGGAAACTCTACAAGGGTTTAGCCATCTCAACAAGCTATAGAAAAAGTACGCAAAGAAGAGCTTGAGGCCTTATGCCAAACATATATATCTATCTACTTTTACAATTTATCTTTCGTCTATCTTTACTTTTATCCTAGCATAGCTTAGCCTAGTTCTTGCATAGATTACTACTATCTAGCATCCAGTACCACTACAGTATTGTAGGATTGGATTAAATGTCCACAACCTTAAGTTGATGGATCTTGATCAAATGAGTTTTTACTTAGGCATCACACTCCTCTGGTTACATCATGTTGACCATTCACCTCAATCATTTGTTCTTACATCCAAGTCAAGTATATATCTCTCATTGGTTTATTTCCCTAGGTTGTTTTCTTTACAACTTTGTTGATTATAATGAGCCATATATTCATATTATTAATAAAAATTGGTATCGTTTAGCCTTTATTTATTTATTTGTTCATCTTTATTCTTTGAGAAATTTATTGCATTTACTGGTGGAAAAAAAAAAAAGGTATAAAGTCATAAGGCAAAAAAGAATCCATCGGGAAGGAACTAACCCTTACCCTTCAGAAATCGCCTGATAGCTAAATCACAACCGGTGGTTAAGAGGATAGCTAGATCTTGTGTCTAATCTCTAATCAGCCTGACTTAACGTAGGGAGCACCAATGATTCAATCAAACATTGAGTCGAATAAACTCTGACATGCCCATGCATATCACAATTGCACACAAAATCTAAATATAAGCCTTCGCACACATGTGTGGCCTCCTATTTTATTGAATTAGGCAAACAGCATGTATATATGTAACATGTAAGACAGATGAAATACCATAATTTAAGAGGTGGTGGTGAACTATTACGTGGCATTGTTATTATTCGATGGACTCCCTTGAATTTTGGGGAGTGGATTACGTGCGGCCCTGACCATGGGGCCCACCTTGATGTATGTGTAATTATCTATGTTGGCCATCCATTTTTCTAGATCATTTCTAGGCATGGAACAAAAAATGAAGTAGATTAAAATGTTAGGTGGACCACACTATAGGAAACATTGGTGATTGCCCATTTGAAACTTCTTGTGGGCCACAAAAGTTTGGGATCAAGCTGATATTTGTTTTCCCCTTCATCAAGTTTGTATGACCTTATCAACAAGTTGGATGGCAAATAAATATCATGGTGGGCCCTAGAAAGTTTTTAATGGTGGGTGTCAATTGCCATTGTTTCCTGTAGTGTGGTCCACTTGAGATTTGTATCTACTTCATTTTTGGGCTCATGCATGAAAATGAGCTAGCAAAACATATGGATGGCATGGATATACTACACAGGCATCAAAATGCCCCATGGTCAAGCCCACGTCATGTTCGATGAGGCCGGCCACACCTAATCCACTCCCCAGGATACTTCACTATTTTTAAAAATAGTTACAAGTCATCCGTCATAAATGTGGCATGCATTCACAGGAATCCATACCAGTCCAAATTGTGGGCCTATTTTGGGTGAACCCTATGCCAAAAACCACATGCTAAAGAACTTAATTGAATTTACATGCCTAATCATTTCATTCTTAATAGTCTATTTATATTATCCAACTGGATGGCTAGGATCACTCAATAAGAATGATTTCAGGATATTCACAATTCACAGTACAAAACATGATTTAGATGGCTCAAATTGTTGTGTATATTATGTAAGACGAAGTTGAGGACAATCACATGGGTGGCTAAGATTAAAAGAAATCGAGCTAGAAAGTTCGATTTAAGAGTCTAGCGTGTATGGGTCCTTATCCTTGCCTCGGTGGTAGACTCCCAGGAGTTTCAACACAAGGTATGGGGTTCAAGTACCCATAGGTGGTGAAATCCCACTACGGCGTGTGTGTGTGTGTGTGTGTGTGTGTGGGTATGGGGTGCGTGTGTAAAATAAAAAAATGTCTAGTGTGTGTTATAACTTAAATAGTAAATTTAGATTTACTATTTAAGGTTTAAAACTCATATAAGCTATGTGAGTGAGTTTTTAAATAGTCTTTCATTCAATGATATCAATTATATTTTTCATTTTTAGTGATTTCTCTCCTAATGTATTAAGGATTAGTTTTAAGAAGAATGCACGTTGATCTCATCTCTTTTATCCATGTGCCAGGTACGTTATTTGGTATTAAAGTGAGGCCTTTCTTTGGGTTAATGACTCTCAATAGTAAATCAGACAATAACAATCTTTTAGATAGTATTTTGTGGAATCAACTACTAACTAGGGAAGAATACTTCATCTTACAGCAATCAATACACAAGGGGCAAGTGGTGATTGTTCAGTTCACTGAGACTATGGATTGTACATATAATGGTGTTGACAAACGACTAATAATTATTAAATAAGCTCATGGTCAATCAGTTTGTACTTAAGTAACTATGCAAAACCATCACAAGCCCATATAAGGAGGCGATGTTAACTTTGTGAGAGCTAAATGCCTTTCAATTAAATCAATATTAAAAAAGATAAAAGATAAAAATCCCAAGGATGAAAAAGAAGGGATCTATGCAAATTAAGAAGTGCCTTTTGAAAATGAAGAAGAAGACTGTGTTGGGACCGCAGAAGCAACCTTAAAGTAGAACCATACAGATGAAAGAGAAGAACAAACAAAGTAACCATAGAGAACACACGAATTTTACATGAAAAATCCTCGCGGGAAAAAAAAAACCACGGCACAAAGAAACAAGCAATCAACTATGAAAATGAAATTACGAGAGATGAAATTAACTTACAAATTAAAAAACCCTAGTTTCCTCCCTTGCAAACCATCTAAAAACATTTTTGCTATCCTTATTCTACCCCAATTCCATGTTAACTTGGATATATATAGCCCAATTATAGAATTAGAAACTAAAATCACACACTTAGGAAAAATCATGTGCATCGTCGATCGATCATCGATCAATCGACTCCAATTGAGGATCCTTGGTCGATCGATGACCTCATGTTCAATCAATCGAACATGCCCAAAAGTACTGTCCAGAGAGTTTATAACATAAATTCGGAATATCATCGATTGATCGAGACCAAACTTCGATCGACCGAAAGTGTTCAAAAGTGTCCAAAGTAAGACTGTCAACGGACCGGATCTTGGTCCGGATCCGATCCGATTTTACTGGATTCAGATCAACAATCCGAATCATCGGGTGGGATTTGGATCTTGTTAATCGGATCTGTTTAAATTTCGGGTCGGATCCAGATCACCTTGGATCCGCTTCGATTAAGATCTAATTCGAATTTAAAATCAATTAAATAATATTATATATATTTTATATATAAATACATATAAAGAAAACCACATATATTTTATCTCAAGTGGACCACAGTATTTACCATCCAACCTATTGAATAGTATCCACATGTATTCGGATCGGGTCGGATCGGAGTCGGATCGGCCAAATCTCAATCAGGTCGGGTTTCGATCAAATATTTAAAGATCCGTTGGATTTCGGGTCGGATTCGGATCAGCCCTGATCCGCTCCAAATTTGATCTGTTGACAGCCCTAGTCCAGAGACCAAACTAGAAAATCCGAGATAGTTTCGATCAATCGACCAACTCTAACAGAGTGGACCCATACAAATGAAAAGGTGCAAATGAAAAATGGATCTATGAAGAAGCACTTTTTAATGAATCTAAGTCAAATTACTTAATGGATACATGAATAGATCAACTAATGAATTCATAATGTAACTTGAAAAGTTTCAATTAAATTAGAAGATCAATGAGTGGCCCAACAAAAGTGATCAATGAATTGGTAAAATACTAATGAATTAGTACTTTTATGATCATCCCATCAAGCTTGAGGTAGATCATCGTCCTTTTACCTTCTTCGTAATGTTCAAAATGCATAGATTGAAGGCCAAAAGTGACAACAACAATAGTATGTCCCGTCGACACTAATAAAAAGTAACCAATTACAAAGACATTGTTACGAAGGAGGTGAAAATTGGCATCCCAGTTGTGAATGATCGCAAAGAAATGAAAAGTGAGATTTTGTTTTCTAAACTTTGTCATAAGTATAAATTCAATACAATACATAGGCCTTCATCATCAATTATTGTCAAAGACAAAGCAGAAGGGTCATTATAATGTGCTACTACTATTAAAACTCAAGGATGAGTTTAATTTCTCAACTGGAGGGGTAAGAGACAGTTGAATCAAATAGATGATCAGGATTGAAAGAAATTTGACTAGAAAGTTCAATCAAGAGTCTAGCATGCATTTTGGCTTCCAACCGCCATAGGTTTACAGCCGATTATTCATTTTATGCATATATGATATAACATATCACTAAAAAGCTACTAACAAGCTCTACATGCTTTTGCCATGGTCCTTAATGGTTTTCCAAAATAAAATCATATTAAGGGTTAATTTTGAATTTTAAATTAGATTTTAATTTTAGTGAGTTACAAGTTTAAGTTCAGAAAGTCTTAAAATAGCTTAAAGTCCTTATTTGAATAATGAAAAAAGTTTAAATCAATTATTACTTATAATAAATTTACTATTTTAAAAATTTTACCATTAAAAAAAAGCTACAAATTTAAATTTTAAAAGTTATATGAGTCTTTTTAAACAAACTTTATTCGATAATATCAATTATATTTTCAATTTTTAGTGATTTTTCTCTTTTTATAAATTTAATGGCTGTTTTTTTACAGAAGACGGTTATATTTTCTCTTTTATCCAAGCTCCCCTACATTGATATGTCTACAACCTGTATGGTGAAGGAGCCGCCACAATTTTTATGATGAGATAAGTATCGATCATGTAAGTCTTGTCAATTAATCAATAAAAAATAGGATGAGAAGGAATACTTGATGCTGATTTTACTGATTGCTGAGAATCTGGAGAAGCAAATAAAATAGGGAAAAGGCAATACATGGGAGTATGACACAAGGGTGGTGGAAGGCTGCTATCATTCAATGGGGCCGGTTTGATTCGTACGAGTTGGCATTTTGTTATGCTCTTAAATTCCTCTGTACCTTATAAATGTGATTCATAGATGGGTTTTGAGTGGGCCATCATCTATTCCAATGCAACCACCCACTCACAATCCCGGATGTTGCATTGAATTTGTGATGAACTCAAAAGGAAAAAAGGGAGGGTGACCTCACCATAGATAGATTCCACGAGGTACTTTTGTTACTATCATTGTTGTGGATGCTTATCCTCATCTTGTGATTTTGATCTTTTCAATGGTTGGATCCTTTTTATATTGATTTATTTCTTTTATTTCTTTTATTTATTTATTTTTCAATGTGGACTGATCATATCCGCCTTGGTGGACAGAAAAGTTACCATCCACCTTACACAAATGGCCAACACACGTGTCATGTGTATGCATTATATGGGCCTTTGAAAATGGACCCACCTTGGGAGATCATCAGATACCAAATCAAGCCGATCTACTCGTCAGGTGGGCCAAGTCATACAGAGCCATTGATTTATCTCGATGTACACTCTGGCCCACTTGATGAGTGGATCACCCGATCTTTGTCTCCAATGATCTCCAATGTGGTGAAGCATTTTCTACGGCTCGGATTTTATATATACGTGACATGTTGGCCGTCTGTGCAAGGTGAGGTGTACTGGACTACTGCTCTCTCTTTTTTTCTTTTTCTTTTTTTATTTTTAACTTTTTTTTTTTCTTTTTTACGTAATTTCCTTATGTTGCGTCTAGTTGATGTTGATTTTTAAATTTTTTATATTATGGGATCTACTCATTTCGATCTTTGTAAGATGGTATTACCATCGTGTAAAGTACGGGAGATTGGTGTTGGAATGAAAGAGCAACTCATGTGGGTCCCACAAGATCCCAAGGGCATCATTGTTTACATCACAATCACCAAATGGGACATTAGATATGATCAAACGCACGGCTGAATCATGAGATAATATACAACCATTTCTTCCTGCCAACGTGTCTCACATTTGGAATATCATATCCGTACAAAATGTGGCCCACGCTACTATGATCACCTGGTATGGAAATCAGACCGGTTCACTAGTTGTTAGTTGAACACCATTGCTCTAATTCATCCCATTGGCTTCCCAGTGATATTGAATCTGTGTCCCACTGCATGTGAAGATCCAGTCTGATTTTTCATTTCAGATGTGCATATCATGTGGTCCACCTTTTTTACGGATAGGATATTCTAAATATAAGGTACTTTAGCGGGAAAAGATGGATGTATGGTTAGTTATGATACAGCCGCCGCATTTGATCATTTCTCACGGCATCTGACGCTCGTCATCGCCGCCTTGCGCACGCCATTCGTTCATTTCATATTTTCTTTCTCCACGTGACCCGTTACAATCCAGATGCTTACAGCATGCCACGTGGCACCACAAACCGCAGTACATGCTTTTCATATACGAGGCTGGATACACTACAAAGCTTTGTATGTTTAGGCTTAACCTACATCGGCATATCAGAGACCCACCGTGATGTATTCATGAAATCCAATCCGTCCATCATCTAATTCATTTCATTTTCTCCTAGTGATCATAAAATCATGATGTAATACAACTTAATTAGAACACACTATGTAAAATCATTCGTTAAACCTCTAAAAATGCATGGTACAGCCCTCCATAGTTTTGAAACGGCCTGTTTTTTTGGGAAGTTCATTCATCCTGTTGAGGCACATCTTCTGAATGAACTGGATGGCGTGAACAAAATACGGAAGGTTTTTAATAATGCACATCCCCATCCCAACTGGTCCCTATGATGTTGCCCACCAGAATTTTGAATAGGTCTGATCATTCAGCTTCCATGAGATCATCAGTGGTAACACACGATGGACGGATTAGATGTCACCTAAACATAATGATGGGCCCCACGCCCAGCGTTGTATACGAAGTTGAACCTACAAAGCTTTGTAGTGGATCACCTAATATTCATTTATGATAGTGTCATGTTGCACCATGGTAGTGGAGCCGATATACATGAGGGTCTGTTTTATCGGCCATCAGGGATGCACCCATGGCTTATGCAATCTTTAATATTTTAAAGGAGAGAGAGATTAATGAGAGATGATGATAACACTAATGATGCTTTTAAGGCACTAATATGGTAATTAAGGGGTTGATTATGGATGAATGTCCACGTTTTCCCTAGTCTTTTTTGCCTGACTTTTTTTTCACAAACCATATCTCTCAAATGCATCTGCCTTTTCCACTTGCAATCTCTCAAAAGTTATGTTTATGCTAGATTC
This sequence comes from Liriodendron chinense, assembly GCA_003013855.2. NCBI lineage: Eukaryota > Viridiplantae > Streptophyta > Magnoliopsida > Magnoliales > Magnoliaceae > Liriodendron > Liriodendron chinense. The sequence continues at coordinate 3,578,785 of PVNU02000440.1, read as the reverse complement.
GGCTTCTTCTCTTAATTTCATCACGTTTCGTTCGTATCTTCTTTTTCTATTTTTTCTATTATTATTATTATCATTTTTGGGCCATTCGATATCTTTTGGCACAAGCATTTGATATATGTGCAACTGAAACGTGCCTGATTGCACCTGGCGTACAGCTCACATTCCATGTATACCTAAGTAGGTGGACTTTTATTTATTTTTACTTTCTGCTTGGCAAAGAGATCTTGTATGCAGGGGTTCTAAGACTCTGTGGGCTTGACTTAAAGCTCACCTGAGTCAACTCAACTGGGAGAGATTCCCATCTGAGTCTTTAGGAAACTCAGTTCTGACTTGGCCATGACTCGGGAACACTAATCGAGTCGATTCAATGGGACTCCAGGTGACATGGGCCAAGTCACTTGCCTTGGCGAGCTTCTCTCACGCACAATCTTGACTAGAGTTGTACACCAAGCTGAACCTGGGCCTGTCTCGGCCAGCAAGCAACTTTGGCTCAAGCTCGGCTTGGCTCAGCCTTTGAGCTGGGTTAGTAGGCTCAGCTTGGTTCAGTCAAACTTTCAAGCTGAGTTTGAGCTCAAGCTTTTCAAGCTAAGAGCCGAGATGGGAAAAAAAAAATGTACTATTTTCACTACACAGACGCACAAGATTGAGTTGAATCAAGCTTGGGTCAGCTCGAGCTTGGCTCGAAAGTCCTTCTGAGTGTGGAAAAATAGCTTGACTCTATTCAAACTCAACCTTCGATTGAATTAAGCTAGTTCAAGCGGAGTCGAGCGAGCTAATCAAGCTACCTTGGCTCGTGTTCAGCTCTAACCTTGACCAACAAGTAATAGTTGACTTTGTTGTTTAATTTCTTATTCTTTGATATTTGTATATATGCAATTATTGTAAATATTTGTTAACCATTTTTATTTATTCAAAATAAAGACCTGTTTGGTGTTTTAATTACAACTATAAATGGCTATAAGTGAATAATGATTATTTGCTCTTATACTTGTGTGGTGACATCACTTATATTTTACTGCAATAATATCGCTACATCGTTTGTTTCATTCAGGATACTACCATAAAAATGATAATTTAGCACAGTAAAAAAATGTATTGATTATAATTTACTGCAATGATTTCACTAAATCGTTTGTTTCACTCATATACTATTATAAAAATGGTAATTTAGCACTGTAGAAAAATGTATTGATTATAATTTACTATCTTTTCATGCCTCTTTGACTCTCGATTTATGATATATAGTTTATGTTTAAAATATGTTGAACAATGACTCATTTACAGGAGATTGGAAAACCAAACAAGCTTTAAATATATGGAATTTTTTAGGTTTGAGCACAGTTGTATTATTGATAAGCTATCAAGGCAAAAGTAAACGTAGTTCATGGTCTATCACTCCCTCAAGCCTGTTTGTTTTGATGTAATTACTTGTATTTGATGTATTTTGAGATTTATTAATTACAATGTTAAATATCAATAGCTATCAATTCATAATGTTGACTATTTTACTTTTTGACAAGTCTTGGCTTAAAACATGAGGCAGATTATGTGGGCCCATGCATTGTATCCATGCCATCCATTCACTTTTTTTCATATCATTTTAAGGCCTTAGCCTAAAAATGGGGTAGATCCAAAGATCAAGTGGATCACATCATAGGAAACGGTGGGAATAATAACACCACTATTAAAATCATGGTTTTCTTTGGTGTGGTCCACTTGAGCCTTGGCTTTGCCTCATTTTAGGCTTACGCGCTAAAATGATTTGAAAAATTGAATGGGTGGAGTGGATATAACGCATACCTCATTGTAGGGCCCACAAAGTTTTCATAAAGAAATGACGTTGAAATTAATTAAAGCAATTGCATTCTTTTCAAATAGAGGATTTGGGTAATTATTACACTTTACACCATTACACCATAAACACAGATAATTACATCAAAACAAGGTAATTATTATGCTTTACACCATTACACCATAAACACAAATAATCACATCAAAACAAACAGGCCCTCAGAACTTTTGGGCAAGTAGTTCAAGACATGTATCATTAACGTATGAGTTGATTACCTCTCGCATAGAGGTTGAACTCCACGTCACTAACACTTTCTGGTTTCCGTTTATATCAGATACTCATCCATATACATGCTTACATATTCTAATATAGCACATATGAGGCCTTCCAAGCTTAAGTACCCATATAATGAAATGTGCCACTGTCAATCTTTGATATATATTACTATCCATATTAAGCTCTCCACATGTGCCACAAGCTATTCATCTTTTCGGTACTAAGGTTTGACAAATAACAAATATAACAATTAATTATGACAGCATGTCCACAATCAACTAATCACGACAACATCTCTATAGATAGTCTCTTGTGACAAAATTGTCTTGAATTCAAACAACCCCTGTAGGCATTATTAATATCAATGTGTCATTGACAAGTGAAATATATCTCTCTATCCGTGAATACCTTCATCCATAAAAAAATATCTGAACATGTTAAAAACAAATAGAAATCTAATCAAAAGAATGCAATATATTACACACATCTAAATCTCTATTTTGGAACACCTTATAAAAAAAATATTGAAATTATTAAAATGAATAGAAATTTAATCTTACCCAACCATATATGAACGATTGAGATTTAAGGTACTACATAGGCAGGAGAGTATATGGAAAGTGAGTAAATGGCAGAAGCAACCCCGCAGCAAAACAATATGGTCCCAATCCACCCACATATGAATTTCAGGAAGAGCTTCCAATTCACATTCTGCAAACACCAGGTTAAGGATCTCAAATTTGTTATGGAGATGGCACACGTGCAAGAGATCTGGACCTATCATCTGTTAGGCCATACCCCAAAAATTCACAATGGTCGAATGATGCTAGCCTCTGATTGGAGGAGCATTGCCCATTGAACCCCATTTGTTGTCTGGATATTGTTTCCTCAGACTATGATGGTTGGATCTGAGAAGTATGATATTGGGATATGGCCCATACACATTGATGAACGGTCTGGATCTCATGTGCAGGCTATTTGTATGGAGATACATTGCCTGATAATTCAATTCAAAAGAAGGCGAATGGACTCACTCTTGGATCATCAGCAATCCCAACTCCAATCAGAGATCCGACGAAAGAGTGGGTACTTGAGACTGGGAGATTAGTCCCTAGTCACCATGATCATCGTGGCAGCTGAGCAGAGCTGTGAGCTCAACCCTCTTGAATTGCTAACATAGGTTAGCTTGCCACCGAGGCATTTGATCAGCCGCCTACCAAACAGGAAGAATCCCATCGAAGCGCCAAATCCTCCAACAGCTCTAAACCACCAGGCCACTTGAATGGGACCCTAAAACATCTTAGGCATGATTTCAGTCAATGAATAGAGTTGGCAATGGCCGGGTGGCCTGCTACGGATCCTCTCAAGGCTCACCAACCAGCTTTTAAGATGGGGTTGGACAAGCTAAATGGGTAGCAGGTCCCATTCAGGCTACAAAATGGGGTCCATTTAAGTAAATGGGTCGGGCTTGGGTTCAACCCCATCCAACCTGACGCACCTATAAAGTTGTCGATGGGGCTAGGCTTGATGATAAAACCCGAACCAGCCCAAAACAAAAACAAACTAACAGAAAAGAAATATGGACAAACAAAAATGGTCCATATATGTAGCATATGTATTTACTAATTGGGCAGGGCGGATATGCCTATTGCCCCATATCCCCATCTTAAACATAGTTGAGTTAAGCCACGTGGGTCAAGCCCAACCCGATTATAATTAAACAGGTCGGATCTTGGACGTGGGTTGGGTCAGCTCACAGGGTAAGGGGTTGCACATCGGAATTCTTGGCCATTTAGCAAAATCTCTGAGGATTGGGCTGACCCAGCCCAACCCAAATACGGGTGCAAATTGAGCTGTGTCGAACGGGCCCTGACCCGTCCATTTAAGAATCAAATCAGAGTTTCGGTCCCAAACCCAAATAATTAAAAATCTAGTCGTGTCCCGGTCAGGCCCATGTAAAAATTACCAACCCGAACAACTATAAGTGGGGTGGTGATTTTTTACTTGGACCTGACCAATGACTCACTTCCACCCCTTAGATCTAAACCTGACCCATTCTCACTCCTACCATCAAACACTGGGCTGGACACGGGCTGACCCCAATCTAGCTGAGGCCTGGTCCATTGCCACTTGCTGATCATAGGGCTGAAAGTCGAGCGGGTTGGGTTGGGTCGGGTCGGGTTGGTGCTGAACCCTAACCCAACCCAAGGTTCCTATACCTCAACCCTAACCCAACCGAACCCAACCTCGGGTTGGGAATTCTCAACCCAAGCCCAACCCAAGCGGGCTCGGTCGGGTTGATCGGGTTGGTCGGGTTGATACATGCTAATATTTTCGTTATTACATTAGTCTACTATGTTTCAATACACGCCTTATTTTTTGTACCTATGACTTTATTAATTATATATGTACTTATTTATGTAAAGAACTTCACTTTTCCTAAACAAATAAGTTAAAATACAAGTAAACATTATAAGTTTACTTCACTAAAGTATAATAAAAGTATAAGTAACTTGTATATAGATCGGGATCGGGTTCGGGTTGGGTCGGGCAACCCGAGACCTCAACCCAAGCCCGACCCAAACTTCATCGGGTTGATGTTTTCATAACCCAAGCTCGAGATCGGGTTCGATACTTCTTGCCCAAGCCCAACCCAATGTCGGGTCGGTCACGGGTCGGTCGGGTTGAACCCATCCAACTTTTAGCCCTAGCTGATCATATAGAAATAAAATGAAGTGCGGCCCAAACTCACCAAATCTTCGCCATTTCCGGAATAGTTTCTTCTGTGGTTGAATATATCAAGAATAACTTGATATGGACCCACAACCGCAGCTATTTCGTTCGCAGATTGAATGAGCCTGATCAGATTGACAGAAACATGATGAGTACATGTGTGCAGACAAGTTCGAATGCCAAATGCACTACTACTAGAGTTATAACAGACTTACGCGAAAATGCAAGCAGCTAGAAGCTGTGGAAATCCCAACAGATCTTCAATCTTCTCATCGAATTTTTCAGCCAGAGCATGTCTAATGAGCGTACGTCGACTGTACTCAATGCACTGTTTAAAATACAAGCAAATACAAATCCATAAACCTATTTATTCATGCTATATTTATTATGTAAGATGATGTATTTAGATAATGAGGTCTGCTAATCCTGCTAGCTGATCCCACGCACTTACCCACTGTTGCATGTGCTTGAGCTGATCCAAGCCATCCATCAGTATTGGGGCATCAACATGGTGGGACCCACCTGATGGATGGATCTTAAAACCGTGACTTCGTTTGCCCTTTGTCATAATATAATTGCATGGCTTCTACATTTAATTTCATCATCATTTAAGCCTTATCCCGACTAACTGGGGTCGGCTACATGAATCCTTCTACATTTAATTTACAAGCTGAGAGTAGCCTTAGGTGGGGCGTTTGGATGCACCATCAAATTGAATTGTGATTATTAGTTTAATGAAGTAGAAGAAGCCGAATCCACTTCAAAGTTTTGTAGGATCATCCAATACGTCCATCCTGTGCACCCCTTAATTTTCTCCTTGGTGGCCCACACCACATGGAACAGTTGGGATGGGAGGCCCACCATTACAAACTTTCTAGATTTTGTTTGGGACCTAGTGTGTTTTGTATATGACATCCAATCCATTCAGAAGATGCGCCCTACCAGGATGAATGGACACTCCCAAATTTAGGCCATTCCAAAACACAGGTGGACCACAATACATCCAATCCATTCAGAAGATGAGCCCGGTAGGCCACACCCAAATGAAAGTATGGAGAGCTTACAGGTGAAAAGGTGGAAACTTTCATCTCTCTTAAGAACTTAGAGAAATTCTCCCTAGGCGGCGCCACTGTTCTGTGGATCCTCTGGAAATCTCTTGATTGAACAAGCCGGTTTGGCGTCAACTCAAGTAGCTGCTTGAAAGGAGTGGACTGTGAGACTGCAAATGAAGGAGGCATTGTTGGGGCTTGGTTGGGCTCCAGCATTGTCGGCGTTGACGCGCAGCTCCTCTCGTCTTCTTCATAAATAGTATCAAGAACTCTCATTTCCATGTACTCTTTCAAAGCGTCTTCGAATTTCGCTTCTTCATCTGTTCTCTTGCTGGGGGACAGATCCAGGTTTTTAGCAGAACAGCGCTTCCGAGATTCATTTCCTTTGTTGATGCTACCTTTCTCTGCGCTACTGAATCGTTTCCTAGCTAATGGAACCACCACAATCTGCAGTCAAAAGGTAAAATCAGCAAAAAATCGACAATTACTGATAAAAATGCAGCTTTTTTGCTAAGCTTATGGTGTCTGGAAAATGGTGTGGAAGTAGACAATTCAAAACATGGAAGTAAGATGATAGGACATGTTTTTGCACACAAGAAGATTTGGACCACCCATCGAGTGGGCCACATAATAGATAGCACATGGCCCGAAGATCAGGCCCGTACAATGATCCTAACTATTTATTCGGTGAAAAACGTCCACTGCCCATTTTTTTGGGCTTCTTCCAATCGAGCTTTTACAATTGTCAGACTGGCCTATTTTGGGGCATGGCACATACATGGCAGGGCTTTCTAGATGAGCGGTATGGATCTTGATCACATCATTCATGCGTCCCGAATCCTCGAAGGCATATGTTATTTAATTAAACAAATATTACCAATGATAATAGAGCTGCAATCAAGGTAGCTAATGAAACAGCAAGTATAGCCTCCCATCTTTCAATGTCTACAACAAGTGGAATAACCTGCCACCCATATAACACAAATCAATGCATATTAATAAAAAAAACCCATTTTCTCCAAACCGATTTTTCGCATGGAAAAATCCTTTCTTTGTTTTTTTTTTTTTTTGGTAAGAACATGTACAAGTTCAGCTTGCGACAATGAACCTGATACATTAGAAAGAAGCAGAGCAGCCCAGCTGATATTCCAAAGTAGATAGGTAGGAATATGAGGATTCTTTTCTCTGCATTTTCCTGGCGAAGAATGAAAACCTTCATGAACCCGAAGAAGCAGAAGGCGAGTGCGGCTGCAATTGGCGGAGCCACTGTCCATTCGAGAATGATCCGAACGAAGCCTACACCATTGAAAATCCGGTTTTTATCCTGCATGAGATGATTAATTGGGCTTTTAAGAATGTGATGACCCAAAGATGTAGGTGCAATTTGGGAATAATTGGTACAAATTTGAGAAATGATGGGATTGCAAATTACAAACAAATAACAAGCTTTTCAATTGAATAGAAGTTTGATTAGATGAGTCTCTACCACACCAAAGAACATGTTGTAGAATTCCAGTGTTTGCTATTATTTTAGTTTCTCAACTTGAGGGTCTTGGTATCGATTCCCAAGTGGGGGTGGCTTACATTGTGATGTGACTAACAGTGGGGTGTGTACTAACCCAAAAAAAAAAAAAAAAAAGTTTCTCAACTTGAGGAGCGTTTGGATGCACTATTGAGCTGAATTGTAATACACAATTATCAATCTAATGAAGTCGAAAAAAACCAAATTGAGACAGGTCAGGGGCTCCAAAATGCAATTACATTGTTTTCAGGTTGCAAGCATGATTTGAGGGAAGTTGGCTGTAGGTGACGCTTTCTTTATGAATGCTAGGAAATGACATTGTAATTTCTTACTTTGTTGCGACAAAAACTGAATCTTTTCAATTTAATTAAATTGTGCATCCAAAGGCAACCTTAGTTTGCTCTCCTATGGAATATAGATGTGTTCCATATTTCTACGAACTGATATGATCAACATGAATGTGTATTGAATTGATAGATTTTTTACCACTAGATGTGCTGTGAAGTATAGCATGTTTTTGAGGTTTCGACATAGCATCCTCTCTCTTTTGGCCCAAAAGAGAAATAACACCCTCTTGTATTTTTTTCAAGAAAAATAAATAAATAAAACTTCTGTTTTCCAAATATGTTATTAATTTTTTTGATAGAAAAACTAACCAGGGATAGCTTAGCTAAATTATTTTAAATATGATAGTATTACCCTTCTCCAAAATCTGCAAAACTCTGATTCTCCTCCCAAACCTTCAGACTAACCCTATCCTCTCATAAAACCCTAACCCCAAACCTAAACCAGGGCTAAAGAGGACTTTTTTCTTTCTTTTCTTCCTTTTTTTTTTTTTGGTCAACAGTAGTTAATTACGACAGCTATGACACAGTTTTATCATGCTTTTCCAACTTATCTTAACCACAGGCTGATTTTTTACCAAAAAAAAAAACACAGATGAGGGTTTATTTGGAATGCATGAGGGATGGTATTATTATCTTTGGGACAGAAGGGAGGATGCTATACATCAAAATCCCTATATTTTTTCTACAAATATCTAAACCTAATAAATAGGTATTTTTACACTAATTGCAACATATCAATTACTTAAAGAGTACTTACAGCTTTCAATCCCACCAAATACAGTTTCCATTTTATTCAGCCAAAGAAAAACAAGCAACCCACTTAAATATCCACATCAATATGGACCCAGGGTACATCCAAATGAACCCTAAGCGGTCCTTACTCATGGCTCAGTGGTAGACTTTATGGGTTTCAAAATTGAGGTCATGGGTACCTATGTAGTGTGTGTAAAAAAAAAAATGTGCCTCAAGTAGATTGTGTGTGTGTTTTACCTTGTGTCGAATGGTCAGGAAATCAACTCCATTGGTAACAAGCATGGTTCCTAAGAGAGCACTCTGCATCGATTGTTGAGATGAAACTGGTAATTCCAAGAACGTCGCAAGAGTAAGCCAGATTACTGTACAAAAGAGTGCATGATTAGCGGAATCAATTGAGGGGTCGTATTGATTTTCATAAGATGTGTTTGGATGCAGTATTGAAATGTAACTAGCTCAATGAAGTGAAACTAACAGATTTGCCAATTACCTTCCTTTGTATTAAGGTCCATTTGTGTAGGGGATCTTGCATTTTCAGGATTTAGTCTTCTCCCGATTTTGGTGGGCCATGCCCTCCACATCTGTTTCGCCATGCTGAAGTGGTGCTTTCTCCATATAAATGCAATTCGTGGCATTCTTAGTTTTTCTACTGAAAACTCAGCAGTAGTTTTTATACAGAGTAAAGCGCCACTTTAGCACAGTCAATAAGATGCAGAGGTAGAGCTGGACACAGACCAAGCTAGCTCGAAAGCTCGGCTCAAATTGGTTTGAAAAAGCTTGGCTTGGATTGTTTCGAATAGAAGGTCAAACCAAACCAAGCCTTGGAGTCAAGCTCATTTAGAAAACAAACCAAACTCAAACCAGGGCAGTACTGGCGCTTGGCTTGATTCCACTTGGTTTGATTAGACTTGATTCGGCTCGATAGATTGTATGCACACTGTTTCCTGTGGTGTGATCCACTTGAGCTTTGGATATGATTCAATTTTGTGATCATGTCCTAAAATGATGTATAAAAATGGATGGATGGCATGGATAGTACATAATACAGACGCATGAATCTGAATACACACTATTTAAACAAACAATAAAAAAAAGAGTTGGCACCGGTTTCAACCGGCCCAGCTTGATTCAAAATTTTCGATCAAATTGTTCCTGCCCGAACCAGATTTTTATGGAACAAACCAAACACAGGTGCATGAGTCGGCCCAAAACCCAAACCAGCGCCGATGCACAAACTGGGGTGGCATAAAAACGAGCCAAACCCAAACTAGGGCTAACTTGGCCTGGCCTGGATCGTTGCCCACCTCTATGCGGAGGGCACAGGGACTACCAAAAAATCAGGATTAGGCTTAATTACAATTTATTAGATCCTCTACCCAAACAGCTCCAAAATGCCATTACATTACTTTACTTTCTACTTTCTACTAGTACTCAAATGATTGTGATGGCAATTTGAGCACTGTTTCTCAGTGTCAATGCAGAGGAAGGTAATTACAACTTGAAAGATGCAGCACGTTCCAGTTGTGGCCTGCAGTCTACCACCCATTTTAACTGGGTCTGATCCATCACACGAACTTTTATACCCAGCCACATGGTATGAAATGGGACGTCCCGGCATCGTATCAAGTGGGCCCCACTTGTTGATTGATGACATGGCCCAAAAAAAAAAAAAGCCAGTCGACTCATCAGATGGGATACACGTGGAAAAAAAATAAAAATAGGTGGTTAAAATTGCAGATGGTCCTCAATCGACATATGGAAGTTGGACAACTAGATTTTGAGCCAAGTCATTTAGTTGGTGGGGCCCACCTGCTGCACTGACAGTGGTGTCCTACATATGGACCAGCTACGGACGTTTGGCAAACAAGAGAACGGACCCTGTGGTGATTCATGCATCAAGGGAGGATTAGATGTGAGTACCTGATGTGATCAGAACGACTAGCAAACTCGACATCAAGAAACCTTCATTGGGTTGATTCTCTTCCAGGAACTGCCACAAATATACGGTCAGAAATGAGTAGCAACGTCGGATGTAAACGGCCCCATTATCTAAATACCAAAGCCCAAGCCCACCTAATTCTGACCCACATCTAATCCATATCAAAGCCCCACTCGCTTCCTCGATTTTTCTGTTTGAGGTTTGCTAGAACCACAAACGTGTGTAAGGCAATTCATGTACATATTACCATATGTCGCAGCTTGGCACACCGACATGAGATCCAAGCTGTCCATCACATGGATCCCACCATGTAAATCCCCTAGCTTAGAAATGAGTCTAGCTTGCTAGTCAGGTGGGGCAAAACACATGGAATAAGTGGACGGCTTAGAAAACTTGGCTGAAGTTTTTCACCCGTCCGTTTCGTTGTGAATTACGAAACACATGATGAGCTGATCACTGGCCTAGTTTTTTGTGCTGGAGCATCAAATCAATGGGAGACGCCTGATGAAGGACTTGCATCTCACTGTATGGAAGCTGGCTCATATGTTGGCGTGTAGATGAGATGCCTTATTTACACGTGTTTGCTTAGCGAAGCTCCGCGTGTCGGTCGAAATCTGCTACAATACATCTCGACGGACTTCTATTTTGTTACGGACGATCTAGTGTGCTAAGTAGGGCTGAAAGTCGGGTGGGTTCAACCCGACCTAACCTGTGACCGACCTAGATAGTGGGCTGAACTTGGGCAGGAAGTATCAGATACAATCTTGAGCTTGGGTTAAGCAAACACCAATTCAATAAAGCTTGGGTTAGGTTCGGGTTGAGGTCTCGAGTTGCTCGACCCAACCCAAACTTAATTTATATACAAGTTACTTATAATTTTATTATACTTTAGTTAAGTAAACTTAGTAATTTATATTACTTTAATAAGTAAGCTTATAATGTTTGACATTTGATGTGCCTGAGTGTTAAAAGAGTAGTTATCTTGTATTTTAGCTTATTTTTTCAGAAAAAATAAAATTCTTTACTTATATCATTAATCAAGTCATAGGTACTAAAAAATAAGACATATATTAAAACATAATAAACTAATATAATAAAGAAAATATTAACATGTATCAACTCAACCAACCCAATCAACTTAACTGAGCCTACTTGGGTTGAGAATTCTCAAACCAAAGTTGGGTTGAGTTAGGTTGGGTTAGGGCTGAGGTATAGGAATCTTGGGTTGGGTTCGGGTTAAGCTACAACCCGTACGACTTTCAGCCCTAGTGCTAAGTGCACTTAACCTTTCCATGCACATGATTTCTTTTAGACTGAGCAATATCCAAAGCACCTCTTCATTAGGTCCAGTGCACTCTACATAGGCTGCCTTGAAAAATACATTATGATCAGATGATCCAAACCATCCAATTAGTGGCATACAAAATGAATGTAGAAGATAAGGCCCACTTGTGGATGTTAGAACCATCAGATTGATGTGATTTTTGCCCGATAGCAGAAGAAGAGGGAACTGGACTAATGGACGGTTCAGATAGGCGATGCGAATGCCAACAAGTCCAAATGCAACTATGTGCATGGAAAGGTTTTCATGGACTTAGCTCACTGGATCATTACTCTTTTTTTTTTTACTGTACTGTTGGGTCCAGGTCCTGTTGTAATGATCCAAACCATTCAAATATATATATATATATATATATATATATATATACACACACCCAAACATGACCCAAAAAAATGAATCTCACATGGAGGATTTTGGGGCCAGCCAAAATTATGATTGAGCCAAGACAAGAAAACAATGTATTATAAAGATCAAAGGACCAAAGCCAGGGAGATTTTGAACCATACATCTGCAAACAATGCATCGACGGTGCTGTTGCTTGCAAAGGCGGCCCCAGGCACATTGATCATGCATGCTGCTACCGAAGCCTGAAAAAGGGTCAAAGCACCGGACCCCACTGACGTCGAGAACTGTCCAAGAATCAAAAGAAAACGTTGGGTGGTGCACTGATCTAATTCAAATAGTCCTAGTTATGATCATTCATTAGGAAATGAATATCTGATCCACAGAAAGCATAAAACACAAATGCATGCATTCACAAACACACATTGACATGGCCCACACGCAAGGTTAGTATCACAAATGAAATTTCTAAAATTACAGTATCCTGCCAGCTAAATGAAATTAAAGACGAAGAAAAATGATATGAACCGGAATTGGAAGACTGTTGGCCCCAGTAGAGAATGCAGCAGCAAATGCAAAGAAAGATCCGATGATGGGGATCCATCGGTAAGTATCCTTCCAATTTCTAACGATTCGGATGCTTAGATCGATTGCGATTTTCCCATTGTCGGTCACCATGCTTGAATTGATCGAACTTGAATTAATGAACGCTGGAGAAGACACGAAGATTGATTATTGTTTTAGATTGGATTAATCGTTATTATCAACACACAACCTTGGTTTAATCTCCCCTTTAGGTGTGGGCCGGTCTATTTCATTTTGTTTGATTCTCGTTGGGAGTTGCTTTCTTGTCTTGATTTGATGTCTGGTTTTTTTTTGACAAAGAAAAAGAATGTGATGCTTGTCCTTATCATCACCTGTGCACTTTGATACGGTCCAAGTGCTTTTCCTAGTGTAGATTGTGTGGCAACTCTCTGCTCACAACCTAAGTCTTTGATTTAGCCTCTGGCGAATATTTGGCCCCTGGCATGTTGCATTGATGTATTAGGCTTAGACCTTCATCCAGTGAACCACAATAAAATCTTGACCTCAGATCATATGGTTTTGTCTCTTGCTGGCGGCCATAGTCAAATTCTCACACTTTTTTTATGGGTTACTTCACACACCCCATTGTTAGTACACCACCCACCCCTATTAGTCAGATTACAATGTTAGCCACCCCCACTATGGGCATCGGTACCATGACCTCAGTGTTGAAACGAGGCTATCTTCATTCTAAAGAAAATCATCAAACACACGATACAAAAGATTTTTACGTGGAAAACCCTTAAAGAGGTAAAAACCACGAGACCTCGTTCAGACAAACAATTCACTATCAAGAGAACTATTTACAAGCTCAAACACAAGCACAATCCATTTGGATCTAACCTTCTTCACCCACACAAGGATGGATAAATAATAAAAGGATTAGAAACTGAGAAATCTCACCAAGCACAAAAACATTGAAGAGCCAAGACATGGATTGCACCGTGAATCACTTTCACAAGCAAAACCTCATTTTCCAACAAGTTTTCTCTCTCTCTCTCTCTCTCTCTCTCTCTCTCTCTCACCTTGGACGTATAGAACTCTGAATTAGGATCCTAAATCTCGAATCAGAAGCCCTCTTATAACCTTTTGCAAGAGTTCTAACCCAATTAGGAAACTGTGTATAACAGTCTGCGCACACCACCGGTTGGCCTACCAAAAGCCTCCAACCGGCCGAATACACCAAAAACGGTCCAAAGAGTTTCTATAAGAAAAAATGTGTAATCGACCTGTCTACCAATTGGTCGGACTGGAGAATTGCCTATTTATGAGCATTGCCTATTTCAGCAGAATATCCGACAGGTTAGAGACCAAATAAATTTCATTCTCTCCTCTGTCCACCAAGGAAGCCTTGGCAACTATAGTCAAACTCTCACACAAAAGACGCAAGGTCAAATTCTCATTGTAGTACTAATAAAATTTTGAATGCAAATTGCAGTCTCCTAGCACGAGCTCCAAGTGGCCACATTGATGTATGGGTTTTATCCACATCGTCCATCCATTTTTACATATCATTTCAAGCTATACGGTTCAAAATTGAGATTGATCCAAGGCACAAGTATACCACACAAAGGGTATTTAAAATTCTCATCGTGGAAAACTTCTTGGAAGCCACAAAAGTTTTGGATCGAGCTGATATTTGTGTTTTTCCTTCATCCATGTCTATGTAACTTTATGAATAGGTTGGATGGAAAATAAACATCACGGTTGGCCGTAGGAAAGTTTTGATGGTGAGCATCATTACCACCACTACTTCCTATGGTGTAGTCTAGTTGAGCCTTGGATTTGCCTAACTTATCTTTTTTTCCATAAAATGGCATGGCAAAATGGATGGCGCGGTGTGGATAAAACCAATATACCACGGGTGGCCAGTCAAAGCTCCTACCCGCTCCAGGCGGGGTAGGTTGCCATCTGAGGTTCTAAATTTTCACCATTTCTTTACATAGCTAAATGTTCTTGCGCTATCACATTTTCAATATCCAGCCTTTTTTCCATTGCCAAATTCTTCTCATGAAGAAGAATGCAAAATTTTCTCTTATTATCTTAATAGGGCTTCCAAGAGTTTAGACTCCCATGCTTGAGTAGCACTCTTGGAAATAAGGAAAACTTTCATTCGATAATTATTATTAGGCTTTTCTTTATCTTTTTCTTTTTCCTTTTCCCAATCCTTTCATCACCATCCAAACATGTATAACCTTGTGAGAGCTAGTGCCCATAACTCCTATCATTTTGCAATGGTGGCAAAAATCTTAACACATTTCAAAATGGATCTTTGAAAACTTGTTTTAAAATCACAAATGCTAACAGCTAAGGTGGAATGCCTCACTTTAGCTGTGGACAATTTAATTTCCCTCATTTAATGCAATTTCTAAGCGCTAGAGTATCATCCATCACACTCGTTAGAGTATCATAGTTTTTCTTTAACCTTTTTCTTTAATATCCTTTATTACCTAATCTAGTCTTGTCCATCGCCCATTCCATCAGTTGATTAAAGTTTGATATATCATTGAATCAATCAACATCCACGTGGCATGAGCCCTGCTACCAACCGGACACGCACAACTGATGTGGTCCACTTGTTAAAATGGCACATGTCTGAAATCACTGTCATTCTTTTAGGCCAGGCATATCATGGACGTTCGCAGATCCAAAACTCAGCGCTGAGCCACTCGTCAATTCGGTCACCTGTGCCTTAAAAAAAAACAGAGAAGGATTGCGGACTGAGTTAACTCTGTGGGTCCACCATGATATATGTGTCTTATCCATGCCGTCCATCCATTTTTCCAACTCATTTTAGTAGGCTCTCAATGAGTTGGATCTGGATCATATAGGGTTCCAAGTCGGAAAATCGATAGACGGAATCCAACTTGGATCCAAAAGACGATATCCATATCCATTTCATTTATAAATAGCCAAATCCATTTTCGAAACAAAATCCATATAACCATCAGGTTCAAGTCGGATCTAGGTCTGAATCCACCCGATCACAATGACACACACACACACACACACACACCCACACATATATATATATATATATATATATATATATATATATATATATATATATATATATATATATATATATATATATATATATGGTCAACCTAGATTGGCGTATATCTTGATTTTGAGATGTGGCCTAAAATAATCTGGAAAATGGATGGCGGGCATGGATATAACATATTCAGTAAGTGACAATTTGGATCTAG
The DNA here is from genome assembly GCA_003013855.2 of Liriodendron chinense. Classification (NCBI taxonomy): domain Eukaryota; kingdom Viridiplantae; phylum Streptophyta; class Magnoliopsida; order Magnoliales; family Magnoliaceae; genus Liriodendron; species Liriodendron chinense. The sequence continues at coordinate 3,562,893 of PVNU02000440.1, read as the reverse complement.
GTTGGATTCAATTGGATCAGGGTCCAAGTTTGAAAATCTATAGACAGATTTGAATGGAATTTAAATCTACTTTTGTAAATCTTAATCCACATTTATAGATTCAGAGCTAATCAAATCTTGGATCTGACCCGCTCCATTTGAGAGCCTTATATTTTTTACAATGAGCTGAAAATTGAAGCATATCCAAAGCTCAAGTGGACCATAGTTGAAAACTTCTTGGGGGCTACAGAAGTTTTTGAATCAAGATGATATTTGTAGTTTCCCTTCATCAATATCTTTGTGACCTTATGAACAGTTGGATGACAAGTAAACATCACTGTGGGCCCTATGAAAATTGGTGGACGTCATTATCCCCTACTGTTTTATGTATTGTGGTCCATTTGAGCTTTATATATACTTCAATTTTGGGCTTATCCCCTAAAAAGAGATGAAAAAATGGATGGAGGCGTGGATAAGATACATACATCATGCATTGGCCCCACAGTGTTTACCCAGTAGGCAGTTGGCGTTCAAGACAAAAAAAAAAAAAAATGGACAGCTACGGAACGCACATGCATTGCCCACCTAACGTTCGTTGATGGAAGTTCAAACTCCCAACTGATGGATGACCTATTCCACTTTTTATTTTTTATTTTTATTTTTTGTTTTGGCTAATTAATCTAGACTGTCCATCCAGCACATGACACTCTCATTGGTACCATGAACAGAATAACTCCACAGATGAACGATTAAAATAAAAGAAGCATTTCCTTGCGGTGACAGCCCTTCCAATGTCACCTACTGAGCAGATATTGAGTGTTTTGGAAGCAATTGACAAAAATAGGCCCACTGATTGGATGGTCCTTAGCAAATTTAGTTGGAAACCAACTACCCCTTTCCCTAGTTCTGTCAAGCTGGCATTGCAGGAAAATATTGCCATGACGTTTTCTTATCCGTGAATAAAGAACTTCAGAATAATGGTAGTTATTTGATACTCTGGCAGTGTATGACACTTGATGGACAGGCGCTCTGAAATGGTATACGTGCCAAAATCACATTGATTAATGGACACTTGTCTTTTGAAATAGGACCGTCTGATATTTTTCATTTAAAAGTCCAGTAAATGTCCACCAATCCACTAACCAGATAAATAAATAAACGTAATTTTTTATTCATAATACATCTAAACTGGAAATTAATCATAATTTAGAAAGCTTAATTTCAATTAATTATAAGCCACATTTGCATTTTCTAAGTGCCTGTGTAGTATTCATTATCCTTTGCGGAGTATATAAGTTTTTCGTAAGCTCTGTCTCTCCCAAGCAACATCACCTTTATTATTAGAGAAATGCTTTGATACTCTGGCAGTGTGATGGATGATAGACAGGCGCTTAGAAATCGCTGACAGAGTGCATACAAAACATACAAGTAATTCAAACTAAACCGTCCAAATTACTGGTATAACATTAGATGTACCATGAACAAAAAATTGCTTCTATTGGGTTATCTGATTATTGGATTGTTGGGCATTTATTGGATGGTCAAAAAATGAAAATATCCAATGGTCCTATTTCACAGAAGAATTTGGGTTTACAACGCAGCTGAGCAACTGATGGTTCCAAAATTTAGTCCTTTTAATTTGAGTTGACGTGTCCCATTTCTATGCCCGTGTATCAAGCATCAATTGCAGCCAGAGTATCAAAAAGCCACCCTTATTATTACTATTAATGGATTTTTTGGTAAAACTAATTATATATATTAATTTTTTTTTTATTTTTTATTTTTTTGGTAAAGGATATAGTTTTAGGAGATCTCTGCTTTTAGAAATAAATCCGTTGTGGGTCAGCTAATCGCTTTGGTTAGTGAGTGAGACACCTTATCCTTTTATGATCTGTCTCCTTGCACTTTGGCATGGTTCATATGCAAGCGCTTAAATATTGTACACGTGGCAAACATGCAACTCCAATTTACCTGTCCAAACAGGGTGGTCAATTTCACAAGGGTCTTCAATTCAAGCATGCATTGAACTGATGTCCAAGTCCTACTTGGCCAATTGGTGGTCAGTGGTGCGGATTCAATACACAAAATGACCATTCGCTAGTGGTTAGGATCTTCCATGCAATCTGTTTTTAGACAATGGCAGATCCATGGAGAGCCCTGTAGTTGGTGAGAAGGAACTGATTGTGGAAAAGATTTTGAAGATCAATCCAACATAAACACTCGGAGGAATTATAGAAGAGAGTTTCTTTAATTCATGGCTCTTTTACAATGAGAGCTACCTCAATAAATAAAAATACAATGAAGCTATTCACAGAAGTACAAATATACCAAGCACCATAGTCAACTCTAAAATCTTTTCCATAGTGAATTTCTTCTCACCAACACTATGATCGGGTTGTTCAATTCTAGGTCCATGAATGCCACGTATACAGTGTCGAGGGCATGTATATAAATCATCCTTCCCAAGGTACCGAGTAACTCCCGGTCATTAAAAAGGTTATTACATCACATGAGAGTTATATCATACTCTGTTTATGCATGACGCTTGATATGCAGGTAAATAGAGATTTTACACGTGGCATATATTAACTTGAGCAAAACCATTAAATTAGAATCTAGTATTGGTCAGTTACAAACCCAAAATTAGATTGGTTGAACAAGCTTAATCTTTGATTCATAGACATTTGTTTGTACAAATAAGGTATAGAATATTTTTCATTTTTTGGCAAGGATCTATGGACAGTTTTCATTTTTAACCATAAACGTCCATCATTCTCACCAGCTAAAATGAAGATGTTTGGGATGAATGAGTGTCAAGACGACAAAGGAAAGAATCAGGAATAAGTCCATTTAAAGGGAACTCAAGAGCAAAAGGAATCGGCAAAAAGATGCGGATGTTAAACTTATATGTGCAAAAACGACCATGAGCTATATCGATTTAAAAGATCGAGCCAATACACATTGAAGGCTGTAAAAGTATCAGAAAAAGGCTCAAAATTAAGAGCGCAAGTGAGGTAGTAAAGAAAAAAGATTTCAATCCTCAGATAAGCTATTCATTCGTCTAGTAGCTTATCTTGATTTCTACTTCTTAAGCTAAAGAAGTGATTAACTTTAAATAATAATAAAAAGTTACTTATAAGTGATCATAAACCAAACTTATCTCAAATAAGTTACTTATCTATTGCTGTAAGTAGAAAAAAGTAACTTACATAGTGGTATCCAAACGGGCCTTTAGTGACAAAAGAGAATTCATGTAACCCACTAGCTCAAAGTGAGCTTAGATGATGGTAACGGGGGTAACACTCCCCAAGAATATAATTGTCATTCACGAAGATTTATGATCAATGTCTGCACAGGAGGAATCCTACCAGATATTAGATTTGCTAGGCCCACATGCACATGAGACTTGGCACAAGCACTCACATGCGTGCAAGTTCCAAGTTATCACTCAGAGAACGAAGATGATCGTTCATCTTCTGGCCTAATTAAAACAAAATTTTTTGGCCATCAATCAAGAAGTAAACGTCTAATTCCAAATATCAACTTGATCCAAAACTTTTGTGGCCCACAAAAGGTTTTTTATGGTCAATAACAACGGTTTCCCTATGGTGTGTTTCACCTGAAATTTTTATGTGATTTATTTTTGGTATCGGGCTCTGAAATAAGCTGGCAAAACAGATGGATGAACTGGATATACAATGCATGCATCAAGGTGGGCCATACGGTTAGGGTGCAGCCAAGTGGCGTTCCATTGGGCTTGTCCAAGCTGGTCCGTACCCAAAGGTGGCGTTGGGCTCCACTCATCCCCACCATCCGACCATGAAACAAATAATGATTGATAGAATAATCCCCCACAAGGTCTCTCACTTTTCATATACATGGATAAGAAGTGGGTGGACCCCACACATGACCACTCCGATCAGGATCAAAAGGGGGTGAATCACATGCACTTATAGAGGTTTGCTGATTCCACACGCCTGCAGAGAAGCTGTACACATCCACACGCGGCACACAGTACAAATACAAAACACGTGCCTGAGACAAAGCTTGGATCTGATCTTTCCATAAGGTTGAAAATAATGCTCCAATCTTTTGCCTAAAATTCCACATAATTTCACTCTTAAGTGGCCCACAACGTACAATCCTTTTCTAGCCATTCATTGAATTCGATACATACTGTGTGACCCACCTAAGGTGCGCAACATCCTGACGTCTATGATAGATAGAAAGCTCAGATCTAACGCACGTGACACATGCGCCCGTGTGTGGATGTGTATTGATCCCACACGCGTGTGGAATCAGTAAAGCCGTCTACACTGATATCAGGCGATGGAGAGGATCCTTCATATCATGGAAGCTTATTCGGCCCGCACATTCCCTGTACTTTAGTAGGCACGTGCACTTGCACGTGCAGAGCGTCCAAGTTGCACGAAAAAAGTACGTCCATGTCCAAGTGTATTTGCTTGTCTTCTTTCTCAAATAGATAATCCCATAATATAATGCGTCCAAACGAATGCAGCTTTGCTTCCTCTCATTGCTTAAAAAAAAATGGCCCTCGGCCTATCCACACAAAAAGAATAACCTCATCCTCGACCCGAGGAGATGTATACGGTACTCGGGTTTTTATTTTGTACAGGTGGGAACTTGGTTCTGTGATCTGGACCACTTAGACAGTGAATCATCTCCCTCAGAGTCTTCCCAGATCTAACCTTTCATGTATGGCATGGCCCAACAGATCAATGGTCTGGGTCATTGAAAAATGGGCCTTGCTTGTACAAACTGAAAATTCCTGATACAAGAGATGCTCGGGAGTGAAGATGGTATGATTCAATTTCCACTGAAGAACAACTACTCTGATAATCCCTGACACCAAACTACAGGCGCGCCTGCTAGCGTGGTACACGTGTTTTTTTTTTTTTTTTTTTTTTAATCCGTAGCTGTTCATTAGTTGAGTAGGACTTTGTACCTGTCCTGTCCAAAAAACATGATGGAATGAAAAATGCACAGTTGCGCCGGGGGGTAAAATCCTTTGGTCGGGTTTATAAGTAGGGCAAAATCGGGTTTCATGTACAGGCGAAAAGACTGTAGCTTTAGAAAAGCTTTGGTCGGGTTTATAAGTATGGCAAAAAGGTATAGCATAAAACTCGGTCATTGATGCACATGCACTGTTTGTAGGGCCCACCATGATGTATGGTGTACATTCAATCCATCTGCCATGTTTTTGCCAAGTGCTTTCTTTGGACTAGAGGTGGTCAACAATTCGGGCCGGGGTCGAGTTAGCCCTAGTTTGGTTTAGCTTGTTTTTGTGCCACCCTAGTTTGTGGATCCGCGTGGTTTAAGTTTCAGTCTGACTCACGCGACTTGAGTTTGGTTTACTCAAAAAAAAATTCAGCTCGAGCTAGGATTGGTATGGTCAAAAATTTTGAACCAAATCGTGGCAGCTCTTTTTTTTTTTTTTTTGGTTTAAATAGAAAAGAATTTGTGCCCAACTTTCTTAAACCAATCCGAGCTGAGCTTTCGAGTTGACTTGGTTTGTGTCCAGCTTTACTTACGACCCTTGAAGATCCTCCAAAATATGTAGGGCCCATTATTATGGGCCAGTACATTCATTCTATCAACAACCATGTGTGTTCATTCATGCTCTCTTCGAGGTTTAAAAACTCGTCAGTTCAATACAATTTTAAGATTTTAATGCAATACCTCTTAAGCTCTATGTAGTGTAATATTTACTTTTTACATGGTAAATACTTTACGAGTTAATTAAATACCAAAAAGAGATGAAAAAAAAAGATAAAAAAAGAAAAAGAAGAAGAAAAAGTTTACCTATAAATGCTTAACCTCTTAAAAGCAAACATTAGAAAATGTAAACACCTTATGTGTGAAACTCTTTATATATATATAAAGTGTTTGCAAGATGTGGATTGCAACGTTCAGCCAGATCTTTGTGGGGTCCTACCATGACATATCTGTTTATCCAAGACATCCATCCATTTTCTAAGATCATTTTAATATATGGGCCCAAAAATAACGTAGATCCAATGTTGGAGTGGACCATACCAAATAGTAAGCTTGGGTTGCATTAAATGTCTAGAGCATTAAATGCATGTTGCATTAAATGCAAGAGTTGTCTCTGATGTGGTCCACTATAGTATTAGATCTACCTCAATTTTAGACTCGTGCCTAAACATGATCTTAGAAAATGGATGGATGGCTTAGATAAATAGATACGTTATGGTGGGACTCCACACAAATCTAGTCAAACGTAGGCAATCTGTTTCCATTTGCAACTAAAACTTTTCACAAGCATCCAAACAATCCCTGAATGACCGATGATAGATGCATGTGGGCCCACCCAATTAATGAATTGATTTTAATTTCTGGGGTAAGATAAGTACCCAATGATCCCTACTTACGAGTACAAGGTTTGCTTGAGTGCATCTTGATTTATTGCAATACCACTTGTTGGGTTTGTTTGGTTCACACGATTAAATAGTATGAAATTGCATTAAGACTTGTTTGGAAGCTTGTAAATGGAGGTAAATAGAAAATTGAATTGGAGGTAAATAAATTGGAAGTAAATGACTTACTCAATTGTGCATAGATGAGAGTAAATGAAATGCATATGAAATGGTTTGGATGGGAGTACATGGGAGGAATTGGAATGCATTGTAATTTTTCAATATATTCAGAGGAACATGTGATAGCTCAAATTCTTTTTAATATCCTAAATTATTGTACAAATGTGATATTTAACTAAATGATTGTAAAAAGGCCATTAAAATATATAGTTTAGCCAAAAATAAAGAACTTTTGAGCTTCGTGTGTGCCACAAATGTAAGGATTACAAAAGCAAATTGTCAATGTTTTTAAACCGTCAATTTAGATAGCCATCCGTTAGATGGTTTGGATCATTTTATTGGTGTGATTTTAGTGATGTAGTCGGTAATTGGATTGTTTCGGAGTATCATTAGCATGCCACACGTATGATGGATGTGTACACAATGACACTTTTGTTTACTTGCATAACTTTCAAGAAAATTCAAAAAAGCATTTCACCCATTTACCTCCAAATCTTCTATCGGATAAAGGATTTCATTTACATGCTCATTTACTCCTATTTCATTTCATTTTCATGGATTTATTCACATCCAAATAAACCCCATTTACCCCTAATTCCTCCCATTTACCTCTATTTACTCCCAACCAGATGCCCCCTTAGATGGAATTAACATCATTATTGTACAATGATTACATGTCGGGTAATGCCAAACATGTTTGGGTAATGCTAGACACGTTTGGGATCAAATTATTCCTTTGAGGAAAACATGGTATTAATTGAAGCTTGCATTTGGTAGACCATGCAATTGCAATCAACAACCAGATTTCACAATTGATGCCAGTCACTTGTAAGCATGCAACTTGAATGCTGTGTGTAAATGGTCAATATGAAAAGACATGTGGAAAAATACGCACATCAATTTGGGGCCCTTAGATGTAGTTGATTTCATAATCTACTAAAAATGCTGGGATGATATGACACAGGATTGACTAAATCCTTCCTTGTCTTTTTCTAATGTTGGAAGGAATTTGCAAAGGACCAAATGCAATTCCATACCACACCTAATCCCACCCATATCCCTTGCACCAATGGGCTTTACCTTTGAATCTCGGTCTATCTTCTAATGATTCAAACCATTTATAAGATAAGTATAACTTATTAGGATGGAAAAGATTGCAAACAAAAACTCTTAGCTAAATTATTTCAACCCTTTGATAATCTAACTCTTTTGCTTCGAACATAAAGTGTCACCTTGCATTTGTATGATCAACACATTTAAACATTTAATTATCATCCCTTGGTTTAAGAGGGCCCTTTCAAATAAATGGCTCAAGTCACTGGATAAAGTGCAATGGGGTACTCCCACACCTTCAGACGGTGGTAGACTGAGTGAAGATAACCTTGCTTTAACATTGAGGTCCTGGTATTGATTCCCAACATGGGGGTGGCTAACATTGAAGAGTGACTAACAGCATGGGTATGTGTAGTAACAGTGGATGTGTGTACTAACAAAAAAAAGTGCAATGGGGTATGTGTTCTAACGAACTTCTGCAGGCAGATGGACTTACCACCTCCTATTGTTGTGAACCATTTAAGAAGTGGCAGTGACTCTTCAAGCTTACACATAGCATAGTAGCATGGCAATCCAGACGGCATAAATCTTTGGCAAACATGGATGGATAAAGTTGTCGCTTGAATTTGGTCAGGTTGGCAACATGTAGGAGTGAGTACAAGTATGAAGGTATTCACCGTTGAAGGTGTTCGCCATGCTAAGTCCTATATAAGGCTGCAAAAGAGGAGCAGGAGAGGGGGGTGCTGCGATGCTGCTGAGACCTTCGATGCGTAAGTCAGATCTAGAATAGAGTCAAGCAACGGGTTGCCTTAGGGTTGGGGAAATTGAGTACCTTGGTCACGTGAAGTAGGGTGTCCAAGGCTGATGGCACAGGTAGGGGCATGGCCTCCCCTGCACTCTGCCAGGCTTGCCTGCATTTATTGCTGAGGCGCTTGTACTATGCTGCCTCGGTAGTCGGCTCAGGTCCTATAGTGACAAGAGGGAGGAAGCTTCTTTGGGCACGCACGGTCTTGGTGTTGGCGGTGCCCAATGCTGGGGCGTTGCTTGGCTTAGGGGAGGTCAGTTCAATCCCCCACAACAGATAATAAATAAAAATTGGCAAAGGTAACAACAACCATCTTTTTTTGGTTTCCATTTTAATTTGGACCACTTAATATTTCATTAGTAACCATACATTTTTATATCCATTAATCCAATGCTATAATTTCTTAATAAGCATGGTTTTGATATCTGTGCCGTCCTCAGTGGGACCCACAACTTGGATGGTCTGAATAGTTGTACATCAGTGCCACATCACATGTGAGGAGGATCTGTCACCATCTTCGAATGGTGCAAACTAAGGAGTCCAGCCGTGCGCAGAGACGCCGCGGAAGCCGAGTAAGCATCTAAGGATACCTCACGTTCAAAAGACGAAATTACCTTTGATTCGCGTAGACGCATGACGACACCCAACGAATCGATGGACCCAGCTCATGACTCGCCAAATTAGACTCGGCTGATTCACCAGCCGAGTCCGAACTATCCTGGCACTGTTTTTGCAGGCGCTAACACAATCCAACGAGAAAATGAAATCCGAGCGGCTGCTTTCTCACACGTGCCTGATGTTAGGTACGCAGACGGCAGAAAGTCAGAAATCACGATCTGGTGCGTAAAATATAAAGAAAAAAAAGAAAGGAAATGACATAAGTACCCGCCACTTTTTCTCAATACCAAACGGACTTCTGAAAGGGAAAGGCCTACGAAGTAGAGGATATGCATGTCATAATCATAAAATATGAGGATAAGGTCCGTTATCCTCTTCTCAAAAAGCTTTATTTATTGCAAAGAACGTGCCCCACCGGGGACGAGGGCAAGAGAGGAAAACAAAACGTGGTGCAGGTCATGACGTCAGCATCAGACGCCACGTCAACGTCCGTCAACGCCCCTATCCAGAAATTGGACATCGACTTAGCCACGTGGCCATCATCAGCCCGCACGATCCAGTGGAGCCGTCCTACCGAACTTGGACGAAAACAACACCGTCTGCGAATGAGGAAGACGCGTGTGACATCGCAGCTGCTCATCTCGTTAGTCAATGGAATTCTAAAAAATTAGGCTGATGTGATCATCTCGTGGGCCACACATTTCTATTTACCCACCGACCTAGTCAGTTGCATACGCTCCCACTGGTGGGTGTCAGCAGCGTGGATATTTCACCACCGCATAGTCTACCAACGAGGCAAGGACTTAAATTCAATGGAAAATCATGATACATATTAACTTAAATTAAACTGTCTAAATCGTGTAACCCACTATTTCTATTTAATAATCCTAAGCTGTGATTCGTGGATGCTAACTTGTTGAATTATTGGATTATTTTCAATTTCAGCCGTCCAATGAATGTCCACCAACCCGATAATTAGACCATCTAACAGGCTTGTTTTTCAGCTCCAAACATCAACACTGCTATCCATAAATTGGACTGTTTAATTTAAATTAAATGTACTCTATGTATGTAAATTCGAAGTGCTCGATTATCATCCACCACACTACACCAGAGTATCAAAAAAATTCGTCGCGGGCCCACCGGGAGGCACGCGTCCAGATGCGACTCGTGTTCGTCAGGTGATATCGAGGACGAGGGGAGCGATTTAGCTGTTACCAGGGTAACAGCTTATTCGGTGTTACCCTAACCGTGTGGGGCCTACCTTGATGTATTTATTATATATCCATGCCGTCTATCTGTTTTTCCATATCATTTTAGGTCGATATCCCAAATCATAAGAAGACTCAAACCTCAGGTGGACCATACTAATAGGAAACAGTGATGAATAACCATTAAAAAATTTTGTGGGCCATAAAAGTTTTGGATCAATCTGATATTTCTAATTTCCATTCATCCAGATCTTCTTGACATTATCAACAGATTGGATTGTAAGTGGACTTTTAAGAAAAGGTTACGATGGGCCCTTTGGAATTTTTAATGGTGAGGCACACAATCAACACCGTTTCCTGTATTGTGGTCCACATGTGATTTAAATCTAAATAAATTTTAGTATACCATACTAAAATGGTCTATAGAAAAGTATGGACAGCGTGGATATACAGAAAATCATCAATGTGGGTCCCAAAGTAAGGGTAACACCCACTAAGCTGTTACCCGGGTAACACCTAATTCGCTCCGAGAACGGAATCCTGCGTGGCCGTCTTGCTAACTGGACACGCGGCAAGCCAGCACTGCGTAGAAGAGGCGCGTGAATGGTGACCTCGTGATGCCAGCTGGCACGAGCGGGCAGTCGGCTGCTCGACCTTATCCTGTTTTCTCGCTCCCCACCAAAGCAATTTTCCCAATTTTCCTTTTCCAGCACTTCTACTGCGGATAGTCACTTGATACTCCGGCTCACTGTAACGCTTGATGCACAGCCACTTAAAAATGGTATACGTGGCATATATCAACCCAAAATAAACCGATTAAATTTTTGAACCCACTGTCCTAACTCTACATGAAAAAAAAAAATCAGATCTTTTGAACAATCCTAGCCACTGATTTGTGGAAACTGGCCTTTTGAAATCAGTCCACTGGATATTTTTTTTTTAGCCGTTAATAAATGTCCAGCAATGTAATTTTTGCTTCCCGAGACACTAAACTGGTGTCCAGAATTTGGAAGGTTTGTTTTAAATTACTTGTATGCCACACGTAAGCAATTTTTGAGAATAACTGCCTGCGTATCATCTGTCACACGCTGCCAGAGTATCAAAGTATTCCTCTTTCTCTCCCATAAGCATTTATTATTTTCTAATAGATACATATTTTTCTTTCCCTGCCCTGAATATTCAAATCCCACAAAACAGAGAGAGAGAACGAGAGAGAGAGGGAACCCTAGACAGATCTTTCTCTCTGATCTTCTAAGAAAAAGCTAGGAAAGAGGAGGGATTTCATTGTTCTTCAATCTTGATTTCAACAAACTGGTGAGATTTCAATTCCCATTCTTTTTCATCTATGCTTTTGATCGTGGTAGGAAAAAAAGGAAAGGGTTTCTCTCAGATCATTTATGTCTTTTGATTTTCTGCAATTTCCATCAATACAAATCTCGTTTCTTCTTCTGTAGATCTCATGTACTCATACCCCTGAACAAATCTTAACCTTTGAAGTAGATTCTGTCAGATTGATTTGATCTGTTCTTCTTTTTTCTCTGTTACATTAGATTTTCATTTCTGGGTTTTCTTACTTTTTACATTGATTTAGTTTGGAAATCGCTTCTGTGCAGGTTCTTGTAATCTTGTGTTTTGGGGTTTTGATTTAGGTCTTGAAATCTTCGAGTTTTTCTTTTTGGGGTTGGAACGGTGGGAAAAAAATGTTGTCTAGATCTTATACGAATCTTTTAGATCTAGCGTCGGGGAATTTCCCTGTGATGGGCCGTGTTGGGAGGTCCCGTCTTCCCCGAGTGATGACTGTCCCTGGTATCGTCTCAGAGCTCGACGATGATCAGGCCCACAGTGTCTCGTCGGACGTCCCATCCTCGATCGCGCAGGATCGGATTATCATCGTCGCCAACCAGCTTCCTGTGAAGGCTAAGCGGCGGCCTGACAACAAGGGCTGGAGTTTCAGTTGGGATGAGGATTCTCTGCTTTTGCAGTTGAAAGACGGATTGCCAGAGGACATGGAGGTGATCTACATCGGGTCCTTGAGGGTTGATGTCGACGTGAATGAGCAGGACGATGTGTCGCAGACTCTGTTGGAGAGGTTCAAATGTGTTCCAGCCTTCTTGCCGCCTGATATTCTGGGGAAGTTCTACCATGGGTTCTGCAAGCAGCAGCTGTGGCCACTGTTCCATTACATGCTGCCTTTCTCGGCCGAACATGGGGGTCGGTTTGATCGGTCTTTGTGGGAGGCCTATGTTTCTGCCAACAAGTTCTTTTCTCAGAAGGTGATCGAGGTTATAAACCCGGAAGATGATTATGTCTGGATCCATGACTACCATCTGATGGTGCTGCCAACCTTCTTGAGACGGCGTTTTAACCGGCTGAGGATGGGTTTCTTTCTACATAGCCCATTCCCGTCTTCTGAGATCTATAGGACTCTTCCCGTCAGAGAAGAGATCCTCAAGGCCCTTCTGAATTCGGACTTGATTGGTTTCCACACTTTTGATTATGCCAGGCATTTCCTTTCTTGTTGCAGCCGGATGTTGGGTTTGGAGTATCAATCGAAGAGGGGCTACATTGGATTGGAATATTATGGACGGACGGTTGGGATTAAGATCATGCCTGTCGGGATTCACATGGGTCAGATAGAATCAGTGCTTCGTCTTGCAGATAAGGAGTGGAGAGTAGGAGAGCTTAGACAGCAGTTTGAGGGGAAGATGGTTTTGCTTGGCGTTGATGATATGGATATCTTTAAAGGGATAAATCTGAAGCTGTTGGCCATGGAGCAGATGCTCAAGCAACATCCTAAATGGCAGGGACGGGCGGTTTTGGTTCAGATTGTAAATCCCGCCAGGGGTAGAGGGAGAGATATTGAGGATATAGAAACTGAAATACGGGCAAGTTGCAAGAGGATCAACGAAGCATTTGGACAGCCTGGTTATGAACCGGTGGTTTTCATTGACCAGCCTGTTTCAATCAGTGAAAGGATTGCATTCTATACAATTGCAGAATGTGTCGTTGTTACGGCCGTCAGGGACGGCATGAACCTTACACCATATGAGTATGTTGTCTGTAGGCAAGGAATCTCTGGATCTGAATCGGGATCTGATTCAAGTGGCCCCAAAAAGAGCATGTTAGTAGTGTCAGAATTCATTGGCTGTTCTCCTTCACTAAGTGGGGCAATCCGAGTCAACCCGTGGAATGTTGAAGCGACTGCAGAGGCGATGAATGAGGCAATCTCAATGGCCGATCCCGAGAAACAGTTGCGACATGAGAAGCACTACAGATATGTGAGCACCCATGATGTGGCCTACTGGTCACGGAGTTTCTTGCAAGATATGGAGAGAACTTGCAAAGACCATTTCAGGAGAAGATGCTGGGGCATTGGATTGAGCTTCGGTTTCAGAGTCGTGGCACTTGATCCTAATTTCAGGAAGCTGATTATAGACAAAATTGTCTCGGCATATGAAAGGGCCAAGAATAGGGTGATATTGTTGGATTATGATGGCACTTTGATGCCCAAAACCTCTATCAATAAAACCCCGGGACCAGAAGTTATCTCGATCCTGAACACCCTTTGTGGCGATCCGAAAAATGTTGTCTTCATTGTCAGTGGAAGAGGGAGGGAAAGCCTGGGCAAGTGGTTTTCTCCATGTGAGAAGCTAGGAATTGCAGCAGAGCATGGCTACTTCTTGAGGTATGATTATCATGTTAGCGCTTGTTTGGATGTGCCTCCACATCAGGATTTGTGCTGGTTTTTTTTTTTAAACAATCTGGTACACAATTTTGGGTGTGGTCAAGGGAATAGAAACTGCATTAGGCAGTTTCAACTTTCCCACTTCTGCCCCAAATGCCAGAGTTATTCTTATCTAACTTGCAATTTCGGCAGAGTGAATCCCATCCACCACCACCTGTTTTCTGAAACTTCCGTACACACCTTAGTTACTTTTTGTGCTTCTGGGAATTGTTAAGTTGCAATTCTTCTAATACTGTTAATTTCTCAGGTGGTCAAGGGACCAAGAATGGGAAACCTGCGGCCAGGGTACTGATTTTGGTTGGATACAGATTGCCGAGCCTGTGATGAAACTGTATACAGAAGCTACTGATGGCTCTTCTATTGAAATCAAAGAGAGCGCATTGGTTTGGCACCATCAGGATGCAGACCCAGGCTTTGGATCCTGCCAGGCAAAGGAATTGTTAGACCATCTGGAGAGCGTACTAGCAAATGAACCTGTTTCTGTGAAGAGTGGTCAGTACATTGTAGAAGTGAAACCTCAGGTATTGTATGTGTGTGCATTCTGTTTCTACGTGTTTGTATACATGTGCATATTTCACAAATGACCTCTTGGTGATCCTGCTCAAAATATTCAGAACTAGAATTAGAAGATAGAAGTCCAAGGTTATGCTTAGTCGCATGAAATAGCATATCTTTCAGTTATAACACACCTTCCATTCGCCTGCCCTACTGCAAACAAATTATTTTCAATGGATAAAATGGCATGGAGCCCACGACCTAATTGTCTGTTATCATGCTACCTAACTGCCATGACATGTGGATGGAACCCAAACTAGCTATCTCTTACTAGTCAGAGCTTTGCTGAGCCCAAACTAAATTGTCTTTTTTGCAGCTATTATAATTACTGGCAGAAAATGCAGCTTTGACCCTTGAACTAAATTATCTTGGATACAAATACAATTAGTATCTTTCGTGACATGACCTTTCCTCTACCCAGGCATCCACTGGCAGTTGGCACTTGTCTGAGACATCTGAAAAGTGCATCAGGTCGTGCATGAATCTGGTTGATAAAGTGATCAGATGGACCATGCATATGAAAATACTGGATGTTTAAAAAAAAATTTGCGAATGCTCTACATTGAACTTTATACATTTTTGGGGCCTGCTTGATGAGTGAACCAGCCTGATTTGTCAGCCAGATCATCTACATGGTTGGTCCCACCTGGTGCCCTGCTCAGATGTCCTGCATGTGGAAAGGTGCCTGTCGGCTTGGCCAAACTCTACCTAGTCACGTATCACTGTATCACTAATAAGTGAAGGAGCATTTGAAATCATGACCTGTGTTGGAGCTTGTAGTTCAAGTGGTTGGTGCTTTCTTTTCCAAACTGATGTTGCCCCTTCGACTGGAGCTGGAAAGTACTTGTAACCGGACTAGGTTGGATTGATTTTGAAGATTATCATCAGTAGCTGATCACAACAAGAAGAGATTTGTTCTAATACATTGCAGTTGCATTGTGGTTGTCTTTGTAAATGATGGATGTCTCTTGTTTGTGTTTTCCAGGGAGTCAGCAAAGGCCTAGTTGCAGAAAAGATCCTGTCGTCAATTAGAGAAAACGGGAGGCAATCTGACTTTGTTCTGTGTATTGGCGACGACAGATCCGATGAGGACATGTTCGAAGGCATCAGCGCAATGGCGAGGGATGCGCTCTCCTCAACATCGGTGTTTGCTTGCACAGTTGGGCAGAAGCCAAGCAAAGCCAAGTACTATTTGGATGACCCAGGAGATGTCGTAACGATGCTTCATTCTCTTGCTGAAGCCTCTGACCTATCAACCTCGCCTCGAAGTGATAATTCTCCTTGAAATTCTCCTCCATCAAGCATATTCACAGGAAGAACCTCCTGCATGTGTTTGAACCGCCCATGAAAGAAAAGCAAGGCTTTCCATTGATCAGGCAGATGGAAACAGAGAATTTTTCTGCATTGACTCAGACAGCTAAAGGAGGATAGCAGCAGTTACTGGATTTTATTCATTGACTGACTTGGTACTTTAAAAAATGGAGCTGCCTTATTTTTGGGCTGCATTGCAAGCATGTAAGGCAGTTTTTCAGACTTACCATGCAAAGAGGTATGTAGTAAGGAGAATTCAGAAGAGAGGTTTAGAGAGAAGTCTTTATTCACAGTGACTGAAGAGGAAGAAATTGCTGTCCCGCATTGTCTTTCACTCATGCCTGATTGGGGTCACATCTGTAGCGGAATTGCAAGAGAATATCTTGGAAGCAGCCCAGCACCAGCGACCTATAGACTGACATCTGATTGTTGATTATCCAGTTGAATGTTTACTGATAATACAGTTGCATTTTTTTTATCCTTCTTTTCGTGTGAAATTCAATTGTTTCTTTTTGCTTTTTCTCCTTTTTCATGCCGTTGTTTCTTTGATTTTGTTGAATCTGTAAATGTGAAGGGTTTTACAAGAGTTCTTTTCATTTCGCGCCAGGGAGGAAAACCTTGCAAGGCTTGCAATGGAAGGGAAGTCACCGCAGAGCCTTTCTTTTCACTATTGAAGTATATAAAGCCAAAATGAAGTGGTTGTAAAGAACCAAAAACAGCTTTTCTTGCATGAGTTTCCATAATCAATTTAGTTGGTGCGCTGTCGCTCGGGACACAAATAAGGTGGAAAGATCTTGAATTGTTCTCACATGATGTGTTTGCGTTGCGCTCTGTAGAGATGAGTAAGAGTGACAGGCTTGTGCTGTATTTTGCCAAGGTGTTTGCTGTTAAGCCCACACACGTGTAGAGTTCTGCCCATCTACATGTTGGAGATCCGAGCTTTCCATCTAGTGGGCCACACTGATTTGATCTCTGAGAGCTTTGTTTGCATCAGGTGGGCCACACTGATTTGATCTCCTGATCTGAAATATTATCATTTCACTACTTGACTGGGAGGCAGTGTACAAAAAGAAAGGATTGTCCCACCTGAATAAGGAATGATTTTGCCAGACCTTAGCAGAAAGCTCAGATCTAGCTCGAATGTATGAGATGTTGGCATATGCTCTTGCTTTTATGTAAGAGCAGGGTTCTATGCTCGTGGTGGTTTGCAGCTAATGAATGCCTAAAAAGAGCAGCGATACCTCACCCTACGTGCTGAGGTAAGGAATGCCACTGGGGTCTCCCATGAGATTTGATATTTCCTTCCATGCCATGTCGCACCGTCATTCACCAGGTGGGGGGCTTCCGTGGATACATTAACCCAGAGAGGCAGCTGGTCCGCTCATCAGGGTGGGTCACATTCAGGTGTTGAATATGGACCGATTGCCAAATTCCATCCCATTCCCATCTTTTCTCGTTTGTGTGGGGGAGTTCTTGTCGATACTTAAGTCAAACAGATCGTTTTCCAAGCCTTTTCTTTTTGGATAGAGGGTATGCGTTTTCCTTTGGATCTATTTCTTCTTCTATCTCTTATGCTCGAAACATTGAGAATGGATTTTTGTAATGAATCTATTGTGAGTGCTAACCAGCACATTTACTATTTGTTTTTACTGGCTATCAGTTGTGCATCATGCCATTATTTAATGTTTGGATGATAACTGATCAAGGGTAGGTCCCTACGGCTCAGTGTATCTGACTTTTGGAGCCATTCCAATAGATGGTTGTGTAAGGACGTGGATTGGGTAACAGAGCCTTGCGGGATTTGATTTGATTGGATGGTAGGCTATTGTAAAAAATGTATCCACATAAAGCATGTTGGCAAGGAACGAGAATCAGTGAGGCTGGAGAATACTGAGTTTGGTGAGGCCCTGATGTGGCCAGATTTCATTGGTCCAGCTGTGTGTGCATATGGCCTCATCTCTGGGGCCCAATCAAATATCATCACAACAGGGCCTCAATGAACTCGGTGTTTGATGGCCTCACCCAATTTAGTTCAATTTGAAAGTTGTTGAGTTGAGAACAGGCCATTTTTAACAACAGTTGGTCATCCAATCAAAGTCTGCCATATCAATAGCGGAGGGATTGAGGCAACACCAATCCTCTAATGTTGTGCAATGCCACGCACCCTACCATTTCTTTATAGTTTCTTGTAGATGTCTATGGAATGTAAAGAAAAAAAAAAAAAATACATTGTCGAGGAACATGTGCAGCTTCGGTGGATCCGGGGATTTGAGGATCCATCCACCAAGGTGTGTGGGACCCCTGACTATGGGGCCCACCTGGATGTATTGGACTACATCCATCCCGTTTTTCAGTATTGAAAACTCATTTGAAGGTATGATAAAAAAAATAAAAAAAACGAAGCAAATCCAAATCTCAAATCTCAAATGGACTATAGTATAGGAAACAATAGTAATTGACCATTAAAAACTTCTTGTGGGCAACAAATGCTTTCACCTTATCAATAGGTTGGATGGCAAATAAACCTTTCAATGGGATCCACAAAGTTTTTAACGGTTTAGCGTACTAGTTGACTCATGCACTCTAACATTTCCCACGCCTGAGCAACAACCCTATCCTCAAGGTTACTATTGTGAATTTACTACAAAAGATGACCTTGGCTTATTTATGAAACATTTGCTTTTTATTTTTCTCTCTTTGAAAATGGCTTTCGTCTCCTCGTCTGCTTCCAACAAATATAAATTGTTGTGTTTTAAACTGGCCTTACAATGCAATCTTTTCATCGCAATTATAACACAAAACTTGCTTGCACTAGCATGTATTTTGAAACAATTGAGGTGCCTCATGGGAGGCCATTTCCTAATTTGATGGTCACGGAATGTGATGAAGAGGTGGCACCCATCTTAAAGGGTTTGAAATTATGCACAATTTTTGTAATCAATCTTCTTGCTTGCGAGCTAAACCCACCGTGGCCAACATCATGGTTGGACAAAAAGCTTAATGTTCATACGAATCTCCTCCTTCAAACCTACAATTAAACATCCTACCAATGCTCTTTTTTTTTCAAGCTATTCTTCTAAGCAATTTGCCAACTTCTCAAACTGCATTTTATACTCGTTAAACGTCCCCATTTGGTGTAGCTATGACAAAGCCATATCAAAGTCTTTCTAATCCGATGGATTCGAATCACACAAATAAGGCCTTAATAAACATGGTCTATGTTACTGTGGGATTGATGTATTCATACCATTAGAATCAATGATTCGCTTCACCTTTCAAGTGAAAATATGAAATGAAATCTTATCCTCTTATGGTTTACTATGAAGTCTAAAGAATTGTTTTCCGCATGGTGCACCCATTTTGTTGGATCTGACTCAACAAATCTTGAAAAATCAATTGGAGGATATCCTTCATTGCTAAAGTAGTTCCCGTTTGAAATCTCTGGTCCTTCATGGTTTTTGGCGATTGTAGCAGTTTTGATTTTGATAAAATAAATTATTATAGATATGGCGTATTTCATTTTTCCCATATTTCTCAATGATTGCCACTCTAATTTCCATCTTGTGCTTGGGCATACTCAAACTTGTCTCCGATACCAAATGATATAACCAATGATTGATATTACTAGTCTGAATTTAAAGATGGACCGTCCCTTCTTGCAATCAAACAAAAGATTGTAATACGTAAACAATTGTGGCATTCCATGATGATAATAATAAATTATTTCAATTTCAAATTCAAACTTTAAGCCTAGTATACTCCTTACAATTAAGTCCAATCACTCCATTGATTGTTGGACTATCAAAATTCAAATTCAAAGATAACAATTTATTATAGATTTTAAGTGGAATTACTATGCTCACTTTACTGACCCAAATGGTTTGGCCCACCAATTAACATATGGATTAAGTCCACTTTACTGACCCGAATGGCTTGGCCCACTAGTTGACCTATTGTCCCTAACATCATAACTTCACCCCAGCAAGTTAAAGCCCACCCAAAAAATTAATTGGTTGAGTCCCTCTTTTCCATGATGGATATTGTTATTTTATCCATTAATTAGATGGGTCTAACATGATGAGAAAATCGACATTTTGAAAAAAATGAGCTTGAGATGTCAGACTGTGAGTTGGAAAATATAAAAATCAAGAATTAAAAGTAAGATACGCGTTGCACAATGGATGATGAGAATGACGTATACGTAAAATAGAACACATATACACATGAAGTCAGCTGGGCTAGGCTAGTTTCTGCTAAAATGACCTAAGCTCAACCTTGTCCTCAAAATTTGAAAATCTCTAGAGAATTTTCTAGCCAAGAAATTGGTGAGAAGGAGATTTGTCCCCATGGTGTGGGGCTGCATTATGGCAATCACTTATAGAGAGGACTTGTCACCGTTTGTGTTCATATCAATGGTTGGGATCAATTAATCATGTGGGCCATTAGTATAAACTGAAAGAATGAATGGCACTGAATGATTATTTGGCCCAAGCATTATGTAATTTGTAATACATCTTGCCAATAATACATATATTATATATTAATGGAACTCTTGTAACAATGATCAGAAGCATTATCCATTGATGGGACTCAGACATGGAATTACATGGTCGATGAGGCTCTATTAAAAGGCATTTCTACTGCTCAATAGACGCAGATGCCCTGCAATCCAAACCATTGGATCAGTGTCCACCCCTTTGATAAACCACAACCAAAAACTGCACCAACCAAATGATCATGACTGCTGTCACTGCTCAGCCACTTCTACTGATCATTGAAACCATAGACACTCATCCATACATTAGTATCTTTGGGTCACACACGTCTCTGTCTATGACTCACCCAAGATATGGTCACGAATTGGACAGATGAGGCCACTTCGTAAATTGAAAGTAAATAGTTTTATCATGATATCTATTGTTAGCCATCTATTTTGCTAGAATTGTCTAATTGGTGTAAAAATTTTCATTGGGCAAGTACATGATAGGGTCCACTATACGGATGGTCCGGATTAAGGATAGCAGGATTGCTTGGCAATGACCAAACCTACAACCTATAGTACCTAGCGTAGAGTGGATGAGACCTCTTTCATGGATTTTCAAGCACGTTATAAAAGTAACACACAAAGAAGAGTGCACAACCTCACATCAATACAATCATAAACAAACTTAATTTTTAGCACTATGATGCCCATCTTTTTCGTCCTCCATAAATATTTATTTTTATTAGTTTAATTTAAGGTCTCTTTACCTCTGTCTAGCACCATGTTACAATTGACTTAAAGTGTTTAATTTAACTTCTTAGCTTAGTTTTTATTATTTTCCATCACATAGCTGCAGTATGTCAATAGACTAGTATAATTATCTATAACTCCGTTTGATTTCTATATCACTGAATTCTTGCTGGGTAATCCTCCAGTCATATCTTGCTAACTATTCACCATGATCGTCTTATAATTGCCAAGGTTTGAAATGCCATAAAGGCAACAATTGTTTCACCAATATAGATCACACACCGCCGGTAACTTCTTTAGCTTGTGTATTTTTCTTTTTTTGTCAATTATACTACATTTATATTCAAGCCAATAAAATTAGCGATCAAGTTATTATTTTTAATTATTCTATCTTCAACTACTTTTTTGTAGAGGAAATACAACCCAATTCTATTACCATTAAAAGAAGAGTTATTATCTGCCAATCAAAATAAATTTATTAAAAAACGACTGACTCTTCCCTTTGTAAATCACCTGATTGCTTTCAACAAATTGATGCCTAGGCCAATTTTCACAGTTTCGGTTTAGTCAGGCTAATTCAATGCTTGAGTCACAAGTTATTAATTTGATTCCAATTATACAAGATTGGCACACTCAGCATTTAATACATTAGCAAACGTTTGATTGAAATTAGGCCTTCCGTTGCATGGGTGGGGTTTGTGTCCTGATTAAACAGCAACAGTTGCTACGAAACAAATGAGCTTTTTCTGCTTTACCCATGGCATGACATGTACCAGCACGAATTCGGTACGTGGTACAAGCTTAGTGGTGAAGAGCAGACGTGATGGACTTATGTCAGGCTTGCTGATGTGGCAGGTCTCTTCTGACCATGTGCTCTGCACCAATTAACACATGGGATGGGATGTACATGTCACATCACATCAAGCTCTGTCCAGAGCTCTGCACAGGCTTAAGGAGTACCTAATCATCTATGGGCTTGTACCTCAAAATCCAAACCACCCAATAAGTTAGGCCGCACGGTGAATGGAGTAAAATCTTAGATAGTGACTTCTCTTTCTTCATCTTCTTATTTTACTTTTTATTTTATTTATCACTGGTGATTGCTTCTTATTTTATTTTATTTTATTTATTAACTCGACCATGAGAGGAGAAAAACTGGACGCCAATTGGGTAATACTCCCACCTGTACTGAGCTTGGAACATGATGGGGCGCTGAGGGGCCCACCTTGTATCCACACCGTTCATCCATTTTGCCATATCATTTAATCCACGGTTGGATTAAATGGCCACCATTGAAAACTTCTTAAGAGTCAGCAGCAAGTTTTGGATCAAGTTGATATTTGTGTCTTCCCTTCATCCCCGTCTATGACACCTTATGAAAGACTGGATGGCAAATAAACATCTTAGGCCTCACTATCATGGCTGCTTCCTATGGTGTGGTCCACTTGAGCCTTGAATCTGCATCATTTTTGGGCTTACACCCTCAAATGATACGAAAAAAAAAAAAAGAGGACGGACGGTGCGGATAAACTCATATATCACGGTTGGCCCCTCAGAGCTACTCTGATACTCTAGGAGACCGTGATGGTTGATACTCAGGTAAGACAAAATTGTACACGTACCGTAACATGATCTCAAACTGAACTGATCAAATTGCAATATATAAATGGATGATTATAAAAAAATTAGTCGGCTAAGCAATTGATTAGTGGACACATAAACGGTTAGAATGAAAAATATCCAATGGTTTGTATTCAGCAAACAAGTATCCAAAAATCAGAGAATACAATTATTAAAACATTATAAATTTCTTAAGATACTTTATGTAGAGTGGGCTCAACAATTTGAACGGTTTCACTTAGGTTAATATATGCTACCTATACAATTCTTTTAGTACTGAGTATCAAAAACATTATCCGCCAGAGTATCAAATAACTCTCAGAACAACAGGTACCTTGCTTGCTTTCAGCTAAAGCTAGATTTTCATGAATTTACCAAAAAATGCCGCTTTCTTCGCTTTTTATTTACAGATACCCCGAAACTCTGCAATTACAGTATCCTCAATCCTAGGATTTACCACATTATACTCGGGTTTTCAGTTCTAACAAGTGGAGCCCTTTTTTCGATCATCCAGACCGTCCAACAGTTTCATTTCAGCGTGTATAACAAATCTATGAAATTAGTAGGTCCTACCTGCTATCTTGGGACATCGTAAGATCTTTCATATATCTCTCTTTTCAACCGTCTATTTGTGGACCATAAATCGGGAGCTTACGATCATCATATTGAAGATTTTTCTTTCATGAATTTATAAAAAAATCCCGCTTTCTTCGCTTTTTTCTTTACAGATACCCCGAAACTCTGCAATTATAATCCTCGACCCTAAGAGTTACCACTTATACTCGGGTTTTCAGTTCTGACAAGTGGGGCCCTTGTCTCGGTCATCCAGACCGTCAATCAGTTTCCTTTCAGTGTTTAAAACAAATCTATTAAATTAGTAGGTCCTAACAAGCTATCTTGGGACATCGTAAGATCTTTCATATATCTCTCTTTTCAACCGTCTATTTGTGGACCATAAATCGGGAGCTTATGATCATCATATTGAAGATTTTTTTGGGCATGGTCCATCCACAGTAGTATAAAAAAGACCCATGATCTGGACTACCGAAACATTGGTCCTCCTAGTAAGGACGGAACAGCCTCGTACAGTGTACAAAGGTCGGGTCGAGGATCATATAATTCCAATATTCATGAAAGTTTTCTGCAAAGTGCAAAAAGAAAAGCAATCTTTCTGTACTAAAAAAGAACATTTTGCAGATGAGGTTTCTGATGCCGCTGGTTCTGTGCACGTGCTATAATGCCACACGTGGTGAGAATCTGGACCGTTCAGGTGATAACCGAGAGTATATACACTCCCGTTCTGGTGAATGGCCCGTCTTGATTTTGGGCCCACGGCAAATAAGCGATGAGGCCCACCTGATGAACGTACTGATTTCATACACGTACGCTACGCTGGCAAGTGCAGGGGAAGTATGGGACGCGAGTTGCCTGCGCCTCCCGGCCGACAGAAAGTTCCTGCAGTCGGAAGCTACGTGGGGCCCACTGAGATTTCGGTGAGAAATCCACCCCGTCCATCAGTTTCTCTAGCTAATGTTAAGACGTTATTCCAAAAATGAGGCAGATCCAAAAATTAAGTGGACCACACTACAGGAAACAGTGGGATAGAACGTCTACCGTCAGAACCTTTGTGGGGACACCGAAGTTTTGGATCAGGCTAATATTTGTGTCTTCAGTTCATTCCAGTTAGAAGGACCTTATGAACGGTTTGGATGCCATATAAACATCATGGTCGCCTTTCAACGGTCGTCATTTCAATAACCTACCTCAGTTTTGGGATCTACTCAAATAAGATGGAGAAAACGGACGGACGGGGTGGATTTCTCACGGACACTTCGGTGGCCCCACGTACCATTCCGACTGCAAGAAGTTCCTGTGGGCGGTCGCAGGCAACTGGGACGTGGATTGGGTAGCACCCCCTTGCAGTCCTAGCTGGGAACTGACAGGGTCTCTAAGGGGCCATCGTGATGTATGGGTTTTATCCACACCGTCCATCCATTTGGCCATATCATTTTACGGTCCAAACCCAAAAAGGAGGAAGATCCAAACCTCGAGAGGAACACACAGTGTGGATTAAACACCTATCGTTGAAAGCTACTTGGGGCCACAGAAGTTTTGGATCAAGATGATGTTTGTGTTTCCCTTCATCCAAGTCTATGTAACCTTATGAACTGGTTCGATGGCAATTAACCATCCTGATGGGCCGTTGGTAGGTTTCAACGGTAGGTGTCATTATCACCGCTGCTTCCTGTATTGTGGTCCACTTGATTCTTGTATCTGCCTCATTTCTGGTATTATAATCTAAAATGAAATGAAAAAATGGATGTACGGTGTGGATAAAACCCATACATCACAGTGGCCCCTCAGAGACCCCGTCCGTTCCTAGCCGTCCGGAAGTATGATGCTAATCCTACTCGCGCGAGTAGCCTTCTCAGTTCTTTGGAAAAGTGTAAGAGCAGTGAGGACTACTCTCTCTCGCTCTCTTCACACCCAAGAGCAGCTGAAAACCAGATGCAAGGGAGGAGCATTCCTTCTCATGATTTTCTCAATTTTCAGTTCTAGATCTTCTCAAACTCGTCTCTGAGCTCCTTTGCATCTTCGATCGATAGAGAGAGGGAGGGAGGGAGGGTGAGAGCCATGAAAAAACCTCTGTTTTCTCTCATTTTCCTTATAGCCTTTGTCCCTCTCCTTCTTGAATTGGGAGCGGAAGCTTCTCCCACAGGTAATATATAAAAAATAAAAAATAATTTCTTTCTCAAATTCTTTTCCTTTTTTCAAATTTCAGCTATTTTTTATAATTTCATTAATGGGTTTTCTTTTTTCAGGACCCTTGATAAAGCACTTATCTTCTTTCCTCAAATGGTCTAGAGCTTCTCCCAAAGCACCTCAAATCGGTTAGTAGAATGAGAAGAAGGAAAAGGAACGCCAATTTGATTATATTTATGAAAACCCAAATGCTCGATTTGTGATTTTATGAAGGTTTTCCTTGGTGGGTTCTTGCAAAATTTGAATCTTTTTTTTTCATTGTTTTGTCATTTATTGCGCAGATGGGAATGTTCTTCAGTTTGAAAATGGGTATTTGGTTGAGACTGTTGTGGAGGAAGGGAACAAGCTTGGAGTCGAGCCGCATTCCATTCGGGTCTCGCCAGATGGAGAGCTATTTGCGGTTGATGCTGTAAACAGTAACATTGTTCGGATAACTCCCCCGCTCTCCCAGTGTATGCTTTCTACCTTTCTTGATTAGTTTGGGTATTTGGGATTGGTACTTGTGGTTATTCATGGTTTGCCTCTATTCTGTTCTGATTCTGACTGATCTAGAGTGTTTCCAGCATTCACAATTCTGGGTCTCATCTGGATTGCGCTAACCTAACGAGCCACAATTAGAATGCCAATATTAATGCTTTTTCTTTTTTCCATGTTATGATCGGCATGAAAGAGTGGAACGGTGGGGCAGGATTCATGTAGCTGACCCCAATTAGTTGGTATAAGGCATAGATGGTGATAATGATGTTAAGATCCGGATTTTGTAGTGAATTGTTACTACAATTTGATGCGTTTTAGCATTTGCCAACAATTCTTGATTTGTGTCTGTGCCTTTCTTTTGGACCATCAGGATGCACTGTTGAGTTGGGTGCATTTTCATATCTATTATTGTTTGAAATTCATTATTGTTTTATTTTTCTTCTCTAGAATTAGGATTATATTTTTGCTATGCCCACATGTTATTCTCATGATTCGCAAGAGGAGCACTTATCTCTGACTCACACTTGGGGGGAAACCAACCCAAATGCAACCGATGGATCCACCTAACAGTCCTAATCAATGGGCATGCCTAAGTAAGTTTGTTGGGGGTATCTTGGTGGACCAATTGATGCCTAAGTAACTTTGCCAGGGGGTCATTGAGTTTACCTTGTCCAGGCAGACCAATTGATGTGTACTTGGGATGCTTTTTCACACAACACAACTGCGCAACTGTACTAACTGTTCCTCTTACTCATAATTGCAGTTCATAGATGTTTTCTTTTTCTTCTTCAAAATGTAGATTTGGTGTTTGCATTTTGATTCATAATCGTCTACATGAATATATGAATAGATGTTTGAATTGCAATCAACTTGGTATTGTGGCTCACTTGATCCCTCTGGAATCCTATGATGGTGTTGGATGATGACTTTGTTATCATTTAGGGCGTGTTTGGGTAGGATTCCATGGATAAAGTAATGATTACACATTGATAGTTTCCATGGTCACTATAAAAAATAGGATTCCAAAAATGAAGTGCCTGTTTGGATAGCAAGAGAAATCCTCAAATTCATTGGACGACTGTCATGTTTCTTGTGCCAAAGAATTCTTACCATGGATAAGAGTGTACTGATTACTGTGTGGAATCCACATATCCAAACAACCAACTGTCTTGTTAGTGGAAAACAATTTTATTTCTGCATGGGTTGTGTATCCAAAACACCCTTGCTAGAACCTGCATGAGTTTTGTTTGTTGATTTGTTTTGGTATGGTCAGCTGATTGAAGAGCGTTGCAGATAGCAGGGCAAGATTGGTTGCTGGATCATTTCAGGGTTACTCAGGCCATGTAGACGGGAAACCCAGTGATGCTCGTTTTAATCATCCAAAGGGTGTCACCATGGACGATAAAGGGAATGTATATGTTGCAGATACCATGAATTTCGCTATCAGAAAGATAGGAGAAGCAGGTGCCGTGAAACTTAAATTGGCAGCATTGGGAATTTTGCTTGTGTCTTAATGCATTAAAAAAATGCTAATTCAAAGCCATTTTTTAAATGAATTCCTGCAGGTGTTACAACAATCGCCGGAGGGAAATCAAATGTGCCAGGGTACAGGGATGGGCCCAGCGAACATGCGAAATTTTCTAACGACTTTGACGTGGTATATGTCGGCCGTACCTGTTCCTTGTTAGTTGTTGATAGAGGCAATGCGGCTCTTCGACAGATTTCTCTTCACCAAGAAGACTGTGATTCAGAGAATAGCTCAATTTCTGCCACAGGTTTGGACCACAGAGATTGGAGAGAAACTAACACTAATTTCCTTCTGCCTTGCATAATGCACATATGATCATATGCCAATTAGTTGCAAAATCTCTACCATTACATCTCCACTTTTGATGTTGTAGTAGAGGTAGCTAGATAATCCTCTTGCCTTTTCTTTTTTCATCAGCTATTATATGCTCTCTTGTGGGATTTTTGAATTCTTCACTAGAAATAAGCTCATGAAGGCTATCCGAAGTCCAAACACCACCCAAAGATCTGAAGGAAGGTTCTTTCTTGCATCAAGGAGTGGGAATAAGAAAGAAAGCCCAATGAACCGCTTTAATGGGTGAACCACCCAACCCTTGGAACATACTACAGCCCCAGGTGGTGAAGAGCTGACATCGAGGTCCCATACCTTCACATCGATGTGAACTCTTAGGGAAGATTAGCCTGTCATCCCTAGAGTAACTTTTATCTGTTTAGCGACGACAACCCGCCTTTATTTCATGTCCCCACTCTAGAAGAGCGGGTGATCTACACTTAAAAATAATAATAAATAAATAAAAATACAGTGGGTGATCTACTGTACAGGTATAGTAATTACTCAAACTTTTGGGTATGGGTCATCTAATTGGCTTATATTAATGCGACAATTTTTTTTTTTTTTTTGAAAGGTAACTGAAACTTTATTAAGAAGGTGCCAAAAGGCAACAAAAATACAAAGAGAACACACAACCTACAATGCGCCAACAAAAATACAAAGATAAAAGACCCTTTTACTCCCCACCTGTTGCCCTCCCTATTACCCATTCAACATTGTCTAACATTATTAAAACATCTCCCATTTCTCTCTTCTTGAATCGCCTAAATCCCGCCAACAACCAGTCTCCACATATTCTTCTTCTCCTTCCCTACCTCCACACCATGTCAAGCCATCAACAATTTGCTAACAAACACACGGCTTCACCCAAGAGACACCGAGGGTGGATAACAGACTTCACCACAACCAATTTGAAATTAGTACTGCATAGCAGACAAACATTGGGTAGGATCAACCCCCTTACAAATGAGATAGAACTAAAGGCTTACAAATGAGAACATAACTCCAACATGCAATAACATACATGCTGTGACTGAAATGCCCTTACAGGGCTTTGCTATCTACAGCACTCCCCTGTTAGAATAGGTGGGTCAATCCGGTCTGTTAACTGCCGCTTTATGGAGCATGGTGCTTCTGGGCCGCTTCTGAGGTCCTTTGTCTATTTCCTTGCTCATCCGGTCCTCTTTTAGTGGAAGGGGATTATCGATGTTATTAGAGGGGTTAGTTTTGATAGCTTGATCTTCCAAAGTGCTTTAGAATGTCTCTAATAAGTTCAATGAGATTTCGAACTCAATGGCACTAATTCAAATTTCTCATCAGGATAACTCAACAGTCATGTTGAGATTATGAAATCCATACCCAAAATCTTGGGAGTATAGTAATATATGCTTAACAGCCATGTAGTCATCAATATATTGCTCAACTGATCAAGGCCTGAGCTACAGTTGAATGGTCCCAAACAGGTTGTAGGGTTGAACAAACTGGTTCGCTCAAATGGTGTGAATGAGTTCTGCAAATACAGAGAAGTAGATGGGAGGATTGTGGAGCATATGGATTATCGTTTTTGGGTTCTGAAAATATAAAAAGGATTATGGGGCACTTGAGTTTTTTCCTGGACATTGGTCAACTCTGCCTGTGGGCTTCACGCTTGAGAACATACCACAAGAGTCTTCTGGTTCAGGGACTCGAAGAGTGGCAGTAGTGACGTCGAAAAATCAAAGAGAATGAAAGATGAAATTTACCATGGATTTCTACAAAAAAAAACTCTCATGCGGCACATGACTCATACCTGGTTGGTCTAGTACTAAAATTGCAAAATAATAATAATAATAAATAAATAAACAAATAAATAGCTGTATGGATCTGATTTATTGCTTTGAATTTTTTTTAGTGGTGGGTGGGCATAATCCATTCCTTGGTTTGTATCATCACTCTTAATAACGGTTTGAACCAAGTATTAGTGGCACTTTTGTTGCATTTCATTTCCAACTGTTGACAGCATGTGACTTGGGCTTCTTCCTGGCAGATATTATTCTGGTCGTTGGTGCAGTTTTGGTGGGATATGTTTCTTGTGGTCTTCAGCATGGATTTGGGTCTTCTTTTTTCTCAAAGAAGGTACTTCTCATTACCTTGCAATTTCACTTATATTACAAATGCCCTTTCATTAACTGAACCCCACCAACATTTAACCAAAACTGCTAACGTCATGTGTGCGGGTCACCTATGACAGTGCCAATGAAGGCACGTGAATTTTGTTTTTCTGATCAGAGACCTGTCACACTATTTCACAATTATCATTACCCCTACAAGATATCATAACATTACCCAAAGGCCAAAGCTTCCGTAAATCACATGTTTATGACTGCACAGTGAATGATTCTATTAATATATTAAATTACTCCACTGCGGGTGTTCTTGTGAGAAGGTTGGTTGATCATCTATTGAATACCGTTAATGTCATTTTCAGTACTATTTGAAACTGTAGGCACGTCTTGGAGATCTCAAGTCCAACTGGTTGGACCAGAAGTTAGGATCAATTCAGCAGATAACTTCCAACATATTAAGTGCATGTAACATCCAAGTTTCCAACCCTTCCAATAAGTTGGCCCCACCGTGAGAGTCATCGAGTGCAAAAATCGGCCCCATCTAGGCCCCGCCACAGAAAACAATGTCTAGCCATTGATAAATAGTAAAATACAAGTTTGAGGTACTTAATTAATGGATGTGGCTGATTTTTGCACAAAGTGACCCTCACAATGCGGCCACCATATTCAATGGGTTGGATGTTGCATGTGCATCAAAAGTTGAAAGTTATTTGCTGGATGGACCATAACTTGTGGGTCAAGTGGTTGGACTTGGGACCACCATATTTTATATTTCATTAATCAAAGTTGCATGTTTCTCATTAATTTTATTTTATCAAGAAGTAGACAACCAAAGTTTGGGTTTCTTTACTGATGCAGAAAGAAGCCTCGGAGATTGAATTTCAAGACGAACTGTCTACAATGGAGAAGCCTACTCTTGTTGTGGAGACCCTAAAAGAAGACCCAGATGCCGGCTGGCCTTCCGTTGGAAGGCTTCTCATCGATTTGTTTAAACTTGCAGTTGAAGCTATTGGTAACATCTTTCTTTACTTCATCCCTCTCAGACTCAAGCATTGGAGATCGAAGAAAGGCCTAACTCCAATCAAAGACTCTCTCGTGATGCCTGAGGATAAAGCAGAATCACCGCCGGTAGTGCAAAAACATAGAAGCCCTTCGCCTCTTTCCGAAACACTGCATGCTCCCAGTGCAAGTAACACCTATCCCCAACAGAAGCCCCATAAGACTAAATCATCATCATTGAAGGATCCTTCCCTGCCCGGTAAGCATAGGTCTTCAAAACGGCAAGACTTCTCGGAATTCTATGGATCTGGTGAGGCTTCTCAGTACAGCCAGTTGGGTTCAAAGAGCCAGAAGGATCGGACAGCATCCGGCGAGGCTTCTCAATACAGCCAGTTGGGTTCAAAGAGCCAGAAGGATCGGACAGCGTCCGGCGAGGCTTCTCAGTACAACCAGTTGAGTTCAAAGAGCCAGAAGGATCGGACAGCATCCGGCGAGGCTCTTCAGTACAACCAGTTGAGTTCAAAGAGCCAGAAGGATCGAACAGTGTCGAGTGAGGCAGCTCAGTACGGTCAGTTCAGTTCTAAGAGCCAGAAAGATCGAACTAGGCACCGCCACCGTGATAGAAGTGGGGAAGTGGTTTTTGGGGCTACTGGGGTGGAACCAAAACCCGTCGAGATCAAGTCAGTAGACTATGGCGATCCGATGTTCAATCACTACAACATCAGGAGCAAGTTCGGGACGGAAGATCTCTTCCGTTTTTGAATGCTTTCATAGCTGCACTTCTTTTCCAGAAATAACTGTCGTGGGCTGGATTGGCATTTTCTCCTATGAGATGAGTTTGCTCTTGGTACATGGACTGGACATTTTTAGTGTATTCTAGTAATGTTATTGCCATTATATGCACCAGTGATTATGATCGCAAGATGGTCTTCCTTGCTTTTGTTCTGACCCTCCAGCTTTAACTGGCCTTGAAAGGAAGAGCTAGTTTGCATCTGAACTTGGAAGAGTTCAGGTTGTGTTTGGATGCGCACAAATTGCAATAACTAGTGAAATTAAGGGCCCGTTTGGGAGCTTGGATTTGGAATGCATTGGAATCCAAATCACAATTACATTGGAATCAAGGTGATTCCGAATCCTTATCTGTGTTTGGTTGAAATGTATTGGAATCCAAATCTTCTGTTTGGGAGCTTGTATTTGGAGGGCATTGGAATTCTTTGGTATATTTACAAACTTAGATTTGATTAACTAAATCAACTTTCATATCTCAAATTTGTATGAGTGTTTATGTGAGAGAGAGACAGATTTGATAGAATGATTGTAATAAGCCCATTAAAATATAAACTTTTGCAGATAAAGGAAATTCTGAGCCTTAGGTGGGCCACAAATGCAAAGATCACAAACAAGTGACTCATCAACATTTCTTAACCACTCATTTAGATGTCCAATGTTTGAATGGGTCAAATCATTCTATTGATATGATTTTAGTGTTGCAGCCGATAATTGAATTGTTTTGGGGTGTTGTTTTGGGGTGTCATCAGCATGGCATGTGTTAGCAGCCTAGAGATACCTTTATGAGGTATGCGACTCTTCAACCCTTAAAAAGAGGTAAAATAGGCAATTCCTCCTGATTACAATAGAATCTTAGCATTTTTTGAGATTTCAAAATCCACCAAAAATATATAGATTTGAAATACATCAGATTTCATTTACCACCTTGGAAAACGCAAAAAAAAACAGCTATTTGGATTAGAAATACCCTCGTTTACCTCTAAATCCAAGGCTGCTGAACACAAAAAGCAACTATTTGGATTAAAAATACCCCGTTTACCATCAAATACAAGGTGCCAAACACGGTAAGTGGAAGTGACCAGATTGCATGTAGGGGCGTAATTTGTGTGAATTGTATTAGACTGAGGGTCAACCTGAGCTCAAGAGGACCCAACCCACAACTGCACCGGACCTGAATTCCAAAAGGAGGTCCTCTCTGCCGGACCCAACTTAACTCGACTCAAATATGTGTTTATTCCCAAATCCAAACCCAACCTTCTTATTTTATCTAGGTGTGAATCTAAGAAAATATATTTAATAATGAAAATAAATTAAATATTTTTAGATTGAGGAAAAGAGAGGCAGAGAGAATTGAAATATCTAAATTTTGTAACTTTCCACGGTTTAAACAAAGGCCAAAAGCCTGAATTTCAAATCTGAATGACTTCTCCTCTTACTAAGGAAAGCAAATCCTCGTATGTAGGAAGGGAATTATAGCACACGAGCGGACCAATGCTCTGAACATGCTCTTAACTAATTCAGAGCACAGGTCCGTCGATTCCCACAGTCGATGTTAGGGCAATCTACAAGCAGACGGTTAGGATGAGAAACACATCAACGGTCCACACTCAAATCACAGAACTTAAATGTTAATGACCAGAATCTTCTAATCTGTTGTATTTTCGGGGCATACCCATCCACGTTCAGATGCAACAGAGCAACGGTCAGGATCACGCAATCATTGCTCCACTTGTTAGAATCGAAACTTCGTTTATGTGAGGATGACACCCTGGTGAGCTTTACAATGGTGAGTGTTCCATCCCAACCGCTACGCATGGTCCGGCCTTCCTGATGAACGGACTGGATCTAACGGAAGTTCCATCCACGTGGCCATGCAAGTAGCGCCAGCGATTCGTCGGGATCCTATCCGTTTGATTGGAGTCTTTTTCAAGCACGCAAGGATTGGAAAGGTATGGTGTCATGTTAAAATCAGAAGAACCTAATTATCAATGGTTCCAAATAATCTTATAGTTCAGTTCAAAGCTTTTATTCGTTGATTTTCCACCCTTGATTGTGAGAATAGTAGCATCGACAGTTCGGATTGATGGGAAGTGTATTGCGACGTGCCTAAGCTCTATGGGGCCCACCATGATGTATGTGTTTTACCCACGTTGCTCGTCTGTTCTGGCAGCTCATTTTAGGGCATGAGCCCAAAAATGATGCAGATCCAAAGCTCAAGTAGACCACACCATAGAAAATAATGGGGCTTGAACGGCCACCTTTGAAAACTTCCTAAGTCCACGGAGATTTTTATTTTCCATCCTGTTTATAGGGTTACACACTTGATGTAGTAAAGCACAAATATAAGCTTGAT
The DNA here is from genome assembly GCA_003013855.2 of Liriodendron chinense. Taxonomy (NCBI): domain Eukaryota; kingdom Viridiplantae; phylum Streptophyta; class Magnoliopsida; order Magnoliales; family Magnoliaceae; genus Liriodendron; species Liriodendron chinense. The sequence continues at coordinate 3,528,841 of PVNU02000440.1, read as the reverse complement.
CAAAACTCATGCGCCCATAAGTTTTTGACATTTGGTGTTTAATCCTTATTATTTCCTATGGTGTAGTCCACTTGAGCTTTGGATTGCATCATTTTTGAGTCATGCCCTAAAATAAGCTTTCAAAAATAGATGAACATGGAGAATAAAACACATATAGCACAGTAGGCCACACATAGCTTGGGCTTCGAGGATGCTGCACTGACTGGTTGTGTAGCCATGGACAGCTAGCGATGGACTCAGGATTATCGCTACTGAAGTGACATCACCAACTTCTGTATGAGCCACTGTTATGTATGTGTTGTATCCACACTGTCCATCCAGTTGGAGAGATCATTTTAGGCCATGAGCCAAAGAATGAGGTAGAGCCAAATCTCAAGTGGATCTTACCAAAGAAAGCAGTGGAGATTGATCTCCTACCATTAAAAACTTCTTGAGGCCACAAAAGTTTTCGATCAGGCTGATATTTGTGTTTTCCCTTCTTCCATGTCTCTGTGAAATTATGAACGGGTTGGATCTCAAATAAACATCATGGTGGGTCCTAAGAAGGTTTCAATGATCATGTCACTGCCCCCCTTTGCTTTGGTGGAGTCCACTTGAGCTTTGGATCGGACGCTGATTAGCTACTGACAGGTTGAGTAGCGATAACGCTAATGAAGTGACGTCACCAGCTTCTGTGGGGCCCACCATGATGTATGTGTTGTATCCACACCGGCCATCCATTTGCAGAGATCTTTTTATGGTATGAGTCAAAGAATTAGAGAGATTTAAGTCTCAATTGGACCTCACCAAAGAAAACAATGGGGATTGATCTCCTACCATTAAAAACTTCTTGGGACCACAGAAGTTTTCAATCAAGCTGATATTTTTGTTTTCCCTTCTTCCATGTCTGTGTTAACTTATAAACAGGTTAGATCTCAAATAAACATCATGGTGAGCCCAAAGAAGGTTTCAATGGTCTCGTCACTGTCCCCACTCTTTTCTTTGGTGGGGTCCACTTGAGCTTTGGATCAGTCTTATTCTTTATAGCATGGCCTAAAATGATCTCTTCAAATGGATGAACGGTGTGGATACAACGCATACATCATGGTGGGCCCCACAGAAGTTGGTGATGTCACTACATAGCGTTATAGCTACTCAACTTGTCAGTAGCTAATCCGCGTCCCTTTGGATCGGCCCAATCTTTGTCTCACAGCCTAAAATGATCTCTCGAAATGGATGGACAGTGTAGATACAACACATACATCATGGTGGGGCCCATAGAAGTTGGTGACGTCACTTCATTAGGGTAAATGGATATTCATGTGTCACTTGGATTGCCGATGCGTTGACATTCCGGTTGTATTGCCAATATTTTAAGTGTTTAAATTCCAAGTGTCACCTGTATCGTTAATTTATCTATTTCAATAATATTACTAATGTATGGTATCGATATCACAAAAAATATGTATACTCAAAAAATTTTATTTTATATTTTTTATGGGCGCGTAATTATATACAACGCTCGTGGCAATATCAAGACCATTTATCTTTCACTTCTTTTCTAATTGTTATATCGTTAATATTATGAAATATCAACAGTGTTTAGATGGAATGTCAGCAGTTGATTGGGTAGATGGGATGTATGAGATGGTTGGATTAATTTCTTACCACAACGCATGCTTATTCTTTTTACAATTTTTTTTTATTTCTAAATATATAAATATATATTTTAGCATTTCTTAAGATTTTACTAAATAATTCCATTATTATTATTATTTTTTTATGTTTTCCCGAATATTCAGTGACAGCAATGGTTGGACTAATTTCTTACCATACCACATGCTTATTCTTTTTACAATTTTTTTATTTCTAAATTTCTAAATACATGTATTTTAGCATTCCGTAAGATTTTACTAAATAATTTCATTATTATTATTATTTTTTTTTATGTTTCTCCGAAAATTCAGTGACAGCGAAACTTGTGCGATACCAAAACTTCCTACACTGGTGCCGCAGGCAATCCGCTTCCGTATAGAGAACCCAGATTTAACGGTTAAAACTCCGATGTATCATGTTGAAATACGTCAAGGCGCAAACCTCCTTTCCCGTGCCCCTCACCAAAAGTTGAAGGTATGTGGAGGCCGCCACAATGTCCGAGTACAATCCACTCCGTCCATCAGTTTTGCAGTCTCTAGTTAAGGTAATAGACCAAAAATGACTTAAATCCAAAAATTAAGTAGATCACATCAAAGGAAACAGTAGGGATTGAACGTCCACCACTAAGACCTTTGTGGGGCCAAAGAAGTTTTAGATCAAGCTAGTATTTTTATTTTATTTGAGTTCATCCCAGAGGGAATATCCTTATGAAGGTTTGGATGGCATCTAAACATCACGGTGGGCCCAGGAAGGTTTCCACGGTGGGAGATTCCATTCCAACTGTTTCCTGTTGTGTGGCCCACTTGAGTTTTATACCTGCCTAAATTTTGTCCAAATGCCCTAAAGTTATCATGAAAAAATTATGGACGGATTGGATGTCACATGGACATCTCTGTGGGCCCCACATAGCTTCCTTGTACAGATCCCTTCAATTTTATTCTACTGAGAGAAGTTGAGTTAAACTGCGACTCTCTGTCTCTACACGTCTCTGTAAAAAAAGTCTAACAACCGACCGAGGCTGTTAGCTGTTGCTGTTGCTGAGCCTTCAGCACTCTCTCTCTCTCTCTCTCTCTCTCTCTCTCTCAGCAACAGCTCCTCTACAGCCCCCAGTTTTTGCAATTTCCACCCCCAAAAACTCATCTGTCTTTCCTTCCCAACCCCACAAAAAAATCATAAACCAATGGACAGGATCTGATCTCTCTAATCCCGTCGTCGTCTTCTTTTTTCTTTTTTCTATTTATTAACGAAGATAGTGATGGGCTGCGCCGGATCATCAGGGAACAAAGGAGAAGGTGAGGCCTTTCCAATTCTAGGTCTTGTTTTTTAAAAAAAATCAGGTGTTATTTTCACTTCCTTGATATCCATTTTGCTTATTTTACTTTGATTATCTTTCTTTTCCTTTGTTTTTCAATTGAATTTGGGAATTAGGCATCTGATGAATCTTTGGTATTAACGACAGCCGTTATGGAAATACGGCGCATGTATGCATGCATTGAAATCGAAGGTTTTACTGTCTATGGTATTTATTTTGGGAGGTGTTATACAATGCTCAGGCTGAGAGTTTATACTGATGTTTTAAGAGCCGCAATGGAGATCCAACTGGTGGAGTTGCCTGTTTGGTTCGGTAAGGTTACTGGATTGTACGGGTTTAAGCTGTTGGATCATTTGAGGATATCTGTTTTTCATAGAAACAAATGGTTCCTGCCGGTTCAATTTCCGATCCATGGTATGTTTCTGGTTGAATGTGGACAATCTGGACAGTCGGGTCTGGTTTTTAGAACACTGGATTTGACAGTATTGTTCGGGCGTTCATTTTGTGCAAGTGGGGGTGGGGCCCATGGTTCAGTGATCAAGCATTGATGTTATGGGGCCTCATTGTGGGTGATGCGTGCACTGAAAATCTTCCAGATGGGAAATTTGGAACGCTTCAACAGGTGGCCCACCAAATAGATGGCTATGAGGAATGGAGGAAAGGAGAGCATAAATATGAATATAATTGATCACTTAACCTACAAGGCTACAACCCATTTTTACAAGCATTTTCCCCTTGAAATACCCAATACATTGAGGGGAAAAAAATCATAAAGCATAATAATGGCTTGAAAATACCCAATAATTTTTAGGACAAAAGTGGAAACAAAAGTTTAGAAGGCACAAATGGGTCATAGCATATGACAGGTCATTGACTAACTAAACATATGACCCATTTTTACAAGTATTTTGCCCTAGAAAACGGCTAGTATTTTTAAATTGGAGATAGAAATTCAGAAGGCATAAAAAGACGGGTCCTACTATCTTACCATTAGTAGGTTATCAAATCAAATGTTACCTGTCCTCATGTGAAGCGAGAAGGTAGGCAAAAATGTACAAAGTAAAAAAATTCAGCTAAATGAATTGATCGAGGGTCCACTTTCTATGTGTGCATGAGGACCACGTGATGATTGGCCCTGCCTATTTACAGGCCATGGGACATGTTGGGATCCACTAGATCCACTAGATGAACAACCCACATCTTCCTTGTACGGTTGTACCTATTGTTGTTGACTCATCATGGACTTGTCTTTACATTTTTTGGTTGGCTTGTACATGTAATACTTGTTTACTTAGATCCATTGAATGTGTTAGTTAGTTTGGTTTTGTACTTTTTTCATAGGTAATAAAAGGTCAATTTTTGTGCCTTTCTTATTTGTGTTATTTGATCTTACTTCTATCTCCTAGAACTAGAAGAATTTAATCTTCAACATTTTGTGTTTTCTACCTTTCATAAAACAAAAAATGCCTTTCGTGTATTGCTTATTCTTTTCCTTTCCTTTTAATTATTAAAAAAAAAGAATTAACCTTAGAGAGAGAGAGAGAGAGAGAGAAAGAGAGAGAGAGAGAGCTCTAATCTTAGAAATGATAAATGCTAATCTCCATGGCCCCAACTCGGCTTTGACAAGGAAACCATGTAATCACATTATGAAAATCTCTTTTAGTCATGTAGGCTAATGGCCTTGGCTCTGACGAGGAAATCATGTAATCACATTATGAAAATCTCCTTCAATTAGAAAGGCCTCAGTAAAATTATTGGAGCCCATATGTGGGCAATCACTAGTTGGTGGGTCCCACGAGAGTTTCCCTTCTTTCCCCATCCATGTTTTCTCTCGGTGGTTTAAAGTTGAATTTCAAATTCAACTTTGAATTTAGATTGGATAAGGGTGGGTGAGATCGGATGACCTCCGACCTCATCCAAATTCCCCAACGCTTCCCTATAAAATGGGAAGGAGTTCTCTTGTGAAAGGTATTATGAAGTTTCGAGAGTTTTAAAGAGAAAAGAGAGATAATACATATTTTGTCCATCTAGCTCATCCCTTGTACGATCTAAGCCATAGATTGTAATTTGGGGCCATCTTAATTGTAGAATCAGAGGGGCGATCGAACTTATCTGCTCCTGTAGTGGTTAGGTTGATCACTGAAAATAAGCGATTTGGGCTTCTTATTCGGGCCATTTCAATTTGTGCATAAAAGTGGGGCCCATATAGGCTGTTCAATCGCTCGTGGATAGCTTAGAATGGTCCCTGGATTTTGGCACAATGAGCAGATAAGATGGTATCACAAAAACCATCAATTAAGCATTGAAAGGGTTAATGGGCCTTAGCCTTTACTTTGGGCTTAATCATTTTGAGAGATTGTGGACAACAATAATTAGCAATATGTTGTCCATAGATTTCTCATTATAGGGATTAGACATGATGTCAAATTGAGCAGCTTAATGGGCCTCGAATCCCATCTTAAAAGCCCAAAAGGGGTTGGGCGCACAAAGACCTACAATCAAGGACCATATCCAAAACCAACTTTTATTATATCTTTTAATAATTTGTGCTGATTATTTAGAATTTGATTGGGTTGGAAGGCCACTTTTGTGAACCCAAAACATCTAGGCCCTACAATCCAGCAACCAACCCCAAAGTAGAGACCCATTCCCCAAATTATGTTTCTATCTCTATCTTCTTCCCAATTTTTTTGTGTTAGGGTTTGTATAAACCCATATGTAGAATAGGGCCACCATGGAAACCAGTTGCCGAGGAAGAGAGAGAGAGAGAGAGAGAGAGAGAGAGAGGGCAGAGATAGAGAGGGAGGCATGACAGGGTGCCAGTGTTTGCATTATCTCCGATATTATCGAAATATCCCCGATATTATCTCTATTTCTAGCTCAGCGACACCGATAACACCGGTAGCGATACCGATAACACTGATAGTATAAAAAATTCTTGATATCGGTGATGTATCACTAAATATTGCTAATGTATCAATATCGTCAATATTTTCAATTGCGTAAATTCCAGGTATCGTTTATATTGTCAACACATTGATCTTGTCAGTGTATCACCAATATTTTTTACCGTGTAAATTCCAAGTGTCGCTTGTATCATCGATGTATCTGCAATATTTTGATAATATCGCCAATGTATCAATATGCCAAAAATCTATATATTTAAAAAATTCGCATTTCATATTTTTTATGGGTGCATGGTTGTATGCAGTGTTCAATTTGTTGACGATAACATTGATAATATCATGATATTATCATTATCGCAATATGGCAATAATGAGACCACAATCTTTAGTTTCTTTTTTAGTTGTTAACGATTTGTTTGGAAATTTCATGTGTTGCCGATATTCTGAAATATTAATGGATGTTTGGATGGAAGTTCAGATTTTGGATCGATGAGATGATTGGACTGACTTCTTACGGCAACACATGCTTTTAGGCCCCCATTAAATAGAAACCTATTATGTATGTATTCTTTATGCAATTTTTTTATTCCTAAATATGCATCTATGTGTATTTTATCAACTCTTGAGGTTTCACTGAAAAATTTCACTGTTTTTCCCGTTTTCCCCGCATTTCCGGTTATTAGCGATATAATCGGCGATATCGATATTGTTTCCATATCCCCGGCTAGCGAAACTTGTAGCGATACCGAAACTTCGAACACTGCAGGGTGCTACCATTGCCGTGCCTTCCATGGGCAGCGATGGCCATTGTGGCCATTGCCATGGCTACTCTGGGTGGGCGCCACTGCTGCTAGAGGAAGAGAGAGAGAGAGAGAGAGAGAGAGAGAGAGAGAGAGAGAGAGAGAGGAGGCGGTTCTTGTTACAGCAAGTGATTGTGGCAGCTGACGACTGGGAAGAGAATGATGTGGTTATGTTGGGACAACATTCCCTTTGCAATTTCTCTTTTAGGGTTTTGAAAAAACCAAATAGCCACCCCTCTTCCTTCATTTACTAATTTTATATTTCAAAAAACTCAGGGTTTCAACAAAAGCCATTTTTTCATTAATTTCCCTGACCTTTTAATCTTATTTTTCCTCTCTTACTATCCATATTCTAAATTTCCAGCTCTCTTTTATTCAAACCATCAAATTTTCTTCATGGTATGACATTTTGCGAATATTCTAATATTACTCCATTTTTTTTTTTTTTATTAATTCCTCATTCCCCAACATCTCAATTTCATTTATACATGTTGACACAGAGGAATTTATGAGAAATAATAAACAGGATTTAAATCAATAAGCAGATTATCGACATATTTTAATAAAATAAAAGCGGTAATAAAATATTAAAATTTTAGATTTGATTGTTAAAAGGGTACTTACCTTAACACGATTTGTTCCTAAATAGGCCGGGGATCTGCTGTTAAGCTGCTTTGATACCACTAAAAGTTGGCTGGAAGAGTGGGTCCACACGATCCGACGGTCTTCATGATTTTTGGAACCTTCGCGAAAACCAAAGATGAACGATGCACTGTCCAGTGGTCCGCCTAAGCATTACGAGAGTTGAGAACTCTGATCACCCTCTTGATTCTACAATTAAAATGACCCTCGAATTACGATCTATGGCTCATATTGTATAAGGAATGAGCCAGATGGACAAAATGTGTATTATCTCTTTTTTCTTTTTGAAACTCTCGAAATTTCAGAATATCTTTCACGAGAGAACTCCTTGGTACTGAAAGTTGGCTCAAAAGAGTGGGCTCATGGGATTCTGATAGTCTATATAATTTTTGGAACCTTCGCAAAAGTCCAAGATGAATGGTGCATGTCCAGTGGTCTGCCTAACCACTACGGGAGTAGAGAAGTCTAATCACTATGATTCTACGGTTAAGTTGGCCTCAGATTACAATCTATGGCTCGGATCGTATAAGGGATGGGCCAAACGGATATTATGTATATTATCTTTCTTTTTTCTCTGAAACTCTTGAAACTTCAGAATACCTTTTATGAAAGAACTCCTTTCCATTTTATAGGGAAGCGTTGAGAGTTTGGATGAGGTTGAATATTATCCGGTCTTATCCGATCTCACCCTTATCCAATTTAAGTTAGAAGTTGAATATAAAATTCAACTTTAAACCACCAAGAGAAAACATGGATGGGGAAAGAAGGAAAATTCTCACGGAACCCACTCACTAGTGGTTGCCCACGAATAGGCCCTACGAGCCCATGTCCACAAAAAGAAGGTATTGATTACGAGGAGATATTTCAATATTGAGAGTGAGTCTTACTCTTGTGTTGCAATTGACGATGATAAACTCGATTCTTATGAGGATGCATTGTTGTCTCCAAATTCAGGCTGATTGGGTGATTGTTGTGGACGAGGAGATCACCTCTATAGGGAAGAATAAAGTCTATGAACATGTAGACTGCCTTCCAATCGTAAAGTGATAGGTTACAAGTGGTTACTCAAGCTTAAAAGAAAAGCAAATGGTACAAGGGACAAGTACAAAACACAGTTGGTTGCTAAAGGTTTTATACAAAATGAAGGCATTGATTACGATGAGACTTTTTCACATGTTGCAAAATTCACCTCGATCTGCATGATCTTGTCCATTGTTGAAAGTTTAGACTTAAGAGTTATATCAGATGGATGTAAAAATAACATTCTTAAATGGAAAGGTACTTGTGAATGGAGATAAAAATCTTTATGCTCTTATTTCTCGAAAAAGTGATTCGATTGATGGGATTTGGTATGATACTGATGAGATCGATGAGATCGATATTCAAATATTACTTCTTAGAACGTAAAGAAAGTCTATAAATTGTTGAAATCTATTTATAGGTTGAAGCAATCTTTAAGACAGTGGTACATGAGGTTCCACTTAGCCATTACCACTTTCGGGTTCATAATGAGTCAAGAAGATTATTATGTATTCATGAAACAGTTTGGAAAATATTTTCTGATACTATATGAAATTGCACCTTTTGGATCAACACACTTGTAGAGGCGTATGCGTGCGAAAGCTTAGAGAGCAATTAGTATTATGGCTAAGTCCGAGGGGGGGGGGGGGGGGGGGGGGGGGGGGGTGATTAGGACCTTTTTGAATTTTTTTTCGCTTACTTATGCAATTTAACAATTTAAACTACTTAAGCATTAACACTTCAGTTTCCAAGCCTAAGTGGGTCCAATCACAAGACTATCATATGGTTTAAGCAATAAACAACCTAGTCAAACATGCATAAATAATTAAATGAGTAAACAAATCAAGCTCCTAATCTATGCAACCTATGTAGACTTATGAGAACGGATCAATGAGCTCAAGTCTATACACTACTAGTGAAAGAACATCTTATGTGTGGATGTGCCTATCTAGTGCCTGGCATATATTCCTATCAAGCATTCATAATTAACAATTAAACATACAATGTTAAGATAACAATATGCTCAATTCAACCACAAACACAAGCATGTATAATGGTTGGACTTTGGGTCTACTCCACTCCCGATTCAAGTACTCAACCCCATTGAGCACACCGGCATTCACTATCGGAGGTTTTACATGAGGTTCACTTCTCAACCTTTACACGAAGGTTTTACCGGTTCACCTCTCAACTATAAACGGAGTTTTTAGATAAGGCTAACTCTCAACCCGACCCACGTTCACTCCCGGTTGGAGGTTCCCCCATGAAGACTTTGTTTAGGCTCGACAAACGAGCCAAGGAGCGCCAAACAACCCCTAGTCTTTAGGCTGACAAACGAGCCAAGGAACGTCTAACGTCCCCAGAGTTTTAGGCTTAACAAACAAGCCAAGGATCGGCAAACGACCCTAATTCGAGTTTAACAAACAAACTCTACACTCAACTCCCACAGAGAATTGAGTGGATGGACTCTCAATAAATGACAACCTTACTTGTCGAATGAGCCCCTTGTTCAGCGCCGCTTTGGGTTGCTTGATCTTTGCTCTCCCGTGCTTTAATCAGCTTCCCTTGCTCCCCTGATCGTGTTGCCGCTGCGTCACCAATGTCTCAGCTACACTTGATCAATCACCTTACTTGTGATGCCTTTGAGATGCCCAAGGTGATAGGAGAGTAGGTTTGAAAACCCTACAACTAATAGGAATGGGTTGCCTAGAGTTGCTTACCTACATCGATCTCATCGTAGAGCTTTGGATAAGGATTTGACTATCAAGAAAGATCCAAACTCTAGAGATCAAGAGGGGATGAAGGTCATCTTTTTCATGAGCTTGGAATGCTCCATTATTGTATAAAACCACAAGGCAGATGCATTGCAATGGTTAGGAATGAGCCTCAAATGATATCCAACAATGGTGGCTTCAATCCTTTTAAAATCCCTCTTCTTACCCCTCAAATCGCGCCAAGCCCATGTATAAAGAAATGCACAACGGATACAAAACGGGCATAAAACGGCTGGTACCGACCGATCGGACAGGGGTCCACGACCAGTCCAATAGACCAGCAAGTCAGAGTGTTGTTGTCTCTGTGAGGGGGTCGGTCTGACCGGACGGACCAGACCAGCCAACCGGTCATGACCGGTCGGCCCAAGGGCTTGCTCAAGACAGCAGGTTGCTATTTGGACTGGGAGCCAGTCCAACCGGTCGGTCCAGTCCAGCCAACCGGTTATGACCGGTTGGACAGGCCTGGGAACAGCCAATGATGCTACTGTCCTAGGTTCTTCACAGCCCAAACTCTTTGGCATTTGTATGGGTGATCTTTCGGGACACCTAGAGCCAATTTAAGATGACTACAAGTATTCCTATGGGTTGAGGGTCATTAAGAGGTTTGTGTTATGGTTTTGATCAAGGTTTAAGGCCCACCAAGGCATCTCTTTTACCTGTTTCTTCTTCTTTGATGCAGCAGGTCCGCTTGAGTCTTCGGTCTTCGTCTTCGTCTTCATTAGGCTCAACCGACACTAGACTCACTGACCTAAGTGATTGACAAACAAGGTGCACTAGTATGCCACAGAAAAGTGCATTAACACTATGCTTATATGTAGATATTATGCTAGTCAGTAATGACATACAACTGTTAATGAAGACTAAAGATTGGTTTTTCTCTAACTTTGAGATAAAAGATCTTGGTGAAGCCAATTTTATTCTTAGGGTAAAGATCACTAGTGACTACCCTAAGAGATTCTTAGGCTTGTCACAGGCTACCCATATATAGAAGATCTTAGAGTGGTTCAAGATGGAAAATTTAAAAGCTGTGGAAACCCCTATCGAGAAGACTACCAAGCTAGATAGGAAATCGTGTCCCCAGACTTAAGTTAAAAAATTAGCTATGTCTTTAGTATCTTATGCAAGTGTAGTAGGCAACTTAATGTAAGTCATGCTTTGCACCAGACTGGGTATTGGTTACGTAGTTGGCATAGTCAGCCATTACCGGAGTAACCCAGGACGTCTCATTGGCAAGTCGTCAAATGTATAGTTTACTATCTTAGAGGAATTAAGAACTAATGCTATATTATGAAGGGTATGAATCTCGAGGTTAAAGGATATTCAGATGCTGTCTGGGGTAATGATGCCAATGAGGGAAAGTCTACTTCAGCATGTCTTCTTACTCGGAGGAAGAGCTATCTCATGGTTGAGCAAGAAACAAACTTCTACAACCTTTTCATCTATGGAGGCCAAGTACATTGCATGTTGTGTTACAGTTCAAGAGTGTGTCTGGGTTCGCAGATTCTTACAAAGTTTGGGTGTTGTACCAAGCGTTCGTGAGCCTATATTGTTGATGATAGACAACACTTTTACCACTGACTTGGCGAATGACCCCAAACACCACCAAAAGTCCAAGCACATTGAGATCAAGTATCGTTACGTCTGTGATCAAGTAAGAGATAAGGTGGTCGCTCTTAGTTATATTCCCATCAAGGAGATGTTGGTTGATCCCATGACAAAGCTTATAGCTAGAGATCTATTCTAGGTTCACGTTTGGCAGATGAGATTGAGGAGCGTTTGAGTGATATGCGTGTATCATGTACCTTTGATCTTTCATTATGTATAATACATTCTTTTATTTAGTATTCGACATTATTATCGACTAGGTGTGTAGATCATCAGCATTTGCTTTGAGATCATGTAGGATCTCTACCTTTATTAGTAGGTTGTTCACTCATTCGCACAAGTTGAGTAATTTTGAATGTACAACAGAGGTATATATAAGGTGATGTTCATACGCTGAGGTGTGAACCACCCTTTATTGTGAACAATAGAGAATGAGGATATAAGTGAGTAATATTCACCTTCAGTCCTAAAAGATTGAAGATGGGATTGATCAAGTCGAATGACATAATCGCTTCATTGCTCTTTTAGCGATCAATGTTATGACCTAAATAAAAGCTAAGTCGTGAGGATATGAGATGAATTATACTTCATGTGAGACGACCTGTGTATTGTAGATTCAACATATGCCTAGTATTGTCTATTTTATGATGTAGATTATAGCCACGTGCTGGAACCTTTTACCTAAAAATTGCTTTATTCAATCTGATTATTGCAACGTGCGAGTAGCCAATCTTGTGGTTGACTCCTTATGCCCTTAGCTACCATCTTGTATAAAAGAGGATGAAATTGAGTGCCACTACTTTGTGTCCATGTTTTCTCCTGGTAGTTTAAAGTTGAATTTCAAATTCAACTTCAAACTTAGATTGGATAAGGTGAGATTAGATGAGATCGGATAGCCTCCAGCCTCATTCAAAGTTCCCGTTGCTTCCATATAAAATGGGGAGGAGTTCTTTCGTGGAAGTATTATAAAGTTTCGAGAGTTTCAAAGAGAAAAGAGAGATAATACACATTTAGTCCATTTGACCCATCCCTTATACGATCTGAGTCATAGATCGTAATCTGGGGCCATGTTAATCGTAGAACCAGAGGGGTGATTAGACTTCTCTACTCCCATAGTGGTTAGGCGGACCATTGAACATGCGTCGTTCATCTTTAACTTTTGCGAAGGTTCAAAAAATTGTGTAGATCGTTGGATCCTGTGGGCCTACTCTTTCGGGCCAACTTAAAAAAAAAAATAGTAAACATTTGTATGCCCTCATGAAGTGATAGATCTGTTGCCTCATTTGAATAGACCATGACGCATTAACCGGAAAAGGTCAAAATGATCTTCCCCCATCGTTTCTCACGATGCACCAATCCTAGGACTCAGGTTAAGAATTACCAATAAGGGAACCATTACATTTAAGCTTCCTAACCTAATAACTGGCTCCGGCTTTCAGATTCTTGATCCATATCGTATTGCCACCCAATAATCTTGAAAGAGCTCATTTCTTGATGATCCTCTGATCTTCTTTCTTGCAAAAGCACAATCGAATGATTCTTCTTTTGATAACTTCCTGAGGATACCATGTTGAAAGTTTTCAGATTTCTCTCTCCACAATCTCCATATTATAGCATAAAGCACCATACTCCAAATTATGTCACCTCGGATGGTGAATGGGTTGGCTTACCAACCTTCAATAATCTCCCTGGAAGTGCCACTAAGAACCCAGTTTATCCCAAAGTTTGAAGAAAATTTTCCTCACCTCCTTGGCTAACTTACGACGGATGTACAAATGATCTCATGATTTGGAAAAAAAAAAATGATGAAAAAATGACCAACTGATTCCTCTTCTAGCAAAGAGAGAACTCACTCAAGAAAGCAATGTTCTTTTCCGCAAGTTATATATGATCAAAATCTTGTTAGCCTTGGATGTCGAAGTCCATCCAAGTAAAAGCCTCCAGCCTTGAAAGAATGAGGATACCCAACACTAATGCACATAGGGGGATGACATCGCAGAGTTGGGTTTTCCTCTAAAAAAAGAAAATCGCAGAGTTGGGTTTTACCTAGTATTGTAAAACAAATGAACTTGGCCTCTTCACATCTAGATAAAGGAGTTGAGGATAAGAAAAGAGGCAGCGAGAGTTGCCTTTCCAATCCAAAGGTGCTCCCAAAATCGCACTTTATTACCACTTCCAATCAAGTAGCAAAGGCCCTCATGAAGCTGCCCTGCCATACAAGAAATATCCATTTCCAAAGAATTTAAAACTTCCTCCCACTTGCAATGCTAATAGTTCCACAATACCAAAAGTTCTCCTCTAGAGGCTACGCCAGGGAACTGCTCACTGTTTGAAATGCTCTACTTTCTTTCAATAACTTATTGCCATAATGTGTTTGGCTCCTCTCAAAGCATCCCCACCGTTTGCTAAGGAGCACCAAATTTCTTTCTTGAATCCTACACACTCTTGAGTCTTCCTTCCTTTTTAGATTTTTGAACATCTCTCACATGATCAAATGAAGTTTATGGCTTTTCCCTCCACCCTCCCACAAGCAATTCCTTTGGAAATGCTGAATGACTGAATCTTATAAGAAGCCACCACCGCCTGCATCTTGAAAAGGAGAAAATATTGTGGGAATGTAAAGGTTGTAGCAGATAAATTAGTGAGAAGGGGTTCTAGTCTCCAAAATCTTGTGTTTGTAGCCTCCCTTTGTCATAGTTTTTTTCTCCCCTTCTCTTTTTATTAAAATTCAGCTTAATCTTCAAAAGAAAAAGTGGAGAGAAAATAAACTGGGAGATCAGTCAAAGTGGATTTGATGGGGTTCAAAGATAATATCTTTTCCAGACCACTAGTTTTCAATCCTTTAGACAACAAATCCAGAAAGTAGTAACCTTTTTGTAGCCTCATAATGGAAGCCCAATATTTAAAGGGTAATGAAACCCTTTCACATCCCAATGGCTCCCCTCAGCAATTAATTTCCTCTGGTACGGGCGACTCAGCCAATTGCTTCTTGCCTACATTCACCTTGAGACTGGAAAAGGCTTCAAAACACAAAGAATGCCTTTGAGATTTTTCAACCGATCAAACAAAGCTTGACAAAAATGAATGTCATCTGTGAATTGAAGATGAGACGCAATGGCTTCTTGGCTCCTCACCTTGAAGCCATTGAAAAACTTGAGATTCAATGCCTAACTGAGGTGTAAGCTTAAACTTCTTGAGAGGAAAGGAGAGAGATCACCTCAATTAAGACCTCTTGTTCTCTTAAAGTAACCTGTAGGCGATCCCTTAACAAGGATAGAGAAAGGTGCTGGTGTTACACTTCCGTTGATCTAACCCATCTATTACTCCCCCAAAACACATTCTACCCGAGGAATAGGTTGGAAAATTCCAATCCACACAATCGCATGCCTTTTCCATATTGATGCAAGGAATACCAGCCTTGTTGTACTTGATCTTCAAATTGGTGCATTCATTTGCTACAAATGGGCCCTTGGGGTCCTTTTGGTCACAAAATGGAAGAAAATCCATGATTATTGTAACAACTTTATGTGATGTAATAGTTACCACCACCTCGGAGTTGGTAACAAAACCATGATGAGAAAAAATTCAAGAGATTTCTTCACTTGTCTTGCCTTTGAGACATTTGATTGTGTTTGCACTAAAAGACAGGTTGGAAGAGTGAAAATGTATGTGAGAGCCTTTAGGCCTTAACATATAGCTTTCCGTAATTGCCAAATCTATTGTAAATGAGTTTCTTCTAGATGCTTGTAACAAAATCTCGAGAAGAGTTCCTATATGTGGAAAAATTGAAGGCACGAGCGTTGGGGTTTCATGTGAGGAAAGGTCTAGTAGTCACTTTTGAGAAAGATTGGATAATTTTACAATGATTAATGACAAAGTTTGTTTGTCACAAGTGACGTGTTGAGCAAATGTAGCCATATTGAGTTTTTTTTTTTTTTTTTTCAGTAAATTAATGGTCACATTGGTTGAGTGAGATAAAATTGAAGGAAAAGACAATTTATCCGTATAAGATTTGATCATAAGAGATGAAGGGAAATTTCCTGAATGATCTTCTTGATGTCTTTTTTTCTATTGTCTGAGACTTACCCTGAAAATTGCCTTTCCTTTTTTACGCCCACAGAAGTATGATTTTAAATTGGACTAGAGTAGCCTTCATGGGCAAGTGCGCCTCGTCCCTCTGGAAGTGCCACATGGCACCTGGTTAGGTAAAGTGGTAGGTTGGCTTTCCTTAATTTGATTGATTAAAATAGGTCATATGTCTGATTTTTGGAGGAGAATGCGTAACCCTCTTTTCAATGTGAGTTCCCCCTTGTATGGGAAACCTGATGCTAGAATGAAGGGAGGAATTTTTTTTCTGAGAAAACCCATGGTTCTTAAGGGTTTGTCTGAATGTGCAGAAAGTAAACTCTATTGGAATTTTAATTGCGTGGAATTTTTCTTAGAAGGAAAATTCTAAGAAAAAAGTTTTTTGGGGGTGAAGATGACAAGAAAAAAAGTTCCATGGATTTGTAATTATGGTGTTTGGGTTACAGCTCTCAAATTCCATGCGATTTGTGGTAAAGATGAATCCATAAAAGTGTGCAGCACATGTGCTTGTGTGCAAGACCCATGCGATGATTTGTGTTAGCCCCATCTCCAACATGCCCTGTTGTGAGTTCACGCCTGGTACAATCATCAAGAGGGCCAGCTGTGCACATCAAATGCGGACTGATTGGTCAATTTTTTACAACAATGCATTTGTTTCATACGCCTTCTGCCCATCTAATGACTGGACCAAGCTGCTTTTTGAGCCATCGAACATACATGGCACTTCCCACCAGATGAAGGCTCCAATGATGCACATGCATGCGACATCGCCACATGCAGGAGAGAAGTATACAACAGTCCTACTCCAGGTAACCATAACATTGCTCGAAAGAATTGTGGACAAAAAATCTCCTGGTAAGACTGTTATACTTATGTTCTTCACAAGGCATGCAAAACCAGTTACGTAATGGATGTTACAACCCTTTCATAAAGGTAACGGTGGCCACCATTAGGCATTATGGGGTCATAACGGCCGTTACAGAAAAAAACCAGCCCATAATGGACCTGTAGCAGCCCGTCACTGCCCCATAACAACCCCATAACGGTCTGTTATGGGGGTCAATGCAGGGTTTTTTTTTCAAAAAAGAAGAAGAAGAAGAAGAAGAAGAAGAAGAAGAAGAAGCCATAACGGCCAGTATCATAACGGTAACAGTGGTGGCCATTATGGCCACTGTTATCATTACGGAATACCATGGTTCTTCAATCTATATTTGAAGGCGACAAATCAGAACGTTATAGTCATCCTAGTGTAGGATTTTTGTCATAAAATATGCGATAGAGAGAGGGAATTGTTACAGCAGTGAAAGGTGATCGCAAGGATTATCTGGTTGACATAGTTTTTGAATTGTAGGTCTTCCACATCAAGGCATTAGATTGATGGCACAATCCACCTTCCTCTCTTCTGCAACATGGAAGGTGTATGGTTGTTCCCATAAACTGTTATATTATATCATTTCTCAGAGGGTGCTGGAATTATATTGGGAAGCATCAGTGAAAATCAAGACTGCCTTTGCTTGGTCACATGCAACAGTCCCAATACAAACAACCAGAATAATTGTTAAAATCATTGCACTATGCTGATCAGAGCTTGTCTCTTGAGCTATTTTATGATGCTCCAACCCTTCCCCCAGAGTTTGGTCAATACTCCCGAGTTCTCATTTTGTAAAAGTGGCTCATCGTTGAACAATCGTAAACATTGATATGATGGCCGATGGGCCTCGGTTTGGATGGCACTGCACAGAAAATCCCCAAATGGTGGGATTTCAATATATCTCTGGTCTCTCCAATCCATCTGAGGCATTCCTTCATATAGGTTGTAGGTTCATCGTGGCCACAACCAATGCTCTCCCTGTCATCCCCCCATGGCACATCCTCCCTGCCCTACCTGAATATTGTCAGTTGTCACCCATATGGAGAAGGTTGCTGCCCTGAAATTCCAAAGAAAGAGCGGGGCTGGGGGAGTCCGGGAGGGCAGAGTTTGTTGGGAAGGAGGGAGAAGTGAAGAAAAGCTAGGGTTTGAGAAAGGGAAAGAGAAAAAAAAAATTCCATGTAATGATTCTGTTGTTTTGTGCCGCATTCTTGTTCGGGAAAATGTCAGGCATTCATACACAGGTGTGTATGGAACCCACGTAACATCTACAATCAAGCCAACGGAAGGCACAACGGCTTTGTTGCAGGTTGAACACTAGTGTTAGAGTTTGGAAGCTTGAATGCAGATGAGATTGACATTTTGATGCATTTATGTTTTTGCTGCTTAAGTCTTATCGATGTATGAAGATTTTAACAAAGCCGTTATTGTTTCTTTTCTTCTCTCCCTTTTTTTTAAAAAAAAAACCCTCAGAGACTACTAAAAAGCTTCGAAAGCTGAAGGCTTGGAAGCATACTCAACCAATAACTAGAACAGAGCTTAGACGGATGCGTGATGAGTTCTGGGACACAGCTCCTCACTATGGTGGTCAGAAAGGTACTCTTTCCTTTGTGAGCACATAACAATCAGTTATTTTTCTATTTTATAATAATCATCATTAGCAGAATTGATGTCTCACATTCATGTATTTCATTGTTAAAAAAATGAAAAAAAAAATTGCGTTAATAGAGATCAAAACCTCTGTGCTTGTATCATTTTTAAAAAGGAGTTTTGGAATCACAGGCAAAAAAGATCAGGTGCAAAACCTATTCCTCGAATATGATAGTATGAACTGCATGGCAAATATAAAGGCGGTGTTTTCTTTTTTCTTATTCATTTTTTTTTTATCAGCAATAAAAGGTTAGGTCTTCTGTAGTGGAAAATGGAACACTTGTAAGCAGGCATATTGCTCAGAGCCAAAAGTCCACTACTCATGGGCATAGTGTGAGCATTACTGAAACAGTGCAGTGTGTCAGACAACTGAAGTGCTATTGCATTTGATTTTTTATTCTCCCAATGCCTATGACCAGAAAAAAAGAGAGGAGTTTCCGCTCTAGCCCTGCATATGCTCATTTCGTTCAAGTTCATAGGTTGCTTGAGGTGAAATCTAGCATATATTCATGCATTCTTCTGTCAGTTGCATCTGCAGACTTGGCATTTTCTACTGTTCCCTTGTTTTTCCAAGTGTCATGAATTGTCTAAACTTTCAAAAACAAAGTTTTTTGCGTAGTTTGGGAAGATAGAAGGTACAAGGAACATCAAGCTGATTGTTTATTGAGAATGAACTTGAGTTTTTTTTTTTTTTTTTGGAAGATAGATTATACGAGAAACATCAAGCTGATTTTCATTCTAGAAACAGCAAGCGTAACCTCTAGGGACGTGGATTTCCAATTCCAACCATTGTAATAGTTGGCATGAAGCCAATGACTCAGGTGCACCCTACGAGTCTTGATATTTGCTATCAAGTGTCTTGTATCCATACCACAAATTCCAGTTAGATGATACCACCCATGTTACCAGGTCACGAGTTCATGTTTAACGATCACCATTTAGTTTGTTGGTTTGTCAGCTTCTTCTTCTTCGTCTTTTTTCTTTATCTTTATCTTTTTCCACCACAAGTTCTATGCGCATGCTCCCACGCCTGTTATTTATTATTGCTCGCATTTTGAAACTGATACTTCCCCACTCCCTCAACCAAATCCATTGCTGCTTCATTTCACACTTTGTGCAGCTATGATGTGGCGCAGTTGTAAATACTAAATAGAAGGTTGAGGTTATTTTTTCCATTACTTGAATCTTCTTCCAAATTCCTGCAACCATGTATGTAAAATTAAAGAGGTTTGACTAGTGGAAGGAACGTGAAGGTAGCAATTGGGATGAACTAGATGCTTTGGATTGAGGGTGACTCCCTTTAACTTGAACCAATGGCTTGATAGGGAGATTGGGCCTCTTTGGTGGCTGTTCACCAGATACCATGAGATAACTCTATGCAGCTTAGCAGGATGGATTCTTATCTCCATTGGAAGCAAACTCTCAAGTGGCAAACTTGGAATTAGTTCCCATCATTTGCTGAAGTGGAATAACATATTTGATGCATCTGGATGAAGGTGGTCTGCAGTTTATCTTTCGAGATTCTTGGACCAAGTATTCCTTTTGAGATAAGTTCTGGTACTGTTGATATATCTTGGGGTTAATATCTTTGCCTGATTTGAATATTATTAAAAAAAATAAAAAAGGAAAAACAGAGTGATCCAACAATCATTCTGCAAAGTGCAGTTCAGAGGTGGACTATCATAGGAAAAGTTTTGTTTTTGTAGAAACCCTCTCTCTCTCTCAAGAAACAGTGGTGGCATAGAAAAGTCTAATGTTGAGACAGACATACTTGCCAAATGAAATGTTTAACCTAGAGGATGTTATCTTAGAGAGGCTAATTCTCTTGCAGATACCACTGTGAATAAAGGGGTTTCCTGGCCTTTGCTTTGATATAATATAAGAGGAAGATTGAATGATTTCAAAATAAATAAAAAATACAGACATTTATGGTTTCAATGCAAAAATTGATAAGGATTAAATTACGAGGGCCTACTTGGTAGACAACTAAAAATGAGTTCATCTTATTTTACTTAACAGCATTACTCTTTAACTAAAATAAGATGAACTCGTTTTCAAGATTTCTAATACATAATTACTGTTAACTAAAATGACATTAACTCATTTTAGGTGTCTACCAAATGGGGCCCAAGATTTTTTTTTGAACTAGTTATATTGATTCTTGAGCCTTGTAAAACTCGGTAGCTAAGGGGGCAAATGCCCACACATGAAAACTGCCCATCTCTAGGTTTGAAAGAATTTAGATAGAAAATCAAAGAAATGCAGCAGCAGGTTTTTAGTCTTAACCCTTTTCTCTGATATATCTCAGAGATTTGGGATGCACTTCGAGCTGCCGCTGAAGCGGATTTGAACCTTGCACAAGCAATAGTGGACAGTGCAGGTGTCATTGTTACAAGCACAGACATGACAACATGCTATGATGAAAGAGGTAAATCCATGAGGCCATGCATCTGTTTAATTCCTCCATGTCATCCAATCTTGTTGTGAACATCTCTTTAAGAAAACCTTTTGGGTGCAGGTGCGAAATATGAACTACCAAAGTACGTTCTGAGTGAGCCCACCAATTTGATTCGAGACAGTTGACCCAGAGGAGAAGAATACAAGCCTTCAATAAAAAGAAACGAATGTAAATCATGTAAATTACTTTCTTCTCTTTTCACATCTATACTGAAGTGAGAGTTTCTGCTGCTTCCTAGTCTCTTAGTCTGAATTCCTTTGTTTTACCAAAGGCACTAGTAGGAACAAAGAAAAGGGCAAAAAAAAAAAAACAGCATTTCCATACTTTTCTCAGCATTCAGTTTTGCTGCCACTTTAGGGATGGCAGCGCACGCTAATGAACTGTTTTTTTTTTTTAAATATGTTTTATCCTTCCTGGGAAGGAGATTTATGATTGATGTTTGTAATGAATTGCACAATTACACTACTTGAAAGTATGCCAAGCTAGAATGGTATGCCCATGCCCAAGGTGGAAAACATTGGTTGGGCCCGGGCACAATGCAGGCCCGACTTGAAACTCGATCAAACCACATTTGTTGGTTCCCACGCGGTGAATGTGTGGGTCACTCATGTATGAAGAAATAGACAAAAAATAAGATAAAAAACAACGGTCTGCTGCATGTTTGTAGCACGGGGCAGATGAATACACATGAAGTTGGGACTGGACCAAGCCTGGCCTGAAAATCGATTGGTTCCTTGCCTGCCAGGCCCAAGGTTGGCCGATAGGGTCAAGTACGGTCCAAAGCCAGAAGCAAGTACACACTGAAAACTTGATGACATGGACCGTCTACAGAGCATGATGACAAAACTGGCCTAGGAGGAAGGCCGAATCTTTCACCTTTTCCCACCATGTGATGATCTAGACCTGCTTATCTAGACGGACCCACCATAGTGTCCATGGGGGTAAAAGAAAACCTCATTCATCAAATATGTCATTATCCATGCATAGTATCAGCAATGTAGGGAAGCGGATTGCGTCCTGAGTAACTCAGTACGAGTAAACTCTGTGGGGTCTACCATGATTTATGTATTTTATCCACTCCGTCCATCCATTTTAACATACAACTTTATGGCTTGAGACAAAAAATTAAGCATATCCAAATCTCGAGTGGCCCACGCTGCAGGAAACAGTGTGAATTGAACCTGTACCATTGAAAATTTCTTAGAGGTCACAAAAGCTTTGGATCAAGCTGATATTTGTGTTTTCCCTTTCCTGAGTAACTCCGTTCGCAATCCGATTTCGTAATGTAGGAGCTTCTAGATGAATGGTCTGGATCACCACTTGGGGGCAGAAGGGGGAGCAGATCGGAGACACTTCTTCAATGGTAATTACAAGTTTTTGCCCACTCCGCTTCTTTCGAGAAATGCCGACTCATTCAGTCGCTTGAATACACTAGCCTTACAGGTGCAAGGAGGAACATGATTGAGGCATGGTATCTGCCCCTTGGTCAATTTTTCCTAGCTGTTGGTTTTCATTCTTTGAATGTGGACCGCTCGATTATCATACCAATCTAGTTTTTGGGATAGTACATGAGGGCTCTGATCCTGTACCCACGTTCCTTATCAGACCTTACTGGCAATCCTCGTAGTAGTTTATCCACGTGGTTCCATAGGTGCAAATGATGGGACGTCGGGATTTGATTGGGCATGTGCTGCCCGTCGGTGGGGGAGCGGATTAAGCACCATCCGAGCCTGTCCCGAGTTTAGGACAGGCTAGTACGTGGCGTGTGTCCCATGTGATAACGTGTCCTACACCAATACAAATGTGACACGTACGTGCCATGTCGGGTCTGTCCTGAGCTCGGGCACAGGCTCGGGCAGTGGGGAGCGGATTAGGTGGTATGCCACTCGGATTGGGCCCATGCCCTAAAATGATCTTGAAAAATGGATGGACGGTGTGGATATAACACATACATCATGGTGGGACATCAACACACCTACAATGTCCACACCACGCAATCGGCTTCCACCTGTGTAGTGGATTGAGTGATGTGTTGACGCCACCACGTTCTGCGGGCCCTGCTAGTCCATCTATTTTGCAAGATCATCCATTTTGTGGGATTATTTTAGGGCATCGGGCTAAACAATGAGGCAGATGCAAAGTTCCAAGTGGGAGTGTTGAACGCTTACCATAAAAAACTTAAGAGCACTGATATTCTCTTTTTATTAGGTTTGTGTGAACAGGTTAATGGTAAATAAACAACATGGTGGGCCGTAGGAAGGTTCCGACAGTGGGAGTTTCTGTGGTGTGGTCTACTTAAGCATTAGATCTGCCTCATTTTTAGGCCTATTTTATAAAACAATTTCAAAAATTTGATGGAGAGTGTGAATATAACATACATAATGGTAAGGCCACATAAACTTCCTGATGTCAATGACTGAGTTCGCACCTCCCAATGCGCTTCCCCTGCCTCCCCTGCTTGTACCAAGCCTGTGATTTGAAGTGATCCATGCAAAGCATGTCCGTAGTAGGCCGACTAATGGTGTATGTGTTTTATCCATGCTACTCATTCCTTTTCCCAGCTACTTTTATGGTATGGCCCCAAAATAGGCAAATACAAATCTCACGAAGACCATACCATAAGAAATAGTAGAGATTGAATGCCCACCATTGAAAACTTCTCCGGGGGCATATTTGTGTTTTCCCTTGGTTAAGGTTAAAGAATTTTTTAATGGTAGGTGTTCAATCATCAATGTTTCCTTCAGTGTGGTTCACCTGAGATTTAGATTTGCCTCATGTTTTGGATCATGCCCTAAACTGAGCTTCGTAAATGGATAGATAATGTGGATAAATCCCACACTTTTCCATCACCACAACAACGGTTTACTACACAATCCAAAGCTCATTTACGGTAGTAACAATAACATGGACGGTTCAAATCATGGTACAATCTCATAAGCGGGTCCTGAGCGGCGACCGAGTCAAAACGAACTCTCCTCGTGTCATAGCACCTGTGGCCCACCGACAGTACGTGAGGGAGAGTGTTCGCTTTTACTACCGGATATTGAACCTACACGCTCGCCTCATATGGATGGAAGACTTCGCCGCACGTGTGCCAATACGTAACACATGTTAGACCGATCCATTCATTAAATAGTTCGCTTTTGTCAGCATAACAGTCCTGTCTACTCATCTGGTAGTTCACTCCTGTACGTTGAGTTGAATCCGTTTGTTATTTATCCACCGTCCAATCTTCTCATACAAGTGTATCCGGCCTGATGAGTGTACGGGTTCGATTTGTGCCAACTATACTTAAATCGTGCTCTGATAAACGGACTAAATATATCACACGTGTCCCAATTCGGCACATGTTCATCTGACTCGAGCGAATACACTCGCCAATCCTCGTTTGTATAACACAAAGAGGTTTGCGTGAACGCATACCCACGTGTTATAATATGCTACGTCGGAACTTTATCACATATATGGTTTTTTTCAATGGATCTAACCATTTATGTGATAGATATTCTCATGGATGGAAGGTGAACAAAAATTTTCTCAGATTAAATCTTTCAAACCTTTGATTAATTAAATTTTATGATGACCGTTTATTTTACAAGCTAAAGAGTCAAAATAGAATCTGGCTGACTTTATTTATTTTATATTCACAAAAAAGATGAAACACATCGTATAAACGGTTTGGATCATTTTATACGGCCCACAGTCAAAGGATAAAGTCCCGATGTATCACATTGCATTTACTTGGATGTATCTAAGTATGGTACATCGTTGCAAAGCGTACGGATCTGATCCATTACTGAAATCCCAGTATAATTAATTTCTTCGGTCCCATATGAATCCCACCCATCTCTACTGTGTCTCCCCCGAAGAACCAAGGAGGAATTTTATGGTACATAGCCAGCATCTTTGCATAGCGTACACGTGTTTTGAATTCCAACAATTTTAACCTACATTTCGTTAATCAAGACCGTTTATCAAACATTAATAAAATATATACCTAATAAATAGGCCTTAATCTTCAGTTCATGGATCACATATTGACGATTGAGGAAAAGTTATAAAAGTGTTCATATTCAACTAAAATGATTCACGAAATTAGTCCTTAAGATCTTCTAACTAGAATATTTTGTGTGTGCCTCAAAAGAATAACGGTCTTGATTACTAAAACATAGTCCCCACTTGTCAGAAATGGAAAAACGTGTATACTTTTGCAAAGATCCTGGCCACGTATCATATAATTCCTCAGGAGTCCGTTCTGCCTCTGTCGCGACTCAGGTTGAGTGTCTGTCGCCATCAACTTTGGCCCACGTGCTGAGATGGTTTGATGACTTGGACCTTCCCTATTCTCGTTACTACAGCATATAAGCTATTTCTCTCTAGTTAGGCTTCAGCGATGATCTTCACCTTCAATTTTTAGAGTAAAATGAAAGGCCGTTGAAATTTTCTTTTCATCGTTCTAAATTCATCTTCAGAAATTTTTGGACACAATCGTTTACTCAACATAGTTTTAGTATATTAGTATTGAAAAAGGATATTTCACGGAATGAACGGTTTCGATCATTACGACACTCAGACTGTGGGCCCCAGTGGGAGGCGACACACGCTCGTTCCTTAGTCGCGGCAAAACAAACTCCATTTCTCAGAATCAAGTGCCGTCCCTTTCCGTTTCGGCCGATACACAGGAACAATGTCTTTCCGTTCGAACAGAAACGAAAACCTCTACCTCTCTGAGAAAGACGATTCGCTTTGAATTCAGGTGAGTGCTTTAACTACTCTCTCATCAAAGAGATTTTCAGTTCGGTCGCTTCTCCACACTTCAGAGATCTTCTGCTCCGCTTTTTGCCTTTTTCGGGAATAAGATTTTCTCGAAATCCAGATGGACTAAGTACGATCAATTGAGGCGGAGATTACGTAGTAAGGTCGTAGTGAGATATACTTTTTTCAGATTTCAGTTTTCAGTAGTTCAGAGAAGTAAAATCTCTGAGTTGGTTTGATTTTTTTATTTTTTATTTGCTTCTGTCTTCTGATTTTATGGATTCGAAGCGGAATCGGAGTTTTGGAACATCTTCTTGAGTTAGTAAATAGCTGATTTTGGAAACTGATTCTTGTCGAAGAATCAGTTTCTTGTATTTTGGTTGAAGGGTTTGAGCTGTATTTTACTATTTTTGTGGAAGTAAATTAGATGTTTGGTTTTGAAGATATTTTGCATTTCGATATCGTTTAGAAGTAATTTCAGCTGCTTTGAATGTAGTGAATGATGCTGGCATCGATTATACTGCTTAGAGGAACATGTTTCTGTAATGTTGCAACCGCTGGTGGATTTTGGGTTTCCTTTGTATTGATTTGGTGCCATTTCTGGTGCGTCTGATCGTGACCCAGGCGGAATGGTGGTGCTAGTAACCATCTTCGCAGTGGTCATGTGTATCTGTTGAATTGCAATTACTTGAAAAAAAACATATGCATAAGCACCGCCCTGTGTCAGCAGAGAGGTCGCTCATGAAGGGCCTTACTGTTCTTCGGAGGTCGAGATCTCTCAGAGACCCTTCAATGAGTCCTTCCTTGTGGAATTCACCTTCCCCCAAGAAACTTGAGAAGGACACTGCATTGAATCACAGGCAGAGATCTTTAGGCATTGGACGTCCAAGGGAAGTTAGGAGGTTGATGGGAAGCTCCCTGCCTGTTGCAAATCGAGCAACATCAAAAGTCATTTCGACTGAAGCAGTCAGAAAGAAATACGATGGAGCAGGTTTCAACGAAGGAGGAGAAAGTAGAAAGAAACACAAAAGCAGTCAGTTGCAGTTGGGTGGTGGGAAGAAACCTTCTCTATATGGCCGTGATTGGGGTGCGGTTGATGAGTTGGTTTCAAGGAAGAGGGAGGGGAAAGACAAGAAGATTTCACATGAGGGGAACCGCAGTCAAAACGTTGAGACTCTTTCTGAACGATTGAAAAAATTCTCAGCTGATAATGAAGATGTAGAATCTTCTCACTTACATCGTCATGGGTATCTCAATGAACTGAATAAGGTGAAAAGGCACAAATTCGGAGGCACAAGGAGAGCCCGGGTTTATGTTGAGTCAAGAGATTTAAGAGCTAATAGTGAATTGTCTATCGCTTCAAATTCGTTGGTCCAAGGTTCAGCATGCCCGAATTGTTATATAAAGGGAGCGGGGGGGAAATATGACAGGGACAAGCTTGAGGCTAGCTGGGCCCCGCGAAATCGGTGTGGGATTCCTTGGAATTGGTCGAGGATTCACCACAGAGGGAAGACATCTATGGACATGGCAGGAATGAGTTTGTCTTGTGGGTTTTCTAATTCAAGGTTAAGGATAGCCAAGGACCATGTTCCACAAGGCGGAAGAGGTGTTTCGGATATGCCTATGGTATCTGATTGCTCAAGCTCATCTCTGATGCCCGATTCTGAGGAACTTCCTTTACTAACTCAAAAAGTGGGATCCCAGGAACAGATGGCTTTTCGGGCACATGACTACTCAGGAGAGCTTGATATTTTCTCCGATAATAATTTGAGGCACGATCGAGACTCAGACCTTGATTCTGAAGTGAGTTCAGCCAACGAATGCAACTATAGGGGGCACTTCCATGGAAGACATCAAAGCTTGACACAGAAATACATGCCTAGGATCTTCAAGCATCTGGTGGGACAGAATCTTGTTGTACAAGCTCTTTCAAATGCTATTTTGAGAAGGAAAATTGGGTTTCTTTATGTATTCTACGGCCCTCGTGGCACAGGAAAAACCTCGTGTGCTCGCATATTTGCCAGAGCTTTAAATTGCCAATCTCCAGATCACCATAAACCTTGCGCCATCTGTGATTCATGCATTGCACATGATTTGGGTAAAAGTCGAAATGTACAAGAAGTGAATCCAGTTCGTAATTTTGACTTTGAGAGCATTATGGGTCTTCTCGAGAGTATGATTACGTCCGAGTTGCAATCTCAGTACAGAGTGCTCATTGTTGATGACTGTGATACTTTGCCCCTTGATTCTTGGAGTGCCCTCTCAAAGGTCATTGACCTAGCACCCCAATGGGTGGTTTTTGTCCTGGTCGGTACGAGTCTTGATCGTTTACCTCATGCAATCATATCAAGGTGTCAGAAATTCTTTTTTCAGAAACTGAGGGATACAGATATCATCCATACTTTGCTGTGGGTTGCGAAGAAAGAAGGTTTGGAAATTTGTAAGGATGCACTGAAGCTTATAGCATCACGGTCGGGTGGATCTCTGATGGATGCTTTGATGACTCTTGATCAGCTGAGTCTTCTTGGACGGAGTATCTCTTCTCCTTTGGTTAAGGAGCTTGTATGTTTTTATTCTTGTTGGTTCCTAAAGTTTCTTTAGTAAAATGTTTGACATACAGATGCCATTCATGGTTTTAAGACTTGGGACAATTCGACTTGGATTCAGCATTACTCGACCTAGTTCGGTGCCACGAGTCACACCCAACTTCAGCGACTTGGGCCAATACAACCCCCCAACTCGGTCGAGCTTCAACTCAACTTGAGACTGAACGAGTTGATCCGAATTGCCGAGGCTAAAAACCATGATGTCATTTGAAGTAATGTGTATATTTAAGTTTTGAATCTCATTCGTAAATGTATTTTGGAAAGATGATGCATGCAAAATGCTTCACACCTCCGGGAAATCCAATACTATGATTCAAAGCAATGATTTCAGTCTTTACGTGGATCTGTTTTAAAAGTTCGTCAACTTTTTTTTCCAGGTTGGGTTGATCTCTGATGATAAACTGGTAGATCTACTTGATTCAGCATTATCTGCAGATACTGTGAACACTATAAAGAACATAAGAGAGATTATGGAAGCTGGAGTGGAGCCACTGGAATTGATGTCACAGCTTGCAACCATAATAACTAATATTCTTGCTGGTAGTTACATCTTCACCACTGAAACAGTACAGAGAAGGTTTTTCTGCCGACCAACTTGTGAGTCTGAAAATTTCTTTCTTCATCTAAATATGTTCTGCCATGGATACTGATACCATTTATTTGCTATGGTGTCTCTACATTACATTTCCTATGAAAAGCAGGCAGCGTCTTAATTTTTCTCTAAAAATGCTATATCTGAAGTTTGTTCATAAATCATAATATTTAGCATGTTATTACCATACGTCTCATTTGATGCCAATTAAAAAGTCAAACTATTAATGGTGTGTTGTGTTTTTCTAATTTCGATTCTCTTATGCAATTTTGGAACATCTTACATTTTTGTCATATCCTATTCTAATGGTCACTACATGAATCTGGACAACACTGCCTTTCAGTTACTGCTTGTCTGTTTGTCTGAAGCCTTGACACTGGCCACACTCATATACTCTGTTTCTGACCTATGCGATTTGTCAAAACTGTAGGAAGCCATTGTTATCTCAGAAACCCTTGTGTGCATTATGAGGAGTAAGGCCCTCTAGTGGCTATTGATATAAATAGAAAAAGGAAAGAAAGAAACGAAAATAAAATAAATAAGGCCATTTGGTTGTTCCTTCTATATAAAACCACATACAATGTTCCCAACATAGAAACACACTGCTTTTTCTTCAAGTTCCAGGTTTCTTGCCTTCTTATCCTTATATTTTCATAACCTTTTGTTGGACGTAAATCTCTCGGTACCTCACAACTTTAATTTGTGAACCTTTTTAATTCTGGGGGACTTTTTTTTTTTTTTCTAGTTTTTAAATTTCCAGTATGATATGTAGTTGTGCTATCCTTGACTTTTTATTGACAAATCAAGTTTCTCTTTTCAGTATCTAAAAAGCATTTGGAAAAATTGCGTCAGGCTCTAAAAAGACTATCCAAAGCTGAAAAACAGTTGAGAGCGTCAAGTGACAGGTTAACATGGTTAACTGCTGCACTGCTTCAACTTGCTCCAGATCAGCAATACATATTGCCAAGTTCTTCTGCAGACATTAATTTTAATCATAGTCCTATAGCCCCAACTAACACCAGTAAGAGACATGTACATAGGAAATGCAATGGTGAGCAGGCTGAGATGCCAAACTCTGGAAGAGGCTTATCAACAAGTATCAGGACAGGAAACCTCAATGGTGCCAGTGGCAATGATGGTCTCACGAACAGTAATCATGTAGGAAGAAATAAACATGTTGGAATTCCTGGTAAAGGCGACAATGAAGTTGATGAGATTTGGTTGGCGGTGCTTGAGAAGATTCAATTAATATCTCTACGGCGATTTATGCATCAAGAAGGAAAGCTGATTTCTGTCAGTTTTGGTGCAGGTAAGCTCTCGAATCATAAAACCATTTCTTTAATTTCTTCATTGTATGCATTATGAGTTCTTATTGCCCATTGACAGCATACAGGGCATCTATGATATTGTAATATCTAATGGTATCCTAAGAATAACTGTTAAGGCTTCCCATGTAACTGTTGTAGGGACCATTTCAAACATGGGGAAAATAAATCCTCGACAGATCTTCTCTTTAAGCTGCTAAACTTTCCCATCTCATGCATTCATTCACGAGTAATCAATCATTCTCATTGCTATGACTACTTATCTTCTATTTTCTTGCTTGAGCTGAGTTGCAAGCTCAAGCAATGTTGCTAGGACTCCCCGAAATGGGTGTACCCATGTCTGACACTGCAGTCTTTTGTCTTATTTTCATACCCAATGCATTAACTGGGCAATATTGCGGTCAAGTAGCCCTTTCCTTTGCAAATTGCATGGTTAATCATCTTCCTCTTAGGTTATGTAGCTGACTGCCTCACAGAGCACATTAGAAGTTAGCCGCAATATCTTAAGTCTTTTTTAGTTTATTTGATATGTTTCCTATTTGGTTTGCATGTTGACCTACTCTTTTACCATTACAAGTGAATGGGTGGATAGTTATTCTTGCGCACTAAATCTGTCTTCAAGCTTTTCTTCTGCTTTTGTATCATGTGAGTCGTAGACTGATGTCGTATTCCATAGATACCAACATTATATATTCAATACAATATTACATAACCCCCATGGTTGTCGGGTAATCTCATTGCGATTCCCAAGCCCAGATAAAGGAGGGTTGCATCAAGTTGGCAGCCTGTGTGAAACTTTTGCCATAACTTTATCATGAATCCTGACAATATACGACATTTGAAACTCATGCTAGGGTGTTTGGTCTAACTGAAGTTATGGCCCTTGATTGAGTGGAATGGAGGAACAGGATTCATGTAGTTCGGATAAGCCTTAGATGACAATGTTGATGAGCATTTGGCTTGACACATGCATAAAAGCCTCATATAGTTGGAGCTCATTTCATAGGTTTGAAGTGATATAAAATGTATTGTTTCAAGCGCCCTATCCAAGATGTTGGAGTAATTGTATGGAGCCTATCCTTTCTAGTAACTTGCCAATAATCATTATTCTTCTCCCAAAATATTTATGTTTTTTGCTCGTATTTGGACTTTGAATTGATTGGTACATGTGATCCTTCTTTCCCTTCAGTTCCAACTGTGCAGTTGATGTTCAGCTCACATGTGAATAAATGCGAAGCAGAAAAGTTCAGTGGACACATTTTACAAGCATTCGAATCTGTTCTTGGTTCTCCAGTAACTATTGAAATAAGACGTGAAGCCAGAAAAGATGTGAAAGAAGAGGTTCAAGTTCCATTTCTTTTACTAACTTCTGAGAATGGCTCTGCTCGGATGAGCAGAATGTCAGAATCCCTTGCGAATAACAAGATATTTGAAACCAGATTGGCAAATCAGACTAAAAGGCTTTTGAAAGAGAGACTTGGCGAAGGGGTTGGTTCAACTAAAGCTAGACATTTGCATTCTGACCCCCCTGAAATTTCAAAAAGTGAAATTGTTGAAATAGGAGCTTCAACAATACAACATGAATGCAGTAAGCATGTAGATGACATAGCACGGCTAGAGGAAAAATGTTCAGGAAGTTTTTTGACAGAAGCAGCAGCAGCATCTCATCACCAATCTACCTTGAGTCATCTCCCAGAAAGACAGAAAGTTGGAGAACAACCTCAGATACGAAGCTTAGTGAGAAAAAGGGTAACCCTTGCGCAACTAATTCAGCAGGCAGGAGGATTCACTCAACGAAATGGATTGATTATACAGAAGGCAGTTTCGATTGCTAAAAAACTTGAAAAAGAGAATTTGTAAGTATTGCAACATTATTCTCGTCTTTTGCATTGGTATCAAGAATTGAATTTGGTTTCAGTGCACTGTATCAATCACAACCGAAACTGGTTCATATCGCGCAACTGTATGGTTCATGGATGAAATCTGTTCATATTTGGTGATGATTACCAGTTTTGGACAATACTTTAACCCTTACTTGGTATCTTTTTTCACCATTTTAATCATTGGTTAGGGAAAAAAGATAACATTTGCTATCATCAAATAGGTCCATGACATCAAGGACCATGCCTTTTTCACCCATATGGAGATGATAGACCTGGAGACCATGGCAAAACTAAGAAATGGGATCCATGACCTCATCAAAGCTAGGTCGCAATCTCTCAATTAATAAACAAGCCTCCTTTGCTGCACTGATTCTTGTAAATGGGTGTACTACCATGTCGACATGTGTAGGATCCAATCCTCCATGGGTAAGGCTGTCAATGGGCTGGGCCGGGCCTGGGGTAGGTCTCGGCCTGGATTTTGCACTGTTTCAGGCCGGGCCGTCAGGTTGGCCCTATTCAAAATTCTGATTTTCAGGCCCGAGCCCGGCCCATTGACAACCCTATCCATGGGTTTAGTATGACAACTTCGGATTTCTTTTTCCAAATTTTTACTGAATTGTGCATAGCTAAACTTACATCTACCACATTTTGACTCCTTCCCTGTTCAATAGAAGGCCAAGGTATTCCATAATGGTAACGGTGGCCATAACAGCCACCCCCGTTACCTTTATGATACAGGCAGTAACGGCCGTTACGGTCTCTTTTTTTTTTTATTGAAAAAAAAAAGAACTAAAAAACCTGTATTGGCCTTGTAATGGACCATTGCGGCCTTTACGGTGGGTGTAACGGGCCATTATAGGGGTTGTAACAGCTGTTACGTGTCATTTTTTCCGTAATGGCCATTACAGCTGTTACGACCCGCTAATGTGTAACGGTTGTCACCGTTACCTTTATGTAATGGCCTTTACAGCACACCATGTAAAAGGATTTTTACATGAATAATAATTCATTGATTAATATAATTTTTCATACATCCAATCAATCCTTACTGCCGAACCAGCTAATCCTTTTTTGGGTTTTGCCGAGTGAGGCTTTCTGTACCCTTGAGGATTCCAGCACTCGTATCCCTATTATGGTTTAATGTGTTGGCATGTACATAAATGAGTGGAACACACATTTTCCATCATCATTACATATGGAAGCTCCATATTTCAATTGATGCCAATACTATTATTCACACTAATGCATTAGAATCATGATATTTACCCACTATGCATTCTTTGGATACCAAAATGTTGGCATCTTCTCTGGTCTGATGGTTACCTTATTGTGCAGGAAACTAGAACCAAGATCAAGAAGCTTGTGTTGCTGGAAAGCTTCTAGAATTCCCCGTGGAAAGGTACTGCTGTTGAAGATTCTTAGTTAATCATAAATATACTCGAATTGAAATAGGGATTCTTAATGTTTTCGAGTCATGATTTCTTCGTGTACATATATGTTACAAAAGCTTGCCATATTGTCTTTGATTCTAAAGGTCTACATTCCATTGAATAACTGCTAGCATTACAAGCTTCATGTTAGTCTCCCCTACCCAAGGACTTCAAATAATTGTAAAATTAATGGTTGGTTTGTCTCGTTTATCATTTTGCTCTATTGTGAAAGCCAAGGTTATCGTTTGAAGGTATCACATTGCTGTATGATGTCATCAAAATACAGTTCTGATGTGATTCGACACCTTCCAATATTATCGACCTTGGTATGATATTGATGGAAATCAGAAGGTAGCTGAGGAAAGGAAAACGTCCCATTTGAGGAAAACTGTGGAAAAAAGAAAAGATTTCATTTTCTAAGTCCAAGAGAAGAAAAGGATATGGCCCTCCGGATATCTGAAAAAAAATGGAAAATCGATTTCCTCAGTCCTTAGTATTTCACAAACAAGGAAACCATCACATCTGAGGAAATTGATTTCATCTCAGTTCTTTATCTCCATCAATCCAAGTAGTCCCTAAAATTAACTGGAGAGAAATGTGTAGATGATATACTCCAACATTGTGTGTTTGTGTGTCAACAGCATAAACTGATACAAATAACACTTTTTTATCCATTACCTGTATCGCAGTACAGGTATTGGTTTCGTATTGCTGGGTGAATTTATCACATCATATTCTTGATAAGATACTGTAAATATTCTGTTATGTTGAACCTTGGTAAAAAGCTTGCCTACTCCATGTTGCTGCTGCTACCTTTTATATTAGGATGTCCCAAAAGTTAAGCGTTTTCATTTCTGCGAAGTATATGTGGAAAATAAATAAATTACTCTACTAGAGAGAGGGAGAGAGATGTTCAAATTGCATCTTTGGACCAGCAAGCAATGTATAAGAATGGTTGAGGCCTCAACTTAAGTCTCTGGATGAGCATAACAATCAATCACACCGAACTATTATGAATGGATTTTTGGAGAAATAAATATTACGAGGAAATATAAATTAAAGTCTTTACCAGGATTATTAATTAATTGGAAAGCTGTCGGATGTAATTCGCATGCATTTGTTGTCTCACACATGAAGTTATTTCTCTACAGCTCTCACATTGGAGAATCAGGACAAGGAAACCACAGTCTCTGCTGAAGCTCGTCCCATGTACAAGATGTCTCTGTGGAAAATCTTTGAGGTAATGTCTCTAGTTCTATGTAAGATGGCTCTACAGTAGTTTTATTACTTCCATTAATTCACACTCATTCTGTTCTCAAAGTCCATTTTGTAGAAGTCTGGTCCATTTAATTAAAGGCTATTGCAAGACCAGAACATACAGGAATGGAAATTGAAAGCCTTTTAGTCTTTGTTTAGGAAATCACCAATGTCCCATTCAGAGATCACACCAAAAGCTTTTGGAAAATTACCACGCTGCCATCATTTCTAGTTAGAAGTTTTTTCACTGGCTCAATCTCAGTTGAAGTACTGAGTGGATAGGTTCCTTGCGTAGTTTAACCATCTTGGATATTCTACGGATAACAACAGTAATCAAAGAATGGATTCTCAGGGAATACCCTTTGCTTTGGCTCTGACAGGGGATTGAAATGGTCACATCCTTTGATGAAATGGTGCATGGTATAGTCATGGGGGTCATGAAATGTAGTACTTGAGCATTGGTCATTTGTACGTACTTCTTTGTAATGTTTTAAGCTGAAATTGGTCAGAAGGCAGATGGATCCTTTTGTAGCTGCTGCAGGCTAGTTATAGTTGGCAGTTGGGTGGGAGGGAAAAAGAGGTGGGTTTGCCTTTACACGTGAAATTGAGCCCGAGTGCTAGCACAATTTGGTCCTTTTCTGTCATGAATCTAAAGCAGATCACTACTGATAGTGGGATGGGATGAAGAGGGCACTTGTGGATTGATGAAACATTGCAAACTTATCATGGAAACTGGGCTAACAAAGATGGATTGGAGTTGGTGGGAATCAAGATGCATGAGGGCTTGTGACCCCTCTCTGGAGGCTGTATTGAACACGCTAAGCATAATCAAATAGATCAAGAATAGCAATTGTCGCTGCCTCAGGAGGTCAGTGACCTCTCTCAGTTAATGCTTCCTGGGATTTTCTGGGGTGCAAAGATAAATTAGACTGAAGAACAGACAATGCCATAGAATTGAAAGGCTCAGAATCTCTGGGTTTGTGCACTCAAATGTTTCTTATTTGGATTCTGGCGATGAACTCCAATGCAGTATATGATTCTAATACAGTCAATCAGAACTGTTTTCTGGGTCCAAGGTGCAGCATGTGGTTGGGAGACCTTGGCTACTGTATTCCTGAAAGGAAACAACACAAAAGCTTTGGTGAGATTTCTGTGGAAAGTTCTAATTCAGTGCTGTTTTTGAAAAGGAGGCGAGCCATTAGTAGGAGGCAGTAATTTGTGTCCTAACTTGTAGTAGGCCTGTGGGCTGAGTGTTTTTGTCCAGCCTTTCTTAGTTTTTGAATGTGAATATGTTTTCTACTTATATCTCCTTTTACTTCTGCAAAGTGTTTTATTGAGAGTATCGGAGCATGAGATATGGTGGCTAAGAAAATTATTGGTGAAATGTTCATAGAACCATTTGATATGTTCTTTCTAGCCTTTTGATCATCTATATGGAATGCCCGATAGGAGGAGTGCTAATATCAGGTACGCAGTCTCAAGCCCACTCGATAGGTATATGTGGGATGCATGTCCAATATCCATACTGCTGATACGGTTATCTATCATGGATGAACCACAGCCCAGGAAAACACGTTGATTGTACTGTCCTAACATTTTTTTTTTTTTCACATACCCTACATGGGCGCTCAAACCCATGACCTCAGTGTTGAAACACAGTCTACCACTAAGCCATGGGCTGGAATTTGACTGTCCTAACTATTTGATTTGAGGAGTTTCAGGGGAACAGTAAAAAAGGACCATGAGGGGGATACATCAGATAAGAACTTAAGATGTTGGACACATCCAACTCATTCCCTGTTGATGTGATATATCACGGCACATTTAAGTTCCTTTTCATTGTTGATATGGTTCGCACTTTCCTTTTGGCTCTTTTACCTATTTGGAGATTAAAGCATAAAAATGGGCAGTGCTCACATCACGTTTCATTGCAAGCTGATTCTTTGCTTTTTTGTTAATGGCCCTGTAGGGTGAGGTTAAAGAACTAGTGAAATCTTGATGCCTCTCATATCTAAAAGTAGAGCCAAATAGGGCTAAATCCCTTGCATAAATTGGACACTTGGCACAACCATAGTTCTAAAATTCAGTAACTCGGCT
The DNA here is from genome assembly GCA_003013855.2 of Liriodendron chinense. Classification (NCBI taxonomy): domain Eukaryota; kingdom Viridiplantae; phylum Streptophyta; class Magnoliopsida; order Magnoliales; family Magnoliaceae; genus Liriodendron; species Liriodendron chinense. The sequence continues at coordinate 3,492,139 of PVNU02000440.1, read as the reverse complement.
AGAAACTAGGCTGGGTCAACTCGACAGGATGAGATTTCAAGCCGAGTAAACTCGATTGTGAGATCAAGGAGTCATTTGGTTGATGGTAAATGGTTGTAATCAGTAGTAAATGGATGTACATGGGCAAAAAGGGTTGTTTGGTTGATGATATATCATGGTAATTGGAATCAATGTGGAATGGAATGGAGCAAAATCATGTGAATTGGTATCCTCTCATAAGGTTGAGAATCAGGATGCAAATGCCAAAAGCATCGGATTTTTTAAAAGTGGGCCCACTTTTATGGTTCACCCAATGCTAAAAATTTTCTTATTTTTCTTATTTTAGACCAAAAATATATATTTCAATGGGTTTATTAGAATTATTATGTCAAATGTCACATATACTAATTTGGAGTATTAAAACTGATTTCCTTGATGCATTCCAATTACAGGCATCCAAATGCAATTTTTAGCTTCCAGTGTATTCTAATAACAGGCATCCAAACACAACATAAGATTCCAATTTGCATCAATTCCATTTACCATATGATTTGAATTCCAATTTATTCCAATTACAATCATCCGAACGAGCCCTTTTGAAGCTAAGACCTTTAGCAGTCTCTCTAACCAGACAGCCAAATGCTTCTACTAATTGAATCCTTTTCCACCAATTTACAAAAATTATTAATATTTAATTATCAAATATTAAGCGAGTCAAGTAAAGGCACCCTTTTTGTAGTCAAACCAACACCCAACCCAATTGGACATTGAGTCAAGATTTTGAGTTTTTTAACTATTGGCACATCAATGTGGGGATAGTGGGCTGGACCATGGGTGCACTCCAATCCATAACACCAACCAATCAGCCACCAATCAAATGTGAACGCCTTTTTTTAAACTTGAAATGCAATCTAAATACATTACAGTTGTAGTGACTTTTGAGCCACGGTTCATCCTTTGTTGGGCCTACAAAACTAGTACTACAGAGTCTAGACACTTAGACCACTTGCCTGTCGTTGTACTACATACATCCAGTTTTTGTTTGGTCCCATGGCAAACATACAAGAGAATAGATACAAAAGAAGGTTCAAACTTCCTTGCCTGCTTGGGGAGGAACACATGCCCTCGTGGCACGTGTGCAAGATCTAGGACGTTCATCAACACAAACACGTGGCCCACCAGATGAGTGGTTGGGCCTGCCTTAAGGCTAGGGCAGGTTCAGGGTGGGCCTCCCTGATGAACTGTCCGGATTTTTACATACCTTCCATATTCATCTAAACCTAACCCTTCCGAAGTCAACAAGAGCAATAAAATAAAATAAAGAGCTAACCCAATGATGCTAGGGTTTGCCCTTGGGGAGCTATTTTATACTCTGGCTGGGTAGGACGACTGTTATGCAGGCACGTAGAAATGACACAGGTGGTAAGTATGAACTTGAAAGTACACCGTCTAGATTGTGGAACTCACTTTCATTAAATTATAATATGAAAATTAGGTTGGTCGTAGAATCCCAACCTCTGACTCGTGGGCACTTGTTTTTTGAATTAAGACCATTGGATATTTTTCACTTCTAACCGTTCAAAACATGTCCAGCAATCCTAATACTTAGATAATTTTATAAGAATATTATATTGTTCATTACACATCTATACTGGTACCCAAGATTTGGATTATCAATTTTGAATTACATGCATGCAATTTCTCAATAATTTATAACTGCATGTGTATCGGGAGAGTATCAAATTATTTCTCTTTCTTGATACTCTACCAAGGTGTAACGGATGATACGCAGCACGTAGAAATGGGCTAAGGATTGGATGTTCCTTTGCCTGTATCAAGCTTAGCATAAGCGTGATGCAGTGGAATTTGATTGAACAACACGCTATTGTCAGAGATGGAGTCCACACAAAGCATATGTATGAAAGTTGATATGTAGTATGTACTAAGTGGGCTTCATCTTTGACAGTAATTGTGATTTATAATCCAATGCATTTTGAATCCAAAAGCTCCCCAATTGGCTATAAAGCTTTTCTTTATAAGATCCTACTGCAACAGGGATATGTATAGATTTTAGAAAAGCCTTGCACTACCAACCCTCTCAAACATCCATTAGAAAGAGAGAGAGCATAAAGAGTAGAGAGAGAGAGAGAGAGAGAGAGAGAGAGAGAGAGAGTATCCCCATCATACTCCACGTGTGCAAATCCTTGGGACGTACATGGCCCACATCTCGGACGGCTCTGGTCAGCCCTTGGCCCTTACTAGAGTTTCTAATTGGTTTCTCACCATTATAAACCTGCAATAAAACAGAGACTCTCTAAGTTAAGAGATTTTCATAGGAGAAAATAAGTAGAAGATCCCATGAAAATAAGCATATTCATTTATTTTTGACTTTTGACACATAGTATGATGTATGAACGAAAATCTTAAATTAGTGAGATGAGATCTTACAGGTAAAAGGCTTCTGAATTATTTTTTCCTGCTATGTGGATGGACCATAGAAGCCCAACATAGATATTCAACCTATTTTTAACAGCATATGCCTCCACTAATGGCATCTTTACATGTCTCACTAATCGAAGATTTTTATTCATACATAATAAACCAACGTTCAAAGAATTAACCATCAACAGAACAGGAAAAAAAAAAAAAGAAGATGTGGATTGTGCAATGACTCCAGTACCACAGTAGAGTTAGAATGTGGTGGAATTTGATTAAACTACATGCCGCCATTAGCGACCGGCAAGTTGGTATTCAAAGGGCTATTCAAAAAATAAAGTTGACAAAGATGTTGAATAATCAGTGGCTAGGATTGTGCAACGAATTTGGTTTCGAGGCTGTGACGTAGCTACGGTGGCTTCCACATACGACTCCGGAATGCCTGCGTATCAAGTCTTCCTACTCTGCCAGTCTGTAAATCGCTCCCTCTTTTTTTCCAAGTCCCTAATTAAGAAAAGCGTTGATTTGGTGGGCAATTGACCCAACTCTTTTAATGTTAGTCCTTCCTTTCTCCACTCGCACCTCTACACGCACCTTCATGTTATCAGATTGCACTTATATACGGCATCTGATCCGTGTATTGGCTGGGGTACAACATCATATCATCTCCCCAGAAAATATATGATTTATAGCCGGCTATCTTTGGGTCCGGTGATCTGCATGGTGGGTCCCATCTGATAGACCGCTCTGATGCCTTAGAAACTCGCCAGACTAGCATCCGTCCTTGCATGTGGGCTAGCAAACATGAAAGAGTTCGCAGCCATTTAGACCTTGGACACACCAAAGACTAGGGCTGTACATCCAGCCAAGTCAAGTCGAGGTGGGCCAAGCTTGGCTTGACTTGTCTGTGCTCTCCTCGAGCTCGAGCTCGAGCTCATCCTCACCCTCGAGCTTACCATTGGAGCTTGCCTTGTTTGCTAAAACTTTCGAAGCGAGCTAGTGGCGAGCTAGTGGATCGAGTCGAGGCGTGCTTACCTTGAGTCCAGTCGAGCTTGCCCCCACCTCAATTTATTATATTTTTTATTACAAAATACAAATTAAAAGTCAACAACATTAAGTTCAAGAAGTCACACATATATTAGGGGAGAATAATATTTCTACAGGTGGGACCCCACCATTAAAATGACCTAGCTCTGATCGGTTTTTTCTTTGGCCAAGTCACACATGCATTGAATGCAGACAACTAATAATATTTTATGAACCATAATTAATACAATACATGCATAGCTCACCATGTGACTGGACTCCCCTAATTCTTGTGTGGACCATCTTCATGATGAGGCCCAGCTGATTCATGGATCAGATGTACCGCCTCCCTCATAAAATTGCAATCAATAGCTGCATATGGTGTTTGGTCTAATCATAGCCCCTGTTTTGTAAATATGTATGGTGTGTGGTCTCACTGTAGCACCTGTGTTTGTGTAGCGTGTAAAACACACAACAACTGTGTTCTCACCATAGTTTTGTACTTGAAATTACTCAATCCATCAGATATGCTCAACAAGGAATGTTCTTACCTGAATAAAATAGTAAGATTAAGAAACCCCCAACATGTTAGGATTTTATATGTCCTAAGCTTGGATCTCAATGTGTGTGTGGGGGAGGGGGGAGAGAGAACCAAGAAATAAGAAGATTAGGGATTTTTTTTTATAACAAATATCTATATGAAGCGAGTCGAGCTTGAGCTCGAGCCGAGTCGAGCTTGAATCGAGTCGAGTCGAGTCGAGTCGAGTGATCCAATGGTCGAACTTGCGATTTCTGACTCGAGCTCCTAAATGAAGCTTGGCTTGACTTGTTCTACTGAGTCGAGTCGAGCCGAGGCGAGCTTTTTCGAGTCGAGTCGATCGAGTTTCTCGAGCTGACTCGGCTCATGACCAGCCCCACCAAAGACTTTCGAAAGGTGTATTAAATCCGAAAAGCGATTCGTTTGTAGTTGTAGAATGGAGAAAGGAGTTTATTTGTTACTCTCGCAGATTCGGGTGAGTCATACTATGCACTCAGAATTCTGTACTTGGGTACGTGTAACCCAAATTCAACGGTTCAGATCGTTTGAAGAACTGCTGATAGATCATAGACTGAAAATCAGATTGATTGGAAGATCTTAAACTCCGATTGATGGACATTTACTTGATCAGCTTTCGGTTTTAACTGTCCCATAAATGGGGCCATTGATAACATATATTCACTGCAGTTTTGGTGGATTTCCATCTAAAGTAAGGCCCACAATTTAGACGGTTTATTTAATTTATTAATGTGTGCGTATCAACCATAGTAGTCTGCCAGAGTATCAAACTTTCACTCAAATAAAAATATCATTAAAAGAGTTAGTGTTGGAGCATTTTCGTGTGTGTCCCACTCCTCAACCACACAGTGGAAAATAATGCAAATAATCTTCTTCTTTTTTTTATTTGTAGGCATTTATTTAGAGAAAGATTGTGGGGCCTACTACTTGACCATGCATTTTTTAACGTAGACTTTGAACGTTTTTGGAAAGGGAGAGAAATGGGGACGCGTGAAAATGAATGACATATAATTTTAGGAAATGAAACACGGAGATGGGCCGTACAATATTAACCAGTGGGGCCCACTTGATGAAACACGCCGATGGAGATGGGCCGTACAATACGACCATTGGGGCCCACTTGATGAACTTACGGGGCACGCGTTTTCTTTTTTTATTATTTAAATATTTGCATGAACCGCACTAGGTGCCTCCAGGGATTACTTTCGCATATCGAGAGCCTCGTGGGTGTAACTTTCTGAGATCCACACCGTCCATCATGGATGTGGATGGCGTCTGACCCTTGTTCCGACTTTTATACCTTTTCTAAGATCATGTTAAGGTACCGGCCCAAAAAATGAGGCAAATAAAATTAAATGCAAGAGTCATCTCTAGTGAAGTCCACCTAGGGGTGGATCTGCTCAATTTTGAGCCCATACTTTAACATGATCTTAGAAAATGAACTACCAGCATGGATAGAGCATGTATGAACAGGTACATCATGGTGGTCGGTGGGCCCCACAGATCTGGTCAGCCGCTTTAAGGGTCCGATCACGGCCGGATGCATAATGTTAACCCATTAAACACGGAGAAAAACTCAGGTAGCTAATTAGGTTTTAGGTATAATTTTCTTGGGGTGGCCCACCTGAGGGTTGATTCATCCTGATTTTCAGTATAAAGCCAAAGAATAGGTGGTCTACCTTATGGACAGCTTGGATTTCATGCAAGTTAAGTCGTTTCCCCAAAAGTAACATAGGATACTGGGGTTTTAATTTGTACGCGCCCATGGTTCATTGATCTAGACCATTGGTCTGTTTATCTCCTTGACGGATTAATCATGTGCAATAATTTTCTTTGGTAGGACGATTCTAACCTTTCAAGTAATGGTAGCTAGGATCCTAAGTATAGAAAATTTGGTCCATCAACAGAAGGTTGCATCAGACTAGGTCTAGATCACTTTGGATCCATAGGCCCTACCCTTTCAAGTTGAAACCCTACACCCAAGCAATGTTATCAAAATCCTACAATTTATGATATACGATTTTGGCCAAATCTTAAGCAAAACAATTTGAATCCCAACCTTGAATCCCCTTTTATATGAATCCTACGATTTCATTATTTGAATCATACAATATTCAAATCATACTTGTTCTCTTCTACTTTAAGCTTCATTTGGCTCTCATTTTACTGCTTTTAAATTATTGGGACTTTAACATTCGTTTAGAAAAGGTAAATTATTTTATTTGTTGTTCATAACAGATTAAATGATATATATTCTCTTCAACATTAAATCATATAGCTTTTTTTTTTTATGATTTCTTACTTCTTAATTGGTAAAACACAAAATTGATATATGAGTTACCTGTCATGTTTTTATAAATGGTTTACGATCATGCTGACTTATATGTATTATGAAATAATATTTAGAAATTAAAATCTATAGTATTAAAGGCCGCTTTTCTACTATTATTCTACATTCAAAGAAAAGTAACAAGAGCATAAATTATTAAATGATCCTTGTATGTTTTTTAAAGAAAAATTTCTTAAAAGACAAAAAATAATGAAATAAGAATCCTTTAACATTATCACGACATGGTATTACTTGATGCAAATTGATGGCGAAAGGAAGATTGAGGAGTTTTAAAATAAATTCTAATTTATTTAAGTTTTCATTTTTTTTTTTCAAAATTTTAAGAAAATTGTAAAAACATCTTATGACTTGCAATTCGATACGATTCAACTTATAGTACGATTTGCGATATGATAGCAATTTTTACAACATTGCACCCAAGTACTCCTGCAAACCTTTTCCCTGGTTTATGGCTTCATATAACTTCAGAAAAAATCTCCATCTAAAAATTTATCCTCTTTTTCTTTGTGCGTGCTAAGAAAATAAAGTGGAGCTTCTTAGTATTGGGTTTCACATAACATGTGCGTTAAGATAGAAAGCTTAGAAATGGCATATTACAAATCTACTACGTCGTAGGAACTACTGAGTGACATAAATTATTTCAAAGAAATCATGAATTGAGTCCTTTTTCATCAATTAAAATTATTGTTGTAATCGTCTAGACTAGCATGCCATTAATTCTATATTTCATTGGTTTATTATTGTTCAAATGTTGCACACACTCTTGTTTTCAACATCCTCAAGTTGATCATAGTGCAAGTATGATGTGCCTCCCCATCTAAAGAGTTGACAACAATCTACCAATACAAGTGCCCAATAAGTTTACCCAAGATCCTTTATTAATGACACAATCAAGCTCCAATGTAGGGTAGGAAGAAGCTACATCGACTCATCGTTGTGCCCAATGGTGGAGACCTTCCTTTCTAACTGATTACCAGGCCCTCTCACATAAGATGACCACATCTATTATCATAATGATGACAACCACTACAAGTCTTTCCTATAACTTATTAGGCAATGATGGAAAAATAGGGTACTAAGATCCATTGACCACAACTCTCTTTTAATTAGTAACCATTGTGTCCAATCTCAAGTTTCAAAAGACAAACATAGAAATCTCTCCTTTAACTTATATTTATATATGTTTTAAAGTACTTCTATGTATTAATCAGACTATAATCACATATGCACCTAGGATTCATAGTCATTGTAATCTATGACTAAGATCATTGATATCACAGTCACATCACTAGTGGATAACACTCACATTAATTTTCAGGGTTATAGACCCCCCATCCAAAACAAGAATAAACTACTCTTTGGCTTTTAGCTAGACTTCTATAAAGGTGTCTCGGGAGATTCAGAGCCTATTGAAAAACCATGCGAGTTAGGATAAGCTTTAATCAATCATGAAAATAACTAACAAATCGAATTTACAGGCCTATAGCTCGATGAAACAGATATTGGTCAATCGTCTAAAAGACTCGAAAATCGTAGCCAAAGCTTCGATCAAGCCACATTTTTTTAAATTCCAACAATGAAAAATATGAACTAATGAAGTTGAAATGATCTTAGGAGTCTCCTAGAGACAACTACAAGATCTGATCAACTTGCGCTAAATCCAATGAAGAAAAAATCAAGGTTGTACATCCTGGCTCTCAAAACTTTAGAAAACCCCTATGTGGTAGTTGATGCGAAGGAAAAGGTAAAATTCGACATGAAGTCCTTGAAGGACCGCATATTTGCATGTAGGCCCCATTTTCTTATTCTATAACTGTCAGGGCTAACGGCAAGTCGACAGGCAGTCCTTAAAAGACCGCCTATCCATATACTTGCCATAGGCTACCCTTCTCTGATTAGCAAGACTAACAACAACTAAAAGGTAGCTTGTCTAGTTTATTTAAACCACACCACAACGAACATCCAATGGAGTGAACAACGAGCATGGAAAAGTTGTAGGGGAGAGAAATATAGGCTAAAAGGCTTTTTGGGGTTATGGGGTGTGTAGGGTACACATATAGCCTTTGCTCGAGGTTCTGGAGTATCTGGAGATTCCCAACTATATTGGAACTTTGTACAACTAAGGAGACAACTATCAAAGAAGTTGCTAAAAGTCAAGCGCATGGTTAGAATTGGGGATATCAGACCATCCTTTCGCAGAAAAGTATGTTTGGTCTCCCATCTTTCCTCCCACATCTCAATTTAATTCACATTTCATTCCACACATTTCAAGAACATTAGCAACAAATTCTCACTTTTTCTGAAATCCTCCTTTCCTACATGCATTCTTCTTTTTATTTTATTTACTTATCCGAAGGTTCAAACTTTGCAAAGTAAGGCTAGATATAATATTATAGAAGTTTTAGTAAAATTCCTTAAAAATCATTGAATCCTGTAAGGTAAAGATTGCGCATGGTGTGAGTATAAAAAGGTGTCTAACCCTTTCATTTTTCGTCATCGAGGTCCCTTACTCAAAATCTATAATCACATATTAACTACAAGAGTCGCTGTGATTAGAAAATCTTGCAATTTTTAATCATTAAGCGATTCTATAGTTTCTAACCAACTATAGATGCTAACACATTACCATACCTGAGTCAATTTCGCACTCCAAATTTCCCTAACCAAAGAAAGAAAGAAAATTAAGGAAGTGGGCCCTACTTGTGCTGCACCTAATATATAGATCTACCCACATGATGACCGATAATAACAACAGGTTGATAGCTAAATTTCAGTAGCTAATTTAGAAAACCTAAGTAGCTAACAACCAAATATTTAGCACTGGAAGTTGAAGAAAATGTATTTATACAAACAATTTTATGGCATTAATATTTTTGGAAACATATGCCATCCAAAATAGGGCCCAATAGCTAGACAGCCCCAACTACTAAAGAACCAGGCCATGTGTAATGTCATGACCCTCTTAAAAGAAAACGCTTGCCTTGTAAAAGAGGGAGCGGATTAGGTGTGGCCTAGCCTCACCCAACACGGTGCGACCTTAACTGTGGGGGCCACCTTGATGTATGTTTGTATATCCATGCCGTCCGTCCCTTTCACTAGCTCATTTTAGGGACGTGATCCCAAAAAATAAACAGATCAAAATCTCAGGTGGGTCGGACCACAGGAAACAGTGGTGATCAACCATTAAAAAAAAATAAAAACAAAAAAAACTTTCGGTGGGCTACAAAAGTTTTGGATCAAGATAATATTTGTTTTCTCCTTTCATTCAGGTCTGCCTGACCTTATCAACAAGTTGAACATTACAGTAGGCATTACAGTGGGCCCTCGTAAGTTTTTAACGGTGGCTGTTCAATCACCATTGTTTTCCATGGTATGGTCCACTTGAGATTTGAATTTACTTCATTTTTGGGCTCATACTCTAAAATGAACTGGAAAAATGAATGGATGGCGTGGATATATATTACATGCATCAAGGTGGGCCGCATGATCAGGGACGCACCATGCTGGGTGAGACTTGGCTGACCAGATCTGTGTGGGCCCACCGTGATGCATCTGATTTATCCACGCCATCCATCCCTTTTTAAGATAATGTTAATGTATGGGCCAAAAAATGAGCAGATACAATGGCTCAAAATAACTTTTGCATTAAGTTTTTAATGTCTTCGTGCATTTAATACAACCCAAGCTTATTATTTGGTGTGGTCCACTAGAGCGATGGACCTAGCTCATTTTTGGGTTCATAACCAAATCTGATCAAAGAAAAGAAATGGACGGCATGAATAAATAAATACATCACAATGAGCCCCACACAGATCTGGTCGAACGCAATCTGCGTACACCTAATCCGCTCCGAGTAACTTTCTCTGACATGCGGAAACGTGTTCATCAGGTACATCTCCCCTGCCTCATCTGACAAATTAGGATGATTCAGCACTCAGGTGGACCACCCATTATAATTATACCTAAAATCTATAAACTCACCTGGTATGGCTCACCTGAGTTTTTCCAATACAGTGATTTACAGTCATTCTTTCATCCTGATGACTGATGACTCACATCAGATGAATGGTTTGGATTGCATATAAACACCATGGTGCCCATGCAACTTTTTCCTAAAGTGTAGCCTACGGATGGTCATGATTTTACTATTCCAAGGTGAAAATGATGCAGCTTACCTGATGGACCGTGTGGATCTCATGAGAGTTTCACCCACGTGGCTCTCGTAAAACCAGAAAGTTCAATGGTTCGCATTTAATGGGAAAAACGTCAGGGCTAGAGTCGACCCAAGAATGCAACTTTTGTTCCCTAAGTATTGTACGTGGAGGGCCTACCAATGAATGGTTCTGATCACACAGTGAAGGTGGGTCCCACCGAAATAAAATGGTCTTCTTTATTGAATACATGAAGTTAGACGGTCGTTAGTCAAGAGAAGCCGTGGTTTACGAGAAAGGCGAAGCTTTTCAGGGTTGGATTCCAAAGGCGATATGGCCTAACTTTGTTGTACAAACGGAAGCATCTGAAAGTCAAAGTCTTGTACCAGTTTTCCTTTTCCTTGTTATATCTTTCCACGTAATTATATTTGGAAGTGGAATCTTTCTTCTCTCGCTCCCTTCGTGCGTGGTAGTAAGAGACATGTGCATGATCTGAGCCGTTCATCGGGTCATTCTAACGAAGTAGATACCTTGCCTTAAAAAAAAAATGCCCAGATTGGATATGTAGGTGGGTCACATGTAGTCGTGCACACATGAAGTGATCAGATTAGTCTGATTTTCTTACACGCCTAATAATCAGGTTAGTCTAATTTCAAACGTGTGCCTCGTTGAAACGTGTGAGGCAAGTGAGAAAAAAAAAATGCTTGCTTGCTCGAGTACACTCGCATTCCTTGATTGGAAATGATATTTTATACGGTAACCATTGAAAAAGAAGAATTGAAAGAAGGGGGGGGACAGAGAGAGTAATGAGGACCTTTGAGAATGGAAGACAGATAACGAGAAATGGACGGTTAGAATGGGAGTCGGATGCTGAGAAATGGACGGTTAGGATCGCCCGATCAGGTAGTCAACCAAACCAAAGCCCACGGAAACACCCTTGAATAAAATTAGATAAACGAGAAACAGACTGTATCAAATGCCTATTGATGCGGACTTTCCAAGCTATGAACGGTCCCTGTTGGATGGACAGTGATGGCCAAGATCACGCCAAAATCTTTTTTTTTAAAGGTGCCCATCCAACACATCCTAATGCAAAACTTCTGCCACCGTTTTAGAATCCTATCCTATTATGGTCTTTAAATTTTAAAAAAAAAAAAAAAAAAACACAGACGGACGGATTGGATTTGTCACGGACATCTCTATGGCCTCACACAGCCCCGGGCAGAGAGATATCTGTGTGCCCGCGGTCACACGCAATCCGCTCTCCTGAGAAAGGGGGATGATATAGTACAGCACACACGAGTACATGGGATGGTCCAGTACAACTCTGCCTCACCGCGTTACGGAGCACATGCATGCATATTGCACAGGGACATTGAAGAGCTTTGCTAGGCCGTACACGTCACAAGCTACTCATGCGCCAGCACGGCAAAATAGGTGCGAGATCCAGTCCAACCTTCATAAAAGGCACTGCTATATTAATACACTAGGCGTCCAAGAATTAGGTTGATCCCACTGATCGGGTGGGGCCACTGTTAGCAAAACAAATGTAAGGATCTGAAAAAGTTGGCTGAAGTTTTCTAACCCATCGAATTGTTTCCAAATTTTTTGGCCCATGTGATGAGTGGACCACATATGCTTGAGAAAACATGTACAAGGTTGGACCAACCTGATAGATGGATTGGATTCCGCACCTCTTGCCACTTTGGCACATGTGTAGCGTGTAAGGAGCTTTATTGCACACACGTGTACGCTTAGCACAGCTCCACTTTTTTTTTTTTTTTGGGAGAAATGTTCCAGTGGTCTCATAGCACTATAAGTAATGGTGCTCCTAATTGCATGGATTTATGAGGACAGTTGGATCAAACAATCTAATCTAGGCGTGTACATGGTTACGTTTAGGGTGGGTTTAGCCAAAACCAAACCTGCCCATTTACTAAATGGGTCTGGGTCTAATTTTAGAGCCAGACCCTTTTACTAAATGGGTGGATTTAAATCAAGTTTGAGTCTACCCATCAGACTCATTTATAAATGGATTTGGGTCGGGTAGAGGAAGATCCACCCAGACCCATTTATAAATGAGTCGGGTCTAATGGGTCTGGGTCTGGGTCTGGATCTAGTATGCAAGCATTTTTACAAGGCTTAAAACCAGGTTTGGATGAGTCCCTTAAAACATAGCCCAAACATGCCCACTTACTAAATGGGTTCAGGTCGGGTCAGGTCGGACCTAATATAAAGGAAACCAAACCCAGACCCAGACCTATTTAGCAACTGGGTTTGTTCTTGGACCCAGACTCCTTCCATTTAATAAATAGGTCAGGTCTGAGTCGAGTCTAAATGGGTTGGGTCTGAGTACCCCATCGGGTCCGCTGACCCATTTACAGCCCTAAATTCTAATCCATTTGTTAAGTCCAAACCACATTTCATAAGCAATTTACTAGAAATTGCACTGATCATATGATCCAATCCATCTTGAATTTGACCTTTTTTTTTTATATCTATCCTGTTTCCAATCCATGGATGGGATGATTAAGGTGCCCTAACGAACGTGGTTCTTAGGAATCCATAATGTTCCCAAGCAAATAGATAAATTAAATAGTTGATTGGACCCATTTTGTGTGAACGGTTTTGACCGTTCAAATCATGGACCATTGATCTAATGGTTAATATTTCTCAGATCACTATGTTGTTTGCATCTTTGCCCATGAAGTACGCTCTGGACCTAATGAGAAATCTAGATCAATGGATTGGACTGTCTAAGTGTTCCACTGAAACCTAGGAGCACTATAAGCTTTGAGAGCACTGGGGCATCTCTCTTCTTTATTAACGTTAAACATGGGGGAGTTATTTAATACTCTGGCTGAGTATGACCTTAGATACACAGGCACTCATATATTGTATACGTCTAGTATATTAACTAAAATAAAATAAACTGAATTACGGGTCGTAATGTCACTAAGGGCCCGTTTGGATACTACTAAATAAGTTCTTTTTCTACTTACAGCAGGAGATAAGTAACTTATTTCATATAAGTAAGTTTGGTTAATAAATAATGATCATTACTTATTTGCTAAATATCAGTTAAGTACTTCAGCATTTTTATTTTACTTTTCTACTTTTTCACCACCGACTAAAACAAGAGGTGCTTGTCCATAGCAGGAAAAGTGCTGATTTTCGTGGCAACTACCGAGCCCATATTGACCATCTAGCTTGGTGGGCCCACTGCGATATATTTGATCTACATCGTCCATTTGGTTTGGATATGAGTGGGGCTAACATGTGAGGCAGATCTAAACCTTAAGTGGACCCCACCTCAGGAAGCAACAGTGATAATGATGACACATTGAAACCTCCTTGAGCCCAGCATGATGTGTTTTACTCATGTCATTCATCTGTTTTTCCAACTAGTTTTGAGTGGCCCGTTGGGTAGTGGGGCCACATGTTGTGCACATGAAATCCACACCGTCCACCCTCATTGGTTCATCCCAAAAATAAAATAGAATCCAATGTCAAATAGACCTCACCTCAGGAAACAGTGGTCATTGATGCCACCATTGGTCAACTCTAATGATGAGTGGCCCATATCGAAGGCAGGCCCTGCATGATGGACGGCTGACATTAGAGGTGGGCCCCACATTTGGGACGATTCACATTAAGGTGGCTCCACATGATGGGTAGTGGATATTGATGGTGGGCCCACTTGATAGATGACCAACATCAAAGGTGGGCCCTACATAAAGAACGGTGCAAATGGCCCGCATCCACATCAAAGGTGAGGCCCACACAATGAACAATCCACACCAAAGGGTTGGCCCCAAATGATAGATGGTGGATTTGCAAGGACTAAACAAACTTGAGGAATGATGTTAGAAACAAACATGCTTTTCTACTTTTTGGTTAATGAGCATGTTCTTTGAGCAACCACTAGAGCTTGTTGTGGTGTCAATGCAACGGTGAGTTAATTGATGAACTCCCACAGCCCTTGTATTGAAGTCTCCATCAATCTTTGAAGAAGATTCATCTTCTTTGCTAGAAACATAATCCTCTGATCACCGTCGGTGGAATTGTTGCCTCGATTGTTGCTAGAAGCCATCACCCAAGGGAAAACCTCACTTTAATACCAACTTGGCGCAACTGTAGGCGAGACGAGATCGAGCACCGTCTTTCTCGTAGGATAATCGATCCGAATCCACGGACCAATTGAACAACAATTAGATCTTCCTTGATTGCTCAAGGGCAGCTTAAAGAACACAAGCCAAACAAAGATAACTCCAATAGAAATTGTATTAAAAATATGCAATGTGTTAAAAAAAATTAAAACAGTATTTATAACCCCTAAACCCTAAGCTTTGTAGCCTACTGTGTCCTACTTACAATAGGAAAGCAAAACCAAACAAAAACAAGAAAGGAAATTTGAAAAATAGAAAGTTCGCGGGTTTTCTAGACGCTAGCCGGCGGGTCGGTCGGATTTCGCCCAAATCAGTCCAGAGAGTTCAGCCCCTCTCTAGAGAGCTGACCGGGGTAGGTCGGTTAGTGCATCCGGCCGATTTTGGCCAAAAACAGTCTAGAGAGTTTGGACTAGTTTTTATTGGGGGTCTAGCCAGTCGGCTGGTGCATTTCTGAGCTGTCTTCGTGGCTTTAAGCTCGAGCTTGGTGGTCTTCCACTAATCTTTCTTGCGGTCCATCTTCATCATGTAGAGGTCGGCCACTCCCTCTACCCTACATCGGAGCCTCGCCATGATGTATGTGTTTTTATCTATGCCACCTATCCATTTTTTCAGCTCAATTTAGAGCTATCCAGGTGGTGTCAAAACTCTGTCAGCCTCCCCAGCCAAGCCAAGCCAATTGAGCTGCGTCCGTCCAGAGCCACAGCTGCTTCACTCCTCAGGTCAATGTTAAAATAGATAAAGAAGAAAAAATAAAAGAAAATAAAATACAGCTTAAACATTTATCCGGCTATGCAACTATTTTGTACGCCGGGTCCAACCTGTGATCGAACGGCGTGATTTGCCCACAAAAACTAAACACGTCTCACGTACACGTGATTTATACTGACACGTGTGTTTGCAGAGAGCCGGGGCTCTACGCATGTCGGCTTTTAGCAATCCAGAGGCATCAATGGGTAAATTATCACATCCGTTTGAATCGTACGGTAGTTAACATACATCCAAGCTGTGCGGAGCTCACTGTGGTGTAAGAATGCATCCAAACTGTTCATTAGATGCACCCCAATACCAGGCGCAAATGCCAAAATCCATCCTGATCCATAGCTCAATTGGGCCACACCAAAGAGAACCATAGTGGAGGGGAGGGTGAGACGAACAGTAAAAACATCCAGATGGAATGTTAGTATACCTGTATTCCATATATTCCATCCAATCCATTCATCAGGTGTAGCACAATAAGGTGAAAGGCTGCAAGAAAAATGAAGCCATTCAAAAACTCAAGTGAACCACACTACATGAATATATAAGTTTTAGGCGTTATTGTATATTGCTCCCTGTGTGGTATCAGATAAATCTTGGTATGTGAACGTTGGGAGGCACACTGGATTCATGGTCTGGATTATGAAATCATACCTATTGGGATCCACACAGCTCTGATGTATAGTGACTACCATACGTGGTTCGCTGCTAGCACCCAGTATGGCCGTATTAGGATTAGAAAAACCAATGTCAGTCGATAAACACGTTTTTAAGAGGAGAGACGCCGGCTTCCACACACAAGGTGCTGACATGGCAGAATCCTGTCAGGCCGAAAAGCATTGACGCGTGGTGGGTGTAAAACCGATGAAAGGATAACGTCTTAAAAATAATCATACGACCCGACGGCTCTTTTGACCTATCCCACCGAGCACGTCACGGGCTCCTTTATCCGTGTTCGGCCCGTCTTCCGTTGACTTTTGACACGTGGCGTAATCCAACGGCTAGAAGTACGCTCCTGCACTCGACGTCCTTGCAAAGCAAAAGATAAAACAAGTCGTTGGAAGCTACCAGCTGCAACGCTTCGGGACGCGCATCTTCAAAATTACTAAAATACCCTAGTAACCTGAAACGATCCTATCCATTCGATCAGTAGAAGTCCACTGAAGGGACGGTTCGGATTTTTTGTTCAAAATCGATCTGTATGAGTTTGGGAACATGACCCATCAGCTGTGGGTCTTACAGGATGGCCGCATGCATCTGCCAGCATCGCTGTCCCAAAAGCTACAGTGGGTTCAATGGACCCGACTTTCATGCAACCCGGGGTTACATGAATCTCCCTGTAACCCTAAGCTCTGTGGGGCCCAATGTGATCTTGGTTTTATATCGGCTCCGTTCATCGGTTGCACAGGACTATGTTAGAAGGAGATTTAAAAATTCAAACAGATTCAAAACTCATAGGAGCCACAACACGAGAAGAAATGGGGATTGCAGCTCACCTTGAAACCTTCTTGCGGCCCACAGACGTTTCAGATAAGGTTGATATTTTTGCTTTCCCTTCATCCTACTGGGAATCGCATTATGAACGGGTTAGATGGCATACAAACGTCACTCTGAGCCCAAGAAGACTTAAACGGTGGGGTAGCGTTTCCCAACCCCTTATTTTCTTTGGTGTGGCCCACCTGAATTTTGGATCTGCCTAATTATTTGGATCAACGGATGGATAGAGTCAATACAATGGACCCCACAAAGCTAGGGTACAGGAAATTCAAATCTAGACAAAAAGAGTACTTGCAAGTTTTAAGTCCGATAGTTGACCCATGTTTGGGGGTGATCTGAACCGTTAATGGAGAAGGATCATATGGGATGATAAAAAAGGGACCCTAGCACCTTGCTCAATCATATAAAGCCAAAAGTGTACATTCAAGTCCATTTTGAATGGTTAAGATAATTTTACATGTGAAAAAGGACGATCATGGCCCACCCATGATGTGGCCTAACACCTGAAGTGGCGTTATATGGATTCACATGGCCTAATAGGCGGACTATGATTGCACTTCTGTAGTCCGCAGGCCAGCTGCCTTTCACTAGGCGCAGCTCTATTCCACATTTACTCATAACCATTGGGTTGATAAGAAATTCTACGGAGGCTCGCCTAGGCCGGTCTTCCCTGCTGTCCCACCACGAGATGATCTAGATCGTTCATCCAGTAATCGCCCACATTGCGTAGACTTAACTCATTAGAGATCTGACATCTATACATAAATGAATTTGAAACAACGGTCTGTATATGCTGTTTCGATCTTATCTTCCTTTGGACGGTTCTAATTTCTTCTCAGAAAGATATCTTTATCAAAGATGTATATCTGCAGTTTGAATTTCTAGATGAACGGTCTGGATCATCATTATGCGGGGACAAGGGGCGAGCCTTAACGTGGCGAGCCTCCTTGGCATAACCCGACGAAGGAAGAAAACCAACCAAAGCCACCGCCCATGATGACCCATCTCGTCGAGAATTCAGAGGAGAATGTGATCCTCAGGCCACGGATTTAAGGATGAAAGGATCCTCAGGCCACGATTTGAGCAGTATACTCGAGCTTCTCCTTCTGATAAGTGGGACCCATTATTCTTTGATCCGGACCGTTATTCCACTGCTCCTCCAGTTGATAGACCATGGCCAAATTTTTTTATCTACAGGATGATTTAAACCTTTCTATTTTCAAATGAAAATAGTTCCATGATCAGCGGCTAGAATCTTCCGATCAGATATACTTTCTATTACAGGCTCCATCCACGGTGGAATCAACAGGCTAATGGTCTGGATTACCGAACCATGGGCCACACTTACCCGAACTAAAAACCCGAGTACACTGTGGGTCGAGGATCATTACCGCTCTCGTCAAAATGGGCATCATTGTCAAAGAAAACGGGGCATGAAATTTCTAGGGGAAGAAAAACAAACACTTTCAGAAAACGCGTTAATGGCGATTCCTTTTCAACCCACAGAAATAAACCCATTAAAAACGTACCTTTTCCTCTCCCTATAACTTTCTCCAAACCCCAAAATCGCTTCCAGTTTCCAAACGCATTCAAACAGCAATCTCTTCTCTTTTCTCATTTCTCATTTCTCATTTCATTTCATTTCAGACAGCTTCCTGTATCGAGGTTCGAGAAATTCCCAGATTTCTCCATCCAAACAGGTCATACCCCTCTCTCTCTCTCTCTTCTATTTTTTTTTTCATTTCTCTGCTACATAAGAGAGAAAAAACCCTAACCCTAACCGTAATCCTTAAAAGATCAATTGATGGCTTCTACTGCTATCTTCTCCTCGTTGCGGAGAAGAAGATCGCCTTCTTTGGGAGCTTTCTTTGCTCCGATCGATCTCGCCGATCTCGCTCTCATCCAAACGCTTACTACCGTCTCTCACGATCTGATCTCTTCCTCCCTCGATCTTCTCATCCCTTTCCAACGCCGGAATTCCCGGTCGCTCCTCCGTAAGATCAAGATCTTCGTTGTTCTATTCGAATTCCTGAAAGACTCTGTCTTTCCCCTCCCTTCATCTGCAACCCTCTGCTTTAAAGAGCTTTACATCTTGATCTATAGATCTAAGATCCTCCTCGATTACTGCTCGCAATCGAGCCGGCTTTGGCTTTTGCTCCAGAATTCGACGATTTCGGGCCACTTTCATGACCTGAATCAGGAGATTTCTACGCTGCTCGATGTCTTCCCGATGAAAGATCTCGATTTGAGTGTGGATATGAGAGAGCAGATCGAGCTCTTGAAGAGGCAGGCGAAAAGATCGAAGCTTTTTATCGATCCCGAGGATGAGAAGCTTCGATGCAAGCTTTTCTCTTTTCTTGATGAATTTGAACAGGGGCAGAGGCCCGATCCGGTGGAGTTGAAGATGGTTTTTGTAGAAAGTTTGGGGCTTCGGAACGCGAGGTATTGCAGATCTGAGATTGAGTTTCTTGAAGAACAGATCTTTAATCAGGAGGAGGATGGCGATTCGACAATCTCAGTGATTAGTGGATTTGTCGCGTTGGTCCGGTATTGCAGATTTCTCATTTTCGGGTTTGAAGAGGAACTGGAAACCGGATTTGATTCTGGGAGTTTCAAGAAGTCAAAGAAGAGTTTGATTTGCCAGGAGATTGGGGAGACGTTCCTTACGGTTCCCAAGGATTTCTGCTGCCCCATTTCGCTGGATCTGATGCGCGATCCGGTGATCATCTCAACAGGGCAGACGTATGATCGGGCATCAATCTCTCGGTGGTTGGAAGAAGGGCATTGCAGCTGCCCAAAGACGGGACAGATGCTCATGCACACCCGTCTTGTTCCCAATCGTGCTCTCCGATCATTGATCACACAGTGGTGTGTCGCCCATGGGATCCCCTATGATCCACCTGAGAGTGTGGACACCGCGGTGGAAACTGTTGTCACGCCTGCTGCTACCAAGGCTGCAATCGAGGCAAACAAAGCAACGGCAGAGCTTCTGGTTCAGCAGCTCTCGGATGGGACGCAGGGGGCGAAAACGCTGGCTGCCCGCGAGCTGCGGTTGCTGGCAAAGACAGGGAAGGAGAACCGCGCCTGCATCGCGGAAGTGGGCGCAATTCCTCTTCTTAAGAAGCTGCTCTCATCGTCAAATCCAATTGCACAGGAGAATTCGGTGACCGCGATTCTCAATCTATCAATTCATGACAAGAACAAGAGCCGGATAATGGAGGAAGAAGGGTGTTTGGAATCGGTTGTTGATGTTCTTAGACATGGGATGACAGAGGAAGCAAGGGAGAACGCTGCGGCTACACTGTTCAGCCTCTCAGCGGTGCATGAGTACAAGAAGAGAATTACGGATGAGGAGGGCGCACTGGAGGCACTAGCGGGGCTTTTGAAGGAGGGGAGCCCAAGGGGTAAGAAAGATGCTGTGACAGCATTGTTTAATCTGTCAACGCATTCTGAGAACTGCGAGAGGATGGTGGAGGCTGGAGCAGTGTCTGCACTAGTGGGGGCATTGGCAACGGAAGGAGTGGCCGAGGAGGCTGCAGGTGCATTGGCATTACTCGTTAGGCAGGGGGCTGGGACAGAGGCGGTTGGGAGGGAGGATGAGGTTGTGCCAGGGTTGATCAGGTTGATGAGGTGGGGGACGCCGAGGGGGAAGGAGAACGCAGTCGCGGCACTGCTCGAGATGTGCCGTACTGGCATGGCAATGACTGAGAGGGTGGTGCGGGTTCCTGCACTAGCAGGACTGCTCCAGATGCTGCTGTTCACAGGCACGAAACGCGCAAGGCGGAAGGCGGCGTCACTAGCTAGAGTGTGCCAGCGGTGCGAGGCTGCAACCATGCCCATGGAGACATGGGGCCTGGAATTATCATTTGCAGGCAGTTCTGCAGCACATCAGGTTCCAAGCTTCGGAGGTGATGTATCGGTGTCGGTTTCAGTGCCAGTGCCCATATCAGTGCCAGTGCTATAGTGTTTTCCTCCCACCAGAGGGACTTGGGCTGCCAAATTCATGTTTTGTTTTTGGGGAGATGATTCACTAATTCTTTCATTGATGAGAAATACCAATACATGTGTTTAGAAGGAATAATATCACTGCTGTAACGTCTGAATCACTCCTTGTTTTTTGCTGTGGTTAACCAGTAGCAGTTCTGTTATGTGTCCAACACCAGATGGTTGCTCTGAGAGAGATTGCCACTTTGGAAGGATCTAATGCCCAACAATCCAAGTTTCCAGTAATCTTTCTCAGTGACACTGTTCATTTTTTGGGCCTGCCAAGTATTCCACTGTTTAGATGATTTCAGCCACCATGACTATTGGATGATACTGTTGGAGTTCCATGATCAATCCGACGGCTCATTAGAATACTCAAGAAGTCATCCAAAAAGTGGCCATGATTACAACCCATCATCCAGTAGGGCATAACAAATAAACAATCTGGATCTCATCCATGCGTTTGCTTGATAACTGAGAACAGTAGCTGTTATCACAGTCAAATGCCCAATGCTAATATTTGTTGTTTGTGAAGCATGCGCACCCATTTTTCTAACAATTAGTCGGACAACAAGAGTGCTGCGGAAACCAAACACAATCACTGCATTTTGGCAATTTTTAGAAGAAACGTGCGAAACATGACCATCTAACAAAAACATAAAATAGATATATAGCAGCATATTTGAGGATTATGAGAGAGAGAGAGAGAGAGAGAGAGAGAGAGAGAGAGCAGCATATTTGAGGATTATGAGAGAGAGAGAGAGAGAGAGAGAGAGAGATTAGTGGTGACGGATATCGAGCGAGTCAAAAACCTCCCCCACAGTCCTCATAAGTGCTATGAGTTCCATGGTCTCATTTCTGTTGTTGCGGTTGTTGTTGTGGTTGTTGTTGTGATTGTTGTTGTTACGCCTCACTGTGTTCTCTCTCCTCTTCTCTGCGAATACAAACCTACAGACAGGGCACTGGCCATGGCCCTTCACCCACGTTGCAATGCACTCCTTGTGAAACATGTGATTGCATGGAGTGAGGAGCACTTGTTGACTGGGGACAAATTCATCTAAGCAGATTGCACACTCCCTGCCCTTATCGTCTTCTTCATCTTCGTCCGCATGATTGCTGTGGCTGGCACTGATTGGGCTGAACAGACCTCTTTTATAAGCTCTCTTCCTGGGGTATGGTGGGCTGAAAACATGCTTCCTTAGCTTGCTCATGGACCGTTTGAATTCTTCTTCGGTTAGGCCCGGCTCCTCTTGGTGAGGGGTGAAACCCATTTGCCATGGGCTCATAATCCTTGGCGGGGAGTCCCCGCTGAATTGTTGGAGCCTCGGGTTCACCACTTCTGCGGTTCCGCCATCAAGGATGAGAATTTGTATTGGAGAGTGAAGCTGTGAAGGGTAGCTGACATGTGCCAATATGCCACCCCATGGATGGCACCAGAGTTAAGAAATCAAGATGGTAGTATTGAATCATGCATATGCACTAAAACAAGACGTTAAACATGAAGATGCAGTCATGGTTTCTCAAGAGCATGTACAGTCACATGCATGTGTTCTTTTAGGGCAGAGGAGCTAGGGGTGGAACTGTCGAGCCTTGATGATTTGCACCTGAGATGTCGCCTGATCGGGCCAGGGCTATTCAAAATCTCAACTCTGCCATGCCCAGGCCAGCCTATTGCCAGCCCTAGCAGAAGCACCATATGTGCAACAGCCCAAAGGTCTGTGCAAGAGCCTATGACCACACCATATGAGCTGCCAAAAAATGAATGTCCCCAGTATGCAAATTACAACCGAGGGAGGGATGGTTTGCAGCATTGAAATATATGTATGTAGATGTATGTAGTATATATGCATGTATGTCTATATCAATCTATATCAATAAAAGAAACATGTACATACCGGGTTAAGCCAAATGGTCCTGTTCTCACCCTCTCCTCAAATAACCTGTGGAGATCTGGCACGCCTCTACCCTCATCCTACAAGCAACATGCAATCCATGTGGGACCCGTGAGATATCAAGTAACTTTCATTTTTTGCATGTACAATCAGGAAAATAAGCGTTGCCAAAGTATACAAATATACATCTTTTGATCATATCGTAAATATAGATGCATGAAGATGTTTCTGCTTTCAATTGCAGCATGTGCATGCACCTGTAGCATTCTGTTCGATAGAGAAGGCAGTATACTTACTGGTTGATGCACAACCGGCTGAGTCATGGAGTGTGGCCAGTTCCGATCATTGTAATTAGGAACTGGGACGCCGGAGTCACTTCCAGCCCTCCTGTTTCTGGCACTCAAGGCCAGATTTTCAGTTCTATTGCTCATGTTTGCTCCTGCAGTGATGATGGGAATCTCAACCAGACTCTTGAGAGATTAGTTTGGTGGTTGTTGCGTCTTATAACGTCTGTTTTATTCTTTGGCGATGAAGAATCTACCCTTTTTCCCTTTTCCTTTTTCCTTCACCAAAGGGCTATTCGTATTCCCATTTAGAGATGCTCTTGGTTGGCAATGACAATGAAACAAATCCTCATCAATGCATCTAAAAATGAACAAAATAAGGAGAGAGCGGCGTTGGTAGAAGAGACTATTCTTTAATTCTTCCACATCAGTCTCCAGATCAGCTTGAGAAGGAGAGTAATTGACCACATGGCGCACACGACGTGTCTAATGTAACAGGCAAATCACGGTCAGCATTGGTGGTCTAGCAAAGCAATTTCTAATGTGAAGATGTGCCTTTTTTATGTCTAGATTGTTGTTATGCCGTTAATATTCTATCGTGTAAATCATCTTCTCATTAGGATAGCTTCCTTCCTGTATTGAAACTTCTCTGTAAGCTTGCTGTATACACAAAAGCCGTATTTGTTGTATGCCTCAAAAGTATATGATCAATACAACACACTTTATACTCATGCTTTACGATAGAATTCTTCAATTGTTCTTGTGCTTTCAAGAGTCCATTAGTGGAGAGAATTTTTCTTTCTAGCTGCACATCAGGAATGTTCACTAGAATTTGAAGATTGTATGGTGTATGGCCATCTCCATCGTCTAGGCAGTCATGCGTACTCTTAGCCCAGACTGATCATCTGATAGGTGTCACCATGGGTGGCCCATGGTCCAAATTTCCATTGATGGAAATTTCTCTAAGCGGCCAGCAAATGAGTTGAAACAAAAAGAACTTGGAGAGTAAAATTGAGTAGAACTGAGAACCCAAACTAGAGAAAGTAGAGGAAATAGACGATCCAGACCATCCCGGCTGTCCCATGTTTATAACATACACATGACGATCCATCTGTTGAATGGAAAATACACGAAATTCAAAACAATCAGGCAATCTAACCTTGTAAAAAGATGCCCTATCAAAATTACTGATCGGATTTTGGTGGCTTGTTTCTCTATCTTGAAAGTGTTAGGATTGTTCGATCACTGGTCTATGACCCAGTTCCTGTCTCTCCCTAATGGATGAGCAATCTCAATCATCATCCACACATGCAACACACATAAGGTATAATAGGAAGTGGGGTATGAAAATCTCGTCCACCCAGGCAGACAGGGTCCATTTGCAGTTTGAATAAGATGTAAAAAGGTGTTAAAGAATCGTTTTAAGCAGAGAAATATCAGAGCCCTGCATGAAGACTCAGGCATATTTCATCTGCCCCAAATTCGTGCTAAAAGATAGCATTGAGTTCTAGTAATTGATTATATGAGCAAAATAATACAGCTGTTTAGGGCGGAGAGCCAATATCAATGTTATCCAATCGATACAAGAGATTGGTGATGGGGTTTTCCTCCTCAGTCAAGAGAAGAGATGGTGCAGCCTGAGTGTGGTTGGGCGATCGAAATTCACTTAGATGAGGCATTTAGTCGCTGGACTGTTTTTACAACAATCGGGCACCTGGCGATCTGCTGACTGAGTGCCCGAAATTGGGCATTTTCTCTCAAAAAGGCTCTTGGACAATTTTTTGGGTTGGGCGGGCGCCTGACTCGACGCGGACTGCTTATACACAGTTTCCTATTTGGGTTCTAATTCCTCTGGTTTCCTATTTAAGAGGTTCCAAATCGTGATTAGGGTATCCCATTAAGGTATTTTCACGTCCAAGGTGAAAGAGAGAGAAAAAGAAAAAGAGAGAAAGCGAAAAGAGAGAGAGAGAGAGAGAGGAAGCTTATAGAAGGGAGAAGTTGCTTGAAGAGGAGTTCTTCTATGCAACCGTCGTCTCAGCGCTTCTACGTCCTCGTGATTGGTGAGATCCTCCTATTTTCATAGTTCTCTTGTTGTTTATCCATCCTTACGTGGGTGAAGAAGGTTTGATCTAAGTGGTGTATGCTTGTGATCGGTTATAACCCTCTACTTCATAGTGGATTGTTGATCTGGACTAGGTCCCGTGCTTTTTACCTCTTTCATGGCTTTTCCACATAAAAACTCCTTGTGTCATGTGGTTGATGCTTTATTCTTGATTATTGCTTTATCATAGTTCATAATTCTAGTGTATTGGGTAGCGATATCC
The DNA here is from genome assembly GCA_003013855.2 of Liriodendron chinense. Lineage (NCBI taxonomy): Eukaryota > Viridiplantae > Streptophyta > Magnoliopsida > Magnoliales > Magnoliaceae > Liriodendron > Liriodendron chinense. The sequence continues at coordinate 3,466,735 of PVNU02000440.1, read as the reverse complement.
TAAGGCTTTTGTGAAACGCACCCAACAAAGTGGTATCAAAGAGTTTAGGTTGATTGAATGAAGTGGGATCGGTTTTGAATTATGGAAGGTGGCTTATCAAGGATGATCTGCCTCAATGGTTCTAACTGGACCATATGGAAGGCTAAGATGGAGGACTTGCTCTATTGCAAGGACCTATATGCTCCAATCTTAGGCATGTTAGCGAAGATCAAGGATATACCTAATGATGATTGGAAGAAGTTGGACCGGAAGGCGGTGGGGTTTATTAGACAATGGTTGGATGATTCCGTATTCCACCGTGCATCTACGGAAACCTCAGCTGCTAACCTATGGCAGAAATTGCAAGGGCTGTATGAGAGGCCGGCAATAAAATATTCCTGATAAGACGACTTGAGAATCTCAAGTTCAAAGATGGTGTTTCTGTGACTGAACACATGAATGAGGTCAGCAACATAGTGAACCAGCTCTCCACTATGAAAATGGTCCTGGATGGTGAACTTTAGGCTTTGCTACTGCTTAGCTCATTCCCTGACAGTTGGGAGACATTGGTGGTGTCTCTAAGTAACTCCGTGCCAGACGGAAAGGTATCCATGGAACAGGTAACAAGTTGTCTCTTCAATGAGGAAATAAGGAGGAAGTCTCTGGGGCCTGCTCAACAGGAGGCCCTTGTGACACAAGATCAGGGGAGAGAAAAGAACAGAAAGGGCAGAAAGGCCCGAGATAAATCAAGAGGTAAGTCGATTGTCAAGAAAGATGTTGAATACTGAAATTGTGGCAAGAATCGCTACTATAAGTATGAATGTCACAAGAAGAAGGGTGACAAGAAGGGTAAAGGAAAGAAGAAGGAAGATGAATCGGATTCTACTGCGGTCGCCTCAGATGGTGACGTTGTTGTTATTCTTTCCACAGATCACGATGTTTGTCTCACGGCTTCGAGTCAGGACACTGATTAGGTGATAGACTCGGGAGCCTCATTTCATGCAACTCCACGTACGAATTTTTTCACAAGCTACAAGTCAGGTGACTATGGGACAGTGAAGATGGAAAATTCTGATGTTTCAAAGATCGTAGGGGTCGGTGATATTTGTGTGAAGACTGATGTGGGTTGCACATTGTTTCTCAGGGATGTGAGACACATTCCAGACCTTTGCCTCAATTTGATGTCGACGGGAAGGTTGGATGATGATGGTTATGAAAGCTGGTTTGTTGGTGGGCGCTGGAAGCTAATCAAGGGGTTCGTTGATTGCTGCCAGAGGAAAGAAGTGTTGCACCCTTTACAAGGCAAGTGTCATTGTGTGCAAAGGTGGGTTGAATGCAGTTGAAGATTCAGCTACTGACGTGTGACATAAGCGCCTAGGCCACATGAGTGAAAAAAGGCTTCAACTACTAGCAAAGAAGCGGCTCCTTCCAGACGTAACAGATATACCTCTCAAAACCTGTATTGACTGTTTATCTGGGAAACAACATAGAGTTTCTTTTGTTAAAACTGTTTCTCATATTAATAAAGTACATGCATTAGATTTGGTTTATTCTGATGTTTGTGGTCCTATGAGGACAAAAACCTTGGGTGAGGCATTGTATTTTGTCACTTTTATAGATGATGCATCTAGGAGGGTTTGAGTTTATGCTTTGAAATCTAAAGACGAGGTCTTTGGTGTGTTTAAATTGTTTCATGCTATGGTCGAGAGAGAGACAGGTAGATCATTGAAGTGCATCCGCATTGACAATGGTGGTGAATACATTGGTGACTTCCATGAGTATTGCAAGTCACTGGGTATACAGCATGAACAGATGGTTCCCAAGACCCCCCATCATAATGGTGTAACTGAACGTATGAATTGCACCATTGTAAAGAGAATCAGATGCATGTTATCCCATGCAAAGTTGCCCAAGACGTTCTGGGGAGAAGCAATGCACACAACGGTGTATTTGATAAATAGGTCCCATCAACCCCGTTGAATGGAGAAGTACTTGAGAAAGTGTGGACTGGACGTGATCCATCGTACAATCATCTCAAGATGTTTGGATGCAGGGCATCCGTTCATGTACTAAAGGACGAGAGGTCCAAGCTCGATATAAAGATCAGGCAATGTGTGTTCTTAGGGTACGGTGATGAAAAATTCGGTTACAGGTTGTGGGATCCGATCGAGAAGAAGCTCGTCAGGAGCAAAGATGTGGTTTTCATTGAAGATTAGTGTATAGAAGACGTTGAAAAGCCAGAGAAGACCCAACCCAGTTTAGGTGAACTGGAAGACATGGATCCGATTACTCCTCCAGTGGTGCCTGATGACGGGGGTGCACAGCAAGGTGCAAAGGATGAGGGAGTCCCTACAGAAGATGGACCGGGGGAGCAGCCTCCACTTGATCCACCTATTGAGCCACAGGTGAGGAGGACATTAAGGGACAGACATCCATCCAAGAAGAAATCGCCGCATGAGTACATTATGCTCACTGATGGGGGAGAGCTAGAAGACTATTTTAAGGCCCTAGCAGACGAGCATAAGGGGGAGTGGTTGAAAGCTATGCAAGAGGAGATAAAATCCTTACATAAGAACCACACCTATGATATGGTGAAATTGTTTAAGGGCAAGAAACCTCTGAACAACAAGTGGGTGTTCAGAAAGAAGAATGAGCAGAAGAATTCACAGACAATGTACAAGGCCAGACTCGTGGTGAAAGGGTTTGGTCAGAGGAAAGTAATAGACTTCGAGGAGAAATTCTCACCAGTGGTGAAGATGACATTCATACGGGTGTTGCTTGGGTTAGCGGCTAGCATGGATCTGGAGATAGAGCAGTTAGATGTCAAAACTGCCTTTCTCTATGGTGACCTGGAAGAAAAGATCTACGTGCGCCAACCAGAGGGGTTCAAAGTCAAGGGCAAAGAGCATATGGTGTGTAAGCTTAAGAAGAGCTTGTATGAGCTGAAACAAGCTCCTAAGGCAATAGTACAAGAAATTCGACTCGTGCATGTTAAAGCGTGGATATGACAGAACGGAGTCGGACCACTGTGTGTTCACTCACAGGTTCTCAAATGGTGATTTCTTAGTTTTGTTATTGTACGTTGATGACATGCTTATCATGGAAAAAGACATCAAGAAGATTGACAGGCTCAAACAAGAGTTGGGCAAGTCGTTTGCGATGAAAGACTTGGGCCCGACAAAACAAATCCTAGGAATGGAGATAACTCGTGACAGATGCAGTAGGAAGTTTTGCTTGTCACAAGAGCGGTATATTGAGAAAGTCTTAGAGCGGTTCAACATGAATGCAGGCGAAGCCGGTCAGTACCCCACTGGATGGTCACTTCAAATTGAGCAACAAGCAGTGTCCCAAGGCGAAGGCAAAAGTGGAAGATATGCGGAAGATACTCTACGCGTCAGTGGTAGGAAGTTTGATATATGCTATGGTTTGTACGTGCCCAGACATAGCATATACGGTTGGTGTTGTCAGCCGGTATCTTGCCAATCCTGGTAAAGAACATTGGGCAGCGGTGAAGTGGATACTACGGTATCTGAGAGACTCATCCAGGTTGAGTCTATGCTATAGTGACGGAAAACCTGTGTTAGAAGGCTACACAGATGCAGATATGGCAGGTGACATAGACTCTAGGAAGTCTACATCGGAGTTCATGTTCACGTTTGCAGGAGGAGCAGTCTCTTGGCAGAGCAAGCTACAAAAGGTTGTAGCATTGTCAACGATAGAGGCCGAGTACATTGTAGTCACAGAAGCATACAAAAAGATGCTTTAGATGAAGAGGTTCCTACAGGAACTCAGCCTGAGTAGGAGGAGCACGTGGTCTATTACGATATCCAAAGTGCTATACACTTGAGCAAGAATCCAAGTCAGTACTCTAAGTCGAAGCACATAGAAATTTGGTATCACTGGATCAGGGATACTTTAGAACATAAGGTGCTACAGCTTGAGAAGGTCCACACAGACGATAACGGGTCAGACATGATAACCAAGGCTTTGCTCAAGGGCAAGTTTGAGGTTTATAGAAACCTGACTTACTTGAAGAAGGCGAATTTCTCCTGAGTCGGAAAGGGAGATATTTGATGGGGTTTTCCTCCTCAATTAAGAGGAGAGATGGTGCAGCCTAAGTGTGGTCGGGCGCCCGTACCAAATTCTGGTCAGGCGACCGAAATTCACTTAGATAAGGCGTTTAGTCGCTGGACTGTTTTTACAACAGTCAAGCGCCCGGCGATCTGTTAACCGGGCACTCGAAATTTGGCAGTTTCTCTCAAAAAGGTCGCTGGACAATTTTTCTGGGTTAGGGCGCTTTTTGGGTTGGGCGGGCACTCGACAGCCCTTTTGACCGGGCGCCTAACCCGACGCGGACTGCTTATACACAGTTTCCTATTTGGGTTCTAATTCGTCTGGTTTCCTATTTAAGAGGTTTCAAATCGTGATTAGGGTATCCTATTAAGGTATTTTCACGTCTAAGGTGAGAGGAAGAGAAAAAAAGAAAGAGAAAAGAGAGAGAGAGATAGAGAGAGAGAGAGAGAGGAAGCTTGTAGAAGGGAGAAGTTGCTTGAAAATGAGCTTTTCTGCGCAACCGTTGTCTCAGCGATTCTACGTCCTCATGATTGGTGAGATCCTCATATTTTCATAGTTCTCTTGTTGTTTATCCATCCCTACGTGGGTGAAGAAGGTTTGATCTAAGTGGTGTGTGCTTGTGATCGGTTGTAACGCTTTACTTCATAGTGGATTGTTGATCTGGACTAGGTCCCGTGGTTTTTACCTCTTTCGAGGGTTTTCCACGTAAAAACTCATTGTGTCGTGTGGTTGATGCTTTATTCTTGATTATTGAATTATCATAGTCAATAATTCTAGTGTATTTGGGGGGGGGGGGGGGGGGGGGGGCGCTTTTGTAAAACGCACTCAACAATTGGTAATGAAGTAGATGCACATGCAAAGAGTCAAACAAATATGGTATGAACTTGCATACCCAACTAGCACGAATCGTCTTTGTAGAATTCAACCCCCCCCCCACTAGCTGCAATATAACTTAAAATTTTAAGTCAATTCCATGAAGTAGTTGTTAGCATTGGAATAACCTGACGCAGCGAACAAGTTAAAATACAAATGATAACTCCCATGAATATGCTCTCTCTGAGTATTTATTTCCTGCTTGAACTGGGACTCTAATCAACATATTGAGCTGCTATTGAATGAAGGCTTATCCATTTCAACAGAATGTGTTTACTCTCATGTCATTGATCATCTCAATTCTGGTGGTTTTTTTTAGCAATTAAATTTTTCCACTACAATCTCCTCCATTCAACCTCTGGTCGGTCCACTTTCTAACCATGAGAAAAATCTGATGGTTCCTTCCTTGCTAAACTACGACACAAAGTCCTCTTTAACTTCTAAGCCAATCTTCAGCCAAAGAGCTTCTGCTTTTTCTTGCGCAAGAAATTTCAATACTCTCTAGCAAGAAAAAATGATTACCATCATAAGCCCAATTCCATCATCTACCAAAAACTGATTTCCAAGTGGACTATATGTTGTAAGAGAAAAATGTCCAATTTGCAGCTGATGAAATGATATTCAAATCTTTCAAAAGAACTCTCATATATGCATATGGGGAAGCACAAACCTTCTGGAAGATGATTTTGAGAGTTCAAAATAAAAGGCAATGCTGAAAAAAAGAGGATAAATGAGTGCAATTGTACCCAGACTGGGGCTCCTGGATTTCATCATAATTACGCAATTAAGCATGCCTGGGCCAAAGTAGTGCTATGACGGACAACCACCAAGGAAGTTATTTCTTCTCTTTCCAATATGACTTTTCTCCCCGGTGTTTTAGGGCCGCTGCCTGCCCAAAACCAAGACTCAACCCCAGAACATGCCTCATGTGAGCTACTGCATTAACCATTGGAGGCAAATATTGTTAAGAGTTGAATGTGGACCACTATGGGGCTCACTTGTGTGAACCCTAGTGGGTAGACCACTTGTGTTAACCCTTATTGGGTGGGCCACACATGGTACACATCACACTCTCCTCAAGAGATTCCTTTTTGATAATTTTCTCATTTTTATTCTCCTTAAAAGGTAAAAATTTCCTTCTTTGATAAGATTCTCATTCATAAGACAACTCTCTCTCTCTCTCTCTCTCTCTCTCACGTACACACACATATATTAAGACTGTCTCTTTTACCAAATCCCAAGGACTACAGAGGAGAGAAAAATGTTAAAAGAAAGGGTTTCCCTTCCCATGCAGCCTCAACCATCGATTTAGGTCGATCCACCCTCTGACTATCATCCAAGCCATGGGATATTGATGTACAGCGGGCCATAGACCTATTCTTGGCACAATGGACCGAAAGAAGCTCGAACGGAAGCGGACGTAATCCGTCAAATCCTAGCCCAATCCTATGTGGGGCATGACGTAACTAGGCCTCAAGTATGTCTGGAACAAAGAGATTCATTCTGTATGGGGAGTAATTGGTGTTTGAAGTGTGAACCGTAAATCGGCCATAACTTTTGATCCAGGTATTGTTATGGGATGCATGACCTATCAATTTTTATCGTAACAGGCCATCGGAGGTCAACCGACCCACAAAGTGGGTCGTGTTGCTCTATTTCGTGAGAAAATGACTCCTTCCAACTAAAACACCCAGTTTTACAAAAACTTAATATTTTTAGTAAATTTTAGGTTGGACATATCTCTTTCATCTTAAAGTTTTAGCATATACTGTCTTCTTAAGAATGACTTCTAATATTACAAGGAATCATCCTGCATGATTAAATTTTATTTTTAGTAAATTTTACAATTTCTTCTTCTATTCCTCATCACACCCTTCCCTACGTTTGAGTTTGATATGAGCAGTTAAATGTAGCATTTCCTTCCAATAGTAGTTAGATTGCAGATTATCATTTCCTTCCACTAGTGGTTAGCTTGTAGATTATCGGATTGCTTTGTCGTATCAGCATTGCTTTTTAATCAATTTTCATCATTGTTATAGTTGCACACATCTCAATCTGATTCCATCCATTTTACATGCCCAACAGTTGGGAAATATTTTTGCATGATAATGCTTGTGCAAGTGTAGCCAATCATCACCATACCTGTATCCCGGAAGGTTGGTTTTGAAGATCCTTACTCAATCCTCGATCCTTGCGGTACGTGATACCCGTTGGATGCTAAGGCAACATGGGCCTGAACATAACTAACAAACAACTATATCATGTTAAAAGAAAAACTGATCTAAGTTACAATTTGCCCTCTTTCGATTATTAGTTTAGAGACAGTCATTCCGGCAGAGTCGTGGCATTGCCTGTCTTGGTCCTAGATAGCAACTACTCTTAGAGCTAGACACCAGCCGAACCATGCCAAGCTTGGCACAGCTCGGCTTGGTTTGGTCAGCAGCCTACCCAGCTCGAGTTTGGCTTGGCTTGGTCCTCAAGCTTGACTGGCCAGCTCGGCTCAGTTTGGTCAACACCTCGGGCCATCTCTGAGTTGAGTTCGAGCTCGAGCTTTCAAGCCAAGTTCCAGCTCGAGCTTTCAAGTTGAGTTGAGCTCTGTTTTTATACAAATAGGCCTTTTTTTATATTATATTAATATAACATATTAATTAAGTTATATATATAATATTATATAATTAAGTTATAACTTAGTGTCTCACCTGCTAGTTCAGCTGAAAGACGCCTAGGCGTTTCAACAGCAGGTCTCAGGTTCGAGTACTAAGGAGACACACTATCCCCATTGGTGGGTGGGTGCATCATGTGAATAACTGTGTGGTTGCATTGCCCAGCTAATAGGTTAGTCGCGTTGCATGACTAAAAAAAAAGTTATAACTCAAGCCAAGTCAAGTTGAGCTGAATTGAGTTGAGTTTAGGCCAAGCTTCAAGCCGAGTCCAGTCGAACTTGGATTAGCTCAAGCTCAGCTAAAAAAATTTCCAAGCTCAAAAATCAGCTCGGCTCGGCCCAAACCCAGCTTTCGAGTTGAGCTTATCTGAGCTGAGCCGAGCAAGTTAACCGAGCTAGCTCAGTTCATGTCCAGCTCTACCTACTCTGCGTCATGCGCCTTCATGGCAAGCTCATGGAATGTTGTGATAGTAATTCCAGCTAGCCCAAGTGCCATTTCGTAGCTCATCCCGGCTTTACATAGTTGGCTTGTTCTTCTATACTTGAAAAAGGGCAATTCGTACCTCCTGTATCTAAACCAATTGTAGGAGATGCAGACAGTTTTATGTGAAATTTGCACCTCCTGTATCTAAACCAATTGTAGGAGATGCAGACAGTTTTATGTGAAATTTGCAAAAGAAGATCCAAAGTGCCATTTGTTGTTGTATGGAGATAAGAGATGAATAATGTGCCATGCCATGGGATCAAACCCAAGGAAGAACTATGTTTACTACATTTGGTATGAAACCCATGTCATTCTTGGGTCAGGTTACTTCAATTCATGGCATAAAAAACTTGAAAACTCATATTCAACTGGATATCTTGCCAGGTCGGGTTGATTCAAAAGGCTCAATTCAACTCAACTCGACATTTAGAAGGTGTTTGGATCGTCAGTATAGCATCATAAAGGACAATTAAGAAAATATTTGGTGGAATTCCTCTCATTAAAAAAGAATTCAATCTGACATAAAGAACACTTTGCTAAAGATGTGATACACGTCTGTCGGCAGCTATTCGTACTTTGGTATGGTCCACTTCGACTTCTCTCTGTATTATTTGATGGAAATCCGGCAAAGGATCCAATAAGCTCGCCTGTTTTCAATGAAATGACGAGACGGTAGAAGTCCAATCACTTTACCTCTCAACTCAGTCTCTAAACAATAATTTCTTAAATATAATAATTACACTTTTGCTTTCGTTTACCAATTAGGATGATGGACACCTACATTTTGGTTGAATTTAAAAAACAACCTTACTTTTAAGCTGTTTCCTAAAATCTACCTAAAGTTTTAAAATACTGTTGAGATTTTGCCCTTCTTCAACCTTACTTCCCCCTATGCAATGGCCTCAAAATCCACCCCATTACTAGAAAATGCCATGGGCCCCACAATGATACATGTGTTTAATCCACATCATCCGTCCTTTATGGATCATCGTTCCAGAGCATGACAAAAAAAATGAGGAAGATCAAAATCTCACGTGGACCCCACAAGAGATAACAGTAGCAGTTAAACCCCACCATTAAAAAAAAATGCTAGAGCCCACTGTATTTATTTTTTGCCATCCAACCTATTAATTAGGTGATGTGGACCTAAATTAAAGGGCCCACTATAATTATTTTTGTCATCCAATGTAGTTTGGCCCCCAAGAAGTTATCAAGGGTAGGTGTTCAATTCCTTTCATTTCCTATGGCATGGTCCACCTGAGATGTGGATATGCCCCATATCTAGGCCCATACCTTAAAATAACCTCATAAAATGGATGGATGGTCATGGTGGGCCCACAACTATTGGTTGTTAGAGTCGCGTGGCTTCTGCCATGGAAACTCCGAAATGGGAGCGGATTAGGTGAGACACTGGATCCAAGGTGGGTGGGACCCTGACTGTGTGTGTGCCTTAAATCCACACTGTCCAACCATTTTCAAAGCTCATTTTAGAGTATGATCCAAAAAATAAGGCATACCCAAATCTTAGGTGGATCACACCACAGGAAACAGTCTTGATTGAATCCCCGCCATTAAAAACTTCACAGAGTCCACCGGAATGTTTATATGCCATCCAACCCGTTGATAAGGTCACAAAAACCTATATGAAGAGACCACACAAATATCATCTTGATCCAAACCTTTGGTGGCCCACAAGAAACTTTTAATGGTCAATTACTAATGTTTCCTGTACTATGGTCCACCTGAGATTTGGATCTGCTTCATGTTTTGGACCATGCCCTAAAATGAGTTTTCAATACAGATGAACGGTGTGGATGTAGTCATATACATCAAGGTGAGCCCCACGGTCAGGGGTCCCACGCACCTCGGTGGATCCGGGCCTTACTTAAATCCGCTCACCTCAGAAACCGGACACCGATTTCCTGTGGCCTTTCGCAGCCTCCGCTGGGAACCTAGGTGGGGCCGCCGTGATATTTGTGAGGAATTCACCCTATCCATCCGGTTTGTGAGCTCATTTTAGTCGTATGTCCAAACACGAGCCGGATTCAAGACTCAGGTGGGCAGAAAACTTGAGGATTGAGCGTCCACAGTTGAACTATTCATGGGGCGACAAAAGTTTCGAATCAGGATAATATTTGTGTTTTCAGTGCATCCTAGACTCCTCTTAGGAATGATGCTATGAACGGCATAAATGGCATATAAACATCACTGTGGACCCAGGGAGGTTTCAATGATAGGGACCCACTTTTTCCTTTAGTTTGGCCAACTTGAATCTTGGATCGGGCTCATTTTTGGTTGCATGTCCTAAAATGAGCTCACAAAACAGATAGAACAGGGAAGAATTTCTCACAAACATCACACTGGGCCCACCTAGGTTCCAGCACAGTAACTTCCTGCCAAAGGCTCTTGCAGGAAAACCGCGTACTCAGAACCGCACTTGTTAACCTGTACCAACTCTGCAGACTTTAGTCCCTCTTGGAAAGCCATCAGATAAACATGAGGAGGTTGCATGATGCTGGATCAAAACAAATAGCTCTTGTTTTTTGTTTGACCATGGTCTCAATGTTACAGGTGGTGCTTACATTTTGTTAACTTAAGTAGTTGATCAGGGGGGAACCATCATGGGATGATCGGTGCCTTAATATTTTATGTACCAATGATCCTAGCCATCTAATGAGAAGTACAATCAAGCTATTTGCCTTCCGCAAGGCAGTAATTTAGGTGAGTTTTTTGGAGGGAGAGAGGGAGAAGGACGTGCTGTGTGGGAAAAGAGTTTTCTTTTCTTTTATTTTATTTTTGGGAGTAAAGCCTGTCTTTTTAAAAATAAGGCATTGGATACATAACAGTGTGAGATGATGAACGGTTCTTTGAATAATGGTAGAAAATTTATGCAGGTTTAAGAAACAGTTTAAAAGCAGGCTTTTTTTTTTCTTCTTTAAATTCAACCAAAATGTAGGTATAGTACATATATATTGTACTACTAATAAAAATATGAGTATAAAAATAGCCAAGCTAAATTACATAAGCTGTGCTTGCCCTGGTTCTAATTCTGACAGGAGGGTCCCACTGTTTGATAATCCAGACCATTGGTAGTTTGTGGCCCGCTCCAGATGGACCATGCCGTAAATATTTCCTTGATTTAGATGTCCCGATTATAAGAACTAATACATTCAACAGTAAAGGGTCCGAGTAGAGTTATTCCAATGGGAAGCGTTGGCGATTTAATGGCCACCATTAAAAACTTCTGGAGGGCTACAAAAGTTTTTGATCAAGCTGATATTTATGTTTCCTTTCATACAGGTCTATGTGACCTTCTCAACAGGCAGTTTTTAATGTGGGCATTAAATCATCAATGTGGTCCACTTGAGCTTCGGATTTGCTTATTTTTGGGTTCATGCCCTAAAATGAGCTGGTAAAATGCGTGAACAGTCTGGATATAAAACACATACATTGTGGTGGGCCACGGCCCAACACTACCTCACTGGGCAGCGTTGGCTTCACCATCCGATCCGCTTCCATTGTATGGATGGACGCGGATCGTCTCCAACCCCTTCCCCCATAAGTCCAGTGGGGCCCACCAATATGTTTGTAAGAAATCCACCCTGTTCATCTGTTTTTGCAACTCATGGTAGGACATGAGGCCAAAAATGAGGCAGGTCCAAAACTCAAGTGGGCCACATGACATGAAAAGGTGAGGATTGAATGCTTCCTGTTGAAACATCCCTGGGGCCACAAATTTTGGATCATACTAATATTTTTGTGTTTTCATTTCATCCCAGTGGTAATGAACTTATGAAGGGTTTGGATGGCATATAAACATCATGGTGGATCTCATAAAGGTTGTAGGCCTGTCCATCCCCTTTTCCCCTGTGGCCCACTTTAGTTTTAGATCTACCACAGTTTTGGATGGACGGCATGGATTTTCTTACAAATATCATGGTGGCCCCCACCTAGCTTCCAACCGCATGATCCGTTAGGGTCCCAGGCAATCCACGTCCCATATGGATCAACATGGGCCCACTCAGAATAGAAAACCTGTGCCAACTGTTCAAAGATGGGGGCTATCTACCAAATAAGGCGATCCAGACGATTATTAGCACTGATGGATGGAGCATACCTCATCTCCTTAGATTGGAAGACCCCACCTACCAATATTAAGACGTTTTTCAGTTGGACGTGGACGGTTGTATTTCTCTTCTCAACCGTCCATTCGAGGTCACAAGCTGAAAGGTTGAGACTATCCTGTCCCATCCATGAACTGTTGGGGTTGGCAAGGATCCGCCCTTTGTACGGTAGAGATATTGTGGGGTGGGTCACCTGACAGATCCCTGTTGCTTAATCCCCTCATGCATGGGTGGTTTTGTTAGATGGGTGGCTGATTCTTCACCAAATGAGTTGCCACTGCTTCAAGTTAAAGAAACTACCACACCTAGATTTGGTATAACCAAACCCCGGAGTGTTGGTAAGGGATTCGGTCAGGCTGGTAGCGTGGGGCCCACTTTGATATATTTGTTGTGTATCCACGCCGTGCATCCGTTTTTCCATATCATTTTAGATTATGAATCCAAAATTGAAGCTGATCCCAATCTCATGTGGACCACACCACAGGAAACAATGGTGATTGACCAGTAAATTTTTTGTGGGCCATAAAAGTTTTGAATCAAGCTTATATTTATTTATTTATTTTTTTCATTTCATCCATGTCTGCATTACCTTATCAACAGGTTAGATGAAAAATAAACATTACGGTAGCCCCTAGGAAGTTTTTAATGGTAGACTGATTCTTGTGGTGTGGTCCACATGAGATTTTTATCTGCAATGATATTGGAAAAACGGATGGACGGTGTGGATATACAACAAATAGATGTAGGGCCCCACGGTCACAGCCTAACAGTGGGGCCATTAGAGTCAAATTGAAATGATCCTAATGTGGGCCACACGTCTACAAAATGAGTGGTGGATATTGTGATGGGCAGCTCTGATCTGCCAGGAGAAATTGCCTAAATGCTGTCCTGAATGATGATCAGATGGTCTCATTTAGAATCGCATGATGATCAGATGGTTCTCATTTAGAAACGGTCCACTGTACCAAACCCCTGTGGGGCCATGGCAATGTTTTTGCTATATCCACTCCGTCCATCCATTTCTTCATATCATGTTAAGACGTGAGCCCTAACACAAAAGCATGATCCCTGATTTCTGTTTGACGCGTTAGCTGTCCATTTTCAGGCGTGATTATTTTTTCTCTTTAAAAGCAAAATATAGCAGACCATCGAATGAACGGTCCAAATCATGCCGGTTGGGCCCACATACAAGAGTGTGTACTGAGCAAGTAAGCTCAGTGAGGCCCACCGTAATGTATGTGCCATTATCCAAGTGGTCCTTCCATTTTTCCAGCTCATTTTAAGGCATGGGACCAAAATTAAATCATATCTAGCTCAAGTGGACCACACCAAAAGAGACTGTAAGAATAATGACATCTTTAGTTGAAACGGTCCATTGTGATATTTATTTGTCATCCAACTGTTCATAAGGTAACACAGACATGGACGAAGGCAAGACACAAATACCAAAATTCTACAACTTGTCAGAAGATTTCAACGACAGACATTCAATTCCCACCGTTTCCTACGGTGCAGTCCACTTGAGCTCTGGAAAAGCGGTGGTAAAACACAAAAATCACAATGGGCCAACAGCTGTGTGGGGCCACTGTTTCTGAGAACCCAATACGCATCCCAACTAGTGCGTAAACACGTGACGTGAATGGAGGTATTTCATTCGTACTCTCGCATTATAAAAGCACCATCTAATTGCCACGTGTAATGCACGTAGAGTGGCTATTGGGCTGCGTACCCTCCTGGGGTTGGAAGACGTAGGAAAGAGGGAAGGAGTAGCCGATCCGGAAAAGCTCAAAAGGTCGTCAGCGTGCCGGTTGTGCCCAAGCACTGTGGGCCCTGTTGATACCGTTTTCTGGTCAGCAGACGAGGTGATGGAAGTTGTATATGTAGGAACAGATCGTCGGTAGAGAAATCCTTCGGATGAATCGGCAGAGATGTTTGGATCGATGGCCTCCGTTAGGTTCTGCAAAGCACCACAGAAAATGGTAAAGGGGGGTGGCTGGGATCCAGCCGTGAGCCCTCCGATGCCTAAATCAGTAATCACTTTTGATAATTGTAAGATGACTCGTTCTAGAGAATAGAGCTTACCCCTCGTTTGGAGTTAGTCTGATTATTTATAGGCATCGATCATAGAGTTATTGAGCTGAGATCACGGCACATATCTTGCCTTTTCTCCGGAAATCTGGGCGAGAATCTCGGACCGTTCTGATCTTTCGGATGGTTCCGATCTTAAGGGGATGCGCTATCATCTATAGGCAGGAAGGAAGGGATGAGTTCGGCTCTCGTATGCTCGGTAGATTAGGTCTTCTCTGATCTGGCCTCGAGAGGGGGGAAGTCATCGGTGCAGACCTTCGACTTACTGTAGGATTCCGAAGTCTTTTGTCCTCGGGTCAGTTATGAGAAATTACCCATAACAGCTGTCCCCCCACTTCCGAGGTGGATGTTTCTATCTCGGGAGTATACAGTATTTGACCTCATTTTGGCGGCAACTGTGCATTAAATGCGCTGTTTCGAATTTCGAAAAGGCGCAATCATATTCGTACGGCGTGGCAGCTTTTAATTTCGGCGGACAAATGGTGCGATGACACGTGGGGCCTCGTATCTTCGAACGGACGGGCCGAATATCACTATCCAATGAGATGCTGACACGTGGCAAGCCTCGTCGATAGTCGCGTCGGTTCGTTCTTTGAGACCGCAGATAACTGCCGCGTGGCACAGCACGTTCTGCGTGCTGTCTCCAGCTACAGTATAAATACTGTACTTAAGCATTTTTCCGGATTTCTTTCATCTTCCCCGTTTGCGATTTCTCTCTTCCTTTTCCTTTGATTCCCTCGCGATTTTCTCTGGGCCAGTCTTCGAGATCCCCTTCGGACCGCTGTGATCTCCGCAAGCTGTCCTTGCTTTCTATCTTTGGCCCACTTTTTGTCCGGAAAGTAATCCGGTAGGTTGATCTACATTCCGTCCTTTTTTCCAGTTCTTCGTTCTCCCCCCCTTTTTTTTTTTTTAATGACTGGTTCGGAGGATAGTTCTTCGCGAACTTTGTCCTTGGCCATTGGGGAATCCAGTATGATGGAAAACCAAGTTGTCACCGCGGAACCATCAGGAGAAGTCTTGCTGGCTGAAACTCCTTCGTCCTTCGCTTCGGACGAAGTTCCAGTGGCTGGGACTTCAGGTCGGGTTGCTGACCGGGTTTCTGATTACCCGGCCGACCTGATCTGGACAACTCTTAGACCATCTGACCTGATTAGGATCAGGTCGGAATATTGTATCCCTGGGGCTTTGGACCTCAGGCTTCCTGGCCTTGACGATTTTCCGACCCGTCCACCTGGAGACCAGGTTACTGTGTACGCCTCATTCTTTGAGGCTGGTTTCCGCCTTCCCCTCCTTCCTTCTGTGAGGGAGTATTTATCTGCGGTTAACCTTGCTCCGGGCCAGTTGGCCCCGAACTCCTGGAGAACTTTAATTAGCTGCGTTGCTCTATGGCGCCAAGTCCACGCTTCGGACCCGACTCCCTCCGAACTGAGGCATCTATACCAACTGAAGAGCCATCCTGACTCAAAGGGGTGGTTCTATATGTCACCTCGGGGGAGGAAAGGACATCGGTTGATAGAAGACCAACCCTCCTCAATTCACGGGTGGAAGGAGGAGTGGTTCTTCGTATCCAAGGGTTGGGAAGGGGCCCGACCCGAAGTTAACTTCCCAGACCGAAGAGTCAACAACTGGTTTTCAATTCCAGGTCGGGTCCGATGCTTTCCCCTCTTTTTTTTTTTTTTTTTTTTTTTTTTTTTTTTTTTTTTTGACTGACCTCTGCCCTTTTTTTTTTTTTTTAGTTCGTGGTGATCCCCCAGCCCTCAGCTCGGAGGAGGAAGAGCGCCTAATCGCTGTGTGGGAGCTAGATCCGAGCTTCCGCAGCGTAAAACTTCTTTTGTCTTTTGAAACCTTATCCGACCTGGGCATCAACCCTCGAGGTAGGTATTCATGAGTACTAATCAGTTCGATTCTTCTTCTGTATTTTACTAACGTGATGCTCTGTTGTCCTCAGGTATGTCTGCTCCTACTTCCCGAAGGAAGATGTCGACCATGACGGCCGAAGAAAAGGAGCAGCTTCGAGAGAAGAAGAGGCAGAAGGTGGTGACGAGGCGTCCCCGAGTGCGCCCTTCTTCCCTCCCGGCGGAGGATGCTCCTCTTCAACCAGCCGCTGAGGCGATCTCAGAAGCACCTCCAGTCGAGGTTGTGCGGCCAGACCTTCCCGCTGAGCTTCCACCTCCTGTCCAGGTTATTGACTTGGTGGAGGGCGGTGAGGCCGGCCCATCTGGGGCATCGGCCCAGGAAACCTCGGCGCAAGGTTCATCTGCCATTCGCCGGGGGCCGGAGATGCCGCCACACTTGTACAACTTGTGCAAGTGGGCGTATAAGGCAGTCCCCGAGGCCGAGGTGGACATTATGGCGAGATCCCCGGCTCTCTCTTTGCTGAACATGATGGGGGTCTTCAGCACTAAGGTGAAATTTAATACCATTCTGCTATAAAAACAACTTAGTTAGGTATTTCGTTCACTTACTTATTTCTTGTTTGTGTAGGTGGCTTATGGCTGCCAGATGCTCCGGGACGAGATCACCCGGGACAAGGGTACGATCTCCGGCCTTGAGGGTACGCTGACGGCCACCAAGCACTCCTTGGACGAGGCCCGGAGGTTCGGGGAGGAGGCGGTCAAGGCCTTGGATGCGCGGGAGAGGGAGATCGCCGCTCTCCAGGCCGAGCTATCCAACAAGGAGAGGTCTGAAGCTGACCTTATTATCCAGGTGGAGGAGCTGAAGGCCTCCGAGGGGTCTGCGAGGTCGGAGTTGGAAACCACCAAGGCGGAGTTGGAGGTAAAGGTTGCCGAGGCCGATGAAGCGTTTGACTTCGGCTACGAGAAGTGTCGGATGACCGTCCAAGAACATCATCCGGGCTTGGACCTTTCATTTCTGGACTCCGAGGTGGAGGAAGACGAAGATACTGCAGCCCCTGCTGAGCCTACCGCTGATTCTGCCCCTTAGGGTTTTTATGTAGCCCGTTTCTGGGGCCTTTATGTAATTGTTTTTGTAATCTGACCTTTTCATGGTCTCATGAAATGAATTACTTTTTTTCTCTTTCTGATCTGTGTTTGCACTTTGTCAGATTTTTTTTTGTACATTGCCGCAAAAATTACTTCGTGGCCGAGCATCTAGATCGTAGCCGAAGTATTTTAGGACTTAGCAAAAAAAAAAAAATAATGAATCCATTTACTTCGTAGCCGAGCAAGTTTAGGTCGTATACGAAGTATTTAGGACTTAGCAAAAATAATGGAAGCTTAGAGCTCATATACGACTGTGGGCCAAATTAGCCTCTGTTCGTACCTCAACAACAAAAATGTGCTTTTATTGATAGTAGATTTTCAAATGTTCCGCGTTCCACGGATGAGGTAAAGCATGACCTTGTAAATCTTCGAGCCAATAAGTTCCAGGCCGAACTGTTTTAATAACTTTGTAGGGTCCAATCCAGTTTGGATTGAATGTGCTCGCAATTTTATCCTTCTTCTCACGTACGTTCCGCCGTAGGACGAGGTCTCCCACCCTGAACCGTCTTTCTTTCACCCGGGAATTATAGAATCTCGCAACGCGCTGTTGATATGCTGCGATCCGAACTTGGGAGGTTTCTCTGACTTCGTCGAGCAGATCGAGGTTAGTTCGAAGCTCGTCTTGATTCTGATCGGGTCGATAATTATTGGTACGGTTACTTGGTAGCCCTATTTCGACCGGGACTACGGCCTCTGCTCCGAAGGCCAGGAAGAATGGGGATTCTCCTGTTGTTGACCGAGCTGTGGTCCGGTATGCCCACAACACCTCGGGAAGTTGCTCGGCCCAAACTCCTTTGAATTCACTGAGTTTTGTTTTAAGATGATTCTTGATAATCTTGTTGATAGCCTCGACTTGCCCGTTGGCTTGGGGATGATGAGGAGACGAATACACATTCTTTATACCCAAGTTCTGGCAAAATTCTCGGTATTTCGTATTATCGAACTGAGGCCCATTGTCGGTGACGATAGTGTTTGGGACACCGAACCGACATACGATCGACTTCCAGATGAAGTCTGTTGTTTTCTTCTCGGTGATTTTCGCAAGCGGTTCTGCCTCGACCCATTTCGTAAAATAATCGACGGCCACGATCGCATACTTGACCTGTCCCTTGCCCGTAGGGAGAGGACCAATGATATCAACCCCCCACTGTGCAAAGGGCCACGGTCCGGACATAGGAGTGAGCTCTTCGGGAGGTGAGTGAGGAATCGATGCGAATTTTTGGCATTTGTCGCATCGCTTGACGATCTCGCGGGCGTCCTTTTGGATCGTCGGCCAGTAATAACCTTGGCGAACCGCTTTTTGCGCTAATGCCCTACTTCCAGAATGATTTCCACATACGCCGGAGTGGATTTCCCTTAGGACGTAGTCGGCTTCATTTGATCCAAGGCAGCGGAGATAAGGCAACGAGAGACCCTTCTTGTATAATATATCGTCGAGTAGTACGTACCGAGCTGACCTATACTGGATTCGTCTTGCCTCTATTTTTCCTTCGGGCAATACGTTCTCCCGTAGGAAACGGATGATAGGGTCTCTCCAATCAGGCTCAGTTGAAGCAGCGCATACTTCGTTTTTAACGTTGTCCGTGATACTTCTTTGGGGGAGGAATTCAATGGGGACGACCCGTCCCAGTTCGTCGTCTCCAGCCGACGCTAACTTCGCGAGGGAGTCTGCGTGGGTGTTGTGACCTCTCGGTATTCGGACAACTTTACAACGATCAAACCGAGCTGATAACTCGCGATATTTTTGCAGGTACGCGAGCATCTTTTTTCCCTTTGCTTGATATTCCATTGTTGCTTGACCCACGACCAATTGTGAGTCGCTGTATACCGTGATGCATCGGATTCCGACTGCCGAGGTTAGCCGTAATCCGGCGAGGAGTGCTTCATATTCGGCTTCATTGTTTGAAGCTTTGAAACCGAACCTTAGGGCATACTGGACTTTTATGCCATCACGGGAAGTCAAGATTATTCCCGCTCCACATCCTTGCGAGTTCGACGATCCATCGACATGCAGCGACCAGTTCGAATCTTCTACCGGGTTCGGTCCGTCCATGTTATCCTGACAGGGGGCATTAGTTTCAGGATCGGAGAGGTCGGTGAGCTCGGCGATGAAATCAGCCACAGCCTGCCCCTTAATCGCCGTGCGGGGTCGGTACTGAACGTCGAATTCTCCGAGCTCGATGGCCCAGCGTGCAAGGCGACCCGAAGTTTCCGGCTTCTGTAGTATTTGCCTCAACGGCTGGTTCGTCAATACCACTATCGAGTGTGCTTGGAAATAAGGGCGTAATTTCCTCGCCGTTGTAATTAGAGCTAGAGCCAGTTTTTCTAGGCTAGGATAACGGGTCTCTGCATCTAGGAGAGCTTTGCTGATGTAGTATATTGGTCTTTGTATACCTCGGTCATTGCGGATTAGGGCCGAGCTTACTGCCGCGGAGGATACGGCCAGATATAGCAGTAGCTCTTCCCCTGGCGCGGGTTTGGACAGTAGCGGAGGTGAACCGAGGTACGCCTTTAGGTCCCGGAAGGCTTGTTCACATTCTGGCGTCCAGGCCACCTCGTTCAACTTGCGAAGTTGCTTGAAGAACGGGAGGCATCTGTCAGTAGCTCTGGATACGAACCTGTTGAGTGCGGCGACTCGCCCCGTGAGGCTTTGTATTTCTTTTACGGTGGTTGGCGAACTCATCTCGACCAACGCCCGGATCTTTTCAGGGTTGGCTTCAATTCCTCTTTGATTCACAATGAACCCGAGGAATTTTCCCGATCTTACTCCGAAGGCGCATTTTCCCGGGTTGAGTTTCATCCCGTACTTCTTCAGGATTCCAAACATAACTCGGAGGTCGTCGATATGATCTTCTGATTTCAGACTTTTTACGAGCATATCGTCCACGTAGACTTCCATGGTTTTGCCGATGTGTTCTGCGAACATTTTGTTGACCAAACGCTGATACGTTGCTCCCGCGTTCTTCAACCCGAAAGGCATCACCTTGTAGCAATACAGTCCTCGGTCGGTGACGAACGCCGTTTTTTGCCTATCGGGGGCATGCATCTGGATTTGATTGTACCCAGAGTACGCATCCATGAAGCTGAGAAGCTCGTGTCCCGAGGTCGAATCTACGAGCTGATCTATTCTCGGTAACGGGAAGCTGTCCTTCGGGCAGGCTTTGTTGAGGTCGGTGTAGTCGATGCAAACCCTCCACTTCCCGTTGGCTTTTTTGACGAGGACGACATTGGCGAGCCAATCGGGATAGCGGACTTCTTGAATGAAACCTGCTTGACGCAATTTCTTTACCTCTTCTTCAATTGCGGCATATCTTTCTGTGTTGAAGGCTCGTCTTTTCTGACGAACCGGCTTGACGGACGGGTCCACGTTTAGTCGGTGGACCATTATCTCGGGACTTATACCGGGCATGTCCTGATGGGACCATGCAAAGGCGTCGGCATTCTCTTTCAGAAAAGCGATCATCTTCGTTTGGATGTCGTCATTCAGTTGAGACCCGATTTTGACGACCAAGCTCGGGTCCTTTTCTGACAGAGGGACCTCTATCAAGTCTTCAGCTGGTGATCCACGTTCTTTTGTCTCTTCCCTGGGATCCAGGGGGGCTGCGTGTGAGATGGCGGATATCTGGTTTTTGCCTTTTCCGCGCAGGGTCAGCTCATAACACCGACGAGCTTCTTGCTGATCTCCTCGGATCACACCGATTCCATCTTCAGTTTCGAACTTCATGGCCAGATGATAGATGGAGATGCCAGCCTTTAGAGCTCGTAAGACGGGTCGGCCGACGATCGCGTTGTATGCCGAAGGAGTGTTGACGACCAAAAAATCGACCATGATCATTTTCTGGTTTGGCTCATCTCCTGCGGTGACCGGTAGAGTTATTTCTCCTTCAGGCATGATACAATCTCCTGTGAATCCGGTTAGGGCTGTTTTGACCGGCCTTAATCTAGATCGATCAATCTTCATTCTGTCAAATGCCGAAGCGTATATTATGTCGACCGAACTCCCTGTATCCACCATCATCCTGTGGAGCTTCTTATTTGCGACTACCATCGATACTACCAGAGAGTCGTCGTGCGGGTGTATAATTCCTCTGGCGTCTTCCTCGGAGAAAGATATCATGCGTTGGGCGACCTTAGGAATTTTTGTAGGTCTGCTGGTTAAATTCACCTGCCAAGCTGGCTCGGATGTCCGTGCCTGACGAGCATAGGATTTACGGGCGTTGCCAGAATCTCCAGTGGTA
This sequence comes from Liriodendron chinense, assembly GCA_003013855.2. Lineage (NCBI taxonomy): Eukaryota > Viridiplantae > Streptophyta > Magnoliopsida > Magnoliales > Magnoliaceae > Liriodendron > Liriodendron chinense. The sequence goes on along the minus strand of PVNU02000440.1, from coordinate 3,445,211 downwards.
GGCCCTCCGAAGATCACATGGATCTCTTCCATAGGGTTATTGTCGACCGGCTCTCCTCTTTCTTCCCGACCTGAAGTTCTATCGTTATCGGGACGTTGGGCGATGTATTCTTTTAAGAATCCTTGCCGGATCAGCGTTTCTATTTGTCGCTTCAGGTCAAAACAATCCACTGTATTATGACCGTGATCTTTATGGTATAGACAGTATTTGGATTTTGACCTTCTGTCGGGGTCGGTTTTTATCTTCGCTGGTCGTCCGAACGCCTGTTTGTTCTTCTCGGCTAAGAATATCTGCTCGACGGTTGTCTTGAGCGGAGTAAATTTCTCAAATTTTGGAACCGAAGTTTTGGCTCCGCGTGGATTAGCGTTTGAGTTCGGAGATCGGCGGTCTGGACGATGTCGTTTATTGCTACTTTCTTCCTTGCGTTCTTTCCTCTTATGAGATGACCCCTGAGCGTTCACCAGCTCTTCTGCGTTTATGTGTTTCGCAGCTCGATCGAGGAATTCAGCAACTGATTGAGGGGGCTGTTCCCCTACTGACCAGAGGAACTTCTCATCCCGCAACCCTCCTATCATTGTGTGTAGCAGTACATCCTGGGATAGGTTCTCCACTTGAACCGCTTCAGCGTTGAATCGTGAGAGGTAATCTTTCAATGATTCGTTGTCTTTCTGTTTGACTGCAGCGAGGTGCGTCGAATGCTTCCTCGGGTCAGTGCTTCCGATGAACTGGGTTGCGAATGCTCTACTCAGCTCGGTGAAAGAAGGGATGGACTTCGGTTTTAAATTGCGAAACCACGTCCAGGCCGAGCCAGTCAAAGACAACGGGAAAGCTTTACACATAATATGGCCGTTAACCCCATGGAGCTCCATTCGGACCTTGAAGTTTTCAAGGTGCTCAGCCGGGTCTCCTATCCCGGAATATTGCTTGAGCTGGGGTATTTTGAAGCTTTTCGGGAGAGGTTCGTTGCGGATCTCATCAGTGTACGGGGACTCAGATGAGTCTACCAGGACATCTGCTGCCGTCGGTACTCGGGCAAGTTGTGCCCGCTGGATATCACCGATCCTCTCCCGAAGCTCTTTTAGTTCGGCTTCGAGGGGAGTAATATTATCGTCCATTCGCCCTTGATCTTGACTAGCTCGGGCGGATCTTCTTTCTTCTATTCTGTGTCTTAGATCATTAGAAGGAAGTTCCGTGGCCGCTCGAACTCTCGAGGCGGAGGCTCGGCTCACGACTTCATTCTCGTCGTGTTGTGGACGGCTTGAGTGTGAGTGTGGTGGATGAGAACTTCGCTGAGGTTGTCCAGATTCGGGGTTGGTTTCGAGGTTAGGTGCGGGTCGGACTAGACTGTTCAGCAAGGCTGTAATTTCGTCTAATTTCCCGTCCACGCGCTCGAAGCGTCTATCTACCCCCCCAAACTGCTCTGCAACGCCTCCCACCCGTTCTTCTAATGTGGACAGTCTGGTCCCGCGGTTTCGGGACCTCTGCCGTCCACTCAGAAGATTGAGGCGGTGTGACGAGCTGCCGAGGTGGAGCATTGGAGTATTACGAACAGGTGCTTCACTTTCGGAATGATGCTCGTAGGAGGGCTCGTCGTTCACCGGGGCTTTCCCCTTCCTATTGCCTCTCCCACCAGCCATTGGTTGTTTAGAACGAAGGATTCTGTAAAGAAAAGGCTTTTGTCGAGTTTCCCACAGACGGCGCCAATCTGTTGATACCGTTTTCTGGTCAGCAGACGAGGTGATGGAAGTTGTATATGTAGGAACAGATCGTCGGTAGAGAAATCCTTCGGATGAATCGGCAGAGATGTTTGGATCGATGGCCTCCGTTAGGTTCTGCAAAGCACCACAGAAAATGGTAAAGGGGGGTGGCTGGGATCCAGCCGTGAGCCCTCCGATGCCTAAATCAGTAATCACTTTTGATAATTGTAAGATGACTCGTTCTAGAGAATAGAGCTTACCCCTCGTTTGGAGTTAGTCTGATTATTTATAGGCATCGATCATAGAGTTATTGAGCTGAGATCACGGCACATATCTTGCCTTTTCTCCGGAAATCTGGGCGAGAATCTCGGACCGTTCTGATCTTTCGGATGGTTCCGATCTTAAGGGGATGCGCTATCATCTATAGGCAGGAAGGAAGGGATGAGTTCGGCTCTCGTATGCTCGGTAGATTAGGTCTTCTCTGATCTGGCCTCGAGAGGGGGGAAGTCATCGGTGCAGACCTTCGACTTACTGTAGGATTCCGAAGTCTTTTGTCCTCGGGTCAGTTATGAGAAATTACCCATAACAGGCCCCACCTTTCGTACGTTAACATGACAAACACTCTGGCCATCACGTGCGCCCTTGGATGTTAAGTAGAGCTGTACACGATCCAAACCATCTAGGTTAGATCGCTCTACTCGGCTTTAACCAACTCGAATTGAAGGATAAGTTCAAATCAAGTTTCCAAGCTAGAAATGATTTCAAGCCGGGCTTGAGCTCCGGGCTTGAGCTAACCCAAGCTCAATTTAGCTTGGCTGGAAGTTTAGCTTGATTTGGCTCAACTTAGTTGACTTAGTTGAAACTCTACTCATCTACTCGTTGGAACAAAAAAGGGAGCAAAGAAATTAGAGGTGAAACTCCCTATAAGATTTGGATTTTAAATAGTTTTAGGTTGGGCTTTTGGGTTGAACTTATTTAAAATTTTGTTTTTTTCATGCTGGTCGAGCTAGTTTGAACATGTCAGTCCAGGTTAATCCCCAGGTCCATCGAGGGGGGTGGATCCCTTACCGTGTCGTCCACTGTGTGATGTGTGTGTATTACATCCATGCCGTCCATTTATTTTGAAAACTCATTTTAGAGTATGATTAAAAAAATGAAGTAAATCCAAATCTCAGGTGGACTATATAGAGTAAACAATGGTACTCAACCATTAAAAGCTTCTCGTGGATCACAAAATTTTTAGGTCAAGCTGATATTTATTTGGTATCTTCATCCATGTCTTTGTGACCTTTTCAACGGGTTTGATGGAAAATAAACATTCTAGTGGCCCCATGAATATTTTAATGGTGGGGATTCAATTACTACTATTTTATGTGGTATGGTCCACCTAAGATTTGGATCCGCTTAATTTTTGGGATAATTCCCTAAAATGAGCTTTCAAAATGCATAGACAGTGTAGATGTAAGGTGCATACATCACAGTGGCCCCACAGTTGGGGATCCATCGACCTCAATGGATTCAGGGATCCACCCAAACCGCACCCTGTTGGATGAGCTAGATGTCGTATGCAAGCCCACATTAGCCTTTGCCATTTTTTAAGAACACACAAAAGGGTGTTTTGGTCATTTCATTCCAAAGCCGAAATTTTTCACTAGTGAGGGCATTCTTTGGTAATTGGAAAATCTTGAGGGATTTTGCGCTTAAATATTTATCTTCCTTTATTTAAATATTAACTTAATAATTTTGAGCTTGTTGAATATTTTTGAAATAATAAGAATTTTACTGGGTGTGGAAACAGGGTAAATTCTTCTTAAACGGTATGAATGTGAAATATTTAATAGAAGTTGATAGAGAGGGAGCTAAGGTAAGCTTATTGTTGTTATTGAATTTTAACAATGAATGGGATGAGATCAGTAATCGATCTCGAGGATGAAAAATGATTTTGATCTTCTATTTCAAGACCTGCAAAGATGGAACAATGGCTAAGAGTTGGCCGAGGACTGGCCATTAATCCTGCAATGCCTAAGTTAGTTGGATTTTGAATAACCGAGTATCTCTTTTCAGATAAGTTTTTTGTATCGTACCTTGATAGTGAAGAGGACGTGTCCATTTATAGACTTAGGTTGCCGGATTATATCCCATTTTCGAGGCCGTAATTTTAGGGGAGGGATTTTCAGATCATCGCGATTCTTGGATCATTCCGTAGTTATGGGAAACGTTTCCGTATTCCTCAACGATTCTCCAGATCTTTCACCTATCTTCCTGGCCGAAGCCTAAGATCTCGGCACATTTGGTTGTAAGGCTAAGGTCGTCTTTCACTCGAGGTCAAGGAGTCTAACTTTACTTCGGGTCGGATAGTTCTAACCTATAGCCAAGTCAGATAGTTCCGACCTATAGCCAGGTCGGGTTATATTTGATATGAAATCAGCTCGTAATTTACCTATAATGGTTCAGATTTTAAGTGATGCCAAGCTTGATTAACGGTTCAGATTTAGGCGGTGAATGTAATTTGAATAGTGCAATAAGTTTGCTAAAGAAAGATAGTAAAAGAAAAGGAATAAGCGAGAAAGGTTACATTTGGCTGGACTCTCTGTTGAAGTCCCTTGATATACATTAATACTCCATCCTCTAACAGAGAGAAAGTGATGATTTGACATGGTATTAGGGTGAAAGGTCTGGTGTTCAAATCTCAGAAGTAGTGAATATGCCATCGAAATATTTTCTCGTGCCGAGTTCCACCCCGAGTGTTGAAGTCCCTCAATGTACATTGATACACCATCCTCCAACAGCTAGAGCTTTTAGAGAAAGTGGTGATTTCACACTCTCCTCCTTGCTTGGGACTTCATGCGATAAAACAATTAAAAGATCAATTTGCCCCTCTCACCAAAAGCAAGATGGGCCATATTACCGTAAGGCCCTTATTACCATCAGTAACGATTTCATCATGCAAATAAATTAACGTGGCTACTTTAATCATGTAGAAAAGAGGGAGTAGATTGAGTGTATTTAAGTGCCATTTCATATGAGTCGATTGGTCAGCTCAATGATTCGATAGCAAATCACACTAAGGAGCTAGTTTTCTAGTGACTCGGTTTGAAATCTCATGAAGTTGAGTTAACTCAGCCAAATTGCAAGTCGAGTCACTAAGTTTTAGAATTATAACCCCATACTTGGTAATTTAGATCCCAATACTTCTAACATGCTTTAACAATCTACAACATACATGGCATTTGATGCTAGGAACTCTTGGTTTGGAGTCACGACTCAGTGAGTTCAGTGATTCCACTCACTGAGCCAATGGTGACCGAGTTGCCTTACCTGTGTAGAAGAGCCAATTCACAGGCCTCTTCGTGACAACATCCTCGTAGTACCATATGAAGTCCACCTTCATCCATACATTGCAAAGGAAGCCGTCCATGCACTCCTGGCCAAGGTAATCAGCGCCATCGAGCCAGTCGGGCAGCAGGATCCCGACGTCGAAGTGCATCGTAGTGCACTGCTTTAAAGAGTCCAAGGTGTAGTAGAAAGAGGTGCCATTGGTCCACTCAAGATCATAGAGGGTGTAACCAAGTTGGTGTTGATTCATGTTGAAGTTCCTGCCATTGGGCCAATCTTAGTAGAGGTGGGTTATCAGGAGCGACCCACTTCTGTTGGTGTAGAGGAGGGAGTGGAATTGGGTGGGCCATGGGGTGGGTGTTGGGTTTGATGAGATTGGTGAAGGCAGTAATGGACTGATGATGCAGATAAAACACATATATCAAGGTGGGCCCCACAGCGTCCATCGCATTACCACAACACCGCTGGGGGTGGTGCGAGGAACACCACCTAATCCGCGTCCGGAATCAGTTGGCCGGAAGCGGATTGCCTGTGACGCCGGGCACAGTGATATATAGCTATGCCCAAGTCTGTGTGGGGTCCACAGAGATATCCACGTGACAAATCCACTCAGTCCATCTGTTTTGAAACACTACAATAGTACAGGACTATAAAAATCAGGAAGATTCAAATCTCTGGGCCACACCAAACGAAACAGCGGGAATGGAAACATCCACCATTGAAACCTTCTTAGAGCTGAACATGATGTTTATATGCCATCCAAACCGTTCAACTAAAATAAATTGTAGGCACAAATATCATCCTAATACAAAACTTATGTCACCTTCAGGCATTTAATCCCCACTGTTTCGTGTGGTATGACTCACATGAGTTTTGGATCTGCTTGATTTTTCGATTCATGACCTACTGTGGCCTTGCAAAACAGATCGCTGAAGTGGATTTTCCACAGTAATCTCTGTGGCCCCACACAGCCCCGTCCACAGGAATATCTGTGCCCGGGGTCACAGCCAATCCGTCACGGTTCCGGTGCTCAGCGGAGCGTGAGAGAAAGATGTGCATGCTATTGCTTCCCAAGGGGTAAGCTCGAGGGACCTCTACTATAAGATCAGATTATTTCTCCACCGTTCATGTGTGAAGAATGGCAGTTTGGAAATTGATGTTTTTTTTTCAGGTGTCAACCGACGAGGGAGCCTGTGCTTTGATTACCACCAACCAGGTTAATCAATATGGTTTTTGAGAATGGGCTTCTTCATAAGCCCACATGATTCTCCATGGTATCACAAATGCCAAAGGTCGCATACTCTTTATAGGCCTATTGGCCTTAAAATCAGGTGGGCCAAGTTAGGGGTGTCAACGGGGGCTGGCTTGTCGTTGGCTTGGGCCCAGATTTTGAAATGTTCGGCCGAGCCTATTCAAAATTTTGATTTTACTTGGCATAGTGTCTCAAACAAATGGATGGCCAGAAAATTGTATTAGCTGTCTATTGTAATAAGTGTGGCCCACTTGATGAAAGTTTAGATCTCTCACATGTCGGCCTAAGTAGCTGGTCTGATGATCATATTGGGGTGCATCTGTTGGATGGGCGCGGCTTCGCTGGATCCCCGGATCCACCAAGGTGGGTGGATCCCTTACCGTGCCGTCCACTTTGTGATGTGTATGTATTACATTCACACTGTCCATTCATTTTGAAAACTCATTTTAGAGCATGATTCAAAAAATGAAGTAGATCCAAATCTCAGGTCAGCCATAATAGAGTAAGCAATGGTACTCAATCATTAAAAGCTTCTCATGGGTCACAAAAGTTTTGGGTCAAGCTGATATTTGATTGGTATCTTCATCCAGGTCTTTGTGACCTTTTCAACGGGTTGGATGGAAAATAAACATTCCAGTGGCCCCCATGAATTTTTTAATGGTGGGGATTCAATCACTACAATTTTATGTGGTATGGTCCATCTAAAATTTGGATCTGCTTAATTTTTGGGATACTTTTCAAAAATGGAGCTTTCAAAATGCATAGACGGTGTAGATGTAAGGTACATACATCACAGTGGCCCCACAGTTGGGGATCCACTGACCTCAGTGGATACGGGTATCCACCCAAACCGCGCCCCCAACCGTTTCGGTGTGCTTAAAAAGGCAACGGCAATTCAGGAATTTACCCGACAATGTCTGGGCACGGGTAGCTCTGAGAGTTTCCGGACAGATGCACGTGAATGCCCGGATCCGTGTCCCTTGACTTTCTAGATCTTACATTAAAATTACCAAAATGACCACGGTTCCTTCGTAGAGTCGGAGTTCAACGAAAGCATACATGTAGAGGAGAAACGTGCATGCGCAACGGTCCCAAATGGCTCACATTGGACGGAGAGCGTATGATGGACTTTTTTTTTCAAAAAATATATAAATAAAGTGAATATTTTTTAAAATATAAAATTATTTATGAATGTTTTGATTTTTAAGATTTTTATCTAAAAATTATTTGAGTATACATGTCACGGAAAGATGCTTTGGCAGTCGATATTTACTAAGTTAGTCCTCCAGCGTCAGGAGTACAGACTGAAAAATTCAGTCTACCTTTAAAAAGCAATTCATACATAAACCAAAAACCTACATCTATCCATTGATTTTTTAATTTTACTATATGTGGACCCCACCATAATGTGTTTCACCGTGATTTCTAAATATCCAATCTACCAATTGGAAGAAAACAAGAAGCTACATGGAGTCCAGTGTATGTGACCCCACAATGATGCGTTTTCAAGTTTCACGCCGATTACCAGTTGTGTAATTCAATTTTGAGCATAGGGTTCAAAAACCATCATTATCTGCGATTTAGGTAGACCACACAATTGGAAGGGTGCCCTCCAAATTATTTTCTTTGGTGTGGCTCACTTGAATCACAAATTGTCATGGTCTATGATCCTTATAGACTAAATGTATGTATTCTATCAAATGGTCCAAGTGGATTTCATAATTATCATGGTGGGCCTGTAAAAAATCAATAATGGAGTCTCTTTCTTAACTGTTTCCTTTAATGTGGTGGCCCATCTAAATCATAGATCAGCAGACTTTTTCACTGTAGGTTAATGATCGTAGTGGATTTCACATGCACATTAGGATGAGCCCTACCAAAAATTGGCAGGGGTATTATTCTCAAGCTTGGATTTTGTGGTGTATCATGCAACACCGAAGGTGATACCGTGTGGTGCTGGAAAAGCCCAGTGGTCCCTACTTGTTGGATTATTTTAGGGCATGAGACCAAAAATGACGCAGGTTAGAATCTCAGTGGGCCACACGATAGGAAACATTGGTGATTTAACATCCACTGTTAAAAACATATCGAGGGCTACTAAAATTTTGGATCAAGATGATCTTTGTGTTTTCCCTAGATCCATGTCTTTGTGACCTAATCAAAAGATTGGATGGCGAACAAATATTACAGTGAGCCTCGGGAAGTTTTTAATGGTGGGTGTAAAATCACTACCATTTCTTGTGCTATGGTCCACTTGACATTTAGATTTGCCTCATTTTTTAATTTAGATCCATGTCTTTGTGACCTAATCAAAAGATTGGATGGCGAACAAATACTACAGTGGGCCTGGAGAAGTTTTTCACAGTGGGCATAAAATCATTACTATTTCCTGTGCTATGGTCCACTTGAGATTTAAATTTGCCTCATTTTTTAATTTAGATCGTGCCCGTCAGTAGCCTTTCCAAGCACAACACAGTACCAACATTGATGATGTGTGTTATGCTAGGTGGCTAGAGTCCGAGAGCAATGCCCAAATTTTTTACAGGCCCACCCTAATGTGCATGTGAAATCTACTCCAACTATTAAATGTGTAATCCAACGTTAGGCCTATAGTGAAATATTAGGCTGACCTTTGATTCAGATTTGGCATACCAACGGAGACAGTTAAGCGAGAGAGACATCAACCGGTTGATTTTTTAAGGGTCCACCATGATAATTATGTGAAATCCACTCGGACCATTGGATAAAATACAAAAATTTAGTCATTGAGCCCAAAATTTTGGACAAATCATGATTCAGGTGGGCCACAATGAGGGAAATAGTTTGGAGGGTGGGTGTTGCCCTGTACAACTTTTTCAATCATGTGGTCCACATGAATGATAGATTGAGATGATTTTTTAGCCTTATGCCTAGAATTGAGTCACAACTCATGATCAGAATGAAATTCAAAGACATTATGGTGGGCCCATATGACTCTCGATTTTCTTCCATATTCCAACTTTTCATCCTATGTTGTACAGTTGGAGTAACGTTTTGGTAAATATTCAATATATATCAAAGCATTATCCTTGACATCATGTGTTCGAAAAAAGTTTAGGTTTCAAACAAATTGAATCTTTGTATGAATATATGAGGAGAGGTTTTATGGAAGAGACAATTATTCAAGTGACTTCAGTAGCGAGATGGCTACTCAACTTATTAGTAGCTACTCTGCGTCCTCTACCATCTGGTAGAAGCAGGGTTGTGTCCTTCCACTGCCTGGACGTTAGGTATGACTCTTGTGAGGCCCATCGTGATGTAAGAATTTTATCCATGTTGTTCATCTCTTTTCAGATTATTTTACAGCATGATCTTAAAAAATGAGGCAAGTCTACAACTCAAGTGGACCACACTAAAGGAGGCAGTGGTGATAATGATACCTACTATTGAAACAATATAGAAGAATATTAAAAACTTTTTGTAGCCCCCAAAAGTTTTGGATCAAGCTAATCTTTATCTTTTCCCTTCATCTAGATCTTCTTGACATTATCAACATCTTCGATTGCAAAACAACATTACCAAAACCTTACAATAGGCTCATTGGAATTTCTAATGGTAGGGGTATTCAATCACCACTGTTTCTAGTGGTACAATCCATTGGATATGTATAATTTTTTGTCCAATGTCCTCAAATGGGTTGGAGAAACAGATGGACATGCATATATAAAATATCATCCATGTGGGCCACACGTTAGGGGTAACACCCACTAAGTTATTCCGTTGAATTAAATGGATGTTAACTTAATGATTTTATTTTCATTTAATAATAAAAAAAACCCTTCACAATGCATAACATTTCCAAACAAGAGATAGAAGTAAATATATCGAGTTAAGAGATTTTGGCAATTTCATACGTTTGTTTACAAACAGGTTGTTTTACATTCAATTACTTAATTTTCAGACTTCGCCAACAATTATTAAATAGGTTTTTAGATTTCAGATCCAAATTCAAATTCAGATTCAGATTTTTTATTTCATATTCAGGCTTCAGGCTTCAGATTTAACAAACAGGCCCTTACACTCTTATCCTTGCTTATTTATTATTATTATTATTTTATAAAGTGGAAAATCCAAAATTGTAGGGCCACATGGTATGTGTTTGACATCCAACTTCACTAACAGAAGCATACCAACATGGTTCTAAGGCCAACAAAAAATATGGTTGAGCTAATCATAAGGTGGCCCAATTTATAAAAAAATAATATACACCACTCTAAGCATCCAATTTCAATTGTAGCCCATTCGATCATTCGATCGGTCTGATTTTTTGTTTGTGCAATCACTATGGTGGGTTGCTTATGTATGTTGGATGTCTTGGATGTCATACATATGCTAGATGCACCTTACAAGTCTCAACTTTCACTATTTTTTAAAGAAAAACTTAGACTGAAAGTATTTTTGTAATTTCATCCCTAGAAGGCACCTTCCTTAATGTTGTACGGCATGGGCGGTGGGTTGTAGGACTGGCTAGGGGTGTTAATTGAAGTAATTGGTACTCTGCACATTTGCAGCAAAGCTAGCTGCTTGGAAGCCTTAGAATTCGTCAATCTTAAAATTTTGCCAACCCTACATTAGTTTTGGTTCAAGCGATGGTTTGAACTATGGCTTAACCTGCAGGTCAATGTAACTAAGAAAGAACGCTCCATCAACGGTTGATTTTGTGTTGATCGTTGTAAGACATGGTGTCCATTTGCCAGTCATGTATCTAGGTGGATGACGTGCAGTCATGTATGTGATGACAGGCCAATGCACCTTAATCTTCTAATGCTAATGAACGTTGGAGACACTGAATGAGCGTATACAAAATTTTGCTATAGGTAACACGTGATCCACGGCGAATTGGCTGGTACCCGCAACCAGAGACGTAGACATGGACGCGGGTGGTTCCTAACTATGAGGCTTATTTTGATGTATGCATTCTATATTTATGCCACCCATCTATTTTGCCAACTCATATTTTGGCATCTGCTAAAAAAAAAGCAGATGCAAATCTTGTGGGCGTCACCTGCAGTAAACAGCGGGGAAAGATATTAAATACTTTTTGTGGGTTACAAAAGTTTTGGATCATGATGATATTTTTGTTTTTCCTTCATTCAGGTACTCCGCAACCAGCGACGTGGATGTGTGATGTGGACGTGGACGTGGACGTGGGTGGTTCCTAACTAGGAAGCCTATTTTGATCGTATGCAATGTATATTTATGCCATCCATTTGGCCAACTCATATTTTGGCATGAGCTAAAAGAAAAAGCTGATACAAATCTTGTGGGCGACAACACAGGAAACACTGGTGAAAGATACTAAAAATTTTTCGTGGGTTACAAAATTTTTGGATCATGTTGATATTTTTGTTTTTCCTTTGTTCAGGTCTGTGTGACCTTATCAATGGGTTAGATATATGTCGAATAAACATTACAGTAGACCCTAGGAAGTTTTTAATGGTGGGCGTTCAATGAACAGTATTCCTTGTAGTGTGGTCCACCAGAGATTTGTGTCTGCTTTAGTTTTGGGCTCATGCCATAAAATCAGTTGGAAAAGCAGATGGACCACATGGATACATATATCAAGGTGGGCTCCATGGTCAGGGTACCCCACACCTTTAAGGGTACAAGCCAAGTTGGGCCACGTGCAAGTGGGGCAATGGTCGGGTTATCCGACCATTAGTCTGTCGGATCCTATCTTGGATGAAGAATGCAAAAAACCATTAAAAAAAAAAAAAGAAAAGATCCTGCTAGAAAAATCTTAACATTTCTATTTGTGGCCTACAAATGGATTGTTAAAGAGATAAAATACAACAACCTCCTTCAACTGAAGACGTTGCTAATGTAGGTATCCCTGCGTGTCTTTCCGCCATCCGGTCCACGGTGGGACTCGTTCAGACCAATGGTCGGGATTGATGAACTGTGCGCACCCATGTAGAATGTACTACAATGGACCCACCAGACGAGTGGGGCAGCCTGACTTTTGGCCCAGTGCAACTACGCAGCAAACTCCGCCTGACAAACAACTTGGTTCTTGCATGATGAACTGCACGTGGTGAAGACTGAGAATGGCCTTATGATTAGGGGATTGGAACTATTCACTAAGTCGGCCACTATGTGGATGGGCAATTGGCCAAAAATGACATTATTGGACAATTCTGACTATCCACTTGCTGGGAGTTTCTCAGGTTGAATGTTGACCGTTGCTCTTAACTTTCCTTCTGCTGGATCCTTATTGGATGGCTAAAACAGTCTCGATCGACTTGGATTTTGAGCAAGGGTTTATCCATGTCGTGGTCCACCCGCGACCAAAAGATGGCAATTTTGGCGATTCAATCGAGTAAGAGAATTGCTCGGCAATTCACGCCGAATCATAACAACCTTGTATACACGTGCGATATATGGATATCGATTGTGTCGGGCCCACAGGAACCATGTCGGGGCCAAAAGTAAGGATGACAACAAATCATGTTGGCCGCACATTTCTCTAACGAGAAATGATAAGATGAAGGCAAGGTATCACAACGTGTGGTACCGTACCATTTTACCGACTTCCGAGCCACTTTTGTAGGACATCAGCAAAATGGAAACGGCATACCCTACCTGAAACTAGAGCTGTACAAGAACCAAGCAGGCTCGAAAAGTTTGCTGGGCTCCGCTCGAAAAAGATCCGTTCGGTTTGATCGTGGATCAAACCAAATTGAGCCTAAAGTGAAAGTTTGCGCCCAACTGACTCCTAAAGTGAAAGTTTGGGCCCAGCTGATCCGAGTAAACCAGGCTTGTGGAATAATTCATACAAAAATCAGCTGCATCCACTGACCCAGCATACCACACACTTGTATTTTGCTATTAATCCATGGTTGTACGCTGTTTTCTATATTGTAGCTCACTTAATGATTGGATCCAGCTGATATTTGCACTAGGGGATCCTCATGGTGGGGCCAACCCAATAGGAGGATTGGATTTCACAAGCACTTAAGAAGTTGGAAGAAATCCTTTGGATGTACTGCAAAGTGTGGTTCAACCGGTTAGACTTGATATATATATATATATATATATATATATATATATATATATATATATATATATATATATAGAGAGAGAGAGAGAGAGAGAGAGAGAGAGAGAGAGCGCCACCCAACCGGTATTTCATTCGAGCGCCCTCCCCCATATTAGTTTTGCCCGTAGCTCATCCACTCTCAGCACCTAGTTGGTAGTTGCCCAACCACCAACCGCCGGGCAAACTCTCGTCAGATCTCTCTCTCATGTTCATCTCCCCCAGCAGCCAGCTCGCCCGTGTTGCTTTCAAAGGCGGCCAAATGACCTTCTTCATGTGTCTAACTTGGCTCGAAAACTTGACCAAGCCAAGCCAAGCCAAGCTGGCTAGCCTGGCTCAAAGACTAAACCAAGCTGAGTTCAAGCTCAGGTAGGCCCCTGGACGAGTCCAGCCGAGCTGAGCCCTGCTCAATTCAGTTCACCTACTGTACAGGTCTACTTGAAACAAAAATCAGGTGGGCAACAACATTGGAATCAATAGACAATCGACGGTCTAACTTAGCATACGGTCGTGACTTGATCATCCGGATTCTTTAGAAGAGTGATGGGCCTACCGTTTTCACAGTGAGTGTTTCCCTAACCGTGGGGCCACCTTGATGTATGTGTTGTATATCGACGCAACTCATCAGTTTTCCTGTATCACTTTAGGGCATGATACCAAAAATAAAAAGGGTCCAAATCTCAGATGAACCATATCACACAAAACAGTGGTCATTGAACGCCTACTATTAAAACTTTAATTAGGGTCACAAAAGTTCCAGATCAAGCTGATATTTGTGTTTTCCCTTTGTCAAGACATGCGTAATCTTATGAAGCAGTTGGACAATGCCCTGAAATGAGCTGGGAAAACTGATGGACAGATTGGATATATAGAAAATACATCAAGGTGGGCCGCACGTTGTTACCCAGGGCAGCACCTAATCCTCTTCCCGTTGGGGGAAGATCTATACGGTGCCCAATTGTGGTACCGTTGCATGTATGAGATCATTTCTAACCGTCCATTTTATCTAACGGTAGTGGTCCACTTGATGAGCAGATTGCTCTTACTTTTGTGTCAGGGCGTGTTTATAATAGGCCCACCTGATGAATGGCCCGGATCTTTACCACACGAGCCAGGGTAGCACGTATGCTGTAAAATCACTACAAGGTATGGTGCCATCTTATATTTCCCGCTAACATTCTCCCCCTGCGAACATCCGTACCATAAGTGGCCCACCACGAAGATCATTCTTCTCGAAAATCCCCTTGGCAAAACCTGTATGTTGAATCAGACCGTCGGTTATCCATTGAATTCAACGGTGTGTCCATCACTAGGATTCGAGCTGATTTTTGTGCCACGTAATCTTCATGATGGAGTTTACTGATTGAGTCTTGGATCCGGTTCATTTTTGTTCTCATGTCCTAAAATGATCTCCAAAACGGATGTACGGGGTGGATTTATCGAAAAACATCACTGTGGCCCCACTTAGGTTCCCAGCGCAGGAACTTCCTGCGGAAGGCTTTCGCAGGAAATCCGCGCCCTTCCAGGAGCGGATTAGGTACTACTACCCGAGCCGGGCGCGGATTTCCTGCGAAAGCCTTCCACAGGAATTTCCTGCACTGGTAACCACGGTGGGGCCTACAGTGATGTTTTATGATAAATCCACACCGTCCATCCGTTTTGGGAGCTCATTTTAGGCTATGAAAACAAAAATGAACCGGATCCAATACTCAAGTCGGCCTCACTAAAGGAAAAGGTGGGTAGGTAAATTACTACCGTTGAAACCTCCCTGGGGTCCACAGTGATGTTTGTATGACATCCATACCGTTCATAACGTCACTGCTACTGGGATGAACTAGAAAAACAAATATTATCCTGATTCGAAACCCCTGTGGCTCCACAAATATTTCAACTGTAGACGTTCAAATCTCACGTTTTCGGCCCACTTGAGTATTGGATCCGGTTCATTTTTGTTTTCATAGCCTAAAATGAGCTCCCAAAACGGATGGACGGTGTGGATTTATCATAAAACATCACTGTGGGCCCACCTTGGTTCCCAGTGCAGGAAATTCCTGCGCAAGGCTTTCGCAGGAAATCCGCGCCCACCCGAGCCCGATGTCCTACCCAAGTGGCATGCTGGTGAGACAGATGGTACGGCAAGAAATTGTGGGGCCCTTCTCTGTAGGTGATCCGTTTTCTAAGTTTTGTTTTTGCCGCTGTCGCGACTCAGGATCTAATGGAAGAGGATTGTGTACCGAGTAAGCGTACTCAGTAAACTCGGTGGGGGGCCACAGAGGATGTGTGTCCAATCCCCGCCTTACATCCGTTTTTCTATATCATTTTATGGCATGAGGCCAAAGCTAAATCATATCCAAATCTCAAGTGGACCACACCACAAGACATAGTGGGAATAATGACGTCCACAGTTGAAACCTTCCTAGGCCCACAGTGGTGTTTATTTTTCATCCAACGTGTTGATAAGGTCATAGAGAAATGGATGAAAGGAAAACAAAAATATAAGTTTTGATTTAAATTTTTTTTTGGCCCTAAGAAATTTTCAATTGTAGGCATTCAGTTAACACTATTTCCTATATTGTGGTCTACTTGAACTCTGGATATGTTCAATTTTTGGGATCGTGCCCTAAAATGAGCTATTAAAAAGGATTGACGGCGTGGATGGGACACTCACATCACGGTGGCCCCACGGTTTACTCAGTACGCTACTCAGCATGCAATCCGCTTCCGGATCTAACATGTATCGTCACTCGCTGGGCCTAGATTCTGAGTTTTGCGGAGATGAATTAATGGGATAATAACACTTTTGGGTTATTAACCAGAACATGGACGGCCCAAATCATCGGACCATATCAGCATGTGGGCCCCCGGTGGGTGACGACATATCCTGTATTCTCAGACGCGACAGAGGCAAAAACGAATTCCCTTTGGATTGTGACGGACGTACGGCGAACGAATGGGTTCTTGCCTTCCTGCAAAGTCCAGGGGCAGGTTCGTAAAAATCTAAAACAACGAGGACTATTTAGATCATTAGCTCCACAGGCGATGCATCCCCTCCGGAACGTATCTAAGCTACGGTTCTCCGCCATTTCCCCAATTTCTCTCTCGCGCGCCTCAAAACCAGATCTCTCTCTCTCTCTCTCTCTCTCTCTCTCTAGAAAATAAAGATAGAATTCGTTGAAATTATCCGCCATTTCAGGTTGGTGGATGGTTTCTTCATCTTTTCGAAGCGGAAAGTCGCGAAGAAGAAAAAGATCTCTCCTTTCATTTTCTCGCGTTGATTTTCAGGATATCTGGAAACGAACGCATTCAGATCTTTTCAAGCTTCCCGCTTGGAATTCGAGTGAATTCGAGATGAGAGATTTCTGTTCTGTTTCTTCTCGTATTAGATTGTAAAGGATCTCTTGTAGTTTTTTGTGTCTGTTTGAACCATAAGAAGGTTGGAACCTTTTCTTTTCTCGATCTTTAGATTTCTTTTCTCTGGAGATCGTCAAGTATTTGCGACTTTGAAGATCAGTAGTGAAATGAAGATCGTAATTCTCAATTCGTAGAATCTAGTGAGTTTCAGATTCCTTTTCAATGAAATGTAGCTGGGAGAGGTTTTGTCTCCGTTTTCTTGCTGGTTTTTGTTGAATTTCTGTTTGGAGCTGATTGGATTTGGAAGAGATCTTCTGCCTCTGGATAAATTGGGCGGAGTTGGGAAAAGATGTTACAGTATTAGGAAGGAGATGTTAGAGGGTGATTTTGGGGTGGAAAGGAGTGAAGAAATCAGGGCGAACACAGTTCAAAACGAAAGCAACAAACCAGTCCTTCGGAGGGAGCCTTCTTTCTCAGGTTGGTGTGATGAAGATAGGATCGATCGTTTGGATTGTCCTTCAAACAATGTCGATGTCAGCGTAGGGGATTGCAGTTTTGAATTGCCTCTGGTTCAAGGAGACAGGTCAGTGGACGGGTTTTTAGGTCGGGAGATACAGGAAGCGAGTACGTTTCGTCACAGAAGCATGCTTTTGAACGGGGCTCACAACATGGAGGAAGTCTCTGTTTATATCGAAGGGAACGGCGATGGAAAGAAGTACGTCCCGTTTGACGTTGAGAACGAGCCTGGTGGAGAGCAGCAGGTTTCAGACTTCAACTCAGATGGAACGGATTCGGGTATAAAGCTTGACACATCACAGGCTGCTCAGAGCAGCATTTCTATTTCCACGGTGCTCAGGACATTGTTTTTCGTACTAGTATGGTACACTACCAGCACATGTTTGACACTGTGAGTTCCTCCCTTCAGATCGACTATCAGTGAGGGATGCTACTTGTTAATTGGGTGGACCCCGAAGTGAATGTTCCCTGGCCTAAGAATCAGGCTGGTCCACTATTCATTGAGCCATTTACTTCATGTGGATTGGTTGTCTGTTTTTAATTGTCCATATTTTCCTCCACATGTGGGTTATTATAAGAGCTGACCAGCCTTAGTTTTGGGCTAGGCACATTCACCATACCATGCCTGGTGAGCAGCTGGGATCTTACATATGTTAGCCACATTGTTGCATGTGGGAACACTTGGGTTTGGTTTTTTGCTGATGGGCATGACAAGTAGCATTCCTCAATATGCACACCCATTTAATTCTTTTTGCTTTCTCATGCCTTCTAATTTCTGCTGAGCTTCTCTCTCTCTCTCTCTCTCTCTCTCTCTCTGTTAATCTTGAACAATAACCATACCTTTTTGTTTTTTTTTGAGTAGGTATAACAAAACACTATTGGGCGATAAGTTGGGAAATTTCCCAGCTCCCATGTTGATGAATACCGTACACTTCACAATGCAAGCTATTTTGTCGAAGGTTATTATGCGGTTCTGTTGTCAAAATTTGCAACCTAGTGTAGAGATGTCATGGAGGGATTACTTTATGAGAGGTACTGCATCTGCATGGTCTTTGGTTTTTTCCTTTTTGGTGATTATTATTATTATTTTTTTTTGGAGTTTTATGAATAATATTATTATAAATTAGTCTTAGAATGTACTTTTTCAAGAACAATTTTCTTTCCTTTTGGAATTAGAGGAACTTTTGGATATACCTTTTTTGCCTTTACCTGAAAAGAACTGATGAATATTTCTCCTGTTTGAACATCCTCCCCTATTAAAGTGGTGATCACTACCATTGTGTGTGCATCATTATTTATTTGCTATTACTTTGATATCCCTCCAGGGATGATCCTTCAAATTAAGGAGTGATGTAGAAATTTAGCTTTTGAATTGTCAGGGTGTGATCAACTATGCTTTTAAAACAGGCAGAAGGAGATGTTTAATTAAAGTATCCTTTCAAAAGGGGAGAAGGAAATGTTAAATTTGAATCATGAAGCTTACCACAGACCAATATATTCTCACACTATGTCCAATCAATCTATTTTGGGGTAGCAATGCTAAATCACAGCCTATGCCAAACTATCTTACATCCTCACGGTAAACCAATTTTCATGGGATGGATTAAAGAGGGACTCGAATTGGCCTCAGCTAACACTTAGTCTCCATGTTCTTTATTCTTCAATCCTTGATTTCTCCTACCCTAGGAGATCTTCATAGTTTGGGATCACAATGAGGACATATTGAGATAATTAATAAATGTACCAGTAGGAAGCTTATGTGTATGGCAAGTGGCATGTGTTCAAAGGCTTCTTTGAGGAGGAACACTCAGGTTTTGCTGTTTTGGATCCACTTGTAGAGTTTTTGAAATAAAGAACTAGTGAATACCGGAATTCCCAAATTTCAGGCGAGAAACATGGTCATCATGCAGACAATGAAATTTGTGGGAGATGATTCAATTTGTAATATTTTGTTTGGTATGAACGAAACAGATATCTGGATTCCAGTTATGGTTGGAAGTTCTAAATCATTTTTTTCTTTGGTGACATCCTGTTTCTAGAAGGTGGAAGTGACTATTATAGTACAAGAGCATCCATAACCATTTTGCGCATTATAGAGTTATGCGGATTAACGTCTCCGGGATATGTTTACTTTACAATGATTATAGGCATGATTAGTGTTTTAAATATCGATAATATCGGCCGATATATCCCACTTGTGCGAAACAAAATGCACAGTAGTACTGATATATCTCACCTATTTGATCCAGGTGAGCATTTTCAATTTTCGATCTAATTTTTGCTGTAAATCACGTTAAATCAGTGTCAAATGGTTACAAATCTATGATTCTTCTTGTTTTCCATGAAAAATCATGGATCTGAAGCTTCGATTTCGAAATTTGGGGGAAATGGGCGAAGTTGTGGAAAATTGGGAAAAATTAAAAAATTTCAATTTCTCGCAAATCAGTTGCAATCTTTGTGTCCAAACACAAAATCAAACCTGTATATAATCTGATCTAATGATTCTTTTTTTTTTTTCTTTTCTTTTGAATGTATTGCTTGTGTTTCTATACATGTCTTCTTATGTTTATAAATTCTTTAAATATATTTGCATCAGTTCAATTGGACAATGCATGTATTAGGACCCCATATAAAGGAAACGCCTATTATGTGTTGTTTTTTTAAAATTTCTGAGTGTGTATTGATGTCTTTTTCAACAACCCTGAAATTTCATTGAAAAATTCGACCAAA
Source organism: Liriodendron chinense (assembly GCA_003013855.2). Lineage (NCBI taxonomy): Eukaryota > Viridiplantae > Streptophyta > Magnoliopsida > Magnoliales > Magnoliaceae > Liriodendron > Liriodendron chinense. The sequence goes on along the minus strand of PVNU02000440.1, from coordinate 3,425,254 downwards.
TTCCCAATGTTCTCATGTTCCCAACAACAAAGATACATTACGCAATGCAACCGATATATCCCATGCGATAACCGATATGTATCCGTATCCTAAGGGTGCGATACATTATGCGATAATGATATTTAAAACATTGGGCATGATGATAGTGGATATCTGATGTTTGGCAGTGGCACTAGCCATCAGTATAATCCTCTACAGATAAGGATAGCTTTTTGGATGACACAAATTGAATGATTATCAACTTGATTTTTAATGCGTACATATATCCACTTGATGAACATATTGACATGATTTTTAACACTATCAGTCATCAGGTATCCAACACCTGTGCACATGGTACATATGTGAGAGATTTGTACCTTTTATCAGTTGAGCCCTACAGTCTATGAAATGTATCCAACCCACGGAGGCTACAATTATCTGAATGGTGCAATTTTTGGGGTATGATCTCTCCATTGAATGGTACAACAGATGAACGCTATGGATCTGATGCATGTATGCGATGTCTATAATCTTGACTGCCTAGTAACTAAGGTATTAATGTTTAATACTGGATACTTTCTCACATCACTGCATGTGTGCAAGACAAGTGCAACTGTTAGTTTATTATTCATCCACACTTGAGTCAGTGATTTGGATGATCTGGATTGCTGTACAACCCTGGCATGTGTATGGTTGAATAGTCACCACCATTTATTAAATGGTGAAAAAGTAACACAATGGATTAGCTTATATCTTTTTTTTTTTTTTTTTCGGAAAGGTAGATTAGCTTAAATCTTCGCAATGTGTAACTGATAATTTAGAGCCTTTTTTTAATTAAATGATACAACCAGTGTTTAAATTATCTCCGATATTATCGAAATATCCCCGATATTATCTCTATCTCTAGCTCAGCGATACCGATAACACTGGTAGCGATGCCGATAACACTAAGGGTATAAAAAATTCTAGTTATCGGCAATGTATCACTAAATATAGCCAATATTTTCAATTCTATAAATTCCAGGCGTCGTTTGTTTTGCCAATGCATTGATACAGCTGGTGTATCGCCAATATTTTTTACTGTGTAAATTCTAGGTGTTGCTTGTATCGTCAATGTATTTGCAATGTTTCAATAATATCGCCAATGTATTAATATTGCTAAAAATTTGTATATTAAAAAATTCCCATTTCATTCTTTTCTATGGGCGCATGGTTGTATGCAATGTTCAATTTGTTGAAAATAATATTGATAATATCACGATATTATCATTATCACAACATGGCAATAACGAGACCACAATCTTTAGTTTATTTTTTAGTTGTTAATAATTTGTTGGGAAGTATCATGTGTTGCCAATATTTTGAAATATCGATGAATGTTTGGATGAAAGGTCAGATATTGGATGGATAGATGGGATGGACGAGATGGTTGGATTGATTTATTATAGCAGCACATGCTTTTAGGCCCCAGTTAAATAGAAACCTATTATGTATGCAGTTTTTTTACTCCTAAATATGCAAATGTGTATTTTATCATTTCCTGAGGTTTCACTGAAAAATTCCACCATTTCCCCCACATTTCCGGTTATCTGCGATATCGATATTATTTCCGTATCCCTGGCTAATGAAACTTTTAGAGATACCGAAACTTCGAACACTGGGTACAACTAATCAGAAGGCATAAAAAGAGTAATACAGAGCATTGATCTGATTTGTCCTACTGTGGATCGAACATTCCAAAAATCATTCCAGATTGGGAGATCCAAACAGTTGATTATAGACAGTTTTTTTATTACTATTCTTAACTGTCTATCTGTGGGCCAAAATTGCAGGTTCGAGATGGTTTATGGATGAGCTTTTTGGGTTATGTCCTATTCACAGAGGGTCCCACAGTTTGGATGGTTTGTTTTGATTTAAGGATGGCATTTGTACAGCTTTTGAGTGCATTCTATCAACCAAGGCACTCTTGAGTTCCTTTTGCTTATAAAAAATGGCTGGATACCTTATTTTTCTTAGAATCCAGTTATTTGCATGATGTGGAAATTAACGGCTGGAAAAAAAGTGTGTATAATGATAGTATTGGGTTAACTGTGTTATGACTTATGAGCAGTGTCTTAGCCTGCCAAATGCCAAACAATCAATGCCAACAGTGCTATGATCCGTGCCAAATGGGCCCTAATTTGTGATACATAAAAACGAGATGGTGTTCTGCCATTTATGAGTTTGAAACTGTTTTGAATAACATAAAAAACACAAAAATGCATTCTATTAGAAAAATTCTGGAACAGCAATACTCTTTCTTCTTTTACCAAATTTTGTGGACTTTGCTCACATTCTATTGCTGTATTGCATATCCCCAGCCATTGGGTTTGTATTATTTCATCACATTCTATTGTTTGTGCATTCTTTCATCAGTCAGTACAATTTTGGATGTTCCCAGCACTTGAGTGTTTACAATTATTACCCTTGTCTTGTTAACTCTGAAAGTAAATCTTAGTGCTGCTTATTTTTTGATAAACTTTCTAACAACTAATGCTACAGATGGACTTTGCCTTTCACAGTTGTACCAACGGCTATTGGAACTGCCCTGGATATAAATCTGAGCAATGCATCCCTTGTTTTCATATCTGTGACATTTGCCACCATGGTTGGTCTGTTATTCCCTCTATATTTATGTTCCAATGATTCATTGTCTTCTGATTTTGAATTGAATACTGCGTATTTTGCTAATGGGTCGATGGGATTTCTGATGTAGAAGGATATTCTTCTATCACTTTTTCCTTTTGCAGTGTAAATCCGCCTCTCCAATATTTCTTCTTCTGTTTGCTTTTGCATTCAAGTGAGTTTTTAATAGAATGACCTTCATTTCTAATGTGACCTCCCCCTTGCATTCTGGTTTATAAAATTTTATACATAAAGCTGCTTTTCTTTCTTTTCCTTTATACTTGTATCCGGTTGGACACATCAAAATCACAATCTATAGTTTCCTTTATGCTCACAATAGCTCTACCTCAGATTACGACATTTGAAGAACACTTATATTGTTAGTCTTTAGTGTAGTACTATTATGTTTCTGTTAAAGGTTTCAAGAAACTTGCATGTAATCATCCTGTTGCCTTTTCTGTAATGAATCTTATTTGGTTTCTGGAGAAATCAATAATTTCTCTCTGTTTTGGGTTCTTAATTTCTGTTAACTGTTCAGATTAGGGTGTTGCACTTGCATATGATTCACCATCTACGGCTCGCCAGTCCTTTTTGTCTGTCCTTATGCTTTACAATTCTCCACTCTAAAACTTCCTTTTATTTTTGGAAGGTTGGAAAGTCCAAGCATCAAGCTCCTAGGAATCATATTAATAATCTCTGCCGGAATTTTATTAACTGGTATGTGGCTTCATCTGTAGCATTCACTTCTGCTGCTAGGCAATTGTAAATTTGGATTTTTTTATTTTATTTTTTTTATCTATAAGGCTTGCAAGTTTATGAATTATGATCTTATATTTATTGGTTTATACACTTGGACAAAACTTATCCACATATGTAAATAGCTTTTCCTGTGAGCGTAGTTCTGGGAGGCATGAATCAGTTGCACCAACATACATGCATAATGCAAGTAGATAGTCTTGCAAACTAGTCCTTACAAGACACTGGAATCTTCCTGACCATTTTCCCAGGCCAAGGACTATTTAAAGGACAAGTTGGGATCGACCCAAATATCCTTAACTTGTAACAAACCTAGACTCTTGTGGTTTGAGTCATTTCAAAATTACATGGCTACAAAATTGTTTGACCTAGATAGGATGAGACCATTTATTTATGCAACTAGAGCTTGTAACGATAATAGATTTGTCTATTCTGTTGAGTTATGGCAGAATGTTTGCATTTTGATCTTCTGATATACATACTTGAGTCTGATTTCTTGAATAGAACAGATAGCCTTTTTCTCGAGTGATGTTCATGAAGTGTTTGATTCTGGCATGAAAGACTGGCTTAGATTAAGAGTTGGATATGTCTTCAGTTATCATCATTGTTTCGAGTACTGGTGAGATTATTGATAATATCGCTGATATTAATATTATCAGTATTGCCAGCTTGGTGATACCAGCGACACTGGTAGCATCAGAAATTCCAGGTATTGGCGATATATCGCTAAGTATCGCCAATGTATCATTATTGCTAATGCATCCCCAATGTTTTCAGCTGTGTAATTCCAGATGTTGCTTGCATCGCCGATGTAATGGCAATATTTCAATAATATTGCCATGTATTGATATCACCAAAAATTTGTTTATTAAAAAACAAATCCATTTCAATTTTTTTTTATGGGTGCGGTTGTATGATGAAATGCATGTTTGAATGTGTGTGTATGTATGCATGCATGGATGGATGGATGGATGTACGGAAGATTGGTTGGGTGGATGGATGGATGTATATTTGTGTATATGTGTGTATGCATGGATGGATGGATCATGCATGCATGTTTGTATGTATGTATGTGCATGCATGTATGTATGGGTCTGCCATTTTCCCATATTTCCCTGAGTCAACGATACACGCTTTTAGGCCTCCTCCATTAAGGGAAACTCATCATTTGATTCCTAAATATGCAAATATGTGTCTTTTTTGCTATTATTTGATTCTTAAATATGCAAGCATGTGTATATTAGCATCTCCTGAAGTATCATTGAAAAATTCCATCATTTTCCCCATGTTTCCCCAATGTTTCCCGAGTCAGCGTATATGCTTTTAGGTCCCCATTAAAGGAAACTATTATGTATGCGTATTTTTTGCAATTATTTGATTCCTAAATATGCAAATGTGTATTTTAGCATTTCTTGAAGTTTCATTGAGCAATACCACCATTTTCCCCATGTTTCCCCATGTTTCCTCAATGTCTCCCTTAGTTGATATCGATACATGTTTCTGTATTCCCAGCCAGCAATGCATGTAACAATACTGATACTACGAACAGTGGTTATCACATACCACTTTTCTGTGTTCAGGTTTTTCAATATCCTTTACTTGGACCAATATGGTTCCCGTTTCTGTGGGTGCCAATGTCCTCCTGGATCTTGGTGGAGGATATGAACTAAACCAAGTCACCAACACTTCTGAACAATTTTCTTGCTACCATTTTTCTCCGTCACTTTCAAAATGTTTGAGTATTTGCATTTGAATTTTCTGGACATCCCAACTGGTTTTGGATAACATTCCTTTATATTAGATTTGTTGGTGGTGGCATGGATCATCTAGAAATGTTGCTAAATATTTTGAACGAGACCACTGAGGAACTCTGCAGATTAGAATAAACATGGTCAACTAGAAACATTGAAATATGATCTGGAAGTTTCTACAAGAACCACTTCTAATTCAATCCTGATTTTAACAGCTCTGTCAACTAACTTGTTTGGGGTGACTCATGGTGGTAAATGCTCTAGCATAAACGTGCCTCTGGAGAGCTATGAAGTGCAGCTATTCCCAAGCTATATGCTGCATTTGTACTTCTATCCATTTCTTTTTACTATTTCAAGGTTAATTTAACTAAAAGAAATATGGGATTTCTAAAGGGTCTGGTCCCCTAGTAGAATTTGACCAGCTCAACCCTTTGGTTAGTCAAGCTATCATACATCACCTAGCTTCTCTGGAGGAATGAACTGTTAGGATCTCTCTGTGGCCATGATCATGTCTAGTATCCATTATAGGCTTCAATGGATTGAAATAAGCTGGATTTAGTCTGGAATATGACTTTTTCTTTTTTCCTTCTAAATTGGGGGGGGGGGGGGGGGGGGGGGGGGGGAGAGATTTTGGATGTTTTAATGGGCAGGAATATGGCTGATTTTGAAGGTTTTAATTGGCTGGAACATGGTTGGTTTTTTTATTTAGGTTTTTAATTGGCTGGAATGGGGGGCTAATTTTGGGTTTTAATGGGTTGGATTATGGAGGTAGATGTCTGAAAAAAAAATTCAGCAGTGTCTCCCCTTGTTAATTGAATTTTTGGGCTCTGTAAAAGGGGAAAAAAAAAAAGGTGAATGGGGGGTAGGGAGGGATGGATGCAATGAAGTAAATAAAGAAAAAGAGGCAGAATTTTATGATTAAAGTACCTGGAAACAATGATATCAAGAATGTTGTGGATCTAGGACTTCAATCCAGCCGTTGGAACCTCGCTCTGATACCAAACTGGCACAGCCGGGCTAATGGGAAGGATCAACTCAAACACGGGCACCTTCAATCTTAAGCACGAGAACACAAACAATTAGAAGAAAACAATTTAAGAGATTTAATTCAATTCAAAGGTACCTTCATACTACTCATCTCAGGCCCTTATATAAGCTTTGAAATGTACATATAAGGAAAACTTATAATGTAGTTAACAACTAATGACTTATTACAAATATAGAAAATAAATAAAGGGATTTGACTAATAGGATTATTCATAGCTAGCTGATTGATTTTGCTAGCTAACTACCTAAATAGGCTAGCTACCTAAATAGGAGGCTTGGGCCTTCTCATTGATGGGCCAACTATTGGACTTGGGCCGTGGGCCCAAATCAGCTTGCATCAGAAACACATCTCTTTTTAAAAATCTTTTCAGAAATTTTGTCCTCAATTGACACTTGAGCAGAAACTGAGGTGCCGTTTCCTGCACCTTTCGGCACAAGACGCACCTCTATGGGTGGGGGAGACCACGATGTTTGGCCACCCATAAGCATGCTGCACAGAGCATTCATTCCGGATGACTCAAGAATGTCAGTGCTGTAGGACTACCACATGCTGAGACCATTTCTCAAAGAGGGTAATGAATAACACCCTCATCATATCCATATCGATGGACCTGATTTGAAAGATTCTGGAATGATCTCTAACCCAAACATCTGGATCCCAACTTTCCTTGAAGGAATACACTATCAAAACCCCCTTGCAGCTTCACAAATTTCTTTACATCTCTTCCTCAGAGGATCTCATGGAAGCTTAATGTCCTAAAAAGTCTTCTATCCCTCTTGGAAGAGTTCTCAACCTTTGTATTTGTCTCCGTTTCTGGCTTTAAAAAAGTTCAGATACTACCTTCTAGATGATTGGCCACTACACCAGTTTCAAGTCAGAGCAGAGTGAACCAATGATTGCCCATCATAAACCTGATTTCATTGACAAAAAGATCAATTCCATCATCCCCTACCTGGAAATCTCCCACATCTGGCCGGTAGCTTGAAAATACGCCCTCACTGTTTTAAAGCTAGCTTTCACTAACAAGCAATAGGCAGTCATGGTTAGTGTGTGGTATCTGTGGGGGCATCCTTTTCTATGCTTTACCAATGCTAATGTTTGTTATATATACATGCGCATTTATGTATATATGTAAATAATTGCAACCTTTTTCTCATGATTTTGCTTAGTGTGGATTAGATCTGTGCAATTTTTTTATTGAAGCATTCCTAAATATGTTAGGGTTCTCATTATGTTTGAATGGCAATTTGTCTCTGTGAAAGCCTAGAGAAATCTCAACTTACTGAGTCAAGTTGAACTGTATTTTGTTCCTCATTATGATGCTTGCTTTTGCGTAGTGGCACTCTAACTGGTTGGTTACCAGGCTACACATTCATGGCTGATTTGTTTGGAAGGCTTGTGTCACTGCTTACATCCAATGTCTCCAAAATTTTCTTATGATGTTACTCAACTGATCCAATCTGTCTTGCAGTTGCAAAGGAGACAGAATTTGAGTTCTGGGGATTTTTGTTCGTTATACTGGCTGCTTTCATGGCAGGGTTTCGTTGGTCCATGACTCAGATTCTTTTACAGGTATGATGTATATCAGTTACTGCCCTATCTTTCTATTTTCATTAATCTAGTCTCAAGATTTTACAGATAATATTTAAAGCATATCGCACGTAAGATATTTTTATTTTTTATCCATTTCCTTTTATTTTCTTTACTTTCCTGGTTTAGATCCTGACATTTCCTTCTGTCTGTCTGTTGATTTGATTCAACATGAAGAAAGAAGCATTTGGTAAGTGGTCTATTGCACATCTTTTAATTCCATTTGGGAGAATTTTAACTCTAAAATTTGATAGCCATACATGTCTGTGTGTAGGGCTGTAAATGGGTCAGCGGACCCGATGGGGTAACCAGACCCAACCCATTTAGACCCGACACAGACCCGACCCATTTGTTAAATGGTACGGGTCTGGGTCCAAGAACAGACCCATTTGCTAAACGGGTCTGGGTCTGGTTTCCTTTATATTTGGCCCGACCTGAACCCATTTAGTAAGTGGGCGGGTTTGGTCTATGTTTCAAGGGACCCGTCCAGACCCGATTTTAAGCCTTGTAAAACTGCTTGCATACTAGATCTAGACCCAGACCCATTAGACCCGACCCATTTATAAACGGGTCTGGGTGGATCTCCCTCTACCAGACCCAGACCCAGTCCCATTTATAAATGGGTCTGATGGGTTGACTCGGACCCAACCCAGACCCACCCATTTAGTAAAAGGGTCTGGGTCTAAAATTTGGACCCAGACCCATTTAGTAAATTGGTGGGTTTGGTTTTGGCTAAACCCGCCCCGAACCCGACCATTTACAGCCCTATCTGTGTGTGCGTGCATACATGCGTGGGTGTATTCATATGTTTTCCATAGACGTGGAAGTCTTCCATACTCAGTCCGAGTGCAATTTTTGTCCAAGCCTATAGGGCTGATTAAGCACTAATCTTTATTAAGTTGCAGTGTGAAAGTGAAGGTGCAATATAAGATATTGATTCTTTAAGTTGCTACTTCAGGAAAAATGAATCATCAATGTCTAAGACGCCCATTTTTCTTTGGGCATCATACAGGTTTGAAGCATCCCCTTGCTTTCATGAGCTATGTTGCCCCTGTGATGGCTGTGGCGACTGCTTTATCATCTCTTGTAATGGATCCCTGGCTTGATTTTAAAAGGAATGATTACTTTAATAACTCAGAGAACATTGCTCGAAGCTGCATGCTAATGGTCATCGGAGGATCACTGGCATTTTTAATGGTAAATTGTAATCTTTTTTACTTGCTCTTGATTGAGAGGCATATTTGTTGGTGCTTTGATCTGATGCTTTCCTCCCATGGCTTGGCATCAATTGCTGGCCATTTAATAGGCAATTAGGCATAACCAACCTTCAAAGTCTGGTATCAAATTTGCATGCTTTAGTTCAATGCATGGTCCCTTAATATCATTAAAACTAATCTTGTATTTTTGCTGGTCTATGCTTATGCATTTCTCTTCCTTTTGCAGGTTTTAACTGAATACATTCTTGTTTCGGAAACCAGTGCAGTGACAGTAACAATAGCCGGTGTTGTCAAGGAGGCTGTCACTATTTTGGTATGATTTGACTTGACAAGTCATGCATATCTTTTCCCCTCCTTCAAATGCTATAGTATGCTAACATATTTTGTAAGCCCATTCTGACTTTTCTGGGGCTTGTGGTTGCTAATTAGGGGTCCTTTTGTTGAGGTGCTGATTTTTGGCCTTCATAATTCTTTACAACTTGCTTGGGTGCCTCCCTTATTAATCCCACCATTATATCATATTATCATAACAGGCAGTTTCTTGAAAATCAGATGGTTGCAGGCTCAGTGTTTACATGCTGTTAGGGCATGGAACAGTGATAGTCTCTCTCTGTAATAGGAATACCTATTTTCCTCTTGCATGCATGCTATATGGAGGCTTACTAGCGTTTTGCTCAGCCAGGGATTTTGCTCATGTGCAGATGGGTTTGGGTTTGGGGTTTGAGATACTTTACCTCTTTTTTTATCGGCTTTGCAAAAGTTGAAAGAGATAGTCTTCTTACAGCCCTTTGCTTGGAATAGACTTTTAAGTAGCTGATTCATTTCAATGGTATCCTACCATTGGCTGGTGAGATCAGATACTCATTCCTTGTGGATGGACTTGTGTACTTCATCATCTTACTCAGTTATTTTCTGTGTGTCTATCGTTGCTCAATGATTTGGGAGATCATTGATGCTGTCATTGGTTTTGTAATAATTTACATTTTAATTTTATTTTAGCTGGAATGGGGTTTCGACCATCATTTTTTTACTCATTCAGGTTGCAGTGTTTTACTTTCATGATGAGTTTACCTTGATGAAGGGGATTGGACTCATCACAATAATGGTTGGTGTCAGTTTGTTCAACTGGTACAAGTAAGTTGGCCAATCTTTCTTTCACATACTTCTGTGCACATCTTCTTCTTCTTCTTCTTCTTTTGCATTTATAAATTGTTGGTTGTTGACTCTTAACTCGGTGTTCATTATATAATATATATACTGGTGAAAACAGTCTTGACTCAAAGTTCAATATCCACCAAGATGTTCACATGTTTTCATGTAGGTTGAATCTAAGATGGCATTAAGCATATATCGTCTAGCAGTGGTGATTGAGATGTGCTATTTCATGTCTTTGTGAATTTGCTCAGTTTGACAGTGAAATTAAACATACCTGTCCTTCAATTAACCGATAGCATTATGCATTGTGTTTCCTAATCAATTTAAGCTTTGTAAACTGCTCTCCTGTTCAATTTGCAATGACCATTAAAAGCATGTGTTTATTATGCAAATCCAATTGTGCAAACTTTACAAATTTATAGTGCTGAAAGATCAAATGTCAGATTAATGTGGGCTCTATCAGTTGATAGCACAGTCCATGTAGCCCAACTATATCATGAAACTCTTCATTATCTCCTTAAATCTAACTGTGAGTAGTGATTTATAATTCATTTTTCCTCATTTTTTTTCTACCCAAAATTTATATCCTAGTCCATCTAGAATCTTTTACGATTTTGAAGGCCTTTACCATGAGTCTCAAGTTTGCAAATGACCATTAGAGTCAGGTTTCTGTCCGCGACAAATTTCATAGGTGACAGGCACAGAGCAATCTATAAACTGTATAACCCATTCATGTGTACAATTTTTTTTTTTTTTTTCATTTTTAGAAATTGATTTCCCATGATTTTCAAATGGTTTGGATCTGCAGCTATTACATCCCACCAGTTAAATTTGTTGAGCACCATTCCGCAGTCTTGGTTTTTTAGATTTGGATCTACTTGTTCAGCCTGAGTCAACTCATCCTAGTTGCACCCGACTCAGATGACTCGTAAAACCATTACTGCAGTGAGTTCAAACATGCTGTCTAAAACACTCATTAACTTGTCTAATATCTCCATCTTCTATATCATCATTTTCAGATATCAAAAACTACAGAAAGGCCAGCTAAGTGAAAATGCTGAAGAAACAGGGTCTCCGACTGCCAAAGGAGCTGCAAAGTATGTTATCCTCGAGAATATGGATGACCAGGATGATGAAGTTTGACAGAACCCAGGATTGCATCATGTTAACCATATGATTAATCGGTAGGTTCTTGTCTAATACCTTTTGGATGGAAAGTTTGGCAAACTGATTGATATATATACTGTGTATCAGTTTCAACTTCCATTTTTTGTACAGGAACATTTGGATATATGCATCACAGAAACTGCACGCTGAAATTTACTTTTGGTTAAGTGTTGTTTTTTTTCAGTGGGCTAAACCATTGTGTTTGTCACTTTCTTATGCTTCTCAGTTGTATTTCTTTCTGTACATGTGGCGAACAGTTAGGGGATCTGAACCAACCATCAGTTAGGCTATACCTTGGATGGACCATACCCCACAAATTACACCAGTCGTTAGGCTATACACCTTGGATGGATCATGCCCCACAAATTACACTGTCCAACAACCCTAACCATTATATGGCTATAAAAAGTAAACTATAGTTCATTTTGAAGTTTTTTTTTTTTTTCCTCCTAAAAAGTCCTTCAACCCATGCATGTATGAATTTTGGGATGTTTCCCACCCTTCCAAGGTGGCTTACCTGATGATTGGATTGGATTTTGTACATATTTGCGACATATACGAAAAGCAAGTCATTCATAAGTAAGCTGAAAGAAAGTGATGAACTTCTAGGTTTTCTCCTTCTAAACATCAGCCAAATTTCATGCTAACAAGTTAGGGGTTCCCAAATATGCATCCAACGTGCATCTTAGAGACGGCTGAATCATAGGAAGAATCCTTAAATGTCATGGATAATAAGTTTTTGTTTTATATATCAGCTGCATTTCTTGATAATAAGTGAAAATAGTCCTATACACATCCTTTGTAAATGCACCTGTTGAAGAGAGTTTTGTGCTTTCCAGCATGGGGAGGATCGTTGGCTATGTATTTCTTCTTGGATCATAATCAGTGCAGCCACAAGGTCAGCCCGTGACAAGTATTTCTAACCCAGCAACACATACTCCTTCCATGCCGTTGCATGTGCCTCTAGTGATATCTGGCAAGGCCATTTTTCTCCCGCACAAGCTTGTCTATACTTGCAATCCTCAGTGAGGCTGTTGATGATGGGCAAGAAAAGTTTGCAGGATCGCAGAAGCGAACCTACTGATTCGACACATCTGCATGATTCCGTGCGAGAGCCTATTCATTCTGAAGTTATATCTTGAGGTGCTTCAACAATGGATTACTATTGATACAAATTAGATCCAATTTATGCTCCCATCAGTTCATTTTACAGATTATTATATTTCTCTCTCTCTCTCTCTCTCTCTCTCTCTCTCTCTCTTTTCTTTTTTTTTTTTTTAATGCTGGTTGGCGGACATAAATATTCTTGAGCATGTACAGGAGGAACACCAGCAACCTGTAATAGATTGGAAAGTGTTCTTTCTTCCATGAGTTCAAATGCCACCTTGAGTGAGATAGTGCTGGCTTTGGCATGGGAGCCATTGAAATTTTCTGTAATAATGAAAGCAGACTTAACTGCTTATTCAATGAAGATGAAATTTGCCCATATAAGTATGTACTACTTCCCTTCTTCCATGACTCCATTCTTCTTATTCTTTTGTATAAGCTTTTGCCATGTACTGCTTGAGAAAGCCAGTGTTTCACATATTAGTAATTATCCGTGATTGCAACTTAGTTGCACAATTCTTCTAACTAGGTGCTACTTCCGCTTTGCATCACGCTTCATACACATGCTCCTGCTCCTGCTTCCAACCTGTTTATACTTGAAAGCATTTTGAAACAAACGCTTACCTGCTCCTGCACTTGAATCTCTTGTTGCAACACTCTGTGCGACTATAGGCTGCATGTCAGAAACCAACTGGTCCGATGCATCTAGAAGGATTTTTTAATAAATTGACTTCAACAATATATTCTCTTACTTGCAATTCATTTCCATTTCATCATTATTATCTGAAACTTGAATGGAATTCACCCCCCCCCCCCCCCCCCCCCCCCCCCCCTTTGAAAGAAGGGTCCCCTGGCATATAAATAAAAAAATCTTGTTTAATTCTTGTTTTTTTTAATGCCTTGCATATAAAACACATACAATACATGTTTTGTACTTGTTCGTGTATAATAAGCATATTTATGTTGCAACTGTTTCCAACGTTCGTGTCAAACATTTAAACACTCCATTTTAAAGCTGCACCTTTTTGTAAAGTTTAAATTGATTCTTCAACTTCCAAATAAAACCTTTCATAATCTCAAATTCTTCTGGTGAAACCCCCCCCCCCCTCCCCAATTCTTATCATCTCATCTTATCAATTTCCTGCAAAACAGCGACTGGAAATCCATCATCAGTCGAAAATCATTGACAAGGAAAGGTTTTTTTCTTTTTTTATTCTTTTGTCCGTTCTTTCTCATTGTGTGATGTTGTACTCAATACGTAAATGTGGCACGCATGTCAAAGATTCAGGATGATTGTATGTTGGGTGGCTTATATTTGAAATTTTGGTTTGACCTTGTAAGTTTTATGTTTTATAATTTAACTATAGATGCTGACCAGTAAGAGAATATATTCATAGAATGAGAGTAACTGCAGTGATGTTGAAGTGGATAATTGGCGAGACTAGGAAAGATAGAACTAGAAATAAATGCATTCAGGGTAACTTAGTAGTTACCTATAGGTAATATGATGAGGGAAAATCAACTCAGATGGTTTGGCCTTTGTGCAATGGCAGCCAAAAATTGCACCGGTTAGGAGTGAGTTGGTTCATGTTGAAGGCTCAAAATGGCCTATGATTAACTGAAGATATGGCTCTTGATGGAGTGGTGTGGCAGAGCAAGATTTGTATGGCAGACCCCAATTAGTTAGGATAAGGCTTGGATGATTTTAGTTAGGATAAGGATTGGATGATGATGTTGATGAATTTCGATTCTGTAGACGCTGACAATTGATGTCTTGTCTTATTTTAATCCGGACTATTGGTTTGGAACTTTTCCAGTAAATACGTATTATACCCGCACAAATCTTTCCTTGATTTTTAGGCATTACCATCTTTGATTCATTTCCGTGTTTATAGCTGACTTTTTTAACTGTATTTTTTTGGTCTCCACTGAATTATACTTGGAAACTTTTGCCTGTATGCTATATTGCTATGGATAGGCCCACCCTTGCTGAGTAGAACTACTACATTGGGTTCAACCATCCATCATGGATGCGTGGACCCCCAGCCTTTTCAGTTTTGATTCCATGGTATACTTCAGAACTTCTGACTTCTGACTTCTGGTAAGGACTTAATACTAGTTACCAATTAAAAAAAGAAGAAGAAATAACTAGTTGCTTTCAAGGTAATCTAATGCGTGTTACAGGTTTGTGATACAACTAGTTGCTTTCAACACGTGGAACACAATTTGGATGGTATTCATCACTGCTCACCACTCTTGGCAGGCCAAGATTGAAATACCATTCAGTAGATCCTGATCATCCAATTTATAACATGCAAAAAATGGATGGTCAAGAATGAGCAGACAAAAATAGGTCCAATCTTCAGCTTGAAACATTTGTCAATGGCCCTACTTAGGATTGCTGATGGTTGCTTAAAGAAACACTTTGGGTGATGCTACCAATCCCATCTATGACCTGTAAATGGACGGTCATATAAAAAATGACCTACATTTAAAGGCTCGGAATCATCTGATCGTCACAATTTTTATTTTTTGCGTCATGGCCTACCAATTGCGACCAGGGTTTGGATTGTCTGAAGCAGTGGTATCGTAAACTAACAAACGACGCTTACCAATTGTGACCAGGGTTTGGATTGTCTAAAGCAGTGGTATCGTAAACTAACAAACGACGCAACTAGTTGTATTTAGAGCTGGGCACAAACCAAGCAAACTCAAAAGTTCAGCTTGGATTTGTTTGAATAGAAGTTCAAACTAAACCTCCAAACCAAACCAAGCCTTGTAGTCAAGCTCCTTTGAAAAAACAAACAAAGCTCAAACTAGGATGCCCGGCTAGGATTGGTTTGTATAGAAGTTCAAACCAAACCAAACCAAGCCTTGTAGTCAAGCTCCTTTGAAAAAACATACCAAGCTCAAACTAGGGCAGTACTAGCTCAGCTCAGCTCGAAGTTCAATTTGATTTGTCTTGATTTGGCTTGTAGATTGTAAGCACATTATTTCCTATGGTGTAATCCACTTGAGCTCAGGATATAATTCCATTTTGAGATCATGTCCTAAAATGACATGTAAAAACGGATGAATAGCGTGGATAATACGTGTAAATGATAATGTGGATAATGCATATGCATGAATGCACATTGTTTCCTTGCACTCGTAAAATTGTTCTTGCGTACTTCTGTTTGGGAAGGCTCTTACAAATTTATTTTGAAGTTGCACTTAGTAAAATGCTTTTGTATTATTTTTTTTTTAACTTTTTAAATTCTTTTCTATTCGAACAAACAAACAAAAAAAGAGCCACCACTTATTCGAATTCGGCCCGGCCTAGTTCGAAATTTTCGACTAAACCAATCTCGGCTCGAATCAGATTTTTCTGAAGCAAAACAAACTTGAGCCGCATGGGTTGGCCTGAAAACTAAACCAAGCCCTGATCCACAAACTGGGGTGGCACAAAACCAAGCCAAACCAATCTAGGGCTAATTCGGCCCGGCTCGGATCGTTGCCCACCTCTAGTTGCATTAGACCCTTTTCCCATATGAAGTGTACAGTCAACTCCATCAAAGCACGGCCATGCCCCACCTGCATCATGGTCAAATGCCATTGCCACATTACCACCCCTTGTTTTAGACGCATTAGAGCCCGACTTTGAATAGTCTTAATCCTTTATTGGCTGTTTGGAGCCTTTTCATTGGTCCACATCATAGCGCATGACGCATGACGTCAGTGTGATCAGATTGCACTGAGGGTGTAACTACGTTGCAGACCTATGTGATGCCATGGACCAGTAAAAAGGCTCAAAATATAGGTTTTCCTATTTGGTAGCCAACAGAGGATCCGGATGCAACTTTGAAATATCCATGTCATCTCCTTTACCAAGACGCGTTGACGCGCCTACGGAAGTTTCAAATGACAGCCTGTGCAGACTCGTCCCTCTTTGTTTTAATATTTTTTTGGGTAACTTCGGTAGGTGGAAATCCTTTCCGGAATATTGTGATCCCATGTGAAGCGGTTTGGCTGGTGACCCAACTCCAGCCATATCTAGCTGGTGTCAAAGTTTTTTGGGCCCCACCATGATGTATGTGTTTTTATCCAAGCTGGCCATCCATCTAGCCAGCTCATTTTAGGGCATGAAACAAAAGATGAGGCAGATCCAAAGCTCAAGTGGACCATAAGATAGGAAACAGTGGGGATTGAACTCCTGCCGTTGAAGATTTCTTGGTGGCCATGGAAGTTTTAGATCAACCTGATATTTGTGTTTTCCCTTCATCCAGGTCTATGTGACCTTATTAACAGGTTGATAAAAAATAAACATCACTGTGGGTCCTAGGAATATTTCAATGGTGGACTTCACTATCCGTACTGTTTTCTATGATGTGGTCCACTTGGACTTTGGATCTGCCTCATTTCTGGGCTCATGCCCTAACATGAGCACAAGATGGATGGACAGCATGGATAAAGCACATACCTCATGGTGGGGCCCACAGAGCTTTGACACCAGCTATCTAGCTGGTGTTGAGGACCGCGTCCATGTCCCCATGTCCCATGGGTGCATGTTAGAGGGAGCCCCACTTCGATATTTGTGTACATGTGTTTCTTCGATACACTGGAATAGGGTGTGTTTCATACACACGAACTCGGAAAGTGTACACGCTGCAGATTCACACCCATAGGAACCAATACTGATTGGTCATGACACACCAAAATCAGATTGATTTGAAGATCCCTGATCTGTGGTTAATGGGGACAGTTGCATGTTGATTCTGGACAGTTAAACTATTTATCCTTGTCCACAAGTGTCGCCCATCAAAGTCATCGGCTCAGTGTAACTTTCAGTTTATGATCTATCTAAAGTGGGTCCCATAATTTGGACGGTTCAGTTCCAGCCGCATGTTTGCAGCGTGTTCACCAATTTCCGAGCACATGCGTGTGGGACAATCTTCCAGAGTATCAAAGTCGTTATCTTCATATAAATATTGCGCACATCAACATTGACTGGCAACATTGACTTTGCACGCGTTTGCATGAGTTGGATGAACTGACGTTTTAAATTTCTGGTTTCCCAGGAAACGTTATAGCTGTTTTATGTCTGTTGATAGGAAAATCTCTCTCTCTCTCTCTCTCTCTCTCTCTCAAACATGCAACCTTTGAAATGGGTACTCGGCCTTCTCCTTCTAGTCTCCTTTTCTTACTCTCTTCATGCTCAGCCTTTTGATTATCCTACTGCAAATCTCTCTACTCTGTGGAGAAACGACCCCTCTATCATTACCCATAACGTGTCCTTTGTCGATGGATCTTCTGTGAGATCCATCCTTCTCAGAGGAAGCTTCGGTCCTCGTTTCGCTTGTGGTTTCTTCTGTAACGGAACCTGTGATTCATTCCTTTTTGCCATCTTCATAGTCCAAACCAACAGCGTTTCTTACATTACGAGCCCAGCAATTGGATTCCCTCAGGTAGTCTGGTCCGCAAACAGAAACAATCCTGTTAGAGAGAATGCAACTCTGGAGCTGACCCAAGAAGGTGATCTGGTCCTGCGTGATGTAGATGGTGCCATGGTCTGGTCTACTAACACGTCTGGTAAATCTGTCGTGGGCATGAATATCTCAGAAACCGGTAATCTGGTGCTCTTCAACAGAAATAACAGTATTGTCTGGCAGTCTTTTGATTACCCGACAGACTCGTTGGTTCTTGGTCAGAAGTTGGTGGAGGGGAAAAGGCTAACAGCTAGTGTTTCGGCATTGAATTCGACTCAAGGTCTGTTATCTCTTTCTGTTAGTGCCAATGCACTCTTGGCTTTTGTTGCCTCTGATCCTCCACAAATTTATTACAAGCGCACAATTAGTGGCACTAAGAAAAGCATGGAACCAAGCTACACGACATTCATGAATGGTAGTCTTGCCTTTTTCACATCATCATCCGAGCCAAGCATTCCAGATTTTCATTTCCCGGTGCCTCCGGCATCATCTGTTCAGTACATGAGGTTGGAGCCTGATGGGCATCTGAGAGTATATGAATGGGGAGCAGGATGGAAGGTGGTAGCTGATCTGTTCACTGGCTCTATATTAGGTGAGTGTGCTTATCCCACCGTTTGCGGTGATTATGGGATTTGCTCAAATGGGCAATGCAGTTGTCCTAGAGGAATTGCAGGGGACTATTTTACGCAACTGAATGCGAGGCAACCTAATCTCGGATGTTCTGCGATCACCCCATTGTCTTGCCAAACTCCCCAATATCACCGCCTTCTAGATCTTGCAGACATCTCTTATTTCAATTATGCTGATGACAATGCTACAGTTCTTGAAGGAACGGATGCAGAGAGCTGCAAGGATGCCTGCATGAAGAACTGTTCTTGCAAAGCTGCTCTGTTTCAATATGGTGGGAATAGTTCTTATGGGAACTGCTTCTTACCATCCCGGCTGTTTTCATTGATAAACAACCGGCAGGAAGTAACCCATTATAATTCTTCTGCATTTATCAAAGTGCAGATTCTGCCGATAGCTCCGAGTCCTAATCCTTTAAATGGAGCAAATGTTCCTCTGTCTTCTGGAAAGAAAAAAATCCGGACAGCAGCAATATTGGGCTCCAGCCTTGCAGCTGTTTTTGGTGCATTTCTTCTAATTTGTATTTGTATCATGATTTCAAGAAGGAAAACTGCTGAAGGGGAAGAGGAAGAGGATTGTTTTGATCAAGTTCCAGGAATGCCTATGAGATTCTCATATGAAAATCTGAAAGCTGCCACTGGTAATTTTTGCAACAAACTTGGAGAAGGGGGATTTGGGTCTGTCTTTGAAGGAACTCTAGATGATGGTACGAGAGTTGCGGTGAAGCGCTTGGATGGCACAGGTCAAGGGACGAGAGAATTTCTTGCAGAGGTTGAAACCATTGGTAGCATTCACCATGTGAACATGGCGAGACTGGTTGGCGTCTGTGCTGAGAAATCCTACAGGCTTTTGGTTTATGAGTATATGTGCAATGGGTCCTTGGATAAATGGATTTTCTTCCGTAAATACCAAAAGCCTGCTCTTGATTGGCAAACAAGACGGAAAATTATAATTGATATAGCCAAGGGATTGGCATATCTCCATGAAGAATGCCGACAGAGGATTGCACATTTAGACATTAAACCCCAGAACATCCTCCTAGACGAAAACTTCAATGCGAAGATCTCTGATTTTGGGTTGTCTAAGCTGATTGATAGGGACCAGAGCCAAGTAATAACACGAATGAGAGGGACTCCTGGGTACTTGGCTCCTGAATGGTTGAGCTCAAAGATCACAGAGAAAGTCGATGTCTATAGCTTTGGGGTTGTGGTTCTAGAGATAGTATGCGGGCGGAAGAACTTGGATGACTCTCAATCCGAAGAAAGCATTCATCTACTCAGTCTGGTGAAAAGGAAAGCAGAGGAGGATCGGCTGTTGGATGTAGTCGACAAGCAGAACAAGGATATGCAATTTCATGGAGAAGATACCGTGAAGATGATCAAGATTGCAGTGTGGTGTTTACAGGGTGATTTCACGAGAAGGCCCTCCATGTCAGTGGTGGTGAAGGTTTTAGAAGGCGTGATGGAAGTGGAACCTGACCTCGACTATAATTTCTTGACTTCAACACCAACAGCAGCTCACAAGAAAGCTGATTTGGGTGTTTCAGCTCCCCCCTTGGCATCGGTTCTATCCGGACCTAGATGAAATGGGAGTTGGGTAGATAGATAAACAAGGATTTTCCATGATTAAGTTCTGTTTAATGCCATTTAAAGCAAGTGTCTCTAGTTTGTAATGTTTCCGCCAAAATAGGATGAATAATTCTCCAAGGCCTGGGCACGTCATTTGTAATGTTTCATATAGATGTTGTTCAAACTGTTCCAATGCTTCATCTTGTTGTGACAGAACACAATCATGCATGCATGTAATCACCCTTTCATACATGTATTTGATGTATAGAAATGTCTGTAGTTATCACTTATGCACAAATGAAATCATTAGCATATGCACACACCTCTTGGTTCAGAAGTCCCATTGAGCACCAGTAAGATGACCACCAATTTCCTACATATAACTTACTAAAATGCAATGCTGCTGCCATTCAGCTGAGACACGTCACCTGATATTCTTGGATGCAATATCTAATTCTGTGTGGTTTACTTCTGAAATCTAAACCCTCGACTCCATGGACATGGTTTGTGTTCAATGCTTTTGTTGAGCATACACTACAAGAGAAACATAGCCTCCACACCATTGGAAATGCACATTGTTCTTCTATGGTGGAAGTGTTGATCTTCTCATCCTAGAGTAGCTCTGTGTCAGTCCCCCACATGATTATCAGCACAAAAGATTCAAAATCGAACTACCTGATTTTCTACAAACTGTTAATTAAACTATACGAGACTGAATGCATACGGGAGTAAATGCCCAAAACTCCCTCCTGAAGTGATTGTACAACTTCCTTGGTCTTTATCAATCAGTGAAATGAAAAATCTCGAACATAGCATGGAAGAATATAAATAGCTCAAGTCTTCATACAAGTAAAAAGGTTGTAATCTAAAGGTGAGCTCAAGGAGACAAAGATCAGAATCACTATGATAATGCTTGCATTATCGTCACACAGTATCAGGAGAGGATCCTTACGTTCAAGGAAGAGCAAACAACTTCAAATACTTCAATACAGGATAGAATAGATATTCGTTGGGATAATATGAATCCAACCTTAAAAGGAATTGCAATAGAAAACTCTAAATAAGTTTCAATAGTAGGGAGCAGAGAAAGGTACTTGCCATTTCCTATCTTGCTGCCTTGTAGGACCAAGCTTTCATCTAGGCCCTGAGAGAATAGTTGCCTGCGGTGGTGCGGAGGAAACAGGCACACCAGTCTCCACAGGATGTGCCACTGCATTGGAAAATCTGTAACTGATATCGGGATCCACCTCCATCACCCCCTCCAAGACCTTCACCACCACCGACATGAGAGGCCTCCTTGTATGATCGTCCTGCAAACACCATGCTGCGGTCCTAATCATCTTCATCACTTCTTCTCCATGTAATCGCATATCTTCACTCATTTCATCAACAATGTCAATTAGCTGATCTTCCTCAGCCTTCTTTTCCAACAGTCCAAGGAGATGTGCGCTTGATTCTGCCCGAGAGTGATCAAAGTTCCTCCTTCCACAAACAATTTCAAGAACGACGATCCCAAAGCTGTAAATATCTGCTTTCACTGTAATTCTTAATTGATGCCATTCTGGAGCAAGATACCCGGGTGTTCCTCTCATGTTGGTCAGTACTTGGCTCTGATCTCCGTCGATCAGCTTGGATAGCCCGAAATCAGAAACTTTAGCATTGAAGTTGTCGTCCAAGAGGATGTTTTGAGGTTTGATGTCTAGATGAACGATTCTCTGTCGGCATTCTTCATGGAGATAAGCTAACCCTTTGGCTACATTGAGTATAATCTTCTTCCGGGTCTGCCAATCAAGAGTGGGATTCTGGTTTTTGTTGAATATCCAATTATCCAAAGATCCGTTACTCATATGCTCGTAGACTAAAAGCCTGTGTGATTTCTCCACACAGAAACCAACGAGCCTGACCAGATTGATATGGTGGATGCTGCCTATTGTTTCAACCTCTGCTAAGAATTCCTTCACCCCTTGCCCTACATTATCCAGTCGTTTCACTGCAATTCCCATACCATCTTCTAACGTTCCTTTAAACACAGACCCAAATCCTCCTCGGCCAAGCCTTTCCTTGAAATCCTCGGTGGCAATGCGCAAATCTTCATATGAGAACTTCATGGGCATTCCTGGGACTAGGTTGAAATATTCATCCCCTTCTTCCACATTTTTCTTCCGAGAAACCAGAACACAGAGAGCGACTAGAAGGAAAATCATCACAACAGTGCCAACGGCAGACCCCGCTATGATTGCTGCTAAATTGGTTTGCTTTCTAGATGTTGGAGGCAGAGGACTCTCAGGTGTAGATCTACTTATTGGCTCGGGACTCGGTGCTAAGTATGGACTTCGCACCTTGATGAAGGCCGATGATGAGAAGTTGTAGCCCGGTATTGGTTTTGCTCTGATCGACAGGACGCGGGATATTAAATAGCAATAACCATCTGAAAAATTGTCACCATGCTTGAAGAAAGCAGCCTCACAGGAACAGTTCTGCAAACAGGCCTGCTTGCATCTATCTACATCATTCAATTTCGGAACTGACGCATTTTGGTCTATAAGATTGAAGTAGGAAAGGTTACCAAAATCAACAAGATGATGTTTGTCTGATGATGCTTCGCAAGACAATGGTGTAATCCTGGAGCATCCCTGGTTTGGTAATTGGCTTTGGATTCTCTTGAAGTACCCCACCCCATCTATACCCTCAGGGCAACTGCATTGACCTTCATTGCAAACTCCATACTCCCCGCAAGAGTGAGGATACTGGCATTCATCTATTTCTTGAACTACCAAATCGGACTGCTCCTGCCAACCTTCTGATGCCCACTGATAAAACCGCAAATGCCCATCAGATCCCAATTTGATGTATTGAGGGTAATCTTCAAACGGAAAACGAATAGTTACTGGAAAAGATGTCACCGTAGTATAGATTGGCCCACTTCCGTTTCTCCTACTCGGTTCCAACACCAATTGAAAATACATTAAGGGTATGTCTGCTTCCACTTGGACAAATGCAGCAAAGCTGAAGGAAGTCGTCAAAGCGTAGTAGTTGAAACCACTGCTCCAATTGGCAGCAGATATGCTGGCATTAAGCCTCTGGCCTTCATATAACTCCTGCCCGAAAAGCAATGCATCTGTTGGGTGATCGAAAGACTGCCAAACTACAGCACCTCTCTCATCGAAGAGCACAAGATTTCCTTGTGTAGTGACATTCATGCCAGCGACGGACATACCAGCCGTATCAGTAGACCAAACCTTGGTGTGATCGGAATCATGTACTATTAAATCTCCGTCTTGTGTCAGCTCTAATGTTGCGTTCTCTCTTACTGGCCGGTCTCTGTTGGCCGTCCAAACTACCTTCGGAATTCTACTTTGTTGGTATGAGCCTCTGCCATAAAAGCTTCCGATGACGACCGATAAGTAGTAGGAATCGCAGGATCCGTTGCAGAAGAACCCGCATCCATAGCCGAGATCCGAGCTTCCTTGAGTCAGGAGCAATCTAAGGGTGAAGCCATCTCCAGAACTTATGGTTCGGTTTATTGAATTGTTGTTGGACCATGTAGAGGGAGAGCTAGAATTGAGGAAGAAAGCTCCATTATTGACGTTCTGAACATAGACAGAGGAGGTGGCGTTGTTGATTATAGCAGTAGGCTGGGCGGTGGATACCCAGAGATGAACAGTGAGGATTGAGAGGGAGAGGATGAAGGGAAGCATGGCCTTTTGTGGGGAAGTTTCTGAAAATTTCATGTCCAAGGAAGGATGACAATTGACGACGGTCTTTCTGAATTGTTGTTGGACCATGTAGAAGGATGACTATTGCATTTGCATCAACAGCCATAGATACTCAAATGTTTGAAGAGGCCGGTTCGGTTCATTCAGCATAAAAAGAAAGAATTAAAAAAGACATCGGCTTCTGTACAGACGTTCATGAGATCCACCCGGTCCATCGTGTACGCTGCCACATTTTAACTGTTGAACCTAGATATCACGATAATCCAAAATTCAGATAGGCGACAAAACTGGAAGCAAACGGGATGAAACGTCTAGCATTAGTTGTGTAGGGCCTACCTTGATCTTTATGAACTATCCAATCCATTCATTTGATGTGACTCATGAATTTGAAAGAATCACCCAAAAATCACTGAATTACAACTTGCAAGACTAAGGTGGGCCATGCTACGTGACTTTTGATATTTTAGGCATAATTTTTTGGGGTGGACCTCCTGAGTTTGGAATCGGGCTAATTTTTGCCAACAAAGCCAAAAGAGGAGTGGTGTAGCTGATGGACGGCATGGTAAGGGAGTAATACGGGGGATAATAATAGAAAAGGCTGATGTTGTTCCTCGTATTAGAGCCTTTTATTTGTAGGGCTGTAAATGGGTCAGCGGACCAGATGGGGTACCCGGACCCAACTCATTTAGACCCGACCCATTTATTAAATGGTACGGATCTGGGTCTAAGAACAGACCCAATTGTTAAACGGGTCTGGGTCTGGTTTCCTTTATATTAGGCCTGACCCGACCCGACCCGACCTGACCCAAACCCATTTAGAAAGTGGGCGGGTTTGGTCTATGTTTCAAGGGACCCGTCAAGCCCAGACCCATCCAAACCTGGTTTTAAGCCTTGTAAAAATGCTTGCATAGTTGATCCAAACCCGGACCCATTAGACCCGACCCATTTATAAATGGGTCTGGGTGGATCTCCCTCTACCAGACCTGGACCCATTTATAAATGGGTCTGATGGGTTGACTCGGACCCGACCCGTACCCGCCCATTTAGTAAAAGGGTCAGGGTCCAAAATTTGGACCCAGACCCATTTAGTAAATGGGCGGGTCTGGCTTTGGCTAAACCCTCCCCAAACCCGACCATTTACAGCCCTATTTATTTATTTATGTAGTCCAGAGGGAAACCATTGGCCTTTTTCCCTAACCAAATTGCCCCTCTTCGCGATCTCCGACTCATACAACAGCATCAAAGTGCGGAAGTTGAGGGGCCTTTTGCACGGGGGACATGGGCCCCACCAAATCATTCTCTAGGGCCACCCTATGGTCAATCTAAACCGTTCACTTTATTCAAACAGCTGCCAACCCACATGAGGGTCATTTCAAAATTTATTTTTGGACTTGTCTGTGGCCTACAATAGTGTGTTAATTCAGACTATTCTCACGGGTGTGGTCCATCAGCAATGAGTTCTGCCCTCAAACTTCGTTCAATGGCCTTAAATTAAAACCCTCCTCACATGGACAATATGAATCTCCTCCAAGACTATCCAGTGTGCCCCCACACAGAGCCTTACGTGAGTTCTAAAAGTGGGGCCCTTGTTCAGGAAAGGTCATTAGGCTTTTTCTCCTTCTCTTTCTTTATTTTTTCACACAGGAAATAGGACATTGAAGAGTTGAAGGTCTCCAGGTCAAGCCAGTGGACACATCTCTAGGATCGGTTCAAAAGGTGGTTTTCATCTCTTTTAGAGGAGACCAAACAACGAATTGAAGCTTCTTCGACAGTTGGTAGTTGTATGGACGGACAACATACTATCTCTACGATGTAAGAAAACTTCGTCCAAGCTCCAGTGAAGGGAAGAGTGTGTGGTGTTGTGGTTTCGTTCCCTACATTGTCATTTTCGTTAATGTTTTTTTTTTTTTTAAATCCATCCTTTAAGCATGTCTTCCGCTGCCACTCGTCGTGCCGTTACTTTTGTGGCTTCTATTTTTTAGTTAGATTTATTGAACTTCAACCTTGCAGGAAGTGATAGAGAGATCACTACATATCTCGATGAACGTTATCCATTTAAGATGACAGACAATGTTACACAGGAAATTGTCTTTATTGTATAGCTTGTCTGAAGATATCTTCAAGAATTTCAAGATGCCCAGTAATATTATGTCATGATAATACAACGATTATATAATCATCAAGTTTTTTAGGAAGAGCTTACATGAATGCGAGAAGAAATTAACTGCGTCTAAGCCATCGCAGATGGCCTTCGCATGGATCACTGTAATGCCTGACAGTCTATCCAACAACTTTCCTCGATCTTACATAGAGGGAGATGTTATATCAAAAGACCATGCCACCTTGAAGAACTGGAAGGCCGACTGAACGAAGTCAGAGTCGGGCTTGAAGAAGCTCGATGTGTGGAAATATTTTTGGCCGAATTAGTGAAAATGGCTGAAGATCTCTTACACAGGATAGAAGAGTTCTACGTGTCTTTATGTGCCCGGCATGAGGGGGAAGAGGTCGAAGCAGTTTTATGGAAGGAGGATTCATTGCGAACTGCTAAGATCCTGACCGAATGCATCTCTTGATATGAAAGGGTGCGAAATGGGCCAAATTAAGATGTCTTTTGTTTGTACTTTTCTAACCATCATTTTGCATATTCATATTTTGCTGTGAGTATCGCCGATGTAACATTGACCATCACCGATGCGACACTGACCATCGTCGATACGTAATCTCTATCACTGATGTGACACTGACCATCATTGATACGCAATTTCCATCGCTGATACGCAGTGTCGATCGCCGATGGTCACTAAGCATCGCCAATACGCTATCATGTATCAGCGATGGATAATGTGTATCTGTGAATGAGAAATCCAACCATGCAAAATTAAGCCCCCTCATGCAATTAATTGATGGGGATTGATTTTCAGTGTCATCTTTTGAGAATATACAAAATTAATTGGGATTGATTTTCATTGTCATCTTTTAAGAATGTAAAAAAAAATCAACATGGAGAACCAACCCCATTCATGTAATGAATTAACAGGAGGATCAATTTTCAGTGTAATCCTTTGATAATGAAATAAATCAATATGGAGAACCAACTCCCTCCATGCATTGAATTAATAGGGATCCATTTTATGTGTCATCCCTTAAAATGGTAAAAAATCAATATGGAGAACAAGCTCCTTTATACAAATGAATTAATGAGAATCAATATTCTATATTTTCTTTCTTGCTTTTATATGGATGGTGACCATGACCCTCCTTAGCTTCGTAAGCATCTAGCAGAAAGTACTATCCTTACTATGGCCTCCGAAGTCGCTCGTCATACCATCGCTTTCTTGACTATTATCTTACATTTAAATTCGTTGTCCTTGAGTAATACAGATAGGGATGGAGAGATTAATTTGCATATAGAAGAACTCCATACATTTGTAAGTTCAAACATGTCTGAGCGAGAAGTGGCCACTATCTTAGGAATGGTCTAAGCCATCATTACATTTTTTCAAGGGGTGAAACAACTCTACATTCAAAATACACAATGACTTTGTAATCATCAAGTTCTTGAAGAAAAGCTTCGACAAGCGCGACAAGACCTTCACGAACATTAAGCTACCTATATAACATTTTGCACTGCTTACCATACTGATATGCAATCTGCCCTACAACTCTCTATGCTCAAAGATATTGAAATAACAGATCAGTAGAGAATGCCCCCTTTCAAAATTGAAAGACCCCCTCCATGATGTCAAAATTCAGCTGCGAGAAGCCCAACAAGTAGCACTATTAAGGGCCGAATTATTAGAAGATGCTGACTGTCTCTTAAGAAATGAACCATCATTACACGAATAATTGCTTACTATGAAGATGAAGAGGTCCAAACAGGTACATGGAGAGAGAATTTATCGATTGTTGTTGCGGTCTTGGCCATTTAGACCTTTTGATATGAGTAGGTGAGAAATTGAGTAAGGAATTAGGATATTTAATATGTATTTTGTGATAGATATATGAAATCACCTAATTTGTTTTTTTTTTTTTTGTTTTTTTTTACATGTCAAATGGTTCTCGTGATATGTATTGTCTAATATATGAAGGAGCCCAATTACGTTTCTTTTATTTTTATTTTTTTATGCCATGGACTGGATGTTGTATACGTTGAGGAAGGGGCAATCCATCGCCGATATTAATTTCCAATCGTCGATACTCACTTTCCATTGCCGATAGTCTCACTGTCAATCGCTAATATGCATTGCGATTACAGCTAAAGAGCGATCAGTATCAACAAGTATCGGCGATCAACAGTGACAGTATCGACGATCAACATACTGGTCAGTATCGACAATCGATAGTGTTAGTATTGACGATGCACAATAGGTATCAGTGATTGATTGTGAGTATCGGCGATCGTCAATGACAGAATCAATGATGGAGAGTGACTATCAACAATCGTCAGTGACAGTATCGACGATTACAACACTTCCCCTACTACAAAATGCCTCCATTACAACAACATGCCTCCATTCCCCTTCTCCCTTTCATGTCAATTTTAAAGATTTTGTAACACATGGGATGGAAGAATTTTGTAATACAATATCTAGTGCTCCTATCTATTATGGATTGCCAATGGTCAGTGATCCATTGTATCATTCATCGATAAGAAGAGTCATACATTTCAAAGCTCATTCATAATAAAAAAAGAATAATTATATTAATGAAATAGTATATACAACATTTATTTATACAATCTGCTTTCAAAACTAAATAGCTGGAGGAAAATGAAAGTAAATGTATTACACATGACTACTTTTTTCATTTCCTCAGTCGGATTGAGTATCTATATGTGGATGGGGTTTCCGTGAGGGGTCTTGATTCTATAACTTCTACATCGTCTTTCTGGTCTCTCATCTCAATCGTTTCTACCAGTTCGGTTCTATGGCTTTCAGTCTTTCTATATTGTTAAAGGCGGTTGAATGACAAGATCTCTCTAAAATATGAGACATTCTTCTACAAGTAAACTTACAAGTTAATTCATGGCATGTCTACTAATGAATAATGTATCAGGTTGAGAAAATTTTCATATGAATCTTATCGGGTTGAATGAGATCTTTCGATCGCTACAAAGGAAGTCGATGTATTTCATCATAAAGACCCCGCACTCGGTTCCACCTTCCTGTTTTGGGAGACTTGTATTATTTTGAGGTGCTAGCTTTCTCCCAAAGTAGTTTGTTCCCCCAATAACACAGATAGAATAAACTTCTCAATGCCTTTATGTAGCCATTGATGAATTCATCTTACCTCCAAATATGTTTTTCATTGATATTGTCGAACAATCAAATGCGCCTTCTTTTAGGGTACATGGCAAACAAAATTCAATGATGGTTTTTCACATTTTATAGAAAGTATATCTGCATGCAGTACATTTTGTGGAAAATATATGTATAACAGTACGATGATTTAGTCTCATTTACGTATAATGAAAAACTTACATAATTGTACGTTCACATCCCCCTTGCCCTTCTAGCAATAGCCAGAACATCAAAACTAATATCTCCCAAGATTTTATCTTTAGTTCTATATCCATGCATTCCGGCATTATATTCCCAGAGTAACTGAACATTGTTCCAAAAAGGTTACTGCCACGAATGAATCAGAATAGTATAAGTTATATTGATTGCAATATCAGTTAAACGTAAATATCAACAAATGAACAAGGCAACTTTAAACCCGTAATCAAGGCAAAGTCCATTTCCCTGAAGTGAAGAATAGTGCCACTAAAGTTAAAGCGGAGGTCACCGAGGTGGTTCTGCATCAGGTAGTGGACCAATGGTCCATTTACATTCCACTCTCCTTTATCAAAATTAAGGAGATACCTGAATTAGGTTCTTCTAAACATCTCCCTCTTATCAAGGGATTTGTTGAATTAATCTTTCAATGTACATAGGAATTCCACAAAGTGTTTTAAGGTGACCTTTACATTGGACTATTGTAGGCGAGAACCATGCCTTCAGGCCGCAATCTTGGATGCTGTAGTGATTGAAAAACAGATGATTAGATTTCAGTGAAACATCATATGCATTTATCAAATTCATTCGTCGATTCTCATTGTCCATCACCGATGTTAAATATTGATCATCGATAATGGGTGTGTATCGGCGATGGAATGTGTATATCGGTGATCGATAGTGTGTATTGATGATGGAGAATGATACTATCAGCGATGGAATTTCATATTAACGATCAATTGTGTATATTAGCAACAGACACTGAGTCAGCAATGGACAATGGCACTATCGGAGATGGACAATGTGTATTGATGATCATCAGTGTGTATTGGTGTTGAACAATGTGCATCGGCGATCGACGATGTGTATCGGCCTTAAATAAAAATAATAATAATAAAATAAAATCCTTCGACCGTGGGACCACCACAACCTCCACCATGCATACACGATATCATAATCCCTTTCTAAAACTCTAACCATTCAAATAAGAAAATAAAAAAAAATAAAAAAGAAAATAACTAGAAAATGGACCACCACACCCTCCTCCCTTTTACAACTTTCAACCATTGTCAACACCAACAGAATAAAAACCACATGCACAAAAAATTACATTTGCGCGCTATAGCTTCTAAGTAATATAGTATGACCAGTTAACTTCACAATGTGGCTGGAGTTTTCCGATTGATTTTAAAAAAATCTTACTTTTCGTCCCAGCACTTCGTCGAAGTTTCGCAAGAATTTGTCGGAGTTTCTTTACGTCGCCAAAAGTGTGTTGTGCATCCGTAACCCTACTAACCGTCAATATTATATGGGCTCGTGCTTTTTGTGTGGTCCCCTATGAAGAAGAAGAAAGATAAGGAGAAAATGTTGAATGACCTTTTCCCGCGTAAGGGCCCCACCTTTATAACCCACTTGAGGCTTTGTGCGGGGCCCACTGGATAGTCTTGGAGGAGTTTCATGCCGTCATGTGAAATGGGTTTTAATTTAAAGTTATCGAATAAAGTCTAAGGGCAAAACTCATTGCTAATGAACCATACTCGTGGGAACGGTTCAAAATTAATTCACGGTTGTGGGCTATACAATAGTCTAAAAAAAGAAAAAAAAAATAGAAATAACATTTTTGTGTGTTCGCGGATTTTGAATACAGTGAATGGGTCAAAATATTAGCTGTAGGATGCCACCATCATTGATTTGGTGGGGCCCACACCCTTTGCGCCAAAGGCCCCTCGAGTTCCGCATTCTGTAGCCGTCATATGATGGAACGGCCACGTAGAGGGGCATTTTGGTTTGGAAAAAAGGCCAACAATGCACAGGGGCTAGATAAATTAAGGGCTTTAACACATGGGCCAATGGTACAAATGACATCATATATCAAGGCTTTTTCAATTATTATCCCAATAATCCGGTCGGTATGTAGTGTTAGTTACGCAACCGTTTGCTTCAGTGGATCCCTCATCCACAGAGGTCCGTGGATCGCTGTGGGGCCCACCACATGAAACGGTGGTGATTGAATGCCCACCGTAATGTTGATAATGTTGAAAAAGTTTGTTTTGAAAACAATTTTAAAAGAAAAAATATGCGTTTGGTTTTTGTCCCATATCGGATGGGAGAAAGAATTTTTACCACTTTATAAGTAGAGTGTTGTGCACCTTACTTGTTTATGGTGGAAGAAAGGGAGAATGGTGGCTTGCGTGTTCCAGTGCGAAGCAATGGAACACCGAGCCCGTGCGCACTGGAACACCACGTACGGGCGCGGGCTCGGTCTCAGGCACGGGCACGGGCTCGGGCTAGGTGCGAGGGCGTGGGCACGTGAGGCAGTGTGGCTGTAGAGGCGCTAGTGGCGCACTTGGCACTTCGGACCGGTGCGAGTTGCGGTGCGACAGAGGCTACGTAGTAGGTCAGGTGGCTGGGTTCTGAACAGAGGAGGTGCTGTGGGTGGGAGATCTGACAGAGAGACCTCTCTGCTTTTTATAAAGTGTATAACTGCTCATGCAGTAACGATCCAGACCATGCAATAACAGCTGCATTTGGCTAACCCAACAGTCAGAAACGGCTAGCCATTGAGTCTAAACATCCAGCATGTAGGTGCATAACTCCCACATGCACAACAGTCAGAAACTGCCATAAACGGCTAGTTTCTCACAACAGCCAGAAAACGGCTAGTGCCATTATGGCTCTGGACCAAAACTGTCAACCACCTTTGCCTATATAAACCGGACAGGTCTGGTTCATTCCAACACAATAACAACAATCACAACCTCGAATACTGAACTGGTTGAAATAAACCAAGCCACTTAGACCAGTGTAGTAGTCTGCTGCTACCAGAAGAAGACTGCCATTCTTTTCTCTCTTTCTTTTTCTTTATCTGTCAGATTGTGTTACTGAGTTCCATAGTGGTTTCTTCGTTTCTTGCTGAACGCAGAACCACATAAGGCTCGTCGTATCCTGAAAGCAATCCGCCTGCAACCTATTAGCAGAATCAAAATTATATTGAGTATAGGCGAATTACATTTTAAGGACAGCGTGTTTTTCACGTGCTTCAGCGTGTCCTTATTTTTCAATTTTTTTCAATTATTTATTTTTAAAGATCAGAAAATTCTCAACAGATAAGGTCACACAGACTCGGATGAATGGAAAACACAAATATCAGCTTGATTCACATAAGTATAATTTCTGTGGCCCAAAAGAAGTCTGTAAGGGTCAATCATCATTGTTTCCTATGGTGTGGTCCACCTAAGATTTGAATCTAGTTCATTTTTGGTTTCATTCCCTAACGTATCGACGGGGTGGATACAAGACAATCAAGTTAGGCCCCACAGTCCCTATCCAGCGAAACCGCGTCCGCCCTTTTGCAGGACTTTTATTTATCACCTGCCCACTAGACTCTTGACTGGAAAGGTTAGGGAAGACTGACACTTCAAACCACGGAGTCTCCTTCAGCTAAAGATATGCAAGGGAATCCATGCGATTAGAGATTTAGTAAGATTTGCGGTCCACATGCCAACGTGTCATGGATGCGTGAAATCTAGGCCATTTAACAGGTGAAACCCATTGTGACTTATACACTGAGACAAAAATCAGCCATCTACACTCTTCAAGAGAGCCACACAGATGGCAGAGAATATCAACGGATAGAAAAGTGATTAACAACGGTCTATGTTCAGCACATGTATGTGGCCCACCTGGTGACTAGACTTTACTGCTTCCTGGGTCAGGGAATTTTCAAAGTGGACTCTAGCAGATAACTGGGCCAGATCTTAAACACGTGTTTCTGGAATTCTGCCTTTGAGTCCCTACTCACTCTAATTGCCATTGCTTGCTCGAGGAAACGTGGCACCCCATCCTTTATGGCGGGCAGTTGGACGGGGACGGGGACGGGGACGGGGACGGGCGCGGATTAGGTACTTCCTCCGCCTGTCTCGAGCTCGAGACAGGCTAGGGCTTTGAGGGCCACCGTGATGTACGGATTTTATCCATACCGTCCATGCATTTTTACATGTCATTCTAGGACATACTACAAAAAATTAGGCACATATAAAGTTTAAGTGGGCCACACCACAGTAAACAGCAGTGCTCATGATTTTTACCGTTGAAACCTTCCTAGGGTCCACCGTGATGTTTATTTGCTATCCAATCTGTTCATAAGATGATTGAGATCTGGATGAAGGTAAAACACAATTATCAGCGTGATCCAAAACTTCCTGTGGGACTGAAGAAGTTTTCAACGGTCAGCCTTTAATCTTCATTTCATTGTCCACTTGAGTTTGGATCTACCCCATTTTTGGGCTCATGACCTGAAATGAGATGGAAAACGGAATGGACGGTGTGGATAAAATCCATACATCACGGTGGCCCTCATAGCCCTAGCCTGTCTCGAGCTCGAGACAGGCGGAGGAAGTACCTAATCCGCGCCCGACGGGGACGGGGACGCGGATTTCACCCATCCTTTATGGCGGGCAGTTGGACGGGGACGGGGACGGGGACGGGGACGCGGATTTACTGCGAATGCCTTTCGCAGGAAGTTCCTGCACTGGAAATCTAAGTGGAGCCCACCGTGATGTTTGGAAAAAATCCACGCCGTCCATCTGTTTTGTGAGATCATTTTAGGACGTGCTACCAAAAATGAACCGGATCCTAAACTCAAGTGGGCCGCACTAAAGGAATAGGTGGGTAGGGAAATTCCTACCGTTGAAACCTTCCTGGGATCCACACTGATATTTACATGCCATCCATACCGTTCATAATGTCATTCCTACTTGGATGAACTGAAAAAAACAAATATTAGCCTGATTCAAAACTTCTGTGGCCCCATTAATATTTCAACTGTGGATGTTCAATCCTCACGTTTTCGGCACACTTGAGTATTGGATCCGGCTCATTTTTTGTCACACGTCCTAAAATGATCTCAAAAAGCGGATGGACGGCGTGGATTTCTCCCAAACATCACGGTGGGCCCACTTAGATTCCCAGAGCAGGAACTTCGTGCGAAAGCGAAATCCGCGGATTAGCTACTGACGCCAATCTACCTAGTGAAGTGACGTCCTCAAGTTCTGTCGGCCCACTAGGATGCATGTGTTGTATGCACACCGTCCATCCATTTGAAGAGATCATTTTAGGGGATTAGCTAAAGAATGAGTAAGATCTAAAGCTCTAGTGGAGCCATCATAGAAAACACTAGAGATGGAATGTCTGCCATTAAATATTTCTTGAAAGCCTAGACGCATGAAAATGAAATAGGGATTAAATTTACGTGTAAATGAAATCCTCTCTCAAATGATAGGTTCGGAAGAAAATGGAGTGAAACCTGCCATTTTGAGCTTCTTTGGAGAAGGGCACCATTACACAAAGGTGTACCAGGCACATGTCTACTATACATGTGGCATATGACACTATGAAACAATCCAATTATCCACTACATCACTAAATCACACCAATATAATAATCCAAACTATTCAAAGATTGGCTATCTAAATGTACAGTTAAAAGACATTGACAAGTTATTTGTTTGTGATCCTTATGTGTATGGCCCACCTAAGGCTCGAAATTTCCTCATTTTTAGTTATATATATATATATATATATATATATATATATATATATATATATATATATATATATAATGGGAATGTTACAATCATTCATATCACATATGTTCCCATGATAATCACATAAAACTTTCAAGTCATTCTTATTTCTTTCATTCTATTTCTCATTTACCTCCATTTGCAAGCTCCCAAATAATTCAAAGGGCCTGTTTGACTAGAGGTAAATGAAATGATATAAAAGTAAATGCATAATGATGATTTTTACAAATGTTTGATAGAGAGATGGAATTTCACTTTGAAAACGATGCATATTCCAACCTCTTTTAAAGCAAAACTCAATGAGCCCACCATGATGTATGTGTTATATCCACACTGCTCATTCATCTTTTAAAAGCATTTTAAGACATGAGTCCAAAAATAAGACAAATCTAAAGATCAAGTAGACCACACATTAGGTTCAATGGTAGACGTAATTTTCTTATTGTGGGCCACTTGAGCTTTGGATCTGCCTCATTTTTTTAACTTACGCCATAAAATGATTTGAAAATATGAACGGACAATGTAGATATAATACATATATAATGGTGGGGCCCACATGATTTTGGTACATAGCACGGTACCCAATGTAAGGCCTTTTAGGACGAGAGTGGATTAGGTGAGACCCCAGCCTCAACTAAGACGATGTGGCCCTTACATATGTTTATCGTGGGGCCTACCTTGATGTATTTATTATGTATCCACGCCGTTCAACCATTTATACACATAATTTTAGGGCATTACACCAAACATAAAGCAGATCCAATTATCAGGTAGACCATACCATAAGAAACAGTGGTGATTGACCATTAATGGGCCACGAGAGTTTTAGATCAAGCTTATATTTATTTTTTACCTTCATCTAGTCTTATTTAACCTTATCCACAGATTGGATGGTAAATAAACATTACATAAACATTAATGAGAGCCCTAAGAAGTTTTAATGGTAGGATAGGCAATCACCACTGTTTCTTATGGTATGGTTCACCTGATAATTTGATTTGCTTACTTTTTGGTATAATGCCTTAAAATTATGTTGAAAAATGGATGGACGGCTTGGATACACAATACATACATCAAGGTGGGCCTCACGGTAAACATATGTAAGGGCCACGTCGTCTTAGGTGAAGCCATTACTTATTTACCTTTAATTGCTTTCATTTCTGGACTATCAAATAGCTCTAAAGAGAATTGGTATTCACACCCTCTTTTTTAATGGATTCACAATTTTTTTAGTTTTGACAATACAATAAAACAACTTGGTACTCTCGAATTACCCAAAGTAGAAAGGGAGTGGGTGATCCCTATTGACCCTCCCAACAACTTTGGAGGAATGCGAACTTCACCCACCCATGCAAGATCCAGAATATTTATTGGGCGGACCAAACCATAGATATGCCATGTTCAAACCAGATTGGATGATGCTAACCGAGTGACTGGAAACACGGCCAGAAATAGGTAATTGTCTTCCTTAACTGCCACAGGCCTATTTTTTTTGCCATGGCCCAATTATGGTGGGACCAAGTAGAAGAGTGATCTAAAGCTTGTGCATATTGGCCGCGTGTCCTTTGAACCTCACTTGCATTTAGGGGTTGTTTGGCATCTCACTCTAATTAATAAGAGCTACTCTAATAAATTCTTTTTGTTCCAACTCTTGTTTTAAATAAGCGCATGTGGTTGAATCATATTTTCAAGTTAAAAATAAAAATAAAAAAACTCTTGTTTGAAATGGTAATTGATATCATTTTTAAAAATTATAACAACTCTATTATAAAAGCAATCCAAATGATTGTTTTAATACCAGTATATCTCACCATAGATGAACAATACCCCAAATGATAAAAGAATGGATGGCTCATCCATTATCTCATACATTAAATGTGGATCTACCATCATATGGAGCCCACCTTTGATGTAGACCGTCCATTGTGTGAGTCAAACCTTTAAAATGGGTCAGCTAATCATACAAGGCCAGTCTTGGATGTGGACAATTCATAATTAGGGGCCCACCTTAATGTAGGTCATCCATCATGTGGGGCCCACCATCAATTCTAATTGTCCTTTATGTGGGGCCCCTTAATGTCCACTACCCATCACCCATCACGTGGAGTCCACATTTGATGTGTCTATAGTGTGGACCCTACCTTCGAAGTGGATTGTCCATCATATGGGGCCCGCTTTTGATATCCACCATTCATCATCTGGGGTGCACCTTCTATGTCGATCATCCATCATGTGGCCCACTTTGGATATGGGTCATCCATCATGCAAGAACTTGGATGTGGACTATCCATTAGGTGAGGCCCACTTGATGTTGACTGTCCATTATGAGGGGCCAAACTTTGATGTGGGTCATCCATCCTGTGGAGCCCACTCTATCCATTAGCTTGATGTCAACCGACCATCATATGTGCCTACCTTCCATGACCATCATCCATCATGTGGGTTCCACTTTTCATGTGGACTGCCCATCAAATGGGACCCACTTGATGTACATGTTCCATCATGCTGAGCCACACTTTGATACATACCATCTATCATGTGGAGCCCACCTTTGATGTCAATCGTTCATTACGTAGGCCCACCTTGATGCGGGGCCTCACGTTCAATATGAGTCGTTCATCATGAGGGGCCCACCTTTGATGTCCACCATCCATCATGTCGGTCCCACCTTTGTTGTGGACCATCCATCATGTGGGGCCCACTTGATGTGGATAGTCCATCGTGTGGGAACCACCTTTGATGTCCATCATCCATCATGTGGGGCCCAAGCTTCAATACGAGTCATACATCATGTGGGCCCACCTTTAATGTCAACCTTCCATCATGTGATCCCACATTCAATGTCCGCCATCCATCATATGGGTCCCACCTTTGATATGGACCATCCATTAGGTGGGCCTACTTGATGTGGATCGTCCATCATGTGGGGCCATACGTTGATGCAGGCCATCCATCATGTGGGGCTCACCTTTGATGTGACTGCATTATGTGGGCCCTCCTTTGATGTGGACCATTCATCATGTGGGGCTCACATTTGATGTGATCATGCATTATGTGGGCCCACCTTTGATGTGGACCATTCATCATGTGGGGCCCACCTTTAATATGGATCGTTCATCATGTGGACATACAAGAAAAGAGAAGAGGGTAAGATGGAAATTACTTGAAAAGTTTAAGGACAAATTTGTCCATAGATTAGTCCAAAATATCTACCCGCTAAGTCAAATAAGCTCTGTTTCAAAAAGTAACCCTTCCCTAAACAGTCTAAAAGCTTTATTTTTTTTTTTTAGAAATAAGCTAATAAACTCTTTATTTGTAAACATGTCAAAACCCCATTCAGTGTTCCTTGACTGCCCAAAATGTGAGACTACAAAATTATTGTCTATGGATATCCCGATTGTAGGGAACATGGTTCAGTAATCTAATCATGGTTGCACCGTATCCCCAAAACAGAAAAACCATTCCCTTTCAATTTTCACCCCCACAAATATATGGTTGAGAAGAGAAATACAAAAAATGCACTCATTCAACTGAAAAAGTTTCAAGTCCCAAGATTGATAACTAGGATCTTTGATGCAGGACATGTGGTCTAACTATTAGGATGCGGGAGATTATTAACAGATCAATCAAAGTAAATTAATTATAATAACATGCTATCCTACCATGATTAAAAGAGTATTAAAAGGCAATAAAATTCAGATTCATATTAAAATCAAAATCCCACACAAGCATGAATCAGGTAAGCATGAAAACCTAAGGCCCAATGAGATATTGGAACTCTTACATTAGCATAGGCATAGTTCTAATTCCATAGGCAGATTTCGCACAATTCTAAGATTGGAAAATTTGAGGACAATTAGGATTTGGAATTAGGACTAGGGAGAATTAGAGTTTGTAGAGAAATAGGGTTTTGAGAGCTAGGGTGTTGGGTTAGAGTTTTAGGCTTAAGGCTAGGGATCTTAAAGAGGAAAAATAGCAAGGATTGAGAGAGAGAGAGAGAGAGAGAGAGAGAGAGAGGGCTGTCGTACGGTCTAGGGATTCGGTCCGTACGGTTGTACAGTTTGAATGGAGTAGGTTTAGGTGATTTTGGATGTGATGGGAATGAGTTTTGGTTGAGAACAAAAGGAAAAGGAAGAGGTAGAGAGAAATAAGGAGAGTTTGAGAAAGATGAAGGGAGAGAAAATACTTCGATTGTATAGAATAGGAGAGAAGAATAAGAATGGGCTTCATACCCTTAGATTCACACCAAAATAGCCTCTTTTCACAAGAGATTCTCACTTCACATGATAAGGTGCTTTTGCAAAAGAGAGTTTTTCATTTCAAAATCTAAGGGTTGGGGCTGGATGTCCCCCCCTTTGTGGTCTCAATAATGCGTTTTTACAATAATGCCCCTCAAATAAAAATGTCTCACATGTCCTATCATGTCATAAAACATAAATTTGCTAATCCTAAGTTGTGAATAACCAACAAAAACATAAAAGATGCTAATCCAAACACTCATGATCAAAGTGATTAAGGATCACAATAATCCGATCGAAGGATCCACATGATCCAATGGTCTGATCGCCGTGTCCTCGTGATTCAATGATCAAGACTCCTCAACTAAGCAGCCCATATGCATCTTCCTAGTGTAGGGTTTTCGAAGATGTGGGGTCTTCAAGGCTTCAGTGTGGCCCACCCGGGCCCATGTACAAGTCGCCGAACCAAAGTGAAGGTTGGGCCGATCTCCTCCTCCTCTAGTATACTCTAAATGGTCGGATGTCCTCATCAATCTTCCAATCTGAGAGACTTTTTGGGCATGGTGCATCCACAGCAGGAAGCAAATAGACTAATGCTCTAGATTAGCAAACCATGAGCCCCACTTGCCAGAACTGAAAACCAAAAGATGAAAACAATGATAAGTGATGACATATTTATCAAATGAAGCATGTTCATGTACCTGCATTTCTGCCTCATGCAATGAAGCCATAATTTGGAAGACTGCCAAAATTAACACTTGAATCGAACTTGGGAAGACTCCCCAATGTTAATACTTGAATATATCTTTGTAACCCCCTCCAAAACCTTGACCACTGTAGACATTGGCTGCCTTGTATGATCATCATTTAAACATCACAACCAAATCCAGCTAACAGTCGCAGCTTCTTCTACATGGCATTGAATATCTTTGCTTCATCTGTTGACAATGTCAATCAGTCACTTCTCCTCCGTCATTTTTTTGCAAGAGGCATAGCAATTACATGTCTGACTAAGGTCCAGAGACCCAAGTTCTCCCTTCCCACAAACAAGCTCTGCTAAGACAATTCCAAAGCTGTAGATGTCAACCTGTAATTCAAGGGTGTTTCCCTTCAGGAGCTAGATACCTGATAGTTCCCTTGAAGCTGGCAGTCACTTGGCTCCCGTCCTGATCAATCAACTTGTACATGCCACAGTTCGAAAGTTTAGCATTGAGATTATCATCCAGCAGGATTTTATGGGGCTTCATATGTAATGAGCAATTCTCTCTCAACAGTCATCATGGAGATACACCAGTCCCTTTGCAACGTCTGCTAAAATCTTTCTTCTTGTCTTCCAATCAAGGGTGGAACTCGATCTCATTAAAAAATCCGGCTATCCAAAGACCCATTACTCATATAGTCGTAAACTAAAAGCCAATGCGATTTCTTGCTGCAGAAACCAATCAGCTTCATCAAATAGATATGGTTGATGTTGCCCAATGTTTTTAGTTTTTACCTCCGCCATGAACTCCATGCCTTGCCCGGCATTATCCAACCACTTTACAGTGATCCTTGTTCCATCTTTTAGTGCTCCTTTAAACACAGCCCCATAACCCCCTTCTCCAAGCTTTTCAGAGAACCTCCCCGTCACAACGCGCAAATCTTCGCATTTGAATTTCCTAGGCATTTCGGGCACTTTCTCCAAATGGTCCCTTCCCTTGCACTATCCGTATTTCTTCACCCATAAGACCACGAATCATATAATGGCAGAGAGGAAGATGATCGTTACACACAAAATTCTAGAGCATATAACCAGTTTGCCTGGATGTGATCCAGTTTTGTATAGGGAATGAAGAGGAACTTCAAAATCAGATAAAACCTTCACCTTGATAAATGACATCAAGTTGTAGCTACCACTCCATATTGGATCTCCTCTGATTGTCAAGACTCAAGACCTTGGACAGTAAATAGCAATGACCTTTTGTGGCATTCTTTCCATACTTGAAGAAAGCAGCTTTGCAAGATGATTCTGCAAACAGGCCTGCTCGCACTCTTCTAGAATCTGCAAGCCAGGAACCGTGGCTCTTGGATCAGCATGACTAAAATAAGATAGATTGTCAAAATCCACAGGTCGGTAAGGTATCAAAAAGATGAGCCTCGTAAAGATGGGGGAATAATCTGGTCACAGCCAAGACTTGGTAACTGATTACTACAGGATGAAAGTAGTCCTCCCAATCAGGTCCTTCAGGATAGGTGCATTGGCCTTGTCTGCAAACCCCATACTTGCCACATTTGAGAGGGAACTGGCACTTGCACCATCCACCGAGAAAACGTAAACCACTACCCAACCGCTTATTGTACTCCTACCGTAAATCTTCACGCCCCCATCAGAATCCAACCTCAAAAGTTGAATTGATGACAATTTGGGCACTAGGATTGGAATCGCTTGGCCAATCTTCTATTTCATGAAGGAACCCAACACTGGCCTCATTAAATCTCACATATATTCCTCTGATACAGAAAGAGAAAACATACCCTGAGTCAAGTTTGTAGAAGAGGTGCGAAGTAAGCCTCTGTCCTTTCTCTAGCACTTGTCCTGTGAGAAGGGTATCTGTTGGATGATCAAAAAGATTGCCAAACAGTTTCATTTCTTCCATTAAAGAGCACCAGATTTCCTGTTTCAATGATCCCCATGCCTGTAACGTGTTTACCAGATGTATCAGTCAACCAAACCTTGTTACCATCAGCATTGGATAAGACTAGATTTCCATCTTGGGAAAATTTTAAGGTTGCATTTTCTCCCATAGGAATGTCCCTATTCACTGACCAGACAATCTGAAGAGTGCTATCCATCACAGATACATTATACATGTCTACAGTGAGGATACCAAAGTAACATGAATCTGTGGTTGTCAAATTATAAAAGAAGCCATGGTGAATCCCAAGATAATAGAACACTCCGAAGAAGTGTTCCTATTCCTGAAGAAGCATGCAGCATGCCTGCGAACCATCCAAGAAAAAAGAATGTTTGAGGCAGGGAGTAGTTGGCAGGAAGGAAAACAGTAGAGGTAAAAGAACAAGAATCATGCATACAGGAGCTAAAGATCACTGTGAGTAGGATATTAATGGTTTGGCCATGAGCAGATATGACAAGTCATTTCTTCTGAAATATCTTGGGGTGTCTAGTGTAATTGCTTAAACAGATTTTTTTCAGTGTAACATGGCCTCCAGTTTCAAGTGTTAGTTGCCACAAAAGGCAACAATGATTCCAATATCAGACATTTTTCAGTCACTGCATATGCCGAATCAGCATAAGTACTTTCTCTGGAATCTGGATCATTCGTTAAATATTGTAACTTCATTCCAGTCATTTTCATGAGCTTTGCAAACACAGTCATGTGGCTTGGTTTTGCCAAACCTTTAAACTCAATCTTGTGTCGACTCTAACAGACCCACCATTTCCTAACTTCC
This sequence comes from Liriodendron chinense, assembly GCA_003013855.2. NCBI lineage: Eukaryota > Viridiplantae > Streptophyta > Magnoliopsida > Magnoliales > Magnoliaceae > Liriodendron > Liriodendron chinense. Next base: position 3,382,674 of record PVNU02000440.1, on the reverse strand, counting down.
AAATGATTTTCTTTGTCAATCTCTACCAAAGCAGTATCACCATAGACCCTGGGAACAGTGGCACTCTTAGGTAGCTAATGCTTTTATACACATGGACTGTTAAATCATTAATTTGGACTGTCCATAAGACTTGCCCCATTTTTCGTGAGCCACCATGACAAACATTCAGAATAGTTAGAGGAACCTTTCCATCCTATCAATGCCATATAAAATAACGTCCAGAAATCAAGACAAACGGTCCACTTCATAAGAGTCCACACTGGATAATACATCTCCAAGGAACCATTTTGATTAGGACCATAATCAACCAAACAGTAGATTGGAAAACTGACACTCACAGACAATTAGCATCCTCGATCAATATGATTTTTACAGTGTGACCATGGAAAGTAGGCGACACATAGTGAACAGTCCATGCATGAACGCATGCACCCACACACATGCGTATGCATGCAATTGTTTGTGTTTATAGAAACTGTAGGCAGTCACAAACTTGGAAAACCATGAAATAATACTTCTTGAAAAATGGAAGGAAGAAAAAAGGTTTCAAGGTTTATCTTGATGGTTTATCTGAATTCTAACTGTTTATTACACAAACCTCCTGGAGGATATTATAGGTTCGTCAACGTGAAAAAATATTAGTTCATCATAACTCACCACCAGACATGTGGGCTGTTTACATAGCAAAAATCCATTTTAAACTCCATATCTTTTTAAAATACTCATATAATTGATTAATGTGACCATTAATATTACATATTTAGGCCCCATTCTGATAATCATTAGGCTAGAAATCGAGCAAAATACTTAGATTTAGTGTAGGAAATGTGTTCAATGGTTGGATCGCTCTATAACGTGTAAACTATGCTTACATAGTGACTTTTCGTGTTTTATCTGTTGTTGGCGGGCCACTTGTGTCTAGGAAGGTTTAGGATGATGAGAGAAGGGCTAAAGACACTTCCTATAAGATTGGATTGAGGTTAGATGGCTTGGATCGACGGATTGACCGTGGCGGCTGATTGAAGATGAATGGTTCATAGAGGTTTTCAATTCCGAACGGGCAGCACACGCTGTCTACTGTGCGGCCCACTTTTGGACCACTTTTTTAAACAATTTGAGAAAACCTCCATACATTTTGAAGATCATCAAATTATCTAACAAATGGCACTGGTTTCACGCCGATTGGAGCTTTAGATTGATCACAGTGACTCAATGAACACAAACTGTCCATTCAGCACTGACTTAGCTTTGAAATCCAGCCCAGTGGTCCACCAGTGCTCAAATGAAGAATCCAAGACGTCCATCTGGTACAGAATCAAATTTTCTACAAAACCCAACAGAATCAGGTCAATCGGATGTGTAGATTGGTTGTAGCGTCGAAAACAAGTCGAAGTGTTCTGGAAAGTTCCACCTGCGTGAATCAGAAAACGATCCAGATTGTAAGGTGTGTGCACCAAAATTCTGGAATGATTTAAGCCAATCTAGACTGTCTATCATGTAGAGGGGATATAGTTCTACTAAGGTATCAATTTTGAGACACTTTTGATGTCTGTACACACCGGAGTGAATGCAAGAATGACTGGTTCAGAAGATGTTAAAACTGTGAATTTGAGAGGTGTCCGCTGATCTAATCGTGGGACCCACTTCTGATGTGATATTGGCAATCTAACCCATCCATTATGAGGTTCACCTGATGATGAAGCCCCATATAAAATTTCAGAGCAATCCGACCGTCAGTTTAGTCACACGAAGTGTAGCAAAATCAATACTGTTATTTGAATCCGAACTTAACTATAAATAGATGGTTATGAAGAGTTTTAGAACATTTTTTCAATCCGATTTTGAAGAGAACAAACTCTCCTCTCTTATAGAACCTCTTTTTCTCTTTCTATACTTAGAACTTTAAGATTTAGAGTTTTCTACATTGAAGATTTAAAGATTTACATTCAAGTTTGCTTGGATTTACTTTAAGAACTTATAAGTTGGTTAGTTTTAAGTTGATTTTTTTTTTAGTTTAATTATGTCTTTTTCTTCTTTTGGTTTTTCTACTTTAATTATGTTTATGTTCTAAGGCTAGAAGGAAGCATGTATGGACTGTTGAGTTGATGTGTGTGATGGATTTATGTGCTGAATGATGAGAGAAATCCATTTTGCATGAATTTCATGGAACTAATCTAGGGTTTTTAATTCTCATGTAAACATTTTACATGAATATTGTTTAATCCTATATTTGATCTATGAAAACCTAGATTGGAGATATTTTTAACCTGTCACATTATTTGATTAGCGATCTCAAGGATCTCTAATGCTTATAATCCCTAACGCTTAAGAATATGAACTTAATGATGCACGATGGGATGAATCTCTAATCCATTGATTTCCTACGTGAATTTGTGTTCTAATTGCAATATCTCCCGATTAGATGAACCATAGTGATCCATTCTAGTTGAGTAATACTTTATCGTACACATTAATGAAGCATGAGACACATGTGGACCTTTGATCCCTTAGTGCTTTGATTTCTATTGATTAAACTCACTCAAATATTGATCTAATCCAACCCATCCATTAGTTAGATTAATCACTTCTTTTAGAATTTCTATTCTATTTTCTTGATTTGAGACTGATTCTTACACACCTCTATTTTTACTCCTTGTGGATTCGACCTCGGACTCGCCGAGTTTATTACTTGTGATCTCTTGCACTTGAGAAAACATTCAGCTATTTAGTTGGATAACAACCATTGATCAACCATTTAAAGCTCTGTATATTTCGAAAGATTGGAAGAAGAAGAAGAAAAATTGTTTTTTTAGGCAAACCATATTAAACACTTTTTTTTTTTCAAAAAAACATGTGATATTCTAAAAAGCTTTTGGAGGCAATTTAAAAAATAGAGATTGGTGGTCACCACCCATTGATAAAATTGAGTATACAAAGAAAAATTTAACAAAGATGGATTGATTTATGTGAGGAGATTACTTGCAAAGGAAGGATTTGAGAGAGGCAAAGAACACTATTCTACTTTCTCTATACATTATTTTCACTCCTGTTTTTAATCCAAACCATATTAAATGGCTATATATGTGCACATATGTGTGTATAAATTATACACACATATGTGCACATATATAGCCATTTTTCCACTCTTGATTTTTTTTTTTTTCCCTCCTGTTTTTAATCAAAACCATATTAAATCCAAATTTTGCATTGGTCTCCCACCATTGGCGAGCGACCTTCTCTTTTTCTCTATGCATGTAGCCACATCATTTCCTTTTGTTTTTCGCTCTTTTTCCTCTCACCCTCCGAAAGTATCTCTCCCCCCATTTCTCTCCCTTCCTCTCTCCACGTGCATTGCAAGTGCCAATTCCCCTAGGCCCTAGTCATAGTAGTAGTAGTAACAATAATGATAATAAAACGCTCATGCAAGAAATAGCCAAATAATAGTGCTACTATCATTATAGCAGTTCAGCTGATCTAAGCTTTAGAGATGATTGGAAAATTCTATTCTTACTTATGCCATTCTCAAACTATCAACAACTGCACATGCCTTCAACAACTCAGACTTGTGGCACACAATGCCAATCACCATCTTCCACGTATCAATATCGATAGCATTTCCTTTCATCAAACTATTCAAAACTGACCCCAACAGGTCAACATTCCCTTCCTTGCACAACCCCTCTACAAACTTCTGTACACTCATGGCACGAGGCTTATGTCCCTTGAATAACATCTCATCCAAAATTCGTGCTGCTTCCTTAAATTCCATCCCTTCGCATAACCCATCAAAGAGCGTCCGATAAGATACAACATCAGGAAAACACCCCCACCTCGGCATATCCTCAAACAGATCACACGCATCTCTCAACCTAACCTCCTTACAGAGCCCTGCAATAATCACATTATAACTAAAAACATCTGGCTTACATCCCTCCTCTCTCATCACATCCAAAACCGCAAACGCAGAATCAAATTCCTTTTCACCACAAAACCCTGCAATCAACGCATTGTAAGTCACTGTATTAGGCTTACATCCATTCCCCTTCATCTCCTCCAAAATTCCAACGACCTCTTCCTTACGACCCACTTTGAAAAGCCCACTAATCAAAGTTGAATAAACCGCTGGGTCCAATGCAACTTTCCCATCCAACAACATCTCATCCTTAAGCTTAAAAGCTAAATCCAACTCGTTCATCTTACAAAGGCCTTTGATCAGCGAAGTGTAGATAAAAACATTCGGTTTCACGTGAAACACTTGTATCATATCCTCTTTCAGCCGAAAAGCTTCATCTAACATTGAATTTGCACAAAGGGCGGATATCAAAGTTCCAAAAGTAATGACATTCGGTTGAATTCCCCTCCTCCGCATTTCATCAAACAGGTTCCAAGCATCGCACAGCGACTCATTCAAACAGCAAGCATTTATCAGAATATTGTAAGTGCACGCATCGGGAACCGTAAACCGATCAAGATCTAGATAAAATTCACGAATCTTTTCGAACTCTCTACAAACCAAGAGCGCACTGAGAAGGCAATTAAGAGATCTGACCGTCCTTTGGGAGCCGAAGTAAGGGATCTGGTCGAAGGTGTGGAGGGCAGGGCCGGGCATGCGGGAGCGGCCGTAGGAGGAGATGACATGGCAGAAGAGGGATTCTTTGGGGACGAAGCGGTGCCGCTGCTGCTTCATCTGGAGGAGGAATCTGTTCCATGTCGGGGAAGAGCTTGGCCCGGGCGAGCTTGGAGATGATGAGGTCGTAGGAGAGGGCGCTGTGACGGAAGGGTTTTGGGGAGCTAGGGTTAGGGTTTTGGAAGAGGCGGAGAGCTAGGGCTGGGTCTTTCTGAAGGCGGAGGAAAGAGGAGAAGCGGAATGGAGAGACGATTTTGAGATTCTTCCCCATTTGTAAGAGAGCAGAGAGGAGATGAGCGCATGTAGAGATTGAGAGACGTTACGGGCTTCTAAAGTGCGCCAAGTGCGAATTTCGCACAAACAACAGCGAAGTACATTGATTTTCAAACACAGTTCGTTTTGCCTCTTTCGATACTCAAGATCGAACTTTTGTCGCCGCCCACTTGGGGACAAAGTGCTGAGTGATCCCAGGATCCAAACCGTCCATGTTATAGGCTCTGTGCAGGTCATCACAAGGAGGTTAGAAGCTGAACGGATAATGCTGACCATCAATATCTTGGTTGAAGTTAGAGCAATGAGAAGGAAACTTTTCAATGGCTCTACTTGAAAAATCAAAGTTGAGATCATCACTAAATGGTGTTCATGGGACAATAGATTATTTATCTATCCCTAGGTTCCCTACCACGTATAATACTAATAGCTTTTGGACATTTTTGCCCTACAATTAGTATAACAAAGTTTGGTCACTAGATGGTAAAATAGTCTTAAAAATGTAGTTGCTTGGCATCGAAGATTCAAACAGCCTCTAGACAGTTTAAATTTTACCCTGAAAAAAGTAGTTGAAGTTAATGTGAATAGCTGCTCAAGGGGTTGTTTGGTAGCGTGGATTTTAGTGTATTTAAGTGTATTTTTAAAGATATTTAAAATTAGAGGTATTTGAAAGTCACAGTTTTGTTGTATTATAAATTCTCTCCCTTTTCCTGTTATTCAAAATTACATGCCATTTATTTACTCATTTTATATGCAAGAGAGTCACAAGCAGTAAGAGGCTATTTTACATGCAAGAGAGTCACATGTGTAACTAGGATCTCACTAGGCTACTAATCCATTGTGTATGTGATGGCAGATGATGCTCCAAAACAATTAAATTATCGGTTGCATTGCTAAAAGGACATCAATAAAATGATTTGAACAGTCCATACATTCGCCATGTAAATAGACAACTAAAAAATGTTGATGAGTCACTTGATAGTGCTCATGGACAACAGTTGTAAATGGCCATACATTGGCCGTTGTAATAGACAACGGTTCCATTCTTTAAAATTTTTAAGTTGACATATTGTCCAGCTTTCTGCTTTCATCATATCCCATCAAATTACATTTACCAATGCTCTTTAACTTTTTTTTGTTTGCTTTTATTTTCACATGAAATATCCAATTTATCAACATTCCAAGATAATTAGTACAAGACAAGTTCCATCGAGCCCATAATAGAGTCCGAGTCCCCAAGTGCACAGCCCTATCAGCAACAAAATACTCCATCCTATCGATGTGACTGAACTATCCACTAAGTTCCTCTTGACCTGTTTCCTCAAGGAGGAATTTCATCATATCACCTCTTTCCTCTCAGAGATCTATCAGAGATCTAACAAGGCAACAAGCTCCAAATTCATTATTACATGGAGCATAGGATCCTCCACTGTGGGATTTCACATCTGATAAGTGGGTTCCATGTTCACTACTCAAGGGAGATGGTCTGTTGGGCCCCACCATGGATGGACTATGTCTCCAAAAAAAATCTCATTGGTAAGACAATCATAACCTCTCAATTTGTGGCCAATAAGAGATTGAAAAGGGAAATAAAGGTATGATTTACAAAAGAGATATAAAGGTATGATTCACATTCCATGGGGATCACGCCAAAGATGAGTAGGTAAAATGGAAATACTTGTGAGCAAGATCCATCTGTTGGATCATGGATGTCACTGTAGATCATACACACCATCCATCTGTTTTACCTACTCATTTTAGCGCACGAGCCAAAAATAAGAAAGGCAGATCCAAAGATTAAGTGGACCACACCACAAGGAAACAAGGAAAATTGAATGCCGAGTCAACATTTAAGCAGATCAGTTGAAAAAAGTTACACCTTAAACCTATAAATTCACATGGTGTGGCCCACCTAAGTTTTGGAATACCGTGAGTTCCGGGTAATTCTTTCATCTTGTTGGGTACATTAGATAAATGGATTGTATAGAAGGGGAGCCTCACACAAAATGGTGGCATTCTATCTCAACTGTTTATTATGTTGCAGCCTACCTATGTTTGAATTATCACTCATCAGGAGATTCCCAATGTGTAAATACCTTGTTGGAAGATTTCGGGTGATCTTACAATCAGGCCGGGAGCAAACGTGTGTAAAACAAATACGGTTAAGAGAAATCAATCCTCCTTTTGGCCCATCTGGGGATCAGCTGGCTCTCGTTCTTTAGACAAGGTACCCTACTGATCGCCTGACCAGCAAATCCATTTTGTGTCCCTTTGCCATGTGTCAGGACATTAAGAGGATGATTCGTATCGAAAAAGTTTCGCGTGACTTTGGTGAGTGGACGCGGATGAAGGTTCCTGCGCTGGGAACCTAGGTGGAGCCCACCGTGATGTTTGTTATAAATCCGATCCATCCATCCGTTTTGTGAGCTCATTTTCGGACATGTGAACAAAAATGAACCGGATCTAAGACTAAAATGGGCCGCACTGTAGGAAAAGGTGTGTAGGGAAATTCCTACAGTTGAAACTTCCCTGGGTCTACAGTGCTGTTTATATGCCATCCATACCGTTCATTACGTCATTCCCACTGGGATGATCTAAAAACCCAAATATTATTCTTATTCAAAACTTCTGTGGCCCCACGAAGTTTTCAACTGTGAACCTTTAATACACACGTTTTCGCCCACTTGAGTCTTGGATCCTGCTCAATTTTGGTCTCCTGACCTAAAATGAGCTCAAAAAACGGATGGACGGATGGATTTCTCAAAAACAACACTGTAGGACCCACCTATGTTCCCACGTCCTTGGTAAGCAAACCGAGAGTACCTTCCGCTTACGCGATGGAATGACTTGTGGACAAGATCCATCTCGTCCATCAAGTGCCCCAACTGTGTTTGGCCCCGACCTAGAATCAGGCTGATTAATTTCTCAGGAGGACTACACCAAGGGGAACAGTTGAGTAGAAATTTCCACCCTTCAAATTGTTGTCAATTTGAATTAATTATTTACTAATCTGCAATTATAAAAGTGCAATGATTATAAATTACAGTACCCCTTCAAAAATAGATAATTACTTACAAATCTGCTATTATAAAAGTGTTTGGATAATAGACATTCACTTCAATATAACATAAAATTATAATAACTAAAAGATCTTTTATCTGTCTCTTATTACATATGCATTTGGGGGCTGAACTATGAGTTCAGTTGCATTATAATGATAACACTTTTATAATGCATTATTGATGTTATTTGCAATCTGGACAGGCCCTAAGGATTCACAGTGAAAATGTGGCCGAGCGCTCTATGGACCGAGTGAATTTGATGCATTTTCCTCAAAGGAGGGCTCTGTTAGCACATGTCAGGCTTTGTTCGTGCTTACCACCAGTTAGGCTAGTACAATCCGTTAGTTACTAGAAGCTGAAGTGTCTATTCAAACAAAAACCCTTGTGAGACCACAATGGAGTCATTGATGTGGACAAGAGACTGCAAATAAATGAGATCCACCTGTTTGTCAGGCGTGCCACCCTGTATTTTGAATGGGGCTCAAAAATCAAACCAATTAAAAACTCAGGTGGGCTACAGCAAGCGCTACAGTTGAGAGGAAGCCGATTGCGTCCTGCCGCACCTAGATGGAGTCTATTATGGGTAAAGAGCCGAGTGGATGGAAAGCGCTTTCTGCCGAGCCGATGAGGACGACCTGACCCATCTCATGCCCGGGGTACGAATCGGGTCATGTTTACCCGACGGAAACTGGTCGGCTCGGTCCGATGTAATGAAGGTTATCTTAAGCAAGCTGAGCTGTAAAACTACAGTCTTGGGCTTACACCAAGATATCAGGAGGAAAGATCGACATCCCCAACTTTTAGGGATAAGGATCTTCGGTTGTTATACGCAGATCCTAAGATCCCGGGAACACAACTGGCAGTCTGCTAGAATCACAACTCTCCAAAGGGCAAGCAATCTCGCAACCTAAGTATATAAATAACGGAACTCTCATCATTATCAAGGTACGCAAGTTAATATCGATTTACACTAAAAAGATCCGATTACTCAAGATCACTGACTTAGGCATCGGAGGGTCTTTGGCTGGACCCCAGCCACCCCCCTTATCCTCTATGCTCTTTTGCAGGATCAAAGGATTCCATCGTCTTATATTGAGGAATTAATTTCGTTCAACCGTCCAGATCGTAGATTTACATCTTTGTCTGTTAAACCATTTTTTGGTAACAACAGATTGGCGCCGTCTGTGGGAAACGCCTTCTTCCTTTAGGAAGCCCGTGTTCTCACCCAATCGTTTAAGACGATCTTAACATCTTCCTTCTCTTTTCGCAATGGCTGGAAAGAGAAAATATAAAGGGAAAGCTCCTGCGATCACTGGACCTGCAGATAATCCAATCTCCGAGAATGAGGATTCATTCTCTGACAACCCCGCCATCCAGTTCGACAGGAATCCTCCTATTTTTACTCAGCAGGGGGGACAAGAGAGATCTCCCAACCAGGGGGTCAGATTGTCCCTTCTCGAAGAGCAGGTAGGAGGTGTCAACCACAAACTGGGGGGAGTCGACGAACGATTGGGCTACGTGGATCAGAGGTTAGATGAAATCAAAGCTCTGCTAACCGGTCTGGTCCATCCGACCATTGTGAATGGCAAAAACCATGAGGAGCCGCGGCATACTCACTCTAATCCTCAACAGTCCCAACATTCTCACCAGACTCGGCCGTCACAACGCTCCCGGCAACCCATTCCGGTCGAAGAAAGCGAGACCGCCAGCAAAACTACCAAGGCAAGGTCTCAGCCAGCAAGGGATTTGCCTACCAGCGACTTGCGACACCGACTCGAAAAACGAAGAACAGCTCGTCTCGCGCATGAGCGAGCTGATCAAGAAGCCAGCTGATCGGGTCGATAACAGCTTGGGTCCACTGGAGGCCGAACTGAGGGAACTGCGGGAACAAATAGGGCGACATTCAGAGAGCACAGCGATGTCGAGCTCCAATCGCAGTTGACGCGCTGGTCGACTCATCTGAGTCACCTTCACCGACGAGATTCGTGAAGAACCCCTTCCCAAAGGATTCAAGGTCCCCCAGTTGAAGCAGTACTCTGGCATAGGAGATCCGGCGGAGCACTTAGAAAACTTCAAAGTCCGCATGGATCTCCTCGGAGCCAACGGACACATCATGTGCAAGGCCTTCCCGTTGTCCTTGACAAGCTCGGCATGGACTTGGTTTCGTAACCTAAAGCCCCGCACAATCAGCTCATTCTCTCAGCTGAGCCGAGCCTTCGCCACTCAGTTCATCGGAAGCACCGACCCGAGAAAGCATTCAACACACCTCACAGCAATCAAGCAAAAGGAAGACGAGTCCCTGAAAGATTATTTCGCACGCTTCAATTCCGAAGCAGTACAAATTGAGAATCTCTCACAAGATGTGTTACTACACACCATGATCGGTGGATTGCGAGATCGAAGGTTTCTCTGGTCTATTGGGGAAGAACCGCCCCAGTCAGTAGCTAGAGTTGTTAGATCGAGCCGCTAAACACATCAATGCCGAAGAACTGGTTAATGCTCACCGACCAACGACCAAGAACAAAGATCGTCAGGATAGCAGCAGCTCGAAGAAACATAGATCGGAGCGGAAGTCGGAACGGAGGTCACCGGCTCGGGGCGGAACTAGCCACGGAGCGAAACCACCTGCTCCGCGGTTTGAAAAATATACGCCACTCAATAAAACCATCGAGCAGGTGTATCTGGCAGAAAAAGGCCGATTCAACTTCGAACGACCTGCGAAAATAAAAACTGACCCCAACAGAAGGTCAAAATCAAGGTATTGTCTGTACCACAAAGATCACGGTCACAACACCGTGGATTGCTTCGATTTAAAGCGACAAATAGAGATCCTTATCCAACAAGGGTTTCTGAAAGACTACATCGCTCAGCGTCAGGACGATCGGAGGAACGAAGATCAGTCAACTGACCCAAACGAAGGACCAAACAACAATCCAGTGGAGGAAATTCACATGATCTTCGGCGGTCCGACAACTGGAGATTCTGAAAATTCGCGCAAAAATTATGTGCGACAAGCAAGAACATCTCAGCCAGAACCAGGACCGTCCGGGTTGTCTGTGAACATAGCCAGCCGACCCTCAAAAGTCGCAAAGGTTACATCTCGGGCTATAGCAGTTCACTGAAGAAGACGCCCGAGGAATTGTGCATCCTCATGACGACTCTCTGGTCGTCTCGATGGTAGTAGCAAACAAAAGGCTCCACCGTATGATGGTCGATACAGGAAGTTCATCAGACATTTTGTACGCATCAGCTTTCGAAAGAATGAAGATTAATCGTTCCCGATTAAGACCAGTTAAAACAGCATTAACTGGATTCACAGGAGATAGCGTCATGCCGGAAGGAGAAATAACGTTACCGGTAACTGTTGGGGAAGAACCTAATCAAAAAATGATTATGGTTGATTTCCTCGTTGTGAACACCCCTTCTGCCTACAATGCCATTATCGGTCGACCTATCTTGCAGGCCCTGAAAGTTGCTGTTTCGATCTATCACCTAACGATGAAGTTCGAAGCTGATGAAGGGGTCGGCATAGTCAGGGGAGACCAGCAAGAAGCTCGGCGTTGCTACGAACTTTCTCTGAGGGGGAAAAATAAAAGCACCGTATCAACTGTCTCTCACGCGTCCTCCTTGGACCCAAGAGAAGACGAGCAGGGGCGCGGAACACCAGCAGAGGAGTTAGTTGACGTTTGCTTGACGGAGGCCGATCCGACCAGAGTCATCCAAATCAGGGTCACGCTTGACAGACGAGGTACGCAATGGTTTGGTAAACTTTCTAAAAGAGCATATAGATGTCTTTGCATGGTCCCATGAAGACATGCCCGGCATCTCTCCGGAGGTAATGGTCCACCGGCTCAATGTCGACCCGACCATAAAACCAATCCGTCAAAAAAGGCGCAGCTTCAACACGAAAGGTACGCAATAATTGAAGAAGAAGTATGGAAGCTACGCAAAGCGGGATTTGTCCAAGAAATACGTTACCCAGATTGGTTGGCGAACGTGGTCCTCGTCAAAAAGCCGAACGGAAAATGGAGGGTCTGTGTGGACTACACCGACCTGAACAAAGCCTGTCCTAAGGACAGCTTCCCACTACCACGGATAGATCAGCTCGTCGACGCAACCGCCAGGCATGGGCTTCTCAGCTTTATGGACGCCTTTTCCGGGTATAATCAAATCCAGATGCCTGCTCCTGATCGACAAAAGACCGCATTCATCACGACCGGGGCTCTACTGCTACAAGTTATGCCCTTCGGGCTCAAAAACGCCGGGGCGACCTACCAAAGGCTGGTAAACAAGATGTTTGCAGATCAACTAGGCAAAATTATGGAGGTATATGTCGATGACATGCTCGTCAAAAGTAAGCGCACAGAAGATCACATCGGCGATCTACGCGTCACATTCGAAATACTGAGGAAGTATCGTATGAAGCTCAACCCTAGCAAATGCGCTTTTGGAGTGGGCTCGGAAAATTCCTTGGCTTCATGGTAAATCAGCGAGGAATTGAAGCCAACCCGGAAAAAATCCGGGCCCTCCTCGATATGAGCTCGCCTCGCACAATAAAAGATGTTCAGCGGCTCACAGGAAGGGTCACAGCACTCAACAGGTTCGTCTCAATGGCTACTGACCGATGCCTTCCCTTCTTCAAATAGTTGCGCAAATGCAAAGAGATGACATGGACTCCCGAATGCGAGCAAGCTTTCGTGGAGCTGAAAGCCTACCTCGGCTCCCCACCGCTGTTGTCCAAACCAGTGCATAAAGAAGAATTGCTCCTATACTTAGCAGTTTCAGCAGCGGCGGTTAGCTCGGCTCTAGTCCGGGACGATGAGGGGATACAGAGGCCTGTTTATTACACTAGCAAGGCCTTGATTGATTCGGAAACACGATACCCTCAAATCGAAAAACTCGCCCTGGCTTTAATCACCTCGGCACGCAAGTTGAGGCCATACTTCCAAGCTGCATCCAATAGCCGTATTAACCGATCAGCCATTACGACAAGTATTGCAAAATCCCGAAACATCAGGTCGTCTCGTCAAATGGGCTGTCGAGTTGGGCGAATTCGATATACAGTACCGACCTCGTACAGTAATCAAAGGACAAGCTATAGCAGACTTCATCGTCGAATTAACCGACCCGCACGAGGCTGAGTACGATCCTGAACTTGTCAAACATCCAAAGGGAACAAATATCACACCACCTTCTTGGACATTGCACGTCGACGGCTCTTCCAATTCACAGGGCAGCGGAGCCGGTCTCGTTCTATCCTCAGCCGATGGAGTCAAGATTCAGTATGCGCTTCGATTCGGATTTCGGGCTTCCGATAATGAAGCAGAATATGAAGCCCTCCTAGCTGGTCTTCGCCTCGCCTCAGAAATAGGAATCAGATCAGTACGGGTATTCAGCGACTCGCAACTTGTGGTCGGACAGGTAACCGCCGAATATCAGGCAAAAGGAGGGAGAATGGCCGCATATCTAAACAAAGCTCAGGAGCTACTGCTGCAATTCGACCATTATGAAATTGTTCGAATCCCAAGAGATGGGAACACAAACGCGGACGCTCTCGCGAAACTTGCATCATCAGCAGACGACGAGCTTGGTAGAATGATACCCATCGAATTCCTCTCTCAGCGTAGCATATCATCAATTGAGCCCATGAGAGTCTTTGCGATATCGGAAAATCATGATTGGAGAGATCCTTTCATTCGATTTTTACGATCGGGGGAGTTGCCTGATGATCAGAAGGAAGCTCGGTGCGTCCGCTATAGATCAGCTCGGTATACACTGATAGAAGGTGTCCTCTATAAGAAAGGTATTTTCAGCCCGTGTCTGCGTTGTTTAGGACCTGAGGAGGCTGATTATGTATTACGTGAAATCCACTATGGATGTTGCGGGAACCATTCCGGCGCAAGAGCACTTGCACAAAAATCGATCCGACAGGGATATTATTGGCCCACTATTCAGCAAGACGCCCGAGAAACCGTCAAAAGATACGATAAGTGTCAACGATTCGCCCCGATACCTCATTTGCCACCTGAAGAGCTCACACCCATGGCTGGACCTTGGCCATTTGCTCAGTGGGGGGTCGACATCATCGGTCTACTCCCAATGGGAAAAGGATAAGTTAAATATGCAATTGTCGCCGTCGACTACTTTACAAAGTGGGCTGAAGTAGAACCACTGGCCACCATCACAGAAAAGAAGACTACGGACTTCATCTGGAGAACAATTGTGTGTCGCTTCGGAATCCCGAATACCATAATTACTGACAACGGGCGACAGTTCGACAATCAAAGGTTTCGTACATTTTGCACCGGACTGGGCATTAAAAATGTATACTCGTCTCCTCACCACCCTCAAGCCAACGGGCAGATCAAAGCAGTTAACAAAATTATCAAGAATCACCTCAAAACAAAGCTCGGAGAAAGAAAGGGGGCTTGGGCGGAAGAACTTTCCGAAGTGCTGTGGGCTTACCGAACCACGGCTCGGTCTACTACTGGAGAAACCCCTTTCTTCCTGGCATTTGGAGCATAAGCTGTTATGCCTGTGGAAATCGGACTGCCCACGAGCAGGACGAGCCATCATAGACCCGACCAAAATGAAGAACAACTGCGAATAAGCTTAGACCTACTTGAAGAAGCCAGAGAAGCTTCTCAAGTACGTATAGCAGCATACCAGCAGAGGGTCCGACGGTACTACAACTCCAAAGTGCGGGAAAGACGATTCCGAGCTGGTGACCTCGTCCTAAAAAAGGTACTTATAAACGACAAGGCCGGTGTTTTCGGCCCTAATTGGGAAGGACCATATAAGGTCATTAGCTCACGTCGTCTTGGCACTTATTGGCTCGAAAACATGGAGGGAAAACCACTTCCTCATCCGTGGAATGCCGAACATCTCAAAATCTATTTTCCATGAACGGTGAATTGTGCTTAGCACAAAATATGTTCTTTGGAACGATTATTTGAATAAAATTCTTTCCTACGAGTTGTTCTACGATGATTTTTCAACACAACTTAATATCAGTATAGTACCTCTAACTTTACTGACAGGCGGGCATATAGGCGGCCGACCTGGCTAGACAGCCTCAGATAGCTTCGACCATGCAAATTCATTACATTAACGACAATACGGAAGAGGCGGCCGACCTGGCTAGCCAGCCTCAGATAGCTTCGACCATGCAAATTCATTACATTAACGACAATACGGAAGAAAAATTTACAACAGAATTATCAAAATTTGCCTCAAGGGCTTATATTCAAAATTTTGTTGTTGTATACATCTTAAAAAAAAAAAAAACAACAAAAATATAGTTTAACCCTTGCTAGACGGGCCAGCACCGTCATCTCCGACTCGCGCCTCCTCCTCCTCCTCCTCCTCGTCATCCACTGGCGTGAGATCAACGGTTGGGAAATGCTTAAGCACAAGGCGTCTGTACTTCTGAAGTCCGTTATTGTACAAATCTTCAGAAATAGCAGACAAATTTTCGTACTCAACTTTCGCCCCATTAATCTCTGCCAGGTGCTTTAGTTGGACCTCTTTTAAAAGCTCGGCCAGGTGCACTTTCTCTTCTTCAGCCGTCTTCAAAGCAGCTTCGAGGGATTCGGCCTTATTCCCGTCGGATATGGCCTTGGTCTCAGCCTCCTTCAGAGCTTCTTCTAGAGACTGGACCTGAGCTTGGGATATTTCCAGCTCTGATTGCGCCACCTTTAGCTCGGACTGGGAAGACTCTAGCTCGGATCGGGTGGACACCAGCTCGGATCGAGAAGACGTCAGCTCGGACTGAGTTTCCTTCAGAAGAAGGACACATTTGTCCAGCTCAGCCTTCATAGCTTCAGTCTTCTTCTTCCAAGAAGCAGCAGCGGCCAGAGCCTTCTGCGCCTGGTGATTTCGCTCGGCCATCACCTTACGGATCATGATAAGTGCAGCCGAATCCTGCGAAAGTAATATGGTTAGCAAGCAACACAGAAGGCATCACAAGTATACGGGAAAGAGAATAAAAAGGCTCAAAAAGTTACCCTGAGGCAGCTCTCTAGCACCACCCCAACCATCTGATCCGGGTTGGAAGAAGCTATAATATTCAAGTCTTGAGGGATGGCATGGTTAACACGCATGTACGCATTGATACCCTCCATCCAGTTTAAATATTGCTCCGTAAGCGGAGGCATCTCGACCCGGTCCTCTCGTTGCACAGCCGGGGCAGTGCGAGGTTGAGGAGGTTGAGAAGAGGAGGCACCCGCAGCAGGTCGGTCAGGTCCAGCTGCTGTAGGAGGGGAGATCTGGGAAGAGACAGGCACGGATATGTGGATGGGTTCAGCCTGAGAACCCGAGCCATCTGGCACATTGATCACCGGCTCATCAGAAGATGTCGCCGGGGTAGCCGTTCGCTCCGTTCTGGGTACGAGTGGCTCTGTTCTGGGCTCTGTTGGCTCCGATGGCTCCGTTCTGGGCTGCGCAGAGTCCGAGCTGGGAAGTTGTCCTGATCCGCAGACGAAGGATTGGGGCAGGCGAGACGATTCCTGCGTTTCGGCGGTAGCCGCCCTCTTCCTAGGGGGCTCAGTAGAGTCCGAGCTCTGCCCTCGGTCCAGAAACTTAGCTGGAATCCTCCGCTTGGAGATTGCCTTTGGAGCCATTCCTATATATATATATATATATATATATATATATAAAGGAAATGGGGGGTGAGGACAGTGAAGCGACGAGCAGAAAAGTAAATAATCAGCTTAGCATTACCGACCTGATTCAGCAACGGAGTTAAGTGTGATTACTTTCCGAAAGTCCCTCTCTGCAGATGGTACGGCTCGGGCTTTGTGAATCTGTCTCTCTTCAACTACAGATAACGCCACCCGAATGGTCGCCGACACTGAGAAAAGAACCGATACATGAATAAGAAATATATATACATTTATTTTTCGAAAGAATTGGGAAAAACAATTAGGTCGGGACTTCATCCGACCTAGCAGAGTGAAGTCGGCTCGGACTCGGAATTTCAGGGGTTGAGGCTCGTCCGGCGCGCACTCCCAACTGCCCGACGCGAAGAATCACTTCCTCTTCCAAGTTTTGGTGGAGGAGGGCATACTGGTGATAATCGAGCCGCCTTGGCCCGGCAACGACGAAAAATAATAAAGCTCTTGGCCACCCAAGGACTTGAGAATATGCATAGAGAAAAGTTCATTGGGGGTAAACTCCCTATTTCCTAGTCTCTGCCAGAGTATATAGCATCCGACCATGCACTTCCATGCGTTTGGCTGCAATTGGCTCGGAGATAGACCTAAGACGCTAAGGACCTCCCTGACGAAAGGATGTAAGGGTAACCTCAGCCCAGACTCTAGGTGCATCAAAGAGATGACCACCTCCCCGGCTCCGGGTCGGCTCGGCCTATCGGCTCGGTCAGGAACCCTAAAATCTATATAGTCAGGGATGTCGTATATCTCCCTCGCAGTGTCCAGTTCTTCCTGGGAAATCTGCGAGATCACAGAATCTAATTCAAAAGGCTCTCTATTGGCCGTGGCACTACCGGCGGCAGACTCAGGGGGCTCAGATTCTCCTTCTCCGGTGGCCCCTTCCATCCTTAAACCTGAATCCGATTCACTGGAACCTGCTCCCTCATGACAGAGGAGAGGTAAATCGGATTCACTGTCATCGTACCTCACTTTGAGGATGGCCTCAGAACATGAAGTCTCTGGTTCCGACATTTCTCAGATAAAAGAAAAAGAGAAAGAGGAGGGGAAAGTTCTTTGAAGAAAAGAAAAGGAGCGTACCAGAACGCTGGCACAGCCGCTGGGAGGAAGAAAGTTGAAGAAAATGGGGAAGAAGAAGAACCAGGGTACGGATACAGAAAATAGAGAAAATAGAATGAAGAAAGGTTTCCAAAAATCCGGTTAAGTATCGAGTTATATACTCGGGAGAGGATTTGAGCCCTGCGCAGGTCTCAATGCATTCAATGCGAAAGCGACACATGGCAACTTTCTACTGGACGAATTCGAAAAGCTGCGCCGTTCAGGACACGCGGCAACACCCCGTTCGACTGAATCATATCGGCGATATCGCTCCGTGTGGAGAAATGATGACACCTCGATATATCAAGAGACGCATTTAATGCCCTCGATAAATCGAGGGACGCATTTAATGCTATTTTCCCGCCCATTGAAATGACGGCGCCACGGATACGAAACGACAAAAACCATCTAGGTCGGCAACTTTCTCTTGAGTTTTTACCCCCGAGCTGAGCAGAACACCCTCGAGGGTAAAAATGGGGCTTCTGTTATGGGTAAAGAGCCGAGCGGATGGAAAGCGCTTTCTGCCGACCCGATGAGGACGACCCGACCCATCTTATGCCCGGGGTACGAATCGGGTCATGTTTACCCGACGGAAACTGGTCGGCTCGGTCCGATGTAATGAAGGTTATCTTAAGCAAGCTGAGTTGTAAAACTACAGTCTTGGGCTTACACCAAGATATCAGGAGGAAAGATCGACATCCCCAACTTTTAGGGATAAGGATCTTCGGTTGTTATACGCAGATCCTAAGATCCCGGGAACACAACTGGCAGTCTGCTAGAATCACGACTCTCCAAAGGGCAAGCAATCTCGCAACCTGAGTCTATAAATAACGGAACTCTCATCATTATCAAGGTACGCAAGTTAATATCGATTTACACTAAAAAGATCCGATTACTCAAGATCACTGACTTAGGCATCGGAGGGTCTTTGGCTGGACCCCAGCCACCCCCCTTATCCCCTATGCTCTTTTGCAGGATCAAAGGATTCCATCGTCTTATATTGAGGAATTAATTTCGTTCAACCGTCCAGATCGTAGATTTACATCTTTGTCAGTTAAACCATTTTTTGGTAACAACAGAGTCAATCCAGGCAGGGGCTCTATGAGGTCACTATAATGTATGGGTTTTTATTAGCGCTGTCCATCCATTTTTCTAAGTTATTTTAGGAAATGACTGAAAAAATGGAACATATCCAAGGCTCGAGTGGACCATATCATGGGAAGCTGTAGTGATGCTGATTCCCATCACTGAAACCTTCTTAGGGACCACTGTGATGTTTATTTGCCGTCCAACTTGTCCATAAGTTCATAGAGACCTGGATGAAGGGAAAACACAAATATCAGCTTAATCAAAACTTCTACAGCTCCCTAAAAAGTTTTTAGTGGTGGGCGTTCAGTTCAATCGTCACAGCGTGATCCACTTGAGCCTTGCATCTGTCTCATTTTGGGCTCATACATTAAAAGACCTGGAAAAATGGATGGACAGTGTGGATAAAACTCATACATCATGGTGGGCCTAGAGCTCCTACTTAGACGAAGTTTGTCCAAGTAGGGTCAGGATGCAATCAGCTTCCCATTAGGATGGAAAGTCTAATGGTTAAAATTGTCCAAAACGAAGGTGGGTCGACCGTTGTGTATGTGTGCTATCCAATGCATCCGTTTGCTGCACACCATAAGGATAGAGGAATGCCTGAAAATTAGGACTGGCATTCCTCTCACAAAGGCCACCGTTCCCTATTGCATCCCTTTCTTGAAATTGGAATGATTAAAGATTAGGGGTGGCAACGGGCTAGGCCTGGGCTAACTCGACACTGACTCGAGATCCACCCAGGCCTGAACTTGGCATGGGCCTAGCATAGCAGGCTGAAGCCCAGTCCAAAAATATTGATTAGGTTTTTTTTTTCTTAAATTTTTTTTTTATGGGTTAGCTCATACACCCCATTGTTAGTACACCCCCACCCACTCACCCACCCTGTTAGTCACATCACAATGTTAGCCACCCCACTATGGGAATCGACACCATGACCTTAGTGTTGAAACGAGGCTATCTTCACTCAGTTTGCCACTTGAGCTATGGACTTGGGTGTAAATATTTTGATGAGGCTTGAGCTCAACTCATTCTGACTTGACTCAACCCAAAAACTAATAAAATTTCTATTTCCCTCTTAAATTTTCGCATTTTATCCGTTCATCAAGTGGGCCATACATTCAAACATAAATAAATATTTTAGAGAAAGGAAACTAGTAATCAGCATTAAGATGGATGGTTGCCTAAGTATTAGAATGGCATCATCTATAACACGTAACACATGTACATATGGAGTAAAGTTCGGCCAAGCTGGATTGGTCGGTGAGGCTAAAATGACTTGAGACCAAGTTTGGCTTGAAAACTTGAATGGTCCTTGCATGTAAAGCCCAAGCTTAGCACACCGGCCAAGTTAGCAAGTCTAAGCTTAGTGCTAAGTAAGGTCGTGCTCTTTGGGTTGGCAGGCTACCTGGTCCATTGCCACCCTTATTTAGTTTTCGCCGTGAAAATGTGGTGGCCCATGTGATGTACCATGTAAATGCAATGCATGTTCTTTACAGTAAACAACAGGGACGCCGATTAGTGGATCTGGATAATCACCAAGCACCGTGGTTTGCCGCTATCAGAGACCGTCCAACTGGCTAAACCAAATAAATTTCAAACATGTTTTGTTGTCGCCATTCATGACAGTAGCAGGTGTTCTAATAAAATCCCGCTAGGTCAGGGAACCACCGTGCGGGGTCCACTGAATCCGCGTCCAGTGGTTGGGTCCTCTTGGCCGCGGATTGGGTACTCCCCTGCTAGGACCTAACTAGAGACGGAGGGTCCTGTCAGGGGCTCTGTAAGGCATTCGTATATGTTATATCCATGCCGTCCATTTATTTCAACAGATCATTTTAAGGTAGGAACCTAAAAAAGGAAGCAGATCAAGTTTTCAAGTGGACCACACCGCAGGAAGCAGTGAAGATTGAACTCCTTACCCTGAAAACTCCCTAAGGCCCACCAATAAGCTAGTTCCAAAACTTCTATGGCCCCCGGGAACTTTTCATCAGTAGGATTTCAACCCCGATAGCTTCCTATCGTGTGGTCTATTTGAGCCTTCTATCTGCCTCCTTACGGTCTACTGCCCTAAAATGATCTCCGGCCGGTAAGGATATTTTTTGCAATACCTTGAGGTGCGGCTATTTTTATTAAAAGTTCAATTTTTCTTGTGGTTCATTTTTTTTAACCTTTTGACAAGAAATTGAAAATTTATGGTCGAAAATGCCCCTTCTACCGATTCTCCCTCGCACATGGATTCCCCGTGGGGCACATGGTGGTTAGAGAGGCATTAAGAACTTCAAAATTTCTAATTTCTCATCAAAAGGCCAAAAAAGATAAGCCATGACGAGAAATTAACTTTTAGTAAATATAGCCACAACTCAGGGCTATTGCAGTAAATATCCCAGCCGGGAGCAGATTAGGTGAGACCTTGGATTCAACGAGGTGGGTGGGACCCCTGACTATGGGGCCCACTGTGATGTATGTGACTACATCCATGCGAACCATCTGTACTGAAAGTTCATTATATGGCATGATCCAAAAAATGAAGCAGATCCAAGTCTTAGATGGACCGTAGTAAAGGAAACAATAGTAATTAGCCATTAAAAATTTATTGTGGGCCACAAAAGATTTGGATCAAGATGATATTTTTGTGGTCTTTTTATCTAGGTCTTTGTGACCTATCCATAGGTTGGATGGCAAATAAACATTATGATGGAATCCATGTAGTTTTTTATGGTGCGGATTCAATCATGACTGTTTCCTATGGTGTGGTCCACCTAAGATTTGGGTCAGCTTCTGATGCAGGGAGGATGTGGTAGGTCGATCACCGTCTCCCTAACTGATTGTTTTTCGAATCCACGAGAAGAAATAAAAGAATAAAAGAGGAAATTAATTCCGAATAATTGTTTTTAATAGATTGAATAAATCATAAAAAAAAACATAATTACCTTTCTTTAAATAATAACATAAACAAAGGAAGAAAAGAATCCTAATACAATTAGATAAGAAATTAAAAAAACTGCGCAAACTGTATAAAGTCTGTCGGGTGTCGTCTTCCTTCTGCTGATACGAGCAATCCACATGTCTGAATGCCACAAAACTTTATGGTTTTGCTGACATCGACGTACTCTTCAAGATGGTCGGCTCAGATTCTCCATATCAGTAGTACCTAGACCATCTCCAGTTTCAGTGGGCGAAATTCGAAACTTTTTGGATAGTTCGTACCATTTTGGACGCCACGATCAATCCGTAACTCGGATTGACGTGAAACTTGTTGAGTTTTCTCGGCGTCAAGTAGCTCTACGAAATAGACGGAACGGATCATCATAAATGATCAAGATAGGCCCTATAATTTGGGCCGAAATTCAAAAACGGAAATAACAATTTCTTGTTTTGGTTGAAACTCCAAAATCGAAAATTCCTTCGTTTCCTCTTGTTTTTCTTCCTATCCATCTCCCGTAGGGAGGTGCGTGATCCACGCCCTCGATCATGGGGTTCTTCCCCTACATCATTCTTCCCCACTTGAAAAAAACTCGTCATCGAGTTTCGCTTTAGGTTAGGGCCATGATTTGCTTTTAACTTCGAAAGTCGATGCTTACTGGCCTTATCCTGGAATACAGCAACAAATTTCTCCGACTTTTTCTCCACGCCAACATGAATAATTACAATCTTTTCTAGAACATCAAAAGTTGGCCTTTTCTGAGAAATGACAATTTTCTTCACAATGAACAATTCATCAGGAAGTTCGGCAACTACGATCGTCTCGATTTCCTACATTGCTGGCATGACACTTTCTGGGATGCTCATGAATTCCGTCAAAACTGACTCCATAATGTCTAGAATAACTTTAGATTCTCCTTCCCTATCCTTTAAGACTGAGGTTTGATTTCCTCCACCTCCTCAGAATTTTGAACATCCTCTGAGATGGTGGTGGGTTGTACTTCAACGATCTGATCCGAAGTTGTATTACCTTGAAAATCTCTTTCAACATGATCCCCATGATCGTTCTCACACACAGGCCGTCGTACGATGATGTCTTCAACCTCTTTATCGCTGGGTTTTGAATCGTCTGGGGCAGCCCTGCGATAGGCCACCTAGGGTGCTGTACGGAACATGAGGTTATTCTGTACAGCGAGCACAGGTTGTTGTTGATTGTTGCCTTGGGCTTGGGGCGCCAGATTTAATGCCACTACAATACGGTCAAGGGTTGTCTGTATACCTTGCAGAATCAACCAATTTTTCTATTGTGCTTCATCGAAAGCTGCTACCATGACATAATCCCTTAGAGCACCGTCCTTAGGATGAAGATCCAACCCTTTACTAGAAGTCATCGTCCTGAGGAAGAAACCTCTCTCTAATACCAATGATACAGGGAAGACGTAGTAGGTCGATCACCGTCTCCCTAACCGATTGTTTCTTGAATCCACGAGAAGAAATAAAAGAATAAAAGAGGAAATTAATTTCGAATAATTGTTTTTGATAAATTGAATGAATCATAAAAAACATAATTAACTTACTTTAAATAATAAACTAAATCCTAAATTCGTACTTAATACTAACTTGTAAAGGAAAAAAAAATCCTAATACAATTAGAAAAGAAATAGAAAAATCTGCACAAACTGTATAACGCCTGTCGAGTGCCGTCTTCCTTCTGCTGATACGAACAATCTATATGTCTGATTGCCACAAAACTTTGTAATTTTGCTGACATCGACGTACTCTTCAAGATAGTCGGCTCAGATTCTCCATATCAGTAGTAATGGGTCACCTGGACTATCTCTAGTTTCAGTGGGTGGAATTCAGAACTTTCTGGATAGCTCGTACCATTTTGAACGCCACGACCAATCCGTAACTTGGATTAACGTTAAACTTATTGAGTTTTCTCGACATCAATCAGCTTTACGAAATTGACAGAACAAATCATCATAAATGATCAAGATAAGCCCCACAAGTTCGGCCGAAATTCAAAAACGGGAATAACAATTTTCTGTTTTGGTTGAAACTCCGAAATTGAAAATTCATTAGTTTCCTCTTGTTTTTCTTCATGTTCATCTCTCGTAGGAAGGTGCGTGATCCACACCCTCCATCAGAGGGTTCTTCCCCTACATCAGCTTCATTTTTAGTATCATGCCCCAAAATGAGTGTCAAAATGGTTGTACTTTATGGATTTAATTCACATACATAACTGTGAGCCCCACCGCCAGGGGTCCCACCTAATCCGCTCCCGGGCTCTCCTAATTCGCTCCCGGTTCCGGTGGGGTAGTACAAAATCCGCGTCCGGTCATCTGGTGAGGTCATCGAAGTTGAACTGTCTCTTCGAATGAACCGTCAGGGGAATGATGTGTAGACACGTGGGGTGTTAAGCGAGACTTTGTATAGATGAGATCCACCCCACTCATCAGCTGTGCCACCCTGTATTTTGACCCGTGCCCAAAATGCTGGCCGATTAAAAACTCAGGTGAGCTTACACCATGGGAGCAGTTGAGATGGGAAGTTCCACCAATAAAATGCCCAAATCGTGTGCGGGGTCCACTATAGTGTATATATGCCATCCATTCCACTAATCTGATGCACTACATCAAGATTAACGAATTCGGCAAAAATCACCATATTCTAAGACTCAAGTGAGCCACACTTTGGAAGAGAGTTGTGAGGCATGATTTTACAACGTTCACAATGGTGTGACCTAACTAACTATTAGAATAGACTGATTTTTAGGATTCATGGTGAAAATATGGTGGCTCACCTGATGGACGGGGTGGATCTGACACGTATTCTCCCGCACGTGATACTCAGTTAGTTGTAGACACGCCTTCACAATGACTAGAGGTAGTGGGCAGTCCCTTTGAAACCAGCATTTTCGTAATAAAAATTGAACTCTAAGACCATATCGATTGCACTCTTTTACCTAAAAAAAACAAACACGCATATCCGTTTCCCGTCCGACAACGAACACTTGAATGAAGAGAGAGATGTACGGACCAAATTCCCCATTACGAACACCAAAATACCTGCAAATGCCAATATATAAAATGGACGGTTAGGATCTTCGCTTCTTTTTTTTTTTTTTGGCCGTTTTTGTTTCCTGTTGTAGAATAATACGAGAAGAAGAAGAAAAGAAGTCGGATCCATACATACAGGTAAGCAAACCTTGCTTCGCTTCGAACGCGCCTCCGCGACTGTTCTGAGCTTCGCTAGCAATTCATGTTCAGTGCAGATACGGCCCGGCGAGCTGAGGAACGTGCCTCGTCGAACGGGTGGGGACCACAGGCCGCTTTGCTCGTAATCGAAGTCGAATTCTGAGAGATCGCAGAATTTCCAGAGGAGTTGATCCGAGACGGCTTTCGGGACCGATTGGACACGTGGAGAGGACTCTTCAGGCAACGGTGGAGATTTGTTTTCAGAAATGGACATTGATGGAAAGAGAGGGAAAGGAAATAGGATGATTGTGTTGTGTGTGTGTGTGTGAGAGAGAGAGAGAGTGGGATATAAAGGGTAATGATGAAAGAGACCCGTATGGCACGATGCAATCATGTAGATGGACGTGAGCCGCTTGACCTATATACGGCTCGCGAGTTGCGAGGCGTTATCTTTAAGTGGCGCACGTGTACGCCAATCGAGAGCGTCCAAATTGTGGACCCCTCCTGCGATTATAGTTATAGCCCGGGAATCATACTGATTGGATATATGGTGCTTACATGGACGGGTAGAAAGAAATGATGAGTCGTCCAAATCCATTGGCAGGATCGGACGGTCACGATCATCTGATCGATATAATATTAAGGCTCATCACTATGTGCCTTTCCGATTGGATGCATGTATGCATCAGATTTGGTAGATGAGTTGCGATATGATGCATACATGTTAGCGGATGGATGGGCCCATTTGATTGTATGAAAGCATGATATGTGTGGTGCGCCCGCAATGGAAGGCGAGTGTATGAATATTGAATGGGTGGGGTAGATGATTAATCATGCTCTTCTCTATTCCATTAACAGCATTGAAACCGATTTTTAAAAGCGAAAAATTGGCCGTCTCTCCATTTCAACCAAGCGGCTATAATTAGAAGGAGAAAGGAAAACGGGAGCGGATTAGGTGGGGCCCACCTTGATGTATTTGGTCTATATCCACGCCGTCCATCTGTCTTTTCAGATCATTTTAGGCACGAGACAAAAATGGGGTAGATCCAAATCTCAGGTGGACCATAAACGGTGATGATTGAATATTCCACCATTAAAAACTTCCTAAGGCCCACCGTAATGTTTTCGTAATTTTTATTTTACATCCAATCTTGTTAATAAGTTCACGTAAACCTAGATGAAGGAAAAAAAAAACAAATATCAGCTTGATCCACAACTTCTGTGGCCCGTTATAAGTTGTTATTATTGAATCACCACGGTTTCCTATGGTATGATTCACTTGAGATTTGGATCTGGTTTATCGTTGGTCTCATTCCCTAAAGTGATTTGGCAAATCGAATGGACGGCATGATATAGAATACGTGAATCAACGTGGACCCCACAGAAAGGTCCTCACTGTCTCGCCGGCACCGCACCTAACCCGCTCACGAAGGATACCGTACTCTCGGAGCACCATAAGTTATAGTGCCAATTGCATTGGTCCACTTAGACAGTACAGACGATCAATCTGAACCGTACATGAAATTCAGAACACATTTCTTGGACTAGAATACAAAAACTACGTTAATCGGATGATCAATCCAACCATGATTTGGCTTTATTTTCTATAGCCATCCTTTTTCCAAGTTATGGAGGGGATGGCTAAGGTTGCCTAATCAAAAGTGATTCTTTAGAAGCGTAAGAAATCCATGGTGGGCCCTAAGAAATAGATGGATCTAGTTAATGATTGAACCTATTTTTATGTAAACAATCGTGATCGTTCATGTTAAAGACCATTGATCAAATAATTCATGTTTGATGTACCCGCATGATGCTTCAATAATAGCCCGAGAAATATGCGTTGGACCTCATTTTAGTTCCTAAGGGCCGGATGCAACCAGGAGCGCTCTAACTAATGGAACACTGAGGGTACTGAGCATTGCTAGGTAGTAAGATCAGAGTACCATATAAAAACACGAACGACCACCTATAAATTTCCGCATTTACTTGAACTGACCATTGAGATTATAGACCTAGCAAAATTCGACCCGACCTACTAACCCGGCACGACCCGACCGGTTTTTTTTAGTTTTGGCTTGGAAAATTTGACCCGAATTCAATTTTTGAGTTGACCCGACCCGACCCCGATTTTTATGGGTCAGGTTAGGGTTAAAGGTGACTCGACTCTTGAGTAGAGTATTATATATTGATTTTTTTATTAGTTGAATTATACATTTTTTTTTTCTCACACACCCTGCTAGGAGCAGTCCACATGTCTGTCAATTTAATAAACATGTGCACACCAATGATCACATTTTATGACATATAGAACTAAAATATCATGAGATTTTTTTATTTCTATTGCTCATTTATTGGAGAACTGAAATGGTAGCAATGGTCCATAAAATAAATTAATAAGATTATCTTAATGGTTATATTTATTTGATTGTTAATAGTAATTTATTGGACGGTTAAAATGAAAGGA
The DNA here is from genome assembly GCA_003013855.2 of Liriodendron chinense. Lineage (NCBI taxonomy): Eukaryota > Viridiplantae > Streptophyta > Magnoliopsida > Magnoliales > Magnoliaceae > Liriodendron > Liriodendron chinense. The sequence goes on along the minus strand of PVNU02000440.1, from coordinate 3,355,276 downwards.
TCAAATGGCTCCATTTCAATGATTGTGTCCACAATTTAACTATTTAAAAAATTAAATATCAATTGGTTTTGTTGATTTGATCCAATGGTCAAAAAGAAAAAATAGAATTGCTAGACATTAATTGGATGGTTGGGATGAAATATTAAATGTCAATTTATCTTTCAATATTTATGTAATAGAAATACTCTATAAAAAAGCCTTTTTATATACACATGCACACACACCCCTATTAAGCATAGATGGTTTTCAATTGAATGCTAGCGTTGTATGCATCTTTTAATCTACAAATTAGTTAGTTGATCATTAAAATACAGGTTAACCTTACCTGACTCGGTTTAATTTGGGTTGGATAAGGGTTAGTTAAGAAAATCCAACCCCAATTTAATTTTGGTCGGGTTAGGATTGAGGCAATTTTGGTCGGGTTAGGATTGAGGTGGAAACGACCCGACCCGAACCCGACCCGACCCGACCCATTGCCACACCTCTAATTGAAAATCATTAAAAAAAAAAAAAAAAAACTACTAGGTGAGCACACGTAGAAAACCATGGACAACCACCCGAAAACTCCACATTCAACTGGGGCGCATGTGATGATCGAATCCACCTTATTTTTGGACCATCACATTTTCACGGTGTAACAACTTTGCTGGACGGGCCAGATGTCATACAAAACCATGGTGGGCCCCACACGCTAACTAGTTTTTACGTACAATTTTGCTTGTGAGCATCTGCTTTTTTAAATATTCAATTAATGACGAGGCCCACCAAATGAGTGGCCAGCCGGACACAAATTACTGAAGAAAAGGAGCAAATCACTCGTTCTTCTTCACGGCTGTCTTAGATTTTTAAGAAATGATCCCATGCTCTTGGAGGGTTACAAGTTACAATGTTCCTAGATGGATCGGGACACATGAACAGCCTAATCTGCCGATCCCGACTGTCCATTAGGTCCAGCACACATTGAATGGATAATGTGAGCACAATCACACCAAACCAACAATTCTAGCCATCTTGTCAGTAGCCTATAAATGAACCGTCCAGATCATTCATAAAGAAATCGACCATGAACAATTTGTACCGTCAGTTTGTTGGGTCCTACGATGCATCACTTCCAACTCTAAAACGATTACTTTTATGACACGTAATCCTAACCATCCAATCCATGGCCTGGAAATCGGGTGGCTATAAAGAACTGATATAGAGGAATCAGATTATCTGATCATGCCTGTCCAATGGACAGTCTGGCACAATAACTTGAAATGCTTTAAGAGCATCGGATCTTATTTTTCAACAAAAATCATTGGCGTGATGAGTTGTGTCTTTTCGCATGATCTATGTCGGCAGATGGCTCTGTACAGGCTACAAAGAGGGAAAAAATCGTGGCCTTCACTTATCAGGTGGGCCACACATGTCCATGTCGTCAGATGCATTGTGTCCTGGCGCGGACTGCCTTGGAATTTTTCTCTTGAGAATTGCAGGAGAAAAATGAAGACGGGAAAGTTCACTTGATCCAAATCATTTATCTGGTGGACCTCACCAAGGGATGTTCCATGTCCCACAATCTCTTCCATTAGACAGTGGTAACATTACAATATTTGTTCGTTTGCAAATGGACAGTTAAATGGGATAGAAGGGTCCACATTTTAGGGAAAAAACTACACGAATTGAGTGATCTTACTGAATCATTAATCGAGTGTGTTGCTTCTTACTTCACTTGATGATGAGAATGCTTTTTGCTATTAAGGCAGGTTATCCTTCGCCTTGGCCATTGAAGCCACTTGCCCCAAGGTTATTCTATTGTTTCCTGGGCAGATTTTATGTGGTTTAAAGTGAGTATTCTAAAGTATTCTCTTACTGGTACGATGACATTTTTTGCAAAATAAAAAACTAAGGATATAATGGTTAAATTTGGAATCACTAATGATGGCTCTTTATTTTATAGTATTATTAAGTAATTATCTACTTGGAAGTAATTTCTTGGATCCATCGGCAGCAGGAAGATGGAAGCTCGATTGTTGGATCTTCTCGAATACGTCGTAGAAAAAAGGTCACACTGCTTTCAATGGCATAAGAAAAGGTCTAACAGAACACTCTTCTTCATGCAAGATATACATCGTAAGTCATGTGGCAATGATGGAATCTGACTTCTTCTCCTTCGTAGTTGATTTGTCTACAACCCGAATTAGTGCTCGAAATCTCTTTTCCTATCATCTTCTAGTCATGAATCCTTGGTTCATTTTATACAAAATGCGGCCACAACGGTTATCAAATTGTAAGGGAAAATTGCTCATGTAGTTTGGAAACTGTCAAAGTAATGGGCAGTCGATTATCCTATAACCGCCATATCACATCTCTCTATCTCCTAGATGGTGGGGCCCACTTGGATGACCTACCTTGCAGTTACAAGAACCAATGCATTCTTAAGATAAAGACAACTCATCTCTTTTTTTACTGTGCTTACTCATCTTGGATTTGGGAGCAGCTCCACCTAAATATGGGTGCTCTTTTCAACTTGATTCTTTTTTCCTTTTTTTTTTTTTTTTTCAATTCTAATCCATTTATTTGTTTTTGGAAAACTTGAGGAACCTGTTTCTTCTTTCCTGCATTTTAAAAACAAAACCCTTACTAATGAAGTTAATCTTAAATTGATTATGGTGGAAGTGAGGTTTAGAATGCTTCTCTCCCTCCATGGTAATCTAGGATACTATCTCTAAGGCTGACATTTAAGGGCTTTGGAGACAAATGCTTACACTTTGTATTATTTTAAACTTACTGAGTTTTGCTCCACTTCTATATGAGATTTCTCTTTTGAGAACCATAACAAATCGCTTGCTTTCAATATCCCGCTTTGAGAAGTTATCTGAGTTTGGCTTTATATGTGTTTGGGCAACTTTCTTTGAACCGTTATGGTAGCTATATTTACATCATTTGTAAGAGAAAGCAAACTCCTATCTCTAGGTTGTCCGACGCTTCTTTTGATCGGCATTTCCACATTATCTCTTCCACTAAGCTAAATACTTATATCTTGATCCCGACGCTCTTTTTCAACCATGCTTTTCTTGTTGATTTTTAGGCTAGATTAGATTGTTTACTTCTTCTTTTTCTCCTGACTTTGGGTGTGAATTTTCTTTATTGTTTCCTACCTTAAGGTATCAAATTTCCTTTTTTGCTTTTCTTGTTTAAGGTATGGGCTTTTTTTTTTTTTTTGCTCCCTTAACCCATAGTGTGGGCTTCCCTCTTTTCCTTTTATAGCTATTGGGTTATTGGCCTTTTGGAAGTAATAATTTTTTTTTCTTATCTTCCAAATATAATAATAATAATTTTAATCTTGAGAGTAGATGATACTATCCCTTCAATTTGTGCCCCTAAAAATGTACAATTAATAATAAAATAAAGCAATGATTCACATTCAATGAAAAGTGAACCAATGATAAAATGGTTATAATTATTTAATCCTAGATTTTTGGGCCATGCCCCATCTAAGTGGAGCCAATCGCATTTGATGTTTAGATCATGGGCTCTAATTGTTTAGAATTGCCTGTAGTGGTAGATCATAAGGGGGTTCTAGCAAGGCCCCTACCATCAGCTCATGTAAATCACTTTATCGTATGAAAAGTGAGCATTGTTGGATCGCTAGCGTACAAACACAGTAGAATATTGTTCAATACAATTTGATTATGAGATTCATCCCAAGAATTTTTATTTTCAATAATATCAAATTTCTACAATCTAACAAAATATATAAACAGTAGAGATCATACATGCACATAATGTGCATGAAAGAGATGTCTATGATACTAATTTGTCAATGTCGATCTTCTAAACTAAGGAGTTTTTACTTGATCTATTTTAACACTGGAGAATCAAAATAGCATAACGTTTAATCATCTAATAGGTGTCAAGAATGATGTATACCATTCACATAAGTGGATCATATGTGAGGATAATGAAAGAGGGTGGAGTGGATCTCTACTTTTTCTCATACTCTCTTTTTCCTTATACTCACACGTCCCATAGGGTGGGGAAGTCCAAGGTTAGCTCTATCTCTTCTTTGGGATATGATCATATAAATAAGGACTGATGATGGGTTTTAGGGGTGCATCTAGTATGATAGTTTCGCCACCTTATGGACTTCGGTGTAACCCATTGTGAAGGAAAGTCCGCCAATCCACCTCATCCATGCATATACTCATGATTTAATCTCTCCACTGATATAACATATCCAATAATGATTATATATATCCCATGCCAATCAGAAGTGGACTATCAGATCTAGGCCATTGAGTTATTATCAAGTACGATCAAAGTAGTTTTAACGATTAAAACAAAACTTCAACGGTTAAAAACTTTTACAAACCTATTAAAATATTTAAAGTGTTGGGCCCAATAAAAAAAATCACTTGATGAGTCCTTGATCTATCTAAATCAAAGCCATAAAATGTTTCTTGCTAAACTAGTGGTTGCCTTTATTAGCTTGTGTAAAAATTAATGACTTTTTATAAAAGTACTCGCTATGTTCACTTTATTGGCTCTTACATGGACCTTGTAGGAAGAGCCAAAGCTGACAAGTTAAGATCGTAAACCTTACGTGTCCTCAGGTCTAAAGATCAAACCATCTTTCATGCATCATCAAGTCCCAATCTCGTGATTTCAGTCTAAGCTAATAGGCTTCTAGACTGTTGACTTGATTTCGATCCATTGATGTGAGTAACCAAAGGTTTGGAACTGGAACCTTTGAATATGTCACACTCACACTTGTGCAGAGTAAAGGCAAAGTATAAACCAACACCAAGTTGGCTTCTGATGGTGGAGATTGTCTATCCTAACCTAAGTCAGTCCTCTCACACAAAATAACCGTACATCTCACACACCTTTGGTCATGGTCTAACAGGGTATGAGATCTATTGACTGCGACTCTCCCAGGTCAATATTCGTCATGTCCAATCTTAAGTTCTCAAGGACTACCAGAGGAATCACTCCTCAAGAAAACCCAATAAATATAAGATGAGAGTAACATCAAATCTGTTTAAGGCATATCACATGTACAGTCTAAAACCCATACTTACTACAATCAACTACTGAGATCCACCAAACAACATGATTCACATGGCTAGTGGATAAGGGCACGGATGGTTTTCTAGGGCACTAACTTCAACAAGCGCATAAGGTCTGCAACCTATTATAGTCACCATGTGTTCAAGTGTGTGGGGCCCACCATGATGTGTGACAGCCATTCAACTTAACTTAGATTACTCATTCCGCCCTTAATCAGAGTTTGGGGTGAACTAGGGTGACCTACAATATTAAACTGGATCAGGTACCATCAAATCGTAGTCGAACATTATCCAGCCTATACCTAAGATGCTACCCTCTGCTAGACCTAGATGCACAATGCAGATCCACAACTCTGGTGGGCCACTCCGAAGGGAACAATGAGGGACTTGCGCAGTGGGAACTCCCACCACAGAAACTTCTGGATAAAATATTGGGTCAATCGTGTCCTGAATGTGTCATCCAACACAGTCATCCTGTGCGTCCCACCAGGATGAAGGGACACCCCAAAACTCAGGCTATTAGAAAAATGCAGGTGGGCCACAACAAGTGAATATATAGTTTTACCATGTAATCATACAATTTTCCCTGTGGTGAGTCCAGTGTCCCACCTGAGTTTTGAGTAGAGATGATACCTGGTATATATACATGCCGAACATGAGGAGATGCACAGACGCATGGTTTGGATTCCAAATAAGCATAACGGGTGGCCCCACAAAACTAAAGTGGATGGAATTAGAACTCATGGGATCATTTCCCATCTCAAATTACAGCCAACAAAGAGGAGTTTGCATAATCCTCAATTCTGAGAGATTCAGTTTGTAGAACTGAGCCCAGAATTCAGTGGTCCAAAGAAATGGTTGTATTGGGCTCTGCAAAGGATGGATATTGCCCTAGAAATCTACAAATGCCATATAAAGCATGTGGTTTCCAGGTGATTGCCTGCATCCCTAGGGATTAGTCTTGCCTTATAAAAGGAGGCAGAGAGAGGTCTCGTCATTAAAAAAAATACAATGCCCTAGCAATCTCACAGATTTGGAGAATGCACGACCTCGATGTTGGTGGTTTTCTTCTAAATCTTCTATTTCTGGTTCACAAATTTAAAGGTTAGGATTGTCTTATTGGGTAGGCTTTTCAGGGCAGGGTCCATCCACATCTGGCCCTTACAGACAGGTGGTTTAGATAACTGAACAATGGACCTACTTATATCAACAAACAAGGGGAGCATGTTGTGCATGATTAGCTTGGGTCAGGAAACATAAATTAGTTCCAAAATGAGAGAGAGAGAGAGAGAGAGAGAGAGAGAGAGAGTTTTGAGTGCCTGAATACCAAATAGTTCCTCAAAACTAAAAGGGAGCCACTATTTCCAATAGGGCTGCCACTTAGGTTAGCCCAAAATCAGTCTCGTTGTTAACGTCCAAAACTCCCAACCCAATTTGAAATTCGAGTTAGGTTCGTGTTGAACAAATACAAGTTTGGTTAGGTTGGGTTAGGTTTGGGCTGTGGGTTGAGTCTTCTTGTCGCCGGGTAGACCCTCAACCCAACCCCCTCCCTTGTTGCACCCGTCCCTGAATGGAACCATAAAGCATTTCAACAACACATAGGGTTGCAACTAGGTTGGGTTTAAAACAAATTTAGTTATTGAGCATAAATCTTAGACCATGGCCAGCTCACATGTCTCAAGGCTCAGCCCAGACCTGGCCAAAAGTTATCTGCGTTAGGGCCGGTGTGGGGGCAACTCAGCCCAGTTAGAACCGCATTTCCACAAAAGAAAAAGAACTACGTTGCGCTAGTTAATCACTATGCTACTTTTGCTCACCGAGATTCACATGGGTGAAACTTTCAAAGATGCACGTCCGTCCCTCAGATATGCAGCCTCAGGTTACTCATGGAAACCAAAAATGATGATGATCCAACACTCACGTGGACCACGTACCATAGGAAACTGTTGGGCTGGGACATCCACCATTAGTTTTGTGCAGGGCACACGATGGTGTTTATATGCCATCCAGTCCGTTACTTTGATGTGCTTCATCAGGACGAAGGAATTACCCAAAACAGAGTATTACAATATTCAAGTGGGCCACACCACATGAATATTTGAGCGTGTGGTGTACTGATGGACGGGGTGGATTGGATGCTTTAAATCGTTTCACCATGTTAGAGAAAGTAACCTGAGGGGTGTTTAGGTAGGTACACAAGTCGTTCCCAGCGAAAAAAAAGACACCATTCAACTCAAAAATGGAAAAAGGTGCATGCAATTGCAAATCGAGCAGGATTGGGGTAGCTATCAATTCTCCTAAAAGAAAAAGAGAAAAAAGAAAAAAGAAAAAAGAGTGTCTCTGTCTACTCATCTTCGTGGGTGGGCCATACCGTTCTAAGTAGTGGATACCACTCTTCAATGCAAGCCTAAGCTAAACTCCAATTGTTCTTCTTTTTTTTTTTTTTTTCAGCCAGCACTCCAATTGGGAGACTAATCCATGACGGCCAATCCGATCCATCAAAACCGTGGGTCCCACTTTTGATGGATCATGGCCTCAAAATCTCGTGTTTGGATCTTCCAAACCCCTAATTGTGGCCATCACGGACGATCGGAAAGAAAAATGATCAGAAATCCGAATTCAACGGGCATAATAAAATCAACATGTACTCCATTGCAAAGGCCAACAAATCGGACGGTCTGGATTGGCACACGTGCCCCTTGTCTACCCTTCGGATGAAGAGATAACACAGTCTATACTTGGTAGAGTGTGAACGTTGGAATCTACGGCAATGACACTGACGAAGACAGTCTGCGACATGCATCGACGCTAAATCCAGGCCGTCCAAGTCGTGGCGCCGATGTAGGAGCATTGTCGGAAAATACACTAACTGGAAGATTGAGATCATTCTACCAGTTTAATGTCCTCTTCAGGGACGCAGATTGGGTACTATCCCCACCAGGACCGAGCTAGAGACGGACGGTCCTGGCAAGGGCTATGTGGGTCCAGCGTGATATATGTATTTTATCCACGCTGTCCATCCATTTTTATAGATCATTCTAGTTGATAAACTTAAATAGGAAGTAGATGGAAGGCTCAAGCGGACCACACCATAGAAGACAGTGGGGATTGAATGCCTACTCTTGGAAACTTCTTGGAGACCATGGAAGTTTTCGATCAACTTGATATTTATGTTTTCTATTCATCCACATATCTGTGACCTTATGAACAGTCTGCATATAAAATAAACATCACGGTGGGCCCTAAGAAGGATTCAACGGTGTCCGATTGTCAAAACCGCTTAATGTGGTGTGGTACACTTGAGCCTTCAATCTACCTCTTTTCTGATCGCATGTGCTAAAATGATTTGTAAAAATGGATGGATGGTGTGGATAAAACAGATACATCACAGTAGGCTGCACAGAAACACTTCAGGACAGTCCGTCTCTAGTTACGTACTGTTGAGGGAAGTACACAGTAAGCGTATTTCAGAAGCCACCCGTGAATTTATAGATAAGTCTCTGATACTCTGGAATAGCGTAATAGTTGATACGCATACACTAATAAATTGTACACGTATGAATATAATTAACTCTAGTGAATCCATTCAAATTGGAGATCCCAGTTTATTGCATTATAAAACAAAATTGAAGATGATTTAGTAACGTAAATAACCGATTGAGAGAAATTTATTGAATGGATGAAATAACAAAAATCGGCCGGTTCTAATCCAACAAAAAACTCTCCAAGAATCAGAGGTTAGGATTCAGACTTGTAAAACTGCCCCACTTTAGGATGAAGATCTATCTATAACAGATCCCACAAATTGGACGGTTTAGATTGAGAGAGTGTATGTCATATATATACTTTCTGAGTTCATCCGTATCGAGCATCACGATACACACGCTGCCAGAACATCAAATAACTCCCCAAAATAGACAGACAGACGCACATCCTGGCATTCTGCCCGTAAACCAGCCTGCTAAATGACTAAAAACCCCTCGGACATCAGCTGCAATCAGTGCCCTTCTTTTGAGGCTATTTTAGTCATTTCCGTTTCCTTCAAATGCGCCGGTTTTGCTTTAAGCACGCCTCCCCTTTTTTGCATTTTTGGAATCCAGCCAGGCCGACAGAAGTCTCGCATTGTCGCTACACGAGAGAGAGAGAGAGAGAGAGAGAGAGAGAGAGAGAGAGCCTTCTTCCTGCAAATCTCTCAAGAAAAGAAGAAAAGCCCGTTCTCTGTGGAATTTTTTTTTTCTTCAGTGAGGAGAGAGAGAGATGGCTGCTTACAGAGCTGAAGATGATTATGACTACCTTTTTAAGGTAGTTTTGATTGGAGACTCTGGCGTCGGGAAATCGAATTTGCTCTCGAGATTCACTCGGAACGAGTTCAGCCTTGAGTCGAAGTCGACGATTGGTGTCGAGTTTGCTACTCGGAGCCTGAACGTTGATGGGAAGGTTATCAAGGCCCAGATTTGGGACACGGCGGGCCAAGAGAGGTGATCTCCTTCAAAACCCATTTCTAAATTTTGGATTTCTGGTGTGGGTTTAAGGTATCTTGGTTTGTTTTGTGCATATGTGCTGGATTAGGGTGTTCTACTTGTTGGGGTTAGGGTATTGATTATATATTTATTTATTTTTAGTTGGATTGCTGAGAATTGGGTGTTTGAGCTGGATTTGGAGATGGGTTTTGTAGTTTGAGATCTTAGTTTGAGATCTGGAGAGGCTTCATGCTTTGATTTCGAAATTTTTAATGTAGTAGCTTTTGGCGGAATTTTGTTATTGAGATTTTTTTTTTTTTTCCTTGCTTATTAGACTTGGTGGTTATAAACGAGAATAGATCTGTGAGTTGGTGGCCAACTTGGTTATTGTTAAAAACCCAACAAATAAGCCAAAAGTCCCAGGAATGATGGAGCGCATCCAGCTAGGCTCTTTTCAATCACTGGGATTATAACATTCCAATATGCTCTGCGGCTGACGTCTGCGGTGGCCCACTACACTATCCAGGTAGCCCTTTCCACCCTAAGAAGGCATAGCCGTTGCACTCTAGTTGTCCAGGTAGCCCTTTCTGTGAAAAAAAAAAATTGAAACTAGTATCCTTCTATAGAAAAATTGAAAACAGTGCACCACAGAGGAAGTGAAGAAATTTGAGATGAAAATAATCAGATTTACGGATTCAATTCTTGACTTGAATAGTCAGTATCTTAAGATAGATTTGCTGTCCTTTTCTGGATTTTCCAGCAAGTGCAGACAAGGGAAATGTTAAATTTTCTTCAGAATATAATGAACTCACAGATCTGTTATTCAACACGAAGATTTGCACCTCTTAAGTGTTTAACAAATCTCCTAGAGTTGATACTGATATGCTTCACAATTGATCTTAAGAGGACAAGTGCAGGAGGGCAGAGATGAGAGTACACGGATATAGATGTCTTGGTTTGGTAATGTACATGGTGTCTTTCCTGGAGAAAGACTTTTGTGCTTCTTCAGGAAATCCAACACATTCAGTTGTCATGAATGGACATGACCTATTTCTTGTGATAATTATTTCTGTTTCTTTTGGACAGAGACAGTTACACAATAGTTAAAAAATTGTCGTCACATGGCACCTAATGCAGGCCCACAGCCCACCTAAGCCCACAACCCGATATAGGGCTTAACATATGCTAATTTTGGACGGTTTATTTATAGATTTAGAGCCTAAATATCAAGATTTCTAATTTACTATTCATTTTTTTGGGGCTTAGTTCACCCATCCCACTATTAGTATACACACCCACACTGTTAGTCACCTTGCAATGTTAGCCACCCCCCACGTTGGAATTCGATACCTTGACCTCAGTGTTGAGACGAGGTTATCTTCACTCAGTCTACCACTGTCTCAAAGGTGTGGGTGTAATTACTATTCATGGAAAATATGGGGGCTCATTTAAAGATATCATTGAAGATATGGGAAGATGTGATTGAACATATTTGGGCTAATTTGAAGATGTGATTGAAGATTAGGAGGATTATTTTCTAGATTTACTATCATTAGGATTTTACCATCTTAGGTAGATTAGATTGATTTAGAATTAATTATGATTGATTTGAAATCGATTTCTTAGTTGGGGGATTCTCATTAAAAAATTATTTAGGGTCTCTATAAAAGGGGGTAGTGTAGGAGGTAGGCATTCTCTAATATGAGTTTTTCTTAAGTATTGTATTGGAAGAAGTTTGATATCAATAAAGTTCTCTCCGTCTCTATTCGAACATTCTTGTGGGTGTACTCTTGTCCATTTCTTTGCCATTGACTTGATAATTGGGTTGCGCCATTTTGGTATTAGAGTGGGTGATCGTTGGGGAACTGGCAACACTACACAATCTCCTATGGCTTTGAAGGGAGTGACACAAGAACAGTTTGTGCAAGTAATCCAATTGATCCAAGCACTCTCAGAGCGGTGGATCAACTTGTGCATGCAATAGGCAATCTCACTAATCAAGTGGGGGCAAGTGGGGGAGCTTCAGTGTGGAGGGAATCCGGTGACCAAGTAGGAGCATCTTGACATGTAAGGGAAGGTCCTCACCAAGGTCCTAACCAACAATGGGCGGCCCGTCTTATGAAGCCACTAATGATCAAATCCTTCAATTGTTGGAGTGTGACAAAAAAAAATCTAGAATTGAAGTTAGAAATTTTGAAAATGACGAAGGGATCTACAGAGTCAAAGATGACATCTGAAGTGATGTATACATTATTGTTGGACCTACACTTGAATGCATCAACGGATCAATTGATGGATCCACAAATAGTGGTAGCACATTGATAAACATGTAAATAGGTCTCAACATTCAAATTGAAGCACAATTGCAAAAGATGACTATGACACGAAAAATGAGGGAAAGGTTTCAGGATCCACTTGAACTTTAAAGTTACAACAAACAAGTTGGCATCCATAAAAGCGCAAATGAAAGTGACATTATTTACAGTGAACTCTGTGCCAAGCCGACTATTAGGATTGCACCAGTAGCTTCCACCAAAGAAGAAGAAGGTTTGTTGAAGTTATAAAACTCCAAGGGTTGAGATTGGTTTTCAACTCAAGGGTGAGTTTTTTCAAAGTCAAGGAGAATTGATGCATCCCCATGACCCACTGCGGGGCCTAACATATATTAATTTTGGACTGTTTATTTATAGATTTGGGACCTAAATATCAATATTTGCATTTTATTATTTGTGGAAAATATGAGGGCTGATTTTAAGATGGAATTGAAGATATAGGGGCTAATTTTACTACGTGATTTAAGATTTAGAGAATTATTTCCTAGATTTGCTATTACTATTATTAGGTTTTTATCTTCTTAGGTAGATTAGATCGATTTAAAATCAATCCCTTAGTTGGGGAGATTCCCATTGAAGATTCATTTAGGGCCTATAAAATGTGTGGTGGTGTAGGCGGAAGTGTTAGTTTTCATGAGTATCATAAGAGAAGAAGTTTGATATTAATAGAGTTCCCTCTTTACTCAAATATCCTTGTGGATGTCTCTTGTCCACTTTTTTTTTGCAATCTGGGTGTCGAGATGTCATTAATTCGATAATCGTTTGCACCAACACCACATATAACAACCACCCCGATCCTAATCAGCCTAACTGCCACCGCATATACGACATGTGCAATGATGCCATGCATACAACCACGTGTCAAGCACATTCAACCATCATTATGGTTGGAACTAGACACCCTTGGGTTAAACCTTTGGCTAGACCCAAGTTTACTCCTAATTGCACCATGAATTAGATGGGTCCGAGCAAAGTGCCAAAAAGATTAAGCTTTGCAAAATGTGGTTAATAAAGCACCAAAAAAGTGCCCAAACAACCCTATAGCACATGTTGTACGTGCGTGTGCAGACGATATGATGGTGCTTCACATTGTCCTCACGGAGATTTGAACTCGAGTTTCTTGAGGCAAAATACCCCCCTCTTACCATTAATCCATATGATTATTTTTGAGAAAGTTTCCATATATAATATATGTAATTTTTTCCTAAAAATAAAATATTTTATTTTTGAAATTTATTTTTCCTATAAAAACACAACTTTGCATGTTGTGCCAGCTTCACTCTGGTCCAAGTTGCCTTTTCCATTGCCCCTTCCGTGACTCGAACACAGGACGTGGTGTTGGCTTTGATACCAATTGTTAAACCATTGGGATGCAATATTCATGCTTAATTGTTTTAGTTCTCAAGCTACTATTATGTTTTTTTCCCTTTTTCTTTTTACCTAAGAGCCTTGCCAAGGCCTAAGAGATTTACTCGCCTCCACATGTGCCAGCGTGCAAAATCTGAGGCGCTTAGTTTACATGTCTGGTGTGCTATCCAGACATGTTCAAAAGAAATGGACGGTTAAGAAAATTGATGAAGGTTCACGTTCGACATAATTATGCTCCCCAATTTTTTGGCCTGCAGGATTTTACATGTTGGGGGCACACCCGATAAGCAGCTTGGATCTAGCATGTTGGTATGTGTGATTGGAACTGCAGTATTTAGTGACACCCTATCACATATTTCCAAGGACCTTTCCTTTCTGAGTAGAAAAGGCCAGCCTTAGGTTCCTATACTAGATTGGTAGATCCTTTGTCTCCTCATTAGCGCCTAAGACTGCACATCATCCAGTACATTCACATGCTTAAGTTTCAACCTTTTCCTCAAGCCTCATTTATCTACTCGACTTCCTCTGTGACCTATGTTTATGATGACATTTTACTAAATTTAATGCATGTACCCATAGCCATGAATAATACTGTTTAGTGTCAACATGCGAGGGGAATGCATGGTTGGCTCAATATCAATGTCTAGTGGATTGTTGAAGGAGACTTCAAAAATGTTGGAAGTAGAAGTGTTTTCAATGAGATATGCAACCTTGCCTCTAGGCTATACGTTTTTTTTTTTTTTTTTGGAAGTTGGTGTTGACAACCCCATGTATAGGGCTGCCATGTAGTAATAATTCAATCGTGAGATCGAGATCGAGATCGTCCTCAGGGATTTTTGTAATAGTTCTAAATTGTGTAACTAGGAAACTAAGCATTAGAGCGCCAAGGATCCACTTACAATCAATTCACAATGCTAATTTAACCATTCAAGCTAATAACTCTATTAGAACCGGAGTACTATTCTTATCCAATCGGAAGATATAATCAAATTATAACAACACATCTAACATAGTAGATCATCCATTGATATAGTTCTCTCATAACAGCTCAGGCATTGGGCGCACCCAATTGTACAGGCCAACCCTTTAACAAAACAAGTAAGATCACATTCATGGTTTTCCTCAAATTCTGTCACTAGACCTAAGTAGAACCACGAACTTGAACTTCAATCAAACTAATATCAATCAACAAAACATCCATCTCAGAATAAACCAAAGATATGAACTTTCATAGTTCAATTCTAGATAAGAACTCATGATTCTTAACTTTTAAGATCACATTGCATCCACCATATCCTGATGGATCTAAGATCTCCACAAATCGAAACCCTCTCAACCACCTCATTAATCAATCTCAGTAAATGAAAACATCCCATGTAAACGTATCATAAGAGGTAGAAGATTAAACTAAAACTATCAACTTTATTTCAAACTAGAACTATGATTGTTCATCATTAAACCTCAAAGTACTTGAATTAAATCAAACAAAGCATTATAAACAATTATAAGCTTCACCTCTTAGCCCTAACTAAGAGGTCTAGCTGACCAAAGACATGATTGAACTAGAAAATAAAAGAAAAACTAAGAAAAAAATGAACTGGAAAGAAAACTAGAAAAACTTAGAGTTGTAGAAACTCCACTTCGAATTCCACCTCCAGCACGTTTAGGACCCTTCTATGATGATTTTAGAAGAAGGTAGAGGTGTCCTTTTATAGAAAAAATCATCACCGACTTTGGATTTGCGTAAGTCTTTCGCAGCAGAAAGTCGGTTGTCGACCGGTCGCAGCCCCCTATTGACCGGTCGTAGCTCAAATCTCAACCTACATAACTGAATTTTGAAGAACTCTGCAACTGTCGACTGGTCGCAGCCCCCTATCGACTGGTCGCAACTTCACTTTTG
The DNA here is from genome assembly GCA_003013855.2 of Liriodendron chinense. Classification (NCBI taxonomy): domain Eukaryota; kingdom Viridiplantae; phylum Streptophyta; class Magnoliopsida; order Magnoliales; family Magnoliaceae; genus Liriodendron; species Liriodendron chinense. Next base: position 3,340,161 of record PVNU02000440.1, on the reverse strand, counting down.
TTAGGACAACGAGTTTCAGCCTAGATTCTGTTAAAATTCGACCTGTCCATCGACCGGTCGAAAATGAGCATCAACTGGTCGCATGAGGCCATTGATCGGTCGAAAATGAACAACAGGTCATCTTCTGAACTTTCTGTACCTTACTTTTCTGGCCCCACAGCTATGCACTTTGAGTCTTTGACTTTTCTTTATAATTCTTTTTGAGCTTTAATTTCTTCCACCTCTAGGCTCTTCTTCACTTAATCTTTTGAGTGCTTTAAAATGTCTTATTTATCATCAAAATCATGAGATCTCTTTCTTCTTTCTGCAAACACAAATGCGCACATAAGTAGGTAACTTTAATAGCATAATTAATGCAATTGTGTGATTAATTGGGGTCTAAATATGCACAATTCAAAGCTCAACAGTTGTTCAAATGGAAAATAATGTCTTCAATTTCCCACCCTTTCCCAAGACCCAAACACAAAATCTGCCGCCCGCTAATGTTATACATTTTCTAGGGGTTGGATTCCTAGAAGCTAAACAACATCTTATAGGAATGAGTTAAAGCGTCAGTTTTTTATGTTTGGATAGTGAGAAAGAGCTGTTGAGAACATGGATGTGGATATTTACAGAACAAATAGCTTGAAGAGGAAAATATCCCAGGTCAGTTTAAGTAGGATGGTTTCTATCATAATCTCATTATATCATTCTGAAGGTGAAATATGTGGTGTATTTTGAGTTTCTATAGAACTGGAAGGATTTCAGGGTTAATTCTTAGTAATGGTTTAATCAAATCGAAACCACCTTCATTTTATTTTCTGTCTGAACATTGAATTGTTGTAGCAGTTATGCTTTGACAAAGGCACTAGGACTAGTTTTGAAATTGTTTATCATGTTCTAACCTAGTTATGTGGAGACCTGATAACTTGTTGCAAATCTTGTTAGAATTTAAGTGTCACGAAGATAACTTGTTGCATTATTAGCATAGAGGTAGCACAAGTGTGTAGATGTCATTGTTCCTGTAGAAATGGCTTACTAGAGGACAACCTGATTTTTAAGGGAAAAATGAGAAAAAAGGTTGCATGTCTTTTGATCAATCTAGATCTTTTTTTTTTTCCCTCTTGCATTTTTTTACCGAAATAATCTATGCCGGAAGAATTCTGTCTTCATCTGTATGGATGCAAATAACTGATAATATGATTTAATCAAGGCCATTCTTTGTTTCTGTATGGATGCAAATAACTGATAATATGATTTAATCAAGGCCATTCTTTGTTTCTTTCATGGTCGTCCTTGGTTGCTGTATCATATCATCAAGCAGATGGGAAACGTAATAATTAGCAGAAATTGACATGGAATAAGTTGGCCTGTTCTTTCCATGGCTGCATGAAACATGAGAATAAGTGACAGCCGTAGGAATCTCATCTCAGCAATTTCTTGAGAGATTTTCAGATTTTGAGGCTTTCCTCTGTATTTTATGAGGAAAATCTTGCTGAAAATTTAAAAATTTAAAATATTTATTATAGATTAAATTATAAAAAGTAAAAAAATTTATGTAATGATTATTTAAAAATTTAAATATATTTCGTGTTAATGCTACCATAATTTTTTGGTTTGTTTCCTTTCTTGGCGCTATCTCAGAGCTTTTTCAAGGAAAGTTCCATTTATCTTTAAAAACAAAAATGTTACCACAATTTCACGATAAAATTGTGGAAAATTAAAAACCGCCAAGATTTTGAAAATCTTGCAATATTCATGCAATATATCATTTCATTAATATTTTATGACAATATTGTGAGACTTTTTATGTTAATGTTGCGATAATTTCATGATAAAACACACCTTTCAAAAAAGAAAAAAATCATGATAAAATTGTGAAAAATTAAAAACTGAGGTTTGAAAATCTTGCAATATTAATGCGATATAACATTTCATTAATATTTCAAGACTATTGTGAGTTTTTTTTTTTCAAATTGTATCGATATTTACGCAATGAATTCAGGTGCAGAAGCCAGTTCTGTTTTGAAATGTTAGGAAGTATAAATGGTTAGGAAGTGGGTGTGGCACCTGCTTAGAAGCTTTGTGCAACTGCGGACTCCTTTCCAATTGGGATTTTGGCGGTTCATGTTTGTTTCGATCTTGTCAGCATGGACCAATGTTGATATTGGTTAAATCATTTACTTTTACTTTTCTCGAAAGAGTGAGGTGGAAACTCTGCCTGGAAGCGATGCGCCTGCTGGTCCAAGAGAGGAGGGTTGATATAAGGTGGGGGCCATTTTATCTTCTAGAGGACTGATGAATGACACAGTTAGCATTCAAAAGGATTTCAGGTCCAGCCTAGGACTTGTTTTACTCTACCATACGGTAACAAAATTTTGTAGAGTTGTTGTAAAGGATTTGGTAATGGGGTTTGCAAAGTTATCTGTAGTGATTTGCATGTAGGAGATTTTAGAAATAATGAAGGATCTCCACGAAAAGAATGGTTTCATGAGAAAGCCTGAAGTGACTATATCCTTGCACCAATATACCTGAAATAGCTATCATAGCCTTCGGCAACTGAAAGTGATGATCTGGTGAAGATTGGGCAGTGTAGGGGATGTAAACTGGCTACGATCAGTATGATACTTCTCAATCTAACCATAACCACTTTGAATCTCGTTTTTGTTACTTTTCTCGGTCTATAGGACCTCATATGATCTTCGAGGTCAAATGATCAAGAGATTTACTCCTTGACCGTTTCTTTGTGAGATTAACCAAGGCTTAAAAAATGCCTGCCCAAGATGATCTGCTACAGAAATGAAAATGCCTGTTAATCTAACTGCAACATTGAACAAGATCATATGTTCTGCACCAGTTAATGTAAGAACAAAATGTGTTATGCATCTTTATTTCCATGCACTATTTTATTTCTTCAACCCTCATATGCACGTGTATTTAGTTATTTATTTTTGTTTGCAAACACAAATTACCTTGCTATTTTCTTCTCGTTGTTGTCATTTATTTATTTTGTAAGCAAACGTAGCCTTGTTATTTTCTTCTGGTTGTTGTGTCATAGATAATCTGAAGTGGAATGTGAGATATCGTGGATTCGTGGTATAAGAGATTTCATCCGGGGTCATCCAATAGAGATTATGAGATTTCATGTTACTTTGTTATAATTCTTTTAGATATTTCATGTCTTTCTTTGATAGATATCTGAATGTCTTTTAACATATAACATCTCAAACAGGCCTATCTATATGCTGTTGAGACCAGACATGCCTTCCAATTTCTTTTATGCCTTTTTTTTTATAGTCACATGATTCTAAGAGACTCCATGTGACTCATATGAGTTGACTCGGTCAGATCTGATCCGGTTTGACACCACAAGTCACCTGGACGAGTCACTTGCTGACTGTGAGTCGGGCCAATTAACCCCTCACTCGGCCAAGTTATGACTTGAGATTGGATGAGTCGATCTAATAAGTCGCCGAGTGTCCAAGGATATTCATTCATAAAAATAAAAATAAAAAAAAATCTCAAACATGCTATCTGAATGCTATTGAGATTCGAGACCTGTTAGGCATGTGTTCTAATTATTTATGCCTCATTGATTTTTCATTGTATCGGTGCAGTTCCTTTTCCTTTGAACTTGATAGATGCATAAATATTCTTTTTGTTATGTATTCACATTCAGAGATTGAATAATATCTAGATATCCAACAGTTGATAGCAATCAAGGTGTTCCATAATGGTAATGGTGGCTGTCACGGTGACGGCTGTTATGGCTTTTTTTTTTTTTTTTGAAAAAATCTGTTTCGGCCCCATTATGGGGTATATTTTCTGTAATAGCATTATGGCCGTTTTGGTCCCATTATGTGTAATGATTACCACCCTTACCATTATGTCAACTGTTTTGGCATACCATGATAGCAATAAACGTAGCAAGACCTCATGTGTGTGCTCTAAAATCATGACTGTTGAGTATCTGTTGCAGACCAGTTTATATACTGAGAAACCTAATTATTCATTAGCCCTGCTAATGAGACTTGTGAATCCCATTCCGAGGGATTTGCGGCTCCCACATGCCAATGTCACACATGTGTGAGAGATCCAAGCTGTACCAATCAAGCTCTTGACGTAGTATAGATGCCCTGGTTCAGAAATCAGACTGGTCCATTCATGAGGTCGGTCACACAAGTACAAAAGAATCAGACACCAGGACATCGGCATGGTGCACCCTCCTGCACCCTTCCCCAGTGAGCCGCTTTGATTTCAACACACTTGTGCCACTTTGAGACGATTGAACCATACATCCCTTCTCCAAGTTGCATTTCTTGAACTATGTGTTCTCACTGATGTTGGTTCCCAACTCTATTGCCCTTGCTTTGCTATCCTTTAATTAAAATTTGTGTGCAGGTACCGAGCCATCACTAGTGCTTACTACCGAGGAGCTGTTGGTGCATTACTTGTATACGACGTCACCCGACATGCTACTTTTGAGAATGCTGAGAGGTGGCTCAAGGAGCTAAGGGATCACACGGATCCAAACATAGTTGTCATGCTCATCGGGAACAAATCTGACCTGCGCCACCTCGTAGCCGTTTCGACCGATGATGGGAAATCTTTTGCCGAGAGGGAGTCTCTCTTCTTCATGGAGACCTCGGCTCTAGAAGCCACGAATGTGGAGAATGCATTTGCAGAGGTGTTGACCCAGATATACCGCATTGTGAGCAAGAAGGCTGTGGAGGCTGGCGATGCTGGAGCTGCAGCAGTCCCGAGCAAAGGAGAGAAGATAAATGTGAAAGATGATGTTTCTGCACTGAAGAGAGTTGGGTGCTGCTCGAACTAGGCTATGATGGGATTGGACATTGTGTGGGCCATGTTTGGATGCGCATGAGTGAACTGAATTGCAAACGTTCAGTTTAAAAAAAGAGAGGAAATAACTGAATTGTAGTGACTTCTCCGAGCAGTTGCACTTAGATTGCTTTTCAGTTCCAACTTGAAAGCAACGTAATTGCAATTGTGGACCCCAATCCTTCATCTTAATGCCAAGTAACTGCAATTTGGTAGTGTTCATCTTGTTAAATTAAATATTGCAATTCAGTTGGATAGTGCATCCAAACGGGCCACTAAGGATGTGGCTGAGATTTGCTGCATCTGCTTCATGTATACCATGGCTTTCTGTGAGATGGGTTTTGTTCGAGAGAGAGAGAGAGAGAGAGAGAGAGAGAGAGAGATTTCAAGAGGACGGGTGTGTTACATTTATTGCTTTATTATTAGATCATGGCTCAGATTACCATTAATCATTGTTTGGATCCTTTGGAGAGCATTTCTCAAAGTAATTTCCCATTAAAAATCTTATTTTGTTTTTCAATCTCTTTAGGGTATGGCCAGTATATGGCGCATCCTATTTCATGGCTGCCAATCAGATGGTTTGGATTGCCTGATCAATGTGACTTTTGAGATGCATGGGATTTTTGGGCACATGGTCCATGCCAATGAGTATACCTTATCAAATATGATTAATTATAATCTTCCATTTTACCTGACATTGAGTGGATGGATGGGAAAGTTTGATCAGAGTGAGAGCGCAAGCAATCAAAGGTGGGCCTGCATGATGGACGGTTCAGATCAATGATTAAACCTTTTAGAAGTGTAACTAATTTGGATGGTGATCCACTTTCCTAGCCATTGATTAGGTTGCAGGAATATCGCTAGGTGGAAGTGATTCTGGAGTGTCACAGCAATCAAAGGTGCGCGTCGTTTTAAATGTCCATTTAAATGCATAAAATGGATTTTTAGGAGCATCCAATATTTGCGGTTGTTGACATGCGGCGGATTGACAAGAGGCCCATTAGATGGACGGTCCTGATTCATCATTAAACTTAAGGTGAAGTGATGGTTCTGATCAAAGCTCATTAATGATGGGCCTCACGGGTCGATCCTAAAGCAAGATGGGCCTCTTTTTTTTTTTTTTTTTCTTTTCTTTTTTTAAATAAAGTTGGAACTGTTATGATGATTATTTTTTTTAGACGTGGGCTACTTGGGTTTTGTATGAAACGAAAAGACTCACCTAACTAAATTGTATTTATATGATCTACATGCGTTGTATCACGTTTACATTGATCTAAAAAAGGCAGGAGAATCTCAATGCTATGACCAGTGATTAGACAATGGGGAATGCAACTTGACCGTCCATTTCCTTTTTTTGGTACTGCGTCACCCAAACTGGACACATGGCCCGACGGTCTGCTAAAATTGAATGATCCTACCATGTTCAACTAGTGGACCTTCGATTCTGATCAACCACCTTCTTTTTCACAACCTACTTCTAGGTCAGAGGCTGGATGGACAATTAGGATCGTCGAATCAATGACATTTGTGTAGTTCAGCGGTGGAACCTCCCAAGCAACGGTTTCATTGAAGGAAGCAGTGCGCGTTGAAATTTAATGCAGTTTACGAGATGTGGACCTGCCCCGTTCCTGACTCATTTTCTGAAACGCGTTTTTAGTGTGGAGAGATTGAAGAGGCCAATAGAAGGGCACGTGCTATCTTAGCAGATGTGTGCGTGATCCGGACCATTTATTAGAGGAGATACACCGTGATCATCCTTCGACCAAAATTCAAGGTCCGATCATCAGGTCAACTACCCATATACGTTGAATATATATCGCTGGTCATATTTTTTCTTCCTGTCCATTTTTCTTATATAATTCTAGTGTTTATATAATACGAGTGTCGGATCTTATGAGTTTACTGCCTTGATTTTTGTACAAATGTATAATCGTTGGGGAACACAGCTGATGAATGGCGCAAATCATACACATATGCCATGCTAGTAGGTGTACTGAGAATCACCTCTTCATTTTTTCGCTTGGCCTTGCTCGGTGCTTGACTTGAATTCCCTATTCCTACTGGGTGCTCGGTGCTCAACTCGAATTCCCCTACTCCTACTAGGTGCCCTTAAATGTCCTGCTCAATCAGTTATGGGTTTGAGCTCGAGCTGAATTTGAGCTTTTGATCCAAATTCAAGTATTTGATTTCGTGTTTGGATGGACTATTATGGTTGGACTGGATGCCCAAGTACATTGTATTGTATGAGCGAGTATTTGATTTCAAGTTCGGATGTTCATGGTCAAACAAGATATCCAAATACATTATATTGTATGAGAGAGAGAGAGAGAGAGAGAGAGAGAGAGAGAGAGAGCATTGACCGAACGAGCAATAAGTCAGTGACGGTCAATAGACGGATGACTGGACGAGCATGGCTGCAAGGTTAGCCAGGCAAAGAAGGATGGTGACGGACGAGCACGAGTAGAGAGAGAGAGGAAATGACTTGAGTTTGGGGGTACAGTCGAACAGGGAGAGAAAAATGAGGGGAAATGAAATAAAGTAGATTTTCTTTTTTAAAATAAGTATTTATATTACTTATAAAAAAAACTGTGCCGGGCTAATCAAATCAAACCAAGTTTATTGGAGCTATATTCCCACTTGAGCTGAATCGAGTAGTTCCCTGCTTGGTACTTGACCTACTTTCAAGTTAAAATTTTTTGCTTAGACTCGCCCAAATCGAGTTGAACTTTTGCTTAGACTCGCCCATCGAAGCAAGTCGAGTTGAACTTTTCCAAGCTGAGTCAAGCAAGTTATTCGAGCTTACTGGACTCATCTACAGGGCTACCCCTAGTATTACTATGCTCTTGAATGCTGATGCACGGATAGACAAACGGATATAATACTGCCCTGGACTGAAGACGCGGCTTAGGTGGATCTGCCGGATTACTGAGGTCAATGGTTCCATGACCGTGGGCCCAAAGTGATGATGTGTTTTAAATCCACGGCGTCCATCCATTTTTTCAGATCATGCTAGGATATGATCGGACTGCACCACAGAAAACAGTGGTGATTGAACGCCCACTATTAAAATTTACTAGGGCCGCAGTAACGTTTATTTGCCATATAACCTGTTTATAACGTCACATATAGCTGGGTGAAGGGAAAACACAAATATAAGATTTATCTATAAGTGGCCCCAAGAAGTTTTTAATGGTGGGCGTTCATTCACCCCTGTTTCCTGTGGCGTGGATGAAGATTGATCTCGATATTGTCTGCCTCATTTTTGTCTTCACGCCGGCAAAACAGATGTATCAGCGTGGATATAAAAAGTAAAAACATACATCAACGTGGTGGGTCCCACAATCACAGAACCACCCGGACCCACTGAAGCCAAAGCCGGGTCCTGGTTGAAAAGCGTGTTTTGAAAGTTGTTGGGTCCATTACTTGCAGCACACAGGCCCATCTCTAACATGGGCATACTGTCTAATCAAGTCCTCCGGATCGGAAGTAAGAACTCACCATTTTCCTTTCCTGGATCTTCCTGTGTGCGGTGAAAAAGGATGCACTAAAGCTCAATAGAAATGATTAATTCCACTCATTCATTTCCCCTCAGCCAAGTGGATCCGTCTGATCTATCCACATCAATGCTATGTCAGCAACCCATGGGTTCTTTAACAATTGGGTCTGACAGCCAAACTCAATACATGCGAAACACGTGCAGGAATTTGGACGGTTCATTAATAGGAAAACACAGTATTAAGCATATGTTGGGAATAGGGCCGCCGGCAGCGGAAGCGAAAGCCGAACAAACACCTCAGCAATATATAAGATCAAACGAGAAACACAATGAAATCAATCCACACAAGCTTTCATCCAAAAGAGACAATTCAATTTTACGTGGAAAAACCTGTCGGGTAAAAAACCATGGCACAAAACAATCCACTATGATTAACAGAAGATTACAGAGATTAATAGTCCACAAGCAAGAAAAACAGAAAACCTAGGCTTTCTCTGTCTCTTAAAACACTCTTCCCTCTTCCTAATACACTTATGAAACCTTGAACACCTTAGGATTACTCATAATCTCGATTACAATCCGTTTATGTAAACAACAAACCAAAATTAGAAACTTCTTATACACAACCGCGTAATAATGTAAGAAAATGCGTGCACAGTCGATCGGTTGCCCGATTGGTCGAAGCTTACACAAAACAGTCCAGAGGAGAATCTCACAAAAATCGCACATCTGTCTCACCTTTAGACCTATCGCCCGACCAGTCTAAGCCCACCATATACTTGTTGCCCAATCTGTCTAAGCCTCCTGCAGAACTGTCTAACGATAGGTCTAGGGTGAGAGAAAACTGTCCAAGGACTTCTTTACATCTGGGCCATTACCTATCTGAACACGCAACCATAGACCGTTTAAAGGCTCTCCAACAGCATATGATCTAAATATTCCAAGCTGAGTGTTTTCTTGTCGGATGTGGACCATTATTTTTATTTTAAGTGATCATTTGCAGGCCGATGTGATGGTTCGGCCGTCCATTCAGTTTGGAAATATGAATTTTCCATGGTAGATTCTATGATGAACTAGGATCCTATGATGAACGGTCCCAAAGTCGTTCCTGTTAATCGCTTCCAGATGCCAGCCAAAAAGCATTCTAGCCCAATTTCATAAAACCTCTGTCGCTATGCAGGTAACTATGTATGTCGCAGTCCACAGAGAGCTACATGATCAGCGGTTTGACGATCGGAACCATTCATGTTGTGGAATCTAAACCATACCTTCTCATGTAAACCAAAAAAAAAAAAAAAAAAAAAACAACAAAACGTTGAATGGATGATTTTACCATTTTTATCTGCAGATGAGTTTAGAAAGAATGAAATGAAAATTGATAGATCACATCAGACTACAACGAAAAGGTTAAAATCATCAATGAAGTGTGATTGTGTGAAAATGCAGTACTTAAGAGAATATGAACGGCTAACATCATTGGACCATCTCAGCATGAGGGCCCCCGGTGGGTCGCACCAGAGGCAAAACGAACCCCACCTCAGCAATTTAATGCTATCCACAACACCCATGTGCCATTCGCGTGAGAGAGAGCCCCTAATGATCTTAATGACACACATTACCCTCATACTTTACAGAAATCACGGTTGGCAACGGTGAGATGGCCCTCTATTTCATGATGATTCAAGGGGTGTATATGTAATTCGAGAAGAGGGTAGTTAGAGAACAGCTGGGAAACAGGAGATAATGCATATTACAAGGGAGATTAAAACATAAATCTGATTAATTAGAAAAAAAGGCCTTTATGTATTTTGGACTTTTTACACAGATCCCCATAGCCTCTCAATAGAAAAGAAATCCATTTGGTAATGGGAAATTTCTGGCGCACGGTACGCCCGGTTCATTTTAGTATCTGGCTGTCTGAGGAAAACGACAAAGAAAAAACTGAGGGGGTGACGCACCAGATTATCCTGTACTCCCGCACCATGGCGCTGCCCTTAAACTGCACTGCCGGCTCTCCTCTTCCCGCTCGTATAGCCCTCGCCGGAACACGGAACATTCCGGCAGCTCCCCGAGATCGGCGAACAGCGATTCGTCCTCGTCTCTCATCGGCAACAGCATCGCCTCCACGTCGGCGTCGCCGAGGCTGCTTCCCGGGAAATTCGGGCTCTCCAGCACGGCTTCTTTGGTGGGAGACGATGCCACGTCGGAAAACCAGCTGTGATCGTCCGGCAGCAATGCGGCGTCGTTTTCCAGGTCGGCGAACTGATCGTCCTGTTCGATCTCGGGCGCGCTGGAGAAGATCGCCGATTCTTCGGATGGGAGATTCGGCGCGGGGGTGTTAGTGATGGCAGCGTTGGTATTGGAGGCGGTGTTTCGAGAGGCCGGCCATGGGTGATTGTGCTCGCAGGCGTACGTTATCACTAGCATGGTGGGGTCCACACGGCTCCGCTCTACTTGTTTCCGCGCTGGGCAGCCCTTTGAGCTGCTGCACCGGTAGTATCCTCTGCCCAAGGGAAAAAAGAACATCAGATGACCAGCGTAGTTTAGTAAATCCAAGAGGCTTATAGTAGAATGCGCCGGAGCAGCTTTAGTTTAATTTATTAAAGAACACAACGCGCATGTTAGCAAGACCCAACAGATCCTTCAAGACTGCTGCTGCAGTACGTTGGATAAACAAGACAAACGGTTTTGCAGGTTAGCAAAACAAGGCCGCCGTATCTAAAATGCGCGGACGCGAATTCCGCGGAAGAGAGAACTCATGAGCAGCTTTTGCACACAGGAGCGCAGGATAGAGCAGATGAGCGTACCTCGGATAAGGAGATCCTTTGATGGGCTTTTGTCCGTACTTCCTCCACGCCCACGAATCGGAAGGCGGAGCTCCCTCGCCCTTCACCCTCGATCCGTCCACGTCACCGATCCGTACGGACACCACCCGCTTCTGTACGGCACGCCTGTAAGAAAACCCCACGAGGATCTCTCCAAAATAAATAAACGAAAACGAAAACGAAACTCATCGGAATCTGACACCACCGGCGCGAAATCCGTTTCCGGGGTCTAGTACTAACCTCCTTTTGGGCGATGACCTGCCACTCATCTTCCCGCCAAACGTCGACCCAGAACCGAGATCCGATGTATTCGCGCGCTCGCCGACGAAAGAGCTGTTGAATAATGGCCCGTCCATTATGGGAGGTGGGAATTAAATGGAATTAAATCGAGCCGTTGGTTGTTGATCGCAGGGCCCTCCTTCAATGCTCGAATTTAAGTGGCGGAGGAGGTGTACGGAAAGGATCATGCTTATATGTTCGGAGGAAAGGAAAGGGAAGGGATGTGATATGTCGCCGGAAGAGGAGATGGTTCGTCGAGAGAGGGATGGGGGATGAACATCGCCGGCTTTTAATATCGTCCATCAACATGGTGACAGATTGGCAGTTTTATATGACTTCTAACGGAGGGAGAGAAGACGTGCGTCCAAATAATCAAGGGTCGCTTTCACTTCAAATACTTAACCGGGGATATGTTGGAAGCGGATTGGGTGGTGACCTCAACATCATCCAGCTTGGCGGTGTTGAGGGCTGTGGGGCCCACCTTGATGTTTTTTATTTTAATATCCACGCCGTCCATCCGTTTTTCCAGCTCATGTTAGTGTATGACACTAAAAATGAAGCAGATCCGAGGCTCAATTGGACGACACCACAGGAAAGAGTTGGGATAATAACACCCACCGTTGAAACCTTCCTAGGGCCCACCGATAATGCTTATTTGCCATCCAACCTATTGATAAGGTCACACATATCTGGATGAGATTCCAAATTTTTGTGGGCCCAAGAAGTTTTTAATGGTGGTAGTTTAGTGGGCCCCACATCGCCCAACACCACCTAGCTGGATGGTGTTGGGGTCACCACCCAATCCGCTACCGGATATGCCGTCACACGTCCCAGATTGTAATGTTCCGAAGTCTGGCCGGCCCACTCATCAAGTGGGCAGCGCGTGCATCGAGCGTAGAGAGATGGTTATCTTTTTTCAGACGGCCCCACCAAATGAACGTCCCGGATCCGTCTGGATCTCGGGCCTCTAAGATGGGGCTTCTGGAAGAAGCATCCTTCCCACTTGGGAAAACGAAGTCGTTTGATGAATGGAGGTGCCGTTTGTATCCACCTTGGTAGTTGAGTTGGTGAGTGCAGGTACTTACCGAAGTTGTAGTCCCCCACTCCACGCTGCATTTGGCCTACTGCTCCCCTCTGCCATCACAACTGTTCATCCTGTGTGCCCCACTGCCGCATCTGTTGTTCACACGGAAAGGATCCACACCGTTGGCCGTTCACATCTGATATGAATTATTGTTGGTCGTAGACGTGAGTTCCAATCTGGGCCGCCTAAGTAAGCTCATTTATGATCAATATACATCCTCAAATAAGAGGAATCCACCATCACAGCCATAGGATTAACGGCATGCAAAATGGATGGCAAGAGTAAATATTACCATTCGTTTTGCAGCCCCCTATTTGAATGGCCGTGATCTCCTAATCAAAGTGATATTGTGATTATGTGGCGGACCACCTTATCCTTGGGCTGGGAATGGGTGTAAAGTAAATGGGTGCACGTGGGTTTAGGTATTAATTTAAACCCAAATATAGTTGGGCCTGGTGTAGGTACAACCTGCCATACTCAAACCTTATATGCCCAATAATCCATTTAGTTTATAATTAATGATAACTAATTAATAAGAACAGCCATCACTTTTTAATTCACGAAACTATAAAAATGGATGATAATTCTGTTACAAAAATTGTAGGATGAGTTTATTTTACTACACTTTCCATGTGGGGCTAACATATATGCCTTTTAATCTGTATAACAAGGTTACTCCACTATGAAAGTGGACTGTAAAGTTCAGGTCCATTCAAGATCATGTGGCCCACCTGACAATTGGATTGTCCTGAACTTTAAAGAATCCCATCGTCATGGTGAGGCTCACCTGATGCATGGGTTGGGCCGGCATACACACGCCACGGTGGCCCCATGCCTAAAGCAATGAAACGAAGGTAACTGAAAAGCCATGCTACTTCACAGTAATGGATTGCATATAGGTAATGTTAGGATGCGGATTAGGTACTACTCAGGCCTGTGCAGAGCTTAGGATAGGCTTGATGTGGCATGTACGTGTCATGTTATATTAGTAGAGAGTATGTTGTCAGAAGAGACCTACCACATCAGTAAGCCTAACGCAAGCCTGTCATGTCTGCTCTCTACCACTAAGCATATGCCACTTACTAACTTATCCTGAGTTTTGCTTAGGCTTGGATAATACCTAATCCGTACCTGTAATGGTAGCACTTTTTTTGTTTTTTTTCAAATCATCATTTGTATCCATTAGGGTATGGTATGAATGCCCATCTTAGGCCCGACATGGAGGTGTAGTATCCATTGGTGGGTATGAGCATGGATAACTCTATACCTGATCCAAACCCGGTCCACTAACACCCTAAACAAGGGCATTGGTGAGGCCCCTTGGGCTGGACATAAAATCCTAGCTCGTGTTTTGTACGCAAAAGAAACGGCGGGCACTAAATGGGTTGTGCTGGCTTCAACCTGGACCTACCCTGATTTTAAGGTCCCACGAGGAAAGAGCCCAGACTAACACCCAAATCTGGTGACATTTCCAGCTCGGCCGTAAATTGAGAGTGAATAGCTGGCCTGGGCCAGTTACAGCTCTACTGATGTCATGTCGTTAGGTCCACCATATGGGGCCGCTCAGTGCCTTCTTCATTTTGCAACACGAGGCCTCCTTATTCAAACACGCGGCAATTAGCGAGGATCTTAGTACATGGGCGTTGAGTTCAATTAAATGGGGTCGCTGTGCGTTGTACGGTGATCCAGGCCGTTGATATGGTTGATTGGACGGAACCCATCAAGGAACACCTTCATGATCTCTAATTGCAAGATCCTGCAGATCGATTATTTGGCCCTCTTCTCCGCTCAACCTCGTCTGTTGGTTTGTTTTTCTATGGTTAGCCGATTTTGTCGACCAAGGATTGATGGGTTGGGATTGTCCCACCGAGGAGATTTCAACAGTCGGACACATCCTATGGGCCATACTCTCACAAATGGTCCCTAATTCGTAATTTAATCCGACGATTCCACGCGACGCGCTCACGCTTCACTTTCTCTGAATATAAAAATCCATTCGCTGGTTTACCAGTGGTTGCATATTCCGAATCTATGCGGTGTGATGATTGATCTCCCACCCATCTTTTAATCTCTCCGCGTCTTGACTTTATCCAACATCGTCTTAAACACTGTAGACTCTCTCTCTCTGTCTCTCTCTCCGTTTCGTCAAACCTCTCCAGCGGGATGGAAAGATCTACGTGCCTTCCAACATGAAACGTGCCTTGCTTGCAAAGGCATTGAAACTCGGGGAGTTATATGATACTCAGGCAGCGTATGTCACTTGATACACAGGCACTCGGTTATTGTACACGTGGCAAACATTTCCTCATATTAAACCGAATAAATTGTGTTACTCCCTGTCACTGAGTCACAGCCTTAAAATCAAACAGGTTGAACAATCCTAACTCCTGATTCGCGGACATTTGTTTATTGAAGTAGGACCATTTGATATTTTCATTTTAAACCGTCCATAAATGTACGCACCAATCTGATGGTCAGGTAATCAAATTACCGTAATTTTGACAGTTTAATTCCATTTTTGTTCCATCTATGCGATTTCTAAGTTGTTTCTAAGTGCCCGAGTGTCATCAATCAAACTCTGCCAGAGTATCAAACCTTATCTGGAAGCTACCTGCTAAGCTTCATCTTACTTTAAAATTAGATATTTAGGTTTCGTGAGATAAGAGATTTTGATTCCTCTCTTCGGCATAACTAACTGGTAGCTTTCATGTCATCACGTGCCAAGACCAGACGAGTCTGTGCGAGATCCGGGCATTTATCAGGTGGGGCCCTCCATAAACACGCCGTGGACCAAGAATAAGCATAACACGTGGCACATATTAACTTCGATGGACCGATTAAATCTTGGAATACACTCAAGCTAAGTTACAATCCAAAGGGTAATTTGGTTCAACAATGCTAGCCTCTTATTAACAGATACTTGTTTGTTAAAATAAGATTAGTGGATATTTTTCATTTTTAACTGACTAAATATCAATATAGAGTGATATACAAATGAAGAAAGAAATTACCATCTTCTTCTCTCGATGGCAGCCCTTGAAGAAAGTAATCTCTAACAATGAGAAATAAAATTAATATTATTAATGAAAAGTATTATTCATAGTGCATCTAATAGTATCATTTTAGCAAAATAAATTCAAACCTAATTTAACTCAAAATATAATACTTTTCTCAAATAGTAAAACATATTAAAAATAGTAAAAAATATATAATTTTACCAAAATTTGTACAACTGGACTATTCAAACCCTAAAAATAACACAGGTGGAACTTACTAAAAATAATATATTTTAACTTAAAAAGGTAATTTGACTTTAAAATGATTGAATTTTGTAAAGCAATTTGAGGCAAGGTGTAAAGCAGTCCGTAGTGATCCAACAATATATTATACATGTGACAGGGTTAACTAGTCTCGAAGTTATCATGGTAGTAGGAAGCTATAGGGTAGTTTAGGCTGTTTTTGCTCTAGCTCAACCCTTATAGCTGCGTCAATTTCTTTGGATCTTAGCCATCTATAAAGTCAACCACCACCTGTTGTATATCATAAATATTGTCCTTTGATGTAGTATTAAGATCATTAAATAAATGTAACTTTTAGCTCACGATGAATCTAAACCCGCATATTATTATTTGGGTGGTTTAAGTTGAAATAATTGTACGCCAGGTATGCAAATATCCAAGCGATTTCTAAGTGCCTACGCATCATCCATCACACCCTACCGTAGTATGAAAGTTTTTATCTTCCACCTACTTCGAACTGCACGAACACAAATATACAATAGTACACATTATACTATTGTACTGCAGAAGCTAGAAGGTGTGGATGTCTTCATCTCTGGTGGCTTTTTTTTTTTTCCACACATGAACGATCCCATTCATGTAACCACTAAAGTCCATAAAAAAGGCTTCTTCGGTTCACTTTTCATATACATTCAGCTCTCTACAATATGAATTTCTGCCATAACAGTTTTCTTTTAGTTTGTTTGATTCTGTCTTCCGATTAGACATATAGAAGCAGTTTGAGTCTCGATATATTGAGTGCGCCCGGTGTGACGAGATAACATTTAAGGGTATTCTGAAAGTTGATTGTCCAGTATCCGTGCAATAATGCTATGGACACCGTTCAAAAGAGGCAAATCAACTTTAAGCCGAGTGATTTTTATCACGCCTCGAGTTCAATAAATTCTTTCTAATTTTTATTACTTGAATTTTCATTTCTATTTCACTTTCATTTTAATTTTAATTAATCTGAATTTTCATAATTACGAATTTACAAATCCAAAATTCCAACAACACTCACACCTCTCACACACCCACACACTCACACCACAGTGGCTTTTTTATACCACAATAGTTATTGGTAGTTTGCTAAGCCCATGGGTGCATAGTGTACCTACTCATCTACAAGCAAGCCAAGGGCCAATATGGAACATTTGTATAAGATCTGAGCTTTCTACATGGTAGTCCACGCTTTCAGATCTTCTGAAAAAAAAAAAAAAAAAACAGTAAAAAAATATTCAAGCTGTTTTTTACTCCTTAGTTGCGCCTTGACGTCCAAATTAAATAATCAACGGCCTTAAAAGAATGGCTCTAGCCATCCACTTATTTTGCACACTGTAGCTCAAATGAACAGCTTATTTTTTAGCCCAGCCAACTGATAGCTCGGATCCCACACATGTGCCATATTATCACGTGTGCTTATGGGTGGAAGGGGCAGGCGCGTGGAATTCTGAAACCTCCAGTAAAGGCGGGTGCAAATGGTTGTTGTTGCACCCTCATTTTCACATAGCGCAGGTTTGCCACACGAGCAAAACAGCAAAACCCGTGTTTGTAATATGGGTAATCGAGCCCTTGATTTACTGAAAAATGATCAGGGCTTTGGGCCCACCTTTTAAAAAGGGTGATTTACTTCCATTGTCTTGAAGAAACACAAGCTCTTGTGATTGCACTAATGCACTGGGTCCTATAACTTATGTTGGACGGTGAAGGTTAAGGTAACAGCTTGCATATACTTTATTTGGCCCTTTCACATCTATTGTTTTTAGATATGGCCCACTTTGTGATTATCTCTTTCTTGGGCCCATCGTTTTGGAATTGGTCCTATGAGACATGTATTTGCGGCCTCTTTTTGACAAATATGAACTGGGGTCTCAGCAGCTACTGAGTACATTGTCATGACTTATTCAAATTTCTGTGGTGTCATTTTCGTTAGGTAATGGGGTTGGAGGAATTATTGGGTTATGACAAATCAGAACATGAATAATGTCCTCTAGCTTCTGTCTAGTCAAATGGGCCCATGATTCGTTTGTCCAGACCTTTGATCTCATAACACCATTGCTGATGGGGACTCACTAGTGATTTTCCTAGCTAGTGGTTTGGTCGGAATGTCGTCAACCGTGTTGACTCGGTTGAGTTTTAAAACTATAATGCCTACACCACGTTAGTACATACACACGTGTGCGCACATACACGTATATATGTGTTGAAAATGATGGTGCTTAGGCCACTGTACATGTGTCTCCACTTCGAGTGTGGATTGTCCGTGTTGAAGGTACAGGAAAATTTAGTGCCATCGCTTCTCATTGAGCCCCATCATAACCGATGATCAGCTCACAAAACACAGATTCTCTCTCTCACAAGTGGATTGCGTACGCTACGTAACCCAACTTTTAACGTGTGAAACTTCTTTGAGCCCCACTTCCATCAATTAAATCCACACCATACATCATTTTTTTAGATTATTATATAGCATGAGCCTAAAATTGAGGCACATCCAAAGCTCACGTGGACCATACCACATAAAGCAGCGGGGATTGAATGACAAGGTTTACATTGAAACCTTCCTAGGGTCCACCGTGAGGTTTATTTGCTATCTAACCTTTTCATAAGGTCATACAAGCCACGGTGAAAAGAAAACAAAAATATCAGCTTGATCAGAGGCCTCTATGGCCCAAGTAGTTTTCAACAGTAGAAGTCTAATTCCCACTTTATCCTGTAGTGTGGCCCACTTGAGCCTTTGATTTGCCTCTTTTTTCTCTCATCCTAAACGATATGAAAAAATAGATGGACGGTGTGGATCTGATACATATACCATGATGGGCCTGCTGAAGTTCTTCATTTCAAAACTACCAAAGAATTACTTAGCATGTGAAATTTACATGGGCCCACGATGATGTCTTTCTTAGATCCACACCGTGCATCCATTTTTTCAGATAATTCTAGGGCATGAACCTAAAACAAGCAAGATCCAAAGCTCAAGTGGACCGCACCACAGGAAACATTAGGAATTGATGCTACCATTGAAAACTTTTTGGGCTCACAGACGGCTCTGATCAAGTAGATATTTGTGTTTTACCTTCATCCAGGTATGGGTGGCCTTATGAACAGGTTAGATGGCAAATAATCCTCACGGTTGGCCCTAATAAGATTTCAACCTAGTTTGTTTAATCCTCACTGCTTTTTGTGGTGTGATACACTTGAGCTTTGGATGTAATTCATTTTTGGGCTCATCCTCTAAAATTATCTGGAAAAATTGATGTACAGTGTGGATCTAACACAAAAATCATGGTGGGCCCGAAAAAATTCCACACGTTAAAATCTATTGTATAGCAGGCATTCTATTGGGGTAAGAGAAATCCGGTGTATTTTGTGAGCTTGAGTCAACCGAAATGACGTATACCAATGAGAAGCGCCTGCACTGTAGTTTCCCGTGCTTTCAACACAGACGATCCTTCCTTAGCTGAGCTGGTAGAGACATGTCTCCCTTAGCGTGTGATCCGGGCATCTTCAAGTCCGACTTTCGCTGCTTCTCACCGTGTTCGAGGCTCTAAAACAAAAAAGAAGAAGAAAAGGACAATACATGCATCCAACCTAATATAGAATGACGGATCCACCGTAAAGGAGGATATATGTATCTATCATAAAGTAGACTACACACATTCGCTATAAAGGAGCATGCATTTATCCATCATAAAAGTACACAGCATGCATGGGAATCTTATCATGCACATGGTTGCATGTGGACTATGCCTGGGTTAAGTGTATCAGAAACTTACCATATATGCACATAGCTGCATTTGGACTCATTTACATCCACATCTCCTATTTGGACCATCTATTAGGTCTAGTCAGTCTTCAGAGGCAGCCATGAAAAAATTATATCAATCGGCTGCATTTTGCATCATTTGCATCCACATCACCTTTTTTGGACCGTCCATTAGGTAGCTTGAAAAAAATTATATATAACAATGGGATGTACAAAGTGTCCAATCAGTGGCTTGCAAAAATTGATGGACAAGATTGTACGTCCATTAAAGATAGGTCCTCTCAAGGATGTTTTTGACCATCTGAATGGTGATCAATTTTTGCACAATAATAAAAGAAGATTAGATTAGACCTAGTGGACGGACCGAACAGATGATATAAATGATAACAAGTACTCCAAATGCAACTATATGCATGGCAAGGTTTCCATACACATGGTCAACCGGATCATTTCTCCTACCCATACCTCAATCCATTTGGAATGCACATCAAATCTTTGCTTCTCATGCTTTGCATTTTTAAACAAGCACTACCAGGGAAGGTCTAGGCTCCTTTGAATCACAGCCACATATGCTAGACCACATTTATACTCGTTGGAGCTTAAAACCATATTTAAACAGCAACAGTGCTGGCCCCTAAGGCAAAATTCCTTAAGATCGAGGCTATCATAATCTAGAAATGGCCATTCAACTACTCAAAAAGTATGAATTACTGTTGGAGGAGCCTTCAAATTGGGCTTAAATAAGGTCCACCGGCCAGTCGTTGGCCGTGGCCGACCGTTCGTATATAGACAGGGTTTGAACAGCAAGGTCTTTGGATAGTTTTTGGGCATTCCAGACCACTCGGGTGACCAATCTGCAAGGGGCTCTAACTGATCGGCTGTTGAGACAAGACAGGTTGAATTTAGAAGTTTCCTCTCTGCACAGTTTTGCACCATGTGCGATCGATCGTAAGTCGGTCACGACCGATTGTGCGCAATGGTGGTGTTTAGCATGGTTACGCAAATCTACGTAATATGTTACTAATTCTAGGTTATTTACTATATATATAGCATAAATCCGGGATTATGTTGTATCGTAAAGTGTCTAGGGTTTCCTAATTGTATTAAGGTGAGGGGAGAGTGTTTTGTGAGAAAGAAAGCTTGAGTTTTTTCTTGGGTTTCCTTGTTTGTGGGTTGTTCATCTCTGTAATCTTCTGATTCATAGTAGATTCGCTTTGTGCCGTAGTTTTTGACTCGTTAAGGCGTTTTTCCACATAAAATTGGATTGTCTCTATGTGGTTGATTGCGTGTGGGTGTGATTGCATTGTGTTGCTCGTTTGATTCTATTCTCTGTTGTGTTGTTTGCTTTACTTCCACTGCGGGCTAATTTCTCTAATAGTTACAGTGCTCCTAGTTCATCCGAAAACTAGGACATTTCAATTAATAATTTGAGCCACCCGTTAAGCACACATTTCATGGGCCACTGTGCAGAAATCACACTGATCTACTGATCCAATATGTCAATTAGTTACCCTTACTTCTTCCAAGTCATGTATGGTATTGCTTGGACAGTCTTTACAGAACTGATTTATAATCGTTAGTTACCATGAAAGACCCCAAGAAATAGATGGTTCAAATTGTTGATTGAACTGTCCAAGTATCATGATGCAACTAGCCTATTTATAAACTGCAGTGCTGACCGGACTATTTCTCTCTAATGTGACATAGTTCCTTAATGTGAGAAAGAGTTTCATTCATTATCTAGGAATTCATACAATATTATCTTGTCATGTGAGGATTGGTTATAGAAATCTGACATCAAATAGCAATTAAAGATAGATTAACTTAAAATATAATTTATGATCAGACGATTAAAACAATAGATTGACTTAAGTTGAGAAGTGGGGGCATTTCCAGAATCGAACAAGAGATTGAGGGACGCGGATTGCGTCCTGCCCCCACCCGGACGCATTACCATCCGGACAGACTTGTGAATGGGCCCACCGTGATGTATGCGTTTATCCACGCCGTCCATTCATTTTATAAGATTATTTCAAGGTATGACTAAAAAGTAGGAAGATCCAACGATCAAGTAGTGGGCCACACCAAATAGTGATGATACTCTGGTGATGTCATCATTACAATAGCGCTACTGTAATGATGATGTCACCAAGGTCCATCACTATTTGGTGTGGCCCACTTGATCGTTAGATCTGCCTCATTTTTGGCACCATATCGTAGCATAATCATATAAGATGGATGGACAGAGTGGATAAACTGATAGATCACAGTGGGACAGGACGCAATCAGCGTCCGAGAGAGATTAATTAATGAATACCATGAAAGTAGCCTACTCTCTAGCGAGGGAAGCGGATTGCGTCCAACCCCTGCTCGTACGTAGCAAGGACGGTTAGATCTGTAGGGGTCTAATGTGGCCTATCTGTTTATCCATGCTGTCCATCCATTTTCACCATAGATGACTCTTCCATTTAATACAACCTAAGCTTACTCTTTGGTGGGGTTTACTTGAGTGTTGGATCTTCCTCATTTTTTAATTCTTACCTTAAAATGACATGAGAAAAGGGATGGACGACGTGGATAAACAGATAAATCACAGTGGGCCCCATACAGATCTGCCCGTTTGCAGATCTGTGTGGGTTCACCGTGATGTATCTGTTAATCCAAAGTATTAAATGCAAGAGTCATCTCTAATGTGGGTTACTATAGCATTGGATCTGCCTAATTTTTGAGCTCATACCATAACATAATCTGAGAAAAGGGATGAACGGCGTGGATAAATAGATACATGGTGGGACCCACACAAATCTGCTCGGTCCTTCCTATGTCCGGGGCGGGGCCGGACGCAATCCCCTTCCTCCTGAGAGAGGGGTTTTCATAATTAAAGAAACAAGACGGATCCGCGTGATTCGCGGCGCAGACAAGCGCACTGCGGTGCGGGACATGCAGCTTGTAGGTGTGTGTAGCACAGCATGTATAACGCCTGGGCAAAGGCTCCGGCTTCAGTGGATCCCTGGATCCATCAAGGTGGCTGGATCCCTGACTGTGGGGACCACAGTGATGTATATGCCTTACATCCACGCTGTCCATTCGTTTTTTCAGCTCATAGTAGGGGGTAGGGCATGATCCTAATTGCTTAATCACCTTCCAACGGAGAGGGTGATTGCTTAATTGAGATTTACCAAGAGAATTTACTAATGCACTCAAAAAAGAGCTACAATCAGCTGGTAAGATGATTAGTGAGAGAGGTTTTAAGAACCGCCTGAAACCAGCATGTCTTGTCCGATACTTACAGGGTATCATCCATGAATGATACAGCTATATCTGTCTGTTGTGGCCTAAAACAGTCCGATGCAGGGTGATATGGGGCGATATGCTAAAACTGAATTTTAAACCATGTGACAATTAAATAGATAAGTGTATCACTACTGTCCAGAACTGAACATTATTAGCGAAAGTAAGGTCTAAGGTCCCGGAACTTGCTCTTATAGACATCTTTATTGGGTGTAATCTTTTTTCTAACTTAAGCTTTGAACGTTTCATTATAAGCCCAAAGAAAAAAAAAACATTATGTAAGAGAGAGATTGCAATCTGAATAAATTTGGACAGAATGTCTTCAAGAATGGAAAAACCTCAATTGCAACCTGAATAAATCTCATTGGTGGGTTCCCAAACAAACCCATATTAAGGGGCATTCCGAGAATTGAACTTAGGACCTCTTGCACCCAAAGCGAGAATCATACCACTAGACCAAATGCCATTCTTATGTTAGAAAAGTCAATTTTAATAATTTGAACAAATAGGAAAGTGTAAAGGTTGTCGTCCATCCAGTTGTGTTTGGGTGCACAATTGAACTGGATTGCAATAAGTATTTGGAGCAGGCGTAGACGTGGTGAGAACGATCGCCGTCTTTCTCACGGATAAATACTTTGAATCCATAGAGCTTTTGGAAATCCTCAACCGGATATCTTCAAATCCATGAAGAAGAACAGAAGGCAAATCCAAGCTGTTATTAAAATAATGAATAATAATCTCTAAAATGAGTTTAACAACTATTTATATCCTAAACAAACCCTAAAAGCATAATAAGAAAGTCATAAACTGTATGTTGTTGTCAATGGCACCTTAGGTGGGCCGAAGGGCACTTTAGGTCACACCAAAATCGACCGAAGGTAAATTCGATGGCATCTAAATTGGCCAAAACTTCACAGCATGTGGGGGTCCCAAAAGTCCAAATTCAATCGGAACGAAGATAGTCAAAACAAAACAGTAATGAATTAGAATTTCCAATTAAAATTCGGTTCGATGGGACCGAACTATGTTGTAAAATGTTGGAATTTTTTGAGCTTGGGCTCCTTCCTCTGATCCTTTCTTTGGTCCATCTTGGTCATGAACGTGTCAGCGACCCGCTCTACATCAGTCCCTTCCACCTCAAAAGAACTTGACTCCGAGTTCTCGTCTAGCTTTGGTTCATAATATTCATACAAATCCACCACGTTGAAAGTCCTTGAAATCTCCATGTCATCCGGAAGATCAACAACGTAAGAGTTGTTATTGATCATTCGAAACACCGATCCAATCTTATTATTCTTCATCTTGTTGTAGGTACCAATAGGAAAAAGCTCCTTGAGCAGATATACCATCACTTGATCGCCTACTTTACATACTTTAGTATGCCGATGCTTGTTAGAGTCCTGTTTATACTTTTCATTCGAACTCTTCAGCTTGTCCCGCACTTCTTCGTGAATCTCCATGATTCTCTCCGCTATGTTGTCAGTAGCAATACTCGTTCCCGGGATCTTGGGCAATAGAATTAAGTCCAATGTATGGTGAAGAACTCGTCCATAGACGATCTGAATTGGCGACTTTCTTGTTGAGCGATTCACCATATTGTTGAAGGAGAAATCAGCTTGAAATAGGGCTAAGTCCCACTATTTTGGTTTCTCTCTTGAAATGCAACGTATCAAATTCTCGAAAGTTTTGTTCACAACTTCATTTTGTCTGTCAGTCTATGAATAGTATGCGCTACTGAACTAAAGTCGTGTCCCAAATTGACTCCACAAAGTCCACCAAAAGTGACTTACAAACTTTGCATCATGATCCGAAGTGATCGTCTTAGGGATTCCATACAGTCTCACAATCTCCCTGAAGAATAGGTTGGCTACGTTCGTCGCATCATATGTCTTCTTATAGGGAATGAAGTGAGCCACATCTTTGAGAACCTATCTACCACTATGAACACGGAGTCCATGCCGCATTGTGCTTGTGGGAGACCCAAAACAAAATCCATAGAAATGTCATCTCAAGGGCCTTTAGGGACGGGCAATGGGGTGTAGAGTCTCATGTTTTGAGAGTGACCCTTGGAGGTTTGACATACATGGCACCACTAAATCATCTTCCCTACATCACGATCTAGGTGAGGCCAAAAGTAATGTTCTTCCACTAGGGCCTTCATCTTGTCACGATTGAAATGGCCTTCAAGGCCACCACCATTGGACTCAAGTATGATCTTGTCATGCAATGAGCTCTACAGGATATAAAAATGATTTTCGTAAAACAAGAACCCATCATAAATGTGGAAGTTGCCTGCATGGCCTTCTTTACTTCGCAGCCATTCCCCCTTAAAGTCTTCGTCTTCTGCGTATAACTTCTTGAGGCAGTCGAAACCGACAAGGTGACGAGAAGAGCGGCTCGACAGCTCAATGCATCCGCAACCTTATTCTGCTGGCCTAACTTATACTTCAAGATGAATGTAAACTCCTATAAAAATGAAATCCATTTGGCATGCACAGGATTTACATTAGTCTGACTGTTTATAAATTTCAAGGCCTGGTAGTCAATATAAAGAATGAATTTCCTCTGTATGGAGTAGTGCCGCCAATGTCGAAGGGTTTGTACTACCGCATACAATTCAATCTCATAAGTGGATCATTTCTTCCTGGCATCACTAGGCTTTTCACTGTAGAAGGCTATCGGCTTGCCTTCCTGAGATAAAACCACCCCCGATTCCAACATAAGAAGTGTCGCTCTCCACTTCAAACAACTTGTCAAAATTTGGTGATTCCAAGATCGGGGTCAAAGATAAACGCTGCTTGATTTCAACAAAACTACCGTAAGCTTCATCGGCCCACTGAAACATACCCTTCTTAATACAGTCTATAATAGGTGCAACAATGGTGCTAAAGTCCTTGACAAATCGTCGGTAGAAAGTGGCTAGTCCATGAAAACTACACACTTTATGAATGTTTGTTAGGGTTAGCAAATCATGAATGACCCAAACATTTTCTTCGTCCACTCAAATACTCGTAAATGTCACAGCAAAACCCAGAAACAACAAGTGGTCCGTAAAAAAACTACGCTTCTTCAAATTCATATAGAGCTTGTTCTCTTGTAGCACTTGGAGGACTTGCTTGAGGTGCTTCATATGTTCCGACTCATCTTGTTTATAAATCAATATATCATCAAAATACACCAACACAAATCGGCCTATGAATGGTTTTAGAACTTGGTTCATGAGGCGCATGAAAGTACTTGGTGCATTTGACAAACCGAAGGGCGCATGACAAGTCATTCATAGAACCTTTAGTTTTAAAAGTTATCTTCCACTCATTACCGGGTTAGATACGAATGTGATGATATCCGCTCTTCAGGTTGAACTTGAAAAACACCTTGGCACCTTTCAACATATCCAGCATGTCATCGAGTCGTGGTATCAGAAATCGATATTTGATAGTTATCTTATTGATTGCTCGGCTATCGACGCACATGCGCCATCTTCCATCCTTCTTTGGAGTTACCAATCCTGGCACAACACAAGGGTTCATATTCTCTCTCAAGAGACATTTCCTTATCAACTCCTCAACTTGCCCTTGGAGTATTTCACATTCATTTGGGCTCATTCAGTAATGTGGCCGATTGGGCAAACTAGCCTCAGGAATGAAATCGATATAGTGCTGAATATCTTTCATTAGTGGCAAACCATTTGAGAGATTCCCAAGCCAAATATCTCGATACTCATTCAGTAATGGTTTCAGGGTCGAAGGGATATTTGTGCCCTCAGGTTCCGCACCCTTCACCACCATGACAAAGATTTCACATGTCTCTTTTGATTCTTCCACAAACTCCCGTATGGCCAGGAGAGAACTCCCCTCTACTTTTGAAGATTTGGGTTGCTTCTTCGGGGTCATAGGAGCCATTACCATCTTCCGCCCATCTTTGACAAACATATATATGTTATCTCGTCCACAATGGGTCGTATCTTGGTTCGATTGTCATAGACGACCGAGTAACATGTGACAGGACTCTATATCGACCAAATCACAAAGTATCGTATCTTTATAACTTCTACCGATTGAGAAATTAAGCACTGTTTGATTACCTTTGTTTCGTCGATCTTCTTGATCCAACCAATGAGATACGGGGCCGGGTGCTTTGTGGTTGGTAACCACACTTGTCCACCATTACCTTAGAAACGATATTTTCACTACTCCCACTGTCAATGATAACGTCACAAACTTTTTCATTCACTGTGCAATGTGTGGGGAAGATATTATGCTGTTGTGGGTATACTTCCTTCCTCAGAGTGTAGCACAATCGTCTCACGACTAAGGACTCGCCTTGGTCTTCAGCTAACCATTTTACTCTTATTGTTTACTCTCCATTGACCTGATCAAACTCCTCATTCTCGAGCTCTCCTTCTACTAGGTCGTCCTTAATACCACCTTCATTAGTGGTCATAATGGCATTCAGGGCAATTGTTGGAAAAGTGGCCCAGTCCGCCACAGCGAAAACAATTGTTTGGCCTTAGTCGAGCATATGGATTTGAAGCTCGGATTAGACTTGTAGTCGTTGGGGCCTAACAGGACCACTCCCCGAATCACGATTCATGATCGTTGAAGGCTAGGCATGCCCTCCAATAGGCTACTTTCCTTTTGACAATACCAATTCCTACGTAGGGCCAATTGTGGAAGGCTGATTCGAGGGGTATGAACGCATAGGAACCCTTGCCAGTTGCGTCTCTACTCTTCCTACTAATTGAATTGTTTTTTCCACAGTCCAGATTGGATGCATCTGAACTCGATCCTAGATTATGGGTTGTAAACCACCTATGAATCTTGAAACCTTCTGCAAATCCATCTCAGAAAGGCCGTTGCATGTCACCAAGCACTCGAATTTTGCCAAATATTTAGTGATAGTCTGATTCCCTTACCTGCAATTTTGGTATTGTTGGAACAACACCTACTCATAGTCGCTAGGAAGGAATTGTGTCTTGAGCAAACGCCTCATCCATGGCCACGATCGAATGG
This sequence comes from Liriodendron chinense, assembly GCA_003013855.2. Classification (NCBI taxonomy): domain Eukaryota; kingdom Viridiplantae; phylum Streptophyta; class Magnoliopsida; order Magnoliales; family Magnoliaceae; genus Liriodendron; species Liriodendron chinense. The sequence goes on along the minus strand of PVNU02000440.1, from coordinate 3,312,312 downwards.
GCTATTTGTTCTGACGGGCGCGTGTGAACTGTAATTGTTCCCACTACGCAGAAGCGCCCAATTTCAACTTATTCGCTACCAGTTTAACTTGCTTATCTTTCTGTACACCCATGTAATCGAAGTACCTCTCTACCTCGGCTAACTAATTAAAAAAATCTTCTATGTTAAGTAAGTTATTAAAGCTAAGAAGATTACCTTTAGCCCGAAAGTCTTTGTCGGTACAATCCGCATGATCATTCTTGTGCATAGGTTGTCGAACAATGATGCCTTGAACATCTTCATTGCTGAAGTTCAAATCATCCGGGGTTCAAATCATCCGGGGTTTCCCATGCGATTTGCCATCATATGTGCTTGATGGAACACAAAATTGTTCCAGACAGCAACCACCTGCGGTTGATCATCGCCTTGGGCTTGGGGTGGGTCCAACGATGCCGCAATATGATTGAGATTCGCCTACAATCCTTGTATTGACAACTGATTTGAACGTTGAAGGGCTTCAATCTTCTCTGCCAAGTACTGGATCCTTGGATCATTGTCTATGGGATTTATGTCATTGCCGTCGCTAGAAGCCATCTTCTTGAGGGTTTTCCTCGCTCTGATACCAACTTGGCACAGGCATAGACGTGGTGAGATCGATCACCGTCTCTCTTATGGATAAATACTCCAAATTCACGGAGGTTCTGGGAATCCTCAACTAGCTATTCTCGAATCCACGAAGAAGAAGAGAAGGCAAAGCCAAGCTTTTATTAAAATAATGAATAATAATCTCCAAAAATGAGTTTAACAACTATTTATATCTTAAACAAACCCTAAAAGCATAGTAAGAAAGTTTCAATTGAAACGAAAACAAAAAATGCAAATTTGCGCAAATTATATGTTGCTGTCGGTGGCACCTTAGGTGGGACCGAAGGTCACCTTAGGTCGCACCAAAACCAATCAAAGGTAACTTCAATGGCATCGAAATTGACCAAAACGTCACAGCGTGTGGGGGTCCCAAAAGTCTAGATTTAGTCAAACCGAAGGTAGCCAAAACAAAACAGTAACGAATCAGAATTTCCATTTGAAAAATCTGTCGAACTGAAGGTATTTGGTGGGACCGAACTATGTTGTAAAATGTCAGAATTTTCTGAACTTGAGCGCTTTCCTCTGATCCTTTCTTTGGTCCATCTTGGTCATTAACATGTCAATGACCCGCTCTACATCAATATTCCAACACTACGGTGCAAATGAGTCAGGTTGGGTCAGATCAAGGGTGGCTCTTGACATGACCATTTAAGATTTGGGTGAGAATTTTAGACCCAAACCTAAGCCATTAAAATCTGGGGTGGGTTTGGGTTGTCTTGGATGCAGGTAAAACATAGCCGGAGGATTTATTTAATGGCCAAAGCGTGGTTATAGGAAGACCCAAATATGACCCATTTATCAGTTTGGTATAAAATTACAATTGAATTTTCACACAAATTAATAATATTCTAATGTATCCATTTGGACGTGGTTATCAATTTTTATTGTAAAGAATAAATGGCTAACAATCCAAATTCAAAGGATAAAATTAAATGGTCACGGTAGTTTATTTAGTATAATTTTTGGGGCATTAAACATTTTTTGAAAACATTGTAACAATGTTTCTTCATCGGTCAGTTACAATTCCTTTCAACTTCTTAAGGGGCCATTCGATTTTCTAATTCCAAGAGTAATTCACTGTAAATAAGTAATAATTATTTATTGTTGTAATTTCGGTTGGCTTCCTAAGGTGATGTTGGCATTTCGTCACCCAAGACGAGGAGAAAACCTTAAAATTGTGGGGCTCACCGTGATGTATGTCTTATCCACACTGTCCAACCCTTCGGCCCCTTCATTTTAGGGCATGAACTAAAAAATGAGGCAAATCCAAAGCTCAAATGGTCCACACCATAAGAAATAGTGGGAATTGAGTGCTTACCATTTAAAACCCTTTGGGGTTCCTAGAAATTTTGCATAAACATTAATGCAGGCCTTAGGAAGGAAATGACTTTTAACGGTGGATGTCTTTAATCAGGACCACTGTTTCCTAAGGTGTGGTCCACTTGAGATTTAGATCTACCTCTTTTTTTGGGATCATGCCCTAAAATGTGCTTGTACAATAGATGGACAGCATGGATAACTCACATACATCATGGTGGGGCCCACAAATTTAAGTTAGTACTAACAAAGTCCTTTTTAGACCAATTTCTGAAGTGAAAATCCTCACAGATTTTCATATCTTCCAAATAGATGGAGATAGTCTTTATTAGTCAGTTATCTAAATATAGAAAATCAAGCAAACCTTGAAAGTAATGCAATAGCAATTTGGACCCTAGTTTCTCACTGTGAATCTAAGGTAGAATCAATTTTATTGTTTCCCTTGATTAAACTAATTATTTTAATGGAATTCATAATTATGTAAGATCCATACATAGATATGATGAACATCGTACGTGGGCTTGACCCTTCCATCCCGTGATGTGGTCCTTCGCGAGGAGAGAAAGGGTAGAGATTCCCGTGCTCGCGTGTACTCATTTTCTTGGTTGTGTAATACCTTTCCAAGGTAGTTGAAATAGTACGTTTGAATATTTGGAGTTGCCACCAATTGATTAGACTCACTTTTATCCACGGTCGGCTAGGGTCTATGGACTTGCCTTTTGGTTTAGGAACCATGAAATTTTCCACCCTAAATGACTCCCATAATTGGCCTGCAATCGCAAAAGTTCGGATATAGGCCTCGGTTACAGAAGAGGAAGGGGTTAGGCACCCTCTCCTGCTTGTACTTTGTATAGTATCTACTTTAAGAGGCATGTAACTTTCAAGGAAATTTTAAATCTGCAATGATAATGTATGTCTAGCCATGCTTCGCATGACCCTATAAGAAGGTTGGGCAGACAAAAATAAGACTCTTCCTAGTGGGTAGGCAAGCAAAATAAATAGACAATATGATAGAGTAAATGCAATTATAATGAAATGGTATAAAATATGCGAGGATTTGTGAAGTGGACTGTGTTCTAAGCTATTGAGATGTGAGAAAGAAAAGTAGTAGAAATCAGACAACCTTTTCAATCAAAAGAGATGATCCGACATCCTTGAGTTTGACTCTACTCCGGAAATGGGTTGCTTTTTCCGACAAATTGGCTTTGTGTCGGGCATGATCTATGCATAAACAAGGTAGTTATGGGCCTCCTAGATGATTGAGCCTCCTAGTTTGATGGAGGTTTTGACCTAACTTTGGGTATCTCTAGGGTCTCCACACTGTTGTTGGGATGGGGGCTTAGGTCAAATTTATAGAAGAAAACCGTCAGCCCTTGGTGCGCCGATGGTGAGCACTTGGCGAAATTTGGCCATGCAATATCTGTCTGGGGGTATTTATATCCATGGTCGATGCGAAGGGCTCTCATGTAGCCGTTGGCTTGTGACAGGCCAATGATTTCCTTTTCTCAATTTCGAAGCAGCAAGAAAGTTTCTCTCCATTTCTTTGGCTTTTCAAGGCTGATTTAAAATTCAATGGCTAGTGATCAGCGGAATCTAGGCCATTCATCTACTTTGGAAAGGAGTTTGGCCCTAATGTTTCTTTTTTTGTTGGCTTTCAAGGCTTCTTTTGGTGGATAAATGCACTTTTATCAAAATGCTGCCAGGATAGTGAGTTTTGACTAGTGCTGCTCAATGGCTCTAATCGAGGGTCTGTACGTTGGAAATCTCTGGATTGGGTCCGATAATCTTGTTTGGGACGAGTCGGGGGTTCTACCTCTGAATTTGCCCGAGTGTTTGATGGTGGTTAAGGATTCTAGATACAATCTTATCAAGGTCCAGCCAATTGATGTAGAGTAGTGTTTTTTATATTTAGGTGGGGTATCTACTGATATAAAGAAAGAGATGATACTTAATCTAATATCCATTTAATGAAAGAGAAGGAGATCAATCCGCATCTTGTATTTCGTAAAATACAAGTTTGCCCATGTGAGACTTGTATATAAAAATCTGACATTAAATGAATATTAAAAGCTAAGGAGGGAGGAATTCAGATCTGAACTTCTGACTCATATTGAAGTGAGCAGGCATTTTGATAATCAAACTAGTCCAAGGGGTGGTGAATTTGTAACCATGGAGTGGTGAATTTTCGTTTAATTAGGCCATGCCATTAGAGAAGTACAGAAATAACAAAGAGGATAGGTGAAATTCATCACCCAATTAACATGAATTATACAAAATTACTAGGAGTAGTTTGAGGTCTTGATTGTATACAAAAATAATTTTTTTTATGAATGGTTTGTATTATTATTATTGATTATTAGGAGAATGAGGGTGTTGGTCCTCATATTTGAGTAAGATTTTTATGAGGATATTGTGAAGGGAAGCGGATTGCGTCCTGCCCCCACTAGACAATAATCCGTCACAGGCAGGGACTCTGTGGTACCCACCGTGATGTATGGGTTTTATCCAATCTGTCCATCTATTTTTCTATATCATTTTAAGAATATGAGACCCAAAAATGAGACGGATGTAAGTCTCAAGTGGACCACGAATTGGGGATTGAACACCCAACACTATTAAACACTTTCTGGAAGCCGCAGAAGTTCTGGATCAAGCTGATATTTGTGTTTTGCCTTCATCCAGGTATTTTTTTAAAGTTATTAACAGGTTAGATGACAAATAAACATCATGGTGGACCCTAGAAAGGTTTCAAGGATGGGCATCATTGTCTCCATTGCTTTCTGTGGTGTGGTCCACTTCACCTTTGGATCTGCCTCATTTTTTGGTTCATAGTGTAAAATGATCTGGAAAGATGGATGGACAGAGTGGATA